>BTHU01000002.1:110030428-111345428 GCA_036184795.1 Tokudaia tokunoshimensis | reverse complement strand
CTACGTGTTTCAGAGGAGAAAAATATTAATATGTGATCCAATCCCTTTGGAGGAGCCTAGAAGATCATGTGTGGATCTCAGACATTTGAAAAAGAAGCTGTAATGTTGAAGTTGCCTTGGAAACTCCAATTTGTTCAAGCTGCCAGTGCTATGGGGTGTCTGCTGAGGAAAGCTACTAACAGGGAGTGGAACCAGTCAAGGAAAAAGATGTTTGTTGTTGCAGTCAACAAAAATGAAAAAGGAGTTAGAGCTCTAAAAACCACTTTGACATCAGACATGGAGATGTGGTTTTGATTTTGCCTGGCTGGTTTCCTATCTTGCTTTGGGGATTATAGTTAAGTGATTGGATGAATCTCAGAAGAGACTTTGAACTTTGGACTTTTTCCATTATTGAGACTGCTATAGATTATGGAGCCTTTGGAAATTGGACTAAATGTATTTTTATTTTGCTATGGATAGGTATGTCTCCTGTAGCCTCATGCATGTGAACAAGCCTATGGGAGCCAAGAGTGGAATGCAGTGATGTGAATAAGCTTGGTCCAGGGAGTGGCACTATTAGGATGTGTGGCCTTGCTAGAGTAGGTGTGGCCTTTTTTGAGGAAGTGGTGGGCTTTGAGACCCTTCTCCTAGCTTCCTGGAAGGTAGTCTTCTCCTGTTTGCCTTTGGAACAAAATGTAGAACTCTCAGCCCTTCCTGCACTATGCCTGCCAAGATGCTGCCATGCTCTCACCTTGATGGTACTGGACTGAATCTCAGAACATGTAAGCCAGTCCCAATTCAATGTTGTCTTCATAAGACTTGTCTTGTTCATGGTGTCTATTCACAGCAATAAAACCCTAACTAAGACAGAAGTTTTCCAAGGAAATAAAGCTGCAGTTTCAAAGCTACACTGTGGACAGTCTTATCCTGTGCTGTGTCTCACTCCCAGTTCATCTAGAGCTACTAGATCTCAGAGACTGTCCTTAGTTTGAGTTCTGACCCATGGGATGTCTCAGCTAAGGAACATGTTTGCCAGTTATGAAATACCAATTATATGTTGAAGTTGGTGGTGGTTTCCCCAGGACCTAAGAACAGGAATTTATGACTCTTATTTCTTGGGAGAATCAATTTCAATGTACTCAAATAATGGGAAAACCTGGATTTTGTTGCTTTCTCTAGGTCTGGTCTCTCTTACTAGCTCCCATCATTACCCAAACTGTACCTTCTCATGGTGTTAGAAATAGGTAAATCCTAATCTATCTCCATTTTTGTTACAAAGAGTCCATCAAGGCTGCCAGGCAGGGATGCCTGTAATCCCTTGTTCCATCATGGGATCCATTGCATCATGGGATCCATCTCTTCTCAGGTTGTGTTAGATTTTGTTAGGAAAATTTATCTTGCAGAAGGTTTGGGTCTCCATAGTGACAGCAGGTATCTGTGACAAAACTCCTGTCAGCTGTGTGACAAGGCTTCTCTGGGATTTCCTGTCACTTCACCATAAGAGCACACTGTCTTCTCTGGCATTTTTGAAGATGTGCTTTTAATACAGAAACAGTCTAGCTTCAAGTGTGAGCCTGGAGGAAATAAAGGGTTTCAGTCACTTCTTAGCCCCAGTCTATCTCACAGTTTCCCTATCATACCCACACAGTCTTTTATTCATTTCCTCTCTGGACACAGTGCTGATATCTGCTTACTGATGGTTTTCCTTTTCTGAGGCATTATTGGCCTCTCCCCCATGGCATTCCAAGTAGTTTTTCAAGTAGAATTGTTAGATAAAGTGTATGGTGTGTTGCAATTCCATTCTAAACAGAACCTACTTTCATGAAGTAGAATCAGTATCACCTTACTAAGCCTCAGTCCACTGTAAAGAGCGGCACAGCAGGGGTGAGATTAATGCAAATTGTGATCTGTGTGACAATGATAAGCACAAGCACACAATTTCATAAACATAAGGATGGACAGGTATTGCTCAGACCTGCCTTCAACCTTGTTCTTTACACAGCTACTCAACACCAGGGTGTAGGTAGCTGGTCCCATGTTACAGAGGATGACACAGACACTCTGCCTTTTTCTTCCCTGGATGCAGTGCACCCACAGGGCCATAAGCATCCAGCATGCAGTGGCTTTTGCAGAGAGGTTCTCCCCTTCCATTCTGCTCTCTACTTCCCCCAAGATGACCAGGTGAGGTCATTGTTGTGCTGAACACTGGCCTCTTGTTTGAGGCCTATTGATGATGCCATGGATATTAGGCTGTCCATGATTTGTGTCACTAAAGGATGACACAGTGTGTACAGTCATGGGTTCCTGGCTCCATGCCGAACACGGGGCTCTATTGCTATTCTCCTGATCATTTGAAGTCTTTGTAGTTACTCTAGCAAAGAATGCTCAGTATTCTTCTGGATATTTCTTGTCCAGGTGTGTTTTGTTCTCCTGTTCTGCTGTCTATGCCTTTCCTTCCTCTTCCCCAACCTATTTCACAAAGCCATGTCCTTTTCTTATGTACAAAACATCACATGTCTTTGGAGGAAACATGATAGCCCAGGATAAAGAAGGTGGTTTTTGGCATGATATAATTGCATCTCAGGGAAACAGACAGAAGATGCAGCCTGAACTGTTGTGTAAAAGTCTTTCTCTTACATAATTTTTTTTATGGCAGGGAGTGACTGCCATGTTCTCCCATCTTTTGTGTTGTGTTAGATAGTTATCTATGTGGGGACTAATATCTGACAGGCAATACACCCATTTTTAGCTTATTTCTATGAAGTGCTAATAGTCACTAGAATGTTTTGAGTATGAATGTCGCATTAGACCAAAATGTTCCACACACCTTCACATAGGCACAGTTGAGTGTGGTACAACTCCTGGTCCTGGCAGGTGTTCAAGGTTGTTGTTTGTGTCTCTCCTGACAAACTTGTGCTCACTGTTACAGGACATCTTGTCACTCTCTCCAACTGTTTCTGCAGAGAGAAGGAGACTGTTAAGTTTCACTTCCATTCTAATAAGGATCCTCTGATTCAGTGTAACAATCTCCTATTCCGTGATGCTATGAATGTAGCTGAAGATTCTTGCTTCCTGAAACCTCCTGGCTTTCCTAAGTGATTTATGTTTTGCATGGCTGTAGATACTTAAGTGACCCTAAAAAGAGCACAACCTGCACCCCACTATACAGAGGATGACAACCCTCACTATCTGGGGAGTTTGATAATGTCACACCTTTGCAAAGATAATTAGACCCTCCTCTCTCTGCCTCTCCATCCCTTCCCCTCCCTCCTTCAATTTTTTTCTCTCTGTTTCTCTGTCACCCCCTCCCTCCCTCAATTCCTCCTTCCCCTCCATGTTTCTCTTTCTTCTCCACATCCTTTCTGTCTATCTCCCTGCCTGGCTGCCTGGCTGCCTACCTACCTGCCTGCCTGCCTGCCTGCCTGCCTGCCTGCCTGCCTGCCTGCCTGCCTGTCTGTCTGTCTGTCTGTCTGTCTGTCTGTCCATCAGTCCCTCCCTCCCTCTTTCTGTCTGTTGTCCTTGGTTAGCTCATATTTAGGTAGCCACCTCTCTTTAACACTACCAGGCGATACAGGAGATACAAGCTCACAGCAAACTCCCTGATTGCCCAGTTCTTCATTCTGTCCACCCATTTTCTGAAGCATTCTCTGAGTCTTGGCTGCAGGAGTTCTTGCTAGATGGATCCACTGAGACTGGGATCCACAACTCTGCACGTTGGTTGGATGTGGTTTTCTGTAATGACTTTCGGTTGCAGAGAGACATTTTCTTGATATAAGAGTAAATAATTAGAACATTTTAAATACTTGTGCTTCTTGTTAATATACTACATTACAGTACAAAGTGATTTGAAAAACTATGAAATTATTTCATATCAAACCCTTGATTTTCAGTTGATAATTCTTTACTTGTATCTGTCAATTTCTTTTATAATTGTATACACCTCATACATACTAAATGCTCATTAAAGGAAATGGTAATTTGTACATAAAATACCCACTGCATTCCTCATGTCCTTTGGTCTGACTTCTCTGAAGTCTGGAGAAGCCTCCTGCACCTAGATGGAGATGGAAGACTCCTGTGGAGCCTATCCTTCAAGACTGGGTGATACTTTGCATTTAATCATGACCTTAGAAATGAATGGCCCTAAGACTATTATAACTGTAGTTTATTTACTACCCTGTCAAAAGAGAGAAGAGTAAGAATATGTTCACACTGATATTTGATTTTTGGAATCTTTTCACAGAGGCATCATTGCAGGAGATTAAAGTCATAGTTTGGATGCAGAGTCATTTAGAATTCAGAGATAGACCAGGATTTCACACTGTTTGGAAAGGGGACCTGGCTCCATCATTCTACTGTTCTGGTCATTTTTTGTCTTTTCTGTTTCAGGAAGGGAAAGAACTGATCAGTCCCTATCAGAGATTTATTGTCTCTCCCAGGCCACATGACTAGGCACTTTATGAGAAAACCATCGGCTGACATGTCTGTTGCGATCATTCTGTGCCAGAAACAGTTCCATGTTTGGTGTGTGTACAGCATGTTCTTTCATACCTAGCATCCTATGACACAGGTACAGGACCAACTGTCCATATTTTCTAGAGGAGGTGACTGGAGCTCTGCATGCTTAAGGTCACACTCTGAGGAAATGGTAGTGGGTAGAGTTTGACTCAGAGTCCAAATCGGTAATCTTTTGTTCTGGAGATTTAATAAGAATATTTGACCTGCCTGGGAAGTATTGGCACATTTCTTTAATCCAACCACTTTAAAGGTAGTAAGCGGTAGATCTCTCAGTCAGAGGCCAGCCTGGTCTACAGAATGAGTTCTAGGCCAGCCAGAGCTACAGAGAGACCCTGCTTTTAAAAACATAGAAAGGGAGAGAGAGAGAAGAGAGGAGATGGAAAAGGAAAGGTATAGGGGAAGGAAACACACACAGGGAGAGAGAGAGAGAGAGAGAGAGAGAGAGAGAGAGAGAGAGAGAGAGAGAGAGAGAGAGAGAGAGAGAGAGAGAGACAGAGACAGACAGAGAGACAGACAGAGAGACAGACAGACAAAGACAGAGAGAGACACAGAGAAAGACAGAGAGAGACAGACAGAGACAGAGAGAGACACAGAGAAAGACAGAGAGAGAATGAATGAATGAATGAATATTTTTGACCTGGTAGTAAAGGAGCAGAATAAAACAGACAGAAAGAAAATGGCCCTGTGAACATGGAATCTGTGGTCACACAGTCCTCCAACAAGGGCATATTTCTAGTCTTGTACAATCTTTCCCGTTCCAATTCACCATATCTGTAAAGCTATTTTGTGTCGATCAGGTGAGATGCAGCTCTTGGTCCAGAACAAACCAAACCCAAGGACCATGAGCAGAAATGCTTCTTAGAACTCTTGTAAATATTTAATGTACAAGAACATTTATATTCAGAGGTAGCTCCACAATGGTACACACAATTCAGCCTTGTCCGGAAAACCTTAGGACACTGGGGACAGTGGGGATGGCTTTGAGGTGGTGTGAGCTGGAGCTGAGTTCAGATGAGGTAGAATTGGGTTGAGTTGACATCTTGTTGAAATTTTGGTGTTGATTGGCATTTGTGAACAAGGCCATGTTTTGTGAGGAAGATTTTTCTCTTCTCTCCTCAGGTTTTTGGTATTTGCTTCCTACCCACATACAATGAATAAAGACAACTTACTGCACACTGACACAAACATGAAAATCATCTTGTTCTCTGAAGTGAGTGTTGGGATCTCAGCTAATGGTATCCTTTTTTTTGGCCAACTCTGCATGCTCCTTGGTGGGAACAGGTCTAAGTCCATCGATCTCTACATAGCTTTCTTGTCCCTAACCCACCTAATGCTGCTTATAACTATGGGACTCATCACTTTGGACATGTTTATATCTCAGGGGATTTGGGATTCTATCACATGCCAATCACTTATCTATCTGCACAGACTTCTGAGGGGCCTCACCCTTTCTGCTACCTGTCTGCTGAATGTCCTTTGGACCATCACCCTTAGTCCTAGAAGCTCCTGTTTAACAAAGTTTAAACATAAATCTCCCCATCACATCTCAGGTGCCTTTCTTTTCCTCTGTATTCTCTATATGTCTTTTAGCAGTCCCCTCTTCATATCAATTATTGCTACCCCCAACTTGACCTCAGAAAATTTTCTGTATGTTACTCAGTCCTGCTCACTTATACCTATGAGTTACTCCAGAACAAGCATGTTTTCCACACCGATGGTCATCAGGGAAGCCTTTCTAATGAGTCTCATGGCCCTGTCCGGTGGGTATATGGTGGCTTTCCTATGGAGGCACAAGAAGCAGGCCCAGCATCTTCACAGCACCAGCCTTTCTTCAAAAGCCTCCCCAGAGCAAAGGGCCACCAGGACCATCATGATGCTCATGATCTTCTTTGTGGTTCTCTACATTTTGCAAAATGTTGTCTTCTACTCAAGGATAAAATTCAAGGATTGCTCAATATTCTACTGTTTCCATATTATTGCATGCCATAGCTATGCCACAGTCAGCCCTTTTGTTTTTATTTGCACTGACAAGCGTATAATTAAGTTTTTGAGATCAATGTGTGGCAGAATAGTAACTATTTGACTATTCAGTGATGAATATGGACCCTGAAGATTATCCCATATGTTGTCATCAGAGCTATCAGTCATGACATATTTGGAACATTCTATGGCTTAAATTGATAAACAAAATTATCTTTTTTTCTGTTAAATCTGCTTATTCTGTGTTTGGATGGCAAGTATATAAAAGAAAATTAAACCACATACCCTCTCAGGTTTCACATGAGTTTTATATTTCTCAGTACAATTTCAAAGGAGGTCTGTTAGAGTGCTCTCATTTGACCTGGACTTGCATGTTGCCTTTAAGTGTGAAATGGGTAAACACCAATAAATCTGACATTAAGAATGAACAAAGTTTTGGTTGACTGTGTGATGTGACCCTTTCATTCCTCAGGTAGATATGTCATGCGAATTCATGAGAAAAGTTTTGATTCCAGCTCCCCCTACCCCCGGTGTGCTGTTATTTAGGATGAAATACCCTAAAATCAAGAGGCAGGCAAAAATTTCCAGCAGGAATGTCATGATTGTGTCCCCCAGTAGACTTATCATACACAGACTTTAAAATTGCAGTCTGCAAAGATGCATTAAAGGCACCAGTAACACAATAGTGTTCAGATCTCCACAGGCAACCTCATCTGTTCTTTAATGTCCATCTGGGTAAGTGCCCTACATTCAAGTGCAGAATCAGAAGGTGGTCAGGTCCCAGGCAGGCTGTGGGAGGAGGAGCTTTGGGACTGCAGGTTGTTTTTCAGTATCTGAAGAGGAAACACTGAGCTCTGACTGCCCCTAAGCATTGTGTTTTGAAGAATGAGGGGATTTCATCATAGTATACCTATTTCTGTGATTTAGAATCTCCAAATCATATAGCATTAATTTTAGGCCTGTATTTCTTTTTTGAATTTAGTGACTCACTTTGACTAGCAGTATAGGCATTTTGTGTTACATATGTGTACTTTGTGTATGTGTTATGACACATATGTGTATGTGTTATGACATCTGTGAATGTCATAACAGATAAAAGTATTATAAATGACTTCTGTAGTTTTAGTAATTAAAATGATTTCTGGATCTTTAGAGGTGAGTCCCACCCCCAATCTCATATTTTAGAGGATATCCTCTCATTGCTACAAAGTATCTACCAGTATTTCCTAATTACTTCCTTTTCTTCCAATTCACCCTTAGAGGTTATACACTGGTGTTGTTGGTCCTTGCCCATACTTTATAAATTAAGAAATGTCAGCAGAGGGACCATAAAGACGAAGATGCAGGCAACTAACCACTGAACACACAGTGGATGTGGTGTCCTCCTTGAACCCTAAAGCACCAGGAATTGATAAGTTCATGAGCTTGGGAGAAACAATCTTTGTGTTCTGTTAATTGAAATAAATATCACTTCCAAATCCTCTGCTGGTCAAAATGAATGACCTCCATGCCTTGCATTAGCTCTTGGGGCATGCTGTCTCATTCCTGTCCTTTGCTCTGGTTGACTTTCATATTTTTTGAAAATGCACCTTCTTTTTTTTAAAGGAAAGATTTATTTTTAAAATTTATTTATTTATTCACTTTACACCCTGATATGAGTACCCCTTACACAAGTTTGCCCCCATTCCTCTCTCCCCTTCTCGTCTGAGAAGGGGAGCCCACTGGGTATCATTTCCTCCAACGTGGTACATTAAGTCCCTGAAGGACTAGGCATATCCTCTCCCACTGAGGCCAAAGAAGGAGGGACAGTTAGGGGAACAGGATCCACAAGCAGGCGGCAACAGGTTCAGGGACAGCCCCCACTCTAGTTGTTGGGGGACCTGCATGAAGACCAAACTGAACATCTGCTGCATGTTTGCAGGGGACCTAGGTTCAGCCCATGCTGGCTCTTTGGTTGGTGTTTGAATCTTTGGGAACACTGAGGAGTCCAGGTTATTTGACTCTTTTGGTCTTCATCTTCATTGGAGCCTCTCAGAGAACAGTTATGCTAGCATCCTTTTTTACAAGCATAACAGAGTATCATTAATAGAGTCAAGGATTGCTTCTTGTCCATGGGATCTGTTTCAAGTTGGGCCAGTCATTGGTTGGCTGTTCCTCCATCTCTGTTCTATCTTTGCCCCTTCACATCTGTAGGCAGGACACATTTTGGGTATAAGGTTTTGTGGGTGGGTTGGTATCCTCAGCCCTCTATTGGGAGTCCTTCTGCTGTAGGAAACAGCCACTTCTGGATCCATATCCCCCACTGCTAGGAGTCTCAGCTAGACTTACACTCAGAGATGCCCTGGGTACTCCCCCATCCCAGGTCTCTGGCATGTCCTAGAAATGTACTCCCCTGTTGATTTCCATTCTTTCTCCCCTGCTCTCCCTATACCTGATTCCTCCCCATTCCCTCTCCTAGCTAGTTTCCTCCCTCCATCCACCTCTGATACATATTTTATTCCCCCATCTGAGAAAGATTCAATCATCCTCCCTTGAGCCTTCCTCTTTATTTGGCTTCTTTGGGTCTGTTGGTTACAGTGTGATTATTTTATATTTTATGGCTAATATCCACATACAAGTGAGTAATACTATGCTTATACTTTCATGTGTGGGTTACCTATTCATGATGATACTTTCTAGTTCTGTCAATTTATCTACAAAATTCATGATGTCCTGTTTTTAATAGCTGAATAATATTCCATTGTGTAAATGATTCACATTTTCTTTTTCTGTTCTTCTGTTGAGGGACATCTAGGTTGTTTTCAATTTTTGACTTTTACAAATAAAGCTGCTTTGAACTTAATTGAGCAAGTGTCTTTGTGGGATGTTGGAACATCGTTTGGGTATATGCCCAGGAGTTGTATAGCTGCGTTATGAGGTAGAACTATTCCTATTTTTCTGAGAAGCCACCAAATTAATTTCGAAAGTGCTTGTCTAAGTTTGTACTCTCACCAGCAGTAAAGAAGTGTTTCTCTTGCACCATATCCTTGCCAATATGTGCTGCCTCTTGAGTTTTTGATCTTAGTCATTCTAATAGGTGTAAGATGGAACCTCAGAGTTGTTTTGATGTGCATTTCCCTGGTGACTAAGGACTTTAAACAATTAAGTGGTTCTCAACAATTCAAGATTTGTCTGTTCAGAATTCTCTGTATAGCTCTGTATTCCATTTTTTTAGATTGGGTCTTTTGACTTGTTGACTAACATCTTGAGTCCTTTGCAAATTTTGGATATTGGCCCTCTGTCAGGTGTAGGGTTGTTGAAAGTCCTTTCCCAATCTGAAGGCTGCTGATTTGTCTATTTGACAGTGTCTTTTGACTTACAGAAACTTTTCAGTTTTATGAGGTTCCATTTATTAATTATATTGTAGTTGTCACCTGTACCAGTTATTTCAATGTGATACCCCAGTTTTTATTCTATTAGATCAATGCATCAGGTTTTACATTGAGGTCTTTGATCTACATAGACTTGAGTTTTGTTCAGGGTGATAAATATGGGTCAATTTTCATTCTTCTACATGTAGACATCCAATTAGACCAGCACCATTTTTGAAGATACTTTAATTTTTTCCATTGTATGATTTTGGTTCTTTATGAAAAAAGTGCATCCAGGAATGCAGGGAACAGTAGAGTGTAAGATCACTTGGGATAAGGTCCACCAGGGCCCCACCTGCACCCAGGAGCTGGGCAGTGCCATAGCTGTCTGTGCACCTATCCTTCCAAGGGACCTCTGCCCTGCAGGGAGTCCTGTGCTTAGAGGTAAGGCCACCATCTTTGCTACTATGAATGAGTGGACAGGTACAGCCAAGAACACAGGGAACATCCAAGTGCAAAGTTTCTGTAAGGCAAAGGACACTGTCAATAAGGCAAAATGGCAACCACCAAATTGGGAAAAGATCTTTACCAATCCTATACCTTACAGAGGGCTAATATCCAATATATACTAAGAACTCAAGAAGGTAGACTCCAGAGAGCAAAATAACCCTATTAAAAATGGGGTACAGAGCTAAACAAAGAATTTTCACCTGAGGAATATTGAATGGATGAGAAGCACCTAAAGAAATGTTCAACATCTTTAGTCAAATCAAAACAACCCTGAGATTTCACCTCACACCAGTCAGAATGGTTAATATCAAAAAACTCAGGAGAAAGCAGGTTTTGGAGAGAATGTGGAGAAAGAGCAACACTCCTCCACTGCTGGTGGGATTGCAAGTTGGTTCACCCACTCTGGAAATCAGTCTGTTGGTTCCTCAGAAAACTGGGCATGACACTCCCGGAGGACCCTGTTATACCACTCCTGGGTATATACCCAGAGGATTCTCCAGCATGTAATAAAGATAAATGCTCCATTATGTTCATAGCAGCCCTTTTTATAATAGCCAGAAGCTGGAAAGAACCCAGATGTCCCTCAATAGAGGAATGGATACAGAAAATGTGGTATCTTTAAACAATGGAATACTACTCAGCTATTAAAAACAATGAATTCATGAAATTCTTAGGCAAATGGATGGAACTAGAAAATATCATCCTAAGTGAGGTAACCCAATCACAAAAGAACACACATGGTATGTATTCACTAATAAGTGGATATTAGCCCAAAAGCTTGGAATACCCAAGACACAATTCACATATCAAATGATGTCCAAGAAGAGGGAAGAACAAAGTATGGATACTAATATACTTCTTAGAAGGGGGAACAAAATACCCACAGAAGGAGATACAGAGCCAAAATGTGTAGCAGAGTCTGAGAGAAAGACCATCCAGAGACTACCCCACCTAGTGATTCATTCCATATACAGTTACAAAACCCAGATACTATTATAGATGCCCACAAGTGCTTGCTGATTGGTGCTGGATATAGCTGTCACCTGGGATGCTCTGCTAGTGCATGACAAGTACAGAGGGGGCACTCTCAGCCAGTCATTGAATTGAGCACAGGGTCCCCAATGGGGGAGTTAGAGAAAGGCCCCAAGGAGCTGAAGGGGTTTGCAATGCCATAGGAGGAACAATGATATGAACCACCTAGTACACCCTTGACCAACAACCCAGTACAGTCTCACAGTTATAAGGAACAACCACAGGCAGCACCAGCCTGGACATCTGTGCCGCCTCCAGCACAGCATTAAAACCTGAGGGTGGTGTCTGTGTGCTTCCTACAGGGACAAGAGGCCTCTTGCCCCCTGGAACTTTTTGATTGGTCATAGGGCGAGCTTCCCTCTTGAAGGAGGACTTCAGGGCATCCCTACTTCTGTAGATGCAACTCATGATGGTGAAATTGTGATCCTGGCACGAGTCCTAGATGGGCTCATGTCTATTTCTCCAGGGAAACCCATAGCCCAATTACTCCTCCTACCACAGATCCCCCTCAACAACCCAATAAATAAGATACAAAGAGATCGGGGAGAGGTGGGAATAGCAGATGTTTTTTGGGCTCATAAGAGCATCCCCTCTCGCCCCATGCTCACGTTAAAGCTTGATGGCAAGTCCTTTACAGGCCTGCTTGACTCTGGGGCTGATGCTCCTGTGATATCTTCAAAGCATTGGCCAAAAACCTGGCCGTTAACTGTTTCTGCTACTCACCTTCAGGGCATAGGCCACTCTAAGGACCCACAGATCAGTGCAAAAGCACTGGTCTGGACAGACCAAGACGGCAATTCAGGGACAGTCACTCTTTTTGTTATTGCTGACCTCCCTGTTAACCTTTGGGGTAGAGACATTTTGTCCCAGATGAATGTTATTATGTGCAGCCCTAATGAAGTAGTCACCAGACAGATGCTGTCGCAGGGATTCTTCCCTGGACAGGGACTGGGCAGGGAGGCCCAGGGTATCCGCCACCCTATACAAGTCCAACAGAAAACTGATAGGCACGGACTGGGATTCCCAAGTCAGAATTTTGTATAGTGGTCACTGGCATGCCTGCACCCCTCACTCATGCCGAGAAAATGCATTGGAAAGACTCCACCCCTGTGTGGGTTTGCTCAGTGGCCCCTAACTCAAGAAAAATTGACAGCAGCTTGAGAGCTAGTGCAGGAGCAACTTGCCTCAGGTCACATTGAACCTTTTCCTCCCCCTGGAACACACCCCCTGGAATTTTTGTTATCAAGAAAAAAATCTGGTAAATGGAGACTCTTGCAGGACCTCAGGACAGTAAATAAGGTGATGGTCCCTATGGGAGCCTTACAGCCAGGCCTCCCTACTCCTGCAGCCATACCCAAAGACCTTTTTAAAATTGTTATTGATTTAAAAGATTGCTTCTTCACAATCCCCATATACCCCAGTGATTGTCCTCATTTTGCTTTTAGCCTCCCACAGATTAACTTTCAGGGACCCATGGATCGATTCCAATGGTAAGTCCTTCCACAAGGGATGGCTAAGAGTCCCAACCTGGCACAAAAGTATGTGGCCCAGGCCATTCTCCCTGTCTGAAAAGACTGGCCTTAGGCTTACATTGTTCATTTTATGGATGACATTCTTGCTGACCCCACTGAGGAACAGGCCCTACAATGCTTTAAGCAGTTACATGTGGCCCTTTCTTCTCACGGCTTACAAATTTCACCCAATAAGATTCAACTTAGGCCCCCCTATTCTTACCTGGGTTTTCAACTCTCCCAGGACAAAGTTTTCACCCCTAGGTTAGAGTTTCACTAGGGAACCTTAAAAACTCTACACGACTTCCAACAACTCCTGGGTAACCTGCAATTCCTACGCCCTTATCTAAAAATTCCTCCTGATGTTCTGTTTCCCTTATATGATTTGCTGACAGGAGATACCCATCCATTCTCTCCCCCCTACTCAGTCCACAAGCTGAGAAAGCCCTTCAACAGATTGGCCAGGCTATATCCTCCCAGGCCACTTTTCAGTTTGACTCAAATTCTCCCCTTTATTTTATTATGTGTGCCACTTCGCATTCTCCCTTGGGCATCTTTTGGCAGAGAGCTTCGAGAGAAGGCTCACGGCACCCTCTGCTGTGGGTCCCCCTCCACTCTAAGCCTTGCAAAGTATTAGCCACCTATTACTCCCTGTCTGAAGGCCTACTTTTAAAAGGTAGAAAATTAGCCCGACAATATTTTGGCAAAGATCCTGACATCCTTATTGTCCCCTATACGTCAGATCAAGTTAACTGGCTTCTTCAGACTGATGATGATTGGGCTATTGCCTGTGCCACTTTTTCTGGTGTCATTGATAATCATTCCCAAATACAGTTTGCTAGGGTCCATTCCTTTGTGTTTCCCAGATTTACCTCCAAACAACCTTTGAAGGAGGGAGTTACAGTCTTTACTGATGGCTCTTCAAATGGCCGTGCCACTTATGTCTTACAAGATGAAGCTTTTGTATCCCACTCCCCATATTCCTCTGCACAGCTAGTTGAATTGTTTGCTGTTCAGCAGGTGTTTGAGAAATTATGCTCCTCCCCCTTTAACCTATATACAGACAGTGCCTATGTAGCCAATTCCATTCCCTTACTTGAGTCAGTCCCATACATTCGGACTTCCTCCACAGCTTCCCACTTGTTTGCAAAAATTCAATAGCTCATTCTTAAGAGGACTGCCCCCTTTTTTGTGGGCCATCTGTGGGCACATACAGCCCTAAAGGGCCCTCTCTCAGAAGGTAATGCTAAAGCAGATGAAGCTACTCACCTTGTGTCTGCAGTTTTATCCATTTCCCTGATCAGGGCACAATAAGAACATGCCCTTCATCACCTCAATGCCTCCACTTTGAGACAGATGTTTAAAATCTCTAGGGAATAAGCTCGGTCCATAGTCAAAGACAGCCTAGCCTGTGTTTCTCTACTCCCCATTCCTCATCTGGGAGTCAACCCAAGAGGTCTGCTTCCAAATGAGCATTAGCAGATAGACGTGACTCACTTCCCCTCATTTGGAAGGTCTAAGTTTGTTCATGTTACAACTGAAACCTTCAATGGTTTTATTTTTGCTTCCCCCCATCAGGTGAAGCTTCTAAAGATGTTATTACTCATTCCATTCACTGTATGGCTATTATGGGAACCCTCAAGTTATTAAAAGAGATAATGGCCCAGGCTATACCAGAGCTAAGTTCCAGAAGTTCTGCTCATTCATTGGTATTAAACATGTTACTGGCATTCCCTACAACCCTTAGGGTCACATCAGACTTTAAAAAATATGCTTCAGCGCCTTTCAGCCTCCACAGAGACCTTTATGGTCCCCTCACCCTGTAATAGGCTTGCTCATGCTTTATTTGTCCTTAACTTTTTAAAATTAGATGAGGGTCATTCAGCTGCTGATCATCTTTGGCATTCCAGCTCTGAGTATTCACATGCCTCAGTTCTCTGGAAGGATCCTCCTACTTATAAGTGGAAAGGGCCAGACCCTGTCCTCATCTGGGGATGTGGCTCAACATGCATTTATGATCAAGAGAACTCCCAACCTAGATGGCTACCAGAACACCTTGTAAAACAAGTTAACCCCTCGTCCAGAGTAGAACATTGGCCTCCCCCTGAGACTCACTCTCCTTCTCTTTCAGATACTACTACTTCAACAAATCCTGATGCTCCTGGCATGCCTGACTCTACAATGGCAGAGCACCCCGATGGCTACCAGCAAGCTCCTCCATAAACATCCATCAGGAACATCTCTCAGACACATGGCTTGGAATTTTACCCGGGTAGTTCTCTCAGAGAGAAAAGACCCTGTCTGGTCCACCTCTAAATTATCCAATCAGGTTTGGTGGTCAGAAGTTCTAACTCCTGATCTTTGCAAGCTAGCTCTTGGAGCTGGAGTCCCTTGGGGAGTTGAACAACTTCTAGGCTCGACTCCGCCCCAGAAAATGATTTGCCCACCTCTGCAGCCAGCTTGCTCACCCCCATGGCTGGCCATATAGGAATGCATGATTTTCTCATTTCTGTCCACTGCTCTGTAAAGCCTGGATGTGGTAATTCAGTATGATGCACCCTCCTAAAGGGAACAGAGTTTTATGTTTGTCCTGGGCTCCACCTTGATCAGTCCCTGCTACACAAATGTGAAGGTAAATCAGACCTTTATTGTGCCTCTTGGGGCTGTGAAACCACAGGAGATGTTTATTGGAAACCCACCTCTTCATGGGATGACATCCAGGTAAAAACGTAACTTTACACCCCCTGCTAGTGCCCTAAACGTTGATGCTTCCTGCAAAGTTTCCAATACCTCCACGAAAGGATGGTGTGTCCCCCTACAGATCAAGCTTACTGCTGCAGGAAAGTCTGCCACTAATTGGCAAAATGGGGCCTCCACCTCTATCAGTCCAGTACAGACACAGGCATTACCTTTACTATTAAGCTACTCAAAGAACCTATTTTTAATCCCCAACCAGTCCCAATAAGACCTAATCTGGTGCTGTTTCCATGGCCTATCCCCCCTCTGGCCACTGATCGGGAAGACATACATATCCCTCAAGCTTTACACTCCGGCCACCCACTACAGTGCTGGCCTTACCCCCCCCCCAAACAACCACTATCTAGTAAAAATCTTGTCCTCTCTCCTGTTAATCAAACCTTTTTAACTTTAGATGAGACCCCACCTGATATTGTACAAGATTGCTGGCTATGTTATCATTCTCAACCTCCTTTGTTGAAGGAATCACTATCCCTGCCAATCCCTTCTATACTAATAATGCTCATCATTGCCAATGGCAAGCTGCCTCCTGGTCAGGATTCTCCCTGACCCAAGTGTCTGGCCTTGGTCTCTGTGTAATTATCAACCAGGCAGTTGTCCCTCCTGAATATGCTCATTTATGCAATGATACTCTGACCCCCTCTCTTGTCCATAGTTTTCTACTCCCCCCCAACAATGCTTGGTGGGCATGTATTGATGGCCTCACACCATCTCTTTTTCTCCGTACTATTGACAAGATGCCTGAATTTTGCATCCTCATTAAGACGGTACATCACTTAGTTTACTATCAGTCTGAAGATTTCTTTCACTTGTGGGATCAGTCTACAGATGGCTCCACTTTGTTAAGTCACTCCTGCAGAGACCCTATCTCTGTCCTTCTTGGCCTAGGGGCCGTGGGAGCGGGGACAGGCATCTCCTCCCTCGTTCTCTCCAACTCCAGGTATACTGAACTTCATGCCACCATCGACCAAGATGTCCAGTGTCTCCAACAGGGGATAAATGATCTCTCTGACTCCATCAATTCCCCGGCTGAAATAGTCCTCCAAAACAGACAAGGAGTTGACCTCCTCTTTCTCCAGCAGGGAGGCTTCTGTGCAGCATTAAAGGAAGAGTTCTATTTCTATACTAGCAAAACAGGGGTAGTTAGAGATAGTATGAAGATAGTCAGGGAAGGATTTGAAAAGCATAAGAGAGAAAGAGAACAGGCAGATAGTTGGTACCAAAATTGATTTTCCACCTCCCCATGGCTTACTACACTTTTGCCTAGCATTTTAGGACCCCCTGTGGGCCTGATGTTGTTATGCTTTTTTGGCCATGGGCTTTTAATCAACTTACAACATTAATCAACCAACACATTGATAACCTGGCTGCCAAGCCTATTCAGGTGCATTATCATCGGCTGACTATGGACGATTGAGAGATGGCTATCCAACCCCCTGAAGTGGTCATGAGACAGCCAAAACAGCACCATTGTGTTCCCAGGCAGAAATGACATCTCTGCCTTGCTATTCCAGTGGGGACTCCAGAAGGAGCCCCTCCCATTTCCGCAATATCGAGGCATCCTGGTAGCTTGCTACCCTGCTGAGTGGCTGACCAAGGACTGGCAACTTCCCAAAAGCACGCCTACCTAAGACAGGAATCCCTGATGACTGGCAGGGGTCTCCAAGAATGGGTAATTGGTGATGGAAAAATTTGGGTCACTCCTAAGACAGGCACCACTCCATCTTTTTGGGGCCTCTTCTATTCTATCCTACGATGGATGCCTCATCCACTCTTCATTTCTATATAGAGAAGGGGGAGATGCCAGGAACCACTCTCTTTGTAACCCATAGCCCCTTACCTTGACTTACATATTTGCTAAAATGGAAAACTACTGCTACAAGCCTTAGCTCGGTTTGGGACCGAGTATACCTGAGGCTCAAAATGAGCAAAGTTACTGTTGTCTAATCGGTGCAAACTTTTTGATCCCTCTTGTAGGTATTGCAAGATAACTCAGATAAAGTTTGTGCCCAGCCCTCCCCAAATGACTGTTATCCAGATTACAGGGAGCAAGATCAAAGGCGGTGAAGATGCTCCACTGGGATGCCAGGTTTCCCTGCTCTCCAGCGGGAACTTGTCACCTTCTACAGACACTAAAATTACAAATTGCTTACATGCATTCAAAACTCCTTTAATCCTGTGCAGGATCTCCTCAGGCACAGAGTCCTACCATGCCATGTCTGTCTTGGTGTGTATCCTGCACCCAAGTGCAGAATCGGAAGGTGGTCTGGTCCTAGGCAGGCTGATGGAGGAGGAGTTCCCAGGCTACAAGGAGGTTTTCAGCATCTGCAGTGGAGACACTGAGCTCTGATGGCTCTTCAGCACAGGGGACTCTGTTCTGCATGGGTAATGAACATATTTTCTTCTTAGGATATTCATTGTCTGTAACTCCTAAAATTCACCAGTTTTGCACACCTTTGGAATATCCATAGATTTTTGGTTTGCATTCAGTTTTTAAAGTAATTATCTCTCTGTCTCAGCACTTAAATCACACAATGAATTTCCTGGCTTATTCTTTCCTACAGATCTTTTCATGCTACCAAGGAAATCTTAAACCCACAGCTTAATGTAATGACTTCACCTCTGTGTCTGTCTAGAATTGTTTTGGACTTGACTTTTTTTGTTTGATTAATTCATAGATTTGATTCTGTGGTTGTTTGAATATGCTTGGCCCAGGGCATGGCACTATGAGATGTGGCCTTGTTTTAGTAGGTGTGGCCTTGTTGGAAGAAGTGTGTCACTGTGAGCATGGGCTTTAATACCCTTGTCCTAGCTTTGTGGAAGACAATATTTTCCTGCTTGTTTTTGGAACTAGATGCAGATTTCTCAGCACTTCCTACATCGTGCCTGCATGGATGCTGCCATAGTATTGACTTGATGATAAAGGACTGAACTTCTGGACCTGTAAGCCAGTCCCAATTAAATGTTGTTCTTATAAGTGTTGCTTTAGTCATGGTGTCTGTTCACATCACTATAACCTCAACTAAGATAGTAGTTGGTACCAGGGACTGGAGCATTGCTGTGATAGGCCTGACCATGCTTTTTCTTGTAAGAATGTGAATTTTAGGATTTTGAATTTGGAGTGTAGTGGGATGCTTTAAGTGGGGCTTAATAGGTCGTCTTATTAGGAATATGGAATAAATTGTTGCTGTAAGTGATTTGAACTATGGAAGCCTGGCTCTGGATGTTTCAGAGGAGAAAAATATTAATATGTGATCCAATCCCTTTGGAGAAGCCCAGAAGATCATGTGTGGATCTCAGACATTTGAAAAAGAAGCTCTAATGTTGAAGTTGCCTTGGAAACCCCAAGTTGTTCAAGCTGCCAGTGCTGTGGGCTATCTGCTGAGGAAAGCTACTAACAGGGATTGGAACCAGCCAAAGAGAAAGATGTTTGTTGTTGCAGTCAACAAAAATGAAAAAGGATTTGGAGCTCTGAAAACCACTTTGACATCAAATATGTAGATGCAGTTTGGATTTTGCCCAGTTGGTTTCCTATCTTGCTTTGGGGATTACAGTTAAGTGATTGGATGAATCTCAGAAGAGATTTTAAACCTAGGAAATTTTCCATTGTTGAGAGTGCTATAGCGTATGGGAACTTTGGAAATTGGGCTAAATGTATTTTTATTATGCTATGGCTAGGTATGTCTCCTGTAACCTCATGTGTGGGAACAAGCCTATGGGAGTCAGGGAGTGGAATGCAGTGATTTGAATAAGCTTGGTCCAGGGAGTGGCACTATTAGGATGTGTGGCCTTGCTAGAGTAGGTGTGGCCTTTTTTTGAGGAAGTGGTGGACTTTGAGATGTTCGTCCTAGCTTCCTGGAAGATAGTCTTCTCCTGTTTACCTTTGGAACAAGATGTAGAACTCTCAGCCATTCCTGCACCATGCCTGCCTGGATGCTGCCATGCTTCCACCTTGATGGTACTGGACTGAACTTCAGAACCTGTAAGTCAGTCCCAATTCAATGGTGTTCTCTTAAGAGTTGTCTTGGTCATGGTGTCTGTTCACAGCAATAAAACCCTAACTAAGGCAGAAACTTTCCAAGGAAATGAAGTTGCAGGTTCAAAGCTGCACTGTGTAGGGGTTCACAGTGTGCTGGGTCTCACTCCCAGTTCATCTAGAGCTACTAGATCTCAGAGGATGTCCTTAGCCTGGGTTCTGACCGATGGGATGTTGCAGCTGAGGAACTTGGCTGCCAGTTATGAATTATCAAGTCTATGGTGAAGTTGTTGGTGGTTTCCCCAGGTTCTAAGAATAGGAATCGATGACTCTTGTTTCTTGGAAGAAACAATTGTAAAGCACTCAAATAATGGGAAATCCTGGATGTTTTTGCTTTCTATAGGTCTATTCTCTTTACTAGCTCCTACAATGCCCCAAACTGTATCTTCTCATGGAGTTAGAAATAGGTAAATTCAAATCTATCTCCATTTTTGTTACAAAGAGTCAATCAAGGCTGCTGGGAAGGAGGTCTGTATTCCCTTGTTCCATCGCATCTCAGGTTGTGTCGGGAAAATTTTCTCCTGAAGAAGGTTTGGGTCCCCATAGTAACAGCAGGCATCAGTGACAAAAACTCTTCTTGGGTGTGTGACAAGGCTTCTCTGGGACTTCCTGTCCCTTCACAATCAGAGCACACTGTCTTCTCTGGTGTTTCTGAAGATGTGCTTTTAATGCTGCAACAGTCTAGCTGCAATGGTGAGCCTGGAGGACAATAAAGGGTTTCAGTCACTTCTTAGCCCCAGTCTTTCTCACAGTTTCCCTATCACATCCACACAGTCCCTCTTCATTTCCTCTCTGGATACAGTGCTGATATCTTCTTAGTGATGGTTTTCCTTGTCTGAGGCACTGGTGGTTTCTCCATCATTGTCTTCCAAGTAGTTGTCCAAGTAGAATTGTTAGATAAAGAATACTGCCTGATGTAACTCCATTCTAAACGGAACCTACATGAAGCAGAGCCAGGCCCACCTTCCCAAGCCTCAGTCCGTTGTTCAGGGAGGCCCAGCAGGGGTGAGAGTTATGGTAGCATGTAAGTGTGAGCTGTGTGACAATGACAAACACAAGCACACAGTTTCGTAACTTTAAGGATGGACAAGTATTGCTCTTAAGGCATTGACTTAACTGCTGCTCTTTACACAGTCACTGAACACCAGGGTGTAGGTAGGCTGCATCCATGTTATAGAGGCAGACACACTCTGCCTTTCTTCTCCATGGATGCAGTGCACCCACAGCATGCAACATTCTGTGGCTTCTACTGAGAGGTTTCCCTCTTCTATTCTACTCTCTACTTCCCTTCAGATGACAAGATCATGTCATTGTTGTACTGAACACTGCTCCATAGTTTGAGGCCTATTGATGATGTCATAGACCTCAGGCTGTCTGGGATTTGTGTAACTGAAGGATGACACAGTGTCTACAGTCATGTGTTCCTGGCTCCATGAAGAAAATGGGGTGCTGCCTCTGTTTTCCTGATCATTTGAAGCCTTTACAGTTGCTCTAGAAATGAATACTCAGGATTTTTCTGGACATTTCTTGCTCCAGGTGTGTTTTGCTCTCCTTTTCTGTCTTCTAACCCTTTCCTTCCTCTTCCCCAAACTATTTCACAAATCCATGTCCTTTCCTTATGTACAAAACATCACATTTCTCCGGGGAAAACATGGTAGCCCAGTACATAGAAGGTAATTTTAGGCATGGTACCATTGTATCCCAAGTATACAGGCAATAGTTGTAGCCTTAAGTGTTGTGCAAGAGACTTTCTTTTACATCATTTTTTTGATGGCAGACATGGGCTTTCATGTTCTCCCATCTCCAGTGCTGAGTTGGGGAGTTGTCCATGTGGGAACTAACATCTGGGAAGATAGACAATATACAACGAATTAATCTTGTTTCTATGAAGTGCTTATAGTCACTAGAATGATTTGAGTATCAATGATGTATTAGTCTAAAATGTTCTGCACATTCCTTCACATAGACACAGTTGAGTGTGCTGCAATATCTGTTCCTGGCAGATGGTTCAAAGCTCTTGTTTGTGTCTGTTCTGACAAACTGGTGCTCACAATCATAAGACATCTTGTCACTCTCTCCAGCTGTTTCTATAGAGAGAAAGGAATTGTCAAGTTTCACCTCTATTCTAATAAGGATCCGCTGACTTCAGAGCAATGATCTCCTGAATCCATGATGCCATGAATATAGCTGAAGATTCATGCCTCCTGAACCCCCCTGACTTTTCTAAGTGATTTACATTTTGTAGGGCTGTAGATGCTGAAGTGATCCTAAAATTAGCACAATCTTTACCCTACTATACAGGGGATGACAACCTTTACTACCTTGGGAGTTTGATAATGTGATACCTTTGAAAGTATCCTTGTCCCCCTCTCTCACTCTCCCTCCCTTACTATCTCTGTCTTTCTCCTCCATCTGTCTTTCTGTCTTTCTTTCTCTCCCTCTGTCTGTCTCAGTACCTTTGTGTTTGTATTCAGTAAAACAAAAAAGCCACATTTCATAAAAATGGTAGGAGAGAAACATGTATTAAGATAATTTCTTAATAACTGGTAGTGAGTGCATATATTTTATGTTTTTATAAACTTTTAAAACTTCACCAATGTGCACATTATCTTCTATGAAATGTATATATAAAGAACATATCTGCCATTATGAATGCATATAGGTCACAAGCTGACATTCAGGTCAATTGCTACTGTGAACTGCTGCCCTTATATCTTGAAATCAGATGGAGACTTGGTTACTGTATATTTTCTTATGGTTATCATGGTACAATCTCGAACATTTTGGCTAGGTGGCAGAAATTATTACTTTGTTACCTCACTGTTCCATCTGAATTCCCTAGGCTCTTTTCTTTTTCTTCCCTGGTTCTTCATACTCCCTCACCCCCGAGTCTTCTTCCTTGAGACTGAGGTCAAGGAGGAGCTCTGGTATCATAAGGAACTTCACAAATCACAGGAATAGAATCTAGTAGAGCTTAATCAACATTCTGGGGTTGATGACCACTGATCTTTTGAAGAACTAGCTTTTTGTGTTGATACTATACAATTTTAATGTGAGGAAACACAAATTACTAAATGTTTTCGTCAACTATCCACCTCCACTTGAATTACTAATTGTTACCCAGTGTTTCTGAATTCTATCATTTTACCTATTGTTTTATTTCATAATTCTTTGATTATTTAAGATTATAGTATAGTTATATGAGTTATATCCATTACCCTATCTCCCTCAAAACCCTTCCAAATAACCCCCCATGCTGTCCTTTGCTTTCATGGCCTCTCTTTATTACATAATCCATATTTGTTTTTAAAAATTTTATTATTAGATATTTTCTTTATTTACATTTCAAATGTTATCCCCTTTCCTGGTTCCCCCCTGAAAACCCCATAACCCATCCCCCCTCCCTGTGCTCACCAATCCATCACTCCTGTTTCCCTGTCCTGGCATTCCCCTATACTAGGGCATCAAGCCTTCCTAGAACCAAGGGCCTCTCCTCCCTTTCATGCCCAATAAGTCCATCCTCTGCTATATATGCAGCTGGAGCCATGGGTCCCTCCATGTGTACTCTTTGATTGATGGTTTAGTTCCTGGGAGCTCTGAGGGTATTGGGTGGTTCATATTGTTGTTCCTCCTATGGGGCTGCAAACCCTTTCAGATCCTTGGTTCCTTTCTCTGGCTCCTCCACTGTGGATCCTGTGCTCAGTTCAATGGTTGTCTGAAAGTGTCCCCTCTGTATTTGTCAGTCACTGTCAGAGCCTCTCAGGAGACAGCTGTATCAGGCTCCTGTCAGCAAGCACTTGTTGGCATCCAAAATAGTGTCTGGGTTTTGTAACTGTATATGGGATGGATCCCCAGGTGGGGTAGTCTCTGGATGGTCTTTTCTTCTGTCTCTGCTTCACATTTTGTCTCTGTATCTCCTCCCATGGGTATTTTGTTCCCCCTTCTAAGAAGGACCAAAGTATCCATACTTTGGTCTTCCTTCTTCTTGAACTTCATTTGGTATCTTGGGTATTCTGAGTCTCTGGACTAATATTCCCTTATCAGTGAGTGCATACCATGTGTGTTCTTTTGTGATTGGGTTACCTCACTGAGGATGATATTTTCTAGTTCTACCCATTTGCCTAAGAATTTCATGAATTCATTGTTTTTAATAGCTGAGTAGTATTCCATTGTGTAAATGTACCACATTTTCTGTATCCATTCCTTTTTGAGGGACATCAGTTCTTTCCGGCTTCTGGCTATTATAAATAAGGCTGCTATGAACATAGTGGAGCATGTGTCTTTATTACATGTTGGAGCATCTTCTGGGTATATGCCCAGGAGTGATATAGTTGGTTCACCAGTAGTACTATGTCAAATTTTCTGAGGAATCGCCAAACTGATTTCCAGAGTGATTATACCAGCATGCAATCCTACCAACAGTGTAGGAGTGTTCCTCTTTCTCTACATCCTCACCAACACCCTCTGTCCCCTGAGGTTTTGTTCTTAGCCATTCTGACTGGTTTGAGGTGGAATTTCAGTGTTGTTTCTATTTTCATTTCCCTGATGACTAAACATGTTAAACATTTCTTTAGGTGCTTCTTAGCCATTCAGTATTCCTTAGTTGATAGTTGTCCCCAGATGATCCATGGTTCCTGTTTCCTGATGGCTCTGAGGGGGTCCCTCTTGGGCCAGGAATTTGAAGAGAAGTGGTGGTCTTACCTCTGCTCATGGTTGTGTAGGCACTCCTGGGAGACCAGCTCTCTCCTGGCAGTATTTGTGCATGTAGCTCTGTGGCACATGATTACCTCTGGGCACAAATGGAAATCATAAGACTCCTGTCCCAGGAAGACCCTTGGGTCCTCTGTCCTGAGGGTTCTGGGTGAGTTTCTTTGAGCAGCAGTGGTGGTCCTACCTGTACTTACAGGCCTGTTGGCACTCCTGGGAGGATAGCTATCCCCCTGGGCCACCTGGGTGTGGAGCCCTGTGGCAGAGCATCATCTCCAGCTGTAGACAGAAACTGGAAGGTTCCTGTCTCAGACAGCCCCTGTGTTCCTCTGAGGAGCAGGGTTGGTCCTACCTTTGCTCAAAGACCTGTCAGCACTATTGGGAGGCTAGCTATCTCCCTGCACTAACTGGGTATGTATCCCTGTGGCAGAGGATTCATAATCCATATTCTTAAATACATAATTTCATCATGCTCAGTCTGCATAACACTACTTATATGTGTGTTTTTTATGTTGACATTTGGGTTTGGACACACAATTGGTGTGCTCTCCCCTGGAGAAAATGAATCCTCCTGTTTGTAGCTTTCCTTAGTTGCCTGTAGTTCTCTGTGTAGGCTGAGTAGTGGGCTTTCCTGTGCCTTGACATGTCTAATTGTCATCTTGGTTAGCTCATGTTTAGGCAGCCACATCTCCTTAACAGGACCAAGAGACACAATCTCACAGGAAACTCCATGATCAACCAGCTCTTCAGTCTTTCCTCCCATCTTCTGCAGTGTTCTCTGAGCCTTGACTAGAGGAGTTTTTGGTAGTTGTATCTACTGAGACTGGGATCCACAACTCTACACATTGAATGATTGTGGTTTTCTTGCATAGAGAAGTTTTCTTGATATTAGAGTAAATAATTAGAACATTTTAAATACTTGTGCTTCTTGTTAATATACTACATTACAGTACACTATTATTTGAAAAACTATGCAATTATTTCATTTCACACCATTGATTTTAAGTAGATAATTATTTACTTGTATCTTTGAATTTTAACAACAGTATAGGCCTCATGCATACTAAATATTCTTTAAAGGAAATGATAATTGTTACATGAAATACCCATTGCAATTCTCATGTCCTTCCAGCTGACTTTTTTCAAGTCTGGAGAAGCCTCCTGCACCTAGAAGGAGATGGAAGACTCCTTGGAGCCTATCCTTCAAAACTGGGTGATACTTTTCATTTAATCATGACCTTAGAAAGGGATGGCCCTAAATCTTTTATAACTGTACTTTATTTTACCCTGACTTTATGTGACAAAAGAGAGAGGAGTAAGAGTATGTTCACACTGATATTTGATTCTAAGGATCTTTTCACAGTGGCAACATGGAAGGAGATTAAAGTCATAGTTTGGATGCAGAGTCATTTAGAATTCAGAGAAAGACCAGGATTTTATACTGTTTGGAAAGGGAAGCTGGCTTCATCATTCTACTGTTTTGGTCATTTTTTGTCTTTTCTGTTTCAGGAAGGAGAAATGCTGATAAGTCATTCACAGAGGCAAATTCTTTATCCAAGGCCTCATGACAAGGCACTGCATGAGAAAATCATCAGCTGACATGTCTACAGAGATCTTTGTGTGCCTTAATCAGTTCCATGTTTGGTACAGCACGTTCTTTCACACCTATGGTCCTCTGAAACAGGTACAGGACTGACTGTCCACATATTCTAGAGGAGGTACCTGGAGCTCTGCATGCTTAAGGTCATATTCTGAGGAAATTGAAGTGGCTAGAATTTGATTCAGAGTACAAATTGGTAATCATTTGCTCTGGATATTTATTATGAATATTTGGCCTGGCTGGGCAGTGTTGGCACACATCTTTAATCCAACCACTTGGAAGGAAGATCTTTGGTTTAGAGGCCATCCTGGTCTCAGAGTGAGTTCTAGGACAGCAAGGGCTACACAGAGAAATGCTGTTTGAGAAATAGATAGTGGAGAGTGTGAAGGGTGGAGAGAGAAGAGGAAAAATGGGGTATAGGGGGAGGGAAACACACACACACAAACACACACATACACACAGAGATAGAGAGAGAGAGAGACAGAGAGAAAAGGAGAGAGGGAGAGAGAGAGAGGAGAATGGACAATGGGGAATGTAGAATGAATATCTGGCCTAGAGGTAAGGAGCAGAATAAAGCAGACACTGAAATAAAATGACCCATGGAACCCATGGGCACACAGTCCTCCAGGAGGGCACATTTCTAGTTTTGTGAAATCTTCTCCATTCCAATTCACTAGATATGTAATGCTATTGTGTGTCTGACAATCAAGTGAAATTCAGCTCTTGCCCCAGCATAAACTAAATCCATGGAGCATGAGTGGGAATGATTATTAGAACTCATAGAAATATTTAATGTACAAGAAAGTTTATATTCAGAGGTAGCCCCACAATGGTACATACAATGCAGACTTGATTGGAAAGCATTAGGACAGAGGGGACAGTGGGGATGGCTTTGAGGTGGTTTGAGCTGGAGCTTGGTGACATGCAATCAGGATGAGTTGAAATCTTGTTACCAGGCCGGTGTTGGTTGGAATTTGTGAACAAGGCCATATTACATGATGAAGAGTTTTCTCTTTTCTCCTCAGGTTGTTGCTTTTAGCTTCCTACATACATACAATGAATAAAGCCAACTTACTCCACACTGACACAAACATGAAGATCAGCTTATTCTCTGAAGTGAGTGTTGGGATATCATCTAACAGTATCCTTTTATTTGCCTACTTCTGTGTGCTCCTTGGTCAGAACAGGCCTAAGCTCATAGATCTCTACATTGTTTTCTTGTCCCTAACCCAACTAATGCTGCTTATAATTATGGGACTCATATTTATACCTTGGGGGAGATGGGATTCTACTACATGTGCACAGGCTTCTGAGGGGCCTTACCCTTTGTGCTACCTGTCTGCTGAATGTCCTTTGGACCATCATCTTTAGTCCTAGAAGTTCCTGTTTAACAAAGTTTAAACATAAATCTCCCCATCATATCTCAGGTGCCTTTCTGTTCCTCTGTGTTCTCTATATGTCTTTCAGCAGTCACCTCTTCTTATCGCTTATTGCTACCCCCAACTTGACCTCAGATAATTTTCTGTATGTTACTCAGTCCTGCTCACTTCTACCTCTGAGTTACTTCAGAAAAAGCATTTTTTCCCATACTGGTAGCCATCAGGCAAGCCTTTCTCATATGTCTCCTGGCCTGTCCAGTGGGTACAAGGTGGCTCTCCTATGGAGGCATAGGAAGCAGGTCAGGCACCATCAGAACCCCAGCCTTTCTTCAAAAGTCTCCCCAGAACAAAGGGCCACCAGGACCACATGCTGCTCATGAGTTTCTTTGTGATTTTCTACATCTTGGACACTGTTATCTTCCACTCAAGGATGAAGTTCAAGGATGGCTCCATATTCTACTCTGTCCAAATTATTGTGTCCCATAGCTATGCCACAGTCAGCCCTTTTGTGTTTATTTGCACTGAAAAGCATATAACTAAGCTTTTGAGGTCAATATGTGACAGGATAATAAACATTTGATTATTCAGTGTTGGGTATGGACCCTGAATATAATCCAATATGTTGTCATCAGAGCTATGAATCATGGCATAGTGGGAACATTCTGTGGCTTAAATTAATATATGAAAGTATCTTTATTCCTGTTAAATATGTTTACTTTGTGTATGGATGAAAGAAAATTAAACCACATACCCTCTCAGATATCTCATGAGGTTTCTATCTCTCAGTGTGTTTTCAAAGGAGATTTGTGAGAAGGCTGTCATTTGGCCTGGGTTAGTACATAACTTTTAAGTTATGAAGAAGGATATAATTTTAAGATTTAGCAGTGTTTGTGTGTGTGCACATGTGTGTGTGAGAGAGAGTACTTGAGTGCAGGTGCTCATTGAGGTCAGAGGTATCAGGTACTCTGTAGTTCAACCAATAGGCATTTTTGGACCACCCTGTGTATGTGTGTTGATAGTTGATTTTGACTCTTCTAAGGAGCAGGATACTTAAGTGCTAAGCTATCTCTCTGGCACATTCCATGACTTCAACTATGTGAGAGCTATGACATTTCCAATAATTCAGTTGTTTATATTTGGTAAAATATGTAAGGAAACATTGTTTTGAGAGTTGATTATCACATGATCTAGTAAACACACACACATGCAGTCAAAAATATATGCAGAGAACCATACTGTCATTTGCACAGTGATGCTCAGATAGCCAGATTTAAAATAACTAAGAGTAGGAATAGCCTCTGTCTGGCAGTGTCAGGATGTGTGATCAGATCATGGTCTCCAAATGCTGAGGAACTTAGACAAAAACACAGTGAATTTCAAAGGACAGGTCTTAGAGGAGTCAAATTGATAGAGATGATAAACAAAGTACTTCACATGGGGTCAAAACACCTAAATTTAAATAATAGATTAGTAATAGATAATTACTTAGTCATAGTATAAATAAAGGTTACGAGAAACTTGGTCTTGTAGCATGCCTGCCCACTTAAGATTAAATCCATTGCTCCCTAGAGCACACTTTTTTTTCACAAAAATTCAAACTCAGCAACACAATTCACACAGTAGTATACTCTCATAGAGTCACACACTTCACAATGCTGAACATAACCAGATGCATACTTCACACAGTAAAACTTTTATCTGTCTCTCAAAATATGGAAACGTCCCCTACATCCACCCCACCACATCTAGAATCCAGTGGTTTCAGTGGTGACACTTACATATAATTTAAAGAAATAACTGGAAACCGATTGGAGGAAAGAGAAAGATTGGAGAAGATCTATTTTATTTTTTGTCTTCACTTTGAGTGAAGTCTCAAACAGGCTTCATGTCAAGAAATGGAATAGTATTTAACTAGGTGATGTGAGACAACACTTAAAATATCAAGAATTGAGGATGAAAAAGAAACCATACAACAGTAAATTGTATAAAACAGATAAGCAACACTGGGCCTGGTGACTCAAGTCTGTAACCCAAAGTTTGAAACAGTAGAATAGAGAGTTCAAGGTCAGTAAGAGTTACAGAAGTGAGTCTACATTACTACACAACAGTCACAAATCAAACATAAAATTAAGAATAAGAATATTTTTAAAAATACCAAAATAGCCTGTGTCTTGGTGGCACATGTATTTATTGCTAGCACTCAGGATTCAGAGGCAGCAGAATCTCTGAGCTGGAGGTTAGCCTGGTCTACAGATTGATTTCCAAGGCTGCCAGGGATATACAGAGAAAAATATGCATATATATGTACATGCATAAATACATATATGCAGACACACACTCACTCACACACACACACACACACACACACACACACACACACACACACATATATCCAAAGCAAATCAAACAAAAAAATCTCCCTAAAAGTTCATGGAATATATACCCTAGATAGGGTTAATCTGCCTTCTTGTTACTGGGTGACTAGTATAAAACCTACAGAGAGATATCAATATCAAGCATCAGAATAGTACCACTGATGACTGTCAGAGGGAATGGCAAACACTAGAAGCTTTGAGCAGGAGAAGTATGTAGTTTTCTCATCCATAACATCATGAAGAATACTCCTAGAGCCACAGGTAACTCATGGGAGATTCCACAGTCCTCCATCCTAATGCAGAGAAGGTAAAAAGTATTAAACAGTAATGTCCAATAAATCTGACATTAAGAATGAGCAAAGTTTTGGTTGACTATGTGATGTGACCCTTTAATTCCTCTGGTAGATGAGTCATGGGAATTTATGAGAAAAAGTTGATCCCAGATCCTCTTACCCCAGGTGTGCTGTTATCTAGGATGAAATACAGTAAAATCAAGAGGCAGGCAAATTTTTCCAGCAGAGATGCCATGTTTGTACCCCCCCACCATAGAATGCTATCATATACAGACCTTAAAATTAAAATACATTTGTGTGTCTCCAACAAAGCATGTGAAATTTCTGTATGACAACAACTTCAAGTCTCTGAAAAAAGTAATCAAAGAAGATCTCAGAAGATGGAAAAATCTCCCATGCTCATGGATTGGCAGGATTAATATAGCAAAAATGACCATCTTGCTGAATGCAATCTACAGATTCAGTGCAACCCCCATCAAAATTCCAACTCAATTCGTAGAGTTAGAGAGAGCAAATTGCACATTCATCTGGAATGACCAAAAACTGGGGACTGCGAAAACTATTTTCAACAATAAAAGAACTTCTGGGTGAGTCACCATCCCTGACCTCAAGCTATACTACAGAGCAATATTGATAAAAACTATATGGTATTGGTACAGAGACAGGCAGGTAGATCAAGGGAATAGAATTTAAGACCCAGAAATGTTCACCTATGCTCATTTGATCTTTGACAAAGGAGCTAACACTATCCAGTGGAAAAAAGACAGCATTTTTCAACAAATGGGTCAATGGTATTTCTTTAAGGGAGACATTTATGTCTTTCTTAAAGTCCTCTATCATCATCATGAGACGTGATTTTAAATCATAGTCTTCTTTTCTGGCTAACTGGTTTATCCAGGGCTTACTGTGGTGGGAGAAATGGATTCTTCTGATGTAAAATAGCCTTGGTTTCTGTTTCTTATGTTCTTGCCCCTGCCTTTTGCCATCTGGTTATCTGATGTTAAATGGTCTTGGTTGCTCTGACTGTGGCTTGTCCCTCCTGCAAACCTGTGTGTCATTACTCCTGGGAAACCAGTTCTCCCAAGGCAGAATTTGGGTATGAGGAGCTGTGGTACAGGCCAGCTACAGGGTGCAGACAGAAACCAGAAGGATCCTGTCACCAGCTGTTCCTTAGATCCTGTGTCTTGATGGCTCGGGGCGGGTCCCTCTTTGGCCAGGAATTTTAGCAGAAGTAGTGGTCTTACCTGTGCTTGCTGGATCTCCTGGGAGACCAGCTCTCTCTTTGTGGTATTTGTGTATATAGCACTGTGGGGCAGAATCAGCTCCGGGTACAGATGGAAACTGGAAGACTTCTGTCCCAGGCCGCTTCTCTGTTCCTGTGTCCTAAGGGTTCTGAGTGGGTCCCCCTGAGCATAATTGGTGGTCTTATCTGTGCTCACAGGCTTATCTGAACTCCTGGGAGGCTAGCTCTCTCCCTGTGCTATGTGGGTATGGAGTCCTGTGGTACAGGATCAGTTCTGGGTCCAGATGGAAGCTGGGAGGCTCCTGTCCCTGGCTGCTCCTAGGTTCCTATGCCCTGAGGGTTTCAGGCGGGTCCCTCTGAGCAGATGTGGTGGTCTTTTTTTTTCCTCAAGCTTTCTTTCAGTAGATTTGTGAAGCAGAAATCACATTTTCTACTTCACATATCTCCCTCTTCCTTTTTTTTAAATTTTATTTTCTAAGTGTTTTTTTATTTACATTCAAAATCATTTCCCCTTTCCCATTTCCTCCCTCCCCGAAAGTCCCATAAGCCCCATTCCCTCCCTCTTTTCCCCATTCAACCCCCTCTCGCTTCTCTGTCCTGGCATTCCCCTACATCCAGTCTTTCCAGGACCAGAGGTCTCTCCTTCCTTAGAAGTGGTAGTCTTACCAGCACTCACAGGCTTGTCTGAACTTCTGGGTATGCACTCCATATTTGGGTATGGAAGCCTGTGGCAGAGGATCATCTCCACAAAGCGAAAAGCAAAGACAGAGACAGCTTTTTTTTTGAGAAAGTTTTTTTTAAATTTGTTTATTTATTTTATGCTTATGAGTACACCACCACTGCTCTCTTCGGACACACCAGAAGAGGGCACCACACCCCATTACTGATGGTTGTGCCACCATATGGTTGCTGGGAGTTGAACTGATGACCTCTGGAAGAACAGTTGGTGCTCTTAACTGTTGAGCCATCTCTCCAATTGACAACTTTCATTTTTAAGTGATAATATTTTTAATGTAATTTTATAGGAAATATATTAAAATTGTTATGTCATTATGTGTGCCAGAGGACAGCTTTGTAGAGTTTGTTCTTTTTCTACCTTTATGTAGGTTGTGAGGAGGGACTCAAGGTAAAGCTTTCGTACCTACTGACCCGTTTGCCAGTCCTTAAGTGTATTTTGTCTAGACTCATTGTGTGATCCTCCTGTCTCTGTCTCGGACAATACCCACCAGTGTGCAGCAGCACAAGCACTCTTGTTGGCTACATCACCTGCTCCATATTTATGGCGCTACAGTGAATGTTAGTGCACATGCTCCGTGAGAGACATTCTGCCAACAAATCATTTGACAACATCCTGGTATGGAGTTTAGACTCAGGATCTTGCAGAAGTAATATGGATCACTTGCAAGAGATGACATCAGAATCCTAAGGTGTCCGCCTTTCTTGTTTGTTTGGGTGTTTTTCCTTACATTGGAACCATATGATGGAATACCCTGAAGCATTGTAACTCTATTTCTTTTTTTTTCTTTCTTTTTTTGTTATTTTCACTTCAATAAGAAAAGAGTTTTATTTATTTTTTATTATTTATTTTATTAATTTTTTTACTTTACATTCCAAATCACTTCCCCTTTCCCATTTCCTCCCTCCCCGAAAGTCCCATAAGCCCCCTTCCCTCCCTCTTTTCTCCATTCAACCCCCTCTCGTTACTCTGTCCTGGCGTTCCCCTACATCCTGTCTTTCCAGGACCAGGGGTCTCTCCCTCCATCTTCTTAGAAATCTATTGATATGCAGATTGTGTCTAGGGTATTCCGAGATTCTGGGTCAATATCCCCTTATCAGTGACTGCATACCATGTGTGTTCTTTTGTGATTGGGTTACCTCACTAAGGATGATATTTTCAAGATCTGACCATTTGCCTAGGAATTTCGTGAATTCATTGTTTTTAATTGCAGAGTAGTATTCCATTGTGTAGATATACCACATCTTCTGAATCCATTCCTCCGTTGAGGGACATCTGGGTTCTTTCCAGCTTCTGGCTATTATAAATAAGGCTGCTATGATGAATTCCCCTTTCCTGTTTCCTCCCTCCTTGAAAGTCCCATAAGTCCCCAACCCTCCCTCTTTTCTCCATTCAACCCCCTCTCGCTTCTCTGTCCTGGAATTCCCCTACACCCAGTCTTTCCAGGACTAGGGTTCTCTCGTTCCATCTTCTTGGAAATCTATTGATATGTGAATTGTGTGTAGGGTATTCCGAGATTCTGGGTTAATATCCCCTTATCAGTGACTGCATACCATGTGCGTTCTTTTGTGATTGGGTTATCTCACTAAGGATGATATTTTCAAGTTCTGACCATTTGCCTAGGAATTTTGTGAATTCATTGTTTTTAATTGCAGAGTAGTATTCCATTGTGTAAATATACCACATCTTCTGAATCCATTCCTCCGTTGAGGGACATCTGAGTTCTTTCCAGCTTCTGGCTATTATAAATAAGGCTGCTATGAACATAGTGGAGCATGTGTCCTTATTGCATGAGGGAAAGCCTCTGGGTATATGCCCAGGAGTGGTATAGCCGGATCCTCTGGGAGCGTCATGCCCAGTTTTCTGAGGAACTTCCAGACTGCTTTCCAGAGTGGTTGTATCAGCTTGCAATCCCACCAGCAGTGAAGGAGTGTTCCTCTTTCTCCACATCCTCGCCAACAACTGCTGTCTCCTGTGTTTTTGATCTTAGCTATTCTGACTGGTGTGAGATGGAATCTCAGGGTTGTTTTGATTTGCATTTCCCTAATGACTAAGGATGATGAACATCTCTTTAGGTACTTCTCAGTCATTAGCTATTCTTCAGGTGAGAACTCTTTGTTTAGCTCTGTACCCCATTTTTTAAATAGGATTACTTGGCTCACTGGAGTCTAACTTCTTGAGTTCTTCGTATATATTGGATATTAGCCCTCTGTCAGATGTAGGGTTGGTAAAGATCATTTCTCAGTTAGTTGGTTGCCGCTTTGTCTTTTTGACAGTGTCTTTTGCCTTATAGAAACTTTGTAATTTAATGAGGTCCCATTTGTCAATTCTTGATCTTAGAGCATAAGCTATTGGAGTTCTGTTCAGGAAATTCTCCCCTGTGCCCATATATTCAAGGTTCTTCCCTAGTTTCCTTTCTATTAGTTTCAGTGTGTCTGGTTTTATGTGGAGGTCCTTGATCCACTTGGAATTGAACTTAGTGCAAGGAGATAAGAATGAGTCAATTTGCATTCTTCTGCATTGTGACCTCCAGTTGAACCAGCACCATTTGTTGAAAAGGCTATCTTTTTTCCACTGGATGGTTTTAGCTCCTTTGTCAAGGATCAAGTGACCACAGGAATGTGAATTCATTTCTGGGTCTTCAATTCTGTTCTATTGATCTACCTGCCTGTCGCTGTACCAATACCATGCAGTTTTTAACACTATTGCTCTGTAGTACAGCTTGAGGTCTGGGATATTGATTCCCCTAGAGGTTCTTTTACTCTTCAGAATAGTTTTAGCTATCCTGGGTTTTCTTTTATTCCAGATGAATTTTTGAATTGTTCTTTCTAACTCTATGAAGAATTGAGTTGGGATTTTGATGGGGATTGCATTGAATTTGTATATTGCTATTGCCAATATGGTCATTTTTACTATATTAATCCTTCCAATCCATGAGCATGGCAGATTTTTCCATCTTCTGAGCTCTTCTTCAATTTCTTTCTTCAGAGACTTGAAGTTCTTGTCATACAGATCTTTTACTTCTTTGGTTAGAGTCACACCAAGATACTTTATATTTGTGGCTATCATGAAGGGTATCATTTCTCTTACTTCTTTCTCAGCCTGCTTATCCTTTGAGTATAGGAAGGCTACTGATTTGCTTGAGTTGATTTTGTATGGGGCCACTTTGCTGAAGTTGTTTATCAGCTGTAGGAGGTCTCTGGTGGAGTTCTTTGGGTCGCTTAACTATACCATCATATTGTCTGCAAATAGTGATAGTTTGACTTCTTCCTTTCCAATTTGTATCCCTTTGACCTCCTTTTGTTGTCTAATTGCTCTAGCTTGAAGTTGTCTAACTTCAAGTACTATATTGAAAAGATATGGAGAGAGAGGGCAGCCTTGTCTAGTCCCTGATTTTAGTGGGATTGCTTCAAGTTTCTCTCCATTTAGTTTGATGTTGGCTACCAGTTTGCTGTAAATTGCTTTTACTATGTTTAGATATGGGCCTCAAATTACTGATCTTTCTAAGACCTTTAACATGAAAGGATGCTGAATTTTGTCAAATGCTTTCTCAGCATCTAATGAAATGACCACGTGGTTTTTTTCTTTGAGATTGTTTATCTAGTGGATTACATTGATGGACTTCCTCCAGATTTTCTAGTTGTGTTGAATACAGACTTTTGTAGTAGGATCTCATGATGTTTTGAATTTCCTCAGTTTCTGCTGTGATCTCTCCCTTTTCGTTTCTGATTTTGTTAATTTGGATACTGTCTCTGTGCCCTCTGGCTAGTCTGGAACTCTATTTCTATTTGAATCCACATGCATCCATTCTGAATTCTCATGCTAAAATATCAGAGAAATATTAGCGTCTGGTTTTTCTAATATTTGATAAATAACAGGAGCTAGCTGCTGTTCAAACACGCTCAAGGTGACATAGTCATAGAGGAGGATTCAAGGAATGTAAGTTCATGGGAACTATGCAGAAGTTTGCCCAGATGTTTCTTTACTCTTATTTTGTACCCACTTCTGTCTTTCCTAATTAAAGCAGAGGCAGAACAGGCCAGTCATTAACAGAGATGCCTTAACTCTCCCAGGCCACATTTATATATTCTCCATAAGGATGCAGCAACTGACACTTCACATGTGTCCAACACACTCTACACACATGGGTTCTATACATGTTTAGTGAATAGATGTCATCTCACGTAACTTGTGGTGTTCCCAGCCATTGCATATGCCTGTCCATACACTCTAGAGAAAGTGACTGGAGCTCAGCCTCAGAGTGTTCAAAGTCACACTCTATGAAGTTGGCAGATTGTGGGTAAAATTTGAAGAAGTCTCTTTTTAGAGATCACAGTTCTCAACACTTGCAATAGAACTTTATTGGGAGCATTTGTTACTAGAGCAAAAGAATACAGAGACATCGAAAGAAATTACCCTGTCCAAGTGACACCCACAAACATATTGTCCTGTAGAGGTTGCATTTCTTTTTAATATAATTGTCCTCATTCAAACCCATGCAAAGCAGCTGTTTTTGTAAAGCTGTTTTAAAAAGTGCCAAGGATGCCCCTCCCATGACATGACTGCTCTCCCACCCCTACTTGTTGCCTCTCTCCCTCTCAGGGTGGAGAACAGAATTAGGCTTGTCTTTGACTCCAGGCAGGAGGGTTTCTTAACTGGGGCAATTGTGAGAACTTTGAATTCTTTCTCATGTTGGACAGGTAGTTCTCAGAATAGAGAGGGGTAGGGGTCATGGAGCCCCAGTCATTATTTCTCATTGGCTAGATAAAAATGCCTAAATAGAGGTTCATATGGTATCTTAGCTTATTTCATTTGTTTAAAATTGTTTTGATTTTCATAATGGCATGATGTTGTGCTTTGTGGTAATATTATTCCTCTGGGAGAGAGGTCAAAATGAAGGTTTTTCTGGTTACTGGCTCAAGGATAAGCTGATTTTAAAAAAAGGTTTTGTCTTTTTGTTTTTGAAAAGGGTCATTAGGCTCTGGACCTCTTACAGAGCTGTTTAGATCAGAAATGATAGAGGGAGACTTCCAGTGGACTAGATTCCAGAATATCAAACAAAAAAATCTATCTTTGTGATACTAAAATTTTGTATATATATATATATATATATATATATATATATATATATATATATGTGTGTGTGTGTGTGTGTGTGTGTAAAATAGAAAATACAGCCAGGTTGAATCTCCTCGTCAAACATGGTGAACTGACTTGCTTGAACTCCTGAGGTCCTGGACTTCAGCTAGATCCAGTCAAGACACAGAAATCAGAGACCAACCAACTCTCCCATTTTCCCTGCCCTTCCTCCACCCCTTTATTAATATCTCAGCACCCATACTCAGCTTGAAGAAGTTATGAAACATCGTTGACCCAGTTCTGTGGGATTTGGGGCTGCAGAGCATTGTTGTCTTTCTACAGAATGTAGAAATGGTTAAATTTGAAACAGAGAGGAAAAAGCCTTGATTATATAGCCATAATTTCATTTGGTAAAAATCCTTTTAATAGAATATTTCATCCTAGAGCTAAAGAATACACCTTTTTCTCAGCACCTCATGGTACCTTCTCCAAAATTGACCTTATAATGGGTCACAAATCAGACCTCAACAGATATAAGAAGATAGAACTAATCCCATGCCTCCTATCAGATCACTATGGAATAAGGGTGGTCTTCAATGGCAACAAAAACAAAAGAAAACCCACGTACACATGGAGGCTGAACAATGCTCTACTCAATGATAACTTGGTCAAGGTGGAAATAGGGAAAGAAATCAAAGACTTTTTGAAAGTTAATGAAAATGAAGGCACAACATACCCTAATTTATGGGACACAATGAAAGCAGTGCTAAGAGGAAAATTCATAGCCTTGAGTACCGCCAAAAAGAAACGGGAGACAGCATACACTAACAGCTTAATGGCACACCTGAAAGCCCTGGAACAAAAAGAAGCAAATACACCAAAGACGAGTAGAAGGCATCATCAAACTCAGGGCTGAAATCAATCAAGTAGAAACAAATAAAATCATACAAAGTATCAACAAAACGAGGAGTTGGTTCTTTGAGAAAATCAACAAGATAGATAAGCCCTTAGCCAGACTAACCAGAGGGCACAGAGACAGTATCCAAATTAATAAAATCAGAAATGAAAAGGGAGAGATAACAACAGAAACTGAGGAAATTCAAAAAAATCATCAGATCCTACTACAAAAACCTGTATTCAACACAACTAGAAAATTTCGAGGAAATGGACAATTTCCTTGACCGATATCAAATACTAAAATTAAATCAGGATCAAACAGACCATCTAAACCGTCCTATAACCCCTGAAGAAGTAGAAGTTGTCATTGGAAGTCTTCCAACCAAAAAAAGCACAGGTCCAGATGGTTTTAGTGCAGAATTCTATCAGACCTTCAAAGAAGACCTAACACCAATACTCTTCAAACTGTTCCACAAAATAGAAACAGAAGGAACACTACCCAACTCGTTCTATGAAGCCACAATTACACTAATACCAAAAGCACACAAAGATCTGACAAAGAAAGAGAATCTCAGGCCAATCTCTCTTATGAATATCGATGCAAAAATACTCAATAAAATTCTTGCCAACCGAATCCAAGAACACATCAAACTGATCATTCACTACGATCAAGTAGGCTACATCCCAGGAATGCAGGGATGGTTCAATATAAGGAAATCCATCAATGTAATCCACTATATAAGCAATCTCAAAGAAAAAACCACATGGTCATCTCATTAGATGCTGAGAAAGCATTTTAACAAAATTCAGCATCCTTTCATGCTAAAGGTCTTGGAAAGATCAGGAATTCAAGGCCCATATCTAAACATAGTAAAAGCAATTTACAGCAAACCAGCAGCCAACATCAGTCTAAATGGAGAGAAACTTGAAGCAATCCCACTAAAATCAGGGACTAGACAAGACTGCCCTCTCTCTCCATATCTTTTCAATATAGTACTTGAAGTTCTAGCTAGAGCAATTAGACAACAAAAGGAGGTCAAAGGGATACAAATTGGAAAGTAAGAAGTCAAACTATCACTATTTGCAGACGATATGATAGTATACTTAAGCGACCCAAAGAACTCCACCAGAGGACTCCAACAGCTGCTAAATGACTTCATCAATGTGGCCGGATATAAAATCAACTCAAGCAAGTCAGTAGCCTTCCTATACTCAAAGGATAAGTAGGCTGAGAAAGAAGTAAGAGAAATGATACCCTTCACAATAGCCAGAAACCATATAAAGTATCTTGGTCTGACTCTAACCAAAGAAGTGAAAGATCTGTATGACAAGAACTTCAAGTCTCTGAAGAAAGAAATTGAAGAAGACCTCAGAAGATGGAAAAATCTGCCATGCTCATGGATTGGAAGGATTAATATAGTAAAAATGACCATATTGGCAATAGCAATATACAAATTCAATGTAATCCCCATCAAAATTCCAACTCAATTCTTCATAGAGTTAGAAAGAACAATTCAAAATTCATCTGGAATAAAAGAAAACCCAGGATAGCTAAAACTATTCTGAAGAGTAAAAGAACCTCTGGGGGAATCAGTATCCCAGACCTCAAGCTGTACTACAGAGCAATAGTGTTAAAACCACATGGTATTGGTACAGTGACAGGCAGGTAGATCAATGGAACAGAATTGAAGACCCAGAAATGAATCCACATTCCTATGGTCACTTGATCCTTGACAAAGGAGCTAAAACCATCCAGTGGAAAAAAGATAGCCTTTTCAACAAATGGTGCTGGTTCAACTGGAGGTCACAATGCAGAAGAGTGCAAATTGACTCATTTTTATCTCCTTGCACTAAGTTCAATTCCAAGTGGATCAAGGACTCCACATAAAACCAGACACACTGAAACTAATAGAAAGCAAACTAGGGAAGAACCTTGAACACATGGGCACAGGGGAGAATTTCCTGAACAGAACTCCAATAGCTTATAGTCTAAGATCAAGAATAGACAAATGGGACCTCATTAAATTACAAAGTTTTTGCAAGGCAAAAGAACTGTTAAAAAGACAAAGCGGCAACCAACTTACTGGGAAATGATCTTTACCAATCCGACAGAGGGCTAATATCCAATATATACAAAGAACTCAAGAAGTTAAACTCCAGAGAGGCAAGTAACCCTATTAAAAAATGGGGTACAGAGCTAAAGAAAGAGTTCTCACCTGAAGAATATCTAATGGCTGAGAAGCACCTAAAGAGATGTTCATCATCCTTAGTCATTAGGGAAATGCAAATCAAAACAACCCTGAGATTCCATCTCACACCAGTCAGAATGGCTAAGATCAAAAACACAGGAGACAGCAGTTGTTGGTGAAGATGTGGAGAAAGAGGAACACTCCTCCACTGCTGGTGGAATTGGAAGCTGATACAACCACTCTGGAAAGCAGTCTGGCGGTTCCTCAGAAAACTTGGCATGACACTCCCGGAAGTTCCGGCTATACCACTCCTGGGCATATACCCAGAGGCTTTACCTGCATGCAGTAAGGACACATGCTCCACTATGTTCATAGCAGCCTTATTTATAATAGCCAGAAGCTGGAAAGAACCCAGATGTCCCTCAACGGAGGAATGGATTCAGAAGATGTGGTATATTTACACAATGGTATACTACTCTGCAATTAAAAACCATGAATTCACAAAATTCCTAGGCAAATGGTCAGAACTTGAAAATATCATCCTTAGTGAGATAACCCAATCACAAAAGAATGCACATGGTATGCAGTCACTGATAAGGGGATTTTAACCCAGAATCTCGGAATACCCTCCACACAATTCACATATCAATAGATTTCTATGAAGATGGAAGGAGAGACCCCTGGTCCTGGAAAGACTGGATGTAGGGGAACGCCAGGACAGAGTAACGAGAGGCGGTTGAATGGAGAAAAGAGGGAGGGAAGGGGCCTTATGGGACTTTCGGGGAGGGAGGAAATGGGAAAGGGGAAATGATTTGGAATGTAAATAAAAAAAACTTAGAAAATAAAAAAAATCCTTTTAATTGTTACTAATTTAACATTATAGGTTCTTATTGGGTACAGAATTCATTTTGATTCATTATCAAGGTTTTCATTGGTATAAATTTCTTCTATTGATACTAAATATTTAAAAGTACAGGGTTTAGACCCAGTCCTTCCTTGCGGTTTTTATAACAGATCTGAGATATTTGAGCTTGTGAGTTTAGGGCCAAATAACAAATAAAGGCTCTGAGTTTATTGGTAGGGTGTTTTTAAGATTTTAATCAAGACAGCTGAAAGTTATCAAGGCTTAACAGTTCAGAGATGCTTTAGATAGATAGCTAGTCTTCAAAGGCGTCAGAAGTCCACAGAATGTGACATTCTATGTTATTCATTTTACTTGTTGAGACTAATCTGCTCCTGATAGCTTTACTGTCTAAGATTCAAAGAGATTGCACATCCATAAGTTGCTCCAGTTGTGGGAAGACAGCCACTAGGCAGAAATTGCCTTTCTTCATCTACAAATACTGTCCAAAGAAAGGACACACATGCAGGCTTAGGACAGCTTAAATCTGCTGAGACAGAATAGGTGAGTCCTTAATATTCCTGTTTCTCTAATGTCTGTCAGAAGTTCATGGACCAGAAGGCTAAAGACCAATGGTCCAACATTCTGAATTATAAACTGTCCAGGTGTTCAGCAATCTCTATCATTTGACTATATTTTCAGTTAATATTGGCCACTCTCTGATTCTTATGGGGTTGAAGACTGTTAGTCTCATAGCCAGCTCAAGTTGTTTAACCTTGAGAAAGCTGATGTAGATTTAAATAGATGGTCTTCAGATGACATAAAATTTATAGCCATGACATGAGTCAGGTGTTCATTCTTATAATCTTCTAAGATAGTACAGATAATAAAGATTCTGTTTGATTGACAGAGATAATAGACTGGGTGTTAGGTCTATCTTATATTTTATAATTTACAAAATGATATTAGTTATGCCCAATATAGACATAGAAAGTTTTTTATTACAAAATGGGAGAAATGTTACAAGATTTCCTATCCATTCACATAGAGGCAGTGAGAGGCCAGTGATTGGAGGGGAGAGAGGAAAAGGAACTAGGGAGATAGAGGAAGAGAGGACTATACGAGTGGCGCAGGAGGAGACCTGAGACCACCTCCCCTGATACCGTCGTGACTCTCTCACTAAAGGAATATTTCCCAAGAGACCAATTAATCTCTTTGAGACTGTTTTATTTATAATACAGGAAGCCAAAAAGAGTATCCCCTCAGACTTAGGGGTGCCATCGATTGGCCAGGCATTGTAACTCAGAAAACCTCCCCCCCAGGGTCTCTGCTCAGGCATGCAACCCCTCAGAACACAGCTTGACGAGATGATTGCTGCAAGAGCATGAGGTTTGTTTATTTCACATATGTGAGGTTGCTCATCCTTACAGGGAGGGTCAATCTCGAACATAGAAAGCATATATCTTTTATACCCTTCTTGCAATGGGGGTGATGTGCTATAAGTCATATGTTTTTAAATTTACAGGTCAAGAGGGATTTTTACAATAAGATTGTTGACAGTTTGTGGCCTTCCTCAGAACCCAGTAGCAGGAGGGGTAGGGGGGTGATTCAGAGAACTATTACCTTTTATTTTGTCCTTACTTGGTCAGCACAGCCTCAGCTTGGTCGCTCCATCTGCTTGAAACTTTTTGTTTTTGCATTCTTAGGGCCTTTGTTTATATGTTCTTAGAACAAGAAGAGAGAACTATACTCCCCAGAAAGTAAACAAAAACTTACTAGGCCAATTATATTGATGAACTGACTCATTTAGGGGATAAAAAGCTTGTCCAGGCAGTTAAGGGACCTAAAGTATATATTTATAACTCAGGTTTTGGGCCAGAGAGTTAACAGAACAGTATAAGGTATGCTGGCAAGTGAATGCTTATGCAGTAAAGAGTAAACAGGGCAAAAGACTTAGAGAAGAACAGCCTAGAGTATATTGAGAGATTTCATAAAAGTTAAGGCAGGAAAATATGGTTACAAATACCTTCTAGTATTTGTGGATATTTTCTCTGGTTGGGTTGAGACTTTCCCTACCAAGCAGGAAACAGCTGCCATGAATTGAAGAAATTTTCCCGAGTTTCGGAGTGCCCAAGGTAATTGGATCAGACAATGGTCCTGCTGTTGTTTCTAAGGTAAGTCAGGGACTGGCAGAGATATTGGGGACTAATTGGAAGCATTATTGGATGTACCATCCCCAGAGCTCAGGGCAGGTAGAGAAAATAAACAAAACCGTATGAGAGACCTTAACTAAATTGACCTTGGAGACTGGCTCAGGCTAGGGAGTGCCCCTCCCCTGGTTCCTGTTCTGAGCCCATAAAGGCCCCTGCCATTTTAATCTGACCCCTTTGAGATCCTCTTTGGTACCCCAACTCCTTTGTTTTCCACTGGGTCCTCCCAGGAGGTATCCCACAACATGAGATTTGGCCCAAACTGTCTGCCAGAGATGCCTCACTGCTTCCAGACTGGTGACTGGATCTATGTAAGGAGACTAGAACCATGATGGATGGGACCCTCCTGGTGCTGCTAGCCACTCCCACAGGCCTGAAGGTGGATGGTGGTGTGGCCTAGGTGCATGCTTCCCATGTGAAACCTGAAGACTCCCTGCTCTCCAGACCCCTTTTGGATGGTACAGAAGATAGACAATCTGCTCTAGCTCCAGAGCACTTGACCTTGATCATGACTGCCTGGTGGTACCCTTAGATTCTGGTTCCTTCCCCCCTCCTATGTGCCCATTCACCAAACCTGCTGTGGCACTCACTGTCTCCCTTCTGCTGGGGTTAGAGATGGCCAGGACAGCCACCAGGACTTCCACTCTGGTCTTATTAAAGAAAAATTATGACAGTTTGAGGGCAGCCATTGATTTAGATATAGAGAAAATAGAAACTTCCATCTGTCAGCTTTAAGAATTATTGACTTCGTTATCAGAAGTATACTGCAAGATAGGAGGGATATGTATTGCCTTAGCTGAGGAGTGTTGCTGTTATATAGATCATTCAAGGTTGTTAACCCTATTAGGACCCCTAATTATTCTCCAGCTATAGTTGACTTTTGACCCCTACATTTTGAACTGCTTCATCACTATTGTTAAGACACACGTAGGTACAGTACAGCTAATGATCTTAAAGCAGAGATACAAAGAACTAGATACAGAAGATCAATAGTATGAGCTATCAGAATACTAGCAATTGCTTCAGAATTGAAGCATGCACAAAAAAGGAGGGAATGAAAGGGTTAACTTAGAAACTTTGAAAAGGTCATAGAACACTGGCCCCTCCCAGAAGGGCAAGTGTTCCCCCTTCCAGAAGGGAGAGGCTAAATGATATTCCTCAGACCACAGGGTTATTCCCATAACATTTCTGTTTTTAAAGGAACCAAGATTCTCACTATAAATCACTGTAACAGGCTGTTGGATAGACTATCTCCAGGTGGATTCAGTTCACACCAAGATGATGTACAGTTCAGTCAAAGAAGATTGCCAGGCTTGCATCTGGGCTCCAGTACAGGCTTCCTGAGTGAGGGTTTTCTGATAGGTGAGAACTCCATATTGATAGGTTAAGGAGATGTTAGAGGACAAGGATGCCATCTGTGCAAAAATGATGTCCCAAGCACAATACACCACCTTAAACAGAGAAGTGAGGTTTGGCTAATTCACACATACCTGTAATACCAGGTCTGAGGGACAGAGAAAAAGGAAGGTCCCTGGGGCTACTTACACAACAGGCTAGATAAGTATTCAATGAGAGACTTTGTCTAAGAAGGATAAAATATACAATGAAGGAGGACACCTGTGTAAACATACACACACACACATACACAGACAGAGAGAGACAGAGACAGAGAGACAGAGAGACAGCGAAACAGAGAGACAGAGACAGAGAGTACCCTCAAAGTTTAAATAGTGTACCAAACATGAATAAACACAAAGCTTAGACATTAACAAATTTCCTGAAAAGTGTTGTCTTGAAACATTCTTATTGGAAACAAATGTAAGATTCTACTCAATTGCATTTTTATGCTAACAAAAGTATCTTGTCACTTAATAAAATAAAGGAGGAATTTGGGGCAGTTTACAAACCAAAAATGACACTCATATCTATGAAGTATAATGTCACTGTTCATGCTTTGATTGCATAACTGAGCCTCTAGGATCATTTAAAGAAATAACATGATCATTGGTTGATGCAAGCAGAGTATCTGAAGAAAAACTGTGACCCATCCTCCCTACAGCCCGAGTTGGTCAAAGATGCTGATGTCGGGTTCTACACTAAAAGACTGAGTGTCCTGAAGGACTAGGAGGAGAGAATATTTGCAGAAACATGAAGATTAAGAGTATGGAGAAAATGATTAAACTGTTACTAGAAATGTGTAAAAATGCTAACAGATCAAAAAGCATTACATATGCTTGTAATGCCAACATGTGATGCCAACATGTAATGCCAACATGTGGTTTGAGGGGCAGAGGCAGTTAGAGCTTTGTGAGTTCAAAGCTATCCTGGTGTGTGTTGTGAGTGCTAGGCAAGCTAAGGCTACATGGTGTGATGCTCTCTATAAAAAATTAAGAAAATATTCATTTCCTCCTAATTTCTAGTTTTCTTTAGAATCATGTTACCATCTATATTGTCTATTTAATTGTTAACATTAGTCAGGGGCTGTTTAAAGTGTTCTATTTAAATTATAACACTGGGAATATTAATTACTCCACATGACATCCTTGGACTTGTTTTCTGTTTTGAACCTGTATCTCTCTATGTAGCCAAGGCTAGCCTCAAACTTACAATTCTCCTGCCTCCATCTCTGGAGTTATCAAATTATTCAGGCATCTGTAGTATACCACCAGGGACACTTAACTAAGGACTTTAAGTATAGGTAACTGTGTCTCTTTTGTACCAGGACTTGTAATGCTTATTGTAACTATTCATTAAATCTGTGGGAAGTGAAACAAAATTACACACTATTTCACAGCTCATTTCTGCCTTTGTCAGCCAAGAAGATAATGATAATTCTGGCTCCTCACTGAACACACAGTCCAGCTTGACCTCAGCTATGTTCCATCTGCCTGTGTCACTGTGGCTCTCCAGGGTATCGTGAGCTCTCTGCATCCCATCTAATTTCTTTTACAATTTACTTTATTTCACTCACAGCTAAAATCCTGTAACTAAGAGTTTGGGAATATCAGAAAACACAATCAACACTACCTTGAAAACATAGAAGGCCAATGCAGGGAAAGGCTGCCTGCCACACCTTTTATATGGAGGACTCTCAGGTACAGGGGGAAATTATGTGAGGACAAGGAGTCCTGCATCCCAGAAAAGAGGCATCACAGTGAAGGAAATTGGTCAGAATTAAGTGTAAGAGTAAAACAAGAGAAGTTTGGATTATGTAATTTGTTGCAAACTTTCTGATGTGGCAGATGTGGCAAGGGAGCTCAGATAGTTTTTGCTCAGTCTCTCAAGACAGCTGTTATCCAGGACAGGGTGACATAAAGGAAGGGATGATGCTCCACTGGGATTTCCATGATCTCCAGCAGAAACTTGTCACCTTGGGCAGACACTAAACTTACCAGCTGTAGAGATGCTTTAAAGACTCCCTTCACTTAAGTCTGTGCAGGATCTCCTCAGGCAGAGTGCTCCCCTGCTCTGTCCATCTTGATAAGTGCTCTGCACCAAGTATAGAATCAGAAGGTTGTCAGGACCCAGACAAGCTGAGGGAGGAGGAGCTCAGGGGCTGAAGGGAGGTTTTTTAGGATCTGCAGAGGAGACCCTGAGCTCTGATGGCCCCTTAGCACAGGAGACTGTGTTTTGCACAGCAGCGAGGGTGTATTCTTGTTAAGATAGTTATTTCTCTGATACAAAAACTCCTAAACTTCTATTTAGACTTTCTTTCCTTTACTAAAAAAATTAATGACCCACGTTGTTTTGGTAAGCCTACAAACTTAAATATATAATATACTTATTACTTGTTATACTTATGCAGAAACACATTAAAAATTCTAAATCCATTATTTAATTAAATGTTTCTCATTTGGCATCTAATATCTAATTAGATAAGCTGTTATTGAAAGAAGTGACTTATGAATTTGAGTGACTATGTTGTCAGAAATAAGTATGAAGAAATCAAGTCATTATTTCCAAGACCTGATAGAGGCCTATTTCTCATGACAACAGCCTGCCTATTAATGTTTGCTCAAGGTTACTTCCCCAATTTATTTATCTAGTTTCAAACACATTTTCAATTAAATACGAATGTCACTTTTCTTCTGTCTTCTGCCATGAAATCCTTCACATATGCCTCATTCAAAATAACTAACACTTTTTCCTTATCATTTTTATATCTAAAATATGTATGTGATATTTGCACAAATATATAAATTCATGTTTGGTTTGAGTGTAATATGGTTTTAGGGATGACTGCTTTGTATTGGAAAAAAAATAATGGTGCTCATACTTGGTAGATGCTAATCCCTCCTCTCCCAGGATACTCTAGCAGCTTGTAGCTCCTTGTTTATTGCTAGTACCTGTGAACTTTTTCCCCTTCCATATTAGCTTGTCTTTTGGTGTTGCCATTGTTTCAGTCTTGCTTTTACCACCATTTCAAGGAGAGACTGTTTCATTGCTAACTTCCTGGAATTCTGGCTTTTTCAATATTTCTGCTTGATTTTCCTAGATGTTCCCTGAGCCAAACCTGCAGGAGCTGTGATGCATATTTATTCATTGTGGTAGGCTCCCCATAATCTGCATATATCTGTGTTGTATGAAGTTGTGCTTTCTATGGTAGTCTCCACCTGCTGTCAGGAGGAGCTTCTAAGAGGATGGTGGAAAGTCTTACTTATCTAAACATGTAAGTCCTAGAATGTACTTAGGAATTGAGCTGGTCTAGCAAAGTGATGGTATTACATTCTTTTCTAAGGTCATTTTCTTTATTGATCCTCAGAAGCTAGCTATATTTCTAGAATCAGACATGATTTTCCTCCTGTTGAGGAAATTGGGTTCTATATCTGGTCAGACAGCTGTTGGCTAACTCCAACGCTAAGTGCTTCTATTACACCTTTATGGCCAGCTTGCCATGCTCCTCTTTGTTGTGGGTCACAAGTGTTGCAACCTGATAGGACAACTGATTCTGTCCCTCCTTGGACAGCTTGAAGATGATTTTCTAGTACCATGGAAGCTAGACCACAACAAGGAGGGTTTCAGGTAAGATTCACTCAAATAATCTATATCCTGTGTTGTAAGTATGTCATCTCCAGTACCTATAATCTCTGAGAGCCAACTATGGCTCTATCAATTGTCTATGTTGTTTTGTGAATCACTGGACTATCCTGAGCATCACTCAGGAGGAGGAATTTTCTGTCTGCTCCCAGGGTTTATTACTCTACAGTTCTTGTGGAAGAATTATCATTCAATGTGACACAGCCTTTTCTTCCAATTCAGTTTCAGAAATCACAGTTTAGTGGTGTCAGCCCTTGGTCTGTCTTTCTCTCATTGGTAGGAGCTGTCATTGCAGGGGCCTGTGATGATGTGGTTACAGGATACCTATTGTAAATGCACAGTGAACATGATCCTAAGGTCCAGGAATACAAAATGTTTTATTCTGGTAATGTTATCTCTCTGTCTTACTTACCAAATAAAATATACCTTCCAATTTCACTCATATGAAAATGTTTGAATATTGGTTTGTGTGTGTGTGTGTTTGTGTGTGTGTGCAAGTGATAAATATGATGTAATTGAGCCTTGTCTCATATTCTTCATATTTAGTTTTTAGGTTCTAATCAAACCACATCTTCGAAAGACGTTTGGTAAAGAGGTGAATGTGAACCCACAACTTGTCTTGACCCTGACATACAAGTGTCAGATTCCAAAGCTCATCCCACAAAGGACAACTGCACATGATTGGAATGGACCGACCAGTATTCACTCTTGAATGCTTTTTATTTTCAACCCATATTCATACATTGGGAAGTTGTAGTGTCAAGCCTCATCTCCTGTTCAGCTTGTTATAAAATTTTCCCAAGAGCACCATGGCTTTGTGGTTCCTAGAAGTCTGAGTAATCAGTTAACATACATGAAATTTCCACTCACTGCTATAAACACAAATATCCAACTTCCTGAAGAAACACTAGTTATGTTCAATTAATCCTTTTGCCTTTGTTCTACTCATTGAGTTAAAATGTATTTCAATTTCTTTGACAATAGAAAATGTCTCAATCTCTTTTTGTTTTGTGTTGAACAGTTCTGGAGCAACTGTAACTGCAACTGTTACCTACTCAGTTCTTGACTGTTGAAAAAGAAAACCACAGATCTGTCCCTGCCAGTGTTTGATGACTGGGGTCTTCTCACAGAGGCTGGTTGGTTTGACTTTCTAGAGATTTTAATGCAACTGAGATATGACATTTCAAAGGAGGATTTAAGGAAAAGGCCTAAAGCAATCCCAGAATTCTCAGGAGATGGACTGCTCCACCATTCTACTGTTTAGTAATTTTGATCTTCTCTGTTTTCAGCTGAACGACTTTGAAAGGATTGTTTCAATTTTCCCCAGGCAGAGCATCAGAAATGGCATGAGAGTAAGACCAGTGGCTGACATTCCCCTGGAGATCATGATGTATAAGAAACATTTCCACTTTGGTGTGTATACCACATTTTCTTTCACATCTATGCATTCTCTGACACTGGCACATGACTGTCCATATGTTTTAGAGGATGTGACTCCAGCCTGGCCTTAGAATACTCACGTGTGTGTGTGTGTGTGTGTGTGTGTGTGTGTGTGTGTGTGTGCATGTGTGTGTGTGCAATCTGACTCTGGGTACAACTTATAAAAACATGAATCCTGAGTTCACACTTAAGTAGCATTTTAGGTGGAATTATGATAATAATATTTGGTCTGCCGATAAATGAAAAAGTAAAGAGAATGCCTAAATATAGTAACTGTGAGTTTTCTAATAAAGGGGCACTCTTTCCTTAGATAGTCTCATTTCATTTTGTGAAATCTCCGTTCATGTTCACTGAAAATAGAGAACTATTAAATGCTTGACAACCAAGATAATATAAATCAAAACCACATTTTGCATTGCCCATTTAATTGGACATGAGATGTACTAAGAAAGGAAATATTTCTGTAATGTATGGAATTTTACTGTATAGCAAAACTTAAACCTGATAGAGGTTCACAATTGAAAACTTAAGCTATCCAAAGTTGGGGAGAGTTAGAAAATGTGTGAGAATATGGAAGGATTCTGGATGGCATGAGAGAGCTGAAATTCTATTCAACTGAGGATAAATTAAGATGCATCTGTACACATTCAGGGTAATGTTCCTTTTGTAACAAATGAGATTTTTGCTTTCTCTTTAGACAGTTACTATGTGCTTCTATTCAGCATAATATGAATAAAGACAATACACTGTACTGTAGAGCTTACATCAGAAATGCCTTCTTCTCTGAGATAGGCATCGGAATTTTAGCCAACAGCTGTCTTCTCCTTTTCCACAGCTTCATGTTCATTCATGGGCACAGGCCCAGACTCACTGACTTGCCCATTGGCCTCATGGCCCTAATACACCTAGTGATGCTGTTACTTGCAGGATATATAACCGGAGACTTTTTTATGTCTTCAGGAGGATGGGATGACATCACATGCAAAATATTCATTTTCTTGCACAGGGTTTTCAGAAGCCTCTCTGTTTGTGCCACCTGCCTGTTGAGTGTGTTTCAGGCCGTCATCCTCTGCCCTCAAAGCTCTCACTTAGCAAAGTTCAAACACACTTCCCCACATAAGCTCTCATGTTTTTTTATTTTACTGAGTATCTTCTATATATCCATCAGCAGCCATATTATAATAGCAGCTATTGCCACAAGAAATCTCACCTCAGTTAATCTTATATACATCACAAAATCTTGCTCTTTTTTTCCCATGAGTTCCTCAATGCAACACACCTTCTCCACACTGTTGGCTTCCAGGAATATCTTCCTTATTGGTCTCATGGGCCTCTCAACTTGCGACATGGCAACTCTCTTGTGCAGGCATAAGACTCGGTCCCAGCGCCTTCAGAACTCAAAACTCTCTCCAAAAGCAACTCCAGAGCAAAGAGCCCTCTGGACCATTCTACTGCTTATGAGCTTCTTCCTGGTGATGTCAATTTTTGACAGTATCATCTCCTACACAAGAAGTATATTCCAGGGAAATCCATCAATGTATTGTGTCCAGATTCTTGTAGCCCATAGCTATGCTGCAGTCAGTCCTCTGCTGGTTCTCAGTAATGAAAAACGTATAACTAACCTCTTGATATCCATGTATGAGAGAATAGTAAAGTTTGATTTTCTATGTTATTAGGTTTTCTCACGATGAGTCAATGTACTGGCAACAGAGCTATGAATCTTGGTGTAATGTGCATGATTTGAGGTTAAATGAAAATGTGGTCTTTTCTATTTAACTCACGCACTTTTGTATAACTGTAGGTATGAAAGATTTATATTTAAAAAAATTCAATCTACACACACTGAATGATTGCAAATATTTTCCCTTAACTCTCTTCAGGGAAAACCTGAAAGATGATCTCCCTTGTCACTGCCTGGACAACTTACACTTCTCTAAGATGTGCTGGATGATGATATTTCCCAATATCTGCATTTCTCCTTTATATATTTTTCAAAATTAGATAAACCCTTAGTATATATAATGACATGATTCCTAAAACACATACATGTGTGTCCATACACATATCAGCTACATTCAGGAATAAAATAAAAATCATATATGCCAAAATGTGTATTTTAAATTTTCAACATTCCAAGGTACAAACAACCTAAGAACTAGATTTTTCTGAATATAGGAAAACAATTGTTTTCTTTACATGAGTGAACTATTATTCAGTATTTAGAATGGAGGAGACTCTGTCACATGAACTAATGGTAATGAGCCCTGAATCTACTCTGCAAAGTAAAATTTCTGTCACACAGAAGCAGCTATTGTATGAGTCTACATAAAGAAGGCAGGACTCAGAGGATCCAACCTGAATGAAAGCCAGCATGGTGTTCTATATATTCAAGAAACAGACATTGTGGAAGTTTTTCTGGTGGAGTTAGAGTTTCAATTCAGGAAGAGAGTGCTGTAGACATGTGCAATCTGGTTGGACAATAATGTGAGTGTCTTCTCCAACACCACTGTATGTCCATGAAGTTCAGAATGGGAAGTGTGTAACCCATGTGTGTTTTCTCATGATGACAATGTGTTTAGGTACTTCAGCCATGCTGCAGAAAATGAATAAAAATAAAAAGATTCTAAAAGCAGCAAACTGCAATTTCTTAACCATTTAAAAGCTTATAATAAATTTGTCCCTAGCATTTGCTTGACCATCATTCCTGATGCTCTGCTTCTTATCATCTCTTTTCCCAAGAAGGATCTAAAAATGAAAATAGAAACAATAAAGAAATCAAAAATGGAGACAACCCTGGAGATAGAAAACCTAGTAAAGAGATCAGGAGTCATAGATGCAAGCATCACCAACAGAATACAAGAGATAGAAGAGAGAATCTCAGGTGCAGAAAATACCATAGAAAACATTGACACAACAGTCAAAGAAAATGAAATCTGTAAAAAGCCCCTTACTGAAAACATTCAGGAAAACCAGTACAGAATGCAAAGACCAAACCTAAGAATAATAGGTATAGAAGAGAGTGAAGATTCCCAACTAAGCAGTCCGGTAAATATGTTCAATAAAATTATAGAAGAAAACTTCCCTAGCCTAAAGAAAGAGATGCTCATAAACATACAAGAAGCCTACAGAACTGAAAATAGACTGGACCACAAAATAAATTCCTCTGGTCACATAATAGTCAAAACACCAAAATGAATAAAACAGAGAAAGAATATTAAAAGCAGTAAGAGAAAAAGATCAAGTAACATATGAAGGTGGACCTATCAGTACTATACCAGACTTTTTAACAGAGACTATGAAAACTAGAATATCCTGGGCAGATGTTGTACAGACCCTAATAGAACACAAATGCCAGCCCAGGCAACCAAAAATCAGCAAAACTCTCAATTACCGTAGATATAGAAACCAAGATGTTACATGTCAAAAACAAATTTACATAATATCTTTCCAAAAATCCAGCCCTGCAAAGGATAATAGATGGAAAAGTCCAACACAAGGAAGGAAAAGCAAGAAAGTCATTTTTTTTAAACAAACCCAAAAGAAGGTAGCTACAGAAACATAAATCCATCTCTAACAACAAAAATAACGGGAAGCAACAATCACTTTTTCTTAGTATCTCCTAACATCACTGCACTCAATTGCCCAATAAAAAGGCGTAGACTAACAGTCTGGATATCTAAAAAGGACCCAACATTTTGCTACATACAGGAAATGAACCTTAGTTATAAAGACAGTCACAACCTCAGAGTTAAAGGCTGGAAAATTTTTTTCCAAGCAAATAGTCACAAGAAACAAGCTGAAATAGCCATTCTAATGTTGAATAAAATCAAATTTCAACAAAATGTTCACAAAAAGATAAGGAAGGACACTTCATACTTGTCAAAGGAAAAAAATCTACTAAGATGAACTTTCAATTCTGAACATCTATGCTCCAAATGCAAAGTCACCAACATTCATAAAAGAAACTTTACTAAAGCCCAAAGCACACATTACTTCTGACACAAGAATAGTGGGAGACTTCAACACCCTACTCTCATCAATGGACAGATCATGGAAACAGAAACTAAAGAGAGATGCAGTGAAATTAACTGAAGTTAAAAACCAAATGGACTTAACAGATATTTCTTGAATATTTCTTCCTAAAACAAAACAAAACAAATCTCTTCTTCTCAGCACCTCATGGTACCTTCTCCAAAACTGACCATATAATCAGTGAGAAAACAGGTCTCAATAGATACAAGAAGATTGAAATCATCCCATGTTTCCTATCAGATGACCATGAATTAAGGCCAGTCTTCAATAGCAACAAAAACAACAGAAAGTCCACATATACATGGAAGATGAACAACTCCCTCCTCAATGATAACTTGATAAAGTCAGAAATAAATAAAGAACTTAAGGACATTTTATAATTTAGTGAAAATGAAGGCACAACATAACCAAACTTAGGGGACACAACCAAAGCAGTGCTAATAGGAAAACTCATAGCTCTGAATGCCTCCAAAAAGAAACTGGAGAGATCATACACTAGTAGATTCATAACACACCTGATAGCTCTAGAACAAAAAGAACCAAATACACCCAAGAGGAATAGAATGCAGAAAATAATCACACTTAGGACTGAAATCAACCAAATAGAAACAAAAAGAACTATACAAAGAATCAACGAAACCAGGAGCTGATTCTTTGAGAAAATCGACAAGATAGATAAATCCTTAGCCAGACTAACCAGAGGGCACAGAGACAATATCGGAATTAAGAAAATCACAAATGAAAACGGAGATATAACAACAGAAACTGAGGAAATTCAAAAACATCAGATCCAACTACAAAAGCCTATACTCAGCAAAACTGGAAAAATTGGATAAATTGGACAATTTTCTAGACCAATATCAGGAACCAAAGTTAAATCAGGATCATATAAAAGATCTTAACAGTCCCATAATGCCAAAATAAAAAGAAACAATCATTAATAGTCTCCCAACCAAAAAGATCCAAGGATCAGATGGGTTTAGTGTAGATTTCTATCAGACCTTCAAAGAAGACCTAATATTAAAACTCTTCAAACTATTCCACAAAATTAGAAACAGAAGAAACCCTACCCAGTTCTCTCTATGAATCCACAATTACTCTGATATCTAAATGACACAAAGAACCAATAAAAAAAGAAAACTTCAGACCAATTTTCCTTATGAATATCGACGCAAAAATACTCAATAAAATTCTCACATACTGAATCCAAGAACACATCAAACCATTACTCACCATGATCAAGTAGACTTTATCCCACAGATGCAAGGATCGTTCAATATATGGAAATCCAACGATGTAATCCACTATATAAATACTTTCAAAGAAAAAAAACACATTATGATCTCACTAGATGCAGAGAAAGCATTTGACAAGATCTAACACACCTTCATGATAAAAGTCTTGGGAAGATCAGAACTTCAAGGCCCACAACCTTAACACAGTAAAAGCAATATACAGCAAACAAGTAGCCATCATCAAACTAAATGAAAGACACTTGAAACAATTCCACTAAAATCAGGAACTAGACAAGGCTGTCCACTCTCTCCTTACCTGTTCAAGATCATACTCAAAATCTTAGCCATAGCAGCTAGGCAACAATAGTATGTCAAAGTTATACAAATTTGAAAGGAAGTGTTCAAATATCACTATTTGCAGATGATATGGTAGTATACTTAAGTGATCCCAAAAATTCCACTAGAGAACTCCTAAACCTGATAAACAACCCCAGCAAACTGGCTGGATATCAAATTAATTCTAACAAATCAGTGGCCTTCCTCTTCTCAAAGGATAAACATGCTGATAAAGAAATTAGAGAAACAACACCCTTCACAATAGTCACAAATAATATAAAATACCTTGGTGTGACTCTAACTAAGCAAGTGAAAGATCTGTATGACAAGAACTTAAAATCTCTGAAGAAAGAACTTGAAGATCTCAGAAGCTGGAAAGATCTCACATACTCATGGATTGATAGGATTAATATAGAAAAATGACTATCTTGCTGAAAGCAATATACAAATTCTATGCAACTCCATCAAAATTCCAACTCAACTCTTCATAGAGTTAGAAATAGCAAGGAAAATTTCAACATCCTTAGTCATCAGGGAAATGCAAATCAAAACACCACACACCAGCCAGTATGCCTAAGAACTTGGGTGACAGCAGATGTTGGCGAGGATGTGGAGAAGAGGAACACTCCTCCATTGCTGGTGGGATTACAAGTTAGTATAACAACTCTGGAAATCAGTTTGGTGTTTTCTCAGAAAATTGGACATAGTACTATCTGAGGAACCAGCTATACCACTCTTGGGCATATACCCAGAAGACTCTCCAACATGTAATAAGGTCACATACTCCATTATGTTCATAGCAGTCTTTTTATAATAGCCAGAAGATGAGAAGAACCAAGATGTCTCTCAACTGACAATTGGATACAGAAAATGTGGTATATTTACATAATGGGGTCCTATTCATCTGTTAAAAACAACGACTTCATGAAATTCTCAGGCAAACGAATAGCACTTGAAAATATCATATTGAGTGAGGTAACTCAGTCACGAAAGTACAACGTGGTTTATACTCACTGATAAGTGGCTATTAGCCCAGAAGATTGGAATATCCAAGATACAATTCACAGAACACGTGAAGCTGAAGAAGAAGGAAGACCAAAGCATGGATACTTCTATCCATCTTAGAAGAGGTATGTAAATACTAGTGGGAGGTGATACAGAGAGAAAATGTGGAGCAGAGACTAAAAGAAAGACTATCCAGAGACTGCCCCAACTGGGGATCCATCCCATATACAGTCTCCAAAACCAGACACTATTGTGGATGTCAACAAGTGCTTGGTGACAAAAGTCTGATATAGCTGTCTCCTGAGAGGCTCTGCCAGTGCCTGGAAAATATAGAAATGGATGTTCACAGCCAACCCGTGGACCAAGCACAGGGTCTCCAATGGAGTAGCTAGAGAAATGAAGGGGTTTTCAGCCCCATAGGAGGAACGACAATATGAACCAATCAGTATCCCCAGACCTCCCAGGGACTAAGCTACCAGCCAAAGAGTAAATATACAGGAAACCATGTCTCCAGCCACATATGTAGCAGAGGATGGCCTTATAGGACATCAATGAGAGGAAAGGCCTTTGTTCCTGTGAAGGCTTGGCACTCCAGTGTAGGGGAATGTCAGAACAGAGAAGGAGGAGTGGGTTGGTTGGTGAGCAGTGGGGGATTGATAGGAAAGGGGGTTTTTGGAGGGGAAATGAGGAAAAGGGATAACATTTGAAATGTAAATAAAGAAAATATCTAATAAAAAATGGAATTAAGATCAGGACAGTAAAATGCTCATGGTTTCTTTAAGAATTATATTATGGTACCAAGAAAGCTGTCACTTATGATAAAAAGCAAGGTAAACAACTAGGGAGATACCTCAGTGAGTAAACAGCATGAGAACAGAAACTGGGGTTCTTACATAAAGCACCTACATAAAGATCTGGGGATGTTTTGGCACCTACTTGTAATCCCCCACACCGAGGAGAAAGTTGGGAGAATCCTGGGGCTTGTTGCCCAATTTGTCTAGCCAATCATTGAGCTCCACTGCAGTGAGAGAGCCAGTCTCAAAAAATAAGGTGGAGCCTGAAAGAGGAAGAAAATGATACTTGATATCAATATTTAGGCTCCATACATGTATACACACACGTGTACTCTCTCTCTCTCTCTCTCTCTCTCTCTCTCTCTCTCTCACACACACACACACACACACACACACACACACACGCACCCATGCATGCACGCTCACAATCGAGCAAGAGACAGAGACAGAAAGACAGAAAGAGAGAGATAAATGAAGTTCCTGGCTTTGCAAGACTGCACTATAAAGTCTTCCTCAGTTTTTCAGCTCTCTCCACTTATAATATTAACTTTCTTGGGATTTCTTTGACTTTCAAAAAAAAGTGATAGGGTGCTTCCTATAAAAGGGTGCAGTGCTGTACAAAATGCAAATATTTCCTGTTTTTACCAAATAAATATTGATTCATTGCTAAAAAAGAGGGTCAGTGGAAGGCAGGAGCAGTAGTAACCATGGAATCAGCTGAAATTTGGCTTTCCCCAGGAACTTCAGCTCAAAGGGCTGAACTGATTGCACTATCCCAGGCCCTCCTGATGGGGAAGGGACTGGCTGTTAACATCTACACACACAGCTGATTTGCATCTGCTCCTGTACATGGAGCCATTTACCAGGAGAGAGGGCTCCTAACCACAGAAGGAAAAACTATCAAAAACAAAGATGGAATCCTATAGTTACTCCAAGTCCACTGGTTGCCAAAGAAGGTGGCAATCATATATTGTCCAGGCCATCAAAAAGGAACATTTCCAATGACTACAGGTTACCACTTAGCTGACAAAGCTGCTAAAGAGGTAGCTCTGGAAGAAACAGATGCCTCCCTGTTGGCTATAGCTCTGCCTGTTCCACCAAATCCCAACCTGCCGGAATGCCCAGTCTAAACGGAAGAAGAGATCAAATGGGCCAAGAATCATTCCAAGAGCAGGTGTTCAGAGGGCTGGTGGCAAACAGCTGAAAGTAAGCTAATATTATCCACCTCCTTGGCAAGATCTATCCTCAGGAAAATCCATAAATCACTCACATGGGAGTGAGATGGATGGCCACCGCAGTGTGACAATGCAAGTTGACTTTCAGTGACATGCAGAATACTATAGAGAATATAGTGTCAAGTTGCAGAGCTTGTCAATTATCCAACACCCACAACACTACCAAACATTCAGTCTCTCGACTGCAAGATAAGAAGCCAGGACCCTACTAGGAAATTTGTTTTAAAGAAATCAAACCAGAGAAATATGGTTACAATTACTTGCTGGTGTTTGTGGACACATTTTCCAGATGGATGGAAGCATTTCCAATGAGGACTAAGACTGCAAAGGAAATGACTAAGAAGTTGTTGGAGGATATCTTACCCAGGTATGGATTCCCTCATATGATATAGTCAGACAATGGACCATCATTTGTGTCCAAGGTAAGCCTTCAAATAGCAAGATTTATTGGGGCATATTGGAAATTACATGGTGTATACTAACCTCAAAGTTCAGGACATGTAGAAAGGATGATCAGAACTTAACTAAATTGTCCACAGAGGCCTGAGGTGACTGGGTGATGCTCCTTCCCTGCAGACCATGTCAGGGCAAGGTACCTGCCTGGGGAAGGTCCCCCTGTCACACTAGAAGTTCTGCAATCAAACTATTCCCACCATTCATTCCAAATAGATTATTCCCCCAGAACAAGCAAGTAGGGCTTGTTCAATGGGATTGACCCCCTGTGTGCATTGAGATGTATTAATCCCTCTACCCCAATGGAGTTCTGTATTCTAGTCCAGTCAGAACCCCAAACCTATTAAGAGCGTGCTGACAACTCTGGTAGGGCATGTTGAAGGAGATCTCATGAGACAGAAAAGGGAACCCATCTCCTTTACCCTAGCCATAATCCTAGGGTCAGGACTAGCCAGAGCAGACACTGGGATATTTGTACTGATGTTACATGCAAAGTATAACAACAGCCTGAAGGCAGACATAGATGAAGATATCCAATGCCTAGAAAAGTCCAACTCACACTTGGGTCATAACATGGATTCTCTGGCAGAGGTAGTACTGCAGAATAGGTGGGGATTAGACAGTGTGTCTACAACAAAGAGGGTTATGTGCAGCTTAGCAATGAGGAGTGTTATTTCTATGTCAACCATTCTGGAATTTTAGGGAATCATTAGACAAAGTCAGGGAGAGTATAGATAGGAGCCAAAGGGAATGGAAGAATTACAAAAGTTGGTACCACTCGCTGTTTTGTTCCTCCCCCTGGTTAACAGCCCTCATCTCTACCCTCGTGGGACCTCTAAATCATCATTTTACTACTACTCACTTTTGGGACAACCATTATCAATAAGCTTTTTCAGTATATGAAACAGAGGCTGGGAACTATTCATTGATGGTAATGAGTTCACAGTATCTACCAATTAACACAGACAATCCAGATTTTGGAGAGCCCAAGATTGGCCTCTGAAGTTCCTAGCAGAGGGAGGAATGAAGAGACATAGGCAACCTATCCCTGTCTCTGCACATCAAATCCTGCTCTCTCCTGTCCTTGTGCAGAGCCAGAACTGTTAGTATTCCCTTTCCCCCAACCCCCAACATAGATGTCTCTGGCCTTTGAAGAGGGCAGACAAAAGGGAGCCCAACCTGGGATTAGAATATTGCTCTCCCTTTTCAATGATAGCACTCTCATAGTGCAGACAGATCTTGCTTTTGAAGGAGGCAGACGTTTGAATCCTTGACGTGATAAAAGCCAATTCTTGATTTATGGGAAAGAGATAGTTAAGTATTCCCAGGCAGCTGTGACCTTGTAAAAACACACTGGTCATTGATAATGGTATAAATTACTTACTTCCAGGTGAAAATGTCTTTCTCTAGCTGCACGATTCAGCCTTCATGTCTGAACAAATATTATTGGGATGGCACTCCTTTCACCCTAACCAATCATGTAATGTCAGGGCTACAGAGCCCCATCTCATGCATCTTCATATATATCAAATCCCTAGACTTGGGGGGTCACTCTCCTAACCTGTGCAGCAGGAAGGACATCGATATTGGGCTGGGCTCATATTAAAAAACTCTGTTTATTACATTGGTATGTCAATTTCTAGTGGTCTCCTGGTGTACTTGTGAAGTGGACATAGCATGACCTCTGAAACTAAAACACATACAGTAATTATTTTATCCTGTGAGCCATCTCCAAACTCTTTTCCTAATGTTAATACATGAAAATTACTCCATGTCCATTAACAGTGAGGATTAAGTAAGATGGAGGAGTCAGTACACTGGTCCTGGACCCTACCACCTCTGGACTAAATAAGATGCTGCAGAAAGTCAGTAGCTCACAGATGTTGGGTTTCTTGGAGCTTTCATAGAGGTCCTAGTACGTAACCATTAGTACCTGTTAGCAAAGAGCTCTGGAGTCTGTCAGAACAGAAACCAAGTCTCCTCTGTTACTTAATGATGGAGCCAGGAATACATCTGCAGCTTGTCAGAGGCCCCTTTACTCATCTGTTAGATGTGGAGGGCAGTGCTTACTTCCCAGGGTATGGTGGGATTTAGGAAATAGTAGATAGTAGGTGCTTTGTGCCCAGTGAGAGCTCCCAAAGTAATGCTGGGGAGTTCTGATTGTGTAGCCTCAGCAGAGGACACCATCTCTGTGCCTGGTCAATGGAAGGCACTTCAAACATCTCTGAGAGAGTATGTGTGGCTGTTGTCACTGTAGACAAAGCTGTGATGAGAAATATCAGCTACTGTGATGAGAGAACTTCTGAGCCGGGCGGTGGTGGCGCACGCCTTTAATCCTAGCACTTGGGAGGCAGAGTCAGGCGGATTTCTGAGTTCGAGGCCAGCCTGGTCTACAGAGCGAGTTCCAGGACAGCCAGGGCTATACAGAGAAACCCTGTCTCGAAAAACCAAAAAAAAAAAAAAAAAAAAAAAAGAACTTCTGAGCATATAAACTTCATTTCCCAAAACCTTTTGTATAACAGAGGCAGCATGAGTGATCTGGCCAGTGCTAACTAATCTGAAGGCAATGGTCTTTGGTTCTCTTCATTTCATGTACCAAAATAACTCTTGACATTTTAGCACTTATAGTAGCTAAATTCAATTCAGTTCTGTTTACATGAGGCCCTTTGTCAGGCAGCATGACTTATTAAAATGAAGACAGTACATATAATCTAATCTTTGCCATTATGTCTTCTCTTATAACCCATGGTTTGAGTTATTTCTTTTAGCAAAATTCTAAAACTGGTGCTATTCAAGAATAAACATTGATTTTTGCTATGACTGGAATATATATTTAACATTGACACATTTCTGTGTATTTATTTTTTATATTATTGAGTGACACACATACTGTCACCTATGTGAAAACACACATGACAAGATATGACATTTCACTTCTTTTTTGAATCATGAAAATAATTTATAACAGTTAAATGCCTCTTATATATACATGATAACTTCTGAGGCTAAAAGTAATATGCACTCAACGAGTTTTCAAAATCTATTTGGAACATTAAGCAAGATAGAAGTAGAGAAAAATCTCTTATGAAGTCCTCTGTGAAAGAAAATATTGATAAGTACCTGATTAGACAGAAGCCGTTCCATCTCCAAGGGAAAATAGGCAACGTAACTGTGGCTTGACAGAATGAATTGGGTAGTGTTCCTTTTGTTTCTATTTTGTGAAATAGTTTGAAGAGTATTGGTATTAGGTCTTCTTTGAAGGTTTGATAGAATTATGCACTAAGCCCAACTGATTGTGGGATTTTTTTGGTTGGGAGACTTTTAATGAGTGCTGTTATTTCTTAAGGATTGATGGGACTGTTTATATGGTTTATCAGTTCCTGGTTTTAACTTTGGTGTGTTATATCTGTCTAGAAAATTGTCCGTTTCATCCAGATTTTCCAGTTTTGTTGAATATAGGCATTTGTAGTAGGATCTGATGATTTTTGAATTTCCTCAGTTTGTGTTGTTATATCTCCCTTTTCATTTCTGATTTTGCTGATTTGAATACTATCTCTGTGCCCTGTGGTTAGTCTGTCTAAGGGTTTATCTATCTTGTTGATTTTCTCTAAGGACTAGCTCCTGGTTTTGTTGATTCTTTGTGTAATTCTTTTTGTTTCTACTAGGTTGATTTCACCCCTGAGTTTGATTATTTCCTGTTGTCTACTTCTCTCGGGTGTATTTGGTTCTTTTTGTACTAGAGCTTTCAGGTCTGGGTTAAACTGCTAGTGTATGCTTTCTTCAGTTTCTTTTTGGAGGCACTCAGAGCTGAGTTTTCCTCTTAGCACTACTTTCATTGTGTCCTATAAGTTTGGGTATGTTGTGCCTTCCTTTTCAATAAATTCTAAAAAGTCTTTAATTTCTTTATTTCTTCCTTGACCAAGTTATCATTGAGGAGGATGTTGTTCAGTTTCCATGTGTATGTGGTATGTCTGTTGTTTTTGTTGCTATTGAAGACCAGCCTTAGTCCATACTAATCTGATAGGATGTATGGAATTATTTCAATCTTCTTGTATCTGTTGAGGCCTGTTTTGTGACTGATTATATGGTCAATTTTGAAGAGGGTACCATGAGGTGTTGAGAAGAAGATATATTCTTTTGTTTTAGGATGAAATGTTACATGAATATTTCTTAAGTCCATTTGGTTCATAACTTCTGTTAGTTCCACTGCATCTCTGTTCAGTTTCTTTTTCCATGGTGTGTCCATGATGAGATTTGGGTGTTGAAGTCTCCCACTTTTATTGTGTGAGGTCTCGTGTGTACTTTGAGCTTTAATTAAGTTTCTTTTATGAATGTGGGTGTCTTTGCATTTGGAGAATAGATGCTTAGAATTGAGAGTTTTTCTTGGTAGATTTTTCCTCTTATGAGTATGAGGTGTCCTTCCTTATCTTTTTTTTGATAACTTTTGGTTGAAAGTTAATTTTGCTCAATATCTGAATGGCTACTCCAACTTGTTTCTTAGGACCATTTTCTTATAAAATTGTTTTCCAGCCCTTTACTCTGAGGTTGTGTCTGTCTTTTGCACTGAAGTGTGTTTCCTTTTATGTAGTAAAATGCTGGGTCATGTGTACATAGCCAATCTGTAATTCTTTGTCTTTTTGTTGGGGGAATTGAGTCCATTGATATTAAGAGATATTAAGGAATAGTGATTGTTGCTTCCTGTTATTTTTATGTTTGTGTGACTATCATCTTTTGGGGCTTGTTGAAAGATTACATTCTTGCATTTTCTAGGGTGTAGTTTCCCTCCTTGCATTGGAGTTTTCCATTTTTTATTCTTTGTAGGGCTGGAATTGTGGAAAGATATTGTATACATTTGGCTTTGTCAAGGAACATCTTGGTTTCTCCATCTATGGTAATTGAGAGTTTCCCTAATTTTGGTAGCCTGGGCTGGCATTTGTGTCCTCTTAGGGTCTGTATGACTTCTTCCCAGGATCTTCTAGCTTTGACAGTCTTTGTTGAGAAGTCTGGTGTAATTCTGATAGGTCTGCCTTTATATGTTACTTGACCTTTATCCCTTACTGCTTTTAATATTCTTTGTTTTGTTCATTTGTTACTTTTACTATTATGTAATGGAAGGATTTTCATTTCTGGTCCAATCTCCTTGGAGTTCTGCAGGCCTCTTGTATGTTTATGGGCCTCTCTTTCTTTAGGTTAGGGAAGTTTTCTTCTATAATTTTGTTGAAGATATTTACTGGCCCTTTAAGTTGGGAATCTTCCCTCTCTTTTATATGTATTATCCGTAGGTTCAGTCTTCTCATTGTGTCCTGAATTTCCTGGATTTTTTGGTTTAGGAGCTTTTTGAAGTTTTCATTTTCTTTGACTGTTGTGTCAATGTTTTCTCTGGTATCTTCTGCACCTGAGATTCTCTCTTCTATCTCTTTTATTCTATTGGTGATTCTTGCATCTATGACTCCTGATCTCTTTCCTAGGTTTTCTTGCTCCAAGGTTGTCTCTCTTTGTGATTTTTTTTTTTGATTCTATTTCCAGTTTTAGATCCTGAATGGTTTTGTTCTATTCTTTCACCTGTTTGGTTGTGTCTTCCTTTATTTCTTAAATGGATTTATGTGTTTCCTCTTTAATGGTTTCTAGCTGCTTACCTGTGTTCTCCTGTATTTCTTTAAGGGAGTTATTTACGTTCTCCTTAATGTCCTCTACCATCATCATGAGATGTTATTTTAAATCAGAGTATTACTTTTCTGGTGTGTTGGGCTACCCATGGCTCACTGTAGTGGGAGAACTGATTTCTGATGATGGCTGATAGTCTTGGTTTCTGTTGCTTTTGTTCTTGCCCCTGCTTCACACCATCTGGTTATCTCTGGTGCTAGCTTGTCTTGCTGTCTGTGAATGTAGCGTGACCCTGCTGAAAGCCTGTGAGTCAGTACTTCTGCGAGACCAGTTCTCTCCCTGAGGAATTTGGATATGAATATCTGTGGCCACAGGGTCAGTTTTAGGGTGCAGACAGAAACCAGAAGGATCCTGTTCCCTGCTGGTTCTTGGCTCCTGTTTCCTGATGGCTCTGGCATGTCCCTCTTGGGCCAGGAATTTGAGCTGAAGAGGTGGTCTTACCTGTGCTCACAAGTGTGTTAGCACTCCTGGGAGACATGTTCTCTCCAGAGGTATTTGTGTATGGAGCACTGTGTCTAGAATCAGCTCTGGGTGCTGTGGCAGAGGATCTGCTATCTGATATTTACTTCTAATGCAAAAGTCCATGTCTTTAAGGTATCAGCTAATGCCAAAAATTCACATATCTGATTAGTTATTTACATTTGGACTTTTGTAGTCACAGGAAAACTCCATCCAGATGACACAGTGCTGTAGCTTCCTTTGCATCTGAAAGCCAGAATTTAGCATGGTACTAGCAGGATCTCCAGCAAGAGCTTCACTTTCCCAGGAATGACTGAGAACAAGATTCAGATGAGCAGATAGTGGCCTTTAAATCTGTGTTTGGTACATTTGTCACATTGTCTTATTATTGAAATATTACATTCTGGTGTATTTAGAGTCTTGTCATTATTTCACTATACGGAGAATAATTTAAATGTGTGTGTGTGTGTGTTCAAGTTTGTGAATATAGGTACCTATGCATCGTGGTAGAGTTGTAGAGGTCTGATTTCAACCTATTACTCTGGTCCTGATTTTCCACTTTTTTTTTCTGTTGGGTCTCTTGTTTTTCTCTACTATGTGGTTCCAGCCTAAGTAACACAGAGATCCTTGGAGTTCACCTCCCATCTGCCAATAAGAACTCTAGGGTTGAAAGATGCCTGGTACTCTTTGTCTAGTGAGGTATGTATGCTGTGTATATAGACTCAGGTTTTTACTGTGCAGTGAATACTTTATTCACTGAACCTCAGGGGTACTAGAGACAATGCTGTGGTATTTGTATGAAGGTAGTATATCTTTATTATTAGGAAGCACCAATAACACACACAGATGTCATCTGAACACTCTAGCTACTCAATTATTGCTATTGATTGTATACACATCATATGTCCCATAAATAAACAGATCTAAGCCACTTGTTTCTCTGCTGAATTGAAAGTCTATCAAGCAAAAACAAAAAAGTTGCCTTTTTTTGAACCTCTAAAATGGAGTTTATTTTGTGAATCTGAGACTAAGTGTATTGCCACCTTGTATCAGTCAATCCACACAAAACTTACTTTTCTCTCACTGAGTTATCTTACTTTCCACAGCAAGTTCCTGGTTTGTCTGTGTTCCACATTTGATGAAAACAACCAAGGGCAAGAAAACCAAGCAGAAGCCAAAATCAGCTTACTGTATAGAAACAACGAGTCCAGAGAACCGTTCAAAGCCGAGGTCCAAGTTAAATTTTAGAAAAAAATTTCATGCCCACTTTGTCTCCTTGCTTTAGCAAGCAGGAAGGACTTATAGTTGGCTTATTAAACTTCTTAGTAGAGTTTGCTCAACTGTCTCATAAGCAGTAATACTTCCCCAAGCAACATATTTTATCAGAAGCTAATTGTAGTGCAGACTAAATGACCAGGAACAGGGTTTAAGGAGAGGTGTGGGATAGAGTCTTGAACCTTCAGGGAACTGGTCAGTGTGGTAAGAATATTTCCTGATTTTCAAGACTCCATACCACAGCACCCTGTGCTGGAATTGCCTTGCACTTAAAGATTGAACAATATACTACACCATGCAGAGGCTGAGTTTTGGTCATAAGTTCTGTTAATTCTAGACTTTAAATCCTGGAAATTATAAATCCTGTTATTTTTAATGCTGTACAAGTTACTGTGTGCCTTTTGCACATAGTTCTATCTTGAAATTTATATGTATAATTTTTTTTTCTTTCTGGACCATAGCATTTCATTTTAGAGGTTCAAGAAGAAGGCAACATTTTTTTCTTTTGCTTAATAGACTTTCAATAATTACATACAAGAAAATTTTCTCTAATTTTCAAAATACACAATAGTAAATTGGAATATCAAAATGTTTTTGACATGTCACATACTTATAAACATTTTGGGAAATCTAATAGCAAGATGGCCAAGAACAACCTCACAGGGCTCTCTTAAAGACTCATTGAGAAATAAAATAAAAAAAATTAAAAAAATAACCTTGTCCTCTGTCAAAGTATATTGATAAAACTTCTGTTAGGTATTTACCATCATGTTGGTTAAAATAAATCGTTTTAACAGAAAAACAACTTCACATTTCACATATGGCAAAGCACATTAACAGCACACAATGATTGCCAGTTCTTTTTTTATTTATTTTATTTTTTTAATTTACATTCCAAATCATTTCCCCTTTCCCGTTTCCTCCCTCCCCGAAAGTCCCATAAGGCCCCTTCCCTCCCTCTTTTCTCCATTCAACTACCTCTCGTTACTCTGTCCTGGCGTTCCCCTACATCCAGTCTTTCCAGGACCAGGGGTCTCTCCTTCCATCTTCTTAGAAATCTATTGATATGCGGGTTGTGTCTAGGGTATTCTGAGATTCTGGGTCAATATCCCCTTATCAGTGACTGCATACCATGTGTGTTCTTTTGTAATTGGGTTACCTCACTAAGGATGATATTTTCAAGTTCTGACCATTTGCCTAGGAATTTCGTGAATTCATTGTTTTTAATTGCAGAGTAGTATTCCATTGTGTAGATATACCACATCTTCTGAATCCATTCCTCCGTTGAGGGAAATCTGGGTTCGTTCCAGCTTCAGGCTATTATAAATAAGGCTGCTATGAACATAGTGGAGCATGTGTCCTTATTGCATGCAGGTAAAGTCTCTGGGTATATGCCCAGGAGTGGTATAGCCGGATCCTCCGGGAGTGTCATGCCCAGTTTTCGGAGGAACCGCCAGACTGCTTTCCAGAGTGGTTGTACCAGCTTGCAATTCCACCAGCAGTGGAGGAGTGTTCCTCTTTCTCCACATCCTCGCCAACAACTGCTGTCTCCTGTGTTTTTGATCTTAGCCATCCTGACTGGTGTGAGATGGAATCTCAGGGTTGTTGTTGATTTGCATTTCCCTAATGACTAAGGATGATGAACATCTCTTTAGGTGCTTCTCAGCCATTAGATATTCTTCAGGTGAGAACTCTTTGTTTATCTCTGTACCCCATTTTTTAATAGGGTTACTTGCCTCTCTGGAGTTTAACTTCTTGAGTTCTTTGTATATATTGGATATTAGCCCTCTGTCGGATGTAAGGTTGGTAAAGATCATTTCCCATTTAGTTGGTTGCCGCTTTGTCTTTTTTATTTTATTTTATTTTTTTAATTTACATTCCAAATCACTTCCCCTTTCCCGTTTGACAGTGTCTTTTGCCTTGCAAAAATTTTGTAATTTAATGAGGTCCCATTTGTCTATTCTTGATCTTAGAGCATAAGCTATTGGAGTTCTGTTCAGGAAATTCTCCCCTGTGCCCATATGTTCAAGGTTCTTCCCTAGTTTCCCTTCTATTAGTTTCAGTGTGTCTGGTTTTATGTGGAGATCTTTGATCCACTTAGAACTGAGCTTAGTGCAAGGAGATAAGATGGGTCAATTTGCATTCTTCTGCATGTTGACCTCCAGTTGAGCCAGCACCATTTGTTGAAAAGGCTATATTATTTCCACTGGATGGTTCTGGCTCCTTTGTCAAAGATCAAGTGACCATAGGAGTGTGGATTCATTTCTGGGTCTTCAATTCTGTTCCATTGATCTACATGTCTGTTACTGTACCAATACCATGCGGTTTTTTTTTTTTTTTTAGGTTTTTCGAGACAGGGTTTCTCTGTGTCGCCCTGGCTGTCCTGGAACTCACTTTGTAGACCAGGCTGGCCTCGAACTCAGAAATCCTCCTGCCTCTGCCTCCCAAGTGCTGGGATTAAGGGCGTGCGCCACCACCACCCGGCTACGATGCGGTTTTTAACACTATTGCTCTGTAGTACAGCTTGAGGTCCGGGATACTGATTCCCCCAGAGGTTCTTTTACTCTTGAGAATAGTTTTAGCTATTCTGGGTTTTCTGTCATTCCAGATGAATTTTTGAATTGCTCTTTCTAACTCTATGAAGAATGGAGTTGGGATTTTTATGGGGATTGCATTGAATCTGTGTATTACTTTTGGTAAGATGTTCATTTTTACTATATTAATCCTGCCAATCCATGAGCATGGCAGATTTTTCCATCTTCTGAGGTCTTCTTCAATTTCTTTCTTCAGAGATTTGAAGTTCTTGTCATACAGATCTTTCACTTGTTTGGTTAGAGTCACGCCAAGATACTTAATACGGTTTGTGGCTATCGTGAAGGGTATTATTTCTCTTACTTCTTTCTCAGCCTGCTTATCCTTTGAGTATAGGAAGGCATCTGACTTGCTTGAGTTGATTTTATATCCGGCCACTTTGCTGAAGTTGTTTATTAGCTGTAGGAGTTCTCTGGTGGAGTTCTTTGGGTCGCATATGTATACTATCATATCGTCTGCAAATAGTGATAGTTTGACTTCTTCCTTTCAAATTTGTATCCCTTTGACCTCTTTTTGTTGTCTAATTGCTCTAGCTAGAACTTCAAGTACTATATTGAAAAGATATGGAGAGAGAGGGCAGCCTTGTCTAGTCCCTGATTTTAGTGGGATTGCTTCAAGTTTCTCTCCATTTAGATTGATGCTGGCTACCGTTTTGCTGTAAATTGCTTTTAGTATGTTTAGATATGGGCCTTGAATTCCTGATCTTTCCAAGACCTTTAGCATGAAAGGATGCTGAATTTTGTCAAATGCTTTCTCAGCATCTAATGAAATGACCACGTGGTTTTTTTCTTTGAGATTGTTTATGTAGTGGATTACATTGATGGATTTCCTTATATTGAACCATGCCTGCATCCCTGGGGATGAAGCCTACTTGATCGTGGTGAATGATCGTTTTGATGTGTTCTTGGATTCGGTTGGCAAGAATTTTATTGAGTATTTTTGCATCGATATTCATAAGAGAGATTGGCCTGAGATTCTCTTTCTTTGTCGGATCTTTGTGTGCTTTTGGTATTAGTGTAATTGTGGCTTCATAGACGAGTTGGGTATTGTCCCTTCTGTTTGTATTTTGTGGAACAGTTTGAAGAGTATTGGTGTTAGGTCTTCTATGAAGGTCTGATAGAATTCTGCAGTAAAACCATCTGGACCTGTGCTTTTTTTGGTTGGAAGACTTCCAATGACAACTTCTATTTCTTCAGGGGTTATAGGACGGTTTAGATGGTCTATTTGATCCTGATTTAATTTTGGTACTTGGTATCTGTCAAGGAAATTGTCCATTTTCTCAAGATTTTCTAGTTGTGTTGAATACAGGTTTTTGTAGTAGGATCTGATGATTTTTTGAATTTCCTCAGTTTCTGTTGTTATCTCTCCCTTTTCGTTTCTGATTTTATTAATTTGGATACTATCTCTGTGCCCTCTGGTTAGTCTGGCTAAGGGCTTATCTATCTTGTTGATTTTCTCAAAGAACCAACTCCTCGTTTTGTTGATTCTTTGTATGGTTTTATTTGTTTCTACTTGATTGATTTCAGCCCTGAGTTTGATGATTTCCTGCCTTCTACTCCTCTTTGGTGGATCTGCTTCTTTATGTTCCAGGGCTTTCAGGTGTGCCATTAAGCTTTTAGTGTATGCTGTCTCCCGTTTCTTTTTGGGGGCACTCACGGCTATGAATTTTCCTCTTAGCACTGCTTTCATTGTGTCCCATAAATTAGGGTATGTTGTGCCTTCATTTTCATTAACTTTCAAAAAGTCTTTGATTTCTTTCTTTATTTCCACCTTTACCAAGTTATCATTGAGTAGAGCATTGTTCAGCCTCCATGTGTACGTGGGTTTTCTTTTGTTTTTGTTGCCATTGAAGACCACCCTTATTCCATAGTGATCTGATAGGAGGCATGGGATTATTTCTATCTTCTTATATCTGTTGAGGTCTGATTTGTGACCAATTATATGGTCAGTTTTTGAGAAGGTACCATGAGGAGCTGAGAAGAAGGTGTATTCTTTAGCTCTAGGATGAAATTCTATATATATCTGTTAGTTCCAGTTGGTCCAAGGCTTCAAATGGGTTCACTGTGTCCCTGTTTAGTTTCTGCTTTCCTGAACGATCCATTTCAGAGAGCGGGGTGTTGAAGTCACCCACTATTATTGTGTGCGGTGCAGTGTGTGCTTTGAGTTTTAGTAAAGTTTCTTTTACGAATGAGGGTGCCCTTGCATTTGGAGCATAGATATTCAGAATTGAGAGTTCTTGATGATGGATTTTTCCCTTGTTCAATATGTAGTGTCCTTCTGTGTCTTTTTTGATGACTTTAGGTTGAAAATCAATCATATCTGATATTAGGATGGCTACTCCACCTCGTTTCTTGGGGCCATTTGCTTGTAAAATTGTTTTCCAGCCTTTTACTCTGAGGTAGTGTTTGTCTTTGACACTTAGGTGCGTTTTCTGCATGAAGCAAAATGCTAGGTCCTGTTTATGTATCCAGTCTGCTAGTCTATGTCTTTTAATTGGGGAATTGAGACCATTGATATTAAGAGAGATTAAGGCATAGTGATTATTGCCCTCTGCCATTCTTGATGCTATCTTTATGTTTGAGTGGTTATCTACTTTTGGGTTTTATTCAAGAAGGTTATTATCTCATTTTTTCCAGGGTGTTGTTTCTCTCCCTGTATTGGAGGTTTCCACCTATTATCCGTTGCAGGGCTGGATTTGTGGAAAGATATTGTGAAAATTTGGTTTTATCATGGAATATCTTGGTTCTCCATCTATGGTGATTGAGAGTTTTGCTGGGTATAGTAGTCTAGGCTGGCATTTGTGCTGTCTTAGTGTCTGCATGAGATCTGCCCAGGATCTTCTGGCTTTCATAGTCTCTGGTGAGAAGTCTGATGTGATTCAGATAGGTCTTCCTTTGTATGTTACTTGGCCCTTTTCTCTTACTGCTTTTAGTATTCTTTCTTTGTTTAGAACATTCAGTGTTTTGATTATTATGTGACGGGAGGTATTTCTGTTCTGGTCCAGTCTATTTGGAGTTCTGTAGGCTTCTTGTACATTCATCGGCATCTCTCTCTTTAGGTTAGGGAAGTTTTCCTCCATAATTTTGTTGAAGATATTTACTGGCCCTTTAAGTTGCAAATCTTCACTCTCATCTATACCTATAATCCTTATGTTTGGTCTTCTCATTGTGTCCTGGATTTCCTGGATGTTTTGGGTTACACGTTTTTTGCATTTTGCATTTTCTTTGACTGTTGAGTCGATGCTTTCTATGGAATCTTCAGCACCTGAGATTCTTTCTTCCATCTCTTGTATTCTATTGTTTATGTTTGCATCTATGACTCCTGATTTCTTCCCAAGGTTTTCTATCTCCAAAGTTGTCTCTCTTTGTGATTTCTTAGCTGTTTCTACTTCCTTTTTTAGATTCTGGATGGATTTGCTGAGATCCTTCACTTGTTTGTTTGTATTTTCCTGTATTTCTTTAAGGTATTTTTTCATTACCTCTTTCAGGATTTCTTCCTGATGACCCACGTTCTCCTGCATTTCTCTGAGCGATTTTTGTGTTTCCTTCTCATGGGAATCCATCTGCTGATCCATTGTCTCCTGCATTTCTTTAAGCAGTTCTCGTGTTTTCTTTGTAAGGGCATCTAACCGTTGATTCATTTCTTTAAGCAATTTTTGTGTTGCCTCCTTATGGGCATCCGTCTGTTGACCCATATTCTTCTGCATTTCTTTATGCAAATTTTGTGATTCCTTTGTGAGTGCATCTACCCATTGATTCATCTCATTAAGCGAATTTTGTGTTGTCTCCTTGTGCGCCTCCATCTTTTGATCCATGTTCTCCCGCATTTCTCTAAGCGATTTTTTGTGTTTCCTTTGTAAGGGCTCCTAACCGTTGATTCATGGTCTCCTGTAACTCTTTATGAGATTTATTTGTGTCCTTCTTGTGATCCTCTAATGGCATCATGAGAAGTGATTTTAAATCCAGATCTTGTCTTTTGGGTGTGGTGGGGTATCCAGGACTTGCTGCTGTTGGAGAGTTGGGTTTGGATGGTCCCATATTACTTTGATTTCTGTTAGTAACATTCCTACGTTTGCCTTTTGCCATCTGGATACCTCTGATGTTAGTTGGTCCTGCTGCCACTGGCTGTTGGTTGTACCTCCTGTGAACCTGCAAAGCTATTTCTGCCCCCCCCCTGGATTACCAGGATTCCCCTGGCACCGATTTCTGGGGCCTGCCTGCTCCTGAGTGACTTTGGAGCCCTGATGTGCCTTGCCCCAAGTGATCTTATATTGGGGAGGCCTTGCACATCCAAAGGCTTAGCCTAGTGGATTCCTGGAGCAGAGGTCGCCAAAGGGAGGCTGGTAGGCTCCTGCCCTGTGCAGGGTTGTGTGATCTCTCCTGGGGGGGAGGGGGCATCCCTCTGCCAGGCAGAAGTCCCACAGCAGAGCTAGCACGCTGGTTACTGCAGATCTGCCCAGCTCTTGGGAGCCACGTGCACACAATCCGCCCAAGACCCAAGTGATATTATGCCTGTCTGTCTCAGAACCTGGCTGTCCCAACTTCCCAGCCACTGGAGAAAAGATGGCGGAGTGCACTCCGCACACTCTCCGTGGCGCCGCTCACCCTGCAGACGGGATGGCACCCAGACGACCACAGCGCTGACCTGTTCTTGGGCGCAGACCGAAGCCCCAACAGGCCGTGTCCCAAGTGATGTTATATTGGGGAGAAAGCCTGGGTACCTGTCTCTTCAGTGCAGTCTGCGGGAACAGAGGTCGCGGAAGGAAAGCTGGTAGGCTCCCGCCCAGTGCGGGGTCCCTCTCGATTGCCAGTTCTGATGCCAGCACATTGGCTCCTTTTAAAGGATCTTGCCCATCAAAGAAGATTGAAATATTTATCACCCTCTTACACATGGACCTCAAAATATTCACTATTTGTTTTTCAATGCTCATAAACATAAAAGGGCTGACTATGGCACAGATGTGTATCACAAAGATTTGGATAGAGTAAGATGTTGGATCATTCAGGAACATAGTTCTTGAGCACGAGACAATGCTGTTGAAGATGAATATCAGCACAAAGAAAGTCATGAGTATCTCCAAAGTTGTCTCCCTTTGTGATTTCTTAGCTGTTTCTACTTCCTTTTTTAGATCCTGGATGGATTTGCTGAGATCCTTCACTAGTTTGTTTGTATTTTCCTGTATTTCTTTAAGGTGTTTTTGCATTTCCTCTTTCAGAATTTCTGCCTGGTGACCCAAGTTCTCCTGTATTTCTCTAAGCGATTTTTGTGTTTCCTCCTCCTGGGATTCCATCTGTTGATCCATCGTCTCCTGCATTTCTTTAAGCAGTTCTTGTGTTTCCTTTGTAAGGGCATCTATCCGTGAGACAACTTTGGAGATAGAAAACCTTGGGAAGAAATCAGGAGTCACAGATGCAAACATCAACAATAGAATATAAGAGATGGAAGAAAGAATCTCAAGTGCCGAAGATACCATAGAAAGCATCGACTCAACAGTCAAAGAAAATGCAAAATGCAAAAAACGTGTAACCCAAAACATCCAGGAAATCCAGGACACAATGAGAAGACCAAACCTAAGGATTATAGATATAGATGAGAGTGAAGATTTGCAACTTAAAGGGACAGTAAACATCTTCAAAAATTATGGAGGAAAACTTCCCTAACTTAAAGAGAGAGATGCTGATGAACGTACAAGAGGCCTACAGAACTCCAAACAGACTGGACCAGAACAGAAATACCTCCCATCACATAATAATCAAAACATCAAATGTACTAAACGAAGAAAGAATATAAAAGCAGCAAGAGAAAAGGGCCAAGTAACATACAAAGGAAGACCTATCCGAATCACATCAGACTTCTCACCAGAGACTATGAAAGCCAGAGAAGATCCTGGGCAGATCTCATGCAGACACTAAGAGAGCACAAATTCCAGCCTAGATTACTCTACCCAGCAAAACTCTCAATCACCATAGATGGAGAGACCAAGATATTCCATGATAAAACCAAATTTTCACAGTATCTTTCCACAAACCCAGCCCTGCAACGGATAATAGGTGGAAACCTCCAATACAGGGAGAGAAACAAAACCCTGGAAAAAATGAGATAATAACCTTCTTGCATCAAACCCAAAAGTAGATAACCACTCAAACATAAAGATAGCATCAAGAATGGCAGGTGGCAATAATCACTATGCCTTAATCTCTCTTAATATCAATGGTCTCAATTCCCCAATAAAAAGACATAGACTAACAGACTGGATATGCAAACAGGACCCAGCATTTTGCTGCATGCAGGAAATGCACCTCAGTGTCAAAGACAAACACCACCTCAGAGTAAAAGGCTGGAAAACAATTTTACAAGCAAATAGTCCCAAGAAACTAGCCGTAGTACCCATCCTAACATCAGATAAAATTGATTTTCAACTTAAAGTCGTCAAAAAAGACACAGAAGAACACTACATACTGATCAAGAGAAAAATCCACCAAGAAGAACTCTCAATTTTGAATATCTATGCTCAAAATGCAAGGGCACCCTCATTCATAAAAGAAACTTGACTAAAGCTCAAAGCACACATCGCACTTCACACAATAATAGTGGGTGACTTCAACACCCCGCTCTCTGAAATGGATTATTCAGGAAAGCAGAAACTAAACAGGGACACAGTGAATCTAATTGAAGCCTTGGACCAAATGGAACTAACATATATATATATATATATATATATATATATATATATATATGTATATATATACATATATATATGTATATATATATATACATATGTATATATATATATATAGAACATTTCATCCTAGAGCTAAAGAATACACCTTCTTCTCAGCACCTCATGGTACCCTTTTCCAAAATCGACCATATAATTTGTCACAAATCAGACCTCAACAGATATAAGAAGATAGATCTAATCCCATGCGTCCTATCAAATCACTATGGAATAAGGGTGGTCTTCAATGGCAGCAAAAACAAAAGAAAACCTACATACACATGGAGGCTGAACAATGCTCTACTCAATGATAACTTGGTCAAGATGGAAATAAAGGAAGAAATCAAATACTTCTTGAAATTTAATGAAAATGAAGGCACAACATACCCTAATTTATGGGACACAATGAAAGCAGTGCTAAGGGGAAAATTCATAGCCCTGAGTGCCACCAAAAAGAAACGGGAGACAGCTTAATGGCACACCTGAAAGCCCTGGAACAAAAAGAAGCAGATCCACCAAAGAGGAGTAGAAGGCAGGAAATCATCAAACTCAGGGCTCAAATCAATCAAGTAGAAACAAATAAAACCATACAAAGAATCAACAAAAAGAGGAGTTGGTTCTTTGAGAAAATCAACAAGATAGATAAGCCCTTAGCCAGACTAACCAGAGGGCACAGAGATAGTATCGAAATTAATAAAATCAGAAACTAAAAGGGAGAAATAACAACAGAAACTGAGGAAATTCAAAAAATCATCAGATCCTACTGCAAAAGACTGTATTCAACACAACTAGAAAATCTTTAGGAAATGAACAATTTCCTTGACAGATACAAAATACCAAAATTAAATCAGGATCAAATAGACCATCTAAACCGTCCTATAAGCCCTGAAGAAATAGAAGTTGTCATTGGAAGTCTTCCAACCAAAAAAAGCACAGGTCCAGATGGTTTTAGTGCAGAATTCTATCAGACCTTCAAAGAAGACCTAACACCAATACTCTTCAAACTATTCCACAAAATAGAAACAGAAGGAACACTACCCAACTCGTTCTATGAAGCCACAATTGCGCTGATACCAAAATCACAAAGATCCGACAAAGAAAGAAAATCTCCAGCCAATTTCTCTTATGAATATCGATGCAAAAATACTCAATAAAATTCTTGCCAAGTGAATCCAAGAACACATCAAAACGAACATTCACCACAATCAAGTAGGCTTCATCCCAGGGATGCATGGATGGCTCAATATAAGGAAATCCATCAATGTAATCCACTATATAAACAATCTCAAAGAAAAAATCCAAATGGTCATCTCATTAGATGCTGAGAAAGCATTTGACAAAATTCAGCATCCTTTCATGCTAAAGGTCTTTGAAAGATCAGGAATTCGAGGCCCATACCTAAACATAGTAAAAGCAATTTACAGCAAACTGGTAGCCAACATCAATTTAAATGGAGAGAAACTTGAAGCAATCCCACTAAAATCAGGGACTAGACAAGGCTGCCCTCTCTCTCCATATCTTTTCAATATAGTACTTGAAGTTCTAGCTAGAGCAATTAGACAACAAAAGGAGGTCAAATGGATACAAATTGGAAAGGAAGAAGTCAAACTATCACTATTTGCAGACGATATGATAGTATACTTAAGAGATCCAAAGAACTCCACCAGAGAACTCCTACAGCTGATAAACAACTTCAGCAAAGGTGCCAGATATAAAATCAACTCAAGCAAGTCAGTAGCCTTCCTTTACTCAAAGGATAAGCAGGCTGAGAAAGAAGAAAGAGAAATGATACCCTTCACGATAGCCACAAACCATATAAAGTATCTTGGTGTGACTCTAACCAAACAAGTGAAAGATCTGTATGACAAGAACTTTAAGTCTCTGAAGAAAGAAATTGAAGAAGACCTCAGAAGATGGAAAAATCTGCCATGCTCATGGATTGGCAGGATTAATATAGTAAAAATGACCATCTTGCCAAAAGCAATATGCAGATTCAATGCAATCCCCATCAAAATCCCAACTCAATTCTTCATAGAGTTAGAAGAGCAATTCAAAAATTCATCTGGAATAACAGAAATCCCAGAATAGCTAAAACTATTCTCAAGAGTAAAAGAACCTCTGGGGGAATCAGTATCCCGGACCTCAAGCTGTACTACAGAGCAATAGTGTTAAAAACCGCATGGTATTGGTACAGTGACAGGCATGTAGATCAATGGACAGAATTGAAGACCCAGAAATGAATCCAAACTCCTATGGTTACTTGATCTTTGACAAAGGGGCTAAAAGCATCCAGTGGAAAAAATAGAGCCTTTTCAACAATTGGTGCTGGCTCAACTGGAGGTCAACATGCAGAAGAATGCAAATTGACCCATTCTTATCTCCTTGCACTAAGCTCAATTCCAAGTGGATCAAGGACCTACACTTAAACCAGACACACTGAAACTAATAGAAAGGAAACTAGGGAAGAACCTTGAACATATGGGCACAGGGGAGAATTTCCTGAATAGAACTCCAATAGCTTATGCTCTAAGTTCAAGAATTGACAACTGGGACCTTATTAAATTACAAAGTTTTTGCAAGGCAAAAGACACTGTCAAAAAGGCAAAGCGGCAACCAACTAACTGGGAAATGATCTTTACTACTCCTACATCCGACAGAGGGCTAATATCCAATATATACAAAGAACTCAAGAAGTTAAACTCCAGAGAGGCAAGTAACCCTATTAAAAAATGGGGTACAGAGCTAAACAAAGAGTTCTCACCTGAAGAATATCTAATGGCTGAGAAGCACCTAAAGAGATGTTCATCATCCTTAGTCATTAGGGAAATGCAAATCAAAGCAACCCTGAGATTCCATCTCACACCAGTCAGAATTGCTAAGATCAAAAACACAGGATACAGCAGTTGTTGGAGAGGATGTGGAGAAAGAGGAACACTCCTTCTCTGCTGGTGGGATTGCAAGCTGGTACAACCACTCTGGAAAGCAGTCTGGCGGTTCCTCCGAAAACTGGGCTTGACACTCCCGGAGGATCCGGCTATACCACTCCTGGGCAAATTCCCAGAGGCTTTACCTGCATGCAATAAGGACACATGCCCTACTATGTTCATAGCAGCCTTATTTATAATAGCCAGAAGCTGGAAAGAACCCAGATGTCCCTCAATGGAGGAATGGATTCAGAAGATGTGGTATATTTTCACAATGGAATACTACTCTGCAATTAAAAACAATGAATTCATGAAATTCCTAGGCAAATGGTCAGAACTTGAAAATATCATCCTTATTGAGGTAACCCAATCACAAAAGAACACACATGGTATGCTGTCACTGATAAGGGGATATTAACCCAGAATCTCAGAATACCCTAGACACAATTCGCATATTCATATATTTCCAAGAAGAAGGAAGGAGAGACCCCTGTTCCTGGATAGACTGGATGTAGGGGAATGCCAGGACAGAGAAGCGAGAGAGGGTTGAATGTGGATAAGTGGGAGTGAAGGGGGCTTATGGGACATTCGGGGAGGGAGAAAATGGGAAAGGGGAAATGATTTTGAATGTAAATAAAAAAAACTTAGAAAATAAAATAAAATTAAAAAAAAAGAAAGTCATGAGTATCAGAATGGTGTGTGTGGCTCTTTCTTATGGGGATGCTTTTGGGGAAAGGCTGGTACCTTGAAGATGCTCAGCTTATTTCCTGTGCCTGAACAAGAGAGCAACCATGTACCAAGTAGAGAGGACCATGATACTAAGAAGAAAGATTTCCCTGAGGGCTATCAGTGTAAAAAACATGCTTTGCATGAGGTAACTCAAGGGTAGAATAGAGCAGGATTGAGTAAATGATGGATAAGAAGAGGTGACTGCTAATTAACATATAGAAGATACTCAGGAATATAATGACCCATGAGATATGATGGAGAAGATTTGTGCTTGAACTTTGCTGAACAGGAGCTTCTGGGACTGAGGATGATGACCTGCAGGACACTCAACATGCTGGTGGTACAAAGAGAGAGACCTCTAAATACTCTGTACAGGTATTCAAGGAATTTACATGTGATGCCATCCCATCCCCACCAAGAAATAAAAATGTTTGTGGCTGTCAGTGCCATAACCAGTAACATCAGTAGGTGCATTATGGACAAGAGGCCAATGGGCAGGTCAGTGAGACTGAACCTGTGCCCTTGAATGAACTTGAGGATGTGGAGGAGAAGAAGAAAGCTGTTGCCTGTGATCCCAATACCGATTTCAGAGAAAAAGGTGGTCCTTATGTTAGAATCAGTGTGGAATCTGCTGTACTTATTCATTGTATGTGAGAACAGTGGCTGAGGAAAAAGTAGAACAGTGCCTCATCCTGAGAAAACCTCAAGCATCAACACCAGCCCACTCTAATGCCTCACAAAAGACACCTATGCACTGTTATTCCACAGAAAACCTCAGTGCCAAATCACACCCCACAGACCATCTCACTTGTCGTAAGCTGAGTCATGACTGGATCCTGTGTTCCACAGTGGTTATATCAATGCATGAGTTTCTTCAACATAAAATTAAATACTCTACACATCATAGATTATGCCTTTTCTATGTACCATGTGTGGGTTTTCCTGGAGCAGGAATAACATCTTACTTGTTTTTCATCTGCAACATCTTGATTGTCTGGATCATTACAGACAGAATTTTGCTATTTCGGGTGACCTTGAATGAGGAGGATTGTGTGAAAGAAACCAGTCCTTCCCCGTGGAAAAGGTCCTTTGGAGTGGATATGCACTTATTCTGTTTGGGGATATCTTTACTCAATTTATTGGCGAAGCAAATATCTTAATATATTTGTATATCATGCGTTGGTAATTGTGATCTATGAATCCAGACTTTTCTCATTCCACCCACAATCTGCCATTTCTTCCAAGTGTTACCTTGAACACTCTCAGGCTGAGCTCCAGTCACCTCCTCCTGAACATAAACACAATCACGTGCCTGTGCCAGGGGGACACTAGGCATATAAGAGCATACTGTTTACACACCAAACATGGTAGTGCTCCAGCACAAGATGATCTTTGTGGATAATTCCTCTTTTGGTTTTCTTATGCAGTGCCTTATGTTTGTGCTCTCAGAGAGATAAGGCAGATCAAAGTGACTGGTCAGCTCTGTCCCTGACTGACACTGATGACAAAAGGTAAATAAATTACAAAGCAGTAGGATATTGCTGTCAAGTCCTTTCCAGAGAACTCTCATGGAAAATTCTGTCATTGAGTGATTCTCTGCTAGTGCATCTTCCATGTTTCTAATCTCAGTCCTCCAAGAGATGAGCCAAGAGGGCAAATGTCAGCAGGATCATACTCCATGTTTTCTTTCAAGATGTAAAGTCAGAAGGAAGTGGATCAACAATTTATAGTGAGTTGTGTCTACTCCAAATTACAGTATCAAATGAAAGTTGTCAATCTCTGTCCTGAAAGACAGGCTCTAGATGAGTCTACATTCCATCTTTTCATAATTGAAGGTTGATACTTCTCCAGATTCCTGATATGCCAAGTATAAGTTTATATTCAAAAATGTTCTGTATATTTTTTGAATTGTTACAGTTTCTTTGATTAAACTAACTAAAGCATCATGACCAAACCCACCTTGACTAGGAAAGCCTTCATTTCAGGTTACTGTTAGTAATCCACTATCCATGGTAGTTGGGGGTGGAACTTAATGCAGGTACTTGTAGGCAGGAACTGATGCACGATCATGGAAGCTTGCTATTTATTTTTTATCTTCATGGCTTTCCTAGTTTGTATTCTTAAGTACTCACCAGCCCAGGGTCTGCACTCACACTGAGTTGGCCCTTCTCACATAGACCACCAATCCACTAAAAGCGTGCCCACAAGTCAATATATTGGGGGAATTATCTGAACTGACATTCTCTTCCCTGTTCCAAAGTGCTCTATCTTGTGTCAAAACAAAGAAACAAACAAACCAAAACAGCTGTCATGGTTGACACTTTGTCAGGTTGACACGCAAACACATCACTGTTACACTATAACTTTGTCTCTTTATTCATTCCCTAGATATATTAACATCAACATTGCTATGTGAAAGTCACACATTCTTTATAAGTTCAATCTCCATTAAAGGCTCATAGACACTTTCTTTTCTTAAACGTTGCACAGTTTTTATTCTCAAAGACACTTTCAACATGCAAAGTCTCTCCAAAATATCCAGTCTAAAATAGCCAGTTTCTCTACCATTTTCGAAGTTTATATATCTACATCTATCTATCTATCTATCTATCTATCTATCTATCTATCTATCTATCTATCTATCTATTATATTATATATATATATAATCTCTTTAAAACTCCAGTGTCTCTTTAAACTCCCCAATCCCCATAAATGATCAAAGGCTATTAATTGTTGGATCCTGTAAAATAAATGCTAATTTAATACCTTAGTACCAATTTCTGTCTTGGTTAGGCCTTCTGTTGCTCCTATAAAATACCGTGATGAAAATCAAGTTGAGAGAAAAGGGACTATTTCACCATACAGTTTGTAGTTCTTATTCAGGGAAGCTGGGCAAAAACTCAAGACAGAGGCCTGGTTGCAGGATTGAGAAGCCATGGAGTAGTGTTGTTTACCACATTGCCCCTTATAGCTTACTCTATCTACATTCCCATGGTACCTAGAATTACCAGGCCAGGTGTAGAAATGTCCACATTGGCTGGGCCCTACCATATCAAATCAATCATCAATCAAGAATATGTACCAGATGCTTGCCCATGGAACAGTCTGTTGGTTGAATTTTCTCAGTTGAGATTCCCTTTCCTAAAATAACTCTAGCTTGTGTCAGGTTAACATGACACTATGTAGCTCAGACACCAAGCATATGGGGAATATAATTCTGTAAAAAAAAATCCTATTGTAGAGTAAAAATTTATCACTGAAAGTCAAGGTAGTGAATGAAATCACTTTATACTTATTTAGAGCATGTATGATATTGTAATGGAAGATATTAAGTAGAGGTAAATGGGATACAATTCACAAGTACAGAGTACTGGTTAAGGTATTAGACCTGAGGCAGGTAGTTGGTAAAAACATTTAAGAGAGCTGGTTTCTTGTAATTGAAATTCTGTAGCATCATTAGAAAAGGATAATCTGGCACGCAGGGAACTCCCAAATGTATGATCACTTGGGACATGGTCTGCCAGGGCTCCACCTGCACCCAGGAGCTGGAAGAACCACAGCCATCTGTGAACCTACATTGCCAGGGTACTTATGGTCTGCAGGGAGTCCCACGGTTAGAGATGGGGCCACCATCTTCACTCCTGTGACTGAGCAGGTTGTCACAGCCAGGAAGGCAGGGAACACCTGAATGTCAGATAAGTTGGGACACAGTCTGCCAGGGCCCAACATGCACCCAGGAGTGGGGCCTCACCACAGCCATCTGTGCACCTATCCTGCCAGTGGATATCTGCCCTGTAGGGAGTCCAACATTTAGAGGGAGTCACACATTTAGATGTGAGGCCTCCATTTTGCTCCTGTGACTGAGCAGACAGGTGCAACCAGGAAGGCAGGGAACACCCTAGTGTAAGATCACTTGGGACACAGTCTGCCAGGGACCCACCTGCACCCAGGAACTGGGCAGTGCCACATCAGTCTGTGTCTGGGGAGAGCCAGTGACCCAGGGGTGCTGAGACAGATTTGCAGGCACACAGGAGGGAAAAGTCCTAGCCAGAGAATGCAGGAGCAACTAACACCAGACATAACCAGTTGGCAACACGCAAATGTAGGAATGTTACTAACAGAAATCAAGGCAACATGGCACCATCTGAACCCAATTCTGCCACAACAGCAAGCCCTGGATACCTCAACACACCAGAAAAGCAAGATTTGGATTTAAAATGACAGCTCATGATGCTGATAGAGGGTTTCAAGAAGGACATAAATGAATCCCTTAAAGAATTACAGGAGAACACAGGTAAACAGGTAGAAGCCCTTAAAAAATTTCAGGAAAGCACAACAAAACCACCCAGGATCTAAAAATGGAGGTAGAAAAAAATAAAGAAATCACTAAGGGAAACAACTGTGGACATAGAAAATCTAGGAAAGAAGTCAGGAGTCAGGGATGCAAGCAAAAAGAGCAGAATACAAGAGATAGAAGAGACAATCTCAGATGCAGAAGGTACCATAGAAAGCATTGACACACAGTCAAAGAAAATGCAAAATGCAAATGATCTGGACCCCCAAAATCCAGGATATTCAGGACAAAATGAAAAGACCAAACCTAAGGCTTATAAGTATAGAAGAGAGTGAAGATATCCAACTTAAAGGACCAGTAAATGTCTTCAACAAAATTATAGAAGAATACTTCCCTAACCTAAAGAAAGAGATGCCCATGAACATACAAGAAGACTACAGAACTCCAAATAAATTTGACAGAGAAAAGAAATTCCTCCCATCAAATAATAATTAAAATACCAAATGCACTAAACAAAGAAAGAAAATTAAAAGTAGTAACATAAAAATATCAAGAAACAAATAAAGTTAGACCTATCAGAATTACACCAGAATTCTCACCAGAGACTATGAAAGCCAAAAGAGCCTGGACAGATGTCATACAGACTCTAAATGAACACACATGCCAACCCAGGCTGCTACACCCAGCAAACCTCTCAATCACCATAGATGGAGAAACCAAAGTATTCCATGACAAAAACAAATTTACACAATATCTTTCCACAAATCCAGTCCTTCAAAGATAACGAATGGAAAACACCAACAAAAGGAGGGAAACTACACACTAGAAAAGGCAAGAAATTAATCTTCCTTCAACAAACTCAAAAGAAGATAACCACACAAAAATAAAAGTTACATCAAAAATATCAAGAAGCAACACTCACTATTCCTTAATATCTCTTAATGTCAATGAACTCAATTCCCCAAGAAAAAGACATAGACTAACAGACTGGATATGTAAAAAGGACACAAAATTTTGCTGCATACGGGAAACGCTTCTCAGTGTCAAAGACAAACACTACCTCAGAGTAAAAATGTGGAAAACAATCATCCAAGCAAAAGGTTCCGGAGCAAAAGAAGCCGGAGTAACCATTCTAATATCGGATAAAATTGATTTTCAACCAAAAGTCATCAAAAAAGGCATGGAAGGACACTTTATACTCATCAAAGGAAAAATCTGCCAAGAAGAACTCTCAATTCTGAACATCTATGCACCTAATACAAGGACACCCTCATCCATAAAAGAAACTTTTCTAAAGCTTAAAGAACACATGACGCCTCACAACATAATTGTGGGTGACTTCAACACTCCACTCTCATCAATGGACAGATCAGGGAAACACAAACTAAACAGAGACAGTGAAACAAACAGAAGTTTTGAACTAATTGTATTTAATACATATCTATAGAACATTTCATCTTAAATCAAAAGAATACACCTTCTTAGCAACTCATGTTACCTTCTCCAAAATTGACCATATAATTGGTCACAAAACAGACATCAGGAGATATAAGAAGATTGAACTAATCCCATGTCTCCTACCAGATCACAATGGAGTAAGGGTGCTCTTCAATAAAAACAAAAACAACATAAAGCCAACATACACATGACAGCTGAACAATGCTCTACTCAATGATACCTTGGTCAGGGAAGAAAAAAGGAAAGAAATCAGACATTTTAGAATTTAATGAAAATGAACATGCCCAATTTATGGGACACAATGAAAACACTGCTAAGAGGAGCTCAGAGTGCCTCCAAAAAGGAGCTGGAGAGAGCATACACTACCAGCTTAACAGCACACTTGAAAGCTCTAGAAGAGAAAGAAGCTAATACACCCAAGAGGAGTAGAAGGCAGGAATACATCAAACTCAGGGTTGAAGTCAACCAAGTAGAAACAAAAAGAATCAACAAAATCAGGAGCTGGTTCTTTGAGAAAATCAACAAGATAGATAAACCCTTAGTCAGACTAACCAGAGCGCACAGAGACAGTATCCAAATTTACGAAATTAGAAATGAAAAGGGAGATATAACAACAGAAACTGAAGTAATTCAAAAAATCATCAGATGCTACTATAAAAGCCTGTACTCAACACAACTGGAAAATCTGGAGGAAATGGACAATTTCCTAGACATCACAAATACCAAAGTTAAATCAGGATCTGATTGACCATCTAAACAGTTTCATATTCCCTAAAGAAATAGAAGTGGTCATTGAAAGTCTCCCAACCAATAAAAGCACGGAACCAGATGGTTTTAGTGCAGATACTATTAGACCTTCAAAGAAGAACTAACAATAATATTGTTCAAGCCATTCCAGAAAATAGAAACAGAAGAAACACTACCCAACTCATTCTATGAAGCCACAATTATGCTGATGCCAAAACCACACAAAGATCCAACAAAGAAAGAGAACTTCAGACCAATTTCCCTTATGAATATCGATTCAAAATTACTCAATAAAATCCTTGCCAACCGATTCCAAGAACACATCAGTATGATCCTTCAATACATTCAAGTAGGCTTCATCCTAGGGATGCAGAGATGGTTCAATATATGGAAGTCCATCAATGCAATCCACTACATAAAAAAAACTCAAAGAAAAAAAATACATGGTCATTTCATTAGATGCAGAAAAAATGTTTGAAAAAATTCTGCATCCTTTCATTTTAAAAGTCTTGGAAAGATCAGGAAATCAATTAAGGTCCATGCCTAAACATAGTAAAAGCAATATACAACAAACCAGTAGCCAACATCAAACTAAATGCGGAGAAACTTGAAGCAATCCCACTAAGATCAGGGACTAGACAAGGCTGCCTTCTCCATATTTATTCAATATAGTTCTGGAAGTTATAGCTAGAGTATTTAGACTCAAAAGTAGGTCAAAGGGATATAAATTGGAAAGGAAGCATTCAAATTATCACTATTTGCAGATGATAGGATAGTATACTTAAGCGAACCAAAGAACTCCACCAGAGAACTCCTACAGCTGACAAACAACTTCAGCAAAGTGACTGGATGTAAAATTAATTCAAACAAAACAGTAGTCTTCCTGTACTCAAAGGATACACAGGCTGAGAAAGAAATTAGGGAAATGACACCATTCACAATAGTCACAAACAATATAAAGTATCTTGGTGTGATTCTAACCAAACAAGTGAAAGATCTGTATGACAAAAGCTTCAAGTCTCTGAAGAAAGAAATTGAAGAAGACCTCAGAAGATGGAAAAATCTTTCAAGCTTATGGATTGGCAGGATTAATATAGTAAAATTGGCCATTTTGCCAAAAGCAATCTACAGGTTCAATGGAATCCCCATCAAAATCCCAACTAAATACGTCATAGAGTTAGAAAGAGCAATTCTCAATTGCTCATCTGGAATACCAAAAAACCCAGGATAGCGAAAACTATTCTCAACAATAAAAGAACTTCTGGGGGAATCAGTATCCTGGACATCAAGCAGTACTACCGAGCAATAGTATTAAAAACTGCATAATATTAGTACAGTAATAGGCAGGTAGATCAGTGGTATAGATTGAAGACCCAGAAATGACTCCACACTCCTATGGTCACTTGATCTTGACAAAGGAACTAAAACCATCCAGTGGAAAAATGATAGCCTTTTCATCAAATGGTGCTGGTCCAACTGGAGGTCAGCATGCAGAAGAATGCAAATCGATCCATTCTTATCTCCTTGTACTAAGCTCAATTCCAAGTGGATCAAGGACCTCCACATAAAACCAGACACACTGAAACTAATAGAAAAGAAACTGGGGAAGAGCCTTGAGCACATGAGCACAGTGGAAAATTTCCTGAACAGAACACTAATAGCTTATGCTCTAAGATCAAGAATTGACAAATGGGACCTCATAAAATTACAAAGTTTCTGTAAGGCAAAGTACACTGTCAAAAGGACAAAATGGGAACCAACAAACTGGGAAAAGATCTTTACTAACCCTACACCTGAGAGAGGGTTAATGTCCAAGATATACAAGGAACTCAAGAGGTAGACTCCAGAGAACTAAGTAACCCTATTAAAAATCGGGTACAGAGCTAAACAAAGAGTTCTCATCTGAAGAATATTGAATGGCTGAGAAGCACCTAAAGAGATGTTCATCATCCTTAGTCATTAGGGAACTGCAAATCAAAACAACACTGAGAATCCATCTCACACCAGTCAGAATGGCTAAGATCAAAAACACAGGAGACAGCAGTTGTTGGTGAAGATGTGGAGAAAGAGAACCACTCCTCCACTTCTGGTGGGATTGCAAGCTGGTACAACCACTCTGGAAAGCAGTCTGGCAGTTCCTCAGAATACTGGGCATGAGACTCCCAGAGGGTCCTGTTATACCACTCCTGGGCATATACCCTGAGGCTTCCTCGGCATGCAATAAGGACACACACTCCACTATGTTCATAGAAGCCTTATTTATAATAGCCAGATGCTGGAAAGAACCCAGATGTCCCTCAAAGGAGGACTGGATACAGAAGATGTGGTATATTTACACAATGGAATACTACACTGCAATTAAAAACAACGAATTCACCAAATTCTGAGGCAAATGATCAGAACTGGAAAATATCATCCTTAGTGAGATGACCCAATCAGAAAGAAAACACATGGTATGCAGTCACTGATATGGGGATATTAACCCAGAAACTCGGAATACCCAAGACACAATTCACATATCAAGAGATTTCCAAGAAGATTTAAGGAGAGACTCCTGGTCCTGGAAAGACTGGAAGTAGGGGAATACCAGATCAGAGAAGTGAGAAGTGGTTGAACGGGGAACAGCGGGAGGGAAGATGGCTTATGGGACTTTCGGGGAGGGAGGAACCAGGAAAGGGGAAATTGTTGGGAATGTAAATAAAAAAAATATAGAAAATAAAAAAAATAAATTGAAATTACGATTGACTGACATCTTATAAAATTACTTCATTTTAGGAACTTAAGGAAATGAATATCCTGGATAAGAAATTCATTTGATGCAGAACACATTCCTCTGTGCTGAGGGGCCTTCAGACTCAGCTTCCTATGGCAGATGCTGAAAATCCCCCTGCATCTCCAGAGCTCCTCCTCCCACACCCTGCTTGGGTCCCAACCACCTTCTGATTCTGTACTTACTCAGGACACTTACTCAGATGGAAGAGGCAAGGCAGATGGAACCTGAGCCTGAGGAGATCCTGCACAGACTTAGGAGAAGGGAGATTTAAAGCATCTCTGCAGCTTGTAATTTTAGTGACTGTACATAGCAAGTTCCCACTGGAGAGCAGGGACATGTGGGTTCCCAGTGGAACATTTTACCTGTTAAGCTGACTTTATTCTGTTGGATAATAGCCATCCTGGGAGAGCTGGGCCCAAACTTTTCACTGAGCTTCCTTGGCATACCTGCAAGTTAGATCAGGACCCAATGTATTCAACATCAACTTGCTAATTTTCCCCTCAGGCAAAATGAGTACAAACTAAACTTCTAATACATAATTCACCTGCTAACAGTGAGACTTCTGGTGCCTTCTTTGAGCTTCCATGTTTCTGATTATATCTACACAGTGAGTGACAGGCTGCTTCTTTCAGGATCATTCTACACGTGGAGAATCTTCATCCAAGAAATTTTTGTTCTGTGCTCTATGACTTCCATATTTCCAGCTCATAGTAAACAGTAAAAATGAACTTAAATTAAACACACAAGTAAAGAAACACATTGGAGTTTGGGGCTGTGCAATCATAGGCAGCTTGAACATAACTGTCCAAAGCTAACTCTGAAATGGCTTCTTCTCCCCAGGTAGCTTGAGTGGCCATCTTCCTCCTCACAGATGAAGTCAGGATGTCTTAACATCTCTATGGAAAGAAATGACATGCAATTTTGTTTTTGCCTATAGGTACTTAACATACAGTAATGTAAATGTCCTGACAAATGGAGCTATTGACCATCCTCAAAATAGTATTCATTCATCCAGGGTGGCATACTCCTGTATTTGGGTCTCAGAATTAGAAGATAGCATTTTATACTTTCTTTCAATATATCAAGGGTTTACAAAGGCTCAACGTATGAACAATTAGCTCTTTCCAGAGAGGACTGGAGACTTAAGAATCTAAACATATGTCAAAAACCAAATACCATAAAATCTACTATCTAAGATTCCACATAAGGCACCTCAGGGAAAGGAACCCTCAGAGGAAAGGCAAGGCACCCATTATTAAATATCTAACTCATGCCAAAGTAGAAGTCTGAATGCTGCATAGTGGCTTCATGAGCATTTTAATGCTCACACAACAGGCATAGCTCAGCTTGGGAAGAGGAAGGACATAGCATGGAGCCCCCTGGAAAATGTTCATCCCAAGGTAATCCCTTCCCTGAGTGTGCTGGGCTTCTGTCCTAATTGCATGCACAGATCATTGCCATCCAGTTGTCACCAGTTTCCTGAATGAACATTGGAACTGGTGTGGCAAAGGTGTTGGCCTGGCAGAGTAGGTGGCCTTTGTCCCCTGTCCTTTGCTTTTTGAAGCCACTGTTCTCCTGCAGAATAGATTACTATTGGATAAATTATAGAGGCACACGTTCCAGATCCAAAATGGGGGCTTGCTCTGTGACTCTGGGCAGATGATTCAACCTGACTGAACTTTCATTTCTGTCAGTTTTTTAAAAACTGATTTTTAAAACTTTATGAGTATTATATTTATATGTATGTTCACAGCATGCTTGCTTTGTGCTGATTACAGAGCTAGAGTCATGGATGTTTGCCAGCCCTACAGAGGTGCTAGAAACTGGAATCCCTCAATACGTGGCCAGTGCTGTTAACTGATGAGAGTGATATCTAGCCCCTGACATTAAAAACATTTGGATTGCTAACCGGTCACTGTGCCTAGTCTTTTGATTTTTATACAAATTCTTGGATATATTTGCTGTTTCTATGAAGAGTGGCTTTGGAATTCTGATGGGGATTGCATCTAATCTTAGGAGGCTTTTGGTAGCAGAACCATTTACACAACATTAATTCTGTCAGTTGCTCCAGGTGATATCCTGGACTCCCACTGCTGCATAGCCCAGGAAACCTGAAGGAAACACTGAAAGCTATGTTGTCTTTGGGTCCCACAGGAGAAGTCAGTATTACCTCTTGATCACCCAAGCCATAGCCTGAGCTATCAGTGAGGTCATGTTACCTCTGCAGGCCTACAGGCAGGAATGTTTTCCTACCTGTGCCTTGAAGTTAGTTTTTACTTGGGCTCCTCCTGAGTTCACTCCTTTTAGCCTAGGTTTGCTGGCTTCATCAGGTCCTGTTTAGGTCTGGGGAAATAAGATGCACAAGAGGGCATGTTCTGTGTCAAACTTACTCATGTGTTACACACATATTTTGGAAGGTGAAGAAAATAATAAAATGTGTTTTGCATGTCCTATTCTCTTCCAAAGACTGTGCGCTTGGTTGTTTTGGAGAAACTGTTGGTCTAGAACACTGACACATCTTCCTGCCTGAGCTCCCGGAGTGCAGAATTGATGGCCCTGTGCCAGGACTCCTGCTTATTGCAGTTAAGTTTTCATTACTCCTTACTCCTGGGAGTAGCCATCTTAGAAGGCAGAAGAGGAAGAGAAATGAAGGAAATATATTTGAGAAGCGGAAAGCTTGGTGAGTGCAGCTGGTCTCTGCAGTAGATGCGAGTACCCAGCTGAGTTGTGACCAAAGTGCTATGGAGAAAGATATAGTTACGGATTTTGCTCCTGCCTCCAGGCACTGGCACATCAGATTTCCTCACTTGTGGGAAAATTTTCCCTGCTCCTGCCTGGAATGCTCTTGAATCTCGAGTGTAGGGATCTCCCTCTTATACAAGGCCAGCCCTATGCAAATCTAATAGTGGACCCATTGGGAAAAGGAGTCCAAAACCTTCCTCAGCATCTCCTGAACTACCTTTTCTGCATTTTGTCTTGTCTTGCCCCTGATGTCACCAAGGCTCTCTCTGGCACCAACTGTAATTTTACAGTGTCAAGCTAGGAAAGGCTCCTATCTCAGCCCCTACTACAGCAGGCACCAATGTAAATTATGAAGGTGACCATTGAAAGGTGTCAGACTGTTTGGACGAGCATATAGACACCCCAAATGCTCCCTGGAATTAACCTGTTATCCTGGTGCCTGACAAATGAGAGTGATAGGGCACTCCCCCTCCCTCTCAACATGAGGCCAGAAGAAATCAAGTACATAAAGTCAGCTTACATAATAAGAGGTGTTTAGCCATCAACACATTTTCTGTGAACACCAAATTGTTTTTCATTGGAGGAATTTGAGTTTACACACACAACATAGCTTAATAAAAAAACATGACTTTCCTCTGTGGGCAAGGACAGGTAATTTAGCTTAAGTTTTAGGGATGGAGATTGAGATTCAGCAAGGAGAGGAGAGGAATCTCCCAAGTGAGGCATCCAAATCTCCTTCAAGCCCTCCCTGGCCTTGGCATTGGTTCTGAATCTATGCCATCTCATCAGATCTTCCCCAGCTCCCAGAAACAGGATTGGACCCCACAGGATTGGACCCCACAGGATTGGACCCCACAGGATTAGACCCCACAGGATTGGACCCCACAGGATTGGACCCCACAGGATTGGACCCCACAGGATTGGACCCCACAGGATTGGACCCCAGAGGATTGGACCCCGGAGGACAGGGACAATAAGAATGGCAGAGTCCTTCCACACTGCTGTGTCTGGTCAGCTTCTGCAGTCGCAGGTGTCCTAGTTTCTTTCTGTTGTAATAAATCCATGACCAGAATTAACATGGGAGGAAAAGGCTTATTTCAGCTTATACTTCACACATCACAGGCCAACACAGAGGGTAGTCAGACCAGGGACCCAGGGCAGAGACCTTGAGGCAGGAACTGAAGAATCCATAAAAGAAAATTGCTTGCTTACTACCTTACTTCTGATGGTTTGCTCTCATATACCACCTGTCCAAGATGCACCATCCACAGTGAATGGACCCTACCAAATCAATTATTTATCAAGAAAATAACCCACAGTCTTGCTTACAAGATAATCTGGCAGAGTTTTGAGGTTTTCTCTTTCTAGATGACCCTGGCCTGTGTTACACTGATAAAAACTCTCTAGCAGAAGACAGCACTAATCTCTGTATATTAAGTAAGGGGACCTTGCAACATGCTCCGAAGGCACCCAAATAAAATCTCCTAGTTACCTTCAATTGTCAACATAATACAGTTTAGTGTTACCTGTGGGGTTCTCAATAAGAAAGATAGCTAAGGAAGCCAGGGGTAAAAATCCAGTAAGCAGCCTTCTGCAGATTCTGTTTCAGTTCCTGTTTGAGCTCCTGCCCTGACTCTCTTCACCAGTGGCTTATAGCTTGGAAGTTAAAAGAAATTAATGTCTCTCCAAGTTGCATTTGGTCACAGTATTTTACCACAGCAACAGAAAAGCAAACCAGGACATAGACAAATTTGATTGATGCTGGTGGGTCTTAGTTTGCTCCCACAGACAATAAGGTAGTCAAAAAAGATGTTTGAATCATTTACCTTCATTATGGCATTTTATGAAGTGTTTCCCTAAAAAATCCTTTGTGGTGAAAACCACTGTAATAGAAAACTGTGTCCTAGCAGCTCCTTTCAGTGCAGAATGCCAATACAAAAAGCTATGGGACTCTGCACACAAGGGTCACATGCACACCTATCTTTATCTTTGCTGTGTCTTCTCTGGGACCAGTGTTAGAATATTGTGGAGGATGTGTTCCCAGGATCACACTATGGTTTTCCTTGGGCCCCGTGATCCTGATGATTTCAGTTGAATGACTTCCCACAGAGCATAATGTAGATGACAGCAAGAGTTTATTACAGGATAGCATGAGGAATTCTCAATGGCGGAAGTGGGCAATGGAAAGACTACATCATGGAGGAAATCACTGTCCAATGATTAGAGTCAAAGAACATGTTTGACTTTATATACTGAGGTAAGCTTCATACTTTCCCAAAGACTCTGGAAACAGGCAGCTTCCCCAAGGGCTCTTTTCTCTTCATGGTGCTGACATACCCATGTTTATTTACCCCTAAGGAAGGGGATGGTAGTATATCTCTGTTCCCTAGTGGATAGATTCCTTCTAGGTACTTAGTAACCTCCAAAGATTACAGGTTACTAGCAGTTTAGAAACTCCTATCTCCTAGCAGGGCCACATGCACCTCCCATATCTCACTAATTTGACTCAAAGTCATATAATATCATTTTAAGAGAATTATGAAACAATAATAATAATACACATTTAAGAAGAGGCATTATCAGCACTTGGAAATACCTTACCTTTTCTGGACCACAGTGAAGCCCTGCTATCTCCGTGTATCTACCCTTTTATGAGGTTCTTTTGTAATCTAAGGAGGAAGAGTTGTACAACTCTCCCATTCCTGAAAATTAGTGTTCTCACAAGGACACATATGGGAGATTCAAAGCTGGTTTCAAGCTGGTTCAAAGCTAGTTTTGAAGGAATGCATAGGGAAATACACTCTGGCAAGTGCAGAAATATTCTATTAATCCACAAACCCACTGAAACCTTTCCCTTTGGGAAAGTGTTCTTGAGGCAGAAATTTTATCCTATTTTCACAATCGTGGGCTTGAACAAAACTCCCCCTGCTACAATCTCTGTCTTCTAATTTCTTTGGTGGTGGAAATTCTGTGGATTGTTAACCTAGCATACTTCAGGTTCAGTTCTGGATTTTACAAAGGGTTGACTGTGGGGGAGGGGCCCTCCTTACTGACTTTTAGTGATCTATGCTACTATATATTTGATGGCCCCTCTGCATCTTTAATAAGCTGGGGAGAGATCAGCTTCCCCTTTCATTCATTTCCCTGATTTCATCCCTTGATTTGATAGCATATCCATTGATGTGGTTGTGCAGCAAAGCATCATCTTCTGGTATTGTTGAGATTCACTTTGATCTACTTACTTCCACAGCTTGGGTCCCAGCAATCCATGGGTAGTGAGAAAATAAAGAAAGGACAGGCATACAAACACATTCAGAAAAGCTGTATTTGATTGGGAAATTCGGTTGGGATCTATGATGGAGAAGACTCAGTACAATTCAATGTGTATATTATATTTAGTGGAAAAAGGGTAGTGATGTCATTGCATACAGATAAACAGGGATGCAGGTTATTTCACACAGTTGAGCAGGGAGGCAGGGTATTGCATACAGTTAATCAGGGAGGCAGGTGTAGCTGATCTCAGGAATAACTGTTTCTGTAGGGGGCAGTCTTCAGGCTGTAAACATCTGGGGAAGAGGAAACTATGGTGGAAATTCTCTGCACACACTGAGAACATGCCTACTTGGACCAGAGGAAGGCTTTGCCATCCCACAAGGCTTTATCCAGGGAAGGTTTGCCCTTACATGGGTCTGAACCACTTGTCAGAGCTTTACCAATGCCAAATTAAGTACATTCATTTGAGACTTGGCTGATTTCCTACAGAAGCATTCATGGCATAAATCTTTCTTTACTGCTTAGAAATGTTCCAGATCATTTGGCTAACAGCTTGTCATGGTGAGAATGCAAGCAAGCAAGCAGCAGGCATGGCTGCTAGAATCAAAAACTGAGAATTCCCGTCTTTTATTTTATTTTATTTTAATGTGGAACAAGTTCACTAGTTTATCCTGCTTCTCTCTGAATCTAAATTGCAAGGTGACTAAGAAATTTCCTTACAGAGTAAGAATTAATCCTTAGTCTTCTTGCTCCTTTCCTTAATACTTTAACACAATTTTAAGCAAGTTTTCAGACTATGCTTCTCTGTCCTCTCAGGCCCATGACAGTTTCTTCCAACTTCAGTGTTTCAGACATACCTTAGATGCACCCTATGACACTGTGTCAGGCACAGTAACAGATGACAGTGTGCCTAGATGTCAGGCTGCTGAGCACTATGTAGGCTGGTCTGGAAAGTGTGTCTGTATCCAGTATGCTTCTGTTCAGAAACTCTCTCTCTCTCTCTCTCCATTCCTCCCTCCTTCTCTCTCTGTCTCTGTTTCTCTTTCTCTTTCTCACTTTCTCTATCTATCATCTATCTATCTATCTATCTATCTATCTATCTATCTATCTATCTATCATCTATCTAATCTTTATATTTCTGCTTCTCTTTTCCTATCTCCTATCTTAGCACATTGGCCATAGGCTTCTTTATTGCCAGGTAAAACTTAGAAGAGATTCTCATCACAAAAATAAAATTTAAATGATTGAAGAGTAGACAAAAATGTATGATAAACAAAAAGATTCATAACGTTAACAAAATTATAGTTGTGAAGTAACAACAAAAATAATTTATTTTTAGGTGTATCCACAACATGAGGAACTGTATTAAAGAGTCTCAACATTATGAAGCATGAGGACCACTTCCCTAAAACATCTTGTTGTTGGACCTCCTTGTAAGGATCCAATCCTAAAATATGCTTGTGATTCAATTTCATTTTATTACTAAGAAAGTTTCCCTTCAAGATCGAAGACCTTTAACTCTGCAGGAAACTACTACATAACACACTTATAACAAATGATTTTTAGCATCCCATTTACCAGTTCTTTGAGTTGGCCAAATTGTTCAGACTGCTCCAGTTTAGTCATCTGAAAAATGTCTCTTATAATAGAACTTAATTCAATGCTAATGAGGATCTGATGAATAAATATGGAAAAGCAGAAATAACCATCACTGATTGTAACTAATACTAATAAATGTTGGGTAGCTTTATTCAAAAAAGATAAAGTTGATGCAAAGCATCAAGCATATCTGTCTCATCATTGTTCTTGGCAAAGCCCTTAATATCTTTTGATGAGAATAGTATATGGAGAGTTAGTATATTTATTACTTGTTCTGAGTGTAAACATCTGTGACTATGGCTTATAAAAAATGAGGTTTATGTATACCCTAGATTTGAGGATCAAGGGCCCATGTTGGCTCTGTTGAAAGAATCATGGCACATTGAGACTCATCAGAAAAGTTTGTAGAACACTACACTGTGGGAATGAAGTGGAGGAATCAAGCTTGTTCTGTGAATAATGACAGCACTGAGAGCTAACCAGGATTTCACTGGAAATGCATCAGTTTTCTGAGTTCAGCACCTGCAACTCATCACTGTGCAGGGAACATAACTTACTAGCCAATCTCCATGAAGACCAAACTTTGTTAACAACATCTCTTGATAGAAATTCATAATTACAGTCAAACTGTGATTTTTGTAAAGATCCTTGTCCAGCTTCTGATGCAAAGTTTTCATCCTTTCATGATAACCTCAATGTCCTTCCTCAACTGAATGTCCAGTTTTAGCCTCCAGATATATTTTATTCTAGTGAGGTTTCCTCTTAGTGAGAATTCACATCTTGAAGCCCTGCATAGAGCAGAGAATGAACAGGACATAGTAGTAGGACTTTAGGTTAATCCTGCACTAAGCTGCTTTCAGGTGCACATGATTGCCACACCAAAGGCCTCCAGCTGTTCTTCCCTCCCTCTACAGTTTTCTATTATTTCTTTTTAAATTAAAGACTGGATGTAGGGGAACGCCAGGACAGAGTAATGAGAGGGGGTTGAACGGAGAAAAGAGGGAGGGAAGGGGGCTTATGGGACTTTCGGGGAGGGAGGAAACGGGAAAGGGGAAGTGATTTGGAATGTAAATTAAAAAAATAAAATAAAATTAAATTAAAAAAAATATATGCCACAATTTAAAAAAAAATTTAATTGTAAATGTCACTCACAAATCGAATCCTGAAGCTGAGCATATGGAAATTAAGGCACATAGAACCAATACTACATGGAATCCAGATATTTCACATGAGGACTGACCCAGAAAAAGCCTGCCTGTTAACAATGGAGGGTGAGAGCCTCAGAGCCAATGAGAAGTCGTTGGAGGCCCAGGAGTCTCTCATTCCAGAGCAGACACATCATAAATTATGAAATTGTTTTGGATTGATTACTTGCAAGGTTAAAATTGAGCAAAGTTAGAGTTCTCTAGTTGGTGCAAACCTTCTGATCCCTCCCTCAGATGTAACATAACTCAGATAAAGTTTGTGCCCAGCCCTCCCCAGATGACTGTTATCCAGATCGCATGGAATAAGATCAAAGGCAGGGAAGATGCTACTCTGGGATGCCAGGACTTCCTGCTCTCCACTGAGAACTTGTCACCGTCTATAAACACTAATATTACAAATTGCTTACATGCATTAAAAAACCCCTTAATCTGAGCCTGTGTAGGACTCCTCAGACACAGAGTCCTCCCCTGCCACAACCATTTGGGTAGGTGCCCTACACTCAAATATAGAAACAAAAGGTGGTTTGGTCCCAGGCAGCCTGAGGGAGGAGAATTTCCCAGGCTACAGGGAGGTTTACAGTATCTGCCATAGAGAAGCTGAGCTCTGACATCCCCTCAGCATAGGAGGACTGTGTTCTGTATGGGTAATGAACGTGTTTTCGTCTTAGGATATTCATTTTCTGTAACTCCTAAAATTCATCAATTTTTGCACACTTCTGGAATATCCATAGATTTTTGGTTTGCATTCATTTTTCTCTTGTAAATTGATTCTTTGTGTCAGCACTTAAGCCACACAGTGAATTTCCTGGCTTATTCTTTCCTACCGATCTTCTCATATTACCAAGCAAACGTTAAACCCACATCTTAATGTAATGTCTTCAACTCTGTGTTTGTTTAGAATTGTTATTGAACTTAACTTCTTTGGTTTGAATAATTCAAACATTTGAAGCTGTGCTGGTTTGAATATTCTTGGCCCACAGATTGTAACTATTAGGAGATATTATCTTGTTGCAGTAGGTGTGGCCTTGTTGAATAAATGTGTCACTGTGTACATGGGTTTAAGACCTTATCCTAGCTGCCTGGAAGCCAGTTTTTTCTTGTTAACCTTTGGCACATATCTAGAATTCTCAGATGCTCCTGAGATCTGTATGCCTTCTTGGAGACTGCCATGTTCCCTCTTTGATAATCATGGACTGAACCCCTGAACCTATAAGCTAGTGCTAATTATATGTAGCCATATTTGGTTGCCCTGGACATGGTGTCTTTTCATATCAATAGAACCCTAACTAACACAGAAGTTGGTACCAGGGACTGATATATTGCTCTGATAGTCCTGACCAATCTTTTCTTTGGGGGAGGGGGAGGATGTGGACTTTGGGACTTTAGTTTGGAGTGCAATGGTATGCTGAAAGTGGGACTTATTGGCTATCCTAATATGAATATGAAAGGCTTCATTGCTAAGTTTGATTCCAACTGTGGAAGCCTGGCTCTAGATGTTTCAGAGGGAGAAGAATGTCAATATGTGACCCTTTGGAGGATCCCAGAAGATCAAGTGTGGATCCCCAACACTGGAACAAGAAGATGTAACAATTAAGTTGCTTGGAGACATCAAAATGGTCTAACTGTCATAGCTATGGGATATCTGTTGAGTATAGCAGCTAACAGAGAGGGGAACCAGCCAAGTAGAAAGACATTTGTTGCAGTCACCAAAAATTGAAAAGGAGTTGGAGATCTTAAAACCTCTTTGATATCAGACATGCGGGTGCTGTTTGGACATTGCCCCTCTTGTATTGTATCTTGTTTTGGTGATTATAGTTAAGTGATTGGATGAATCTCAGAAGAGACTTTGGACTTTTGACTTTTCACATTGTTGAGACTGCTATAAACTGTGGGGACTTTGGCAATTTGACTAAATGTAATTTTAATTATGCTCTGGCTAGGTATGGCTCTCTTAGACTCATGTGTGAACAAGATTATGGGAACCAGGGAGTGGAATATGGTAGTTTGACTAAGCTTCCTTCAGGGAGTGGCAGTATTATGACGTATGGCCTTTTTTTGAGGCAGTGGTTCACTTTGTGGTGTGCTTTGAGACCTGCCTCCTAGCTTCCTGGAAAATAGTCTTCTCCTGTTTTCCTTTGGAACATGATGTAGAACTCTCAACTCCTCCTGCACCATGCCTACCTGAATGTGTGATGCTCCCTTCTTGATGATAATGGACTGAAGCTCTGAGCCTTTTAGCCAGCCCCAATTAAATGTTGTTCTTGTAAGTGTTGCCTTGGTCATGGTTTCTGTTCATAACAGTAAAACCGTAAGTAAGCAGAAGAACCTTTCCAAGGAAATGAAGCTGCAGGTTCAAAGCTGCACTGTGGACATGCTCACACTGGGTCTCACTTCCAGTTCATCTAGAGCTCCTAGATCTCAGAGGTTGTCCTTAGCCTGGTCTCTGACCCATGGGATATCTCAGCTCAGGAACATGATTGCCACTTATGAAATATCAAGTCTATGGTGAAGTTGGTGTTGGTTTTCCCAGGTCCTAAGAACAGGAATTGATGACTCTTGTTTCTTGGAAGAAACAACTGCAAAGCACTCAAATAATGGAAATGCGTGGATTTTGTTGCTTTCTCTAGATCTTGTCTCTCTTTCTACCTCCCACAATGTCCCACACTTTATTTTCCAATAGAGTTCCTAATAGATAAACAGAAATGTATTGCCGTTTTTGCTACAAAGAGACCATGAAAGCTGCTGGGCAAGGAGGCCTGTAATCCCTTGCTCCTTCATGGGATCCCTCACATCTCAGATTGTGTCAGGAATGTTTCTTCTGCAGAACGGTTGGTCTCTGTATTAACAGCAAGTATCTGTGATAAAATTCCTGTCAGGTCTGTAAGAAGGTTTCTCTGGGATTTCTTGTCCTTTTCCCATAAGAGCACACTGTCTTCTTTAGTTTTTCTGAAGATGTGTTTAGATAAATTCTGATATTTTCCCTATTACTTCATTTCATAATTCACTGACTTTTTTTTAAAAAAAGATTATAGTATAATTATGAGTTTTCTGTTCCTGTATCTCCCTCAAAACCCTCCCCAAAACAACCTCCCATGCTGTCCTTTGCTTTCATGGCCTTTCTTTATTACATAATCCATATTCTTAAATGCATAACTACAACATGCTCAGTCTGTGTAACGTTACTTGTATGTGTGTTTCCCATGCTGACATTTGGTTTTGAACACACAATTGGTGTGTTTTCCCCTGGAGAAGATGGTTCCTCCTGTTCATATCTTTCCTTAGTATCCTGTAGTTCTTTGTATAGGTAGATTAGTGGGCTTTCCTGTGCCTTGACATGTCTAACTATTGTCCTTGGTTAGCTCGTGTTTAGGTAGCCATATCTCCTTAACAGGTCCAGGAGACACAAGTTCACAGCACACTCCCTGACCGCCCAGCTCTTCAGTCTTTCCACCCATCTTCTGCAGTGTTCTCTGAGCCTTGGCTGCAGTAGTTCTTGGTAGATGGATCCACTGATGGAACCAATCTACACATTGATTGGTTCTGGTTTTCTGTGTCACAGTGGACCATTCCAGGAAACTAGAAAAGGTAGAGCAGGCCTGAGTCCTTGGAAATCAAGTACCCACTCCTGAGACAGTAGCTGCCTCTCTTCTCTCTGACAGATTCCTTGCCTGGAACAAGGGCCACACTCCATGTTTCAGTCATGTATTCCAAAGCAGAGTTCTTCTTGCTAATGAGGTATTTAGAATCTTTGAGGGTTTAGACAATAGGCTTCCCTTCCCAGATTTTCTTCTCACAAAAAAGTATTTAAGCCTTGGGCCACCCTGAGAAGTAGATACACATTCAGTTTCCACAGTGCACAACCAATAAGCAGTTTGGAAGTAAGGACTGTCTCTTTGATCTACCACCACCATGGGAAGCATGGAGATGGACCTTAGCCTACAGAGCTTTGCTGCCTAAGTCTCTCATACAAGGCTTCCTTGTGCTTCCAGACAACCCTGGCTTCCTTCCCATCTGAGCTAAGCTAGAGCTCCCAGCACCAGTCTGGGGCTAGATATTGTCTTCACAGGTCATTGGCCCCCAATATTTCATTCCTGACTTCTCTGTGCAGTTTTCTAGTGGTGACTAGATGCCCAGTAGTCAGTGAATATCAACTTCCACCTGCCAACATCTAAGACTGCATTTTCTACTCCCAAGAGCAGTGTTTCAGAGCTTTCCCAAAGCCCAGGAAGCCCAAAACTAACAGTGGCAGCTTCCTGCACTGGCAGGGTAAAACATGGACCCACAATTTTATGTAATGGCCTTCTGTTGCAAAGAGAAGTGTTCTTGATTAAATATTTAGAAAACTTTAGATACTTTTGTTTCTTCTTAATATATTAAAATGCAGTACAATATGAACTAAAAAACTATCAAATTATTTTCTCTCACACCATTGATTCAGTTATTAGTTCTTTAGTATTTATCTGGAAAGTTTTTTTGATTTTGATTTGTTTTTAACAACAGTGTATGCCTCATATATACTAAATGTTCACTGAAGGAAATGATGAGTTCTATATAAAATTTACACTGCATTCTTCATGTACTTTGATCTGGCTTCTGTGAAGTCTGGGGAATCCTCCTGCACCTAGATGGAGATGGAAGACTCCTGTGTAACATATCCTTCAAAACTGGGTGATACTTTTCATTTAATCATGAACTTAGAAAGGGATGGTCCTAAGTCTATTTTAACTGTAGTTTTATTTACCCACCTGACTTTACATGTCAAAAGAGAGAAGAGTAAGTGTATATTCACACTGATATTTGATTCTTGGGTCTTTTCTCAGAGGCATTATGGCAGGAAATTAAAGTCTTAGGTTGGATGCAGAGTCATTGAGAATTCAGAGAAGACCAGGATTTCACACCTGGGAAGGGGTCCTGGCTCCATCAATCTACAATTTTGGTCATTTTTTCTCTTTTTTTTTCTTTTCTGATTCAGGCAGGGAAAGAGCTGATGAGTCATTCACAGTGGTGAATTCTTTCTCCCAGGCCACATGACAAGGCACTGCATGAGAAAACCATCAGCTGACATGTCTCTGGAGACCACTCTGTGCCTGAATCAGTTCCATGTTTGTTTGGTATGAATCCAGCATGTTCTTTCATACCTATCCTCCTCTGACACAGGTACACCGATGGTCCATATTTTCTAGAGGAGGCGACTGGAGCTCTGAGTTCTTTAGGTCACACTCTGAGGGAATGGCAGTGGGTAGAATTTGAATCAGAGTACACATTGATAATAAATTGTTCCAGAGATTGATTAAGAATATTTGGCCAGTCCGGGCAGTGTTGACACATGACTTTAATCCATCCATTTGGAAGGAAGAAGGATCTTTGGTTTAGAGGCCATCCTTATCTACAGCGTGAGTTCTATGAAGCCATAACTACAGTGAGAAATGCTATTGGAGAAATAGTTTGTGGGAGAGAGTGAAGTGTGGAGAAAGAAGAGGAAAACTAGGGTATGGGGGAGGGAAACACACAGACACAAACATACACACACATAGTGTGTGTGTGTGTGTGTGTGTGTGAGAGAGAGAGAGAGAGAGAGAGAGAGAGAGAGAGAGAGAGAGAGAGAGAGAGAGAGAGGGTGGGGGGAGAATGGACAATGGACCATGGGGAATGAATATTGGCCTGGAGGTAAGTGGCAGAATAAAGCAGACATTGAAATAAAATGACCCATGGAACCCATGGGCACCAAGTCTTCCAGGAGGACACATTTCTAATTTTGTGCAATCTTCTCCATTCAAATTCACCAGATGGGTAAAGCTATTGTGTGTCTTGAGATGCAGCTCTTGCTCCAGAATAAACTCAACTCATGGACCAGGAGTGGGAATAATTATTAGAACTCATAGAAATATTTAATAGATGAGAAAGTTTATATTCAGAGGTAGCCCCACAATGGTACAGGCAACTTGACCTTGATTGGAAAGCATTAGGACAGTGTGGAGCTCATATCACTTCAAAGCAATACCCACCAGCATGCAGCACTACAAGCACTCTTGTTGGTTACATCACCTGCTCGATATTTATGACGCTACAGTGAATGTTAATGCATGTGCTCTGTGAGAGACATGCTGCCAACAAACCATTTGACAAACTTCCTGTTATGAAGTTTAGACTCAGGACATTGGAGAAATAATATGGCTCACTGGAAAGAGATGACATCAGAATCCCAAGGTGTTCACCTTTCTTGATATTTTGCGTGTTTTTCTCTTCTTTTTTTTGCATCATCATTCATATATTTTGACAAGATCCTGCTCTATCTTCATTTCAGTATTTTTTCTATATTTTTTTATTTCAATTCCCAGTGATTTCCCCTTTCCCGGTTCCTCCCTCCCCAAAAGTCCCATAAGCCCTCTTCCCTCCCCCTGTTCCCCATTCAACCCCCTCTCTCTTCTCTGTCCTGGTATTCCCCTACATCCTGTCTTTCCAGGACCAGGGGTCTCTCCTTCCATCTTCTTGGAAATCTATTGATATGTGAATTGTGTCTTGGGTATTCTGAGTTTCTGGGTTAATATCCCCTTATCAGTGACTGCATACCATGTGTTTTCTTTTGTGATTGGGTTACCTCACTAAGGATGATATTTTCTAGTCCTGACCATTTTCTGACTGCTTTCCAGAGTGGTTGTAGCAGCTTGCAATACCAACAGCAGTGGAGGGGTGTTCCTCTTTCTCCACATCCTCGCCAACACCTGCTATCTCCTGTGTTTTTGATCTTAGCCATTCTGACTGGTTTGAGGTGGAATCTCAGGGTTGTTTTGATTTGCATTTCCCTAATGACTAAGGATGTTGAACAATTTTTAGGTGCTTCTCAGCCATTAGATATTCTTCAGGTGAGAACTCTTTGTTTAGCTCTGTACTCCATTTTTAATAGGGTTATTTGGCTCTCTGGAGTCTAACTTCTTGAGTTCGTGTTTTTCTTTACATTGGAACCATATGATGGAATGGTCCTGAAGGTGTTGTAGCTGTAGTTCTGTTTGAATCTACATGTACCCACTACGAATTCTCATGCTAAAGGAGAGAAAATATTAGAATCTGGTTTTTCTAATATTTGATATGTAACAGGAGGCAGGTCCTATTGAAACATGGTCAAGGTGACAGTTTTATAGGAGGATTCAAGGAATGAAAATCCATGGGAACTCTCTAGAGCATTGTCCAGATGTTGCTTCACTCTTGCTTTTTGTCTCCGTTTCTGCCTTTCCTATTTTAGACAGGGGTAGATCAGGCCAGTCATTAACAGAGCTGCCTTTGCTCTCCCAGGCCACATGCATAAGTACTGCATGAGGACACAGTAGCTGACACTTCCCAGACACCATCATGTGCCCCAAACAGTCTACACACATTTCACTCTTATGAAAATGTTTGATTCTTGATTTGTGTTTGTGTGTGTGTGCATGTGGTAAATGTGATGTAATTGAGCCTTGTACCATATTCTACATACTAAATTTTCAGGTTCTTATCAAACTACATCTTCTAAAGAAGTTTGGTAAAGAGGTGAACGAGAACCCACAACTTGTCTTGTCCCTGAAACACAGGTGCCAGATTCCAAAGCTCATCCTTCAAAGGACAACTGCACATGACTACAATGGACCTACCAGTATTCACTAATGAATGCTTTTTATTCTCAAACCATATTCATACATTGGCAAGATGTAGTATCAAGCCTCATCCCCTGCTCAGCTTTCCATAAATTGTTCCCAAGAGCACCATGGCTTTGTGGTCCCTAGAACTCTGAGTAATAAGTTAACACACATGAATTTTTCCATAGCAGTCTATAAAAACAAATATCCAACCTTCTGAAGAAATACTAGTTAGGTTCAATTAATCCTTTTGCCTGTGTTCTACTCATTGAGCTAAAATTTATTTCAACTTATTTGACAATTAAAAAGGTCTGAATCTCTTTTTGTGTGTGTGGAACAAGTCTGGATCAACTGTAACTGTAGCTGTTACCTACTCAGTTCCTTATTGTTGAAAAGGAAACAATAGGTCTGTCCTTGTCAGTGTCTGATGACTGGGCTCTTCTCACAGAGGCTGGTTGCTTTGATTTTCTAGAAATCTTAATGCAACTGAGTTGTGGCACTCCAAAGGAGGATTCAAAGAAAATGTCTAAAGTAATCTCAGGATTCTCAGGAAATGGACTGCTCTACCACTCTAATGTTTAGTACTTTTGACCTTCTCTGTTTCAACTGAATGATTTTAAGAGGACTGTGTCAATTCTACTCAGGCAGAGTATTAGAAATGCCAATAGATTCCCCTAGAAGTTCTTTCACTGTTGGGAATAGTTTTAGATATCCTGGGTTTTCTCTGATTCCAGATGAATTTTTGAATTGCTCTTTCTAACTCTATGAAGAATTGAGTTGGAATTTTGATGGGGATTGCATTCAATCTGTATATTGTTTTTGGCAAGATGATCATTTTTACTGTATTAATCCTGCCAATCCATGAGCATGGAAGATTTTTCCACCTACTGAGGTCTTCTTCAATTTCTTTCTTCAGAGACTTGAAGTTCTTGTCATACAGATTTTTCAATTGTTTGGTTAGAGTCACACCAAGATACTTTATATGGTTTGTGGCTATCGTGAAGGGTATCATTTCTCTTACTTCTTTCTCAGCCCGCTTATCCTTTGAGTATAGGAAGGCTACTGACTTTCTTGAGGTGATTTTATATCTTTCCACTTTTCTGAAGTTGTTTATCCGCTGTAGGAGTTCCCTGGTGGAGTTTTTTGGGTCGCTTAAGTATACTATCATATCATCTGCAAATAGTGATAGTTTGACTTCTTCCTTTCCAATTTGTATCCCTTTGACCTCTTTTTGATCTCTAATTGCTCTAGCTAGAACTTCAAGTATATATTGAAAAGATATGGAGAGAGAGGACAGCCTTGTCTAGTCCCTGATTTTAGTGGTATTGCTTCAAGTTTCTCTCCATTTAGATTGATGTTGGCTACTGGTTTGCAGTATATTGCTTTTAGTATGTTTAGTTATGGGCCTCGAATTCCTGAACTTTTCAAGACCTTTAACATGAAAGGATGCTGAATTTTGTCAAATGCTTTTTCAGCATCTAATGAAATGACCATGTTTTTTTTCTTTGAGATTGTTTGTATAGTGGATTACATTGATGGATTTCCTTATATTGAACCATCCCTGCATCCCTGGGATGAAGCGTACTTGATCATGGTGAATGATCATTTTGATGTGTTCTTGGATTCGGTTGGCAAGAATTTTATTGATGATTTTTACATTGATATTCATAAGAGGAATTGGTCTGAGATTCTCTTTCTTTGTCGGATCTTTGTGTGATTTTGGTATCAACATAATTGTGGCTTCATAGAACGAGTTGGGTAGTGTTCCCTCTATTTCTATTTTGTGGAATAGTTTGAAGAGTATTGGTGTTAGGTCTTCTTTGAAGGTCTGATAGAATTCTGCACTAAAACCATCTGGACTTGTGCTTTTTTTCGTTGGATCAGTATCTCAGACTTCAAGCTGTACTACAGAGCAATTGTGTTAAACTGCATGGTATTGGTACAGTGACAGGCATGTAGATCAATGAAACAGAATTGAACACCCAGAAATGAATCCACACTCCTATAGTCACTTGGTCTTTGACAAAGGAGCTAAAACCATCCAGTGGAAACAGATAGCCTTTTCAACTAATGGTTCTGGTTTAACTGGAGGTCAGTATGCAGAAGAATGCAAATCAAACCATTCTTATCTCCTTGTACTAAGCTCAATTCCAAGTGGATCAAGACCTCTACATAAAACCAGACACACTGAAACTAATAGATAAGAAACTAGGGAAGAGCCTTGAACATATGGGCACAGGGGAAATTTTCCTGAACGGAACACCAATAGCTTATGCTCTAAGATCAAGAATTGACAAAGGGACCTCATAAAATTGCAAAATTTCTGTAAGGCAAAGGATACTCTCAAAATGACAAAGCAGCAGCCAACAAACTGGGAAAAGACCTTTACCAACCATACATCCAACAGAGGGCTGGTGGTACTGCAAGCTGGTACAACCACTCTGGAAAGCAGTCTGGCAGTTCCTCAGAAAACTGGGCATGGCACTTCCAGAGTATCCTGTTATACCACCCCTGGGCGTATACCCAGAGACTTCCCTGGCATGCAATAAGGACACATGTTCCACTATGTTCATAGCAACCTTATTTATAATAGCCAGAAGCTGGAAAGAACCCAGATGTCCCTCAACGGAGGAATGGATACAGAAGATGTGGTATATTTACATGTACTAGCTGGTTTTGTGTGTCAACTTTACACAGGCTGGAGTTATCACAGAGAAAGGAGTTTCTGTTGGGGAAATGCCTCCATGAGATCCAACTGTGGGACATTTTCTCAATTAGTAATCAAGGGGGGAGGGCCCCTTGTGGGTGGGACCATCCCTGGGCTGGTATTCTTGGGTTCTATAAGACAGCAGGCTGAGCAAGGCAGGGGAAGCAAGCCAGTAAGGAATATCCCTCCATGGCCTCTGAATCAGCTCCTGCTTCCTGACCTGCTTGAGTTCCAGTCCTGACTTCCTTTTGTGATGAAAAGCAATGTAGAAGTGTAAGCTGAATAAACCCTTTCCTCCCCAACTTGCTTCTTGGTCATGATATTTGTGCAGGAATAGAAACCTTGACTACGACAAATTGGTACCAGAAGTGGGGTATTCTTGTGACAACCTGACCATGTTTTGGGGAGGACTGTGGAAGGACTTTGGAACTTCATGCTAGATCATCCATTTGGTGTTAAGAGCTCTGTAGAATGTTCTGTAGGAGCTTGGAAGATCTTGTTGAGACCAGTGTAGACGATGGAGGCCTGGCTTGTGAAATTTCATAGGGAAGATTAAAGACTCTTATCAGGAACATGTTTTGATTGTGAAGATTCTGTGGTTTTGGTTAGCTGGGAGTGAAGAATCATCTGTGATTAACAAGATACCAGAACCACTAAAGCAAACCTTTGTGTTACTGGGACTATTGATATGGTTAGCTGGAGCTAAGAAATTAGCAGAGATTAAGAAGAGACCATCATTCCTGAGGTGAAATCTTCTGAGCAGTGTTTTCTAAGAGCACAGATGATGTGCTCCAGAGATAGCCACAGCTGTATTTTGTGCTGTGCCTGGACTTGGTACTGTGTAAGAGTCACCCAAGTGGTACTGCATTTGAAGGCATGAAGGGGTCATGAAGAGCAGCTGAGGCTTGGCACTGTGAGAGGCCATGGAAGGCCATTGGTGAAGGTGTAACTTCAGTTGCAATTGATGACCCAGGACTGAAGGGGTCCTGCATAGGAGATGAGCCTATGAGAGGCTATTGGTGAAGCCTAGTTACAGCGGAAGACATCCATGTTTTGGAGTTGCCAGTGCCATGTGATGATCTCTAAGAACAGCAGCAGCAGTGGAGTACAGGCAGCTGGAACCTAGAAGACAAGCTGTGTGCTACAAAGGGCAGAGCTGGAGAAGTGACCAAAGCCCTTGGAGGAGCCCGGAAGATCATGAGTTGGATCCCAGACACTGAACCATTGGAGTTTGAGTTTTGCTTTTGATTGTGACTGTGCCCTGATATTTTTCCCTCTTGAAGGAAGAAAGTATTTTAGTGGAGCTCACAGTTAAGAGACTTTGAATTTTTAAAAGTCTTTGAATTTTAAAAGATATTGGACCTTTTAAAGGGATTGAATTTTTAATATGCAAAGACTGTGGGACTTTTTAAGTTATTTAGATCTTGGGGATGAATAAGAAGTATGCGTTGAGGCTTAATAGTGATTTGTTTGTGTGTCAAGTTGACAAGGGCTCAATTTTACTGGCTGGTTTTGTGTGTCAACTTGACATAGGCTGGAGTTATCACAGAGAAAGGAATTTCAGTTGGGGAAATGCCTCCATGAGATCCAACTGTGGGACATTTTCTCAATTAGTGATCAAGGGGGGAGGGCCCCTTGTGGTTGGGCCCATCCCTGGGCTGGTATTCTTGGGTTCTATAAGAGAGCAGGCAGAGCAAGCCAGGGGACACAAGCCAGTAAGGAACATCCCTCCATGGCCTCTGCATCAGCTCCTGCTTCCTGACCTGTTTGAGTTCCAGTCCTGACTTCCTTTACACAATGGAATACTACTTTGCAATTAAAAACAATGAATTCATGAAATTATTAGGCAAATGGTCAGAACTGGAAAACATCATCCTTAGTGAGGTTACCCAATCACAAAAGAACACACATGGTATGCAGTCATTGATAAGGGGATATTAACCCAGAAACTCGGAATACCCATGACAGAATTCACATATCAATTGACTTCCAAGAAGGTAGAAGGAGAGACCCCTGGTCCTAGAAAGACTTGATGTAGGGGAATACCAGGACAGAGAAGTGAGAGGGGGTTGAATGGGGAACAGGGGGAGGGAAGAGGGCTTATGGGACTTTTGGGGAGGGAGGAACTGGGAAAGGGGAAATCATTCGGCATGTAAATAAAAAAAATATAGAAAATTAAAAGAAAGAAATGCCAATGGAATAAGACCAGAGGCTGACATTCCCATGGAGATCATGATATACAAGAAAAACTTCCACATTTGGTGTGTGTACTACATCTTCTTTACTACCTACTCCTTCTCTGACACTGGCACCCAACTGTCCACATGTTTTAGAGGATGTGACTTCAGCCTGGCCTTAGAGTGCTCAGATGTGTGTGTGTGTGTGTGTGTGTGTGTGTGTGTGTGTGTGTGTGTGTGTGTGTGCATGCATGTGTATGTGTGATCTGACTCTGGGTACAACCTGAAAAATCATGAGTCCACTTAATCAGTCTTTTCTGTGCAATTGTGATAAGAATATTTGGTCTGGCAATAAATGAAAAGGTAAAGAGAATGCCTAAATGAAATAACTTTGAGTTTCCTAATGCAGGGGCATTCTTTCCTTAGAGAGTCTCATTCCATTTTGTGAAATCTCTGCTCAGGTTCACCTATGATACAGATATATTATGTGCTTGACAACCAAGATGATACAAATCAAAACCACATTTGCCATTGTGCAATTAAATCGACATAAGTGGTAATAAGAAAGAAAATATTTTCTATAAAATATAAAATTTTACTGTATAGCAAAACTTACTCCTAATAGAGTTTCACAATTGAAAAATTAAGCTATTCAAAGTTGGGGAAGGTTAGAAAAATATATGAGAGTATGGAAGGATTCTGGATAAGAGAGCTGAAATACTATTCAATTGAGGATAAATTGGGATGCATCTGTACACATTCAAGGTAATTTTATTTTTTTGGATGTAGAAGCCAATATGTAGCAAAGGATTTTCTTGATTTCTCTTTAGACAGTTACTATGTGCTTCTACCCAGCATAATCTGAATAAAGACCATACACTCTACTGTATAGCTTATAACAGAAATGCCTTCTTCTCTCAGATGGTCATCGGGATCTCAGTCAACTGCTGTCTTCTCATTTTCCACACCTTAATGTTCATTCGTTGTCACAGGCCTAGACTTACTAACCTGCCTATTGGACTCATGGCCATAATACACCTAGTGATGCTGTTACTTGCAGCATATGGAACTGGAGACTTTTGTATGTCTTCAGGAGTATGGGATGACATCAAGTGTAAGCTATTCTTTTTCCTAGACAGGTTTTTAGGTGCCTCTCTATCTTTGCCACCTGCCTGTTGAGTGTCTTTCAACTCAAAGCTCTCACTTAGCAAAGTTCAAAACACTTTCCCACATAAGCTCTCATGTTTCTTTATTTTACTGAGTATCTTCTATATATCTATCAACAGCCATATTTTAATAGCAGCTATTGCTACATGAAATCTCACCTCTGTTAACCTTATATACATCATGAAATCTTGCTCTTTTCTACCCATGAGTTACTCAATGCAACACACCTTCTCCACACTGCTGGCTTCCAGGAGTGTCTTCCTTATTGGTCTCATTGGCCTCTCAACTTGTTACATGGAAACTCTCTTGTGCAGGCATAAGACTTGGTCCCAGCGCCTTCAGAACTCAAACTTTTCTCCAAAAGCAACTCCAGAGCAAAGAGCCCTCTGGACCATTCTACTGCTTATGAGTTTCTTCCTGGTGATGTCAACTTTTGACAGTATCATGTCCTATTAAAGAACTATATTCCAGGGAAATCCATCAATGTATTGTGTCCAGATTCTTATAGCCCATAGCCATGCTGCAGTCTGTCCTCTGCTGGTTCTCAGAAAATTGTGTAACTAACCTCTTGATATTCAAGTATGAGAACATAATAGAGTTTCATTTTCTGTGATTGGAGGTTTTCTCACAATGAGTCATTGTATTGGCACCAGAATTTTGAATCTTGGATTAATGTGCAAGGTTTGAGGTTAAATGAAATTGTGGATATGTGTCTGCTCTATTTATAAACAACCTAAGAGGTAGAACTTTCTGAAGATAGGAAAACAATTGTTTCCTCTACATGAGTGAAATATTATTCTGTATTCAGAATGGAGGAGACTCTGTCACATGAACTAATGTTAATGAGATCTGAATCTACTCTGCAAAGTGAAATTTCTATCACACAGAAGCATATAGTGTATGAATCTACATGTAAATTCATGTAGAGAATAGGACTCAGAGGGTCCTACCTGAATGAAAGCCAGCATGGTGTTCTAGATACCCAAGAAACAGACATTGTGGAAGTTTTTCTTCAGTTTCAATTCAGGAAGGGAGTGCTGACGACACATGCACTCTCTATGTCCTTGATGTTCAGAATGGGAAGTGTGTAACTCATGTGTACATTGTCAAGACTGAAATATGTTCAGGTCCTTTATCCATGCTGCAGAAAATGAAGGGAAGTATAAAGATTCTAAAAGTACCAACTGCAGTTTCTCAACATCTAACAAGCTTAGGATAAATTTGTCCCAAGCATGTTGACCATGATTTCCTGATTATTCCTCTTATCCCATGATTTCTCAGGAAGGATACAAGTTCTCCTGTTAATCAGGCTTCTTAGGGAGGAGCTTCTCTACCTCAGAGGAATTACTCAGGTATAGGAATACAATTCTAACCTTCCTTTTTTATTTTTATTTTTTTAAATTTTTTATATTTTTATTTACATTCAAAATCATTTCCCCTTTCCTGTTTCCTCCCTCCCTGAAAGTCCCATAAGCCCCCTTCCCTCCATCTTTTCTCGATTCAATCCCCTCTTGCTTCTCTGTCCTGGAATTCCCCTACACCCAGTCTTTCCAGGACCAGGGGGTCTCTCATTCCATCTTCTTGGAAATCTATTGATATGCGAATTGTGTCTAGGGTATTCCAAGATTCTGGGTTAATATCCCCTTACCAGTGACTGCATACCATGTGTGTTCTTTTGTGATTGGGTTACCTCACTAAGGATGATATTTTCAAGTTCTGACTATTTGCCTAGGAATTTTGTGAATTCACTGTTTTTAATTGCAGAGTAGTATTCCATTGTGTAAATATACTACATCTTCTGAATCCATTCCTCCGTTGAAGGATATCTGTGTTCTTTCCAGCTTCTGGCTATTATAAATAAGGCTGCTAAGAATATAGTGGAGCATGCGTCCTTATTGCATGCAGGTAAAGCCTCTGGGTATATGACCAAGAGTCGTATAGAAGGATCCTCCAGGAGTGTCATGCCCAGTTTTCTGAGGAACCGCCAGACTGCTTTCCAGAGTGGTTGTACCAGCTTGCAATCCCACCAGCAGTGGAGGAGTGTTCCTCTTTCTCCACATCCTCGCCAACAACTGCTGTCTCCTGTGTTTTTGATCTTAGCCATTCTGACTGGTGTGAGATGGAATCTCAGGTTTATTTTGATGTGCATTTCCCTATTGACTAAGGTTGATGAACATCTCTTTAGGTGCTTCTCAGCCATTAGATATTCTTCAAGTGAGAACTCTTTGTTTAGCTCTCTATCCCATTTTTTAATAGGGTTACTTGCCTCTCTGGAGTTTAACTTCTTGAGTTCTTTTTATACATTGGATATTAGCCCTCTGTCGGATGTAGGGTTGGTAAAGATCATTTCCCAGTTAGTTGGTTGCCGCTTTGTCTTTTTGACAGTGTCTTTGCCTTGCAAAAACTTTGTAATTTAATGAGGTCCCATTTGTCAATTCTTGATCTTAGAGCATAAGCTATTGGAGTTCTATTCAGGAAATTCTTCCCTGTGCCCATATGTTCAAGGTTCTTCCCTACTTTCCTTTCTATTAGTTTCAGTGTGTCTGGTTTTATGTGGAGGTCCTTGATCCACTTGGAATTAAGCTCAGTGCAAGGAGATAAGAATGGGTCAATTTGCATTCTTCTGCATGTTGACCTCCAGTTGAGCCAGTACCATTTGTTTGAAAGGCTATGTTTTTTTCCACTGGACGATTTTAGCTCCTTTGTCAAAGATCAAGTGACCATAGGAGTGTGGATTCATTTCTGGGTCTTCAATTCTTTTCCATTGATCTACATGTCTGTCACTGTACCAATACCATGCAGTTTTAAACACTATTGCTCGGTAGTACAGCTTGAGATCCGAGATAATGATTCCCCCAGAGGTTCTTTTACTCTTGAGAATAGTTTTAGCTATCCTGGGTTTTCTGTTATTCCAGACGAATTTTTGAATTGCTCTTTCTAACTCTGTGAAAATTGAGTTGGGATTTTGATGGTGATTGCATTGAATCTGTATATTGCTTTTGGCAAGATGGTCATTTTTACTATATTAATCCTGCCAATCCATGAGCATTGCAGATTTTTCCATCTTCTGAAGTCTTCTTCAATTTCTTTCTTCAGAGACTTGAAGTTTTGTCATACAGATCTTTCACTTATTTGGTTAGAGTCACACCAAGATACTTTATATGGTTTGTGGCTATCGTGATGGGTATCATTTCTCTTACTTCTTTCTCAGCCTGCTTATCCTTTGAGTATAGGAAGGCTACTGACTTGCTTGAGTTGATTTTATATCCGGCCACTTTGCTGAAGTTGTTTATCAGCTGTAGGGGTTCTCTGGTGGAATTCTTTGGGTCGCTTAAGTATACTATCATATCATCTGCAAATAGTGATAGTTTGACTTCTTCCTTTCCAATTTATATCCCTTTGACCTCCTTTTTTTTGTCTAATTGCTCTAGCTAGAACATCAAGTACTATATTGAAAAGATATGGAGAGAGAGGGCAGCCTTGTCTAGTCCCTGATTTTAGTGGGATTGCTTCAAGTTTCTCTCCATTTAGATTGATGTTGGCTACTGGCTTGCTGTAAATTGCTTTTACTATGTTTAGATATGGGCCTCGAATTCCTGATCTTTCCAAGACCTTTAGCATGAAAGGACGCTGAATTTTGTCAAATGCTTTCTCAGCATCTAATGAGATGACCATGTGTTTTTTTTCTTTGAGATTGTTTATATAGTTGCTTACATTGATGGATTTCCTTATATTGAACCATCCCTGCATCCCTGGGATGAAGCCTACTTGATTGTGGTGAATGATCCTTTTGATGTTTTCTTGGATTCAGTTGGCAAGAATTTTATTGAATATTTTTGCATCGATATTCACAAGATAGTTTGGCCTGAGATTCTCTTTCTTTGTCGGATCTTTGTGTGCTTTTGGTATTAGTGTAATTGTGGCTTCATAGAACGAGTTAGGTAGTGTTCCTTCTGTTTCTATTTTGTGGAACCTTCCTGATGAGGTTTTTTATGTGTTGTTGAAACTCCAAATGAAAGGAATGAAGCAGAATATTACCTAGCTTGAAAGCACCTAATCATATGCAAAGTGTTGGCTTATTTTTTTGTATTATAAAACAATCTTTCAAAGAGAAAACATATCCAGTGATATTATTTGATATCAGTGATTGAACATAATATGTATTTAATATGTCAGAAGAACAATTTTGTGAAAAATTATGAGTTAATATCACCAACATCCCATCACCTAGAAATGTTCTTCATGTGTCAATATGGTAATTTAAATTTAGGGTTGCATTTTCTTTCTCCCTTTAAAAAATTTATTGATTTTTTTATGATTTTCACACCATGTATCCTTTGTATATTTCCTCTATCTTTCCAACCTCCCCCACGCCAAAGAAAATAAAATAAGATAGGCATTTTAAAAGTCTTTTTGTAGAAGCTATAGTGTGTTACAGTGTTTTCCAGGCAAAATGCAGGACCCACTCTCCTAAGAGCTTCATCTAGTGAGGGGAAGAACCCACTCCCATGAGTGTGTGGGTAGTTTATGGGTGGTGCCTACCTAGCACAATGCCTTAAGCAGAACTTCAGACAAGGGACATTTGCAAAGCCTTTGAGATTAATATGGACCTAGGAAATGAAATAGACCTCATCTGCCATAGACCACATCTCCACACATGACACCCAGATGCAACATGGTTCCAGATATCCCCATGGCCTTACATGGCAGCTCAGACCACTCAGAACAGTATGTACCCACTCAGGAGCATGTTCTTCAGACATCAACATGATCTTTAGCAGCATCCCAGAACACAGACATCAGTTTGGTCTTTAGTGATAAGCCAGGCCATAGACATCAACACAGAGCTCAGATGCAGGAGGACCATGGATCCAGACAATGTCTATGGTGGCAGCTAGGGCCACACTATGACTTCCTTGCATCTGTCTTTTCCTCACTACATTACATTTCCAATTACTTTTTTCCACAGTGAGCAGACCTCTCAGCTCTGCTTTCTCTTCCATTTCTCCACATATACTCCATATTTCCCATCCCTCCATCACACATTCTTCCATCTTAGGGTACTACAGTGTCTTTCTTCTAGCATTCCCAGAGCAGCATTGCCAAGGCAGGCACTTAAGTCAGGTTATAATTTATACAATTGTGTTCTAGCCTCTTTATTTTGAATATCATGCAATGATTTAATATTATTATGGTATTAGCTACATATAATATATGATACTTTAAGATTATGTATAATTGCTATAGTGTATATAATAATATATTTATGTATTATATAATTACTTATTATTTTCACAGACACAGATACAGACCCAGATCCAGACACACACACACACACACACACACACACACACATACACACACACACACACACACACACACACACAATATTTACCCAAACTTTCTACCAGGCTAAGGTCACTTGATATGGATACAAGGAATTAAATCAGGCTGGATAGAGGGTCTGCAACAAAACTTAAACTGTAGTAATTTCATAAAGAGTCACTAGACTTTTTATACCTTTATCAGAGACAGAATATAATGACTATTGCCAGGATCAATAGTCATATTTCCCAGGATACTATGACATTTGTAGGCTATAATTTATACACAACATTAACGTCAAAGACCAATCATCCTGAAAGCTTTCATACTTCCTTTACTACTAAGGGAACAGAGGCATGAATGTTTCATTGTTTGAGGGAGTGTGTCAGCCTTTCAGAACCTGAAAGGCACACTGTACCCCAGGAACTATGCACTCTACCATGAAAAAAATCTATAAAAATTCTTTCAAGGAAGCTAGGTTAGGCCAACTTCATGATCCCTGCAAAACACACACCCACACACAAACACACCCACACACATACACACGCACACACACACATACACATGCGTATACACACACATAAACACACACACACACACAGAGAGAGAGAGAGAGAGAGAGAGAGAGAGAGAGAGAGAGAGAGAGAGAGAGAGTAGAATAAAAATGTTTAGATCATGCTAAATATATTTATCTCTAACATTTGTCACTTCCTTATGATGGAAATTTTCAAAGCATTTTTTCTTGATGTTTGAAATCTCTGGTATGTTATTGTAGAGATTTTCTTTTTGTCATTTTATCCCTCATATTGAATATACATTGTTTTTCTCATAGGATACACCCTGATTACAACTCATCCTCTCTATTCCTTCCAGTTCCTCCTAATCTCCTATCCTATCCAGATCCACTCCACCTCTTTCTCTCATTAGACAAGAACAGCCTTCTAAGAGGTAGTAATGAAATGTAACAAAAGAATATATCATAAAATACAGCAAAAATCATCATCCTTCCAGTCTGAGACTGTACCCTGAACAGACCTGGGGTGTGGACTCTGCATCCATTCTCACAACACCCAGAGGATGCTTGACTCCCAGTTGCTCTAATATGCCCAGGATCACAGGAGAGGCCACAACATTTGCCCTAACACACTACAAACTGGGTCCCCCAGGATCCAGGGACACTGGACATAGCCCTCTCCCCACCCCTCAGCCAGTGGCATGGGTTCCTACTGGTCTGAGCCTGCACCTGGTACAGACCTGGAGTGCTGGTTCTGTACCCACTCTTAAAACACCCAGAGGGAGTCTGACTCCCAGATGCTCTGAAATGCACAGGATCATAGGATCACAATATCACAGGATCACAGAGGAAGCTTGACTCCCAGGAGATCAAACACACCCAGGAGGACTGGAGTTCTGGCACACTGAAGATCACAGCTGAGGCCAAAACATCTTTCCCAACAACCATCATAACTGAGTGTCCCACAGGACTAAGGAAACAGAAAGCCCTGCCCAACCATAGGCATATGTTCCTTCCAGCTTACACCTATGCCCAGAGAAAACCAATGGCTTTGGCTCCCCACACAGCCCTACAAAACCCAGAGAAAGCTTGACTCCTAGGAGCTATGTCAAAACAGAATCTCAGGAGCTTAGTCACACCAGGATTTCAGGATCCCAGAGGAAGCTTGAATCCCAGAAGCCCTGACACACCCAGGATCTCAGTATCACAGGATCCCAGAATCACAGGATCACAGAGACACCAGAAATATGAGGAGTTCTGACACAATGAGGATCACAGGAAGGACAGGCTCCAGACAGAGCCAGCAAGGACAGGTAGCATTAGAGAAAATCAGATGGCAAGAGGCAAGCATAAGAATATAAGCAACAGAAACCAATGATACTTGGTTGTTAAGATCATCAGAACCTAATTCTACACCATAGCAAGTCCTGGATACCCCATCACACTGGAAAAGCAAGGTTTTGATTTAAAATCACTTTTCATGATGATGATATAGGACTTTAAGAAGGACATAAATAACTCCTTTAAAGAAATATAGGAGAGCACAGGTAAACAACTAGAAGCCCTTAAATAGGAAACACAAAGATCCCTTAAAGAATTACAGAAAAACACAATCAAATAAGTGAAGAAAATGAACAAAACCATTCAGGATCTAAAAATGGAACTAGAAACAGTAAAGAAATCACAAAGGGAGACAACCCTGGAGATAGAAAACCTAGGAAAGAGATCAGGAGTCATAGATGCAAACATCATCAACAGAATACAGGATTTAGAAGAGAGAATCTCAGGTGCAGAAGATACCATAGAAAACATTGACAAAACAGTCAAAGAAAATGCAAAAATCAAAAAGCTCCTAACCCAAACATCCAGGAAATGCAGGACACTATAAGAAGACTAAACCTAAGGATAATAGGTATAGAAGAGAGTGAAGATTCCCAACTTAAAGGACCCTTAAATATCTTCAATAAAATTATAGAATAGAACTTACCTCACCTAAAGAACAAGATGTCCATAAACATACAAGAAGCCTACAGAACTTCAAATAGACTCACCCAAAAAAGAATTTCCTCCCTTCACTTAATAATCAAAACACCAAATGCACTAAACAAAAAATAATATTAAAAGCAGTAAGAGATAAAGAACAAGAAGCACATGAAGGCAGAACTATCAGAATTATACCAGACTTCTCAACAGAGACTACTAAAGCCAGAAGATCCTAGGCAGATGTTGTACAGACCCTAAGAGAAGACAAATATGAGCCCAGTATACCAAAATCAACAAAACTCTCAATTATCATAGATTGAGAAACCAAGATGTTCCATGTCAAAACCAAATTTACACAATTTGTTTACACATATCCAACCCTACAATGATAATAGATGGAAAATTCCAACACAAGGAGGGAATCTGTACCCTACAAAAAGCCAGAAAATCATCTTCTTTCATCTTCTTTCAACAAACCCAAAAGAACATAGCTACAGAAACTTAATTCCATTTCTACCAACAAAATAACAGGAAGCAACAATTACTTTTTCCTCGTATCTTTTAATATCCATGGACTCAATCACCCAATAAAAAGACATAGACTAAAAGACTGTATAAGTTAAAAGGAAACAGCTTTTTGGTGAATACAGGAAACAAGTCTCAGTGATAAAGACTAACATTACCTCAGAGTGAAAGACTGGAAAAAAATTTTCAAGCAAATGGTCCCAAGATCCAAACTGGAATAGCCATTCTAATATTAAATGAAATCAAATTTCAACCAAAAGTTTTCAAAATAGATAGGGAAGGACACTTCATACTTGTTAAAGGAAGAAATCTACCAAGGGGAACTCTCAATTCTGAATATCTAGGCTCCAAATGCAAGGGTACCCACATTCATAAAAGAAACTTTCCTAAAGCACAAAGCACACACTGCTCCTGACACAAGAATAATGGGAGACTTCAACACTACACTCTCATCAATGGAGAGACCATGGAAACAGAAACTAAATAGAGATGCAGTGAAACTAGCAGAATTTATGAACCAAATGGACTTAATAGATATTTATAGAACATTTCATGCTAAAACAAAAGAATATCCCTTCTCAGCACCTCATGTTTCTTTCTCCGAAATCGACCATATAATCGGTCAGATAACAGTCCTCAAGAGATATAAAAGATTGAAATAATCCCATGCATCCTATCAGATGACCATGGATTAAGTCTGGTCTTCAATAGCAACAAAAACAACAGAAAGCCCACATGCACATGGAAGATGAATAATGTCCCCCTCAATGATAAATTGATCAAGGAAGCAATAAAGAAAGAAATTAAAGATATTTTAGAATTTAATGAAAATGAAGGCACAACATATCCAAACTTGGGACACAATGAAAGCAATGCTAAGAGGAAAACTCACAGCTCTGAGCGCCTCCAAAAAAAGAAACTGGAGAGAGCATACACTAGCAGCTTTATAGCACACCTGAAAGCTCTAGAACAAAAAGAACCAAATACACCCAAGAAGAGTAGACAGGAGGAAATAATCAAACTTAAGTCTAAAATAAACCGAGTTGAAAGAAAAAGAACTTTACAAAGAATCAACCAAACCAGGAGCTGGTTCTTTGAGAAAATCAACAAGAAAGATTAAACCCTTAGCTTGACTAACCAGAGGGCACAGAGTCAATATCCACATTAAGAAAATCAGAAATGAAAAGGCAAACTTAACAACAGAAACTGAGGACATCCAAAAAAAAATTATCAGATCCTACTGCAAAAGCCTATACTCAACAAAACTGGAAAACTGCATAAGATGGAAATTTTTCTAGACAGATATCAGGTAGCAAAGTTAAATCAGGATCACATAAACGATCTTAACTGTCCCCTAATCCTTAAAGAAATAGAACCAGTCATTAATAGTCTCTACATTAATAGATCTACATTAATAGACATGTTGATCAATGGAACAGAATTGAAGACCCAGAAATGAATTCAAACTCCTATGGTCACTTGATTTTGACAAAGGAGCTAAAACCATCCAGTGGAAAAAACATAGCCTTTCCAACAAATGGTGCTGGCTCAACTGGAGGTCAACATGCAGAAGAATGCAAATTGACCCATTCTTATCTCCTTGCACTAAGTTCAATTCCAAGTGGATCAAGGACCTCCACATAAAACCAGACACACTGAAACTAATAGAAACGAAACTAGGGAAGAACCTTGAACATATGGGCACAGGGGAGAATTTCCTGAATAGAACTCCAATAGCTTATGCTCTAAGATCAAGAATTGACAAATGGGACCTCATTAAATTACAAAGTTTTTGCAAGGCAAAAGACACTGTCAAAAAGACAAAGCAGCAATCAACTAACTGGGAAAGGATCTTTACCAACCCTACATCTGACAGAGGGCTAATATCCAATATATACAAAGAACTCAAGAAGTTAAACTCCAGAGAGGCAAGTAACCCTATTAAAAATGGGGTACAGAGCTAAACAAAAAGTTCTCACCTGAAGAATATCTAATGGCTGAGAAGCACCTAAAGAGATGTTCATCGTCCTTAGTCAATAGGGAAATGCAAATCAAAACAACCCTGAGATTCCATCCCACACCAGTCAGAATGGCTAAGATCAAAAACACAGGAGACAGCAGTTGTGGGTGAGGATGTGGAGAAAGAGGAACACTCCTCCACTGCTGGTGGGATTGCAAGCTGGTACAACCACTCTGGAAAGCAGTCTGGCGTTTCCTCAGAAAACTGGGCATGACACTCCCAGAGGATCCGGCTATACCACTCCTTGGCATATACCCAGAGGCTTTACCTGCATGCAATAAGGACACATGCCCTACTATGTTCATAGCAGCCTTATTTATAATAGCCATAAGCTGAAAAGAACCCAGATGTCCCTCAACGGAGGAATGGATTCAGAAGATGTGGTATATTTACACAATGGAATACTACACTGCAATTAAAAACAATGAATTCATGAAATTCCTAGGCAAATGGTCAGAACTTGAAAATATCCTGGAAATGCAAATCAAAACAACCCTGAGATTCCATCTCACACCAGTCAGAAAGGCAAAGATCGAAAACACAGGAGACAGCAGTTGTTGGCGAGGATGTGGAGAAAGAGGAACACTCCTCCACTGCAAGCTGGTACAACCACTCTGGAAAACTGTCTGGCGGTTCCTCAGAAAAATGGGCATGACACTCCCGGAGGATCTGGCTATACCACTCCTGGGCATATACCCAGAGGATTTACCTGCATGCAATAAGGACGCATGCTCCACTATGTTCATAGCAGCCTTATTTATAATAGCCAGAAGCTGGAAAGAACCCAGATGTCCCTCAAAAGAGGAATGGACTCAGAAGATGTGGTATATTTACACAATGGAATACTATTCTGCAATTAAAAACAATGAATTCACGAAATTCCTATGCAAATGGCCAGAACTTGAAAATAATCATCCTTAGTGAGGTAACCCAGTCACAAAAGAACACACATGGTATGCACTCACTGATAAGGGGATATTAACCCAGAATCTCGGAATACCCTAGACACAATTCGCATATCAATAGATTTCCAAGAAGATGGAAGGAGATACCCCTGGTCCTGGAAAGACTGGATGTAGGGCAATGCCAGGACAGAGAAGCAAGAGGGGGTTGAATGGAGAAAAGAGGGAGGGAAGGGGATTTATGGGACTTTCAGGGAGGTAGGAAACGGGAAAGGGGAAATTATATTGAATGTAAATAAAAAAAACTTAGAAAATAAAAAAAATAGTCTCCCAACAAAAAGAGCCCAGGGTTAGTACAGAGTTCTCTCAGACCTTCAAAGAAGACCTAATACCAATCTCTTCATACAATTCTACAAATTAGAAACAGAAGGAAGAGTACCCAATTCGTTCTATGAAACCACAATTACTCTGATACGTAAATGACACAAAGACCCAAAAAAGAAAGAGAACTTCAGACCAATTTCCCTTATGAATATGGATGCAAAAATACTTAATAAAATTCTCACAAACTGAATCCAAGTATACATCAAAATGATCATTCATCATGATGAAGTAGGTTTCATCCCAGCGATGCAAGGATCGTTCAATATATGGAAATCCAACAATGAAATCCAGTAAATAGACAAAATCAAAGAAAAAACACATCATTTCATTAGATACTGAGAAAGCATTTGACAAAATCCAACACCCCTCCATGATAAAAGACTAGGAAAGATCAGGAATTGAAGGCCCATACCTAAACATAGTAAGAGCTATATACAGCAAACCAGTAGCCAACATCAAACTAAATGGAGAGAAACTTGAAGCAATCCCACTAAAATCAGAGACTAGACAAGTCTGTCCACTTTCTCTGTACTTGTTCAAGATAGTACTTCAAGTCTTAGCCAGAGCAATTAGACAACAAAAGTAGATCAAATGGATACAAATTGGGAAGGAAGAAGTCAAATATCATTATTTATAGATGATATGATAGTACACTTAAGTGACCCCAAAAATTCCACCAGAGAACTCCTAAATCCAACTAAGAACTTCTGCAAAGTGGCTGGAAGTAAAATTATATCAAAGAAAACATTGGCCTTCTTGTATTCAAAGGATAAACAGGCTGAGAAAGAAATTAGGTAAACAACACCATTCACATTAGTCTCAAATAATATAAAATACCTTATTGTGACTCTAACTAAACATGTGAAAGATCTGTACGGCAAGAACTTCAATCTCTGAAGAAAGAAATCAAAGAAAATCTCAGAAAATGGAAAGATATTCCATACTCATTGACTGGAAGGATTAATGTAGTTACATGGCCATCTTGCTGAAATCAACCTACAGATTCAATGAAATCCCCATCAAAATTCCAACTCAAGTCTTCATAGAGTTAGAAAGAGAAATTTGCAAATTCATCTGGAATAACAAAAATCACAGCATGCACAACCTATTCTCAACAACAACAAAAAAAACAATTCTGGGGGAAACACCTTCCCTGACCTGACGCTATACTACAGAGCAATCGTGATAAAAACTTTGTTTTAAAAACTTTAGTGACAGGCAGGATCAATGGAATAGAACTGAAGACCGAGAAATGAACCCACACACCTATGTTCATGTGATCTTTGACAAAGGAGCTAAAACCATCCAGTGGAAAATAGACAGCATTTTTATCAAATGGTGCTGCTTCAACTGGTGGTCAGCATATGGAAGAATGAAAATCAATCCATTCTGATCTCCTTTTACAAAGCTCAATTCCAAGTGGATCCAGGACATCCATATAAAACCAGATACACTGAAACTAATAGAAAAGAAAGTGGGAAAGAGCCTCGAGTAAATGGGCACTGGGGAAATTGTCCTGAACAGAACACTGATAGCTTATGCTCTAAGATCAAGCATTGACAAATGGGACCTCATTAAATGGCAATGCCTCTGTAAGGCAAAGGATACTCACTGTCAATATCACAAAATGGCAACCAACAGACTGGGAAAAGATCTTACCAATCCTACATCTGATAGAGGGCTAGTATCCAATATATACAAAGAACTCAAGAAGTTACACTCCAGAGAACCAAATAACTGTATTAAAAATGGGGAATAAAACTAAACAGAAATGTTCGAAATCCTTGGTCATCAGGGAAATGCAAATCAAAACAACCGTGAGATTCCATCTCACACCAGTAAGTATGTCTAAGTTCAAATCTCAGGTGATAGCAGATGTTGACAAGGATGTCGAGAAAGACTAAGACTCCTCCATTGCTGGTGGGATTGCAAGGTGGTACAAGCACTCTGGAAATAAATTTTTTGTTTCCTCAGAAAATTGGACGTAATACTACCTGAGGACCCAGCTATACTACTCCTTGGCTTATACCCAGAAGATGTTTCAACATGTAATAAGGGCAAATGCTCCATTATGTTCATAGAAGCCTTATCTATAATCCCAGGAACTGGAAAGTACACAGATGACCCTCAAAAGCACATTGGATACAGAAAATATGGTACATTTACACAATGGAGTAGTATTCAGCTATTAAAAATGACTTTGTGCAAGCTGGTACAACCACTCTGGAAAACAGTCTGGCGTTTCCTCAGAAAACTGGGCATGACACTCCCGGAGGATCCTGCTATACCACTCCTGGGCATATACCCAGAGGCTTCCCCTGCATGCAATAAGGACACATGCTCCACTAAGTTCATAGCAGTCTTATTTATAATAGCCAGAAGCTGGAAAGAACCCAGATGTCCCTCAACGGAGGAATGGATTCAGAAGATGTGGTATATTTACACAATGGAATACTACTCTGCAATTAAAAACAATGAATTCACAAAATTCCTAGGCAAATTGTCAGAACTGGAAAATATCATCCTTAGTGAGGTAACCCAATCACAAAAGAACACACATGGTATGCAATCACTGATAAGGGGATATTAACCCAGAATCTCAGAATACCCAAGACACAATTCACTTATCAATAGATTTCCAAGAAGATGGAATGAGAGACCCTGGTCCTGGAAAGACTGGATGTAGGGGAATTCCAGGACAGAGAAGCAAGAGGGGGTTGAATGGGGAACAGAGGGAGGGAAGGGGGCTTATGGGACTTTCGGGGAGGGAGGAAACAGGAAAGGGGAAATCGTTTGGAATGTAAATAAAAAAATTAGAAAATAATAAAAATTACTTCGTGACTTTCTCATGCAAATGGATGGCACTTGACAATATCATCCTGAGTGAAGTAACTCAGTTACAAAAGTACAAATCTGATTTGTATTCACTGATAAATGGATATTGGCCCAGAAGCTTGGAATACCCAAGATACAATTCATAGAATACATGACGCTCAAGAAGGAAGATCAAAGTGGACACTTCGATACATCTTTAAAGGGGGATCATAATACTAGTGGGAGGAGATACTGAGACAAAATGTGGACCAGAAACTGAAGGAAAGTTCATGAAGAGACTGCCCCACCTGTGGATCCATTCCATATACAGTCACCAAACCCAGTCACTGTTGTGGATGCCAACAAGTGCTTGTTGAGAGGAGTCTGATATAGCTGTCTCTTGAGAGGCTCTGCCAATGCCTGACAAATACAGAAATAGATGCTCACAGCCAAGCATTGGGGACTGAGCACAGGGTCCCCAATGGAGGATCTAGAGAAAGGACCCACGGTGCTGAAAGGGTTTTCAGCCCCATAGGAGGAAGAACAATATGAACCAACCAGTACCCCAGAGCTCCCAGGGACTAAACCACCAGCCAAAGAGTACATTTAGATGAACATATGTCTCCAGCTGCATATGTAGCAGGGGATGGCCTTGATGGACATCAATGAGAGGAGAGGTCCTTAGTCCTGTGAAGGCTTGATGCCTCAGTGTAGGGGAATGCCAGGACAGGGAAGCAGGTGTGGGTGTGTTGGTGAGCAGTGTGTGTCAGTGGGAAAGGGGCTTTTGGAGGTAAAATGAGGAAAGTGGAAACATTTGAAATGTAAATAAAGAAAATATCTAATAAAAATGGAATTAAGATCAAGGCAGGAAATGCTCATGCTTTCTTTCTGGAATTATGGTACCAAGAATGCTGTCAGTTATGATCAAGAGCAAGGCAAACAACAGGGGAGACACCTCAGTGAGTAAACAGCATGAGAACATAAATTGGGATTCTTACATAAAGCACCTATATAAAGATCTGGGGATGTTTTGACACCTACCTGTAATCCCCCACACCAAGGAGAGAGTTGGGTGGATCCTGAGGCTTGCTGCCCAATTTGTCTAGCCAATCAGTGAGCTCCACACCAGTGAGAAATCCAGTCTCAAAAAATAAGTTGGAGCCTGAAAGAGGAGGAAAATGATACTTGATATCAACCTATAGCCTTCACACACACACACACACACACACACACACACACACACACACATACACACACATAAATATATATACTTGTATACACACATATACACACATACACACACACGCATGCATGCACATGCTTGAGCAAGAGACAGAGACCAAAAGATAGCGAAAGACAGACGTAAAATTATGTGGAGACTGAAAGAGGAAGAAAAGGACACTTGATATCAACCTCTTGGCTCCACACATGTATATATTCACACTTGTACTCTCTCTCTCTCTCTCTCTCTCTCTCTCTCTCTCTCTCTCTCTCTCTCTCTCTCACACACACACACACACACACACACACACACACACACACTCACGCACCCTTGCACACATGTACCCATGCACAGATGCTCACACTTGAGCAAGAGACATAGACAGAAGGAGAGAGAAAGAGAGAGAGAGGTAAATGAAGCTCCTGGCTTTGCAAGACTGCACTGAAAGTCTTCATTAGGTTCTCAGCTCTCTCCACTTATAATATTAACATTTTTGGGATTTCTGTAAGTTTCAAAATAAAAATGATAGGGGTCCTTCCTATAAAAGGGCAGAGTGTTGTACAAAATGTAAATATTTGCTGATTTTACCAAATAAATATTCATTCATTGCTAAAAAGAGGAGGGTCAGCGGAAGGCAGGCTCAGTGGTAACCATGGAAACAGCAGTAATCTGGGTTCAGTCTCTTCCCCCAGCTCAAAGTGCTGAACAGATTGCACTATCCCAAGCCCTCATCATGGGGAAGGGACTGGCTGTTAACATCTACACAGATTTGCAATTGCTCATGTGCATGGAACCATTTGCCAGTAGAGACGGATACTAATTGCATAAGGAAAAACTATCAAAAAAAAGATGAAATACTACAGTTACTCAAAGCCCTCTGGTTGCCAAAGAAGGTGGCAATCATATATTTTCCAGGTCATCAAAAAGGAACAATGCCAATGGATAGAGGTAACCACTTAGCTGACAAAGTTGCTAAAGATATAGCCCTGGAAGAAGCAGAGGCCCCCGTGTTGGCTACAGTTCTGTCTGGTCCACCAAACCCCAACCTGCTGGAATGCCCAGTGTACAAGGAAGAAGAGAACAAATGGGCCAAGAATCAGCCCTTGAGCAGGTGTCCAGAGGACTGATGGTAAACAGCTGAAGGTAAGCTAGTATTACACACCTCTTTGGCAAGGTCTATCCTCAGGAATATCCATAGAGTCACTCTCATGGGAGTGAGGTGAATGGCTGCCACAGTGTGACAATGCAAGATGACTTTGAGAGACATGCAGAATTCTATAGAGAATATAGTGTCAAGCTGCAGAGCTTGCCAATTAACCAACACCCACAAAACTACCAAATATACAGGGACTCGAATGTGAGATAAGAGACCGAGGCTTTACTGGGAAATTGATTTTACAGAAATTAAACCAGGGATATATGGTTACAAAGGAAATATGGTATTTGCTGGTGTTTGTGGATACTTTTTCCAGATGGAAGGAAGCATTTCCAATGAGGACCAAGACTGCAAAGGTAATGGCTAAGAACTTCTTGGAGGATATCTTACCCAGGTATGGATTCCCTTATATGATTGGGTCAGACAATGGACCAGCATTAGTGTCCAAGGTAAACCAGGATGTAGCAAGATCTATTGGGGCAGATTGGAAGTTACATTGTGTATACTAACCCCAAAGTTCAGGACAGGTAGAAAGGATGGTCAGAACTTAACTAAATTGTCCATGGAGACCTGCAGAGGCTGGGAGATGCTCCCTCCCTTTGCCCTCTATCAGGTTAAATATAATGGGAGTTCCTTACTGGATGAGATTAAACCCCTTTGAGAATATGTATGGTGTCCCTGCCCACATTGTACCTAACATTCAGTCATCAGCTATTGCAGAATTGGAAGATGATGAGTTAGTAACTAAAGTCAGAGCCATCGAGTAGGTTCTCAAGTATTTGGGGCCTAAATTGTGTGTCCCCTTTGAAACAGGCCTGGTTCTGGAACCACACAATTTCAACCAGCAGACTGGCTCTATGTGAAGAAATTTTGCAGCGACCTGCTGGAGCCCAATTAGAAAGGACCTTTTATCATTTTGCTAACCACACTGAATGCCATTAAAGTGGTCGGGATTGCTGCCTGGGTGCACTACACTCACGCTAGAGCAGCTGATCCCCGCTTCCCAGAGGAAGATTGCCAGATTCAACCTTCACCGGAATGGAAAGTTCAGAAGGGCACCAGTCCTCTCAAGTTAAAATTAGCCTGGTCTCGAGCTTACTGTTTTTGTTAACTGTATGTAGTTTAGCCCCTAACCCACATCAGCCTTTTGACCTAACCTGGGTAACTGAAAATCCAGAGACTGGCTATTGCTACCACTAGCTTGTATGAAGGTGCTACTTGGGACACCTTGGTTTTCAGATTTGACTTTTGATTTGTGCTGGCTAGCGAAGAACTCATGTCCTGACATTCAAGGGACTTCATGAAATTCATACCCCAAGTGTACATTGGAGATTCTCTTTATAAGTCCCAGGGGGAAAAGAAATGACAGGTGTGGCGGTCTGGAAGAATTTTACTGTGCTGTTTGGGGATTCAAAACATCAGTCACGGAGAACTGGGAGCGGAAGCTGTCAAAAGAAAACCTAAGCATTGTTGCCCAGCATGGAGACAGCTCCAAGGTTTTATTAGGTTCATTGCCAAAGGGAGGCAAGCTAAAGGATAGGAAGCTGGGAAATCATGAGGCCTCATGAGACAGCAACCCTGGATTGAATTTTTTATTAAATATATTCTTTATTTACATTTCAAATGAATTTCAAATGAATTTCTCTTACTGATTCCCCCCCTCCCAAAAAGTCCCATACACCCTCTTCCCTCCCCCTGCTCCCCAACAAACCCACTCCTGCCTCCCCTTCCTGGTATTCCCCTACACTGGTACATTGAGCCCTTCCAGGACCAGGTGCCTCTCCTTCCTTCTTCTTGATATCCTTTGATATGTGAATTGTTCCTTGGGTATTCCAAGCTTCTGGGTTAATATCCGCTAATCAGGGAGTGCATATCATGTGTGATTTTTTTTTGTGTGAATGGGTCATCTCACTCAGGATGACATTCTCTAGTTCCACCCACTTGCCTAAGAATTTCATGAATTCATTTTTTTAAATAGCTGAGTAGTATTCCATAGTGTAAATATACCACATTTTCTGTATCCATTCCTCCATTGAGGGACATCTGGGTTCTTTCCAGCTTCTGGCTATTATAAATAAGGCTGCTATGAACATAGTGGAGCATGTGTCCTTACTGCATGTTGGAGAGTCCTCTGGTTATATGCCCAGTAGTGGTATAGCTGGGTCCTCTGGTAGTATTACGCTGAGTTTTCTGAGGAACCGCCAAACTGACTTCAAGAGTGGTTTTACCAGCTTGCAATCCCACCAGCAGTGGAGGAGTGTTCCTCTTTCTCCACATCCTCATCAGCACCAGCTGTCTCCTGTCTTTTGATCTTAGCCATTCTGACTGGTGTGAGGTGAAATCTCAGGGTTTTCTGATTTGCATTTCCCGGATGACTAAGGATGTTGAAAATTTCTTTAGGTGTTTCTCAGCCATTCGATATTCCTCAGGTGAAAATTCTTTCATTAGCTCTGTACCCCATTTTTAATAGGGTTATTTGGCTCTCTGGAGTCTAACTTCTTGAGTTCTTTGTATATCTTGGATATTAGCCCTATATCTGATGTAGGGTTGGTAAAAATCTTTTCCCAATTAGTTGGTTGCCGTTTTGTCCTTTTGACAGTGTCCTTTGCCTTACAGAAACTTTGTAATTTTATGAGGTCCCATTTGTCAATTCTTGATCTTAGAGCATAAGCTATTGGTGTTCTTTTCAGGAAATTTCCCCCTGTGCCCATGTGCTCAAGGAACTTCCCCAGTTTCTTTTCTATTAGTTTCAGTGTGTCTGTTTTTATGTGGAGGTCCATGATCCACTTGGACTTGAGCTTAGTACAAGGAGATAAGAATGGTTTGATTTCCATTCTTCTGCCTGGTAGCTGCCAGTTGAACCAACAACATTTGTTGAAAAGGCTATTTTTTCCACTGGATGCCAAAGATCAAGTGACCATAGGAGTGTGGGTTCATTTCTGGGTCTTCAATTCTATTCCTCTGACCTACCTGCCTGTCAGTGTACCAATATCATGCATTTTTTAACACTATCGCTCTGTAGTACTGCTTGAGGTCTGGGATACTGATTCCTCCAGAAGTTCTTTTACTGTTGAGAATAGTTTTAGCTATCCTGGGTTTTTTGTTATTCCAGATGAATTTGATAATTGCTCTTTCTAACTGTATGAAGAATGGAGTTGGGATTTTGATCAGGATTGCATTGAATCTGTATATTGCTTTTGGCAGGATAGCCATTTTACTGTATTAATCCTGCCAATCCATGAGCATGGAAGATCTTTCCATATTCTGAGGTCTTCTTCGATTTCCTTCCTCAGATACTTGAAGTTGTTGACATACAGATCTTTCACTTGTTTCGTTAGAGTCACACCAAGATACTTTATATTGTTTGTGGCTATTGTGAAGGGTGTCATTTCCTTAATTTCTTTCTCATCCTGTTTATACTTTGAGTATAGGAAGGCTACTGATTTTTTGAGTTAATTTTATATCTGGCCACTTTTCTGAAGTTTTTTATCAACTGTAGGAGTTCTCTGGTGGAGTTTTTTGGGTTGCTTAAGTATACTATCATATCATCTGCAAATAGTGATACTTTGACTTCTTCCTGTCCAATTTGTATCCCATTGACCTCCTTTTGTTGTCTAATTGCTCTAGCTAGTACTTCAAGTACTATATTGAATAAATGTGGATCGATAGGGTAGCCTTGTCTAGTCCCTGGTTTTAGTGGGATTGCTTCAAATTTCTCTCCATTTAGTTTAATGTTGGTTGTTGGTTTGCTGTATATTGCTTTTACTGTGTTTAGTGTGGGCCTTGCATTCACGTTCTTTCCAAGACCTTTAATATGAAAGGATGCTGACTTTTGACAAATGCTTTTTCAGCATCTAATGAAATGACCATGTGGTTTTTTTCTTTGAGTTTGTTTATATAGTGAATTACATTGATGGATTTCCTTATATTTAAACATCCCTGAATTCGTGGGATGAAGCCTACTTGATCATGGTGAATGATCATTTTGATGTGTTCCTGGATTCTGTTGACAAGAATTTTATTGATTATTTTTGCATATATATTCATAAGGGAAATTGGTCTGAAGCTCTCTTTCTTTGTTGGATCTTTGTTTGGTTTTGGTATCAGTGAAATTGTGGCTTCATAGAACAAGTTGAGTAGTTAGGCTCTTGATAATGCCAATTGCAAACTCATTGCTGTAGGAGCAAATGAGGTTTTGGCAAGCCCTAAACCTGTGTTAACACCACATTATCCCAAGTCACTCAATCACAGGAATGTTCAGTTACAGAACTTTTCTTGAAACACACAGAACAAATGGACCCCTCTAGTCAATGATGTTAAGGACCTTCCAAATTCTGAATGTCTCCCAGTCAGAACTTACCACCTCTTCTTGGTTATATTATAATGCAAAACTCCACTTTTATGAAGATATTGGGGTAATAGGTGGATATAATATGTCTGAAAGGGATACTGCATGTAGGTGGTTGCAGGAATGTCTTGCTTTAACCCTGAAGATCATAATGGGACAAGGTACCTGCATGGAGAAGGTGTCCTGTTGCCCAGCACCTCTGCAATCAAACCCTTCTGATCATTCATTCCAAATGGATTATTTCCCCAGAACAAACATGGTGGGCTTGTTCAATGGTATTGATCCTGTGTATGCATGGCGATGTCCTTAGTTCCTCTACCTCAATGGAGTTCTGTGTTTTAGTCCAGGTAGTATCCCATATAATCTATGTTTCAAAAGAGACAGTGCTGAGAACTCTGGTAGGGCACCTCAAAGGAGACATCATGAGGTAGAAAAGGGAACCCATCTCCTTAACCTTAGCCATAATCCTAGGGGCTGGTCTAGCCAGAGATGACAATGGGATATTTGCACTGATGTTACAGGAAAAGAATTACAATAGCCTGTAGGAAGACATAGGTGAAGATATCCAATGCGTAGGAAAGTCCATCTATCCCTTGGATTGTTACATGGACACTCTGTAAGAGATAGTACTCCAGAATAGGTGGGTATTAGACAGTGTTTCTATACCAAAGAGGGTTATATGCCGCTTTGCAATGAGGAGTGTTGTTTCTATGTCAACCATTCTGGAACTTTAGGGAATCATTAGCTAAAGTCAGGGAGAGTATAGAGAGGAGCCAAAGGGAATGGGAGAATTACAAAAGTTGGTACCACTCACTGTTTCATTCCTCCACTTTTTAACAGCCCTCGTTTCTACCCTTGCGGGACCTCTAATCATCATTGTACTACTACTCACTTTTGGGACATGCATTATCAATAAGCCTTTTCAGTGTATGAAACAGAGTCTGAGAACTATTCATTGATGGTAATGAGTTCACAGTATCTACCAATTAACACAGACAACCCAGATTTTGGAGAGCCCAAGATTGGCCTCTAAAGATCCTAGCAGTGGGAGGAATGAAGAGACACATGTAACCTGTCCCTGTCTCTGCACATCAAATCCTGCTCTCTCTTTTCCTTGTGCTGAGCCAGAACTGTTAGTATTCCCTTTCCACCAACCCCCAGCATAGATGTCTCTGTCCTTTGAAGAGGGCAGACAAAAGGAAGCCCAACCTGGATCAGAATATTGCTCTCCCTTTTCCATGATAGCACTCTCATGGTGCAGTTGAATCTTGCCTTTGAAGGAGGCAGAAGTTAGTGTCCTTGAAGTAATGAAAGCCCACTCTTGATCTATGGGAAAGAGGTAATTAAGTATTCCCAGGCAGCTGACCTTGTAGAAACATACTGATCATCGATAATGGAATAAGTTACTTACTTCCAGGTGAAAATGTCTTTCTCCAGCTCCATGTTTCTGCCTTTCTGTCTGAACAAATGTTATTGGGATGGCACTCCTTTCCCCCTATCTAATCACGTAATGCCAGGGCTCAAGATCCCATCTTATCCATCATATATATGTATGTATATATATATATATGTATATGTATATGTATATGTATATGTATATGTATATGTATATGTATATGTATATGTATATGTGTGTGTGTGTGTGTGTGTGTGTGTGTACCTCAAACTTCGAGACTGTGGGGTCACTCTCCTAACCTGTGCAGTAGGAAGGACATCAATATTTGTCTGAACTCATATAATTAAACTCTGTTTATTACATTGGTCTGGCAATTTCTGGTGGTCTCCTGGGGTACCTGTGAACTGGGCATAACCAGCAATTATTTTATCCAGTGAGCCATCTCCCAACTTTCTTCCTAATGTAAATACATGAAACTCACTCCATGTCCATTAACAGTGAAGATTAAGTAAATGGAGGACACAGTGCACTGGTCCTGGACCCTACCACCTCTGGAGTAAATAAGATGCTGCAGAAAGTCAGTAGCTCACATATGTTGAGTTTCTTGGAGCTTTCATAGAGGTTCTAGAATGCAACCTTTACTACCTGTTAACAGAGAGCTGTGGAGTCTATCAGCATGGAAACAAAGTCTCCTCTGTTACTTAATGATGGAGCCAGAAATAGATCTTCAGTCTGTCAGAGACCTCTTTACTCACCTGTCAGATGTGGAGGGCAGTCTTAATTCCAAGGATGTTATGGGATTTAGGAAATAGTATATAGTAGGTGCTTTGTGCCCAGTGAGAACTCCCCAAATAATGTTGGGGAGTTCTGACTGTGTAGCCTCAGCAGAGGAAAACATCTGTGTGCCTGGTCAATGGTAGGCACTGCAAACATCTCTGAGAGAGTACGTGTGGCTGTAGTCACTGTAGACAAATCCGTGATGGGTAACATCTGCTACTGTGATGAGAGAGCTTCTGGGCATAAAAAGTTCATTTCCCAAACGTTTTGTATGTCAGAGGCAGTATGAGTGATATGACCAGTACTAACTAAACTGAAAGAACTAGGTGTTTGGTTCTCTTAATTTCCTGTATCAAAATCATTCTTGAAATTTTAGCACTTATATCGGCTAAATCCAATTCAATTTTGTTGACATGAGACCCTTTGTAAGGCAGTGTGACTTATTAAAATGAAGACAGTACATGTAACCTTATCTTTTGCCATTATGTCCCCTCCTATAACACATGGTTTGAGTTATTTCTTTTTGTAAAATTCCTAAAATTTGTGCTTTTCAAGAATAAACAATGACTTGGCCAGGACTGGTTTATGTACTTAGCATTGACACATTTCTGTGAATTGGTCTTTTAAAACGCTGAGTGACACGTCACCTATGTGAAAACACACATGACAAGATATGATATTTCACTTCTCTTTTGAGTTATCAAAATGATTTATAGTAGTTAAATGCCTCTTAAATATACATGATACCTTCTGAGGTTAAAAGTAATATGTACTCAACCAGCTTTTAAAATCTATTTGGAACATTAAGCATGATAGCAAGAGAGAAAATCTCTTACGAATTCCTCTGTGAAAGGAAATAGTGACACATTCCTCATTAGACAGAAACTGTTCTATCTCTAAGGGAGAGCAGGCAACTTAACTGTGGCTTCTTAGAATTGATTGGGTAGAGTTCCTTTTGTTTCTATTTTGTGGAATAGTTTGAAGAGTATTGTTATTAGGTCTTCTTTGAAGATCTGATAGAATTCTGCACTAAACCTAACTGGTCATGGGCTTTTTTTTTGTTTGGGAGATTTTAATGAGTGCTGATTTTTCTTTAGGGTTTATGGGACTGTTTATATGGCTTATCTGATCCTGATTTAGATTTGGTGTTTGGTTTCTGTCTTGAACATTGTACATTTCATCCAGATTTTCCAGTTTTGTTGAATATAGGCATTTGTAGTAGGATCTGATGATTTTTGAATTTCCTCAGTTTGTGTTGTTAAATATTCCTTTTCATTTCTTATTTTGTTAATTGGGATACTGTTTATGTGCCCTATGGTAAGTCTGGCTAAAGGTTTATCTACCTTGTAGATTTTCTCAAAGAACCATCTCCTGGCTTTGTTGATTCATTGTGTAGTTCTTTTTATTTCTATTCGGTTGATTTCAGCCCTCAATTTGGTTATTTCCTGCTGTCTACTCCTCTTGGAAATGATACCCTTCATGATAGCCACAAATAATATAAAGTATCTCTGTGTGACTCTAAACAAACAAGTGAAAGATCTGTATGACAAGAATTTCAAGTCTCTGAAGAAAGAAATTGAAGAAGACCTCAGAAGGTGGAAAAATCTTCTGTGCTCATGAATTGGCAGGATTAATATAGTAAAAATGACCATCTTGTCAAAAGCAATATACAGATTCAATGCAATCCCCATCAAAATCCCAACTCAATTCTTCACAGAGTTAGAAAGAGCAATTCAAAAATTCATCTGGAATAACAGAAAACCCAGGATAGCTAAAACTATTCTCAAGAGTAAAAGAACTTCTGGGAGAATCAGTATTCTGGACCTCAAGCTGTACTACAGAGCAATAGTGTTAAAAACTGTGTGGTATTGGTACAGTGACAGGCATGTAGAACAATGGAACCGAATTGAAGACCCAGAAATGAATCCACACTCCTATGGTCACTTGATCTTTGACAAAGGAGCTAAAACCATCCAGTGGAAAAAAGATAGCCTTTTCAACAAATGTTGCTGGCTCAACTGGAGGTCAACATGCAGAAGAATGCAAATTGACCCATTCTTATCTCCTTGCACTAAACTCAATTCCAAGTGGATCAAGGACCTCCACATAAAACCAGACACACTGAAACTAATAGAAAGAAAACTAGGGAAGAACCTTGAACATATGGGCACAGGGGAGAATTTCCTGAACAGAACTCCGTTAGCTTATGCTCTAAGATCAAGAATTGACAAAAGGGACCTCATAAAATTACAAAGTTTCTGTAAGGCAAAGGACACTGTCAAAAGAACAAAGCGGCAACCAACAAACTGGGAAAAGACCTTTACCAACCCTTCATCCGACAGAGGGCTAATATCCAATGTATAAAAAGAACTCAAGAAGTCAGACTCCAGAGAGCCAGGTAACCCTATTAAAAAATAGGGTTCAGAGGTAAACAAAGAGTTCTCACCTGAAGAATATCTAATGGCTGAGAAGCACTTAAAGAGATGTTCATCATCCTTAGTTATTAGGGAAATGCAAATCAAAACAACCTTGATATTCCATCTCACACCAGTAAGAATGGCTAAGATCAAAAGATAGGAGACAGTAGTTGTTGGCAAGGATGTGGAGAAAGAGGAACACTCCTTCACTGCTGGTGGGATTGCAAGCTGGTACAACTACTTTGTAAAACAGTCTGGTGGTTCCTCAGAACACTGGGCATGACACTCCCAAAGGATCCTGCTATACCACTCCTGGGCATATACCCAGATGCTTTACCTGCATGCAATAAGGACACATGCTCCACTATGTTCATAGCAGCCTTATTTATAATAGCCAGAAGCTGGAAAGAACCCAGATGTCCCTCAACGGAGGAATGGATTCAGAAGATGTAGTATATTTACACAATGGAATACTACTCTGCAATTAAAAACAATGAATTCACGAAATTCCTAGGCAAATGGTCAGAACTGGAAAATATCATCCTTAGTGAGGTAACCCAATCACAAAAGAACACACATGGCATGCAGTCACTGATAAGGTGATATTAACCCAGAATCTCCCTTAGACCCAATTCACATATCAATAAATTTCCAAGAAGATGGGATGAGTGACCCCTGGTCTTGGAAGACTGGATGTAGGGGAATGCCAGGACAGAGAAGCAAGAGGGAATTAAATGGGGAACAGAGGGAGGGAAGGGGGCTTATGGGACTTTCAGGAGGGAGGAAACGGGAAAGGGGAAATCATTTGGAATGTAAAAAAAAAAACTTAGAAAAGAAAAAAAGAAAGCTTTTATTTTCACTTAATATTCTTTCAATTATGTACAATAAGTATTTCTCTAATTTGTCAAATATATATAACAGAAAATTGGAATTTCAAAATGTATTTGAATTGGTCACATACTTAGAAAAAGTGTGTGTTATATAAGACCAAGATGGGCAACTCATAGGGCTTCCTTAAAGATGCCTTGAGAAATAAAATAAAAAGTAAAATATATTAAATTAAAAATTACCTTGTCCTATGTCAAAGTATATTGCTAAATCTTCTGTTATATGTTATATAAAATAAATCATTTTATATAAACATCGTCATATTTCACATATGGTAAAGCTCATTGACAGCACACTGTGACTGACAGTTCTGATAGAAGTACATTGGCTCCTCTTAAAGGAACTTGTCCATCAAACAATATTCAAACATTTATCATCCTCTCACACGTGCACCTCAAAAAATTCACTATTTGCTTTTCTCTGCTTATAAACACAAAAGGGCTCACTGTGGCATAGATGTGCACCACAAAGATTTCAACAGAATAAGGTGCTGGAACATTCAGGAACATAGTTCTTGAGGAGGAGACAATACTGCCAATGGACATCAGCACAAAGAAGCTCATGAACATCAGGATGGTCTGGGAGGCTCTTTTCTCTGGGGATGTTTTTGGGGAGTGACTGGTACCTCATAGACTCTGGGCCTGTTTCCTGTGCCTGCACAAGAGAGCCACCATGTACCAAGTTGAGAGAACAATGAGACTAATAAGAAAGATGTCCCTGATGGCTATCAGTATAGAAAACATGCTCTGCATGAGGTAACTCAAGGGTAGAATACAGCAGGACTGAGTAATATAAATAAAATCACTCATGGTCAAATTTGGGGTGGCAATGACGGATACCAAGAGGTGACTGCTAATTAATATGTATAGGACACCCAGGAAAATAATGGAGCATGATACGTGATGGGGAGATTTGTGCTTGAACTTTGCTAAACAGGAACTTCTGCGACTGAGGATGATGGCCTGGAGGACACTCAACAGGCTGGTGGTACAAAGGGAGAGACCCTTCAAAATTGTGTACAGGTAGACAAGAAATTTACATATGATGTCATCCCATCCTCTCCACAAAATAAAATTGTCAGTGCTTATGAATACCACAACAAGTAGGATCAATAGGTAGATTAGGGACAAGAGAAAAATGGGCAGATCAATGGGTCTGAACCTGTGCCCACGAATGAACTTGAGGGTGTGGAAGAGAAGAAGGAAACTGTTGCCTGAGATCCCAATGCCAATTTCGAAGAAAAATGTATTCCTTATGTTAGAATTAATGCGTAGTCTGCTGTTCTTATTCATCGTACGTGAGAACAGTGGCTGCAAAGAAAAGAACAGAATCTCATGCATTATTCCTTAGCAACTCTGCTCCCCTCACCATATACTACTGAAGACATCAGTTCCACCTCACAATCCACAGACCCTCTCATATGTTCTAATATGAGCCATGGCTGGATCCGTGTCCCATGATTGCTGCATCAATGTGTAAGCTCCTCAACATTAAATACTACACACATCATAGATTATGTCTGTTCTTGTTTAGCTTGTATGGGTTTTATTGGTGTAGGAACAGCAGCGTACTTGGTTTTCATCTATAACATCCTCACTGCCAGCAACATTACAGAGTTTTACTATTTTGGTTGAGTTTGAATGAGGAGGATTGTGTGAAAGAAACCAGTCCTTCCCAATGAAAGAGGTCCCATGGATTGGGCATGCCCTTATTCTATTTGGGGCTCTCTTTACCCAATTTATTGTAAAACCCAATTTCCTAATATATGTTTATAGCTAATGTTGGAAATTGTGATCTGTGAATACAGATGTTTCTCATTCCACCCACAATCTGCCCTTTTATCCAAGTGAATACTATGAGGCTCAGCTCCAGTTACCCCCTCCTGGACATGAACAAAACCATGTGCCTGTGTCAATTGGGCACTCAGTATATAAAAATGGGTAGTTTACACAACTAACATGGCAGTGTTCCAGCACAAGGTGGTCTCTGCAGATATTTCCCCTGCTGGTTCTTTCATGCAGTGCCTTATCTTTATGCTCTGGGAGAGATAAGTCAGATCATAGTGACTGGTCAGCTCCATCCCTACTTGAAACAGAAGATGAAAAAGAAATAAATTGCAAAACAGCAGAACATTGGAGCTGAGTTCTTTCCAGAGAACTCAGCTGGACAACTCAATTTTGAATGATGTTCTCTAAGTGCATCTTCCATGTTTCTAATCTCAAATTAGAACTGTCTCCAAGAGTATAGCAAAGTGGGCATATGTCTTCAGGAGCTTATTCCATGTCTTCTTTCTGTATATGATGTCTGAGGGAAATAGAAAATTTAAAGAGTTAAATTAAAAAGTTACAATTAAAAGAGTTGGGGTTATTCCTTATTAGAGAATTAAAGGAAAATGGTACAACTCAGTCTTGAAAGACAGGCTCTATAGGAATCTGAATTCCCTCTTTCCATAACTGATGGTTAATACTTCTCCAGATTACTGATATGCCAACCACAACTTTATATTCATCAATGTGTTGTATATGCTGTAAAATTACTACAGATTCTTGATTAGACATTGTCTTACTAAAACACCATAACCAAACTCAGGTTAGGTAGGAAAGCATTTATTGCTTGTTACTGCTAATAATCCATCATCCAGGGTTGTTGGTAGAAGAAATTAAGGCAGAGACCTATAGGCAGGAACTGATGCACAGTCATTTAAGAGTGCTAGTTACTGGCCTTTTGTTTCATGGCTTTCCTGGTCCATATTCTTAAGTATTCACCAGTCCTGAGCCTATACTTACACTGATCTGGGCCCTGTCACATAGATTTCCAATCAAGAGAACTCACCACAAATATGCCCACATGTCAATTTGGTGGGGGAATTATCTGAACTGACATTCAGTTCCTTCATACCAAGTGATTTACCTTACATCAAAACAAACTCACAAAAAAAACCAACAAACAAATCAAAGCATCTGGCACGGTTGACCCCATCTCAGGTAGACACACAAACACTTTACTGTTACACTCTAAACTCATGTCTTCCTTTGTTCCCAAGATGTCATTCTAATAACAACATGCCAATATAAAAGTTCCACTTACTTTAAAAGGTCAATCTCCTTTAAATTTTCAAATCCCACTCCACATGCAAAGCCTCCCCAAAATTTTCAGTGTTTCAAATATCCATTTTCTCTAACATTTTCAAAGTTTCTGTAAAATACATGTACTCTCTCTAAAACTCAAAAGTCTCCATAAACCTCCAAAATCCCTTTAAATTTCATATTTTCTTAATTGTGGGTCCCTGTAACATAAATGATAATTTAAATAATTTCTTGTTTCCAAAAGGAAGAACCAGGGCACAGCCAACAAGTATAACAGAGTCCAACAGATTAAAACTGTGTCACGTTTCTGGGACTCACTAACAATCTTCTGTGCTCCACCACAGTGCTGGGAAAGCCTTCAATAGCATGTACAGCTTGTCTGCTAGCCTCAAAGTGACCTCACCTCACAGCAGTTGCTGTGCTCCTTGGTAGATGTTCTGTGACATTGACATTTCAGATTGCCTGAATCTGTACTTCAATTGGGCTGAAGTTTCATTGGTAATCTCTCCTTGGCTCTCTTTTAGGGACTTTCACACTGCCATCAGGTGACAAGCTACAGTGTCATTCCTTGATCCCTTCTATTATCAGAACCAGTACAACCTAACAGACTCTTAAGCTACTAACTTCAATTAGAGCACAATATGCAGCCTCAACTGTATCTGGACCAGTGTGTCTGTGTGCTGAGCCAAATAAAACACTTTTCAGACTATTTTTAATTATTTTATCAAGCCAAAAAATGTACTTTAGTGTTTCTAACTTAAAATATGAATGACCCTCATAGAATTTTAAGGAACTCTTGAACATTCATCTTGATATCTCTAAGACAAGTCTCCATCATCTGCCATGGTCTCAGTGTCATATTCTAAGACCACACAGAATAATCCACTAAGATATCAGCATTCTATGTATTATACAGTCCTAATTTTACAAAATCTTCCACAATATTCAAAAATCCCATGGTCATATTTGTCACAGTAGTACCCTATACCCTAGTACCATTTGATGTCTTGGTTAGGCCTTCTGCTGCTGTGATAAAACACCATGATCAAAAGTTACTTGGGGAGAAAGGGGTTATTTCACCATACAGATTTTGTTGTTCATTCAGGGAAACTGGGGAAATAATTCAAGACAGGGGCCTGGAGGCAGGAACTGATGTAGAATCCATGGAGTAGTGTTGTTTACAACATAGTTCCTCATACTTCCTCTATCTACATTCTCATGGTACCTAGGACCACCAGTCCAGGTATGGAATAGTTCACATTGAGTTGGGCCCTCCCATGTCAAATCAATCACTAATAAAGAAAATGTGTCATGTACTTGCTCAGGTGACAGTATGGTGACTGCATTTTCTCAGTTGGGGTTCCCTCTTCCAAAATAACTTTAGCTTGTGTCAAGATAAGATGAAATTATGTATCATAGACACCACCCATATGGAGCATGTTATTTTGTACACAAATTCCTGTTACATAGTATAAATTTATCACTGGATGTCATGAGTGTGAATGAAATCATTTTATACTTATTTAGAGCAGGTGATATTGTAATGGAATATATTAGGGAGAGGTAAAGGGGATCAAATTCAAAACTACAGGGTACTGGTTAAGGCATTAGATCTGAGGCACTTCGTTGGTGAAAACAATGAACAGAGTTGATTTCCTGAAATAAAATTCTATAGCATCTTTAGAAGAGGTGAATCCTAAACAAAATTATGGATAATGTATTCTGCATAGATCATAATACAGATAGATAGATAGATAGATAGATAGATAGATAGATAGATAGATAGAAGGATGGACGGGTCGATGGATGGATGGATAGGTAGATAGATAGATGATAGATAGATAGGTAGATAGATAGATAGATAGATAGATAGATAGATAGGATGGTGCTTAACTATTTCATTGTATCGTGAAGTTCTTTACACAAGTGAAAGACCTGTATGACAAGAACTTCAAGTCTGTGAAGAAAGAAATTGAAGAAGGCTTCAGAAGATGGAAAAAACTCCCATGCTTCCAGATTGGCAGGATTAATATAGTAAAAATGGCCATCTTGCCAAAAGTAATATACATATTCAATGCAATCCCCATCAAAATCCCAACTCAATTCTTCATAGAGTTAGAAAGTGAAATTTCCAAATTTATCTGGAATAAAAAAAAACAGGATAGCTAAAACTATTCTCAACAGTAAAAGAACTTCTGGGGGAATCAGTATCCCAGACAGTACTACAGAACAAGAGTGTTAAAAACTGCATGATATTGGTACAGTGACAGGCAGGTAGATCAGAGGAATAGAAATGAAGACCCAGAAATGAACCCACACTCCTATGGTCACTTGATCTTTGACGAAGGAGCTAAAACCATCCAGTGGAAAAAAGATTGCCTTTTCAACAAATGGTGCTGGTTAAACTGGCAGCTACCAGGCAGAAGAATGGAAATTGATCCATTCTTATTTCCTTTTACTAAGCTCAAGTCCAAGTGGATCAAAGACCTCCACATGAAACCAGACACACTGAAACTAATAGAAAAGAAACTGGGGAAGTGCCTTGAGCACTTATGCACAGGGGAAATTTTCCTGAACAGAACACCAATAGCTTATGCTCTAAGATCAAGAATTGACAAATGGAAAGGAAACACGAGAACTGCTTAAAGAAATGCAAGAGACAATGGATCAACAGATGGATTCCCATGAGGAGGAAACACAAAAATCACTCAGAGAAATGCAGGAGAACGTGGGGCATCAGGAAGAAATCCTGAAAGAGGCAATGCAAAAATACCTTAAAGAAATACAGGAAAATACAAACAAACAAGTGAAGGATCTCAGCAAATCCATCCAGGAACTAAAAAAGGAAGTAGAAACAACTAAGAAATCACAAAGGGAGACAACTTTGGAGATAGAAAACCTTGGGAAGAAATCAGGAGTCATAGATGCAAACATCAACAATAGAATACAAGAGATGGAAGAAAGAATCTCAGGTGCTGAAGACTCCATAGAAAGCATCGACTCAACAGTCAAAGAAAATGCAAAATGCAAAAAACGTGTAACCCAAAACATCCAGGAAATCCAGGACACAATGAGAAGACCAAACCTAAGGATTATAGGTATAGATGAGAGTGAAGATTTGCAACTTAAAGGGCCAGTAAACATCTTCAACAAAATTATGGAGGAAAACTTCCCTAACTTAAAGACAGAGATGCCGATGAACGTACAAGAAGCCTACAGAACTCCAAACAGACTGGACCAGAACAGAAATACCTCCCGTCACATAATAATCAAAACACCGAATGTTCTAAACAAAGAAAGAATACTAAAAGCAGTAAGAGAAAAGGGCCAAGTAACATACAAAGGAAGACCTATCCGAATCACATCAGACTTCTCACCAGAGACTATGAAAGCCAGAAGATCCTGGGCAGATCTCATGCAGACACTAAGACAGCACAAATGCCAGCCTAGACTACTATACCCAGCAAAACTCTCAATCACCATAGATGGAGAGACCAAGATATTCCATGATAAAACCAAATTTTCACAATATCTTTCCACAAATCCAGCCCTGCAACGGATAATAGGTGGAAACCTCCAATACAGGGAGAGAAACAAAACCCAGGAAAAAATGAGATAATAACCTTCTTGAATCAAACCCAAAAGTAGATAACCACTCAAACATAAAGATAGCGTCAAGAATGGCAGATGGCAATAATCACTATGCCTTAATCTCTCTTAATATCAATGGTCTCAATTGCCCAATTAAAAGACATAGACTAGCAGACTGGATACGTAAACAGGACCCAGCATTTTGCTGCATGCAGGAAACGCACCTCAGTGTCAAAGACAAACACTACTTCAGAGTAAAAGGCTGGAAAACAATTTTACAAGCAAATGGCCCCAAGAAACGAGGTGGAGTAGCCATCCTAATAGCAGATAAAATTGATTTTCAACCTAAAGTCATCAAAAAAGACACAAAAGGACACTACATACTGATCAAGGGAAAAATCCACCATCAAGAACTCTCAATTCTGAATATCTATGCTCCAAATGCAAGGGCACCCTCATTCGTAAAAGAAACTTTACTAAAACTCAAAGCACACATCGCACCGCACACAATAATAGTGGGTGACTTCAACACCCCGCTCTCTGAAATGGATCGTTCAGGAAAGCAGAAACTAAACAGGGACACAGTGAATCTAATTGAAGCCTTGGACCAAATGGAACTAACTGATATATATAGAACATTTCATCCTAGAGCTAAAGAATACACCTTCTTCTCAGCTCCTCATGGTACCTTCTCCAAAATTGACCATATAATTGGTCACAAATCAGACCTCAACAGATACAAGAAGATAGAAATAATCCCATGCCTCCTATCAGATCACTATGGAATAAGGGTGGTCTTCAATGGCAACAAAAACAAAAGAAAACCCACGTACACATGGAGGCTGAACAATGCTCTACTCAATGATAACTTGGTCAAGGTGGAAATAAAGAAAGAAATCAAAGACTTTTTGAAAGTTAATGAAAATGAAGGCACAACATACCCTAATTTATGGGACACAATGAAAGCATTGCTAAGAGGAAAATTCATAGCCCTGAGTGCCGCCAAAAAGAAACGGGAGACAGCATACACTAACAGCTTAATGGCACACCTGAAAGCCCTGGAACAAAAAGAAGCAAATACACCAAAGAGGAGTAGAAGGCAGGAAATCATCAAACTCAGGGCTGAAAGCAATCAAGTAGAAACAAATAAAACCATACAAAGAATCAACAAAACGAGGAGTTGGTTCTTTGAGAAAATCAACAAGATAGATAAGCCCTTAGCCAGACTAACCAGAGGGCACAGAGATAGTATCCAAATTAATAAAATCAGAAATGAAAAGGGAGAGATAACAACAGAAACTGAGGAAATTCAAAAAATCATCATATCCTACTACAAAAACCTGTATTCAACACAACTAGAAAATCTTGAGGAAATGGACAATTTCCTTGACAGATACCAAATACCAAAATTAAATCAGGACCAAATAGGCCATCTAAACCGTCCTATAACCCCTGAAGAAATAGAAGTTGTCATTGGAAGTCTTCCAACCAAAAAAAGCACAGGTCCAGATGGTTTTACTGCAGAATTCTATCAGACCTTCAAAGAAGACCTAACACCAATACTCTTCAAACTGTTCCACAAAATAGAAACAGAAGGAACACTACCCAACTCGTTCTATGAAGCCACAATTACACTAATACCGAAAGCACACAAAGATCTGACAAAGAAAGAGAATCTCAGGCCAATCTCTCTTATGAATATCAATGCAAAAATACTCAATAAAATTCTTGCCAACCGAATCCAAGAACACATCAATGCGATCATTCACGATCAAGTAGGCTTCATCCCAGGGATGCAGGGATGGTTCAATATAAGGAAATCCATCAATGTAATCCACTACATAAACAATCTCAAAGAAAAAAACCACATGGTCATCTCATTAGATGCTGAGAAAGCATTTGACAAAATTCAGCATCCTTTCATGCTAAAGGTCTTGGAAAGATCAGGAATTCAAGGCCCATATCTAAACATAGTAAAAGCAATTTACACAAACCGGTAGCCAGCATCAATCTAAATGGAGAGAAACTTGAAGCAATCCCACTAAAATCAGGGACTAGACAAGGCTGCCCTCTCTCTCCATATCTTTTCAATATAGTACTTGAAGTTCTAGCTAGAGCAATTAGACAACAAAAAGAGGTCAAAGGGATACAAATTGGAAAGGAAGAAGTCAAACTATCACTATTTGCAGACGATATGATAGTATACATAAGCGACCCAAAGAACTCCACCAGAGAACTCCTACAGCTGATAAACGACTTCAGCAAAGTGGCCGGATATAAAATCAACTCAAGCAAGTCAGAAGCCTTCCTATACTCAAAGGATAAGCAGGCTGAGAAAGAAGTAAGAGAAATAATACCCTTCACGATAGCCACAAACCATATTAAGTATCTTGGCGTGACTCTAACCAAACAAGTGAAAGATCTGTATGACAAGAACTTCAAGTCTCTGAAGAAAGAAATTGAAGAAGACCTCAGAAGATGGAAAAATCTGCCATGCTCATGGATTGGCAGGATTAATATAGTAAAAATGAGCATCTTACCAAATGTAATACACAGATTCAATGCAATCCCCATCAAAATTCCAACTCAATTCTTCATAGAATTAGAAAGAGCAATTCAAAAATTCATCTGGAATAACAGAAAACCCAGAATAGCTAAAACTATTCTCAAGAGTAAAAGAACCTCTGGGGGAATCAGTATCCCGGACCTCAAGCTGTACTACAGAGCAATAGTGTTAAAAACTGCATGGTATTGGTACAGTAACAGACATGTAGATCAATGGAACAGAATTGAATACCCAGAAATGAATCCACACTCCTATGGTCACTTGATCTTTGACAAAGGGGCTAAAACCATCCAGTGGAAAAAAGATAGCCTTTTCAACAAATGGTGCTGGCTCAGCTGGAGGTCAACATGCAGAAGAATGCAAATTGACCCATCCTTATCTCCTTTCACTAAGCTCAATTCTAAGTGGATCAAAGATCTCCACATAAAACCAGACACACTGAAACTAATAGAAGGGAAACTAGGGAAGAACCTTGAACATATGGGCACAGGGGAGAATTTCCTGAACAGAACTCCAATAGCTTATGCTCTAAGATCAAGAATAGACAAATGGGACCTCATTAAATTACAAAGTTTTTGCAAGGCAAAAGACACTGTCAAAAAGACAAAGCGACAACCAACTAACTGGGAAATGATCTTTACCAACCTTACATCCGACAGAGGGCTAATATCCAATATATACAAAGAACTCAAGAAGTTAAACTCCAGAGAGGCAAGTAACCCTATTAAAAAATGGGATACAGAGCTAAACAAAGAGTTCTCACCTGAAGAATATCTAATGGCTGAGAAGCACCTAAAGAGATGTTCATTATCCTTAGTCATTAGGGAAATGCAAATCAAAACAACCCTGAGATTCCATCTCACACCAGTCAGGATGGCTAAGATCAAAAACACAGGAGACAGCAGTTGTTGGCGAGGATGCGGAGAAAGAGGAACACTCCTCCACTGCTGGTGGAATTGCAGGCTGGTACAACCACTCTGGAAAGCAGTCTGGCGGTTCCTCAGAAAACTGGGCATGACACTCCCGGAGGATCCGGCTATACCACTCCTGGGCATATACCCAGAGACTTTACCTGCATGCAATAAGGACACATGCTCCACTGTGTTCATAGCAGCCTTTTTTATAATAGCTAGAAGCTGGAAAGAACCCAGATGTCCCTCAACGGAGGAATGGATTCAGAAGATGTGGTATATTTACACAATGGAATACTACTCTGCAATTAAAAACAATGAATTCACGAAATTCCTAGGCAAATGGTCAGAACTTGAAAATATCATCCTTAGTGAGGTAACCCAATCACAAAAGATCACACATGGTATGAAGTCACTGATAAGGGGATATTGACCCAGAATCTCAGAATACCCTAGACACAATCAGCATATCAATAGATTTCTAAAAAGATGGAAGGAGAGACCCCTGGTCCTGGAAAGACTGGATGTAGGGGAACGCCAGGACAGAGTAATGAGAGGGGGTTGAACGGAGAAAAGAGGGAGGGAAGGGGGCTTATGGGACTTTCGGGGAGGGAGGAAACGGGAAAGGGGAAGTGATTTGGAATGTAAATTAAAAAAATAAAATTAAATTAAATTAAAAAAAAAAGAAAAAAATAATAAAATAAAATAAAAAAAAGAATTGACAAATGGGACCTCATAAAATTACAAAGTTTCTGTAAGGCAAAGGACACTGTCAGTTAGACAAAACAGCAACCAAGAAATTGGGAAAAGATCTTTACCAACCCTACATCTGACAGAGGGCTAATATCCAAGATATACAAAGAACTCAAGAAATTAGATTCCAGAGAGCCAAATTACCCTACTAAAAATGGGGTACAGAGCTAAAGAAAGAATATTTACCTGAAGAATATCGAATGGACAAGAATCACCTAAAGAAATGTTCAACATCCTTAGTCATTAGGGAATGCAAATCAAAACAACCCTGAGATTTCAGCTCACACCAGTCAGAATGACTAAGATCTAAAACTCAGGAGACATCAGGTGCTGGTGAGGATGTGGAGAAAGAGGAACACTCCTCCACTGCTGGTGGGATTGCAAGCTGGTACAACCACTCTGGAAATCAGTCTGTTGGTTCCTCAGAAAACTGGTCATGACACTTCCGGAGCACCCTGTTATACCACTCCTGGGCATATACCCAGAAGATTCCCCAGCATGCAATAAGGACACTTGCTCCACTATGTCCATATCAGCTTTTTTTTATAATAACCAGAAGCTGGAAAGAACCCAGATGTTCCTCAAAAGAGGAATGGATACAGAAAATGTGGTATATTTACACAATGGAATATTACTCAGCTATTAAAAACGAGATCATGAAATTTTTAGGCAAATGGTTTTAACTAGAAAATATCATCCTAAGTGAGGTCACTCAATCGTAAAAGGACCCACATGGTATGCAGTCACTGATAAGTGGATTTTATCCCAGAATCTTGGAATACCCAAGACACAAATAACATATCAAATTATGCCCAAGAAGAATGAAGGAGTGGCCCCTGGTCCTGTAAAGGCTTGATGCAGCATTGTAGGGGAATATCAGGACAGAGAATTAGGAGGGGGTTGATTGAGGAACAGGGGGAGGGAAAGGGCTTATGGGACTTTTGGGGAGGGGGAAACAGGGAAAAGGGAAATTATTTGTAATGTAAATACAAAAAGAAAGGTTAATCTTATATAAATGTAATTAATATATATCAACATCATAATACATAATTTATATATTATATATACAATAAAGTATATGCTACATACTATATCATATTTTTTATAATATATGTTAATTAAGCACCATGAATTATATGTATAAATATATTATATGTATGTATTACATATATATTTATTAATTCATTTTATTGTGATGTTTGTCACTCACTTTATGGATTTGTTTTCCAAATCCCAGTCACAAAAATCAGAACATAGTAGGGTGCATAAAGATACAGTTCTGTTTCCCAGTGATCAAGGAAATGGCAGTTGCTTTGTGGGACAAATGCCACCAGGAGCCCACACTCCAGATATCAGTTTGTGATCTGCGTGCACTGAACGGCAGGAATGTTATACCCTTCATTTCATGGAAGGAAAACACTCCTGTAGATTTTAAAGTAGTAGCTGGTAGTACAAGAACTTCAAATGCTTTTTTTTCACATTGTTTCTGTAAATTTGCATTTTTATATCACTACACTGAGTTAATCAGAAAAGAGTAAATAAAAAAGAAAAGGAAACTAGAAGCAGGAAAAAATAAAAGAGGAAAGAAATGAAAAGGAACTTTATCTTTATGAACACATCACATTAGACCTCCCAGGCAGTGTGTGGTTAGCTATGCAGAGCAGGTGCACACAGTGCTAGTTTCAGGGTAACTTCAGAATCCTCAGTCCTGCAAACCTAAAGCTCTTAGGATAGCAGGAACAGAGGCTGGGACTCCTCAGTGATATTCTCAACATCATGGCTTCAGGGAATCTGTCTTTGAATGTACTGGGAAACCTTATCTTTCTGGAGGTGAAATTCTACAAGAGCAAAGAAAGAACTTACCTTACACCAATGTGATTGCTTGCCATCACCAATATCAGCTTACCAGGAGAGACACAGACACCATTTATCTAGTCACCCTGCTTTCTCCAGATTTCATGGACCATACAATTCTATATAATTGTATATCACAAAAATCAGGACCTAGCAATGGTGGCACACACCTTAATTCCAGCACTTCAAAGGCAGAGGTTGTGGATGTTAAAGTTCAAGGCCAAATTGGTCTACAGAGTGAGTTCAAGACAGCCAGGGCTACACAGAGAAATCCTGTCTTGAAAAACCAAACAACAGAAAGAGTCAGTAAGGCATGCAGATTCTAGGCAGATTCATAATTTCTATAGAAAACACTCTGGTGAGTATGAACCCTCCTCAAATACAAGCCACAAGGACTCTCTAGCCTGTACCCTCACAGCTGAGCCTCACCTGTTCACACCTTCCTGGCTTAGCACTGGTTAGGAGATCGGAGAGAGGACCCACACTCTCAGATCTGCAGAATTAAGGGACAGTGTAACAGAGAGGGCAGGAGAGAGTAAGCAGTGACAGACCTGGGACAATCTGTTGTACCATAAACTATGATTGCATTTTGCTCAATGTAACAAAACAAGCTACTTTTAAGAGTCATGCAATTCTGTATATAGTGTATACAGCATTATGAAAGGTCACTGATTTGTGAAACAGGCCCCATTAGTACAGCCCCACTGTGGGGGGAAGGAAAGGAAAGCACTTGGGCAGATGAGGGAAGGATTCATGTATGGAACAGGAAATGACAAAGAGGAGCCTGAGCAATTCTTCAGTTAAAGTCGATTGTGAAGGCTGTGGCTGCTTAGTCCAGAAAAATGGTAACTCCATGTACAGCCTGAATCAAGGAGGCTCTGGCTTGAGTCTTTGTGTCATTCCACAGTCACCCAAATCATGGACACCCATGACCCATAGGAGCATCAACTAGAGGGGTTTGGTAGGTTACACTGATCAATGACTTGAGGGTGAGGTTACTCGGTCAGGATGCCTACCTTTGGCCCAATCCTAACTTAAACCTAGAAAGAAATGGCTTGTACACTAGGGTAGGCAAAAATGTCACCAATCAGGTGCCTTGATGTTTCCAGAGATGCAGAAGGAAATGACCTGTGGGAATGTGATGGGCAAACCATGAAGAGCCCTTGGGCTGAGGGAGGGTTTCTGAAAGACTGTTTAAGAAATGCATTTTAAAATCTTAAAGCCTTCAGCAAATCCTACCGGCGAGCGCCACCACAAACCTTGAACATATGGGCACAGGGGAGAATTTCCTGAACAGAACTCCAATAGCTTATACTCTAAGATCAAGAATAGACAAATGGGACCTCATTAAATTACAAAGTTTTTGCAAGGCAAAAGACACCGTCAAAAAGACAAAGCAGCAACCAACTAACTGGGAAATGATCTTTACCAACCTTACATCCGACAGAGGGCTAATATCCAAGATATACAAAGAACTCAAGAAGTTAAACTCCAGAGAGGCAAGTAACCCTATTAAAAAATGGGGTACAGAGCTACACAAAGAGTTCTCACCTGAAGAATATCTAATGGCTGAGAAGCACCTAAAGAGATGTTCATCATCCTTAGTCATTAGGGAAATGCAAATCAAAACAACCCTGAGATTCCATCTCACACCAGTCAGGATGGCTAAGATCAAAAACACAGGAGACAGCAGTTGTTGGCGAGGATGTGGAGAAAGAGGAACACTCCTCCACTGCTGGTGGAATTGCAGGCTGGTACAACCACTCTGGAAAGCAGTCTGGCGGCTCCTCAGAAAACTGGGCATGACACTTCCGGAGGATCCGGCTATACCACTCCTGGGCATATACCCAGAGACTTTACCTGCATGCAATAAGGACACATGCTCCACTATATTCATAGCAGCCTTATTTATAATAGCCAGAAGCTGGAAAGAACCCAGATGTCCCTCAACGGAGGAATGGATTCAGAAGATGTGGTATATTTACACAATGGAATACTACTCTGCAATTAAAAACAATGAATTCACGAAATTCCTAGGCAAATGGTCAGAACTTGAAAATATCATCCTTAGTGAGGTAACCCAATCACAAAAGATCACACATGGTATGCAGTCACTGATAAGGGGATATTGACCCAGAATCTCAGAATACCCTAGACACAATCAGCATATCAATAGATTTCTAAAAAGATGGAAGGAGAGACCCCTGGTCCTGGAAAGACTGGATGTAGGGGAACGCCAGGACAGAGTAATGAGAGGGGGTTGAACAGAGAAAAGAGGGAGGGAAGGGGGCTTATGGGACTTTCGGGGAGGGAGGAAACGGGAAAGGGGAAGTGATTTGGAATGTAAATTAAAAAAACAAAATAAAATTAAATTAAAAAAAAATCTTAAAGCCTTTTTAGCCATGTCTTCATCCTGAGACTGGCAGTGGGAACACTACCCAGTGTTTCTAAATAAACCTTCCAAAACAGTAGGAACAGTTACCCAAGAGAGTCAACAGGGCACAGACTCCAGCCATCAACATGGACCCTGCACACTGCTACAGCACAACCTGCTTCACTCATCACCCAGTGATGCCTCTTGAGAGGCTCTGCTTTGCTGCTAAGCAGATCTGACTTCTCTCTCAGAGCATTTGTTGTGCATTTGTATTATCAGAATATTATAAAAGATATTTTTCACTGACTAGAACACTGAAATTATTAATGATCTCAAATATCGTGTCTATTAGGATCAAGTTCACTGTTTATTAACATTCTGTCTCCTGTAGCATCATCCCCATAATGGCTCAGAACAACTCCTACCAGGCAAAACAAGAATAATGGATGACATAATTTGTGAAGTTAAACAGGGAATGGAAAGGGTCTTAGAAATTTTCCAGTTGATAAAGTTCAGCAAGGAGCACTCTGTTAGTTGAGGTTTGAACACCCAACCAATTTATTTTTAAAGCTTTTCAGAACTTTTTTTTTGTTTTTTGAGACAGGGTTTCTCTGTGTAGCACTGACTGTCCTGGAACTCACTCTGTAGACTAGGATGGCCTCGAACTCAGAAATCTGCCTGCCTCTGCCTCACAAGTGCTGGGATTAAAGGCATGAGCCACCATTGCCTGGCTATTTCAGAACTTTTAAGTATTCACACTATAGAAGCCAGTATATCAACACTATTCCTTTTATGGTACATCATCAACAGAAGCAAAACTTAAGCATATATGTTTATATTTGAAAGAAAAACACCAGTTTTTTTCAGGAAGCCTACAAAGGATCATTTCTCAAAACCTCTGGAAATTACGCCATACAACTTATGGATGAGAAAGTAAATTTGGTAAATAGGTCAGAAAAAATTGAAATAAAAATTAACTGACATAAAAACTGGGTAATTTTAGGGCCTTAGGGATATGAATATCCTCGAAAGAAAAATTACTAGATGCAGAACATATTCCTCTGTGCTGAGGGTTCTTCAGACACAGCTTCCCCATGGCAGATGCTGAAACTCCCCCTGCAGCTTCAGAGCTTCTATTCCCTCACCCTGCCTGGGTCCCAACTACCTTCTGATTCTGTACTCACTCAGGGCACTTACTCAGATGGAAGAGGCAGAGCAGGTGGAACTGTGAGCCTGAGGAGATCCTGCACAGACTTAGGTGAAGGGAGTTTTACAGCATCTCTGCAGCTTGTAATTTTAGAGACTCTCAATGACAAGTTCCCACTGGAGAGCAGGGACACGTGGGATCCCATTGGAACATTTTACCTATTGAGTTGACTCTACTCTGTTGCATAACAGCCGTCCTGGGAGACTTTTCACTGAGCTTCTGTGGCGCACCTGCAAGCTAGACCAGTATCCAATGTAGTCAATCTGAACTTGCTAATTTTCCCCTAGGGCAAAATGAATATGAACTAAACTTCTAATACATAATTCATCTGCTAACAGTGAGACTCCTGGTGCCTTCCTTGAGCTTCCATGTTTTTGATTAAATCTACACAGCAGGTGACAGGCTGCTTCATCCAGGGTCCTACAACACATGGAAAATCTATATCCAAGAAATTTTGGTTCTGTGCCCTGTGACTTTCAGATTTCCAGCTCTCATTAAACAGTAAAAATGAACTTAAATTAAATACACAAGTAAAGGAAGAAGTTGGAGTTTGTGATTGTGCAATCATAGGCAGCTTGAACCTAACTGTTCATGACCAACCCTGATATCGATTCTTCTCCCCAGGAAGCTTGAATGGCTAGCTTCCTCCTCACAGGTGGAGTCAAGAAGTCTTAACATCTGTTTTGTCAGAAATGACATGCAATTTTGCTTTCACCTCTTGGATACATTATGTACAGCAATATAAAGATCCTGACAAATGGAGCTACGATCCATACTTTAAAGAGAATCCAATCATCTAGGGTGACCTACTTCTGTTTTTGGATGTCAGAATTAGAAGACAGCCATTTATGATACCTGCTTTCAATATGTCAAGAGAACATATTCAACAAAGAAATATTAAACAAAGAAATAATATTAAAAGCTGTAAGGGAAAAAGGTCAAGTAACCTATAAAGGCAGACCTATCAGAATTCCACCAGATTTCTCACCTGACACGTTGAAAGCTAGAAGATCCTGGGAAGATCTCATAGAGACCCTAAGAGAACACAAATGGCAGCCCAAACTACTATAACCAGCAAAACTTTCAATTACCATAGACGGAGAAAACAAGATATTCCATGATAAAACCAATTTTTTACAATATCTTTCAACAAATCCAGCCCTACAAAGGATAATAGATTGAAAACACCAACAGGAGGATGGACACTATGCCCTAGAAAAAGCAAGAAAGTAATCTTTTTCCAACAAACCCAAAAGAAAGTAACCACACAAACCTAAAAACAACAGGAAGCAACAATCACTTTTCCTTAATATCTTATAACATCAATGGACTCAATTCCCCAACAAAAAATATAATTTAACAGAAATATTTTTCATGTAACTCTTCAATTTTATCAGAAAATGTTTGTGATTCCTATTTCAATCAATTTAGTAATTTTTTTATGTCTACCATTTTAACTATTATTTTCCATGATAATATTTAATTTTAACATTTTTCTATATATTTCTTCAATTTTATCAGAAATATTTTCCATATAAATCTTCAATTTTGTCAGAAAATGTTTAAAATTTCACTTTCAATCAACTTAGAAATATTTTTATGCCTACCCATTTATCTGTATAATTTTCCATGATAATATTCAATTTTAATATTTTTCATTATATTTCTTCAATTTTATCAGAAATATTTTCCACGTAAATCTTCAATTTTATCAGAAAATATCTATAATTTTACTTTCAATCAACTTAGGAATATTTTTGTACCTACCATTTTATTTATGTAATTCTTCATGAAATAGTTTTTACGTATTTTTCTATATATTTCTTGAATTTTATCAGAAATATTTTTCTGGTTGATCTTCAATTTTATCAGAAAATGTTCATAATTCCACTTTCAATTAACTTAGAAATATTTTTACGCCTACCATTTTATCTCTACTTTTCCATGATAATCTTCAATTTTAATGTTATTTTATATTTTTCTACAATTTTATTAAAAATATTTTCCATGTAAATCTTCAATTCTATCATAAAATATTTCTACTTCCTTTTTCAATTAATTTAGCAATTTTTATGTCTACCATTTTACTCTTTAATTTTCCATGAAAATCATCAATCTTAATGAGTTTTTCTATGTGCTTCTTCAATTTTGTCTGAAACATTTTCCATGTAAATCTTCAATTTTATCATAAAATGTTTTTACTTCCCTTTTCAATAAAAAAAAATCACTTGTCTGAGGCTGGAGAGATGTCTCCATGAGTAAGATCATTGGTTGTGAAAACTTGAGGACTTGATAAAAAAAAGAAAGGTATAGTGAGTAATAATAATAATAATAATAAAGAGTTCACACAGGAGCAAAGCATGAAAGATTAGCTATTTCCAGAGGGGACTTGAGACTTAAGAATGTAATCATGTAGGAAACCAAAGACCAAAGTATCTACTATATATGTTTCTACACAAGGCACCTGGGGGAGTGGAACACTCAGAGGAAAGGCAACGCACCCACTGATATGGGGATATTAACCCAGAATCTTGGAATACCCTAGACACAATTCACATATCAATAGATTTCCAAAAAGATGGAAGGAGAGACACCTGGTCCTGGAAAGACTGGATGTATGGGAATGCCAGGACAGAGAAGCGAGAGGGGGTTGAATGGGGAAAAGAGGGAGGGAAGGGGGCTAATGGGACTTTCGGGGAGGGAGGAAACGGGAAAGGGGAAATGATTTTGAATGTAAATAAAAAAAACTTAGAAAAAAAACCCAACTCATGTCAAGGGGAAGTCTGAATGCTGCACATTGGCTTCATGAGTATTTTAATGCTCACACAACAGGCATAACTCAGCTGGGGAAGAGGAAGGGCATAGCATGGAGGCCTCTGGAAATGTTGATCCTATGGCCATCCCTTCCATGAGTGTGCTTGTCTTCTGTCCTAATCACAAGCACAGGTCATTTCCATCCAGTTGTCACCAGGTTTCCTAAAAGAACATGGGAGCTGGTGTGGCAGAAGTGTTGGCCTGGCAGAGGAGGTAGCCTTTGCACCCTGTTCTAACTCTTGGTTTTAGTGGGCATGCCTCAGGCTCCTTAATGTAGTATAATGTTGAATATAAATTTGTCAAATATAACCATTATCATATCAAAGTATGTGCATATATTCCTGTCTTCTTTTATTATGAAAAGTTGTTAGACTTTTACAAAGGCCTTTTCTTTAATTATTGACATGATCCCAATATTTCTCTTTTGAGCTCTATCTTTTTCTCTCTTTGGAGTCTATCTCTGTCCATTACCTAAGATATCCTGCGGAGCAGGTCTCAGACATTGACATCTTACAGAAACTAGGATGTAGCCATAGTCAAGAACACATGTTAAGACCCAGAGGTCAATGATAGATCCAAATGGCTGTTTACTCTGACTCTGTTACATATTGATGAAACCATGAACATTTTCATCTTAAAGAACACTTTTTCCTTGTTTTTCAAACTGTAAGGGAAGTGCTTACTTTCCAGGGAATTGCGGAATTAAGTTCTAGAGAGTAGGAGTTTTGTATACAGTGAGTGCTCCCTAAGCAGGTCAGGAGAAGACTGTATTTTCATCAGAGGGCGCTCTACAGGATCACACTGCCCATGTGAAGGATTACTCTTCTAGAGTCACTAGTGACTGATAATCAGGTATTGGATTTCCTAATTGCCCTCTTTTCTGGGTTTTCTTTTTCTGCTCAGGTGGTGAGGACAGAAGACCAGTAGTAGCCTGTCTCTCATTAACTCCCTCCTTAATTCTCTGAGGCTAGGATAGAGGTAGAAGAGCCCTCCCCTTAGCCCTGTTGAGGCCCATCTGGTCCTTCTATAAAGACATCCCCACCATGATGGGCTGCATCTCACATTATGAGGAAAAAGAAATACTTTATTTTTGAGAGGATTCTGATTGAAAACAAACAAACAAACAAAGAAATGGGAACTAATATCATTCCTAAAGATGCACCCTATTCAGTTTTTGTCTAAATTACTTCCATAGCTCCCGAATTTCCTTGTCATGGCTGACAGATGGAAGATGAAAGCCTGCAGATTACTAGGCAGTCTCTCCTCACCTAGAGGTCTCTCTTTGAATCAGTTCACCTTCCTGTCTTAAGGCCACTGCCTAAAGCCCTAGACACTGCTGAGGGTGTGACTGTGAGGTTTCTTTCTTTCTTTTTCTCAATTTTTATTGGTTATTTTTTAAATTTACATTTCAAATGTTATCCCAGTTTCCTCTCCAAACCCCCTTGCTATCCTCCTTTTCCCTGCCTCCATGAGTGTACTCGCCCACCCACTTGCACACTCCTGCCCCATCACCCTAGTATTCCCCTATGGTCCCACCATGTGTATGCTCTGTTTGGTGGTTTATTCCCTGAAACTCTGGGATCTGATTGGTTGATATTGTTCTTTCTATGGGGTTTCAAATCCCTTCAGCACCTTCAGTCCTTCCCCAAACACTTGGCATCAGCAATACTGTCTGGGCTGGTGGCTGCAGAAGGAATGGATCCCCAGGTGGGGCAGTCTCTGGATGGCATTTTCTTCAGTCTCTGCTCCACTCTTTGTCCCTGTATTTCATTCAGACAGGAACAATTCTGGGTTAAAATTTTGATCAGGGTGGGTGGTCCCATCTCTCAGCCAGAGGCCCTGCCTAACCTCTGGATATGGTCTCTAAAGGTTCTCTCTTCCCTTTGTTGAGTACTTGAGCTACTGTCATCCCTGTTGGGTCCTAGGTACCTGTTGCTTTTCTGGCATCTGGGACTTTTTGAAGGCTACTCCTATGTCCACACTCCCCATTGCTACACACCACAGCTTTGTCCAATTTCCTGACCCTCTGCACATCTCCCCAGTCTCTTCCCACACCTGATCCTGACCCCCTTTTTTCTCTCCCCCTGCTCTCTTCCTCCTAAGTCCTGCCTACCCTCTACCTCCCACGATTTTTTGTTCTAAGTAGGACTGAAATAGCCACACTTTGATCCTCCTTCTTGTCCTTCTTAGGGTCTGTGTGTTGTATCATGGGTATTTCGAGCTTTTTTCCTAATATCCACTTCAAAATGTACACCCGTACTTCACCTACTCCAGGCTTCTAAGGAATTGCTCAGATGAGAGCTTGCATCCCCCACAATGCCTTGTGGCTTTTCCAGGACTTCTGATACTGAGTATTCCAGGAAACTTGAAGGAAACACTGAAACTATGAAGTCTTTGGGTCATGCAAGGGAAGCCATCATAGCTGTGTGATCTACCAAGTCCTAACCTGAGCTATGTAGTGAGGCCTTAATTACCCCTCCAGGTCAACAGGCAGGTAAAACTTGTGGGTTTCTACTAGGTCTCCTTCTGAATTCTCTCTCTGAGCCTTTGCTTTGCTGGTTCCTTCCCATCCTGCAGAGGCCTGGGGAAAATGGATGTGGTAGAGGGCAGGTTCAGGACTCATTGAATTTTCCTCATTATAACTTACATGTATTACATACATAAATTGTGAGGTAAAGATAAGAATAAAATGTGCATTCTATGTTCCCTTTCTCTCTAAAGCCTACAGGCATGATTTGTTTAGGAGACACTGCAGGTCTAGAACACACATACATCTTCCTGCCTGAGCTCCCAGAGCACAGAGTTGATGGTCCTGTGCCAAGACTCCTGCCTATTGTATGTAAGTCTTCCTTACTCCTTACTTTTCGTTGTAGTCATCTTAGAAGGCAGAAGAGGAGGTGAAATGAAGGAGACAGATTTGAGAGGTGGAGAGACTTGTGAGTGCAGCAGGTCTCTGCAATAGATGCCATTACCCACCTGAGTTGTTGGGTCCGAACTGCTTTAGAAGACAGATATTTATGGATTCCCCCCTCCCCTGCCTCCAGGTCCTGAGGTCACATTAGATTTCCTTACCCGTGGGAAATGATTCCCTGCTCCTGTCTGGAATACTCTAGAATCTTGAGTGTAGGAATCCCCTTATACTCTGTGGAAGCAGGCCCTATGCAAACCTAATAGTAGACCCATTGGGAAAAAGAGCCCAAAACCTTCCTTGGCATCTCCTGCAGTTTCTGTTCTGCATTTTGTCATGTCCTTCCCCTGAGGTCAAGGAGGATCTCTCTTGCAACAACTGTATCTGTCCAGTGCCAAGCTAGGGAAGGCTCCCATCTCAGCCCCTACTATAGCAGGCACCAATGTAAATTATGAAGGTGACCAGCCAAAGGTGCCAGACTGTTTGGAAGATACTTAGTTCTGACTATGTATTGCTCCTGTTTGAAGGAACTTCAGGACAAAAATGGAGAAGAGCATAATAGACAGGAGGTCCAGTGACAGGCATGAATTGGGATCCAGCTCAAGGGGAGACCAGGGGCCCTGAGACTATTACTGATGCTCTGGTGTGCTTGCAGACAGAAGCCTAGCATGGATGCTCTCTGAGAGGTCCAAAAAGCAGCTGAAAGAGTCAGATGCTGATATTTATACCCCAAAATGGACTGAAGATGGTGACCCCTGTGGTTGTATTAGAGAAAAGCTGGAAGAAGCTGAGGAGGAGGGTGACCACATAGGAAGACAAGCATGGACCTCCAAAATCTCTCAGACATTGTGTCACCAACTAGGGAGCATACACCAGCTGATATGAGGCCCCCAACACATATAGAGCAAGGGACTCCTAGGTCTGGAACTCAGTTAGAGAAGATGCACCTAAACCTCAGGTGATTTGAGGCCCCAGGTAGGTATGCTGGGGTGGGATGGGGGTGGGGACATCCTTTTGGAGATGGGAGGAGGAGGAAGAGGGATGGGGTGTGTGACAGTCAGAGGGTAGACCAAGACGGGGAAATTCTGGGCAGTAAATAAAGATTTAAAAAATAAAGAAAAGAAAAATGAAAAAAAGAGAGATAAAGAAAGACTGTGTTTTTCTACACTGCTGTGTCTGGTCAGCTGTAATATCAGGTGTCCTTGTTTCTTTCTGTTGTGATAAATCCATGACCAAAAACAACTTGGGGAGAAAAAGGCTTATTTCAGCATATCCTTTTCCCGTCACAGGCCATTACTGATGGAAATCAGGACAGAAACCCAGGGAGGAACTTTGAGGCAGTAACTGTAGCAGAAGCTATACAAGAACATTGCTTGCTTACTGCCTTGCTTCTGATGGCTTGCTCTCCTATACCACTTGACCAAGGAAGCACCATCTACAATAAATTGGCCCTACCAAATCAACCATTAATCAAGGAAATAGCCCAGAGACTTGCTCACAAGACAATCTTGTGGAGGATTGAAGTTCTCTCTTCCCACATAACCCTACCCTTGTCACACAGATTCAAAACTCACTAGCAGAACTATGCAGGAATCTCTGTATACTATGGGAGTGGACTTTGCAATGTGCTCTGAAAGCAACCAAGTAAAATCTTTTAGTTACCTTCCATTGTCAACATGATACAGTCTAGAGTCACCTGAAGAGTTCTCAATAACAAACGGAGCTAAGGAAGCCACAGCTAGAGAGTCAGTAGGCAGCCTTCTGTAGTTTGTTTTTCAGTTCCTGCTTGAGCACCTGCCCTGGCTTTTCTCACTAATGGCCTATAGCTTTTAAGATGACGGAAATTTTCTCTCCAAGTTGCTATTTGTCACAGTATTTTATCACAGCAACAGGGAAACAACCCAGTATATGTACGAACTTGAATGATGCTTGTGGGTCTTAGTTTCCTCCCACAGATAATAACACAGTCAAAAAAAGATCTTTAAAGCTTTTACAAAACTCAGCTGTGCCAGTTTTATTTCCATTAACAAAATATCATGTGGTGAAAACCACTGCAATACTGAAAGAATTAAGTCAAAAACTTTAAAAATGTCAGAGGTTGAGTTACATTCCGCAGACCACAAAGGGGAGGGAGATAGTGATCTAAGGGTGGGGATGCATTCTGAAAGACTGACCGGACTGACCATTGGCCACCATCCTCATCACCTAACAACCAATTAGTTTGTATGTAACACTGTTCTGCCAATCACATTGTGCTTAATGGCGACAGCCCTGAGGAGGGTATAAAGGTCCTCACAGCATGAAGCAAGGGGCTGTTCTTTCTTCTTGTGCAGAGCAGTCCTAGCATGCTAGTTTTTAGTAAAAATTCCTCTTGCATTTTGCATTAATTTCAGTCTCTGCATGGTCCACTCAGGGGATCTGGTAAGGTAAGACTGGTCAAGTCTTACATTTGGTGCATTGACAGGGAAGAAACCTCCTATGGGAACCACCAGAAGGGGGAATCGGACGTCCTGGGAAGAAGGTACCACGGTTTGCCTGAGTTTGCCCCTGTCTTCTATGTCTATGTGCCTTTTCTGAGGGGCCGCTGATTGATTTTATTTTTGGTTTGTAACTTGGAAAGTTGTCCATTAGAGTTGCCATGAGCGGAGGGCAGACGTGCCTAATGCCACGGCAATGAGTGTCCTGGGGGATGCCCCAGATTCTCTGTTGGAAGTCAGTTCTGAGAGGGTTGACTTCATTTGGACTCATTGGTGGAGACTGCGACTGAGGCATTTGGTTTTTCTTTTGTGGCGCTCATGGCAGGGGCATGTTGGTCTTTTGTGGTGTTCGGGGCAGGGGCGCATTTGTATTTTAGTCTTCTGAGTTTTGCTAAATTTGATTTATTGTCCTTGCTCTGTGTTCTTGGACCTAGATGCCTGTCTGTGGCAGGGTCGAGCAGTCTATGTGCTGATTGTTTTACTCTGTGTATGTTGGTTGTCTTATTCTGTGTTTTTTGGACTTAGACTGATGGCATTGCCTGGTTGTTGGACAGACTGAAAAGCACCTCTCTGCTCCTCTGTAGGGACCTAGACTTACTGAGCTCCAAAATCGGGTCATGTGACTCAAGCGCATCAAGTTGGAACAAAGAAGAGACAGACTACTAGAACACTGAGGACCCCTGGTGGGGCAAATAAGTCTTAACAAGACACTCAAGGAGGCACCGTTTAGGAATTCTGGGTTTAAGCTGGTACAGATGGATGAGTTAATCAATTGTGTTAAGTTAAAATAAAGATAGTTTATTTCATTTATTTTTAGATTGTTTATATTAGGATGTTGAGTTTTGTGGTTATATTATTTCTCTGTGAGAGAGGTCAAAATAAGACTTTTTCTGGCTCAAGGATGATTTTTTTTTTTTTGGTTTAACCAAAAAAAGGGGTGGTGGTGGTGTCTTTAAGTTCTTAAGACTAGCCTTAGGCCATAGTGATCTGATAAGGTGCACAGAATAATTTCAATATTTCTGTATCTGTTGAGGCCTGTTTTGTGACCAATTATATGGTCAGTTTTGGAGAAGGTGCCATGAGGTGCCGAGAAGAAGGTATATTCTTTTGCTTTAGGGTGGAATGTTCTATAAATATCTGTTAGATCCATTTGATCCATAACTTCAGTTAGTTTCACTGTGTCTTTGTTTAGTTTCTGTTTCCATGATTTGTCCATTGTTGAGAGTGGGGTGTTGAAGTCTCCCACTATTATTGTGTGGGGTGCAATGTCTGCTTTGAGCTTTAGTAAAGTTTCTTTTATGAATGTGGGTGCCCTTGCATTGGGAGTATAGATGTTCAGAATTGATAACTCACCTTTGTAGACTTTTCCTTTGACCAAAATGAAAGGACCCTCCTTATCTTTTTTGACAACTTTTGGTTTAAAGTCAATTTTATTTAATATTAGAATGGCTACTCCAGCTTGTTTCTTTGGACCATTTGCTTGGAAAATTGTTTTCCAACCTTTGATTCTGAAGTAGTGACTGCCTTTGTTACTTAGGTGGGTTTATTGTATGTAGCAAAATGTTGGGTCCTGCTTACATATCTAGTCTGTTAGTCTATCTCTTTTTATTGGGGAATTGAGACCATTGATGTTAAGAGATATTAAGGAAAAGTGATTGTTGCATATTGTTATTTTCTTTGTTAAAGGTGAAATTATGTTTATGTAGCTATCTTCTATTGGGTTTTTTGAAAGATTACTTTATTGCTTTTTCTATGGTGTGGTTTCCTGCCTTGTGTTGGTATTTTCCACCTATTATTCTTTGTAGAGCTGAGTTTGTGAAAAGATATTGTGTAAATTTGCTTTTGTCATGGAACGCCTTGTTTTCTCTGTCTATGGTAATTGAAAGTTTTGCTGGGTATAGCAGTCTGGGCTGATATTTAAGTTCTCTTAGGGTCTGTATGACATCTGCCTAGGATTTTCTAGCTTTCATCATCTCAGGTGAGAAGTCTGGTGTAATTCTGATAGGTCTGCCTTTATATGTTGCTTGACCTTTTTCCCTTACTGCTTTTAATATTCTTTCTTTGTTTAGTGCATTTGGTGTTTTGACTATAATGTCAATTTCTGCTCTGGTCCAGTCTGTTTGGAGTTCTATAGGCTTCTAGTATGTTCTAGTATGTTCATGCACATATTTTTCTTTAGGTTTTGGACTGAAAAGCAACTCTTTGCTTCTCTATAGGGACCTAGACTTACTGAACACCAAAATCAGTTCACATGACTCAAGTACGCCAAGTTGGAACAAAGTAGAGACAGAATATTAGGACACTGAGGATCCCTGGTGGGGAAAATAAGTATTAACAAGACACTCAAGATGGCGCCATGCAGGAATTCTGGGTTTAAGCTGGTTCAGGAAGAGGAAGAAATCAATTGTGTTAAGTTAAAATAAAGAGAGTTTATTTCAGTTATTTTTAGATTGTTTAGATTATCATAATGGGTGTGACGTTGAGTTTTGGGGTTCTATTATTCTTTTGGGAGAGAGGTGAAAATAAGGGTTTTTCTGGCTCAACAATGTACAGGTTTAAAAAAGGGGGGTTGTATTTATGTTCTTCAAAAGTGTGATTAGGCTCTAGACATGTTCCAGAGCTATTTAGATCAGAAAAAACGAGATAGTAACCTTCTTGCATCAAACCCAGAAGTAGATAACCACTCAAACATAAAGATAGAGTCAAGAATAGCAGGTGGCAATAATCACTATTCCTTAATCTCTCTTAATATCAATAGTCTCAATTCACCAATAAAAAGGCATAGACTAACAGACTGGATACGTAAACAGGACCCAGCATTTTGATGCGTGCAGGAAACGCACCTCAGTGTCAAAGACAAACACTACCTCAGAGTAAAAGGCTGCAAAACAATTTTACAAGCAAATGGTCCCAGGAAACGAGCTGGAGTAGCCATGTTAATATCAGATAAAATTGACTTTCAACCTAAAGTCATCAAAAAAGACACAGAAGGACACCACATACTGATCAAAGGAAAAATCCACCAAGAAGAATTCTCAATTCTGAATATCTATGCTCCAAATGCAAGGGAACCCTCATTCGTAAAAGAAACTTTACTAAAGATCAAAGTATACATTGCACCTCACACAATATTAGTGGGTGACTTCAACACACCGCTCTCTGAAATGGATCTTTCAGGAAAGCAGACACTAAACAGGGACACAGTGAATCTAATTGAATCCTTGGACCAAATGGAACTAACATATGTATATATATATATATATATATATAATATTTCATCCTAGAGCAAAAGAGTACACCTTTTTCTCAGCACCTCATGGTACCTTCTCCAAAATCGACCATATATTTGGTCACAAATCAGACCTCTAAAGATATAAGAAGAACGAACTAATCCCATGCCTCATATCAGATCACTATAGAATAAGGGTGGTCTTCAATGGCAACAAAAACAAAAGAAAACCCACATACACATGGAGGTTGAAAAATGCTCTACTCAATGATAACTTGGTCAAGGAGGAAATGAAGAAAGAAATCAAAGACTTTAAAATTTAATAAAAATGAAGACACAACATATCCTAATTTATGGGACACAATGAAAGTGGTGCTAAGAGGAAAATTCATGGCCCTGAGTGCTGCCAAAAAGAAACAGGAGACAGAATACACTAGCAGCTTAATGGCACACCTGAAAGCCCTGGAACAAAAAGAAGAAATACACCCAAGAGGAGTAGAAGGCAGGAAATCATCAAACTCAGGGCTGAAAGCAATCAAGTAGAAACAAATAAAACCATACAAAGAATCAACAAAACTAGGAGTTGGTTCTTTGAGAAAATCAACAAGATAGATAAGCCCTTAGCCAGACTAGCCAGAGGGAACACAGACAGTATCCAAATTAATAAAATCAGAAACGAAAAGGGAGAGATAACAACAGAAAATGAGGAAATTCAAAAAATCATCAGATCCTACTACAAAAGCCTGTATTCAACACAACTAGAAAATCTGGAGGAAATTGACAATTTCCTAGACAGATACCAAATACCAAAATTAAATCAGGATCAAATAGACCATCTAAACCATCCTATAACCCCCGAAGAAATAGAAGTCGTCATTGGAAATCTTCCAACCAAAAAAAAGCACAGGTCCAGATGGTTTTAGTGCGGAATTCTATCAGACCTTCAAAGAAGACCTAACACTTCAAACTATTCCACAAAATAGAAACAGAAGGAACACTACCCAACTTGTTCTATGAAGCCACAATTACGCTGATACCAAAATCACACAAAGATCTGACAAAGAAAGAGAATCTCAGGCCAATCTCTCTTATGAATATCGATGCAAAAATGCTCAATAAAATTCTTGCCAACTGAATTCAAGAACACATCAAAATGATCATTCACCATGATCAAGTAGGCTTCATCCCAGGGATGCAGGGATGGTTCAATATAAGGAAGTCCATCAATGTAATCCACTACATAAACAATCTCAAAGAAAAAAACCACATGGTCATTTCATTAGATGCTGCGAAAGCATTTGACAAAATTCAGCATCCTTTCACGTTAAAAGACTTGTAAAGATCAGGAACTCGAGGCCCATATCTAAACATAGTAAAAGCAATTTGCAGCAAACCAGTAGCCAACATCAATCCAAATGGAGAGAAACTTGAAGCAATCCCACTAAAATCAGGGACTAGACAAGGCTGCCCTCTCTCTCCATATCTTTTCAATATAGTACTTGAAGTTCTAGCTAGAGCAATTAGACAACAAAAGGAGGTCAAAGGTATACACATTGGAAAGGAAGAAGTCAAACTATCACTATTTGCAGACAATATGATAGTATACTTAAGCGACCTGAAGAACTCCACCAGAGAACTCCTTCAGCTGATAAACAACTTCAGCAAAGTGGCCGGATATAAAATTAACTCTAGCAAGTCAGTAGCCTTCCTATACTAAAAGGATGAGCAGGCTGAGAAAGAAGTAAGGGAAATGATACCCTTCACGATAGCCACAAACCATATGAAGTATTGTGGCGTGACACTAACCAAACAAGTGAAAGATCTGTATGACAAGAACTTGAAGTCTCTGAAGAAAGAAATTGAAGAAGACCTCAGAAGATGGAAAAATCTGCCATGCTCATGGATTGGCAGGATTAATATAGTAAAATGACCATCTTACCAAAAGCAATATACAGATTCAATGTAATCCCCATCAAAATCCCAACTCAATTCTTCATATAGTTAAAAAGAGCAATTCAAAAATTCATCTGGAATAACAGAAAACCCATGATAGCTAAATCTATTCTCAAGAGTAAAAGAACTTCTGGGGCAATCAATATCCAGGATCTCAAGCTGTACTACAGAGCAATAGTGTTAAAAACTGCATGGTATTGGTACAGTGACAGACATGTAGATCAATGGAACAGAATTGAAGACCTAGAAATGAATCCACACTCCTATGGTCACTTGATCTTTGACAAAGGAGCTAAAACCATCCAGTGGAAAAAAGATAGCCTTTTCAACAAATGGTGCTGGCTCAACTGGAAGTCAACATGCAGAAGAATGCAAATTGACCCATTCTTATCTCCTTGCACTGAGCTTAATTCCAAGTGGATCAAGGACCTCCACATAAAATCAGACACACTGAAACTAATAGAAAGGAAAGTAGGGAAGAGTCTTGAACATATGGGCACAGGGGAAAATTTCCTGAACTGAACTCCAATAGCTTATGCTCTAAGATCTAGAATTGACAAATGGGACCTCATAAAATTACAAAATTTCTGTAAGGCAAAAGACACTGTCAAAAAGACAAAGCGGCAGCCAACCAACTGGGAGATGATCTTTACCAACCATACATCAGACAGAGGGCTAATATCCAATTCATACAAAGAACTCAAGAAGTTAGACCCCAGGGAGCCAAGTAACCCTATTAAATGTGGGGTACAGAGCTAAACAAAGAGTTCTCACCTGAAGAATATCTAATGGCTGAGAAGCACCTAAAGAGATGTTCATCATCCTTAGTCATTAGGGAAATGCAAATGAAAACAACCCTGAGATTCCATCCCACACCAGTCAGGATGGCTAAGATCAAAAACACAGGAGACAGCAGTTGTTGGCGAGGATGTGGAGAAAGAGGAACACTCCTCCACTGCTGGTGGGATTGCAAGCTGGTACAACCACTCTGGAAAGCAGTCTGGCGGTTCCTCAAAAAACTGGGCATGACACTCCTGGAGGATCCGGCTATACCACTCCTGGGCATATGCCCAGAGGCTTTACCTGCATGCAATAAGGACACATGCTCCACTATGTTCATAGCAGCCTTATTTATAATAGCCAGAAGCTGGAAAGAACCCAGATGTCCCTAAACAGAGGAATGGATTTAGAAGATGTGGTATATTTACACAATGGAATTAAAAACAATGAATTCACAAAATTCCTAGGCAAATGATCAGAACTTGAAAATATCATCCTTACTGATGTAACCCAATCACAAAAGAACACACATGGTATACAGTCACTGATAAGGGGATATTAACCCAGAATCTCGGAATACCCTAGACACAATACGCATATCAATAGTTTTCCAAGAAGATGGAAGGAGAGACCCCTGGTCCTGCAAAGTCTGTATGTAGAGGAATGCCAGGACAGAGAAGAGAGATCGTGGATTGGGAAAAAGAGGGAGGGAAGGGGGCTTATGAGACTTTCGGGGAGGGAGGAAACGGGAAAGGGGAAATGATTTGGAATGTAAATAAAAAAACTTAGAAAATAAAAAAAAATAAATTAAAAAAAAAAAAGAAATGATGGAAGGATACCTCCAGAGGATTAGATTCTAAAATATCAAGTGAAAAATCTTTCTTCGTGATACTAAAATTTTGATTTGAGATTTATATATTACAGAAAATACCACCCCCCCTTCATATCTCAATGCCCGTATTCAACTGAAGAAGTTATGAAGAAACATTTACCCAGTTCCCTGGGATTTGGGACTGAAGAAGATTGTTATTTGATTGTCTTTCTAGAAAATGTAGAATACTTCAGATTTAAAACAGGAAAGAAATAAGATTGATTATATTGCCATAATTTCATTTGGTAAAAATCCTTTCAACTGTCACTAAGTTAAAGTCATAAGTTCTTATAGGATACAGAATTCATTTTGATTCCTTATCAAGGTTTTCATTGGTATAAATCTCTTCTAATCACACTAAATGTTTAAAAGAATAGGGTTTAGACCCAATCCTTCTTTGTGGTTATTATAACAGGTCTGAGATATTTAAGCCTGTGAGTTTAGGGCAAAATAAACATAAGGCTCTGAGTTTATTGTTAGGGTTTTTTTCTAGATATTAACCAGAAACAGCTGAAGATGGTTAATGGACAACGGTCCACATTACTTCACGTAGATAGTTGGTTTTCAAAAATGTCAGAAATCCACAAAATATGACATTTAACGTTAATTATTTCATTTGTTGTAGAGACTAGCGTCCTCCTGACAGCTTCCCTTTCTTGGATTCAAAGATGAGTCAGAAGGCTGAAGACCTATGCTCCAATGTTTTGAAGTATAAACTGTCCAGTTGTTCAGCAATTTCTATCATTTGGCTAAGTCTTAGAAGCTGTGTTAAGCTTCCTATATATTTTCAGTTAATATTGATCACTCTCAGATTTCTGACGGGGTTGAAGATTGTTAGCCTCATAGACAGCCCAAAGCTGATATATATATTCAAATAAATAGTTTTCAGACTGTATAAAATTTATAGCCAAGACATGAGTCATGTGTTAATTCTTGCAGTCTTTTAAGATAGTACAGATGACAAAGGTTCTGTTTGATTGACAGAGATGACAGATGGGTGTTACGTCTATCTTATTATTTATAATTTACAAAATGGTAATAGTTATGTTCAATTTACAGTTTATAAAAGAGTTTTTTTTAATTAAACAGAATGGGTAAAATACAAGATTTCCTATCCTTTCACATTGAGGCAGTGAGAGACCAGTAATTAAAAAACAAAATAAAAGAAGAAGAACACCAGAGGAGTGGAGCAGGAGGAGACCTGAGACCACCTCCTCTGTTATTGAGGTGGCTCTCTCACTAAGGACATATGTTCCAAGAGACTGATTAATCTCTTAGAGACTGCTTTATTTATAATAGAGGAAGCCAAAAAGAATACCCCCCCCAGACACAGGGGCACCATCAATTGACCAGACTGTCATGAACAGTGGACTTTCCCTTACTAGACCTGACTGGGACTTTAATATGACAAAAAGTAAGGGGCACCTGAAAGTCCACTACCAGGCTCCATTGGCAGGTCTCAAGGGCCTGGCAACCCACAAATTTGACAAAAGCACGTGAGGTTAAGCAGGGACCAGGTGAGTCACCCACAGACTTTCAAGAGCAGCTTGTAGAGGCATTTCGCTAATATGTGCCCTCTGAGCCCAGGGGCAAGGAATATAAAGCTACTGCGACAATGGCTTTTATAGACAAGTCTAATAGAGATGTCAGAATAAAAGCTTCAGAAGCTAGAGAACAAAATAAGTCTATAGAGAGATTTAGTTCAGGATGCTGAGAAAGTCTATAGAGAGGTATAGTGCAAGTTGCTGAGAAGTCTCCCATTACAGGGAGACAGAGGAGGAGAGAAAACAGAGAAAAAACATGACAGTAAAGGAAGCTACAGAGTCCTGGCTATAATAGTTAGAAAAAACAGAGAAGAGAGAGAGAAAAGGACCAGTGTGCATACTGCAAGGAGAGAGGTCACTGGGCTGGAGTGTGCCCTAATAAATAAAAGTCAGGAGCAGGAATTCCCAGGTCTTTGGAAAGGTGCTCCCGAATGGCAAAAGTATTAGCCCTGGATGAAGACCATGACTAGGGGAGATGGGGTTCTGACCTCCTCCCCCAACCCAGGATAACTCTGAGAGTGGAGGCGAAACCCACTCAGTTCTTGGTGGACACAGGGGCTCAACACTTAGTCCTCCAAGCCAGTGGCCCCGATTCTAAGGAAACATTTTAGGTACAGAAAGCCACTGGCACCAAAATGTGTTCATTGACTACCCGAAGAACAGAGATGAGCCAGGTATCCCATTCATTTCGGGTCGCCCCAGACTGTTCCTACCCTCTGTTGGAGCAAGACATACTCTCCTAAATGGGAGACCAGATCACTTCTTGCCCAATGTGCTGGAGCTAACTGGCCCACAAAGAGGGACTGACCCCTACTGAAAGTCACTACAGACAGGAGCAGTTTTCCATAAAAGACAGAGACAAACAAGTGCTGCTATGGTGGATGCACAAGTGACATCTGAGTAGAAGAACCTTTCCCCCTGACATGTCAACCAAAAAAGTAGAGCTAATTGACTTCACTAAGACCTTGGAACTTGGAGCCACCAAGAAAATTAACATCCACACGGATAGCAGGTATGCCCTTGCTGCAGTTCATGTCCACAGAGATATATGCCGAGAAGACTGCTCACATCAGAGGAAACCAACAGGAAATCTTGGACCTCTTAGATGCCCTAATGAAGCCAGCAACTCTGAGTACAATTCACTGCCCAGGACATCAGAAGGGAAAGACTCAGTGGGCAATAACCAGGCAGATCAAGTGTCTCCAGGAGTGGATATGCAGGAGCCTATACTGGTTATGGGCCTGACAGAGACACCCACTGGGAAATGAGACTAAATTAAGAGATGGCCTCACTTAAAATATGCTGAAAAAAAGAGATTCAGATTGCTAGCCACCCTACCAACTATCACCAAGAGAAGGCGCACACAAGAAGGGACAACTATGCTCCCAGAAAGAAAACAAGAGACTTACTAGGACTCATTTAAATTTAAAATGTAAAATGTAAAATGGACTCATTTAGGGGATAAAAAGCTTTTCCAAAGCAGTTAAAGGACATAAAGTATATATATTTGTAAGTCTTTAGGTTTTGGGCTAGAGAGATAGCAGAACAGTGTATGATATGCCAGCAAGTGAATACTTATGCAGCCAAGAGTAAACAAAGCAAAAGATCTAGGGGAGAACAGCCTAAAATATATTGAGAGATTATATAAAGTTAAGACAAGAAAATATTGCAACAATTACCTTCTAGCATTTGTAGATGCTTTCTCTAGAAAAGTTGAGACTTTCCCTACCAAGCAGGAAACATCTGAGGTGATTAGAAGAAATTTTCCAGAGTTTCGGAGTACCTAAGGTAATTGGATTAGACAATAGTCCTGCTTCTGTCTCCTAAGGTAAGTCAGAGATTGACAGAGATATTGGGGACTAATTGGAAACATTATTGGGCATACTATCCCTAGAGCTCAAGACAGGTAGAGAAAATAAACAAAACCCTATGAGAGACCTTAACTAAATTGACCTTGGAGACTGGCTCAGGCCAGGTAGTGCCCCTCCCCTTGTTGGTTGTTCCTGTTCTGAACCCAGAACAGGCCCTGCCATTTTAACTCAAACCCTTTTGAGATACTCTTTGGAACCCCAACTCCTTTGGTGTCTACTGGGCCCTCCCAGGAGGTGTCCATCAACATGAGATTTGGCCCAAACTGGCTGCCTTAAATGCTCCAGGGATGCCCGAGACTCCTCACTGCTTCGACTGGTGACTAGGTCTGTGTAAAAAAGCTTCAGAGAACAATCCCTAGAACCCTGATGGAAGGGACCCTTCCTGGTGCTGCTAGTCAATCCCACAGGCCTCAAGGTTGACAGTATTGCGGCCTGGATGTATGCTTCCCATGTAAAACCTACTGATGCCCCTCTCTCCAAACCCTTGCTGAACAGTACAGAAGATAGACAATCTGCTCTAGCTCAAGATCACTTGACCTTGATCATGACTGCCTGGTGGTACCCTTGGATTCTGATTCCTTCCCCTCTCCCCCTTCCTATGTGCCCATTCCCCAAACCTGTTATGGCACTCACTGTCTTCCTTCTGTTGGGGTTAGAGATGGCCAGGTCAGCCACCAAGACTATCGCTCTGGACTTATTAAAAAAATTATGACATTCTGATAGCAGCCATTGATTTAGATATAGAAAAAGAAAAATAAAAATAGAAACTTCCATCACTCACCTTCAAGAATCATTGACTTCGTTATCAGGAGTAGTAATTACTGCAGGATAGGAGGGCTAAGTGCTGCCTTAGATGAGGAGTGTTCCTCTTATATAAAACATTCGGGGTCTTTAACCCTGTTAAGATCCTTGATTGTTCTCCAGCTATATTTGACTCTTGGCCCCTCCAATTCGAACTATCAGGAATATGAGCTCTCAATGCCAACAATTACTTCAGGATTGAAGCATGCACAGAAAAAGGGGAGGGGGGATGAAAGAGTTTACTCAAAAACTTTAAAAAGGTCAGAGGCTGACTTACATTCCTCAGACCACAAAAAGGAGGATGAGACCGACCTAAGGGTGGGGACACATTCCGAAGGACTGACCATACTGACTGTTGGCCACCAACCTCATCACCCAAAAACCAATTAATTTGTATGTAACATTGCTCTGCCAATCACATTGTGCTTAATGGTGATGGCCCTGAGTAGGGTATAAAGGCCTGCACAGCAGAGCATGAGGCACAGGGCCATTCTCTCTTCATGTGCTGAGTGGCCCTAGCATGCTAGTTTTTTTTTAAAAAATTAATAAAAATTCTTTTTGCATTTTTCATTGATTTCCATCTCCACATGGTTCACTCAGGGAGACTGGTAAGGTAAGAGTGGTCGAATGTTACACTACAAAATTGTATCCTAACAGTTCCTTTCAGTGCCCAGCGTCAACATTGAAAGCCAGGTGGGAGTCTGCATGTCAGATGCACAACTGTGTTTATTTTGCTGTGTCTTCTCTGGGACCAGTGTTAGAATATTGTGGAGGATGTGTTCCCCGGATCTCACTAAGGTTTTCCTTGAGATCCCTGAACCTGATGATTTCAGTTGAATGACTTCACATAGGGCACAGTGTAGATGGCAGTAAGAGTTTATTACAGGATAGCATGAAGAATTTCCAATGGCAAAAGTGAGCAATGCGCAGCCTCCATTTTGGAGAAAAATCACTGTCCAGGGATGAGAGCCAAAGAACCCATTGCTTGGCTTTACATACTGAGGTAGGCTTCATACTTTTCCAAAGAGTCTGGAGGAGGCAGCTTCCCCAAGGACTCTTTTCTATTCATTATGCTGACATGCGCATGTATATTTACACTTAAGGAAGGGGATGGTAGTATGTCTTTGTTCCTTAGTGAATAGCTTCCTTCTAGGCAGTTACTAACCTGATGAGGTGATAGGTTACCAGCAGTTTAGCTATTCCTGTCTCCAAGCAGAGCCAGGTGCACCTCCCATATCCCACTATTTTGACTCAAAGTCATGTAATAACAACTTTAAAAGAATTACAGAATGAAAATAGTGCCTATATAAGAACAGACATCTTCAGCACCTGGAAATATCTTCCCTTTCCTGGGCCCCAGTGAAGCCCTACTACCTCTATAGTGTCTAGTCTCTGCCTAACTTTTTAAGAGCTTCTCTTGTAATCTAAGGAGGAAGAGTTGTGCAACTCTCCACTTCCCTAAAATTAGTGTTTTCACAAGGACATATGTGAGAGACAAAGCTGGTTTTGAAGGAAAGGATGGGGGTATACACTCTGGCAAGTGTGGAGATATTTTATTAGTCCATGAACCCACTGAAACTATTCCCTTTGGGAAATGTTCTTTGAGACAGAAATTTCTACTCTGTTTTCTATTATTCTATTTTCACAATCCTAGGCTTGACCAAAATTCTCCCTGCTACAATTTCTATCTTCTAGTTTGTTTGGTTGTGGACATTCTGTGGTTTGGTAAATCCTTCAGGTTCAGTTCTGGATTTAACAAACAGTTGTCTGTGGGAAAGGGCCCCTCCTTACTGACGTTCAGAGCTGTGTTCCCTTTACTACTTATTAGACAGAGTTTCAGCATCTCTAATGAGCTGGAGAGTGATCAGCCTCCCCTTTCATTCCTGTACTTGTTTCATCCCTTGACTTGATAGCATATGCATCGTTGCGGTTGTATAGCACAGCCTCATCTTTTGGTAATGTTGTGCTTCATCTTGAGCCAGTACCTTGCACAGCCTGGGTCTCAGCAGACTAGGGGTAGTGAGGGAAGGGACAGAGGACAGGCACACACAGACATACAGAAAAGGTGGGATTGGCTTGGGATCTCTGATGGAGAAGCCACAGCAGCCCAGAAGTTGAGTGTACATATTATATTCAGTTGAAAAAGAAGTGGTGTTTTTTACATACAGATAAACAAGGAAGCAGGTTATTGCATACAGTTGAACAAGGAGGCAGGGTATTGCATACAGTTGAGCAGGGATGCAGGTGTAGCTGCTTTCAGGAATAACTGGCTCTGTAGTGGTCAGTCTTCAGGCTATAAAAATTTGAGCAAGGAGAAGCTATGATGGACATTATCTTCACACACTGAGAACGTTCCTACTTGGGCCCAAGGAGGGCTTTGCCATCCCACTGATCTTTACCTAGAGAAGGTTTACCCTCACATGGGTTTGAGCCACTGGTCATTGACAGAGCTGGGCTAATGTCAAATAACACACATTCATTCAGGACTTGGCTAGTTTCCTACAGAACAATTCATGAGTCAGATATACTCAACCTCTTGGAAATGTTGCAATTCATTTGCCTAGTGGTGCCAACATGGTGGGAAAGCATGCCAGGAAGCAGCAGGCATGGCAGCTGGAATAAGAAACTGAGAACTCACATCTTTTTTTTCTTTTTAATGTGGAACAAGTTCACTAGTTTATACTGCTCCTCTCTGAATCTTACATGTATGGTGACTAAGAAATTTCCTTACAGAATATGAATTAATCCTTTGTCCTCTTGCTCCTTTCCTTAATAATTAAACACATTTTTAAGCAAGTTTTCAGACTACCCTACTCTGTCCTCTCAGCACCATGAGCATTTCCTCTTCCTTCAGTGTTTCTGTCAGATGCAAGCTGTGGCACAATAATAGATGGCATTGTGCCCAGATGTCAGGCTGCTGAGCTCCATGTAGGCTGAGGTGGACAGTGTGACTCTTCAGTACAGGGGACTCTGTTCTGCATGGGTAATGAATGTGTTTTCTTCTAAGGATATTCACTTTCTGTAACTCCTAAAATTCATCAATTTTCACACTTCTGGAATATCCCCATAGATTCTTGGTTTGCATTCATTTTTTTTCTAAAATAAATGACTCTCTGTGTCAGCCCTTAAGTCATACAGTGAATTTCCTGACTTATTCTTTCCTATAGATCTTCTCATGTTATCAAGGAAACCTTAAAGCCACATCTTAATGTACTGTCTTCAGCTCTGTGTTTGTCTAGTATTGTTATTGTGTGGACTTCTTTCGTTTGAATAATTCAGAGATTTGAAGCTGTGGTGGTTTGAATATGCTTGGCCCAGGGAGTTGCACTATTAGGAGATATGGCCTTGTTGCAGTAGATGTGACCTTGTTGGAAGAAGTGTGTCACTGTGGGCATGGGCTTTAGGATCCTTATTCTAGCTATGTGGAAGGCATTTCTTTCCTGTATGACTTTGGCACAAGATGTAGAACTCTCAGCTCCTCTTGTACTATGCCTACCTAGATACTGCTGTGTTCACTCCTTAATGATAATGAACTTAACATCTGAGTCTTTTAGCCAGCCCCAATTAAGGGTTGCCTATCAAAGAGTTGCCTTTTTTATGGTGTCTTTTCACAGAACTGAAACCGTAAGTAAGACAGAAGAAGCTTTTAAATGAAACTAATCTGCATGTTCAAAGGTGCACATTGGACAGTGTAACACTGTTCTGGGTCTCATTCCTAGTTCATCTAAATCTACTAGATCTCAGAGGCTGTCCTGGGTTCTTCAGATCCATAGGATATCTCAACTAAGAATCACGGCTGCCAGTTATGATATATCAAGTCTGTGGTAAACTTTTTTTTATTTTCTATATTTTTTATTTATATTCCAAAAAAATTCTTCTTTCCAATTTCCTCCCTCCCCGAAACTCCCATAAGACCTCTTCCTTCCCCCTGTTCCCCATTCAACCCCCTCTCGCTTCTCTGTCCTGGTATTCCCCTACATCCAGTCTTTCCAGGACCAGGGGTCTCTCCTTCCATCTTCTTGGAAATTTATTGATATGTGAATTGTGTCTTGGGTATTCCGAGATTCTGGGTTAATATCCCCTTATCAATGTTATTGATCTTAGTCATTCTGACTGGTGTGAGGTGGAATCTCAGGGTGGTTTTGATTTGCATTTCCCTAATGACTAAGGATGTTGAAGATTTCTTTAGGTGCTTCTCAGCCATTAGATATTCTTCAGGTGAGAACTCTTTGTTTAGCTCTGTACCCCATTTTTAATAGGGTTATTTGGCTCTCTGGGGTCTAAATTCTTGAGTTCTTTGTATATATTGGATATTAGCCCTCTGTTGGATGTACAGTTGGTAAAGATCTTTTCCCAGTTTGTTGGCTGCCGCTTTGTCCTTTTGACAGTGTCCTTTGCCTTACAGAAACTTTGTAATTTTATGAGGTCCCATTTGTCAATTCTTGATCTTAGAGCATAAGCTATTGATGTTCTGTTCAGGAAATTTTCCCCTGTGCCCATATGTTCAAGGCTCTTCCCTAGCTTCTTTTCTATTAGTATCAATGTGTCTGAGTTTTTGTGGAGGTCCTTGATCCACTTGGAATTGAGCTTAGTACAAGGAGATAAGAATAGTTCGATTTGCATTCTTCTGCATGTTGCCCACCAGTTGAACAAGCAGCATTTGTTGAAAAGGCTATCTTTTTTCCACTGGATGGTTTTAGCTCCTTTGTCAAAGATCAAGTGACCATAGGAGTGTGGGTTCATTTCTGGGTCTTCAATTCTCTTCCATTGATCTACATGCCTGTCACTGTACCAATATCATGGAATTTTTACACTATTGCTCTGTAGTACAGCTTGAGGTCCGGGATACTGATTCCCCCAGAAGTTCTTTTACTGTCAAGAATAGTTGTAGCTATCGTGGGTTTTCTGTTATTCCAGATGAATTTTTCAATTGCTCTTTCCAATTCTATGAAGAATTGAGTTGGGATTTTGATGGGGATTGCATTGGATCGGTATATTGCTTTTGGCAAGATGCTCATTTTTACTATATTAATCCTGCCAATCCATGAGCATGGTAGATTTTTCCATCTTCTGAGGTCTTCTTCAATTTCTTTCTTCAGAGACTTGAAGATCTTGTTATACAGATCTTTCACTTGTTTGATTAGAGTCACACCAAGACTTTACTGACTACAATCTTCATCTACAGGTTACCATGTCCTTTATGTCATAAAGCTCACATAATTTCCATAACTGTGTGTTACCTATGCTGGAGATGAAGCCTGTTCCTGTCTCTGTCAGTGAGGATGGTGCTGAACATTCAGGATCCTTATGGAGCTTGGCCTCAGCTATGTCCATCTGTCTTCCTGGCTCTCCAGGGGTATGTGAGCTCTCTGCAATACATCTAATGAACAGAGAACTCTGGGGAGGACCAGGAGTCCAGCATTCTGGAAGAGAGCCATCATGTTGATAAAATTCAGCAGAATTAAGTCTAAGGAGTAAAGTGAGAAAAGTTTGGGTTCTCTATTTTGTGCAAGCTTTCTGATCGCTCCCACAGGTGTGACAAGGGACCTCACTTCAATTTGAGCTCAGTGTTCCCAAAATGGCTGTTTCTTGGACAGAGTGAGTACTGTGACAGGCAGTTAACATGATCCACTGGGATGCTTTGTTTCCATACTCCCAAGCTAGAACTTGTCACTCTCCTCAGACACAGAAATTACATGGCACAGAGATGCATTAAAGACTCCTTTCTCCTCAGCTTGTGGAGGATCTCTTTTTGTCCAGAGTCTGCTCCTGCCACGTCCATCTGAGTCAGTGCTCTGCACACAAGGGCAGAACCAGAGGGTGGTCAGGACACAGGCAGGCCCTGGAGAGAGCATCTTGGGGGCCTTAGGAGGAGTTTGACCATCTGCAGAGGAGACACTGAGTTCTGATGGCCACACAACACAGAAGACTATTTTCTTCATGAGAAATGTGCATGTTTTCTTCTCAACATACTCATTTCCTTAAATTAAAGACTTTAAAAATTAATTTAGACCACACATTTATTCCTATGAACTAAATAAATCACAATTAATAGCTGGATAAGTTCTCAAAGTACATACATTTCCCTGGTTTACTTCTTCCTAAGACAAATCATTAGAGAATCAAGGTTTTGGAGAACTCACTTTAATTAATCATCCTCAGTTGTGTATCTATCATTTCAGTACATACAGCAGAACTGTTTTGATGTAAGTTCTTCTGTTGTTTGTAAAACATTGCTCTTCTGGAGGTGAGCATCACAAATGCCTCCTTGATCCAGAAGACTGACCTAAAAGGGAGCATGCCATATTGCCATCACTAGTGCCACCTGGTCAAGAGAGACACAGATGACATTTCTGCAGTCATTCTGATATCTGCTAATATTGCACCACACTTTTGTCAATCAGACATTCAAAGCAAACGTATGTGGTGTAGGCCTCTTTAAATGATCTATGATTGCAAGAAATGTAAACAATAACTTCTATACTGGTCATTTCATAGGGAAGAGTCTGATGAAGATGATCCCCTCTGCAAACCTTTGTATTCTCTGGCTTTTGCTGTCCCAGCTGCGTCTCCTCTGCTCACACCAACCCAGTAAAGCACATGGCATGGCCTCAGAAGTCAGGCACTGATGCTGTCCATGATCAGTGATGTAATTTAGTACACATCCCTCAATTAGAAAAGTTAAGGGTGACTGCCCTGTAAGTGTCCTGAGAAAACCTCTTCTGGTACGAATCCAGATCCCTTTTTGCACATGAAAACACAGGCTTATTCACAGGTACTTTATACTCTGTGAATTAAGAATTCAATCCCAAAAATGTGACATAGGTTTGGGAAAGTTGGTCCCAAGTGAGAGTATGAGGAGGCAACAGTTTAGTGGACAGGTCAGGGAAATGATATGGATAGGGAGACACAAGTGACCAAGAAAAACCAGAACTCTCTTGTTATAGTCATCTATAGGAATGTCCCCTGCAGGAGGACAGAGTTAGCTTGACCTGCACTGCAGTGTTCAAGGAAGCCAGGACTGCAGACACAGTGCCACCCTGCAGTTACCACAATCAGGGAGAGTCCTGAAGTGCCTGGTATTACCAAATTAGCTTCACATAGGTCACCAGTGCTCAGGACAGTGACCTGAACTTGTGATCTGGAGAGAGATAGAGAGTGGAATGGGGGTGGAGAAACCCCTCTGCAGATGCTCTGTAGAATTGTGCTTATATCCCTGTGTGTGCACTGATCCAGGGAGAAGTAGGAAGGACAGACACATATATTTCCTTCTCTCAACATGAAGTCAGCCTGCCCATGTCCTGGTGTGGAGACAGTGTGTGAAGCTCATGGTTTATGTCAGGGCAGCTGGGCACCTGTCTGCTCTCACAATCTTAGATCAGTGAATTGTGTTCTCACCATCACACAGCTCACCTTTACCATGTACTCATCCCTTCATCCCCTCTGTGCTAATGTGAGATGGACACATGGTGTTGGACAGGGAGCAAACTTTTCCATCTGCATGTGGAACTGAATAGCGTGCTCTCTTTGTTGCACAATTCTATCTGGAAAACTAATAAGATTTTGAGAGATGCTGGTACATCAAGGAAGAAAGCCACCAGCAGGCAGGTGTCAGCTCTGTGTCCAGAGAGGCCATGAAGTACAGGAACTGCAGGAATGCCATGTCAGAGGCCTGGGAACACCCAGGCTAGGAGATAATGGCTACTTCTTAATAGTATCTTGAGAATTGATCCCCATCATCTATCTTTCTTTCTTTCTTTCTTTCTTTCTTTCTTTCTTTCTTTCTTTCTTTCTTTCTTTCTTTCTTTCTTTCTTTCCTTCCTTCCTTCCTTCCTTCCTTCCTTCCTTCCTTCCTTCTTTCTTTCTTTCTTTCTTTCTTTCTTTCTTTCTTTCTTTCTTTCTTTCTTTCTTTCTTTCTTTCTTTCTAACCAAAATAGTTGTGTGTACCTCTTGTTGTTCAGACTTGTAGCTACGATGCCTGCCAATGTTTTTACATATACCCAGAACAGCAGTAGAATAATATGCAGACTCAAGAGGCTACAGAGAAGCCTCAGCTCTGACCCAGCTGACAGCCTGGGAGACCACAGCCTGCAGCAGACTCTGCTTGTCTTTTCAGCTCAGTGAGGAAACATCAGCCAAGTCCAGCTCTCTGCACAGCTCTCATCCTCCCTCCTAGTCTTATTCACTGCACATCAGCAGGAAGCAAGATGTGTGCTCATGTTTGCCTGTTTGGATGTGTTTATGAAAAGATATAGATGGAGAAGATCTGAAAGATATGTAGAGAGCAGGACAGGATGCGGCTTACAGGAGCAGCTTGACTGACTTTCTCTGACTAGGGAAACAGCAGGATTGACAGACACAGACTTTGTTTCTCTCAAGCTCTTGGAATTTGGATTCTGGTTCTTTAAACACCAGGAGAAGAAACTACCACTGTGTTCACTGTGTGATTAGTATCTAGAAAGGTCTCCTCACAGAACATGTATAGTGTGCAGACAGTGAGCCAAGAGCATTGGTATGTAATATCTGAAAGTGAATCTGGATGAAATCACTTCAAGAGAAAATTTTGGAGGGAACCTTGAAGTAATGGGAGATTGTCCACTAGTAGATGATGCTGGTACATCGAGGACATTTCCTTCCATACACACTGGAGTTGTTTTTAATTACTCAAAATACAGAAGTGACATACATCATAAATAGTTTTGTTTCAGTTAAGAATATAATAAAAGTAAAAGGAAGGATTTTAATGAAACTATGCAATGAAAACATCATTTTTTATAGTAGGTACACAAATAGTTTAAATCACTATAATATATGATATCATACAAGGAGCAATGATGGACTTCTTCTTTGAGATTCATTGAATAAAAACAAAATGTAAATATGAAACTTTGAAGATTCCAAAGGGAAATTAACTAATTTTTAGGGGTTTCAGGAAATATCCTTTACCTCTTTACCTGTTTAGAACACAGTCCCCTATGGTCAGGGGCTATCAGAGCTCAGCATCTACTGTACAGAAGCTGAAAACCTCCTTGCAGTCCCCCAACTCCTCAACACTCCTCCTGCCTTGTACATGACCACCTTATGATTCTGCACTTAGGGTGCAGGGCACTTACCCAGATGGACATGGCATCGGGGGACTCTGTGAATGAGGAGATCCTGCTTAGGAGAAGGGAGTCTTTATTGCATCGCTACAGCTTTAAGCTTTCGTGTCTGTGGAGGATAACAAGTTCCCACTGGAAGCATGGAAACATGGCATCCCCTTGGATCATCCAACCTCCCTAATGATCTCACTCACTCTCTCCTGGATGATAGCCATCAGCAGAGGTCTGAGGATAACTTCGAGTTGCCTTCCCATACCTGTGGAGGGATCAGAATGTTTATTTCATATAGACAACACTAACTTTTCTTACTTTACCTCTTAGACTTAGTTGGGACCAAATTCATTCTTCATAATGCCTTTCTATAAGATGCATGACTCCTTTGCCTCTCTCATTACTTTTCAGAGCTCTGAGGGTCCTCTCCCTACAGTGTTGACTGATAGCCTGTCCCTGAGTCAGATCTCCCATGCAGTAACTGGTTTCCATTGAGGGTTGATTCTGTGTTCTCTGGTATCTGAACTATGTTTTAAGATGTAAGATGTGAGTACAATCTAAAAGTGAATCTAAAAAGAAGTGAAATTCAAAACAGAGATGAATGGCAAAGTTCTGAGGTGAGGTTGTTATAGGAAGGTGGAACATTGGGTATGAGTAAGGCCTGGTCTATTTGGACCCCAGCCTATGAGGAGCAGGAATGGGGACCTCTTCCTCCCTGATGATGTCAGGAAGAGGCAGTGCTTTCTATGAATGGAACTATATGCACCGTACTTCAGTCTCCTGTGCAGGCATGGTGTATACACCTGCACACTGGACTCAGGAGATAGAGACTGGGCATATTTGTTTCAAGAGTAGCCTGGGTGACTCACAGAGACCTTATCAAGAAAAGCAGGTATTTTAAAGAGACTCTCAAATAGGTATTCAAATGAGAAAACCATACCAGTATGGTCAAGACTATTCCCCACTTTCTCTTCTATGAGGTTCAGTATATCTGGTTTTATATCAAAGTCTTTGATGCTCGTGGTCTTGAGTTTTGTGCAGGGTCATAGATCAGAATCTGTTTGCATTTTTCACATAGAGAGACCCAGTAAGTCCAGCACCATTTGTTGAACATGCTTTTTTGCCCACCATATAATTCTGGATTTTTTTTTATCAAAAATAATTTGTCCATTGGTTTGTGGATTTATGGTCTGGATCTTCCTTTTGGTTGCATTGAACAACTTGTCTGTTTTTAGGCAAATACCATGTGCATTTCATTATTATAAATGTGTAGTATATCTTGAAATTTGGTTACCTCTAGAATTTCCTTTTTATATAGGATTGTTTTAGCTGTCTGGGTTTTTTCTTCTGCAACATGAAGTTGAATATTGTACTTTCAATGTCTTTTAACTATTGTGTTGGAATTTTTATGGGGATTACCTTGATGCTGTAGATTGCTTTTGGTAGAATGGTCATTTTACTGTTTATCCTACTGATCCATTAACATGGGGGATCCTCCCATCTTCTGATATCTTTTTCAATTTATTTCCTCAAAGACATTAAAGATTTGACATACAGGTCTTTGACCTTCTTGGTTAGCGTTACCCCAAGATAATTTATATCATTTGTGTCTATTGCGGAGGGTGTTGTCTCTCTGATTTCTTTCTTAGACTGTTTATAATTTGTGTATAGAATGATAGTGAGCCTCTTTTTTGTTAGTCTTGTATCCAGACATTTTGCATGAAGGTGTTTATCAGCCTTAGGAGTTGCCTTGTAATGTTTTTGGGCATACTTATGTATACTATCATATCTCCAAACAATACTTTAACTTCGTCCTTCTCAATTTGTATTTCCTTGATCTCCTTTGACTGAATTACTGCTCTAGATAGAACTTCAAACACTGTGTTGAATACATAAGAAGGTGTGTGGGCAGCTTTGTCTTGTTCCAGATCTTAGTGGAATGGCATTATGTTTCTGTTCATTTAATTTGATGTTGGTTATCTGCTTGCTGTATATCACCTTTATTATGTTTAATTATGTGTATTGTATCCCTGATTTCTCCAAGACTTTTATCTTGAAGGATGGTTGGATTTTCTCAAAAGGATTTTTCAGCATCTGTAAGAACATGGCTTTTTTCTTTCACATTATTATATGGCACATTGACAGATTTTCATCCCTGCATCTCTGGGATGATTCTAATTTGATTATGGTGGATGATCATTTTGATGTTCAGGAATTTGGTTTAGATTTTTTTATATTATTTTTTATATATTTTTTATTTTCTAAGTTTTTTTATTTGTATTCCAAATGATTTCCCCTTTCCCGTTTCCTCCCTACCCAAAAGTCCCATAAGCCCCCTTCCCCCCTCTGTTCCCCATTCAACTCCCTCTCACTTCTCTGTCCTGGTATTCCAGTACATCCAGTCTTTCCAGAACCAGGGGTCTCTCCTTCCAACTTCTTGGAAATCTATTGATATGTGAATTGTGTCTTGGGTATTCTGAGATTCTGGGTTAATATCCCCTTATCAGTGACTGCATACCATGTGTGTTCTTTTGTGATTGGGTTACCTCACTAAGGATGATATTTTCCAGTTCTGACCATTTGCCTAGGAATTTCATGAATTCATTGTTTTTAATTGCAGAGTAGTATTCCATTGTGTAAATATATCACATCTTCTGAATCCATTCCTCCCTTGAGGGACATCTGGGTTCTTTCCAGCTTCTGGCTATTATAAATAAGGCAGCTATGATCATAGTGGAGCATGTGTCCTTATTGCATGCGGGGAAGCCTCTGGGCATATGCCCAGGAGTGGTATAGCTGGATCCTCCGGGAGTGTCATGCCCAGTTTTCTGAGGAACCGTCAAACTGATTTCCAGAGTGGTTTACCAACTTGCAATCCCACCAGCAGTGGAGGAGTGTTCCTCTTTCTGCACATCCTCACCAACACCTGCTGTCTCCTGTGTTTTTGATCTTAGCCATTCTGACTGGTGTGAGGTGGAATCTCAGGTTTTGATTTCTCTCCTTATTTTTTCCTTGACCAAGTTATCATTGAGTAGAACACTGATCTGCTTCCATGTATATGTGGGCTTTCTGTTGTTTTTTTAGTGATTGAAGAGCACCCTTACTCCATAGTGATCTGATAGGAGGAATGGGATTAATTAGATCTTCTTATATCTGTTGATGTCTATTTTGTGACCTATTATGTGGTCAGTTTTGGAGAAGGAACCATGAGGTGCTGAGAAGAAGGTATATTCTTTTGATTTAGGATGAAATGTTTTATAGATTTCTATTCAATCTATTTGGTCCAAAACTTCTGTTAGTTTTTCTGTGTCTCTGTTTAGTTTGTGTTTCCCTGATCTGTCCATTGAGGAGAGTAGGGTGTTGAAGTTACCCACAATTACACCAATACCCAATACACCAGAAAAGTGAGACATTTAAAATCACATCTCATGATGATGATAGAGGACTTTAAGAAGGACATAAAGGACTCTCTTGAAGAAATACAGTTGACCCAGAACTACATGTTGAAAATGCTGGTTTTGTCCCCCCCACCAGATGGTTTTGGATCCTTTGTCAAATATTAAGTGACCATAGGTGTGTGGGTTCATTTCTGGGTCATCAATTCTACTCCATTGGTGTACCTGCCTGTCTGTGTACTAGTACCATACAGTATTATCACTATTGCTCTGTAATACAGCTTGAGATCAGGGATGGTGATTTCCCCAGAAGTTCTTTTTTTGTTGAGAATATATTTTGCTGTCCCTGGTTTTTTGTTATTCCAGATGAATGAGAAGATTGCTTTTTTATCTCTATGAAGAATTGAGTTGAAATTTTGATGAGGGTTGCATTTAATTTGTAGATTGCTTTTAGCAAGATGGCCATTTTTACTATATTAATCCCGCCAGTCCATGAGAATGTGATATATTTCCATCTTCTGAGATCTTCTTTGATTTCATTCTTCAAAGACTTGAAGTTATCATACAGAACATCCACTTACTTGGTTAGAGGCACACAAATGTATTTTAACTTTAAGGTCTGTATATGATAACAGTCTACTGGGGTGGGGACCTACAAAAAAAGACATCCCAGCTGGAAAATTTTGCCTGCCTCTTGGTTTTACTGTATTTTGTCCTAGATATCAGCACACCTGGAGTAGGAGGAGCTAGGATCAACCTTTTCTAATAAATTCCCATGACTCATCTACCAGAGAAATGAAAGGGACACATCACATAGTCAGCAAAAGTCTTTGTTCATTTGTAATGTCAGATTTATTGGTCTTTACCCATTTAATACTTTTTGCCTGCTCTGCATTAGGATGGATAATGTGGAAGCTCCCATGAGTTGCCTGTGGTACTAAGAGTATTCTCCATGGGTGAGAAAACTACATGCTTCCCCTGCTCAAAGCTCCTAGTGTTTCCCATTCTCTCTGACACTCAGCACTGGTACTGTTCTGATGCTTAATTATGGCATCTCACTGTAGGTTTTATAATATTCACCCAGTAACAAGAAAGGAGATTAATCCTTTCCTGGGTATATTTTCGATGATATTTTTGGGGGATTTGTTTGTTTGGTTTGGATGTGTGTGTGTGTGTGTGTGTGTGTGTGTGTGTGTGTATGCATTATATACGTATAATGTGTGTATACATATATTTTTCTCTGTGTATCCCTGGCAGACTTGGAACTCAATTTCTAGACCAGGTTAACCTCCTACTTAGAGATTCTGCTGCCGCTGCCTCCAGAGTGTTTACATTTAATACCTCCAAGATACAGATTATTTTGGAATTTTTAAATATATTCTTATTTTTATGTTTGATTTGTGGCTGTTGTGTAGTAGTGTAGACTCAGTTCTGTAGCTTGTACTGACCTTGAACTCACTATTCTGCTGTTTTAACTTAGGGTTACAGACTTGAGTCACCAGGCCTAATGTTGTTCATGTGTTTTATACAATTTACATTTGGGTGGTTTCTTCATCCTCAATTCTTGATATTTTAAGTGTTCTCCCATATCACCTAGATAAATATCATTTCATTGATTGACATGAGGCCTGTTTGAGGCCTCACTCAAAGTGAAGACAAAACATACAACAGATTTTCTCCAATCTTTCTCTTTCCTCTAATTAGTTTCCAGTAATTTCTTTAGATTATATGTAAGTGTCAGCACTGAAACCACTGGATTCTAGGTGTGGTGGTGTGGATGTAGGTGACATTTCCTTATTTTGAGTAACAGAAAACAGTTTTACTGTGTGAAGTGTGCCTCTGGGTATGTTCAGCATTGAGAAATGTATTACTCTCTGAGAGTGTTCAACTCTGTGAAGTGTATGTCTGAGTTTGAGTTTCTATGCAAAAATTGTGCTCTACGGAGCTATTGGTTTAATTTCAAGTATGTAGGCATCCTACAAGACCAAGTTTCTCATAATGTTTTTTATACTATGGCTAACTAACTATCTATTACTAATATACTATTTAAATTTGGATGTTTTGACCCCATGTAACGTACTTTGATTATCATCTCTACCAATTTAACTCCTCTAAGATCTGTCAATTGAAATTCACTGTTTGTGTCTCTCTGGAGGGTACATGTTCAATATCTTCCTGGTGGACTGTCTAACATTCCATAGCATGAGAATACCATGATCTGATCACACATCCTGACACTGCCAAACAGTGGCTATGCCTACCTTTCATGATTTTAAATCTAGCTATCTGAGCATCATTGTGCAAATGACAATATGGTTCTCTGCATATACTTTTGGCTGTGTGTGTGTGTGTGTGTGTGTGTGTGTGTACACTAGATCATATGATAATCAGCTCTCAAAACAATGTTTCCTTATATATTTTGCCAAATATAAAAAAACTGAGCCAACTGAATTATTGGAAATGTAATAACTATCAAAAAAGTTAAACTCATGGAATGTGCCAGAGAGAGAGAGCTTAGCACTTGAGTATCCTGCTCTTTAGAAGACTCAACATAAATTATCAACACACATACACTGGGTGGTCCACAAGTAGATATTGATGGAACTCCAGAGTACCTGATACCTCTGACCTCAGTGAGCAACTGTACTCAAGTACTCTCTCACATCCACACACATATAGGCACACACATACAAACAAACACTGTTAAATCTTAAAAATGTATCCTTCTTCAGAATGCAAAAGCTATGTACTAACCCAATGAGCAACTGCATTCATGTACTCTCTCACACCTACACACACATATGAACATACATACAAACAAACACTTTAAATCTTAAAAATGTATCCTTCTTCAGAACGCAAAAGCTGTGTCCTAACCCCAGTCAATCTTCTTTGAAAACACACTGAATGATAGAATCCTCATGTGATATCTGAGAGGGTATGTAGTTTCATCTTCTTCCATCTTCACACAAAGTAAACCTAGTTAACAGAAAAAATTACTTTCATGTATCAATTCAAGCCACAGAATATTGCCACTATTCATGATTCATAACTCCAATGGCAATATATTAGATTATATTCAGGGTCCATACCCAACAGTGAATAATCAAATATTTACTATAGTGTCACACATTGACCTCAAAAGCTTAGCTATATGCTTTTCAGTGCAAATAAACACAAAAGGACTGATGGTGGCATAGCTATGGGACACAATAATTTGGACACAGTACAATGTGGAGTCATCCTTGAACATCATCCTTGAGTGGAAGATAACAGTGTGTAAGATGTAGAAAACCACAAAGAAGCTCATGAGCAGCATGGTGGTCCTGGTGGCCCTTTGCTCTGGGGAGGCTTTTGATTAAAGGCTGGGGCTCTGAAGGTGCCTGACCTGCTTCCTATGCCTCCATAGGAAAGCCAACATGTACCCACTGGACAGGGCCATGAGACCCATTAGAAAGGCTTCCCTGATGACCAGCATTGTGGAAAACATGCTTGTTCTAGAGTAACTCATGGGTAGAAGTGAGCAGGGCTGAGTAATATACATAAAATTCTCTGAAGTCAAGATGGGAGTAGCAATAATTGATGTGAAGAGGTGACTGCTAAAAGACATACAAAGAACACAGAGGAAAAGAAAGGCACCTGAGATGTGATGGGGCATTTATGTTTAAACTTTGCTAAACAGGAGCTTCTAGGACTAAGGGTGATGGTCCAAAGGACATTCAGCAGACAGGAAGCACAAAGGGTGAGGCCCCTCAGAAGCCTGTGCACATAGATAAGGGATTGCCATGTGGTAGAATCCTGTCATCCCTAAGGCATAAACTTGTCCACAGCTATGAGTCCCATAGTTACAAGCAGCATTAGTTGGACTAGGGACAAGAAAGCAATGTAGAGATCAATGGGCTTAGGGCTGTTCTCACCAAGGAGCATACAGAGGTGGGCAAAAAACGATACTGTTAGATGATATTCCAACACTCACTTCAGAGAATAAGGTGATCTTCATATTTGTGTCAGTGTAGAGTATGTTGACTTTATTCATTTTATGTGTGTAGGAAGCTAAAGCAGCAACCTGAGGAGAAAACAGAAAACAATTCATTAAATAATATGGTCTTGTTCACAAGTTACAACCAACACCAACCTGACAACAAGATTTCAACTCATCCTGCTTCCATATCACAAACTAAGCTCCAGCTCATACTACTTCAAAGCAATCCCCACTGTCCCCATTTTCCTAATGCTTTCCAATCAAGGTCGAGTTGTCTGTACCATTGTGGGGCTACATCTGAATATAAAATTTCTTGTATATTAAATATTTCTATGAGTTCTAATAAGTATTCCCACTCCTGGTCCATGGGTTTAGTTTATTCTGGAGCAAGAGCTGCATCTCAGTTGATATCAGACAAACAATAGCTTTACCCATCTCGTGAATTTGAATGGAGAAGATTGCACAAAATTAGAACTGTGCCCTCCTGAAGGACTGTGTGCCCATGGGTTCCATGGGTCATTTTATTTCAATGTCTGCTTTATTCTGCTCCTTTCCTCCAGGTCAAATATTCATTCCCCATTCCCCATTATCCATTGTCCATTCTACTCTCTCTCTCTCTCTTTCTCTCTCTCTCTCTCTCTCTCTCTCTCTCTCTCTCTCTCTCTCTCTCTCTGTGTGTGTGTGTGTATGTGTGTGTGTATGTGTGTGTGTATATGTGTGTGTATGTGTATGCTTGTGTTTTTATGTGTGTGTTTCCCTTCCCCATACACCATTTTTCCTCTCCTCTCCACTCTTTACTCTCCCCCACTACCTATTTCTCAAACAGCAATTCTCTGTGTAGCCTTGGCTTCCTAGTACTCACTCTGTAGACAAGGATGGCTCTAAACCAAAGATCCTCCTTCCTTCCCAATGGTTGGATTAAAGACATGTGCCAAGACTGCCTGGCCAGGCCAAATATTCATAATAAATCTCTAGAACAAATGATTGCAATTTGTACTCTGAATCAAATTCTACCCACTGCAATTCCCTCAGAGTGTTACCTTAAGCATTCCGAGCTCCAGTCACTTTGTCTAGAACATATGGACCATTGGTCCTGTACCTGGGTCAGAGGATGCTAGGTGTGAAAGAACATGCTGGATACATACCCACCTAACATGGAACTGTTTCAGGCACAGAATGATCTCCATAGACATGTCAGCGGATGGTTTTCTCATGCAGTGCCTTGTCAAGAGACCTAGGAGAAAGATTTCACCACTGTGAATGACTCATCATCTCTCTCCCTGCTTGAAACAGAAAAGAGAAAAAAATGACCAAAATTGCAGATTGATGGAGCCAGGTCCCCTTCCCAAAAGTTGTGAAAGCCTGGTCTTCTCTGAATTTTAAAAGACTCAGCATCCAACCTATGATGTTAATCTCCTGCTGTGATACCTCTAAAAAAGACCCTGAGAATCAAATATCAGTGTAAACATAATTTTACTCTTCACTCTTTTGACCTGTAAAATCAGGGTGGTGAATAAACTACAGTTATAATAGATTTAGGGTAATCCCATTCTAAAGTCATGATTAAATGAAAAGTATCACCCAGTCTTAAAGGATAGGTTCCACAGGAGTCTTCCATAGCCTAGAGTGCAGGAGGCTTCTCCAGACAGCATAGAAGACAGATCAATGTACATGAAGAATGCAGTGTAAATTTTATATAGAACTCATCATTTCTTTCAATGAACATTTAGTACATATGAGGCCTATACTATTGTTAAAAAATTAAAAAACAAGTCAAAATCAAAATAACTTCGCAGATAAATACTAAAGAACTAATAACTGAATACCAAGGGTGTGAGATAAAATAATTTCATAGTTGGAATGAGAGACTCCTGAGTCTCCCATGACTTCTCATTGACTCTGAGGCTCTCACCTTCCAGGGCTAACAGGCAGACTTTTGCTGGGTCAGTCCTCATTTGGAATATCTGGACTCCCTGTAGTATTGGTTCTATGTGCCTTTATTTCCATAAGCTCAGCCTCAGGATTCAAGCTGTGAGTGACATTTACAAGTAAATTTAAAAAGAAATAATAGAAGAACAGCTGTAGGCCTTTGGTGAGTCAATCATGGGCACCTGAAAGCAGCTTAGTGGAGGATTAACCTAAAGTCTTACTACTATCTCCTGTTCACTCTCTGCTCTATGCATGGGTTCAAGATGTGAGTTCTCACTAAGAGGAAACCTCACTAGAATAAAATTTATTTGGAGGCTGAAACTGGATATTCAATTGAGGAAGGACATTGAGATTTTAGTTTTGACATTCTGTACTGAAAAGAGCTTCTAGGACACAGTTTTCTATTATAGTGGTTTTCACCACAAAGGATTTTTGAATGGAAATAGTTTGTAAAATGGCATAATGATGTTAAATGCTTCAAACAAATTTTTTGACTGCCTTATTGTCTGAGGGAGCAAACTAAGACACCAGCATCGAGCAAGTTACTCCATATCCTGGTTTCTTTTCTGTTGCTGTGGTAAAATACTGTGACCAATTGCAACTTGGAGAGACATTAATTTGTTTTAACTTCCAAGCCATAGGCCACTGGTGAAGGAAGCCAGGGCAGGAGCTCAAATAGGAACTGAAACAGAAACTACAGAAAGCTGCCTACTGGCTTTTTACCCTGGCTTGCTTAGCTATCTTTCTTATTGAGAACCCTGTAGATGACTCTAAACTATATGATGTTGACAAATGAAGGTAACTAGAAGATTTTATTTGGGTGCCTTCAGAGCATGTTGCAAAAACCAGGGAACTAATATCACTCCAAAGAGGCTCCCTATTTAATGCTTATCTAAATTTCTTCCACAGCTCCCAGATTTCCCTGCTGTGGCTGTTAGATGGAAGATGAAGTACCGCATGTTGCCAGGCAGTCTCTTCTCACTTGGAGTTCTCTCTAGAACCAGAATCACCTTCCTGTCATAAGGCCTAAGGCCCTGGACACTACCGAGGCTGTGACTGTGAAGAGACATGGTATACAGACTTCCCTCACCTACTCCAGGTTTGGAAGGAATTGTTCATATGAGAGTGCCTCCCACAATGTTTTTTGGCTTGCACAACTTGGTGACATCTGGGAAACCCCGCTGCTACATAGCCCAGGAAACCTGAAGGAAACACTGAAAGCCATGATGTCTTTGTGTCACACAGGAGAAGCCAGTGTTGCCTCATGATCATCCAAGCCATAGCCTGAGCTATCAGTGGTCATGTTACCTCTGCAGGCCAACAGGCAGGAATCTTTTCCTACCTGTGCCTTGTAGTTAGTTTGTACTTGGGCTCCTCCTGAGTTCACTCCCTATACCCTAGGTTTGCTGGTTCCTTCAGGTCCTGTAGAGGTATGGGGAAATATGATGCTCGAGAGGCCATGTTCCTCGTCAAACTTAGACATGTGTTACATACATATTTTGGGAGGTGAAAAAAATAATAAAGGGTGTTTTGCTTGCCCCATTTCTCTTTAAAGACTGTGGGCATGGTTGATTAGGAGAAACTGTTGGACTAGAACACTGATACATCTTCCTGCCTGAGCTCCTGGTGTGCAGAGTTGATGGTCCTGTGCCAGGACTCCTACCTGCAGTTAAGTCTTGTTACTCCTCACTCCCAGGAGTAGCCATCTTAGAAGGCAGAAAAGGAAGAGAAATGAAGGAGGCATATTTGATATGCGGAGAGACTGTTCAGTGGAGCAGGTCTCTGCAATAGACTTGAGTACCCAGGTGAGCTGTGGTATCCAAAGTACTATGGAAGACAGACATAGTTAAGGATTTCCCCCACTGCCTCCAGGCCCTGGCATGTCAAATTTCCTCACCTGTGGGAAATTCTTCCCTGTTCCTGCCTGGAATGCTCTCGAATCTTGAGTGTGACAATCTCCCTTATACAATGCAGAGAACGGTCCTATGAAAAACCTAATAGCAGACTCATTGGGAAAAAGAGCCCAAAATCTTTTTAGGCATCTCCTGCACTACCATTTCTGCGTTTGCCTTGTACTTCCCCTGAGGTCACAGAGTCTCTCTCTGGAACCAAGTGTACATGTACAGTGCCAAGCTAGGAAAGGCTCCCATCTCAGCTTCTACTATAGCAAACACCAATGTAAATTTTGAAGGTGACCAGTCAAAGGTGCCAGACTGTTTGGAAGAGTACTTAGACACCCCAAATGCTCCCTGGAATTAACCTGTTATCCTGGAGCCAGACAAATGAGAGTGACAGGGCACTCCTCCTCTCTCACATCATGAGGGGAGAAGAAATCAAGTACATAAAGTTAGCTTACAGAGTAAATGGTGTTTAGCCACCAACACATTTTCTGTGAACACCAAATTGTTTTTCATTGGAGGAATTTGTGTGTACACATACGACATAGCTTTATAAAAAAACCATTGCTTTCCTCTGTGGGCAAGCACAGGGGATTTAGTTTAAGTTTTAGGTATGGAGAGTGGGTATCAGCAAGGAGAGGAGAGGAATGCCCCAGGTGAGGCATCCAAATCTCCTTCAAGCCCTCTCTGGCATTGCCATTGCTTCTGGGTCTATGCGACCCCATCAGATCTTCCACACATCTCAGAAACAGTATTGGATCCTGGAGGACAGGGACAATAAAAATGACAGTGTCTTTCCACACTGCTATGTCTGTTCAGCTTCCACAGTCTCAAATGTCCTTGTTTCATTCTATTGTGAAAAAAGCCATGACCAGAAACTACTTGGGGAGAAATGGGCTTATTTCAGCTTATACTTCGCATATCATAGGCCATCACTGAGGGCAGTCAGACAATAAACCCAGGGGGAGGAGCCTTGATGCAGGAACTGAAGCAGAGGCCATAAAAGAACATTGCTTGCTTACTGCCTTTCTTCTTATGTCTCTCATATGCCACCTGCCCAAGATTCACCATCTACAGTGAATGGGCCCTACCAAATCAATCATTAATCATGAAATAAGTCACAGTCTTGCTTACAAAACAATCTGGTGGATGATTGAGGTTCTCTCTTTCTAGATGACCATAGCCTGTGTCACACTGATAAAAATTACTAGCAGAATACTGCAGGAATCTCTGTATACTAAGCCAGGCAACCTTGCAACATGCTCTGAAGGCACTCAAATAAAATCTTCTAGTTACCTTCATTTGTCAACATCATATAATTTAGAGTCACCTACGGCGTTCTCAATAAGAAAGATAGCTAAGCAAGTAAACATCTGAGGAAGAGAATACTATGGTGGATATTCTCTCCACACACTGAGAACATTCCTACTTGGACCAGGGGAAGGCTTTTCCATCCCTCTGAGCTTTACTCAGGGAAGATATTGCTCTTACATGGGTCTGAGTCACTGGTCATTGACAGAGTTTTGAAAATGTCAAATTACACACATATATTTGAGACTAGGCTGATTTCCTACAGAACCATTCATGACCTATATCTTTCTTTACTGCTTATAAATGTTCCAATTCATTTGACCAATAGCCTATCATTTTGAGAAGCATGCAAGCAAGGAGCAGGCCTGGCTGCTAGAATTAGAAACTGAGAACTCCAGTCTTTTAATTTATTTTATTTTAATGTGGAACAAGTTCACTAGTTTATACTGCTTCTCTCTGAATCCCAATTGCAAGGTGACTAAGAAGTTTCCTTACGGAGTAAGAATTAATCCTTAGTTTTCTTACTACTTTCCTTAATACTTTAACACAATTAAGCAAGTTTTCAGACTACCCTTCTCGGTCCTCTCAGTCCCGTGACAGTTTCTTCCAACTTCAGTGTTTCAGACATACCTCAGATGTAGGCTGTGACACTATATTAGTCACAGCAACAGATGGCAGTGTGCCCAGATGTCAGGCTGCTGAGCTCCATGTAGGATGGTCTGGAAAGCATGTCTATATCCAGTATGCTTCTGTCCAAGAAACTTTCTCTCTCTCTCTCTCTCTCTCTCTCTCTCTCTCTCTCTCTCTCTCTCTCTCTCCCTCTGCCTCCCCTTTCCCATCTCCTATCTTAACACATTGGCCATTGGCCTCTTTATTATCAGGTGATACTTAGAAGAGATTCTCATTACAAAAATGAAATTTAAACGATTGAAAAGTAGACAAAAATGTATGATAAACAAAAAGATTCATAACCATAAAAAATTACAGTTGTAGCAACAAAAATCATTTATGATTAGGTGTCCCCATAACATGAGGAACTGTTTTAAAGGGTCTCAGCATTAGGAAGGATAGGATTACTTCCCTAGAATATCTTGTTGTCTGACCTCCTTGTAAGTATCCTGTCCTAAAATATGCTTGTGATTCACTTTCATTCTATTACTAAGAAAGTTTCCCTTCAAGATAGAAGACTTTTAACTCTGCAGGAAACTGCTACATAGCACACTTATAACAAAGGATTTTCAGCATCCCATTTACTAATTGTTTGAGTTGGCCAGTTGTTCAAACTGCTCCAGTTTAATCATCCAAAAATGTCTCTTATAATAGAGCTTAATTCAATGCAAATGAGGATCTGATGAATAAATATGGTAAAGCAGAAATAATTGTCACTGGTGTAACTAATATTAATAAATGTTGGGTAGCTTTATTCAAAAAAAGATAAAGAAGTTGATGCAAGCATCAAGCTTAACTGTCTCTTCTCATTGTTCTTGGCAAAGCATTTTCTATATCTTGATGAGAATAGTATTTGGAGAGTTAGTATATTCATAATTTATTCTGAGTGTAAATATCTGTGACTATGGCTTTTAAAAGAATGAGGCATATGTATAACCTAGATTTGAGAATCAAGGGCCCATCTTGGCACTGTTGAAAGCATCATGGCAAATTGAGACTCATCAGAAAAGTTTGTAGAACACTGCACTATGGGAATAAAGTAGAGGCTTGAAGCTTGTTCTGTGAATCATGTCAGCACTGAGACCTAACCAGGATTTCACTGGAAATGCATCAGTTTCCTGAGCTTAGCACCTGCAACTTGACACTGTGCTTTGGACATCAATATAACTTCCGCTGCAATCTCCATGAAGACCAATCTTTGATAACAGCATCTCTTGATAGAAATTCATAATTACAGTCAGATCATGATTTTAGTAAAGATCCTTGTCCAGCTTCTGATGCAAAGTTTTCATCCTTTCATGATAACCTCAATTTCCTTCCTCAATTGAATGTCCAGTTTCAGCCTCCAGATAAATTTTATTCTAGTGAGATTTCCTCTTACTGAGAACTCACATCTTGAAACCATGTATAGAGCAGAGAGTAAACAGGAGGTAGTAGTGGAATTTTAGGTTAAACCTGGACTAAGCTGTTTTCAGGTGCACATGATTGCCTCACCAAAGGCCTCCAGTTGTTCTTCCCTCCCTCTACAATTTTCTATTATTTCTTTTTAAATTTAATTGTAACTGTCACTCACAGCTCGAATCCTGAGACTGAGCATATGGAAATTAAGGCACAAAGAACTAATACTACATGGAATCCAGATATTTCACATGAGGACTGACCCAGCCAAAGGATGCCTGCTAACACTGGAGGGTGATAGCCTCAGAGCCAATGAGAAGTCATGGGAGACCCAGGAGTCTCTCATTCAGAGCAGACACATCACAAACTATGATTTGGGATTGATTACACCTGAGGTTCAAAATGAGGAAAGTTAGAATTCTCTAGTTGGTGCAAACTTTCTGATTCTTCCCTCAGGTGTTATAACTCAGATAAAGTTTGCACACAGCCTTCCCCAGTTGGTTGTTATCCATATCGCAGAGAGTAAGATCAAAGGTGGAGTAGAAGCCCCACTGGGATGCCAGGTCTCCCTGCTCTCCAGTGAGAACTTGTCACCTTCTACAGACACTAAAATTACAAATTGCTTACATGCATTAAAATCTCCCTTAATCCAAGCCTGTGTAGTATCTCCTCAGACACAGAGTACTCCCCTGCCACATCCATCAGAGTAAGTGCCCTACACTCAAGTACAGAAACAAAAGGTGGTTTGGTCCCAGGTAGCCTGAGGGAGGAGAATTTCCCAGGCTACAGGGAGGTTTTCAGTATCTGCCATGGAGAAGCTGAGCTCTGACATCCCCTCAGCATATGGGTCTGTGTTCTCCTTGGGTAATGAACTTGTTTTCTTCTTAGGATATTCATTTTCTGTAACTCCTAAAATACATTAATTTTTGCACACTTCTGGAATATCCATAGATTTTTGTTTGCATTTATTTTTCTCTTGTAAATTGAGTCTCTGTGTCAGCACTTAAGTTACACAATGAATTTCCTGGCATATTCTTTCCTACCAATCTTCTCATGTTACCAAAGAGACCTTAAACCCACATCTTAATGTAATATCTTCAACTCTGTGTTTGTCTATAATTGTTATTGAACTTAACTTCTTTGGTTTGAATAATTTAGAGATTTGAATCTGTCCTGGATTGAATATGCTTGGCCCATGGAGTGGAACTATTAGGATATATGACCTTGTTGCAGTAGGTGTGACTTTGTTGAAGAAATGTGTCACTATGTGCATGGACTTTAAGACCTCATCCTAGCTGCCTAGAAGCCAGTTTTTTCATGTTTGACTTTTGCACAGTTCTAGAACTCTCAGATCCTCCTGAACTATGCCTGCCTGGATACTGCCATGTTTCTACTTTTATACTCATGCACTCAACCTCTGAACTTGTAAACCAGTGCTAATTAAATGTAACCTTATTAAGGTTGCCCTGGTCATGGTATCTTTTCACATCAGTAAAACCCTAACTAAGACAGAAGTTGGTACCAGCAACTGTGGTAATGCTTTGATAGTCCTGACTGTGCTTTCCTTTGGAGAGGGGGAGTATGTGGACTTTGGAACTTTAGTTTGGAGTGCAGCTGATGCTGTAAATGGGGCTTATTGGCTATCCTAACAGGAACATGAAAGACTTTATTGCTAAGAGTGATTCAAACTGTTGAAGCCTGGCTCTACACATTTCAGAGGGAGAATATCAGTATGTGACCCTTTGGAGGATCCCAGAAGATCAAGTGTGAATCTCAGACACTGGAACAAGAAGAACATTTAAGTTGCCTTGGAGAACCCAAAATGGTCGAACTGCCATAGCTATGGGATATCTGCTAAGTAAAGCAGCTAAGAGGGAGTGGGTCCAGACAAGTAGAAAGACATTTGTTGCAGTCACCAAAGATTGAAAAGGAGTTGGAGATCTGAAAACCTCTTTGATATCATACATGGAGATGCAGTTTGGACTTTGCTCTACTTGTTTTGTATCTTCTCTTGGTGATTATAGTTAAGTGATTGAATGAATCTCAGAAGAGACTTTGGACTTTGAACTTTTCACATTGTTGAGATTGCTATAAACTATTGGGACTTTGGAAAATTGACTAAGTGTAATTTTTATTATGCTCAGGCTAGGTTTGGCTCCCTTAGACTCATGTATGAAGAAGCCTATGCAAGCCATGAATTTGAATGTGGAGCTTTGAATAAGCTTGGTTTAGGTAGTGGCACAATTATGATGTGTGGCCTTTTTTTTGAGGCAGTGGTTCACTTTGTGGCGGGCTTTGAGACCCTCCTCCTAACTTCCTGGAAAATAATCTTCTCCTGTTTACCTTTGGAAAAAGATGTAGAAATCTCAACTCCTCCTACACTATGCCTGCAGGATAAATGATACTGCCATATTGATGATAATGGAGTAAAGCTCTGAACTTTTTATCCAACCCCAATTAAATGTTATCCTTGTAAGTGTTTCCTTGGTCACGGTGTCTGTTCACAGCAGCAAAACCATAAGTAAGCAGACAAAGCTTTCCAAGGAAACGAAACTGCAGGTTCAAAGCTGCACTGTTGAGAGGCTCACACTGTGCTTGGTCTCACTCCCAGTTCATCTAGAAATACTAGATGACAGAGGCTGACCTTAGCCTGGCCTCTGACCCATGGGATGTCTCAGCTAAGGAACATGGTTGCTAGTTTTGAAATATCAAGTCTATCCTGAACTTGGTGGTGGTTTTCCCAGGTTCTAAGAACAGGAATTGTTGACTCTTGTTTCTTGGGAGAAACAACTGCCAAGCACTCAAATAATGGAAATGCGTGGATTTTCTTGCTTTCTCTGGATCTGGTCTCTCTTTCTAGCTTCCACCATGTCCCAAACTTTATTTTCTCATAGAGTTGGTAACAGATAAACAGAAATTTATCACAAAATTTATCAGAAATTTTGCTACAAAGAGACCATCAAAGCCACTGGGCAAGGAGGCCTATAATCCCTTGTTCCATCATGGGATCACTCACATCTCAGGTTGTGTCAGGAATGTTTCTCCTGCCGAACATTAGGGTCTGTAGTAACAGCAGGAATCTGTGATAAAATTCCTGTCAGGTCTGTGACAAGACTTCTCTGGGTCTTCCTGTCCCTTTCCCATAAGAGAACACTGTCTTCTTTAGTTTTTCTGAAGATGTATTTAGATAAATTCTGACATTTTCCCTATTGCTTCATTTCATAATTCTTTGATTTTTAAAAAGATTATAGTATAATTATATGAGTTGTTTGTTCCCATATCTCCCTCAAAACTCTTCCAAATAATCCCCCATGCTGTCTTTTGCTTTCATGACCTCTCTTTATTACATAATCAGTAATACTGCTTATTACATAAGCAGTAGTTCTTTGTAGATGGATCCAGTGATGAAACCAATCTACACATTCATTGGTTGTGGTTTTCTGTTTCACAGTGGACCATTCCAGGAAACTTGGTAAGATAGAGCAGGCTTGAGACCATGGAAATCAAGTACCCCTCCAAGAGAGAGTAGTTGTCTCTTTTGTCTCTGACAGATTCCTGTCCTGTAACAAGGGCTGTATTCTCCACATCAGTCATGTATTCCAAAGCAGATTTCTTCGTGGTAATTGGGTATTTAGAATCCTTGAGTATTTAGTCAATAAGCTTCCCCTTCCTAGATTTACCTTCTCACAAAAGGTATTTAATCCTTGGGCTACCCTAGGAAGTAGATACACATCCATTTTCAACAGTGCACAACCAGGAAACAATATGGAAGTAAGGCCTGTCTTTTGATCTACCAACACCATGGCAATGGATCATGGAGATGAAACTTAGCCTACAGAGCCTTGCTGCTTATGTCTCTCAAAGAAGGCTTCCTTGTGCTTTCAGAAAACCACAGTTACCTTCCCAGCTGAGCTAAGCTGGAGCTCCCAGCACCAGGCTTGTGTTAGATGCTGTTCTCACAGGCCATTTGCGCCCACCATTTCATTCCTGACTCCTCTGTGCAATTTTCTACTGGTGACTAGATGCCTGGGATTGAGTGAATACCAGCTTCCACCTGCCAACATCTAAATCTGCATTTTCTACTCTCAAGAGCACTGTCTCAGAGCTTTTCCAAAGCCCAGGAATCCCAAAAACAACAGTGGTAGCTCCCTGCACTGGCAGGGCAAAAGGTGGATCCAATATTTTAAGTAATGTCCTTCTATTGCAAAGAGAAGTGTTCTTGATTAAATATTTTGAAAATTTTAGATACTTTTGTTTTTTCTTAATATACTACATTACAGTACAATATGAAAGTAAAAAAACTATGAAATTATTTTATCTCACACCCTTGATTTTCAGCTATTAGTTTTTAGAATTTATCTTTTTTTACAACAATGTATGCCTCATATGTACGAAATGTTCACTGAAGGAAATGATGAGTTCTATAAAGAATTTACACTACATTCTTCATGTACATTGGTCTGGTTTCTCTGCAGTCTGGAGAAGTCTCCTGCACATAGATGGTGATGGAAGACTCCTGTGTAGCATATCCTTCAAGACTGGGTGATACTTTTCATTTAATCATGACCTTAGAAAGGGATGGCCCTAAGTCTATTATAACTGTAGCTTTATTTACCACCCTGACTTTACATATCAAAAGATAGAAAAGTAAGAGTATGTTCACACTGATATTTGATTCTTGGAGTCTTTTCTCAGAGGCATCATGCCAGTAGATTAAAGTCATAGGTGGGATGCTGAGTCATTTAGAATTCAGAGAAGTCCAGGATTTCACACTGTTTGGGAAGGGGACCTGGCTCCATCAATCTGCAGTTTTGGTCATTTTTTCTCTTTTCTGCTCCAGGCAGGGAAAGAGCTGATGAGTCATTCACAGTGGTGAATTCTTTCTCCCAGGCCACATGACAAGGCACTGCATGAGAAAACCATCAGCTGGCATGTCTATGGAGAACATTCTGTGCTTGGATAATTTCCATGTTTGTTTGGTATGAATCCAGCATGTTCTTTCATACCTATCCTCCTCTGACACAGGTACAGGACCGATGGTCCATATTTTCTAGAGGAGGTGACTGGAGCTCTGAGTGCTTTAGGTCATACTCTGAGGGAATGGCAGTGGGTAGAATTTGATTCAGAGTACAAATTGATAATCATTTGTTCCAGAGATTCATTACTGTTATTTGGCTGGACCGGGCAGTGTTGACACACGTCTTTAATCCAACCATTTAGAAGGAGGAGGATCTTTGTTCTAGAGGCTATCATTGTCTACAGAGTGAGTTCTAGGAAGTCATGACTACACAGAGAAATGCCATTTGAGAAATAGATAGTGGAGGAGAGTAAAATGTGGTGAGCGAAGTGGAAAAATGGGGTATGGGAGAGGGAAACACATACAAACATACACACACACACATGGAGAGAGAGAGAGAGAATGGACAATGGGGAATGAGGAAAGAATATTTGACCTGAAGGTAAGTGGCAGAATAAAGCAGACATTGAAATAAAATGACACATGGAACGCCTGGGCACACAGTACTCTAGGAGGGCTCATTTCTAGATTCGTGCAATCTTCTCCATTCACATTCACCAGATGGATAAAGTTATTGTATGTCTGACAATACATACAATAGTGAGGTGTAGCTCTTGCTCCAAAATAGACAAAACCATGAACCAGGAGTGGAAATAGCCCCACAATGGTAGAGAAAACTCGACCTTGATTGGAAGGCACTAGGACAGTGGGGACAATGGCGATTGCATTGAAGTGGTATGAGCTGGAGATTAGTTTGTGATATGGAAGCAGGATGAGTTGAAATCTTATCAGGTTGGTGTTGGTTGTAATTTGTGAACAAGACCATATTATGTAATGAAGAGTTTTCTCTTTTCTCCTTAGGTTGTTGCTATTTGCTTCCTACACACATAAAATGAATAAAGCCAACTTACTCCACACTGACACAAACATGAAAATCACCTTATTCTCTGAAGTGAGTGTTGGAATATCATATAACAGTATCCTTTTTTTGCCCACCTCTGCATGCTCCTTCGTGAGAACAGCTCTAAGCCCATTGATTTCTACATTGGTTTCTTGTCCTTAACCCAACTAATGCTGCTTGTAACTATGGGACTCATAGCTGTGGACATGTTTATGCCTTGGGGAAGATAGGATTCTGCCACATGCCAGTCCCTTATCTATTTGCACAGGATTCTCAGGGGCCTCACCCTTTGTGCCTCCTGTCTGCTGAATGTCTTTTGGACCATCACCCTTAGTCCTAGAAGTTCTGCTGTGGGACTTCTGCCTGGCAGAGGGACGCTCCCTCCCCCCCCCACTCTAGGAGAGATCACACACACCTGCACAGGGCAGGAGCCTACCAGCCTCCCTTTGGAGACCTCTGCTCCAGGAATCCACTACGCTGAACCTTTGGATGTGCAAGGACTCCCCAATATAACATCACTTGGGGCAAGGCACATCAGGGCTCCCAAGTCACTCAGGAGCAGGGCAGGCCCCAAAAATCTGTGCCAGGGGAATCCTGGTAAACCAGGGCGGGCAGAAATAGCTTTGCAGGCTCACAGGAGGTCCAACTAACAGCCAGTGACAGCAGGACCAACTAACATCAGAGGTAACCAGATGGCAAAAGGCAAAAATAGAGTGTTACTAACAAAAATCAAAGTAATATGGCACCATCCGAACCCAACTCTCCAACAGCAGCAAGTCCTGGATACCCTACCACACCCGAAAGACTGGATTTAAAATCACTTCTCATGATGCTATTAGAGGATCACAAGAAGGACACAAATAAATCTAATAAAGAATTACAGGAGACCATGAATCAACGGTTAGAAGCCCTTACAAAGGAAACACAAAAATCGCTTAGAGAAATGCAGGAGAACATGGATCAAAAGATGGAGGCGCACAAGGAGACAACACAAAAATCGCTTAACAAGATGAATCAACGGGTAGATGCACTCACAAAGAAATCAAAAAAATTGCATAAAGAAATGCAGAAGTCAACAGACGGATGCCCATAAGGAGGCAACACAAAAATCGCTTAAAGAAATGAATCAACGGTTAGATGCCCTTACAAAGGAAACACGAGAACTGCTTAAAGAAATGCAGGAGACGATGGATCAACAGAGGAATTCCCATGAGGAGGAAAAACAAAAATCGCTCAGAGAAATGCAGGAGAACGTGGGTCAACAGGCAGAAATCCTGAAAGAGGTAATGCAAAAATACCTTAAAGAAATACAGGAAAATACAAACAAAAAAGTGAAGGATCTCAACAAATCCATCCAGGAACTAAAAAGGGAAGTAGAATCAACTAAGAAATCACAAAGGGAGACAACTTTGGAGATAGAAAACCTTGGGAAGAAATCAGGAGTCATAGATGCAAACATCAACAATAGAATACAAGAGATGGAAGAATCTCAGGTGCTGAAGATTCCATAGAAAGCATCGACTCAACAGTCAAAGAAAATGCAAAATGCAAAAAACGTGTAACCCAAAACATCCAGGAAATCCAGGACACAATGAGAAGACCAAACCTAAGGATTATAGGTATAGATGAGAGTGAAGATATGCAACTTAAAGGGCCAGTAAATATCTTCAACAAAATTATGGAGGAAAACTTCCCTAACCTAAAGAGAGAGATGCCGATGAACGTACAAGAAGCCTACAGAACTCCAAACAGACTGGACCAGAACAGAAATACCTCCCGTCACATAATAATCAAAACACCAAATGTTCTAAACAAAGAAAGAATATTAAAAGCAGTAAAAGAAAAGGGCCAAGTAACATACAAAGGAAGACCTATCCGAATCACATCAGACTTCTCACCAGAGACTATGAAAGCCAGAAGATCCTGGGCAGATCTCATGCAGACACTAAGACAGCAGAAATGCCAGCCTAGACTACTATACCCAGCAAAACTCTCAATCACCATAGATGGAGAGACCAAGATATTCCATGATAAAACCAAATTTTCACAATATCTTTCCACAAATCCAGCCCTGCAATGGATAATAGGTGCAAACCGCCAATACAGGGAAAGAAACAACACCCTGGAAAAAATGAGATAGTAACCTTCTTGAATCAAACCCAAAAGTAGATAACCACTCAAACATAAAGATAGCATCAAGAATGGCAGATGGCAATATTCACTATGCCTTAATCTCTCTTAATATCAATGGTCTTAATTCCCCAATTAAAAGACATAGACTAGAAGACTGGATACATAAACAGGACCCAGCATTTTGCTGCATGCAGGAAACGCACCTCAGTGTCAAAGACAAACACTACCTCAGAGTAAAAGGCTGGAAAACAATTTTACAAGCAAATGGCCCCAAGAAACGAGGTGGAGTAGCCATCCTAATATCAGATAAAATTGATTTTCAACCTAAAGTCATCAAAAAAGACACAGAAGGACACTACATACTGATCAAGGAAAATATCCACCATCAAGAACTCTCAATGCTGAATATCTATGCTCCAAATGCAAGGGCACCCTCATTCGTAAAAGAAACTTTACAAAAGCTCAAAGCACACATCGCACCACACACAATAATAATGGGTGACTTCAACACCCCGCTCTCTGAAATGGATCGTTCAGGAAAGCAGAAACTAAACAGGGACACAGTGAATCTAATTGAAGCCTTGGAACAAATGGAACTAACAGATATATATAGAGCATTTCATCCTAGAGCTGAAGAATACACCTTCTTCTCAGCACCTCCTGGTACCTTCTCCACAATCAACCATATAATTGGTCACAAATCAGACCTCAACAGATACAAGAAGATCGAACTAAGCCCATGCCTCCTATCAGATCACTATGGAATAAGGGTTGTCTTCAATGGCAACAAAAATAACAGAAAATCCACATAGACATGGAGGCTGAACAATACTCTACTCAATGATAACTTGGTCAAGGTGGAAATAAAGAAATAAATCAAAGACTTTTTAAATTTTAATGAAAATGAAGGCACAACATACCCTAATTTATGGGACACAATGAAAGCGCTGCTAAGAGGAAAATTCATAGCCCTGAGTGCCGCCAAAAAGAAATGGGAGATAGAATACACTAGCACTTTAATGGCACACCTGAAAGCCTGGGAACAAAAAGAAGCAAATACAACCAAGAGGAGTAGAATCAGGAAATCATCAAATTCAGGGCTAAAATCAATCAAGTAGAAACAAATAAAAGCATACAAAAATCAACAAAACGAGGAGTTGGTTCTTTGAGAAAATCAACAAGATAGATAAGCCCTTAGCCAGACTAACCAGAGGGCACAGATATAGTATCCAAATTAATAAAATCAGAAAGGAAAAGGGAGAGATAACAACAGAAACCGAGGAAATTCAAAAAATCATCAGATCCTACTACAAAAACCTGTATTCAACACAACTAGAAAATCTTGAGGAAATGGACAATTTCCTTGACAGATACCAAGTACCAAAATTAAATCAGGATCAAATAGACCATCTAAACCATCCTATAATCCCTGAAGAAATAGAAGTTGTCAGTGGAAGTCTTCCAACCAAATAAAGCACAGGTCCAGATGGTTTTAGTGCAGAATTCTATCAGACCTTCAAAGAAGACCTAACACCAATACTCTTCAAACTGTTCCACAAAATAGAAACAGAAGGAACACTACCCAACTCGTTCTATGAAGCCAGAATTAAACTAAAACCAAAAGCACACAAAGATCCGACAAAGAAAGAGAATCTCAGGTCAATCGTTCTTATGAATATCGATGCAAAAATACTCAATAAAATTCTTGCCAACCGAATCCAAGAACACATCAAAACGATCATTCACTACGATCAAGTAGGCTTCATCCCAGGGATGCAGGGATGGTTCAATATAAGGAAATCCATTAATGTAATCCACTATATAAACAATCTCAAAGAAAAAACCACATGGTCATCTCATTAGATGCTGAGAAAGCATTTTAACAAAATTCAGCATCCTTTCATGCTAAAGGTCTTGGAAAGATCAGGAATTCAAGGCCCATATCTAAACATAGTAAAAGCAATTTACAGCAAACTGGTAGCCAGCATCAATCTAAATGGAGAGAAACTTGAAACAATCCCACTAAAATCAGGGACTAGACAAGGCTGCCCTCTCTCTCCATATCTTTTGAATATAGTACTTGAAGTTCTAGCTAGAGCAATTAGAGAACAAAAAGAGGTCAAAGGGATACAAATTGGAAAGGAAGAAGTCAAACTATCACTATTTGCAGACGATATGATAGTATACTTAAGTGACCCAAAGAACTCCACCAGAGAACTCCTACAGCTGATAAATGACTTCAGCAAAGTGGCCGGATATAAAATCAACTCAAGCAAATCAGTAGCCTTCCTATACTCAAAGGATAAGCAGGCTGAGAAAGAAGTAAGAGAAATGATACCCTTCACGATAGCCACAAACCATATAAAGTATCTTGGCATGACTCTAACCAAACAAGTGAAAGATCTGTATGACAAGAACTTCAAGTCTCTGAAGAAAGAAATTGAAGAAGACCTCAGAAGATGGAAAAATCTGCCATGCTCATGGATTGGCAGGATTAATATAGTAAAAATGAGCATCTTACCAAAAGTAATATACAGATTCAATGCAATCCCCAACAAAATCCCAACTCAATTCTTCATAGAGTTAGAAAGAGCAATTCAAAAATTCATCTGGAATAACAGAAAACCCAGAATAGCTAAAACTATTCTCAAGAGTAATAGAACCTCTGGGGGAATCAGTATCCCGACCTCAAGCTGTACTACAGAGCAATAGTGTTAAAAACCACATGGTATTGGTACAGTGACAGGCATGTAGATCAATGGAACTGAATTGAAGACCCAGAAATGAATCCACACTCCTATGGTCACTTGATCTTTGACAAAGGAGCTAAAACCATCCAGTGGAATAAAGATAGCCTTTTCAACAAATGGTGCTGGTTCAGCTGGAGGTCAACATGCAGAAGAATGCAAATTGACCCATTCTTATCTCCTTGCACTAAGCTCAACTCTAAGTGGATCAAAGATCTCCACATAAAACCAGACACAGTGAAACGAATAGAAGGGAAAGTAGGGAAGAACCTTGAACATATGGGCACAGGGGAGAATTTCCTGAACAGAACTCCAATAGCTTATGCTCTAAGATCAAGAATAGACAAATGGGACCTCATTAAATTACAAAGTTTTTGCAAGGCAAAAGACACTGTCAAAAAGACAAAGCGGCAACCAACTAACTGGGAAATGATCTTTACCAACCTTACATCTGACAGAGGGCTAATATCCAATATATACAAAGAACTCAAGAAGTTAAACTCCAGAGAGGCAAGTAACCCTATTAAAAAATGTGGTACAGAGCTAAACAAAGTGTTCTCACCTGAAGAATATCTAATGGCTGAGAAGCACCTAAAGAGATATTCATCATCCTTAGTCATTAGGGAAATGCAAATCAAAACAACCCTGAGATTCCATCTCACACCAGTCAGGATGGCTAAGATCAAAAACACAGGAGACAGCAGTTGTTGGCGAGGATGTGGAGAAAGAGGAACACTCCTCCACTGCTGGTGGGATTGCAGGCTGGTACAACCACTCTGGAAAGCAGTCTGGCGGTTCCTCAGAAAACTGGGCATTACACTCCCAGAGGATCCGGCTATACCACTCCTGGGCATATACCCAGAGGCTTTACCTGCATGCAATAAGGACACATGCTCCACTATGTTCATAGCAGCCTTATTTATAATAGCCAGAAGCTGGAAAGAACCCAGATGTCCCTCAATGGAGGAACGGATTCAGAAGATGTGGTATATCTACACAATGGAATACTACTCTGCAATTAAAAACAATGAATTCACGAAGTTCCTAGGCAAATGGTCAGATCTTGAAAATATCATCCTTAGTGAGGTAACCCAATCACAAAAGAACACACATGGTATGCAGTCACTGATAAGGGGATATTGACCCAGAATCTCGGAATACCCTAGAAACAATCCGCATATCAATAGATTTCTCAGAAGATGGAAGGAGAGACCCCTGGTACTGGAAAGACTGGATGTAGGGGAACGCCAGGACAGAGTAACGAGAGGGGGTTGAATGGAGAAAAGAGTGAGGGAAGTGGGCTTATGGGACTTTCGGGGAGGGAGGAAAGGGGAAAGGGGAAATGATTTAGAATGTAAATTTAAAAAAAATAAAATAAATAATTAAAAGAAAAAAAAAGAGTAATAGAACCTCTGGGGGAAATCAGTATCCTGGCCCTCAAGCTGTACTACAGAGCAATAGTGTTAAAAACCGCATGGTATTGGTACAGTGACAGGCATGTAGATCAATGGAACAGAATTGAAGACCCAGAAATGAATCCACACTCCTATGGTCACTTGATCTTTGACAAAGGAGCTAAAACCATCCAGTGGAATAAAGATAGCCTTTTCAACAAATGGTGCTGGCTCAGCTGGAGGTCAACATGCAGAAGAATGCAAATTGACCCATTCTTATCTCCTTGCACTAAGCTCAATTCTACGTGGATCAAAGATCTCCACATAAAACCAGACACATTGAAACGAATAGAAGGGAAAGTAGGGAAGAACCTTGAACATATGGGCACAGGGGAGAATTTCCTGAACAGAACTCCAATAGCTTATGCTCTAAGATCAAGAATAGACAAATGGGACCTCATTAAATTACAAAGTTTTTGCAAGGCAAAAGACACTGTCAAAAAGACAAAGCGGCAACCAACTAACTGGGAAATGATCTTTACCAACCTTACATCTGACAAAGGGCTAATATCCAATATATACAAAGAACTCAAGAAGTTAAACTCCAGAGAGGCAAGTAACCCTATTAAAAAATGTGGAGACCCCTGGTCCTGGAAAGACTGGATGTAGGGGAACACCAGGACAGAGTAACGAGAGGGGGTTGAATGGAGAAAAGAGGGAGGGAAGGGGGCTTATGGGACTTTCGGGGAGGGAGGAAACGGGAAAGGGGAAGTGATTTGGAATGTAAATTAAAAAATAAAATAAAATAAATAATAAAAAAATGTGGTACAGAGCTAAACAAAGTGTTCTCACCTGAAGAATATCTAATGGCTGAGAAGCACCTAAAGAGATGTTCATCATCCTTAGTCATTAGGGAAATGCAAATCAAAACAACCCTGAGATTCCATCTCAGACCAGTCAGGATGACTAAGATCAAAAACACAGGAGACAGCAGTTGTTGGTGAGGATGTGGAGAAAGAGGAACACTCCTCCACTGCTGGTGGGATTGCAAGCTGGTACAACCACTCTGGACAGCAGTCTGGCGGTTCCTCAGAAAACTGGGCATGACACTCCCAGAGGATCCGGCTATACCACTCCTGGGCATATACCCAGAGGCTTTACCTGCATGCAATAAGGACACATGCTCCACTATGTTCATAGCAGCCTTATTTATAATAGCCAGAAGCTGGAAAGAACCCAGATGTCCCTCAACGGAGGAACGGATTCAGAAGATGTGGTATATCTACACAATGGAATACTACTCTGCAATTAAAAACAATGAATTCACGAAATTCCTAGGCAAATGGTCAGATCTTGAAAATATCATCCTTAGTGAGGTAACTCAATCACAAAAGAACACACATGGTATGCAGTCACTGATAAGGGGATATTGACCCAGAATCTAGGAATACCCTAGACACAATCCGCATATCAATAGATTTCTAAGAAGATGGAAGGAGAGACCCCTGGTCCTGGAAAGACTGGATGTAGGGGAACGCCAGGACAGAGTAACGAGAGGGGGTTGAATGGAGAAAAGAGGGAGGGAAGGGGGCTTATGGGACTTTCGGGGAGGGAGGAAACGGGAAAGGGGAAATGATTTGGATTGTAAATAAAAAAAACTTAGAAAATAAAAAAACAAAAACAAACAACAAACAAACAAAAGGAGCAGGATACTCAAGTGCTAAGCTCTCTCTCTCTGGCACATTCCATGACTTTAAGTGTGTGATAGTATGATGTTTCCAATAATTCAGTTTGCTCAGTTTTTTATAATTGGCAAAATATATAAAGAAACATTGTTTTGAGAGTTGATTATCACATGATATAGTAAACACACACACACACACACACACACATACATACACACACACACACACAGTCAAAACTATATGCAGAGAACCATACTGTTATTTGCACAGCAATGGAATACTACTCTGCAATTAAAAACAATGAATTCACGAAATTCCTAGGCAAATGGTCAGAACTTGAAAATATCATCCTTAGTGAGGTAACCCAATCACAAAAGATCACACATGGTATGAAGTCACTGATAAGGGGATATTGACCCAGAATCTCAGAATACCCTAGACACAATCAGCATATCAATAGATTTCTAAAAAGATGGAAGGAGAGACCCCTGGTCCTGGAAAGACTGGATGTAGGGGAACGCCAGGACAGAGTAATGAGAGGGGGTTGAACGGAGAAAAGAGGGAGGGAAGGGGGCTTATGGGACCTTCGGGGAGGGAGGAAACGGGAAAGGGGAAGTGATTTGGAATGTAAATTAAAAAAATAAAATTAAATTAAATTAAAAAAAAAAAAAGAAAAAAAAAAAATCATGAAGCATAGGAATACCAGTGTCTGGCAGTGTCAGGATGTGTGATCAGATCATGGTCTTCTCATGCTAAGGAATGTTAGACTTAGTCCACCAGGACGATATTGAACATGTTCCCTCCAGAGAGGCACAAACACAGTGAATTTCAAAGGACAGATCTTAGAAGAGTCAAATTGTTAGAAGTGATATACAAAGTATTTTCCATGTGGTCAAAACATCCAAATTCAAATAGTATATTAGTAATAGATAATTACTTAGCCATAGTATAAATAAACATTATGAGAAACTTGGTCTTATAGCATGCCTGCATACCTAAGATTATACCAATAGCTCCCTAGCATGCACATTTTGCATGGAAACTCAAACTGAGCCATACACTTCATACAGTTGAACACTCTCAGAGAGTAACACATTTCACAATGCTGAACATACCCAGAGGCACACTTCACACAGTTAAACTGTTATCTGTCACTCAAAATAAGATAATGTCACCTACATCCACCCCACCCCACCTAGAATCCAGTGGTTTCAGTGCTGACACATATAATCTAAAGAAATTATTGGAAACTGATTGGAGGAAAGAGAAAGATTGAAGATGTGTTGTGTTTTGTCTTCACTTTGAATGAAGCCTCAAACAGCCTTCATGTCAACCAATGAAATGATATTTAAATAGGTGACAAGGGAGAACACTTAAAATATCAAGTATTGAGGATGAAGAAGAAACCACCCAACTGTATATCATATAAAATACATGAACAGCATTGGGCCTGGTGATTCAAGTCTGTAACCCTAAGTTTGAAACAGCAGAATAGTGAGTTCAAGGTCAATACAAGCTATAGAATTGAGTCTACACTGCTACACAACAACCACAAATCAAACATAAAAATAAGAATAAGAATATTAAAAAATACTAAAATAATCAGTGTCTTGGTGGCACATGTATTTAATGCTAGCCCTCAGGAGGCAGAGGCAGCAGAATCTCTGAGTTGGAGGTTAGCCTGGCCTAGAGATTGTGTTCCAAGACTGCCTGGGATACACAGAGGAAAAAATATCACACACACATCCAAACCAAACCAAAAAATCCCCCAAAAATATCATGGAAAATATGCCCAGGAAATGATTAATCTCCTTTCTTATTACTGGGTGGATAGTATAAAATTTACAGTGAGATGTCATAATCAAGCATCAGAACGTTACCAGCGCTGAATGTCAGAGAGAATGGCTAATACTGGGAGATTTGAGCAGGGGAAGCATGTAGTTTTCTCACCCATAACACCATGGAGAATAGTCTTAGTGCCACAGGCAACTCATGGGAGTTTCCACATTCCTCCATCCTAATGCAGAGAAGGTAAAAAGTATTAAATGGGTAAAGACCACTAAGTCTTACATAACAAATGAACAAAGTTTTTTGTTGATTATTTGATGTGATTCTTTCATTTCTCTGGTAGATGAGTCATGGGAATTTATGAGAAAAGATTGATCCTAGCTCCTCCTACCCCAGGTGTGCTCTTGTCTAGGACAAAATACAGTAAAATCAAGAGGCAGGCAAAAATTTCCAGCAGGGATGCCATGTTTGTAGGCCCCCCACCCCAGTAGACTGTTATTATATACAGACCCTAAAATTAAAATACCTTGGTGTGTTTCTAACCAATAAGTGAATGTTCTGTATAACAACTTCAAGTCTTTGAAGAAAGAAATCAAAGATCTCAGAAGATGGAAAGATCTCCCATGCTCATGGATTGGCAGGATTAATATAGTAAAAATGACCATCCTGATGAAAACAATCTACAAATTCAATGCAACCCTCATCAAAATTTCAACTCAATTCTTCATAGAGTTAGAAATAGCAATTTTCACATTCATCTGGAGCAACCAAAAAACAGGGACAGCAAAATCTTTTCTCAACAATAAAAGAACTTCTGGGGAAATCACCATCCCTGTCCTCAAGCTGTATTATAGAGCAATAGTGATAAACACTGTATGATACTGGTACAGAGACAGGCAGGTAGATCAATGGAATAGAATTGAAGACCCAGAAATAAACTCACACACCTATGGTCACTTGATATTTGACAAAGGATCTAAAACCATCCAGTGGGAAAAAACCCAGCATCTTTAACAAGTGGTTCTGGGTCAACTGTATTTCTTCAAGGGAGTCATTTACATCCTTCTTAATGTCCTCTACCATCATCATGAGATGTTATTTTTAAGTCAGAGCCTAGCTTTCTGGTGTGTTGGTTATCTAGGGCTTGCTGTGGTAGGAGAACTGGATTCTGTTGTTGCCATGTAACCTTGGTTTCTGTTTCATATGTCCATGCCCTTGCTTTTTTTGCCATCTGGTTATCTTTGGTGTTAGTGTTCTTGCTTGCTCTGACTGTGACTTGTCCCTCCTGCAAAGCTCTGTGTCAGTACTCCTGGGAAACCAGTTCTCTCCAGACAGAATTTGGGTATGAGTAGGTACAGGGTCAGCTCCAGGGTGCAGACAGAAACCAGAAAGATCCTGTTACCAGCTGTTCCTTAGTTCCAGTGTCTTGATGGCTCTAGGTGGGTCCTTCTTTGGCCAGGAATTTTAACAGAAGGTCTTACCTGTGCTTGCCGGCTCTCCTGGGAGATCAGCTCTCTCCTGGTAGTATTTGTGTATGTAGCACTGTGGTACAGAATCAGCTCTGGGTGCAGATGGAAACTGAAAAGCTCCTGTTCGAGGACAATCCTCAGTTCCTGTGTACTGAGGGTTCTGGGTGGGTCCCTCTGAGCTGAAGTGGTGGTCTTACCAGTACTCACAGATTTGTCTCAACTCCTGGATATGTACTCAATATTTGGGTATGGTGCCCTGTGGCAGAGGGTAAGCTCAGAGCACAGACAGAGACAGCTTTCATCTTTAAGTGATAATATTTTTAATGTAATTTCAAGGGAAAATATTAAAATTGTTATGTAATTTTGTGTGCCAGAGTACAGCTTTGTAGAGTTCGTTTTTTCTCTATTTTTATGTAAGTTGTGAGGAGGGACTCTAAGTTAAGCTTTCATACCCACTGTACCCTTCTACCAGCCATTTAACTATATGTTGTATAGACTCATTGCTGTGATCCTCCTTTCTGTGACTCTTATAGTACCCACCAGCGTGCAATACCACAAGTAGTCTTTTTTTAATTTTTAATTTTCTATATTTTTTATTTACATTCCCAATAATTTCCTATTTCCCGGTTCCCCCATCCCCCAAAGTCTCATAAGTCCACTTCCCTCCCCCTGTTCCCCAGTCAATCCCTTCCCTCTTCTCTGTCCTGGTATTCCTCTACACTGCTACATCCAGTCTTTCGAGGACCAGGGGTCTCTCCTCCCTTCTTCATGAAAATCAATTGATAAGTGAATTGTGTCTTGGGTACTCCAAGCTTCTGGGTTAATATCCACTTATCAGTGACTGCATACCATGTGTGTTCTTTTGTGATTGGGTTACCTCATTAAGGATGATATTTTCAAGTTCTGACCACTTGCCTAGGAATTTCATGAATTCATTGTTTTTAATTGCAAAGTAGTATTCCATCTTCTATATCCATTTCTCCATTGAGGAACATCTAGGTTCTTTCCAGCATCTGGCTATTATAAATAAGGCTGCTATGAACATAGTGGAGCATGTGTCATTAATACATGCTGGGGAGGCCTCTGGGTATATGCCCAGGAGTGGTATAACAGGGTCCTCCAAGAGTGTCATGCCCAGTTTTCTGAGGAACCGCCAGACTGCTTTCCAGAGTGGTTGCATCCAGCTTGCAATCCCATCAGCAGTGGAGGAGTGTTCCTCTTTCTCCACATCATTGCCAACAACTGCTGTTGTTTTTGATCTTAGTGATTCTGACTTGTGTGAGGTGAAATCTCAGGGTTGTTTTGATTTGCATTTCCCTGACGACTAAGGATGTTGAACATTGCATTAGGTGTTTCTCAGCCATTCAATATTTTTCAGTTGAAAATTCTTGTTTAGCTCTGTACCCCAATTTTTAATAGGGATATTTGGCTCTCTGGAGTCTAACTTCTTGAGTTCTTTGTACATACTGGATATTAACACTCTGTCAGATGTAGGGTTGGTAAAGATCTTTTCCCAATTTGTTGGCTGGTGCTTTGTCCTTTTGACAGTGTCCTCTTCCTTACAGAAACTTTGTAATTTTATGGGGTCCCATTTGTCAATTCTTGATCTTAGAGCATAAGCTATTGGAGTTCTGTTCATGAAATTCTCCCCTGTGCCCGTATGTTCAAGGTTCTTCCCTAGTTTCCTTTCTATTAGTTTCAGTGTGTCTGGTTTTATGTGGAGGATCTTGATCCACTTGGAATTGAGCTTAGTGCAAGGAGATAAGAATGGGTCAATTTGCATTCTTCTGCATGTTGACCTCCACTTGAACCAGCACCATTTGTTGAAAAGGCTATCTTTTTCCACTGGATGGTTTTAGCTCCTTTGTCAAAGATCAAGTGACCATAGGAGTGTGGATTCATTTCTGGGTCTTCAATTCTGTTCCATTGATCTACATGCCTGTCACTGTACCAATACCATGCAGTTTTTAACACTACTGCTCTGTAGTACAGCTTGAGGTGTGGGATACTGATTCCCCCAGAAGTTCTTTTACTCTTGAAAAGAGTTTTAGATTTTCTGGGTTTTCTGTTATTCCAGATGAATTTTTGAATTGCTCTTTCTAACTCTATGAAGAATTGAGTTAGAATTTTGATGGTGATTGCATTGAATCTGTATATTGCTTTTGTCAAGATGGTCATTTTTACTATATTAATCCTGCCAATCCATGAACATGAAAGATTTTTTTCTTCTTCTTAGGTCTTCTTCAATTTCTTTCTTCAGAGACTTGAAGTTTTTGTCATACAGATCTTTCACTTTGTTGGTTAGAGTCACACCAAGATACTCTATATTGTTTGTGGCTGACGTGAAGGGTATCATTTCCCTTATTTCTTTCTCAGCCTGCTTATCCTTTGAGTATAGGAAGGCTACTGATTTGCTTGAGTTGATTTTATATCAAGCCACTCTGCTGAAGTTCTTTATCAGCTGTAAGAATTCTCTTTTGGAGTTCTTTGGGTCACTTAGTTATACTATCATATCATCTGCAGATAGTGATAGTTTGACTTCTTCCTTTCCAATTCGTATCCCTTTGACCTCCTTTTGTTGTCTAATTGCTCTAGCTAGAACTTCAAGTACTATATTGAAAAGATATTGAGAGAGAGAGGCAGCCTTGTCTAGTCCCTGATTTTAGTGGGATTGCTTTAAGTTTCTCTCTATTTAATTTGATGTTGGCTCCTGGTTTGTTATAAATTGCTTTTACTATGTTTAGATATGGGCCTTGATTTCCTCATCTTTCCAAGTCTTTTAGCATGACAGGATACTGAATTTTGTCAAATGGTTTTTCAGCATCTAATGAAATGACTATGTGGTTTTTTCTTTGAGATTGTTTATGTAGTGGATTATATTGATATACCTCCTTATATTGAACCATCCCTGCATCCTCGGGATGAGGCCTACTTGATCGTGGTGTATGATTGTTTTGATGTGTTCTTGGATTCAGTTGGCAAGAGTTTTATTGAGTATTTTTGCATCGATATTCATAATAGTAATTGGTCTGAAATTCTCTTTCTTTGTCAGATCTTCGAGTGATTTTGGTATTAGTGTAATTGTGTAACACTACAAGCACTCTTGTTGGCTATATAACCTGCTCCATATTTATGATGCTACAGTGAAGGTTAATGCATGTGCTCCATGAAAGACATGCTGCCAACAAACCATTTGACAAACTTCCTGGTTTGATGTTTAGACTCAGAAACTTGGAGAAATAATATGGCTCACTTGAAAGAGATGACGTCAGAATCCTAAGGTATTGTAGGTATTGTAAGTGTAGTTCTATTTGAATCCACATGCACCCACTATGAATTCTCATGCTAAAGGAGAGCATATATTAGTATCTGGTTTTTCTAATATTTGATATGTAAAAGGAGGTAGATGCTATTGAAACCCGGTCAAGTTGACAGAGTTATAGGAAGATTCAAGGAATGAAAGTCAGTAGGAACTCTATAGAAGATTGCCCAGATGTTTCTTCACTCTTGCTTTTTGTCCCCATTTCTGCCTTTCCTATTTTAGATAGGGGCAGAACAGGCCAGTCTTTAACAGAGCTGCCTTTACTTTCCCAGGCCATATGCAAAATTACTGCATGAGGAAACAGCAGCTGACACTTCACAGACACCACCATGTGCCCCAAACACTACACACGCATGTGTCCTACACATGAATAATCATCATCTCTTGTCATTTGTGGTTGCCCCAGCCATTGCATATGCCTGTCCATGCAGGCTAGAGAAGGTGACTGGACCTCAGCCTCAGAGCACTCAAAGTCACACTCTATGAAGTTGGCAGATTGTGGATAAAATTTGAAGAAGTCTGTTTTTAGAGATCACGCTTCTCAACACTTGCAATAGAACTTTTTTAGGAATATTTGTTACTAGAGTAAAAGAATAAAGAAACACCGAAAGAACTGACCCTGTTCATGTCACACTCACAAACATTTTGTCCTTGTATAGGTTGCATTTCTAATTTAATATAATCGTTTTCATTCAACCCACCCAAAGTAGCTGTTTTTGTAAAGCTGTTTTGAAAAGTGCCGAGGAAAGTAAGGATATGTCCCAGAGATGCTTGCATAGGGGCAGTGGGAAAGGAGTATGTTCTGAGATGCACAGCAGCTGTTAATTTATTAGAATGCTCATATACAAGGAAACTGGACAATTGGGCAGACAGTCCTCTAGGTTTATAAACTGTTAGGTCAGTGAAGACAGATGGAAGGCTTCTAAAGTTGGGGATGAGCTGAAGTTGAGATTTTTCAGTAGAGGGGAATGACTTGGGCTGAACTGAATATGTTTCCCAAGTTGATTTTATGGTTAAGATTTACAATCAAACTGTGTCTGGGTTGAAGGGTGTCTTTTTCTTTAGCCTGCAAGGTTTGATCTATGCTTCTTGACCATATAAGATGAATCAGAACATCAAGCTGTGCGCTGTCATGAGGCATCAGAAAGACCTTCTTCTCTGAGATAAGCATTGGGATCTCAGGCAATAGTGTCCTTCTCCTACTCTGTATTCTCATCTTCAGTGGTGGGAACAGGCCCAGATTTTCTGACAAGTCCATTGGCTTACTCCCCAAAACCTCCTCATGATGCTCCTGGTTGTTGGATTCACAGGTACAGATGTTTTAATGCTTTTGTAATGATGGGTTGACATCACATGCAAATCATCTGTCTTTTCTTTCAGTTTTTTGAGGAGTCTCTCCATTTGTACTGCCTACCCTCTGATGCTTCCAGACATCACTCCCAGTCCCACACACTCTGATGAGGAACATTCAAAAGCACCTTTTCCCCATATGACGTCTTATGGTCCTGGTATTTCCTTACTTCCTTCTATTGATCCATTTGAGTAACCTGTTCATCTCTCATCTTGTTACCCCTAATGTGATGCCATTATGTTACTGAGTCCTGTTCTCTTATACTATTTCCCCATGCAATACATATTATCAACATTGTTCATCTTCAGGAAGGCATTCTTGGCCAGTGTCATGGTCCTCTCTAGCAGGTAATGCTGATTCTCTTGTGCAGGCACAGGAAGCAGAACTAGCATCTTCAGAACACCTGTCTTCTCCAATTGCATCCCCATTTATATGTCACTGCCAGTCCCTCTGTGTTCTTTAGTACTGAAAAGTTATAAATGGCCTTTCAAGGTCAATACATAAAAGGACAGTGACTATTTGATTATTCAGTGATGGGTAAGTACCCTTAAGATGAGACTATATTGGCATCAAAACCAGCCTTGTGGCGACATTATGATACCTTTTTCTACCATTCTTCTTCAACCTTTCAAACCCTGCAAAACTAGAAAGAAAGAAAGAAAGAAAGAAAGAAAGAAAGAAAGAAAGAAAGAAAGAAATGTATAAGGGACCTCCATGTTGCTAGATTACTTTCTGCTGATTACGAGCATCAAGTACTTTGGGGAAATTTTGATCTTTATCTGTCAACCAGCAGCCAGCAACAGCAATCTGCATCCAGAAGCATTAGCAGCAGGAAAAGCATCAGCAGACACACCCCCTTTGGGGTACTTGTATTTATATACACTCCCAAGAGTCCCTGGAATTCCAAATGTCATACACTTGAGAACACTATCTGAAGCTGGAAAAATCATGCCTTTGCCAGAGCATGAGGAACATCATAGTTCACTGCTGTGGACAGTCTGAATCATCCCCATATCTCATTACTGGGATAAAATAAAAATTTATTCCCATTACATTTCTATGTTTTTGAAGAAATCAAGCTTCTAATTATAAATAATGGTAACAAGCTATGGGGTAGACTATCTGCAGGTGGAATCAGTTCACCTGTTTAAGAAGGATAGGATATACAGTAAAGGAGTACATGTGTGAAAGACACACACACTAACACACACACACACACATACACACACAGTGAGAGACAGAGAGACAGAGACACACAGAGAGAGAGAGACACAGAGAGAGACAGAGAGACAGAGATAGAGACTGAGACAGAGAGACTGAATGCTCAAATTTTAGATAGTGCACCAGACATGAATAAAGACAAAGCTTAGACATCAACAAATTTCCTGAAAAGTGTTTTCTTGAAACATTGTTCATTGGAAACAAATGTAGGAATCTCCTCATTTGTATTTTTATGTCAACAAAAGTATCCTGTCACTCCATAACTTAAAGGAAGAATTTGGGGAAGTTTACAAACCAAAAATGACACTCGTATCTATGAGATGTAATGTCACTGTTCATGCTATGATTGCATAACTGAGCCTCTAGGATCATTTAAAGAAATAACATGACCATTGCGTGATGCAAGCAGAGCATCTGAAGAAAAATGGTGGCCCATCCTCACTACAGCCCGGGTTGGTCAAAGATGCTGATGTCGGGTTCTACACTAAGAGACTGAGTTTCCTGAAGGACTAGCAGGAAAGAATATCTGCAGAGACATAAGGATTAAGAATATGAAGGAAATATGATTAAACTGTTACTAGAAATGTGTAAAAACACTAACATATCCAAATGTGGTGACATATACTAGTAATGCCAACATGTAGTTTGAGGGGCAGAAGCAGGCAATGCTTTGTAAGTTCAAAGCTATCGTGGTGTATGTTTTGAGTGCTATGCAAGCTGAGGCTTTGTGGTATGACCCTCTCTAAATAAAATTGGAAAATATTCAGTTCTTCCTAATTTCCAGTTTTCCCTAGAATCATGTTAATATCTATACTGTCTATTAAATTATTAATGTTACTCAGGGGTTGTTTAAAGCATTCTAATCAAATTATAACACTGGGAATATTAGTTACTCCACATGACCTCCTTGGACGTGTTTTCTTTTTTGAACCTGCAACTCTCCATTCAGCCAAGGCTAGCCTCAAACTTACAATTATCCTGTTTTCAATTCTGGAGTTATCACCTTATTCAGGCATCTGTACATCATTAGGTACCTTAACTAAGGGCATAAAGTACAGGGAACTGTGTCTCTTTTGTATCACGGATCACAATGCTTTTGGTAACTATGTGTTAGATCTGTGGGAATTAAAACAAAATTGCACACTGTTTCAGAGCCTGTGTCTGCACCTTTCAGCCAAGAAGATGCTGATAATTCAGGCTACTCATGGAGTAAAGCCCAGCTGGGCCTCAGTTATTTTCTATCTGTGTCATCACTCTGCCTCTCCAGGGCAGCATGAACTGGTCTTAAATAACAATCTTGTCTTCAATAGCAATAAAAACAAAAGAAAGCCCACATACACATGGAAGATGAATAATGTCCCTCTCAATGATAACTTGATCAAGGAAAAAATAAAGAAAGAAATTAAAGATATTTTAGATTTTAATGAAAATTAAGGCACAACATAACCAAATTTAGGGGACACAATGAAAGCAATGCTAAGAGGAAAACTTACAGCTTTGAGTGTCCCCCAAAAGAAACTGGAGAGAGTATACACTAGCAGGTTGATAGAACATTTGAAAGCTCTAGAACAAAAGAGAACTAAGTACACCCAAGAGGAGTAGACAGGAGGAAATAATCAAATTTAGGTCTAAAGTCAACCAAGTAAAAAGAAAAAGAACTATACAAAGGATCAACAAAACCAGGAGCTGGTTTTTTGAGAAAATCAACAGGAAAGATAAACCCTTAGCTTGACTAACCAGAGGACACAGAGACAATATCCAAATTAACAAAATCATAAATGAATGGGGAACATAACAAGAGAAACTGAGGACATCCAAAAAATCATCAGATCCTACTACAAAAGCCTATAGTCAAAAAAACTGGAAAATTGCATAAAATGGAAAAATTTCTAGACAGATATCAGGTAACAAAGTTAAATCAGGATCAGATAAATGATCTTAACAGGCCCTTAATCCCTAAAGAAATAGCAGTCATTAATAATCTCCCAACCAAAAAGAGCCCAGGTTTGGTACAGAGTTCTATCAGACTTTCAAAGAACACCTAATACCAATCTCTTGAAACTATTCCACGATTTAGTAACAGAAAGAACACTATCCAATTTGTCCTATGAAACCACAATTACTCTGATACCTAAATGACATAAAGACCCAAAAAAGAACGAGAACTTCAGACCAATTTCACTTATGAATATGAATGCAACAATACTTAATAAAATTATCACAAACTGAATCCAAGTATACATCAAAATGATCATCCATCATGATCAAGTAGGCTTCATCCCAGGGATGCAAGGATCATTCAATATATGGAAATCCAACAAGGTAATCCACTATATAGACAAAATCAAAGAAAAAAACCACATTATCATTTCATTAGATGCTGAGAAATCATTTGACAAATCAAACACCCCTTCATGATAAAAGTCTAGGAAAGATCAGGAATTCAAGGCCCATACCAAAACATAGTGAAAGCGATATACAGCAAACCAGTAGCCAATATCAAACTAAATGGAGAGAAACATGAAGCAATCCCACTAAAAATAGAGACTAAGCAAGGCTGTCCACTTTCTCTCTACCTGTTCAAGACAGTACTTGAAATCTTAGCCAGAGCAATTAGACAACAAAAGTAGATCAAAGGGATACAAATTGGAAAGGAAGAAGTCAAATATCACTATTTGTAGATGTTATGATAGTATACTTAAGTGACCCCAAAAATTCCACCAGAGAACTCCTAAATCCAATTAAGAACTTCTGCAAAGTGGCTGGATATAAAATTATATCAAAGAAATCATTGGCCTTTCTCTACTCAAAGGATAAACAGGCTGAGAAAGAAATTAGGTAAACAACACCATTCACATGAGTCTCAAATAATATAAAATTCCTTAGTGTGACTCTAACTAAGCATGTGAAAGATCTGTATGACATGAACTTTAAGTCTCTGAAGAAAGAAATCAAAGCAGATCTCAGAAAATGGAAAGATCTTCCTTACTCATGGACTGACAGGATTAATGTAGTTAATTGGCTATCTTGCTGAAATCAACCTACGGATTCAATGCAATCCCCATCAAATTTCCACCTCAATTCTTCCTACAATTAGAAAGACCAATTTGTAAATTCATCTGGAATTCCAAAAATCACAGCATGCAAAACCTACTCTCAACAGTAAAAGAACTTCTGGGGGAATCATCATCCCTGACCTCAAGCCATACTACAGAACAATCCTGATAAAAACTGCATGGTATTCATACAGTGACAGGCAGATAGATCAATGGAATAGAGCTGAAGACCCAGAAATGAACCCAATACCTATGTTCACTAGATATTTAACAAAGGAACTAAAATCATCCAGTGGAAAAAGGACAGAATTTTTATCAAATGGTACTTCTTCAAGAAGAAGGTCAGCATCTAGAAGAATGAAAATCAAACCATTCTGATCTCCTTGTACAAAGCTCAAGTCCAAGAGGATCAAGGACCCCCACATAAAACCAGATACACTGAAACTAATAGAAAATAAAGTGGGGAAGAGCCTCAAGCATATGGGCACTGGGGAAAATTTCCTGAACAGAACACAGATAGCTTATGCTCTAAGATCAAGCATTGACAAATGGGACCTCATTAAATTGCAATGCCTCTGTAAGGCAAAGGATACTCACTGTCAATAGGACAAAATGGCAACCAACATACTGGTAAAAGATCTTTAACAATCCTACATCTGATAGAGTGCTAGTATTCAATATATACAAAGAACTCAAGAAGTTACACTACAGAGAACCAAATAGCCCTATTAAAAATGGGGAATAAAACTAAAGAGAAATATTCACAATCCTTGGTCATCAGGGAAATGCAAATCAAAACAACCCTGAGATTCCATCTCAAACCAGATAGCATGCCTAAGATCAAAAACTCAGGTGACAGCAGATTTTGACAAGTATGTCGAGAAAGAGGAAAACTCCTCCATTGCTGGTGGGATTGCAAGTTGGTACAAGCACTCTTGAAATCAGTTTGTTGTTTCCTCAGAAAATTGGACATAGTACTACCTGAGGACCCAGCTATACTACTCCTGCGCATATACCCAGAAGATGTTTCAACATGTAATAAGGACACATGCTCCATTATGTTCATAGCAGCTTTATTTATAATAGACAGAAGTTGGAAAGAACCCAGATGTCCCTCAACCATGGATTGGATACAGAAAATATAATACATTTACACAATGGACTACTATTCAACTATTAAAAATGACTTCTTGAAATTCTCGTGCAAATGGATGGTACTTTAATATATCATCCTGAGTGAAGTAACTCAGTCACAAAAGTACAAACATGGTTTGTATTCATTGGTAAGTGAATATTAGCCCAGAAGCTTGGAATACCCAAGATACAATTCACAGAATAAATGAACCTCAAGAAGAAGGAAGACCAAAGTCTGGATACTTTGATACATCTTAGAAGGGGGATGCAAATACTAGTGGTAGGATATACAGAGACAAAATGTGGAGCAGAGACTGAATGGAAGACCATGCAGAGAATGCCCCACCTGGGGGATCCATTCCATATACAGTCACCAAACCCAGACACTATTGTGGTTGCCAAAAATTGCTTGTTGACAGGAGTCTGATATAGCTGCCTCCTAAGAGGCTCTGCCAATGCCTGAAAAATACAGAAATGGATGCTCACAGCCATCCAATGGACTGAGCACAGGGTCCCCAATGGAGGAGCTAAAGAAAGGACCCAAGAAGCTGAAGGAGTTTTCAGCCCCATAGGAGGAACAACAATATGAACCCACCAGTACCCCCAGAGCTCCCAGGGACTAAACCACCACTCAAAGAGCACATATAGCGGGCCCCATATCTCCAGCCACATCTGTAGCAGGGGATGGCTTTGATGGACATCAAAGAGAGGAGAGGCCCTTTGTCCTGGGCAAGCTCATTGCCACAATGTAGGGGAATGCCTAGACAGGGAAACATGTGTGGGCATGTTGGTGAGCAGTGGGGGTTGTTGGGAAAGGGGGTTTTTGGAAGTAAAATGAGGAAAAGGGACAACATTTGAAATATAAATAAAGAAAATATCTAATAAAAATGGAATTAAGATCAGGGCAGAAAAATGCTCATGGTTTCTTTCTCGAATTATCTTATGGTACCAAGAAAGCCGTCACTTACGATCAAGAGCAAGGCAACAATCAGGAGATACCTCAGTGAGTAAACAGCATGAGAACATAAATTGGGATTCTTAAATAAAGCACCTACATAAAGATCAGGGAATGGATTTTTTGTTTTGCTTTTTGTCTTATTTTCTAAGTTTTTTTATTTACATTCCAAATAATTTCCCCTTTCCCTTTTCCTCCCTCCCTGAAAGTCCCATAAGCCCCCTTCCCTCCCCTGTTCCCCATAAAACCCACACTCGCTTCTCTGTCTTGGCATTCCCCTACATCCAGTCTTTCCAGGACCAGGGGTCTCTCTTTCCATCTTCCTGGAAATCTATTGATATGCAAATTGTGTCTAGGATATTCTGAGACAGTGACTGCATACCATGTGTGTTCTTTTGTGATTGGGTTACCTCACTAAGGATGATATTTTCAAGTTCTGACTATTTGCCTAGGAATTTTGTGAATTCATTGTTTTTAATTGCAGAGTAGTATTCCATTGTGTAAATATACCACATCTTCTGAATCCATTCCTCCGTTGAGGGACATCTGGGTTCTTTCCAGCTTCTGGCTATTATAAATAAGGCTGCTGTGAACATAGTGGAATATGTGTCCTTATTGCATGCAGGTAAAGCCTCTGGGTATATGCCCAGGAGTGGTATAGCCGGATCCTCCGGGAGTGTCATGCCCAGTTTTCTGAGGAAGCTCCAGACTGCTTTCCAGAGTGGTTGTACCAGCTTGCAATCCCACCAGCAGTGGAGGAGTGTTCCTCTTTCTCCACATCCTCTCCAACAACTGCTGTCTCCTGTGTTTTTGATCTTAGCCATTCTGACTGGTGTGAGATGGAATCTCAGGGTTGTTTTGATTTGCATTTCCCTAATGACTAAGGATGATGAACATCTCTTTAGGTGCTTCTCAGCCATTAGATATTCTTCAGGTGAGAACTCTTTGTTTAGCTCTGTACCCCATTTTTAATAGGGTTACTTGCCTATCTGGAGTTTAACTTCTTGAGTTCTTTGTATATATTGGATATTAGCCCTCTGTCGGATGTAGGGTTGGTAAAGATCATTTCCCAGTTAGTTGGTTGCTGCTTTGTCTTTTTGACAGTGTCTTTTGCCTTGCAAAAACTTTGTAATTTAATGAGGTCCCATTTGTCAGTCCTTGATCTTAGAGCATAAGCTATTGGAGTTCTATTCATTAAATTCTCCCCTGTGCCCATATGTTCAAGGTTCTTCCCTCGTTTCATTTCTATTAGTTTCAGTGTGTCTGGTTTTATGTGGAGGACCTTGATCAAGTGGAATTGAGCTTAGTGCAAGGAGATAAGAATGGATCAATTTGCATTCTTCTGCATGTGGACCTCCAGTTGAGCCAGCGTCATTTGTTGAAAAGGCTATCTTTTTTCCACTGGATGGTTTTAGCTCCTTTGTCAAAGATCAAGTGACCATAGGAGTGTGGATTCATTTCTGGGTCTTCAATTCTGTTCCATTGATCTACATGTCTCTCACTGTACTAATACCATGCAGTTTTTAACACTATTGCTCTGTAGTACAGCTTGAGGTCCGGGATACTGATTCCCCTAGAAGTTCTTTTACTCTTGAGAATAGTTTTAGCTATCCTGGGTTTTCTCTTTTTCCACATGAATTTTTGAATTGCTCTTTCAAACTATATGAAGAATTGAGTTGGGATTTTGATGGGGATTGCATTGAATCTGTATATTACTTTTGGTAAGATGGTCATTTTTACTATATTAATCCTGCCAATCCATGAGCATGGCAGATTTTTCCATCTTCTGAGGTCTTCTTCAATTTCTTTCTTCAGAGACTTGAAGTTCTTGTCATACAGATCTTTCACTTGTAAGGTTAGAGTCACACCAAGATACTTTACAGTGTTTGTGGCTATCGTGAAGGGCATCATTTCTCTTACTTCTTTCTCAGCCTGCTTATCCTTTGAGTATAGGAAGGCTACTGACTTGCTTGAGTTGATTTTATATCCGGCCACTTTGCTGAAGTTGTTTGTCAGCTGAAGGAGTTCTCTGGTGGAGTTCTTTGGGTCGCTTAAGTATACTATCATATCGTCTGCAAATAGTGATACTTTGACTTCTTCCTCTCCAATTTGTATCCATTTGACCTCCTTTTGTTGTCTAATTGCTCTAGCTATAACTTCAAGTACTATATTGAAAAGATATGGAGAGAGAAAGGCAGCCTTGTCTGGTCTCTGATTTTAGTGGAATTGTTTCATGTTTCTCTCCACTTAGATTGATGTTGGCTACCTGTTTGCTGTAAATTGCTTTTACTATGTTTAGATATGGGCCTCGAATTCCTGATCTTTCCAAGACCTTTAACATGAAAGGATGCTGAATTTTGTCAAATGCTTTCTCAGCATCTAATGAAATGACCATGTGGTTTTTTTCTTTGAGATTGTTTATATAGTGGATTACATTGATGGATTCTTATACTGAACCATCCCTGCATTCCTGGGATGAAGCCAACTTGATCGTGGTGAATGATCATTTTGATGTGTTCTTGGATTCGTTTGGCAAGAATTTTATTGAGTATTTTTGCATCGATGTTCATAAGAAAGATTGACATGAGATTCTCTTTCTTAGTCGGATCTTTGTGTGATTTTGGTATTAGTGTAATTGTGACTTCATAGAACAAGTTGGGTAGTGTTCCTTCTGTTTCTCTTTTGTGGAATAGTTTGAAGAGTATTGGTGTTAGGTCTTCTTTGAAGGTCTGATAGAATTCTGCGCTAAAACCTTCTGTATCTGTGCTTTTTTTGGTTGGAAGTCTTCCAAAGACCACTTCTATTTCTTCAGGGGTTATAGGATGGTTTAGATGCTCTATTTGATTCTGATTTAATTTTGGTATTTGGTATCTGTCTAGGAAATTGTCCATTTCCTCCTGATTTTTTAGGTGTGTTGAATACAGGTTTTTGTAGTAGGATCTGATGATTTTTTGAATTTCCTCAGTTTCTGTTGTTATCTTTCCCATTTCGTTTCTGATTTTGTTACTTTGGATACTGTCTCTGTGCCCTCTGGCTAGTCTGGCTAAGGGCTTATCTATCTTGTTGATTTTCTCAAAGAACCAACTCCTCGTTTTGTTGATTCTTTGTATGGTTTTATTTGTTTCTACTTGATTGATTTTAGCCCTGAATTTAATGATTTCCTGATTCTACTCCTCTTGGGTGTATTTGCTTCTTTTTGTTCTCAGGCTTTCAGGTGTGCCATTAAACTGCTAGTGTATCCTATCTCCCATTTCTTTTTGGCAGCACTCAGGGCTATGAATTTTCCTCTTAGCAGCGCTTTCATTGTGCCCCATAAATTAGGGTACGTTGTGCCTTCATTTTCGTTAAAATTTAAAAAGTCTTTGATTTCTTTCTTTATTTCCACCTTGACCAAGTTATCATTGAGTAGAGTATTGTTCAGCTTCCATGTGTATGTGGATTTTCTGTTATTTTTGTTGCCATTGAAGACAACCCTTATTCCATAGTGATCTGATAGCAGGCATGGGATTAGTTCTATCTTCTTATATCTGTTGAGGTCTGATTTGTGACCAATTATATGGTTGATTGTGGAGAAGGTACCAGGAGGTGCTGAGAAGAAGGTGTATTCTTCAGCTCTAGGATGAAATGCTCTCTCTCTATATATATATATATGTATATATATATATATATATATATATATCTGTTAGTTCCTTTTGGTGCAAGGCTTCAATTAGATTCACTGTGTCCCTGTTTAGTTTCTGCTTTCCTGAACGATCCTTTTAAGAGAGTGGGGAGTTGAAGTCACCCACTATTATTGTGTGAGGTGCGATGTGTGCTTTGAGCTTTAGTAAAGTTTCTTTTACGAATGAGGGTGCCCTTGCATTTGGAGCATAGATATTCAGAATTGAGAGTTCTTCTTGGTGGATTTTTTCTTTGATCTGTATGTAGTGTCCTTCTGTGTCTTTTTTGATGACTTTAGGTTGAAAGGCAATTTTATCTGATATTAGGATGGCTACTCCGTCTCGTTTCCTGGGACCATTTGCTTGTAAAATTGTTTTCCAGGCTTTTACTCTGAAGTAGTGTTTGTCTTTGACACAGAGGTGCGTTTCCTGCATGCAGCAAAAGCTGGGTCCTGTTTATGTATCCAGTCTGTTAGTCTATGTCTTTTTTATTGGTGAATTGAGACCATTGATAGTAAGAGAGATTAAGGAATAGTGATTATTGCCACCTGCTATTCTTTATGCTTTCTTTATGTTTGAGTGGTTATCTACTTTTGGGTTTGATGCAAGAAGGTTACTATCTCGTTTTTTTCCAGGGTGTTGTTTCTCTCCTTGTATTGGTGGTTTCCACCTATTATCCTTTTCAGTGCTGGGTTTGTGGAAAGCTATTGTGAAAATTTGGTTTTATCATGGAATATCTTGGTCTCTCCATCTACGGTGATTGAGAGTTTTGCTGGGAATAGTAGTCTAGGCTGGCATTTGTATTCTCTTATGTCTGCATGAGATCTGCCCAGGATCTTCTGGCTTTCATAGTCTCTGGTGAGAAGTCTGATGTGATTCGGATAGGTCATTCTTTGTATGTTACTTGGCTTTTTTCTCTTACTGCTTTTAATATTATATCTTTGTTTAGTACATTTGGTGTTTTGATTATTATGTGAAAGGAGGTATTTCTGTTCTGGTCAAGTCTGTTTGGAGATCTGTAGGCTTCTTGTATGTTCATTGGCGTCTCTCTCTTTAGGTTAGGGAAGTTTTCCTCCATAATTTTGTTGAAGATATTTACTGGCCCTTTAAGTTGTAAATCTTCACTCTCATCTATACCTATAATCCTTAGGTTTGGTCTTCTCATTGTGGCCTGGATTTCCTGGATGTTTTCAGTTACATGTTTTTTGCATTTTGCATTTTCTTTGACTGTTTAATCGAAGCTTTCTATGGTATCTTCAGCACCTGAGATTCTTTCTTCCATCTCTTGTATTCTATTGTTGATGCTTGCATCTATGACTCCTGATTTCTTCCCAAGGTTTTCTATCTCCAAAGTTGTCTCCCTTTGTGATTTCTTAGTTGTTTCTGCTTCCTTTTTTAGTTCCTGGATGGATTTGCTGAGATCTTTCCCTTGTTTGTTTGTATTTTCCTGTATTTCTTTAAGGTATTTTTGCATTACCTCTTTCAGGATTTCTGCCTGTTGACCCAAGTTCTCCTCTATTTCTCTAAGCGATTTTTGTGTTTCCTCCTCATGGTTTTCCATCTGTTGATCCATCATCTCCTACATTTCTTTAAGCAATTCTCGTGTTTCCTTTGTAAGGGCATCTACCCATTGATTCATTTCTTTAAGCAATTTTTGTGCTCCCTATGAGCATCCATCTGTTGACCCATATTCTTCTGCATTTCTTTATGCAATTTTGTGATTCCTTTGAATGTGCATCTACCCGTTGATTCATTTTTTTAAGCAATTTTGTGTTGCCTCCTTGTATGCCTCCATCTGTTGACCCATGTTCTCCTGCATTTCTCTAAGCAATTTTTGCGTTTCCTTTGTAAGTGCTTCTAACCATTGATTCATGTTCTCCTGTAATTCTTTATGAGATTTATTTGTGTCCTTCTTGAAATCCTCTAATAGCATCATGAGAAGTGATTTTAAATCCAGATCTTGTCTTTCGGGTGTGATGGGGTATCCAGGACTTGCTGCTGTTGGAGAGTTGGGTTCGGATGGTGCCATATTACTTTGATTTCTGTTAGTAATGTTCCTACGTTTGCCTTTTGCCATCTGGTTACCTCTGGTGTTAGTTGGTCCTGCTGTTACTGGCTGTTGGTGGGACCACCTGTGAGCCTGCATGGCTATTTCTGGCCCCCCCGGGATTACCGGGATTCCCCTGGCACTGATTTCTGGGATCCTGCCCTGCTCCTGAGTGACTTTGGAGTCCTGATGTGCCTTGCCCCAAGTGATTTTATATTGGGGATTCCCTGCACATCCAAAGGCTCAGCGTAGTGTATTCCCGGAGCAGAGGTCACCAAAGGGAGGCTGGTAAGCTCCCGCCCTCTGTGGGGGTGTTTGATCTGTCCCAGAGCACAGGGGGAGTCCCTCTACAGAGCAGAAGTCCCACAGCAGAGCTGGTGCATCAGTTATTGCAGACCTGCCAAGCTCTTGGGAGCAGGGTACACACAAGCTGCCTGAGACCCAAGCGATATTATGCTTGACTGTCCCTGTGTCTGGAAGTCCCAATTGCCCTGTTGCTGGAGCAAAGATGGTGGAGTGCACTCTGCACTCTCTTGGTGCGGATCACTCAGCAGGGCAGATGGCCCACCATAGAGCTGGCGCCCAGATGACTGCAGCGCTGTCCCGCTCTTGGGCACAGATGGAAGCCCAACAGGCTGTGTCCCAAGCAATGTTTGGCCTCTAAAGATCCTAGCAGAGGGAGGAATGAAGAGACACAGGTAACCTGTCCCTGTCTCTGCAATCAAATCCTACACTCTCCTGTCCCTGTGCTGAACCAGAACTGTTAGTATTCCCTTTCCCCCAACCCCTAGCACAGTTGTCTCTGGCCAGTGAAGAAGGCAGACAAAAGGGAGCCCAACCTTGGGCCCAAATATTGCCCCCCCTTTTCCATGATAGCACTCTCATGGTGCAGATGGATCTTGAATTTGAAGGAGGCAGAAGTTAGAATCCTTGAAGTGATAAAAGCACACTTTTGACCTATGGTAAAGATGTAATTAATTATTCCTAAGCAGCTGTGATTTAGTTGTAAAAACATGCTGGTCATCGACAATGGAATAAGTTACTTATTTCCTGGTGAAAATGTCTTTCTTCAGGTGCACAATTCTGCCTTCCTGTCTGAACAAGTGTTATTGGGATGGCACTCCTTTCCCCCTATCCAATCATGTAATGCCAGGGCTCAAGAGCCCCAGCTGATGCATCTTCATGTATATATATATATATATATATATATATATATATATATATATATATATATATATATATATAAAGCCCCATGACTTGGGGGTCAGTCTCCTAACCTGTGAGCAGGATGGACATTGGTCTTGGTCTGGGCTCATATAATTAAAACTCTCTCTGTTTATTACATTGGTATGGCAATTTCTGGTGGTCTCCTGTGGTACCTGTGAACTGAGCATAAACAGCAATTATTTTATCCAGTGAGCCATCTCCCAACTCTCTTCCTAATGTTAATACATGACAATCACTCCATGTCCATTAGCAGTGAGGATTAAGTAAAATGGAGGAGAGAGTACATTGGCCATGGATCCTTACTTTGGACTAAGTAAGATGCTGCAGAAAGTCATTAGCTCATAGATGTTGGGTTTCATAGAGCTTTCATAGAGGTTCTAGAATGTAACCATTAGTACCTGTTAACAGAGACTTCTGGAGTCTATCAGCATGGAAACCAAGTCTCCTCTGTTACTTAATGATGGAGCCAGGAATAGATATTCAGCCTGTCAGAAACCCCTTTACTCATCTGTCAGATGTGGAGGGCAGTTTTACTTCCCAGGGTGTTATGGGATTTAGGAAATAGTAGCTAGTAGGGGCTTTGTGCCCAGTGAGTGCTCCCGAAGAAATGCTGGGAAAGTCTGACAGTGTAGTCTCAGCAGAGGACACCATCTGTGTGCCCGGACAATGGTAGGCACTGCAAACATATCTGAGAGAGTATGTGTGGCTGTTGTCACTGTAGACAAAGCTGTGATATAAAATATCAATTACTTAGATGAGAGAGTTGCTGAGCATAAAAACTTCATTTCCCAAAACCATTTGTATGTCTGAGGCAGCATGAGTGATCTGGCCAGTGCTAACTAAGCTGAAGGCACTGGGCTTTTAGTTCTCCTCATTTCCTGTACCAAAATCACCCTTGACATTTTAGCACTTATAGTGGTTAAACCCAATTCATTTCTCTTGACATGAGACTCTTTGTCAGGCAGCGTGACTTATTAAAATGAAGACAGAACATATAACCTAATTTTTGCCATTATGTCTCTCTTAAAACCCACAGTTTGAGTAATTTCTTTTTGTAAAATTCCTAAAACTGGTGCTATTCAACAATAAACAATGACTTGGCCAGGACTGTAATATGTACTTATCACTGATACATTTCTGTGAATTGGTCTTTTAAAACATTGAGTGACACATGTACTGTCATCTATGAGAAAACACACATGACAAAATATATTTCACTTCTTTTTAGAGACATCAAAATAATTTATAATAGTTAAATGCCTCTTAAAGGCTCCAAGGCTAAAAGTAATAGGTATTCAACCAGTTTTTAAAATCTATTTGGAATATTAAGCATGAACAGGAATAATGACACGTACCTGATTAGACAAAAACTGTTCCATCTCCAAGGGAGAATATGCAATTTAACTGTGGCTTCATAGAATGAATTGGGTAGTGTTCCTTTTGTTTCTATTTTGTTGAATAGGTTGAAGAGTATTGGCATTAGATCTTTAAAGTTCTTTTTTTAATATCTTTCTTCTTTTTAAGTGTTATTTTCTAAGTTTTTTTTAATTACATTCAAGATCATTTCCCCTTTCCCGTTTCCTCCCTCCCTAAAAGTTCCATAAGCCCCCTTCCCTCCCTCTTTTCCCCATTCAATCCCCTCTTGCTTCTCTGTCCTGGACTTCCCCTACATCCAGTCTTTCCAGGACCAGGGGTCTCTCCTTCCATCTTCTTAGAAATCTATTGATATGCGAATTGTGTCTAGGCTATTCTGAGATTCTGGGTTAATATCCCCTTATCAGTGACTGCATACCATGTGTGTTCTTTTGTGATTGGATTACCTCACTAAGGATGATATTTTCAAGTTCTGACCATTTGCCTAGTAATTTCGTGAATTCATTGTTTTTAATTGCAGAGTAGTATTCCATTGTATAAATATAACACATCTTCTGAATCCATTCCTCCGTTGAGGGACATCTGGGTTCTTTCCAGCTTCTGGCTATTATAAATAAGGCTGCTATGAACATAGTGGAGCATGTGTCCTTATTGCAAGCAGGTAAAGCCTCTGGGTATATGCCAAGGAGTGGTATAGCCGGATCCTCCGGGAGTGTCATACCCAGTTTTCTGAGGAACTGCCAGACTGCTTTCCAGAGTGGTTGTACCAGCTTGCAATTCCACCAGCAGTGGAGGAGTGTTCCTCTTTCTCCACATCCTTGTCAACAACAGCCGTCTCCTGTGTTTTTGATCTTAGCCATCCTGACTGGTGTGAGATGGAATCTCAGGGTTGTTTTGATTTGCATTTCCCTAATGACTAAGGATGATGAACATCTCTTTAGGTGCTTCTCAGCCATTAGATATTCTTCAAGTGAGAACTCTTTGTTTAGCTCTGTACCCCATTTTTTAATAGGGTTACTTGCCTCTCTGGAGTTTAACTTCTTGAGTTCTTTGTATATATTGGATATTAGCCCTCTGTCGGAAGTAGGGTTGGTAAAGATCATTTCCCAGTTAGTTGGTTGCTGCTTTGTCTTTTTGACAGTGTTTTTTGGCTTGCAAAAACTTTGCAATTTAATGAGGTCCCATTTGTCTATTCTTGATCTTAGAGCATAAGCTATTGGAACTCCACCAGAGAACTCCTACAGCTGATAAATGACTTCAGCAAAGTGGCCGGATATAAAATCAACTCAAGCAAGTCAGTAGCCTTCCTGTACTCAAAGGATAAGCAGGCTGAGAAAGAAGTAAGAGAAATGATACCCTTCACGATAGCCACAAACCATATGAAGTATTGTGGCGTGACACTAACCCAACAAGTGAAAGATCTGTATGACAAGAATTTCAAGTCTCTTAAGAAAGAAATTGAAGAAGATCTCAGAAGATGGAAAAATGTGCCATGCTCATGGATTGGCAGAATTAATATAGTAAAAATGACCATCTTACCAAAAGTAATATACAGATTCAATGCAATCCCCATCAAAATCCCAACTCAATTCTTCATAGAGTTAGAAAGAGCAATTCAAAAATTCATCTGGAATAACAGAAAAGCCAGAATAGCTAAAACTATTCTCAAGAGTAATAGAACCTCTGGGGGAATCAGTATCCCGGACCTCAGGCTGTACTACAGAGCAATAGTGTTAAAAACTACATGGTATTGGTACAGTGACAGGCATGTAGATCAATGGAACAGAATTGAAGACCCAGAAATGAGTCCACACTCCTATGGTCACTTGATCTTTGACAAAGGAGCTAAAACCATCCAGTGGAAAAAAGATAGCCTTTTCAACAAATGGTGCTGGCTCAACTGGAGGTCAACATGCAGAAGAATGCAAATTGACACATTCTTATCTCCTTGCACTAAGCTCAATTCCAAGTGGATCAAGGACCTCCACATAAAACCAGACACACTGAAACTAATAGAAAGGAAACTAGGGAAGAACCTTGAACATATGGGCACAGGGGAGAATTTTCTTTGGAGTTCTTATGTAATTCTTCACTAAGCCCAAATGGTCATGGGCTTTTTTTGGTTGGGAAACTTTTAATTTGTGCTGTTTTTTCTTTAGAGTTTATTGGACTGTTTATATGGTTTATCTGATCCTGATTTAGCTTTGGTGTTTTGTATCTGTCTAGCATATTGTCCATTTCCTCCAGCTTTCCAGGTTTGTTGAATATAGGCTTTTGTAGTAGGATGTGATGATTTTTTTTATTTCCTCAGTTTGTGTTGTTAAATCTCCCTTTTCATTTCTTACTTTGCTAATTGGGATACAGTCTCTATGCCCTATGGTTAGTCTGGCTAAAGGTTTATCTAGCTTGTTGATTTTCTCAAAGAAACTTGTTCTGGTTTTGTTGATTCTTTGTGTAGTTCTTTTTGTTTCCACTTGGTTGATTTCAGCTCTGAGTTTGGTTATTTCCTGCTGTCTACTCCTCTTGGGCGTATTTGCTTCTTTTTATTTTAGAGCTTTTAGACGTGCTGTCAAGCTGCTATTGTATGCCCTCTCCAGTTTCTCTTTTGAGCCACACAGATCTGAGTTTCCTTTTATCACTGCTTTCATTGTGTCCCATAACTTTGAGTATGTTGTGCCTTCATTTTCATTAAATCCTAAAAAGTCATTAATTTCTCTCTCTCTCTCTCTCTCTCTCTCTCTCTCTCTCTCTCTCTCTCTCTCTCTCTCTCTCTCTCTCTCTGTCTCTCTCTCTTTCTTTCTTTCTTTACCAAGTTTTCTTTGAGGGGGTCTTTTTCACATTCCATGTATATGTGGGATTTCTGTTGTTTTTGTTGCTATTGAAGACCAGCCTTAGCCCATGCTAATCTAATAGGATGCATGGAATTATTTCAATCTTCTTGTATCTGTTGTGGCCTGTTTTGTGACCAATTATATAGTCAGTTTTGAAGAGGGTACCACTAGGTGCTGAAAAGAAGATTTATTCTTTTGTTTTAGGATGGAATGTTTTATAAATATCTCTTAAGTCCATTTCGTTCATACCTTCTGTTCATTTCACTGAATCTCTGTTTATTTTCTGTTTCCATGATCTGTCCTTGATGAGATTGGAATGTTGAATTCTCCCACTATTATTGTGTGAGGTCTCATGTGTGCTTTGAGTTTTAGTTTCTTTTATGTTTGTGTTTATGTTTCTTTTATGAATGTAGCTGCCCTTGCATTTGAAGCATAGATGTTCAGAACTGAGAGTTCTTCTTGGTAGATTTTTCCTTTTATGAGTATGATATGCCCTTTCTTATCATTTTGGATTACTTTTGTTGAAGGTTGATTTTACTCAACATTAAAATGACTACTCCAGCTTGGTTTTTGGGACCATTTGCTTGGAACATTTTTTTTCTTGCCCTTACTCTGTTGTAGTTTCTGTCTTTAACAGTGTGGTCATGTGTACATAGGCACTCTGTAATTCATTTTTATTGAATATAATCTTCATTTACATTTCAAATGCTAAAACCTTTCCTGGTTTCCCCCCTTCCTGAAATTCCCAACCCCTCCTTCCAACCCCTGCCTCCAAATATATGCCACTCCACTGGACCCACTCCCACCTCCTCTCCCCTGCCTCAATTTCCCTTTGTTGGGGGCACCTATTGAGCCTTCACTGGACCTAGGACTACTCCTCCCACTGTTGCCTGATAAGACATTCTTCTGCCAAACTTTTGGCTGGAATCATGTGTATACCTTGGTTGATGATTTAGATCCTGGGAGTCCTAGGGCATCTGGGTGGTCTATGTTTGGTTTACATACAAGCATAATTGTGGCTAAATAGAATGAGTTGGGTAGTGTTCCTTGAGTTTCTATTTCTTGGAATATTTTGAAGAGTATCGATATTAGTTCTTCTTTGAAGATCTGATAGAATTCCCTACTAAACCCATCTGGTCCTGGGATATTTTTTGATGGGAGACTATTAACAGCTGTTTGCATTTCCTCGGACTTATGGGACTATTTAGATGGTTTATCTGATTCTGTTTTAACATTTTCACCTGGTATGTATCTAGAAAGCTGTTCATTGCATCCAGATTTTCAAGTTTTGTTGAGTATAATCTTTTGTAGTAGGATCTGATGACTTTTTTGAATTTCCACAGTTTCTGTTGACGTGTCTCCCTTTTCATTTCTGATTTTATTAATTTGGGTAGTGCCTCTGAGTTCTCTGGTTAGTCTGGCTAAGGGTTTATAAATCTTGTTGTTTTACTCAAAGAACCTGGTTTTGTTGATTCTTTGTATACTTCTTTTTGTTTCTATTTGGTTGATTATGGCCCTGACTTTGATTACTTCCTGCTATCTACTCCTCTTGGGTGTATTTGCTTCTTGTTGTTCTAGAGCTTTCTTTACTCTGTGATAGTGTCTTTCTTTGACACTTAGGTCATGTGTCCATAGCTACTCTGTAATTCCTTTTCTTTATATTGGAGGAACTGAGTCCCTTGATGATGAGATATTAAGGAATAGTGACTTTTGCTTCCTGTTATTTTTGATGTTATTTTTATGTTTGTGTGGCTATCTTCTTTTGGGTTTGATGAAAGATTACTTTCTTGCTTTTTCTAGGGTGTAGTTTCCCTCCTTGTGTTGGAGTTTTCCATCTATAATTTTTGTACGGCTGGATTTGTGGAAAGATATTGTATAAATCTGGTTTTGTCTTGGAATATCTTGGTTTCTCCATCTATCGTAATTGAGAGTTTTGCTGGGTATAGTAACCTGGGCTGGCATTTGTATTCTTTTAGGGTCTGTATAACATCTGGCCAGGATCTTCCAGCTTTCATAGTCTCTGTTGAGAAGTTTGTAGTAATTCTGATAGGTCTGCCTTTATATTTTACTTGACCTTTATCTCTTACTGCTTTTAATAGTCTTTCCTTTTTGTGCAATTTTTTTTTTTACTATTATGTGATGGGAGGATTTTCTTTTCTGGTCTAATCTCTTTGAGTTCTGTGGGCCTCTTGTATGTTTATGGGCATTTTTTCTTTAGGTTAGGGAAGTTTTCTTCTATAATTTTGTTGAAGACATTTACTGGCCCTTTAAGTTGGGAATCTTCCCTCTCTGTTATACCTATTATCTTTAGGTTTGGTCTTCTCAATGTGTCCTGGATTTTCTGGATGTTATGGATTAGGAGCTTTTTTTCATTTTTCATTTTCTTTTACTGTTGTGTCAATGTTTTCTATGGTATTTTCTGCACCTGAGATTCTCTGTCTCTGGTATTCTGTTGGTGATGCTTGCATCTGTGACTCTGGATCTCTTTCCTAGGTTTTCTATCTCTAGGGATGTCTCTCTTTGTGATTTCATTAGTGATTCTATTTCCATTTTTAGATCCTGGATGGTTTTTTATATTCCTTCACTGTTTGATTGTGTCTTCCTTTATTTCTTAAAGGGATTTTGAGTTTCCTCTTTAAGGGCTTCTTGCTGTTTACGTGTATTCTCCTGTATTTCTTTAAGGTAGTTATTTATGTCCTCCCTAATGTCCTCTATCATTAACATGAGATGTTATTTTAAATCAGAGTCTTGCTTTTCTGGTGTGTTGGGGTGTCCAGGACTCACTGTGGTGGGAGAACAGGTTTCTGATGATGCCTGATAGTCTTGGTTTCTTTTGATTATGTTCTTACCCTTGCATATCACAATCTGGTTATTGCTGGGGTTAGCTGGTCTTGCTGTCTGTGTCTGTAGTTTGTCCCTCCTGAAAGCCTGTGTGTCAGTACTCCTGGGAGACCAGTTATCTCCCTGATGAATTTGCATATGGAGATCTCTGGCACAGGGTCAGCTCTGGCGCATGGACAGAAATCAGAAGGATCCTGTCCTGGGCTGGTTCTTAATTCCTGTTTCCAGATGGCTCTGGGCAGGTCCCACTTGGGCCCTGAATTTGAGCAGAAGTGGTGGTCTTACCTGTGCTCACAGGTGTGTTCACACTCCTGGAAGACAAGCTGTCTTACTGCTGTATTTAAGTATGGTGCACTGTAGCACAGAGGACTAGCTACCTGATATTTTACTTCTAATGCAAAAGCATATTTCAAGCTCATGTATTTGAGGTATCACGTAATACCAAAATTTTACATATCTGATAAGTTATTTACATTTGGACTTTTGTAGTCACAGGAAACTCTATCCAGGAGACATCACTGTAGCTACCTTTACATCTGAATGACAAAAGTAAGCATGGTGCTGGCCGGATATCCATCAAGAGCTTCATTTTCCCAGGAGTGACTGAGAACAAGATTCAGATGAGCAGATAGCAGTCTTTAAATCTATGTTTGGTACATGTCTGTCACAATGTTTTATTATTGAAAAATTACATTCTGGTATATTTAGAGTCTTGTCATCTTTTTGTTATAGGGGGAATAATTTAAATTTGTGTTGGTGTATGTGTGTGTATGTGTATGTGTGTGTGTGTGTGTGTGTGTGTGTGTTAGTGTTAGTGAATGGGTGTGTTCAAGTCCGTGAATATAGGCACCTATGCATCATGGTAGGCTTATAGGGGTCAGATTTCAACCTATTACACCGGTCCTGATTTTCCACTTTGTTTCTGTTGGGTCTCTCATTTTCTCTACTATGTGGTCCAGGGTAAGTAACTCAGAGATTCACCTCCCATCTGCCCATAAGAGCTCTAGGGTTGAAAGTTGCTTGGTACTCTCTGTCTAGTGATATGTGTATGCTGGGTATATGGAGTCATACTTTTATTTTGCAGTGAATACTTTATCCACTGAACCTCAGTGGTACTAGAGACAATGTTGTGATATCTGTATGAAAATAGTATGTCTTTATTATTAGGAACCACCAAAACACACAAAGATGCCATCTGAACACTCTAGCTACTCAATAAGTGCTATTGAGTGTATATACATCATATGTCCCATAATACCCAGATCTAAGACACTAGTTTCTCTGCTGAATTGAAAGTCTATCAAGCAAAAAAAATTGTAGCCTTTATTTGAACCTCCAAATTGGAATGTATTTTGTGACTCTGAGTCTAAGTGTACTGCCTCCCTCTATCAGTCAGTCCACATAAAACTTACTTTTCTCTCATTAATTTATCTTACTTTCCCCAGCAAGATCAAGGTTTGTGTTCCACATTTGATGAAAACAACCAAAGGCAAGACAACCAAGCTGAAGCCAGAAATTATCTTACTGCATAGTAAAAATGAGCTCAGAGAGCATCAGTTCAAAGCTGAGGTCCAAGTTAAATTTTAGAAAAAATTTTATGCCCACTGTGTCTCCTTGCTTAAACAATCAAGAGGGACTTCTAGTTGGCTTATTAAACTTCTTAGTAGAGTTTGCTCTACTGACTCATAAGCAGTAATGCTTCCCAAAGCAACATATTTTATGCTGGGTATAGTAGTCTAGGCTGGCATTTGTGCTGTCTTAGTGTCTGCATGAGATCTGCCCAGGATCTTCTGGCTTTCATAGTCTCTGGTGAGAAGTCTGATGTGATTCGGATAGGTCTTCCTTTGTATGTTACTTGGCCCTTTTCTCTTACTGCATTTAGTATTCTTTCTTTGTTTAGAACATTCGGTGTTTTGATTATTATGTGACGGGAGGTATTTCTGTTCTGGTCCAGTCTGTTTGGAGTTCTGTAGGCTTCTTGTATGTTCATCGGCATCTCTCTCTTTAAGTTAGGGAAGTTTTCCTCCATAATTTTGTTGAAGATGTTTACTGGCCCTTTAAGTTGCAAATCTTCACTCTCATCTATACCTATAATCCTTAGGTTTGGTCTTCTCATTGTGTCCTGGATTTCCTGGATGTTTTGGGTTATGCGTTTTTTGCATTTTGCATTTTCTTTGACTGTTGAGTCGATGCTTTCTATGGAATCTTCAGCACCTGAGATTCTTTCTTCCATCTCTTGTATTCTATTGTTGATGTTTGCATCTATGACTCCTGATTTCTTCCCAAGGTTTTCTATCTCCAAAGTTGTCTCCCTTTGTGATTTCTTAGTTGTTTCTACTTCCTTTTTTAGTTCCTGGATGGATTTGCTGAGATCCTTCACTTGTTTGTTTGTATTTTCCTGTATTTCTTTAAGGTATTTTTGCATTACCTCTTTCAGGATTTCTTCCTGATGACCCACGTTCTCCTGCATTTCTCTGAGCGATTTTTGTGTTTCCTCCTCATGGGATTCCATCTGTTGATCCATCGTCTCCTGCATTTCTTTAAGCAGTTCTCGTGTTTCCTTTGTAAGGGCATCTAACCGTTGATTCATTTCTTTAAGCAATTTTTGTGTTGCCTCCTTATGGGCATCCGTCTGTTGACCCATATTCTTCTGCATTTCTTTATGCAAATTTTGTGATTCCTTTGTGAGTGCATCTACCCGTTGATTCATCTCGTTAAGCGATTTTTGTGTTGTCTCCTTGTGCGCCTCCATCTTTTGATCCATGTTCTCCTGCATTTCTCTAAGCGATTTTTGTGTTTCCTTTGTAAGGGCTTCTAACCGTTGATTCATGGTCTCCTGTAACTCTTTATGAGATTTATTTGTGTCCTTCTTGTGATCCTCTAATAGCATCATGAGAAGTGATTTTAAATCCAGATCTTGTCTTTCGGGTGTGGTGGGGTATCCAGGACTTGCTGCTGTTGGAGAGTTGGGTTCGGATGGTCCCACATTACTTTGATTACTGTTAGTAACATTCCTACGTTTGCCTTTTGCCATCTGGATACCTCTGGTGTTAGTTGGTCCTGCTGCCACTGGCTGTTGGTTGGACCTCCTGTGAGCCTGCAGAGCTATTTCTGCCCCCCCTGGATTACCAGGATTCCCCTGGCACCGATTTCTGGGGCCTGCCTGCTCCTGAGTGACTTTGGAGCCCTAATGTGCTTTGCCCCAAGTGATCTTATATTGGGGAGGCCTTGCACATCTAAAGGCTCAGCCTAGTGGATTCCTGGAGCAGAGGTCGCCAAAGGGAGGCTGGCAGGCTCCTGCCCTGTGCAGGGGTGTGTGATCTCTCCTGGGGGGGGGAGGGGGCGTCCTTCTGCCAGGCAGAAGTCCCACAGCAGATCTGGCGCGCTGGTCACTGCAGATCAGCCCAGCACCTGGGAGCAGGTTACACACAAGCTGCCTGAACCCGAGGCGATATTATGCCTGTCTGTCTCTGAGCCTGGTGGTCCCAACTACCTGGTCACTGGAGCAAAGATGGCGGAGGGCACTCTCCGTGGCGCTGCTCACCCTGTGGTCACGATGGCCCGCCCATCTGGCACCCAGACGACCACAGCGCCAACCCGCCCTCGGGCACAGAAGGAAGCCCCAACAGGCCGTGTCCCAAGTGATGTTATATTGGGGGGAGAGCCTGGGTACCGGTCTCTCCAGCGCAGTCCGCGGGAACAGAGGTCGCGGGAGGGAAGCTGGCAGGCTCCCTCCCTGCGCGGGGTCCCTCCACCAGGCAGAAGGTCCCACCGCGGAACTGGCGCGCTGGTTACTGCAGATCAGCCCAGCACCTGGGAGCAGGTTACACACAAGCTGCCTGAAACCGAAGCGATATTATGCCTGTCTGTCTCTGAGCCTGGCGGTCCCAACTACCTGGTCACTGGAGCAAAGATGGCGGAGGGCAGTCTCCGTGGCGCCGCTCACCCTGTGGTCACGATGGCCCGCCGATCTGGCACCCAGACGACCACAGCGCCAACCCGCCCTCGGGCACAGAAGGAAGCCCCAACAGGCCGTGTCCCAAGTGATGTTATATCGGGGGGAGAGCCTGGGTACCGGTCTCTCCAGCGCAGTCCGCGGGAACAGAGGTCGCGGAAGGGAAGCTGGCAGGCTCCCTCCCTGCGCGGGGTCCCTCCAACATATTTTATCAGAATCTAATTATAGTGCAAACTAAAGGAGGAGGAACAGGGTTTAAGGAGAGGTGTAGGGTAGAGTCTTGAACCTTCAGGGAGCTGGCCAGTGTCGTAAAGACATTTCCTGATTTTCAGGGCTCCATCCCACAGCAACTTGTGCTGGCATTGCCTTGCACTTGAAGAATGAACAATATACCACACCATGCAGAGGCTGAGTTATAGTCATAAATTCTTTTAATTCTAGACTGTTGCTACTATTTTAAATCCTGTAATTTTAAATCTTGTTATTTTTAATGGAGTTATACTAGTTACTTTGTTCCTTTTGCATATAATTCTGTTTTGAAAGTTATGTGTGTGATTCATTTTCTTTCTGGACCATAGCATTTCATTTTGGATGTTCAAGAAAAAGGCACCATGTTCTTGTTTTTGTTTTTGCTTGATAGATTTTCAACATAGAATAAGTGTTTCTTTAATTTGTCAAAATGCATAAAATATTGGAATTTCAAAATGTATTGAAGGGGTCAGATACTTACAGTGTGTGATATCTAAGACCAAGATAGGCAAAAACTACCTCACAGAACTCCCTTAAAGTTGCATTGAGAAATAAAATAAAAAATTAAATTAAATTAAATTAAAAATAACCTTGTCCTATGTCAAAGTATATTACTAAACCTTCTGTTATGTGTTTACCATCATGTTGGTTAAAATTAATCATTTTAAGAGAAAAACAACTTCATATTTCACATATGATAAAGCTCATTGACAGCACATTGTGACTGACAGTTATGATGGCACAATATTGGCTCCTCTTAAAGGATCTTGCCCATCAAAGAAAATTCAAACATTTATCAACCTCTTACACATGGACCTCAAAAAGTTCACTATTTGCTTTTCATTGCTCATAAACACAAAAGGGCTGACTGTGGCATACATGTGCACCACAAAGATTTGGATAGAGTAAGATGTTGGATCATTCAGGAACATAGTTCTTGAGGAGGAGACAATGCTGTCGAATATGCACATCAGCACAAAGAAGCTCATGAGCATCAGGATGGTCTGGGTGGCTCTTTGCTCTGCAGATATTTTTGGGGAATGGCTGGTACCTTGTAGATTCTGGATCTGTTTCCTATGCCTGCACAAGAGAGCCACCATGTACCAAGTTGAGAGGACCATGAGACTAATAAGAAAGATTTCCCTGATGGCTATCAGTATAGAAAACATGCTCTGTATGAGGTAACTCAAGGGTTGAATACAGCAGGACTGAGTAATATAAATAAAATCACTGGTGGTCAAATTTGGAATGGCAAAGACAGATACCAAGAGGTGACTGCTAATTAACATGTAGAGGACACCCAGGAAAATAATGGAGCATGATATGTGATGGGGAGATTTGTGCTTGAATTTTGCTAAATAAGAGCTTCTGGGACTGAGGATGGTGGCCTGGAGGACACTCAACAGGCTGGTGGTACAAAGGGAGAGACCCCTCAAAATTCTGTACAGGTAGACAAGAAATTTACATATGATGTCATCCCATCCTCTCCACAAAATAAAATTGTCAGTACTTATGAATACCGCAACGAGTAGGACCAATAGGTGGATTAGGGACAAGAGAAAAATGGGCAGATCAATGGGTCTGAACCTGTGCCCACGAATGAACTTGAGGGTGTGGAAGAGAAGAAGGAAACTGTTGCCTGAGATCCCAATGCCAATTTCAAAGAAAAAGGTATTCCTTATGTTAGAATTAGTGTGTAGTCTGCTGTTCTTATTCATCATATGTGAGAACAGTGGCTGCAAAGAAAAGAACAGAATCTCACGCATCATTCCTTAGCAACTCTGCTCCCCTCACCATATACTACTGAAGACATCAGTTCCACCTCACAACCCACAGATCCTCTCATATGTTCTATGAGATGGAATCCTGTGTCCCATGATTGCTGCATCAGTGTGTAAGCTCCTTCAACATTAAATACTACACACATCCTAGATTATGTTTTTCTTGTTTAGCTTATATGGGTTTATTGGAGTAGGAACAGCAGCTTACTTGGTTTTCATCTATAACATCCTCACTACCAGCAACATTATAGACAGAGTTTTACTATTTTGAGTGAGTTTGAATGAGGAGGATTGTGTGAAAGAAACCAGTCCTTCCCAGTGAAAGAGGTCCCATGTATTGGGTATGCCCTTATTCTATTTGGGGCTATCTTTACCCGATTTATTTTAAACCCAATTTCCTAATATATGTTTATAGCAAATGTTGGGAATTGTGATCTGTGAATACAGATGTTTCTTATTCAACCCACAATCTGCCATTTTATCCAAGTGTGACCTAGAATACAATGAGGCTGAGCTCCAGTCACCTCCTCCTGGACATAAACACAGCCATGTGCCTGTGTCAGGTGTACACTAGGTATACAAGAACATGCAGTTTACACATCTAACATGGCAGTGTTTCAGCACAAGATGGTCTCTGCAGATATTTCCCCTGCTGGTTCTTTCATGCAGTGCCTTATGTTTAAGCTCTGGGAGAGATAAGGCAGATCATAGTGACTGGTCAGCTCTATCCCTGCTTGAAACAGAAGATGAAAAAGAAATAAATTACAAAACAGCAGAACATTGGAGTGGAGTCCTTTCCAGAAAACTCAGTTGGACAATTCAATCTTTGAGCAATATTCTCTAGGTGTATCTTCTGTTTCTAATCTCAATGTAGAACTGCCTCCAAGAGTACAGCAAAGTGGGCAAATGTCTTCAGGAGTTTATTCCATGTCTTCTTTCAGTATATGAAGTCTGAGGGACATAGAACTACAATTAAATGAGTTTGAGTTATTCCTTATTACAGAATTAAAGGAAAATGGTACAACTCAGTCTTGAAAGACAGGCTCGCTAAGAATCTGCATTCCCTCTTTCCATAACTGAGGGCCGATACTTCTCCAGATTCCTGATATGCCAACTACAACTTTATATTCAACAATGTGCTGTATATGCTGTAATATTATTACAGATTCTTTTGTTGTTGGTGGTGGTGGTCATTTTCCTTTTTTTTATTTTCTAAGTTTTTTTTTATTTACATTCAAAATCATTTCCCCTTTCCTATTTCCTCCCTCCCCAAAAGTCCCATAAGCCCCCTTCCCTCCCTCTTTTCCCCATTCAACCCCCTCTCGCTTCTCTGTCTTGGCATTCCCCTACATCCAGTCTTTCCAGGACCAGGGATCACTCCTCCCATCTTCTTGGAAATCTATTGATATGCGAATTGTGTCTAGGGTATTCCGAGATTCTGGGTTAATATCCCCTTATCAGTGACTGCATACTGCCAGGAACCGCCAGACTGCTTTCAAGAATGGTTGTACCAGCTTGCAATCCCACCAGCAGTGGAGGAGTGTTCCTCTTTCTCCACATCCTCGCCAACAACTGCTGTCTCCTGTGTTTTTGATCTTAGCCATTCTGACTGGTGTGAGATGGAATCTCAGGGTTGTTTTGATTTGCGTTTCCCTAATGACTAAAGATGATGAACATCTCTTTAGGTGCTTCTCAGCCATTAGATATTCTTCAGGTGAGAACTCCTTATTTAGCTCTGTACCCCATTTTTAATAGGGTTACTTGCCTCTCTGGAGTTTAACTTCTTGAGTTCTTTGTATATAATGGATATTAGCCCTCTGTCGGGTGTAGGGTTGGTAAAGATCATTTCCTAGTTAGTTGGTTGCCGCTTTGTCTTTTTGACAGTGTCTTTTGCCTTGCAAAAACTTTGTAATTTAATGAGGTCCCATTTGTCAATTCTTGATCTTATTAGACTTTGACTTACTAAAACACCATAACCAAACCCAGGTTAGGTAGGAAAGCATTTACTGCTTGTTCCTGCTAATAATCCTTCATCCAGGGTTGTTGGCAGATGAACTTAAGGCAGAGACATACAGGCAGGAAGTGATACACAATCATTTAAGAGTGCTAGTTACTGGCTTTTTCTCTTTATGGCTTTCCTGGTCTGTATTCTTAAGTATTCACCAGTCCAGATCCTATACTTACACTGATCTGATCCTTTCACATAGATTTCCAATCAAGAAAACCCACCACAAATGTGCCCACATGTGAATTTGGTGGAGGAATTATCTGAAATGATATTAAATTCCTTCATTCCAAATGATTTACCTTGTATAAAATAATAAAAAGTAAAATAAACTCACAAAGAAACAAACAAACCAAAACAGCTGGCACAGTTTACCCCTTGTCAGGTAGACACACAAACACATCACTTCTACACTCGAACCTTGTGTCTTTTATTGTTTCCAAGATATCATTCCAACAACATTTCAATATAAAAGTTTCAAATACTTTAAAAGTTAAATCCCATTTAAATTTTCAAATCCCATTCAACACGCAAAGCCTCTCCAAAGTTTTCAGTGTCTAAAATATCCTGTTTCTCTAACATTTTCAATATTTCTGTAAAATACATGTACTCTCTGTAAAACTCAAAAGTCTGCATAAAACTCCAAAATCCTTTAAATTTCATATTCTCTTATTTGTGGGCCCCTGTAACATAAATAATAATTTAAATATTTTCTTGTTTTCAAAAGGAAGAACAAGGGCACAGCCAACAAATTTAACAGAGTCCAACAGAGTAAAACTGACTCACGTTTCTGGGACACAGTAACAATCTTCTGGGCTCCTCCACAGTGCTTGGAAAGCCTTCCATAGCATGCACAGCTTGTCTGCTAGACTCAAAGTGGCCTCACCCCACAGCAGCTGCTGTGCTCCTTGGTAGATGTCCTGTGATGCTGACAACTCAGATAGCCTGGATCTATACTTCAATTGGACTGAAACTTCATTGGTAACCTCCCCTTTGCTCTCTTTTAGGGACTTTCACAGTCACCCAATTCACTTGCCATCAGGTGGCAAGCTACAGTGTCACTCCCTGATCCCTTCTATTATCAGAACCAGTACAACCTGACACAGTCTTAAGCTACTAACTTCAATGAGAGCACAAGATGCAGCCTCAACTATATCTGGACCAGCGTGTTTGTGTGCTGAGCCAAAGACACTTTTCAGACTATTGTTAATTGTTTTATCAAGTCAAAAAATGTACTTTAGTGATTTGAACTTAAAATATGAATGACCCTCATAGAATCTTAGGGGACTCTCGAACATCCATCTTGATCTCTCTAAGACAATCTTTCATCATCTGCTATGATATCAGCATCATATTCTAAGACCACACAGAATAATCCACTAAGATATCAGCATTCTATGTATTATACAGCCCAAATTTTCCAAAATCTTCCACAATATTCAAAAATCATATGGTCAGGTATGTCACAGTAATACCCTATATCCTAGCACCATTTGATGTCTTGGTTAGGCCTTCTGTTGCTGTGATAAAACACCATGATCAAAAGCAAGTTGGGAAGAAAGGGATTATTTCACCATACAGCTTGTAGATCTTCATCCAGGAGAGATGGGGAAAAAATTCAAGACAGGGGACTGGGGTCAGGAACTGATGTAGAAACCATGGAGTAGTGTTGTTTACCACATTGCTTCACAAAGCTTCCTCTAACTACATTCTCACAGAACCTAGGACCATCAGCCCATGTGTGGAACAGTTCACATTGAGTTGGGCCCTCCCATATCAAATCAATCACCAATCAAGAAAATGTGTCATGTGCTTGCTCAGGTGCCAGTCTAGTGACTTCATTTTCTCAGTTGAGGTTCCCTCTTCCAAAATAACTCTAACTTGTGTCAAGATAACATGAAACTATGTATCACAGACACCACCCATATGGAGCATGCAATTTTGCAAACAAATTCCTGTTACAGAGTAAAAATTTATCACTGGAATTCAAGAGTGTAGATGAAATCATTTTATATTATTTAGAGCATGTGATATTGTACTGAAAGATATTAGGGAGAGGTAAAGGGGACTAAATTCAAAAGTACAGGGTACTGGTTAAGGCATTAGACCTGAGGCAGTAAGTTGGTGAAAACATTGAACAGAGTTGATTTCCTGAAATTAAATTTCTATAGCATCTTTAGAAAAGGATAATCCTATATAAGTTTATTTAATATATATTAATAATATATAATATACATATAGTATATCTAATATAATTATACTATATACTATATAATATTATATATAATATATGTTAATTGAGCACCATGCATTACATATATAATTACATTATATGTATGTGTTATATAAACATTAATTAATTCATTTTATTGTGAAGTTTGTTATCAAATTTATAGGTGTTTTCCAGCTCCCAGTCATAAGAATCAGAACATAGTAGGGTGCAGAAAGATATAGTTCTGTTTCCCAGTGATCAAGGAAAATGGCAGTTGCTTTGTGGAACAAATGCTGCCAGAAGCACACACGCCAGATGTCATTTTGTGATCTGTGTGCACTGAATGGCAGATGAACGTTTTATACAATTCATTTCATGGAAGGAAAACACATTTGTAGATTTTAAAGTAGTAGCTAGAAGTACAAGAATTTAAAATGCTTTTTGTCACATTGTTTCTTATCTTTGACAAAGGAGCTAAAACCATCCAGTGGAAAAAAGATAGCCTTTTCAACAAATGGTGCTGGCTCAGCTGGAGGTCAACATGCAGAAGAATGCAAATTGACCCATCCTTATCTCCTTGCACTAAGCTCAATTCTAAGTGGATCAAAGATCTCCACATAAAACCAGACACACTGAAACTAATAGAAGGGAAACGAGGGAAGAACCTTGAACATATGGGCACAGGGGAGAATTTCCTGAACAGAACTCCAATAGCTTATGCTCTAAGATCAAGAATAGACAAATGGGACCTCATTAAATTACAAAGTTTTTGCAAGGCAAAAGACACCATCAAAAAGACAAAGCGGCAACCAACTAACTGGGAAATGATCTTTACCAACCTTACATCCGACAGAGGGCTAATATCCAATATATACAAAGAACTCAAGAAGTTAAACTCCAGAGAGGCAAGTAACCCTATTAAAAAATGGGGTACAGAGCTAAACAAAGAGTTCTCACCTGAAGAATATCTAATGGCTGAGAAGCACCTAAAGAGATGTTCATCATCCTTAGTCATTAGGGAAATGCAAATCAAAACAACCCTGAGATTCCATCTCACACCAGTCAGGATGGCTAAGATCAAAAACACAGGAGACAGCAGTTGTTGGCGAGGATGTGGAGAAAGAGGAACACTCCTCCACTGCTGGTGGTATTGCAGGCTGGTACAACCACTCTGGAAAGCAGTCTGGCGGTTCCTCAGAAAACTGGGCATGACACTCCCGGAGGATCCGGCTATACCACTCCTGGGCATATACCCAGAGACTTTACCTGCATGCAATAAGGACACATGCTCCACTATATTCATAGCAGCCTTATTTATAATAGCCAGAAGCTGGAAAGAACCCAGATGTCCCTCAACGGAGGAATGGATTCAGAAGATGTGGTATATTTACACAATGGAATACTACTCTGCAATTAAAAACAATGAATTCACGAAATTCCTAGGCAAATGGTCAGAACTTGAAAATATCATCCTTAGTGAGGTAACCCAATCACAAAAGAACACACATGGTATGCAGTCACTGATAAGGGGATATTGACCCAGAATCTCGGAATACCCTAGACACAATCAGAATATCAATAGATTTCTAAAAAGATGGAAGGAGAGACCCCTGGTCCTGGAAAGACTGGATATAGGGGAACGCCAGGACAGAGTAACGAGAGGGGGTTGAATGGAGAAAAGAGGGAGGGAAGGGGGCTTATGGGACTTTCGGGGAGGGAGGAAACGGAAAAGGGGAAGTGATTTGGAATGTAAATTAAAAAAAATAAAATAAAAAAAATAACAGGAAAAAAATTGAATTTTCTTATAACTACACTGAGATAATCAGAAAAGAAAAGAGTAAATAGAAAAGGAAAGGAAACAAGGAATAGGAACAAAGAAAGGCAGAAAAAAATGAAAAGGAACTTGATCTTTATGAACACATCACATCAGACCTTCCAGGCAGTGTGCGGTCATTTATGCAGAGCAGGTGCAGGCTGTGCTAGTGTCAGGGTCACTTAAGAAACCTCAGCCCTGCAAACTTGAAGCTCTTAGGAAAGTCAGGCAGACACAGAGGCTGGGACTCCTCAGTGATATTCTCAACATCATGGCTTCAGGGAATCTGTCTTTGCACTGGGAAACCTTATCCTACTGGAGGTGGAATTCCACAGGTGCAAAGAAAGAACTTACCCTTACACCAATGTGTTTTCCTGCCATCACCAATACCAGCTTACCAGGATAGACACAGACACCATTTATCTAGTCACCCTGCTGTCTCCAGATTTCACTGACCATACAATTCTATCAAATTTTATATCATAAAAATCAGGGCATAATAGTCGTGGCACACACCTTAAATCTAGAACTTCAAAGGCAGAGGTTGTGGATGTTCAAGTTCAAAGACAAACTGGTCTACAGAGTGAGTTCCAGGACAGCCAGTGTTACACAGAGAAACCCTGTCTTGAAATAGTAAACAACAAAAAGAATCAGTAAGGCATGCAGATCCTAGACAGATGTATAATTTCTATAGAAAAATGCTCTGGTGAGAATAAACCCTCCTCAGATACATGCCACAAGGATTCTGTAGCCTGTCCCCTCCGAGCTGAGCCTCAGCAGTTCATACTATACTGGCTGAGCATGGGTTAGGAGAGGAGGAGAGAGGACCCACACTCTCAGATCTGCAGAATTAAGGGAGTCTCAAGTAATAGAGTGGGCAGAAGAGAGTAAGCTGTGACAGGCCTGGAACAATCTGTTATACCATGCACTGTGATTGCATTTTGCTCAATGTAGCAAGACAGACTACTTTCAAGAGTCATGTAATTCTGTATAAAGTGTACACAGCATTATGAAAGATTTTGGACTTGTGAAACAGGCCCCATTATAACAGGCCCCACTGGGAGAACAGAAAGGAAGGAACTTGGGCAGATGAGGGAAGGATTCATGTATGGAACAGGAAATGACAAAGAGGAGCCTGAGCAATTCTTCAGTTAAAGTCGATTGTGAAGGCTGTGGCTGCTTAGTCCAGAAAAATGGTAACTCCATGTACAGCCTGAATCAAGGAGGCCCTGGCTTGAGTCTTTGTGTCATTCCACAGTTACTCAAATCATGGACATTCATGACCCATAGGAGCATCAACTAGAGGGGTTTGGTAGGTGACACTGGTCAATGGCTTGAGGGTGAGGTTACTGGGTCAGGATGCCTACCTTTGGCCCAATCCTAACTTAAACCTAGAAAGAAATGGCTTGTACACTAGGGAAGGCAAAAATGTCAACAAGCATGTGCCTTGATGTTTCCAGAGACTGGAGAAGTAAATGACCTATGGGAATGTGATGGGCAAACCAGGAAAAGTCCTTGGGCTGAGGGAGGGCCGCTGTTTCTGAGAGACTGTTAAAGAATTGCATTTTAAAATCTTAAAGCCTTTTTAGCCATGACTTCATGCTGAGACTGGCAGTGGGAACATTATCCATTGTTTCTAAATAAACCTCATAAAACAGCAGGAACAGATACCCAAGAGAGTCAACAGGGCACAGACTCCAGCCATCCACATGGACCCTGCACATTGCTATAGCACAACCTGCTTCCCTCATCACCCAGTGATGCTTCCTGAGAGGCTCTGCTTTGCTGCTAAGCAGATCTGACTTCTCTCCCAGAGCATTTGTTGAGCATTTGCATTATCAGAATATTATAAATGATATTTTCACTACCTACATCACAGATATTATTAATGATAACAAATATCTTGACTATTAGGATCATGTTCACTGTTTATTAACATTCTGTCTCCTGCAGATTTTTCACCGTAATGACTCAGAACAACTCCTACCAGGCAAAAGAAGGATAATGGGTGACATAATTTGTGAAGTCAAACAGGGAATGGAAAGGATCTTAGAAAATTTCCAGTTGATAAAGTTCACCAAGGAGCACTTTGTTATGTGAGGTTTGAACACACAACCCATTTCTTTTTTAAAGACTTTTAGAACTTTTAAGTATTCACACTAGAGAAGCCAGTATATCAATTCTATTCCTTTTATGGTACATCATCAACAGAAGCAAAAATTAAATATATATGTTTATATTTGAAAAAAAAGAGGTTTTTTTCAAGAAGCATACAAAGGATCATTTCTCAAAATCTCGGGAAATTACACCATAAACTTAGGGATGAGAGGGTAAATTGGGTGTATAGGTTAGAAAAAAACTTGAAATAAAAATTAATTGACATTAAAATTAGGTAATTTTAGGACCTTAAAGAAATGTATATCCTGGAAAGAAAATTCACTTGATGCAGAACATATTCCTCTGTGCTGAGGGGCCTTCAGACTCAGCTTCCCATGGAAGATGCTGAAAATCCCCCTGCTGCTCCAGAGCTCCTCCTCCCACACCCTGCCTGGGTCCCAACCACCTTCTGATTCTGTACTTACTCAGGGCACTTACTCAGATGAAAGAGGCAGGGCAGATGGAACCTGAGCAAGAGGAGATCCTGCACAGGCTTAGGAGAAGGGAGTTTTAAAGCATCTCTGCAGCTTGTAATTTTAGTGACTGTACATAGCAAGTTTCCACTGGAGAACAGGGACATGTGGGATCCCAGTGGAACATTTTACCTGTTGAACTGATGGTACTCTGTTGGATAATAGTCATCCTGGGAGTGCTGAACCCAAACTTTTCACTGAGTTTCCATGGCACACCTGCAAGTTAGATCAGGACCCAATGTAGTCAGTCTGAACTTGCTAATATTTCCCTCAGGCAAAATGAGTACAAACTAAATTTCTTTTTTTTTTCTTTATTTTCCCATGTTTTGAATTACTACACGTTAGAGTGGATGGCTAAAAGGCACGAGCTGTAATAAGCAGGGAAGACATTTATTCCGCTGGCATTCCTTGGTCTGTAAGAGCCGGAAGCCTGCCTTGCAAAGTCTTTGAGGCTTTTTATTTTATTTTATTTTTTATTTAATTTTTTTAATTTACATTCCAAATCATTTCCCCTTTCCCATTTCCTCCCTACCTGAAAGTCCCATGAGCCCCCTTCCCTCCCTCTTTTCTCAATTCAACCCCCACTTGTTTCTCTATCCTGGCCTTCCCCTACTTCCTGTCTTTCCAGGACCAGGGATCTCTCCTTCCATCTTCTTAGAAATCTATTGATATGCGAATTGTGTCTAGGGTATTCCGAGATTCTGGGTTAATATCCCCTTATCAGTGACTGCATACCATGTGTGTTCTTTTGTGATTGGGTTACCTCACTAAGGATGATATTGTCAAGTTCTGACCATTTGCCTAGGAATTTCGTGAATTCATTTTTTTAATAGCAGAGTAGTATTCCATTGTGTAAATATACCACATCTTCTGAATCCATTCCTCCGTTGAGGGACATCTGGGTTCTTTCCAGCTTCTGGCTATTATAAATAAGGCTGCTATGAACATAGTGGAGCATGTGTCCTTATTGCAAACAGGTAAAGTCTCTGAGTATATGCCCAGGAGTGGTATAGCCGGATCCTCCGGGAGTGTCATGCCCAGTTTTCTGAGGAACCACCAGACTGCTTTCCAGAGTGGTTGTACCAGCTTGCAATTCCACCAGCAGTGGAGGAGTGTTCCTCTTTCTCCACATCCTCGCCAACAACTGCTGTCTCCTGTGTTTTTGATCTTAGCAATCCTGACTAGTGTGAGATGGAATCTCAGGGTTGTTTTGATTTGCATTTCCCTAATGACTAAGGATGATGAACATCTCTTTAGGTGCTTCTCAGCCATTAGATATTCTTCAGGTGAGAACTTTTTGTTTAGCTCTGTACCCCATTTTTTAATAGGGTTACTTGCCTCTCTGGAGTTTAACTTCTTGAGTTCTTTGTATATGTTGGATATTAGCCCTCTGTCGGATGTAAGGTTGGTAAAGATCATTTCCCAGAAAGTTAGTTGCCACTTTGTCTTTTTGACAGTGTCTTTTGCCTTGCAAGAACTTTGGAATTTAATGAGGTCCCATTTGTCAGTCCTTGATCTTAGAGCACAAGCTATTGGTGTGCTGTTCAGGAAATTCTCCCCTGTGCCCATATGTTCCAGGATCTTCCCTAGGTTCCCTTCTATTAGTTTCAGTGTGTCTGGTTTTATGTGGAGATCCTTGATCCACTTAGAATTGAGCTTAGTGCAAGGAGATAAGAATGGGTCAATTTGCATTTTTCTGCATGTTGACCTCCAGCTGAGCCAGCACCATTTGGTGAAAAGGCTACCTTTTTTCCACTGGATGGTTTCAGCTCCTTTGTCAAAGATCAAGTGACCATAGGAGTGTGGATTCATTTCTGGGTCTTCAATTCAGTTCCATTGATCTACATGCCTGTCACTGTACCAATACCATGCGGTTTTTAACACTATTGCTCTGTAGTACAGCTTGAGGTCGGGATACTGATTCCCCCAGAGGTTCTTTTACTCTTGAGAATAGTTTTAGCTATTCTGGGTTTTCTGTTATTCCAGATGAATTTTTGAATTGCTCTTTCTAACTCTATGAAGAATTGAATTGGGATTTTGATGGGGATTGCATTGAATCTGTGTATTACTTTTGGTAAGATGCTCATTTTTACTATATTAATCCTGCCAATCCATGAGCATGGCAGATTTTTCCATCTTCTGAGGTCTTCTTCGATTTCTTTCTTCAGAGACTTGAAGTTCTTGTCATACAGATCTTTCACTTGTTTGGTTAGAGTCACGCCAAGATACTTAATATGGTTTGTGGCTATCGTGAAGGGTGTTATTTCTCTTACTTCTTTCTCAGCCTGCTTATCCTTTGAGTATAGGAAGGCTTCTGACTTGCTTGAGTTGATTTTATATCCGGCCAATTTGCTGAAGTCGTTTATCAGCTGTAGAAGTTCTCTGGTGGAGTTCTTTGGGTCGCTTAAGTATACTATCATATCGTCTGTAAATAGTGATAGTTTGATTTTTCCTTTCCAATTTGTATCCCTTTGACCTCTTTTTGTTGTCTAATTGCTCTAGCTAGAACTTCAAGTACTATATTGAAAAGATATGGAGAGAGAGGGCAGCCTTGTCTAGTCCCTGATTTTAGTGGGATTGCTTCAAGTTTCTCTCCATTTAGATTGATGCTGGCTACCGGTTTGCTGTAAATTGCTTTTACTACGTTTAGATATGGGCCTTGAATTCCTGATCTTTCCAAGACCTTTAGCATGAAAGGATGCTGAATTTTGTCAAATGCTTTCTCAGCATCTAATGAGATGACCATGTGGTTTTTTTCTTTGAGATTGTTTATGTAGTGGATTACATTGATGGATTTCCTTATATTGAACCATCCCTGCATCCCTGGGATGAAGCCTACTTGATCATAGTGAATGATCGTTTTGATGTCTTCTTGGATTCGGTTGGCAAGAATTATATTGAGTATTTTTCCATCGATATTCATAAGAGAGATTGGCCTGAGATTCTCTTCCTTTGTCGGATCTTTGTGTGCTTTTGGTATTAGTGTAATTGTGGCTTCATAGAACGAGTTGGGTACTGTTCCTTCTGTTTCTATTTTGTGGAACAGTTTGAAGAGTATTGGTGTTAAGTCTTCTTTGAAGGTCTGATAGAATTCTGCACTAAAACCATCTGGACCTGTGCTTTTTTTGGTTGGAAGACTTCCAATGACAACTTCTATTTCTTCAGGGGTTATAGGACAGTTTAGATGGTCTATTTGATCCTGATTTAATTTTGGTACTTGGTATCTGTCAAGGAAATTGTCCATTTCCTCAAGATTTTCTAGTTGTGTTGAATACAGGTTTTTGTAGTAGGATCTGATGATTTTTTGAATTTCCTCAGTTTCTGTTCTTATATTTCCGTTTTCGTTTCTGATTTTATTAATTTGGATACTATCTCTGTGCCCTCTGGTTAGTCTGGCTAAGGGCTTATCTATCTTGTTGATTTTCTCAAAGAACCAACTCCTCGTTTTGTTGATTCTTTGTATGGTTTTATTTGTTTCTACTTGATTGATTTCAGCCCTGAGTTTGATGATTTCCTGCCTTCTACTCCTCTTTGGTGTATTTGCTTCTTTTTGTTCCAGGGCTTTCAGGTGTGCCATTAAGCTGTTAGTGTATGCTGTTTCCCGTTTCTTTTTGGCGGCACTCAGGGCTATGAATTTTCCTATTAGCACTGCTTTCATTGTGTCCCATAAATTAGGGTATGTTGTGCCTTCATTTTCATTAACTTTCAAAAAGTCTTTGATTTCTTTCTTTATTTCCACCTTGACCAAGTTATCATTGAGTAGAGCATTGTTCAGCCTTCATGTGTACGTGGGTTTTCTTTTGATTTTGTTGCCATTGAAGACCACCCTTATTCCATAGTGATCTGATAGGAGGCATGGGATTATTTCTATCTTCTTATATCTGTTGAGGTCTGATTTGTGACCAATTATATGGTCAATTTTGGAGAAGGTACCATGAGGTGCTGAGAAGAAGGTGTATTCTTTAGCTCTAGGATGAAATGTTCTATACATATATCTGTTAGTTCCATTTGGTCCAAGGCTTCAATTAGATTTACTGTGTCCCTGTTTATTTTCTGCTTTCCTGAATGATCCATTTCAGAGAGCGTGGTGTTGAAGTCACCCACTATTATTGTGTGCGGTGCGATGTGTGCTTTGAGTTTTAGTAAAGTTTCTTTTACGAATGAGGGTGCCCTTGCATTTGGAGCATAGATATTTTGAATTGAGAGTTCTTGATGGTGGATATTTCCCTTGATCAGTATGTAGTGTCCTTCTGTGTCTTTTTTGATGACTTTAGGTTGAAAATCAATTTTATCTGATATTAGGATGGCTACTCCGCCTCGTTTCTTGGGGCCATTTGCTTGTAAAATTGTTTTCCAGCCTTTTACTCTGAGGTAGTGTTTGTCTTTGACACTGAGGTGCGTTTCCTGCATGCAGCAAAATGCTGGGTCCTGTTTACGTATCCAGTCTGCGAGTCTATGTCTTTTAATTGGGGAATTGAGACCATTGATATTAAGAGAGATTAAGGCATAGTGATTATTGCCATCTGCCATTCTTGACGCTATCTTTATGTTTGAGTGGTTATCTACTTTTGGGTTTGATTCAAGAAGGTTATTATCTCACTTTTTCCAGGGTGTTGTTTCTCTCCCTGTATTGGCGGTTTCCACCTATTATCTGTTGCAGGGCTGGATTTGTGGAAAGATATTGTGAAAATTTGGTTTCATCATGGAATATCTTGGTCTCTCCATCTATGGTGATTGAGAGTTTTGCTGGGTATAGTAGTCTAGGCTGGCATTTGTGCTGTCTTAGTGTCTGCATGAGATCTGCCCAGGATCTTCTGGCTTTCATAGTCTCTGGTGAGAAGTCTGATGTGATTCGGATAGGTCTTCCTTTGTATGTTACTTGGCCCTTTAATCTTACTGCTTTTAGTATTCTTTCTTTGTTTAGAACATTTGGTGTTTTGATTATTATGTGACAGGAGGTATTTCTGTTCTGGTCCAGTCTTTTTGGAGTTCTGTAGGCTTCTTTTACGTTCATCGGCATCTCTCTCTTTAGGTTAGGGAAGCTTTCCTACATAATTTTGTTGAAGATGTTTACTGGCCCTTTAAGTTGCATATCTTCACTCTCATCTATACCTATAATCCTTAGGTTTGGTCTTCTCATTGTGTCCTGGATTTCCTGGATGTTTTGGGTTACACTTTTTTTGCATTTTGCATTTTCTTTGACTGTTGAGTCGATGCTTCTATGGAATCTTCAGCACCTGAGATTCTTTCTTCCATCTCCTGTATTCTATTGTTGATGTTTACATCTATGACTCCTGATTTCTTCCCAAGGTTTTCTATCTCCAAAGTTGTCTCCCTTTGTGATTTCTTAGTTGTTTCTACTTCCTTTTTTAGTTCCTGGATGGATTTGCTGAGATCCTTCACTTGTTTGTTTGTATTTTCCTGTATTTCTTTAAGGTATTTTTGCATTACCTCTTTCAGGATTTCTGCCTGTTGACCCATGTTCTCCTGCATTTCTCTGAGCGATTTTTGTGTTTCCTCCTCATGGGAATCCATCTGTTGATCCATCGTCTCCTGCATTTCTTTAAGCTGTTCTCGTGTTTCCTTTGTAAGGGCATCTAACCATTGATTCATTTCTTTAAGCAATTTTTGTGTTGCCTCCTTATGGGCATCTGTCTGTTGACCCATATTCTTCTGCATTTCTTTATGCAATTTTTGTGATTCCTTTGTGAGTGCATCTACCAGTTGATTCATCTCGTTAAGCGATTTTTGTGTTGTCTCCTTATGTGCCTCCATCTGTTGACCCATGTTCTCCTGCATTTCTCTAAGCGATTTTTGTGTTTCCTTTGTAAGGGCTTCTAACCTTTGATTCATGGTCTCCTGTAATTCTTTATTAGATTTATTTGTGTCCTTCTTGTGATCCTCTAATAGCATCATGAGAAGTGATTTTAAATCCAGATCTTGTCTTTCAGGTGTGGTGGGGTATCCAGGACTTGCTGCTGTTGGAGAGTTGGGTTCTTATGGTCCCATATTACTTTGATTTCTCTTAGTAACATTCCTACCTTTGCCTTTTGCCATCTGGATACCTCTGATGTTAGTTGGTCCTGCTGTCACTGGCTGTTGGTTGGACCTCCTGTGAGCCTGCAAAGCTATTTCTGCCCGCCCTGGTTTACCGGGATTCCCCTGGCACAGATTTCTGGGGCCTGCCCTGCTCCTGAGTGACTTTGGAGCCCTGATGTGCCTTGCCCCAAGTGATGTTATATTGGGGAGTCCCTGCACATCCAAAGGCTCAGCGTGGTGGATTCCTGGAGCAGAGGTCTCCAACGGGAGGCTGGTAGGCTCCTGCCCTGTGCAGGGGTGTGTGATCTCTCCTAGAGGGGGTGGAGGGGGCATCCCTCTGCCAGGCAGAAGTCCCACAGCAGAGCTAGCACGCTGGTTACTGCAGATCTGCCCAGCTCTTGGGAGCCACGTACACACATCCGCCCGAGACCCAAGCGATATTATGCCTGTCTGTCTCAGAGCCTGGCAATCCCAACTTCCAGGCTGCTGGAGCAAAGATGGCGGAGGGCACTCTGCACTCTCTCCGTGGCGCTGCTCACCCTGCAGAGGCGACGGCCTGCAGATCTGGCACCCAGACGACCACAGTGCTGTCCCATTCTTGGACGCAGGCGGAAGCCCCAACAGGCCGTGTCCCAAGTGATGTTATATTGGGGAGAGCCTGGGTACCTGTCTCTTCAGTGCAGTCTACCGGAACAGAGGTCGCGGAAGGGAAGCTGGTAGGCTCCCGCCTAGTGTGGGGTCCCTCTGCTAGGCAGAAGTCCCACAGCAGAGCTAGCACGCTGGTTACTGCAGATCAGCCCAGCACTTGGGAGCCGCACACACACAAGCCGCCCGAGACCCAAGCGATATTATGCCTGTCTGTCGCAGATCCTGGCAGTCCCAACTTCCCGGCCACTGGAGCAAAGATGGTGGAGTGCACTCTGCACTCTCTCCATGGCACTGCTCCACAAACTAAATTTCTAATACATAATTCATATCCTAACCGTGAGACTCCTGGTGCCTTCCTTGAGCTTCCATGTTTCTGAATAATCTACACATTGAGTGACAGGCTGCTTCTTCCAGGGTCCTACAACACAGGGAGTACCTGTTTACAAGAAATTTTGCCTCTGTTTTCTGTGACTTCCATGTTTCCAGCTCTTAGAAAACAATCAAAATAAATTTAAAGAAAATTCAGAAGAAAAGAAAGACATTGGAGATTGGGATTGTATAATCATAGGCAGCTTGGACTTAAATGTTCATGGCCAACACTGAACTCGATTCTTCTCCTCAGGGAGCTTGATTGGCCAGCTTCCTCCTCACACGAGGAGTCAGGAAGACTTAACATCTATTTTGTCAGAAATGATATGCAATTTCACTTTCACCTCCTGGATAATTTACATACAGAAATATATAGATCCTGACAAATGGAGCTATGGACCATACTCTTAAGAGAATCCAATCACAGAGGGTAGCCTACTCCTGTGTTTGGGTTTCATTATAGAAGACAGACTTTTATAATACCTTCTCTCAATATGTCAAGAATTCACAAAGGAGAGAAGCATAAAAGTTTAGCTATTTCCAGAGAGTACTGGAGACTTAAGAAACTAAACATATGTCAAAAATCAAAGACCAGATATCTACTGTCTAAGATTATACACACGGCACCTGGGGGAGTGGAAAACTCAGAGGAATGTCAAAGCACCAATTAATAAATACCCAACTCACGCTAAGGAGGAAGTCTGAACTCTGCACAGTAACTTCATGAGCATTTTAAAGCTAGTACAAAAGATGTAACTCAGCTGGGGAAGAGGAAGGGCACATAATGGAGTCCACTGGAAAATGTTCATTCCATGGCCATCCCTTACCTCAGTGTGTTGTGCTTCTGTCCTAATCACATGCACAGGCCATTGTCATCCAGTTTCCACCAGATTTCCTGAAAGAACATGGAAGCTGGTATTGGCCTGGCAGAGGAGGTAGCCTTTCTCTCCTACCCTTTATTTTATGAAGCCACTGTTCTCTGGAGGAACAGATTCTTCTAGGATAAAGAGATAGAAGCACATGTTCCAGATCCAAAATGGACTTGCTCTGTAACTCCGGGCAGATGAATCAACCTGACTGAATTTTCATTTCTCTCAGTTTTTTCAAAACTGATTTTTGAAACTTTATGAGCATTATGTTTATATGTTTGTTCACACCATGTTTGCTTTGTGCCTGATTGAGATTAGAAGCAAGTAGTGGATCCTACAGAGCTAGAGAAATGATTGTTTGACAGACCTACATAGTTGCTAGGAACTTAACTGGTATCCCTCAACATATGACCAGTGCTCTTAACTGATGAGACTGATCTCTAGCCCTGACCTTGAAAACATTTGTATTGGTAAGTGGTCATGTTGCCTAGTCTTTGGATTTTCATACAGATTCTTGGATACATTTGCTGTTTCTATGAAGAGTGGCTTTGGAATTCTAATGAGAATTGCATTTAGTCTGTGAGTGACTTTTAATAGCAGAGCCATTTACACATCATTGATCCTTTTACTCCAGGAGCATGAGGAGTCCTTTTTGTCTTCCAGGATTTTCTTTTCTTTCCTTTTCTTTTCTTTCTGTTGTTTAAAAATGTTCATTGTGTAATTCATTCACTTCCTTGGTTAGATTTAATCCAAGGCAAATTACTTATTTACTTACTCATTTACTTTAGATTCTTGTGAAGGGGATTGTTTTTTCTCAACAGGTTTGTTATCACTACACAGGAAAGTTGCAGAGATTTAATTGTGTATCCCGCTTCTTTCTGGAGATTTCTGTGGCCAAAAAGTTCTTAGGGTCTCATCAATACACAACTGCAAATAGCCTGACTCTTTCATTTCTAACTGCTTTTTCTTACTTTTCTGGCTTCTTGCTCTAGCTAAGCCTAGAAGGATGTAGGGGGAAGGTGGCACCATGTTCTATTGATTTTAGTGGACATGCCTCAGTTTCCTTAATGTAGTATAATGTTTGCTATAGATTTGACAGATATAACCATTGCCATATCAAAGTATGTGCATATTTTCCTGCCTTCTTTTATTATGAAGAGTTGTTAGACTTTTACAAAGGGATTTTCTGCAACTATTGACATGATCCCATTGTTTCTGTCTTTGAACTCTATCTTTTTCTCTCTCTGTCCATTACCTAAGATATCCTGGGGAGCATGTCTCAGACATTGGCATCTTATAGAAACTAGGATGTAGCCATAGTCAAGAATACGTTAAGGACCAGAGATTGATGATAGATATGAATGGCTTGTAACACTGGCTCTGTTACATATTGATGAAACCATGAACATTTTCAACCTTAAAGAACACTTGTTACTTGTTTTTCAAAATGGGAGGAAAGTGCTTATTTCCCAAGGAGTTGAGGAATTAAGTTCTATAGAGTAGGAGTTTTGTACACAGTGAGTGCTCCCTAAGCAAGTCAGGAGAAGATAGACTGTATTTTCACCAGAAGGTGCTCTACAGGATCACACTGCCCATGTGAAGGATTACTCTTCTAGGGTACTAGTGACAGATCATCAGGTATTGGATTTCCAAATTGCCCTCTTCTTTTTTTCTTTTTTTTGGCTCAGGCTGTTGGGAAAAATAAAGACCAGTAGCCTGTCTCTCATTAACTCCCTCCGTCCTTAATTCTCTGAGGCTGGGATAGAGGTACAAGATCCTGCCAAGCCCTTTCCTGCTTAGCCCTGTTGAGGCCAATCTGGCCTCCTCACAAATTTCACATGCAGAGTAAAAGCTTTTTCCATAGGTATCAATGTCCAAGTTCAAGATCCTTGGGCTTCTGTGACTCTCCTGTGCATTGTTTTACAAAACTTTTCAGGATGACATGAATAAGGGAAGGAATCTGCCAGAGCTTGGCAGGGTTGGCACAGCCCACCAACCCTGTGTTGGGCATGGATATAATAGTGAATACTGTCCACTTTAAAAAAAGACCAGAATCCTCTAGGAAACTAAGTAGGCACATCTGTGACAAAGTCTCTTGAGTAGTGTACTTTTGGTGGGAAGTGTCAACCTGACTCTGGATAATCCCCCTCTATGGGCTGAGTAAAATGGAGAAAGCAGCTAGGTACCAGCATTCATCTCTCTGCTCCTCAAAGGTGGAAATTTTACCACTTGCTTCATGATCCTGCTATAATGTCATTCCCACTATGATGGGCTGTACCTTCAAATCATGAGGCAAAGAAACACTTTCCTTCTTAAACTGCTTCTGATTGAAAACAAACACACAAACATACAAACAAACAAATGGGAACTAATATCATTCAAAAGATGCACCCTATTCAGTTTTTTTTTCTAAATTTCTCCCACAGCTCCCGGATTTCCCTGTCATGGTTGACAGATCAGAAGATGAAAGCCTGCAGATCACCAGTCAGTCTCTCCTCACATAGAGGTCTCTCTCTCTCTAGAATCAGTTATTCTTCCTGTCATAAGAGCACTGCCCTAGATGCCACTGAGCATGTGACCGTGAGGTTTCTTTTTTCTTTTTTTTTAAATTTTTATTGGTTATTTTTTTTATTTTATTTTTTTAATTTACATTCCAAATCACTTCCCCTTTCCCGTTTCCTCCCTCACCGAAAGTCCCATAAGCCCCCTTCCCTCCCTCTTTTCTCCATTCAACCCCCTCTCGTTACTCTGTCCTGGCGTTCCCCTACATCCAGTCTTTCCAGGACCAGGGGTCTCTCCTTCCATCTTCTTAGAAATCTATTGATATGCGGATTGTGTCTAGGGTATTCCTAGATTCTGGGTCAATATCCCCTTATCAGTGACTGCATACCATGTGTGTTCTTTTGTGATTGGGTTACCTCACTAAGGATGATATTTTCAAGTTCTGACCATTTGCCTAGGAATTTCATGAATTCATTGTTTTTAATTGCAGAGTAGTATTCCATTGTGTAGATATACCACATCTTCTGAATCCATTCCTCCGTTGAGGGACATCTGGGTTCTTTCCAGCTTCTGGCTATTATAAATAAGGCTGCTATGAACATAGTGGAGCATGTGTCCTTATTGCATGCAGGTAAAGTCTCTGGGTATATGCCCAGGAGTGGTATAGCCGGATCCTCCGGGAGTGTCATGCCCAGTTTTCTGAGGAACCGCCAGACTGCTTTCCAGAGTGGTTGTACCAGCTTGCAATTCCACCAGCAGTGGAGGAGTGTTCCTCTTTCTCCACATCCTCGCCAACAACTGCTGTCTCCTGTGTTTTTGATCTTAGCCATCCTGACTGGTGTGAGATGGAATCTCAGGGTTGTTTTGATTTGCATTTCCCTAATGACTAAGGATGATGAACATCTCTTTAGGTGCTTCTCAGCCATTAGATATTCTTCAGGTGAGAAATCTTTGTGTAGCAATGTACCCCATTTTTAATAGGGTTACTTGCCTCTCTGGAGTTTAATTTCTTGAGTTCTTTGTATATCTTGGATATTAGCCCTCTGTCGGATGTAAGGTTGGTAAAGATCATTTCCCAGTTAGTTGGTTGCCGCTTTGTCTTTTTGACAGTGCCTTTTGCCTTGCAAAAACTTTGTAATTTAATGAGGTCCCATTTGTCTATTCTTGATCTTAGAGCATTAGCTATTAGAGTTCTGTTCAGGAAATTCTCCCCTGTGCCCATATGTTCAAGGTTCTTCCCTACTTTCCCTTCTATTAGTTTCAGTGTGTCTGGTTTTATGTGGAGATCTTTGATCCACTTAGAATTGAGCTTAGTGCAAGGAGATAAGGATGGGTCAATTTGCATTCTTCTGCATGTTGACCTCCAGCTGAGCCAGCACCATTTGTTGAAAAGGCTATCTTTTTTCCACTGGATGGTTTTAGCTCCTTTGTCAAAGATCAATGACCATAGGAGTGTGGATTCATTTCTGGGTCTTCAATTCTGTTCCATTGATCTACATGTCTGTTACTGTACCAATACCATGCAGTTTTTAACACTATTGCTCTGTAGTACAGCTTGAGGTCGGGATACTGATTCCCCCAGAGGTTCTTTTACTCTTGAGAATAGTTTTAGCTATTCTGGGTTTTCTGTTATTCCAGATGAATTTTTGAATTGCTCTTTCTAACTCTATGAAGAATTGAGTTGGGATTTTGATGGGGATTGCATTGAATCTGTGTATTACTTTTGGTAAGATGCTCATTTTTACTATATTAATCCTGCCAATCCATGAGCATGGCAGATTTTTCCATCTTCTGAGGTCTTCTTCAATTTCTTTCTTCAGAGACTTGAAGTTCTTGTCATACAGATCTTTCACTTGTTTGGTTAGAGTCACGCCAAGATACTTAATATGGTTTGTGGCTATCGTGAAGGGTATTATTTCTCTTACTTCTTTCTCAGCCTGCTTATCCTTTGAGTATAGGAAGGCTTCTGACTTGCTTGAGTTGATTTTATATCCGGCCACTTTGCTGAAGTCGTTTATCAGCTGTAGGAGTTCTCTGGTGGAGTTCTTTGGGTCGCTTATGTATACTATCATATCGTCTGCAAATAGTGATAGTTTGATTTTTCCTTTCCAATTTGTATCCCTTTGACCTCTTTTTGTTGTCTAATTGCTCTAGCTAGAACTTCAAGTACTATATTGAAAAGATATGGAGAGAGAGGGCAGCCTTGTCTAGTCCCTGATTTTAGTGGGATTGCTTCAAGTTTCTCTCCATTTAGATTGATGCTGGCTACCGGTTTGCTGTAAATTGCTTTTACTATGTTTAGATATGGGCCTTGAATTCCTGATCTTTCCAAGACCTTTAGCATGAAAGGATGCTGAATTTTGTCAAATGCTTTCTCAGCATCTAATGAGATGACCATGTGGTTTTTTTCTTTGAGATTGTTTACGTAGTGGATTACATTGATGGATTTCCTTATATTGAACCATCCCTGCATCCCTGGGACGAAGCCTACTTGATCGTGGTGAATGATCGTTTTGATGTGTTCTTGGATTCGGTTGGCAAGAATTTTATTGAGTATTTTTGCATCGATATTCATAAGAGAGATTGGCCTGAGATTCTCTTTCTTTGTCGGATCTTCGTGTGCTTTTGGTGTTAGTGTAATTGTGGCTTCATAGAACGAGTTGGGTAGTGTTCCTTCTGTTTCTATTTTGTGGAACAGTTTGAAGAGTATTGGTGTTAGGTCTTCTTTGAAGGTCTGATAGAATTCTGCATTAAAACCATCTGGACCTGTGCTTTTTTTGGTTGGAAGACTTCCAATGACAACTTCTATTTCTTCAGGGGTTATAGGATGGTTTAGATGGTCTATTTGATCCTGATTTAATTTTGGTACTTGGTATCTGTCAAGGAAATTGTCCATTTCCTCAAGATTTTCTAGTTGTGTTGAATACAGGTTTTTGTAGTAGGATCTGATGATTTTTTGAATTTCCTCAGTTTCTGTTGTTATCTCTCCCTTTTCGTTTCTGATTTTATTAAGTTGGATACTATCTCTGTGCTCTCTGGTTAGTCTGGCTAAGGGCTTATCTATCTTGTTGATTTTCTCAAAGAACCAACTCCTCGTTTTGTTGATTCTTTGTATGGTTTTATTTGTTTCTACTTGATTGATTTCAGCCCTGAGTTTGATGATTTCCTGCCTTCTACTCCTCTTTGGTGTATTTGCTTCTTTTTGTTCCAGGGCTTTCCGGTGTGCCATTAAGCTGCTAGTGTATGCGGTCTCCCCTTTCTTTTTGGCGGCACTCAGGGCTATGAATTTTCCTCTTAGCACTGCTTTCATTGTGTCCCATAAATTAGGGTATGTTGTGCCTTCATTTTCATTAACTTTCAAAAAGTCTTTGATTTCTTTCTTTATTTCCACCTTGACCAAGTTATCATTGAGTAGAGCATTGTTCAGCCTCCATGTGTACGTGGGTTTTCTTTTGTTTTTGTTGCCATTGAAGACCACCCTTATTCCATAGTGATCTGATAGGAGGCATGGGATTATTTCTATCTTCTTATATCTGCTGAGGTCTGATTTGTGACCAAATATATGGTCAATTTTGGAGAAGGTACCATGAGGAGCTGAGAAGAAGGTGTATTCTTTAGCTCTAGGATGAAATGTTCTATATATATCAGTTAGTTCCATTTGGTCCAAGGCTTCAATTAGATTCACTGTGTCCCTGTTTAGTTTCTGCTTTCCTGAACGATCCATTTCAGAGAGCGTGGTGTTGAAGTCACCCACTATTATTGTGTGTGGTGTGATGTGTGCTTTGAGTTTTAGTAAAGTTTCTTTTACGAATGAGGGCGCCCTTGCATTTGGAGCATAGATATTTTGAATTGAGAGTTCTTGATGGTGGATATTTCCCTTGATCAGTATGTAGTGTACTTCTGTGTCTTTTTTGATGACTTTAGGTTGAAAATCAATTTTATCCGATATTAGGATGGCTACTCCACCTCGTTTCTTGGGGCCATTTGCTTGTAAAATTGTTTTCCAGCCTTTTACTCTGAGGTAGTGTTTGTCTTTGACACTGAGGTGCGTTTCCTGCATGCAGCAAAATGCTGGGTCCTGTTTACGTATCCAGTCTGCTAGTCTATGTCTTTTAATTGGGGAATTGAGACCATTGATATTAAGAGAGATTAAGGCATAGTGATTATTGCCATCTGCCATTCTTGACGCTATCTTTATGTTTGAGTGGTTATCTACTTTTGGGTTTGATTCAAGAAGGTTATTATCTCATTTTTTCCAGGGTGTTGTTTCTCTCCCTGTATTGGAGGTTTCCACCTATTATCCGTTGCAGGGCTGGATTTGTGGAAAGATATTGTGAAAATTTGGTTTTATCATGGAATATCTTGGTCTCTCCATCTATGGTGATTGAGAGTTTTGCTGGGTATAGTAGTCTAGGCTGGCATTTGTGCTGTCTTAGTGTCTGCATGAGATCTGCCCAGGATCTTCTGGCTTTCATAGTCTCTGGTGAGAAGTCTGATGTGATTCGGATAGGTCTTCCTTTGTATGTTACTTGGCCCTTTTCTCTTACTGCTTTTAGTATTCTTTCTTTGTTTAGAACATTCGGTGTTTTGATTATTATGTGACGGGAGGTATTTCTGTTATGGTCCAGTCTGTTTGGAGTTCTGTAGCCTCTTGTACGTTCATCGGCATCTCTCTCTTTAGGTTAGGGAAGTTTTCCTCCATAATTTTGTTGAAGATGTTTACTGGCCCTTTAAGTTGCAAATCTTCACTCTCGTCTATACCTATAATCCTTAGGTTTGGTCTTCTCATTGTGTCCTGGATTTCCTGGATGTTTTGGGTTACACGTTTTTTGCATTTTGCATTTTCTTTGACTGTTGAGTCGATGCTTTCTATGGAGTCTTCAGCACCTGAGATTCTTTCTTCCATCTCTTGTATTCTATTGTTTATGTTTGCATCTATGACTCCTGATTTCTTCCCAAGGTTTTCTATCTCCAAAGTTGTCTCCCTTTGTGATTTCTTAGTTGTTTCTACTTCCTTTTTTAGTTCCTGGATGGATTTGCTGAGATCCTTCACTTGTTTGTTTGTATTTTCCTGTATTTCTTTAAGGTATTTTTGCATTGCCTCTTTCAGGATTTCTTCCTGATGACCCACGTTCTCCTGCATTTCTCTGAGTGATTTTTGTGTTTCCTCCTCATGGGAATCCATCTGTTGATCCATTGTCTCCTGCATTTCTTTAAGCAGTTCTCGTGTTTCCTTTGTAAGGGTATCTAACCGTTGATTCATTTCTTTAAGCAATTTTTGTGTTGCCTCCTTATGGACATCCATCTGTTGACCCATATTCTTCTGCATTTCTTTATGCAAATTTTGTGATTCCTTTGTGAGTGCATCTACCCATTGATTCATCTCATTAAGCGATTTTTGTGTTGTCTCCTTGTGCGCCTCCATCTTTTGATCCATGTTCTCCCGCATTTCTCTAAGCGATTTTTGTGTTTCCTTTGTAAGGGCTTCTAACCGTTGATTCATGGTCTCCTGTAACTCTTTATGAGATTTATTTGTGTCCTTCTTGTGATCCTCTAATAGCATCATGAGAAGTGATTTTAAATCCAGATCTTGTCTTTCGGGTGTGGTGGGGTATCCAGGACTTGCTGCTGTTGGAGAGTTGGGTTCGGATGGTCCCACATTACTTTGATTTCTGTTAGTAACATTCCTACGTTTGCCTTTTGCCATCTGGATACCTCTGTTGTTAGTTGGTCCTGCTGCCACTGGCTGTTGGTTGGACCTCCTGTGAGCCTGCAAAGCTATTTCTGCCCCCCCTGAATTGCCAGGATTCCCCTGGCACCGATTTCTGGGGCTTGCCTGCTCCTGAGTGACTTTGGAGCCCTAATGTGCCTTTCCCCAAGTGATCTTATATTGGGGAGGCCTTGCACATCCAAAGGCTCAGCCTAGTGGATTCCTGGAGCAGAGGTCGCCAAAGGGAGGCTGGTAGGCTCCTGCCCTGCGCCCCTCCTAGTGGCGGAGGGGGCGTCCCTCTGCCAGGCAGAAGTCCCACAGCAGAGCTGGCGTGCTGGTTACTGCAGATCAGCCCTGCACTTGGGAGCCGCATACACACAAGCCGCCCGAGACCCAAGCGATATTATGCCTGTCTGTCTCAGAACCTGGCTGTCCCATCTTCCCACTCACTGGAGCAAAGATGGCGGAGTGCAATCTGCACTCTCGCCGTGGTGCCGCTCACCTGCAGACGCGCTGGCCTGCAGATCTGGCACCCAGACGACCACAGCACTGACCCGTTCTCGGGCACAGACGGAAGCCCCAACAGGCCGTGTCCCAAGTGATGTTATATTGGGGATAGGGAGCTTGGGGTACCTGTACTCCTCGTTTTGTTGATTCTTTGTATGGTTTTATTTGTTTCTACTTGATTGATTTCAGCCCTGAGTTTGATGATTTCCTGCCTTCTACTCCTCTTTGGTGTATTTGCTTCTTTTTGTTCCAGGGCTTTCAGGTGTGCCATTAAGCTGCTAGTGTATGCTGTCTCCCCTTTCTTTTTGGCGGCACTCAGGGCTATGAATTTTCCTCTTAGCACTGCTTTCATTGTGTCCAATAAATTAGGGTATGTTGTGCCAGTGTATTTTATATAACATGTGACTATTATGAAATGTGTTTTATCCCTAATTTCCTTCTCATCCTCTTTTTCCTTTACGTAGATGATGTCTACTGGTTTGTTTGAGTTAATTTTATATCCAGCCACTTTGCTGAAGTTGTTTATCATGTTTAGGAGTAGTCTGGTGGAATTTTGGGGGTAATTAAGTATACTATTGTGGTGGTTTGTATCTGTTCGTCCCAGGGAGTGGCACTATTAGCAGGTGTGACCTTGTTGAAGGAAGTGTGTCACTGTGGGGTTGGACTTAGAGATCTTTCTCCTGGATGCCTGAGGATGCCCACTCTGTTCCTGGCTTCATTTGGATAAAGATATAGAACCCTAAACTCCTCTGCACCATGCCTGCCTGGATACTGCCATGTTTCTGCCTTTATGACAATGGACTGAACCTCCGAATATGTAAGCCAGCCTCAATTAAATGTTGTCTTTTATAAAACTTGCATTGGTCATGGTGTCTGTTCACAGCAGTAAAACCCTAACTAATACAGAAATTGGTACTGGGAGTGGGGTATTGCTGTGATAGGCCTGACCATGCTTTTGTTTGGAAGAATGTGGATTTCAGAACTTTTGATTTGGAAAGCCATGGAATGATTTAAGTGGGCTCTAATGGACCAGCCTAGTAGGAATATGGAAGACAGTGGTGCTGAGGGTCATTTGAACTGTGTAGGCCTGATGGTCCAAAGGTTTCAGTGGAGAAGAACTTTCATATGTGGCTGAGAGACTGTTTTTGTGATGTTTTGGTGAAGAACATGGCTGCTTTTTGCCATTGTTTGAAGAGACTGCCTAAGGCTAAGGAAAAGAGATGTATATTAATTGTATTGACAAAGGAGGTCTCAATAAAGCCCAACAGAGACTTTGTTCTCTGGTTAAGTCTGATGAAGTGCATTTTGAACAAACATAGCAAGCTGAGAAAGAAAACATACAAAATATATAGTTTGAGTATTAAAAGGACATCAGGAAGTGAAATGGAGCTGAATTCAATGATATTAAATTGAATTAAGGAAGTAGTGATTTTGAGGCAAGATTCCTTCCAGCTAAATTTAGGTCCAGGCATGGTAGTACAAGCCTTTAATCCTAGGAGACAAAGATAAGCAGATCTCTGAATTCAAGGCAAGCCTAGAACCGATCAAATAGGTGAAGAAAAATTTAAATCCATATTTGGTGGACCACACCTTTAATCCCAGTGACTAGGAGACAGACATTCAGATTTCTGAATTTAGAGTCAGTATATGAAGCAAGCTTAGGCAGTGAAGGAGTTGGAATAAAGGAAGCTAGTGATAGTGTAATAGAACAAGGGTGTCAATGTTCCAGCTCCTGCAAACAGCAGAACTCAGCAGCTTAGGCCATGTGTCTCTGGCTTTATATTCAAGAGAAGAAGGAGAATACTGGAACAATTGATGCTGGTTAGCTGGGGCTAAGAAATTAGTGGTGATTAAGAAAAGACCAGCATCGCTTAGATGATATCTTCTGGGAAATGTTTCCTGAGAGCACAAAGAAGCTGTGCTCCAGAGATAGCCAAGGTTGTACCTCATGCTGCAGCTGCACTTGGTAATGTGTGAGAATTATCCAGGTGGTACTGATTTTGAAGGCATGAAGGCATCATGAAGAACAGCTGAGGTTTGGCACTGTGAGAGGCCGTGGAAGGCCATTGGTGAAAGTGTAGCCTCAGTTGTAGTTGACAGCCAAGGACTGAAGGGATCATGCAAAGGAGTTGAGGTTTGGTACCATGAAGAGAGCCTATGAGAGGCTTTGGTGAAGCATAGTTGCAGTAGAAGACTCTAGCATATTGGAGATGCTAGTACCATGGTATGGCCACCAAGAACAGCTGTGGCAGCAGAATGGATCAACTTGAACTTAGAGTGCTACAGAGGGCAGAGATGGAGAAGTGACACCAGCCCTTTGGAGATGCACAGAAGATCATGTGTGGAACTCAGACATTGGAACAAGAAGCTGTGAAGCTGAAGTTGACTTGGGGAACCCCAAGATGTTAAAGATGCCAGAGCCACAGGGTGCCTGCCAGGAAAGCTGCTAACAGGGAGTGGAACCAGCCCAGGAGAAAGAACCTTGTTGCAGTCAACAAAGATGAAAAGGGAGTTGAAGATCTGAAGACTGCTTTGCCTTCAGACATGAAGATGCAGAGTTTAGAGACTGCCTAGCTGGTTTCCTGTCTTGCTTTTGGAATTACAGTTAAGTGATTGGATGAATCTCAGAAGACACTTTGAACCTTGGACTTTTAACACTGTTGAGACTGCTACAGACTGTGGGGACTTTTGAAGTTGGACTAAATATATTTTGCATTATGCTGTGTTTAGGTATGGCCCCCATAGACTCATGTTTGAACAAGCCTATGGGGGCCAGGGAGTGGAACGTGGTTGTTTGTATATGTTCATCCCAGGGAGTGGCACTATTAGAAGGTGTGGCCTTGTTGAAGGAAGTGTGTCACTGTGGGGTTGTGCTTAGAGATCTTCCTCCTGGATGCCTGAGGATGCCCAGTCTGGTCCTGGCTTCCTTTGGATAAAGATATACAACTATCTTGTCATCTGCAAATAGTGATAGTTTTACTTCTTCCTTCTAATTTGTATCCCTTACCTCCTTTTGTTGTCTAATTACTCTGACTATAAATTTGAGTAAAATATTGAACAGGGATTGCTTCAAATTTCTCTCCATTTAGTTTGATGTTGGTTACTGGTTTGTTATATATTGCTTTTATTATGTTTAGGTATGGGCCTTGAATTCCTAATCTTTTCAAGACTTTTATCATGAAGGGGTGTTGGATTTTTGTCGAAGGCTTTCTCGGCACATAATGAAATGATCATGTGTTTATTTCTTTGAGTTTGTTTATGTAGTGGATTACATTGATGAATTTCCATATATTGAACTATACTTGCATACCTGGCATGAAGCCTACTTGATAGTGGCACATGATTGTTTTGATGCATTCTCAGATTTGGTTGGCAAGAATTTTATAATGTATTTTTGCATAGATATTCATAAAAGATATTGGTCTGAAGTTCTCTTTTTTGTTGGGTCTTCTCGTGGTTTATGTATCAGAGTAATTGTAGCTTTACAGAATAAATTGGGTAGTGTTCCTTCTGTTTCTATTTTGTGGAACACTTTGAAGAGTATTGGTATTAGGTTTGAGAGAACTTAGACTGAGAGAACTCTGCATTAAACCCATCTGATCCTGGGCTTTTTTTTTTTGCTTGGAGGACTAATAATGACTTCTTCTATTTCTTTAGGGGTTATGTGACTATTTAGATAATTTATCCAGTCATGATTTAATTTTGGTACCTGCTATCCATCTAGATAATTGTCTATTTTATCTAGAAATTCCAGTTTTGTTGAGTATAGGCTTTTGTAGTAGGATCTGATGATTGCTTGGATTTCCTCAGGATCTGTTGTTATGCCTCATTTTCATTTCTGATTTGTTTATTTGGATACTGTCTCTGTTCCCTCTGGTTAGTTTGTCTAAGGGTTTATCTATCTTGTTGATTTTCTCAAAGTATCCAATCCTGGTTTTGTTGATTCTTTGTATAGTTCCTTTTTTTTCTACTTGGTTGATTTCAGCCCTCAGTTTGATTACTCCCTGCTGTCTACTCTTCTTGGATGTATTAACTACTTTTTGTTCTAGAGACTTCAGATGTTCTGTAAAGCTGCTAGTGTATGCACTTTCTAGTTTCTTTTTGGAGGCTCTCAGAGCTATGAGTTTTTCTCTTAGCACTACTTTCATTGTGTCCCATAAGTTTGGGTAAATTGGGTCTTCATTTTCATTAAATTCTAAAAAGTCTTTAATTTCTTTTTATATTTCTTCCTTGGCCAAGTTACCATTGAATACTCTTTTGTTCACTTTCCACATGTATTTGGCCTATGATTTTTGTTTTTATTGAAAACCAGGTTTATTCCGTGGTGATCTGACAAGATGCATAGGATTATTCCAATCTTCTCATGTCTATTGAGGCCTGTTTTGTGATCAATTATATGGGCAATTTTCCAGAAGGTACAATGAGGTGCTGAGAAGAAGGTATATTCTTTTGTTTTAGGATGAAATGTTCTACAGATATCTGTTAAATTTGTTTGGTTCACAATTTCTGTTTGTTTCACTCTATTTCTGTTTATTTTCTGTTTCCTTGATCTGTCCATTGCTGAGAGTGGGAGGTTGATGTCTCTCACTCTTATTGTGTGAGGTGCAATGTGTGCTTTAGTAAAGTTTTTTATTATGAATGTGGGTGCCCTTGCATTCGCAGCACAAATGTTCATAATTGAGGGTTCTTCTTGGTAGATTTTTTTCTTTGATGAGTATGAAGTGTCTTTCCTTATCCTTTTGGTAACATTTGGTTGATAGTAGCTTTTATTTGATATTAGAATGGCTACTCCATGTTGTTTCTTGGGACCATTTGCTTAGAAAATTGTTTTCTAGCCTTTTACTCTGAGGTAGTGTCTGTCTTTGTCCCTGAGGTGATTTTACTGTATGCAGCAAATGTTGGGTCCTGATTATATTTCCAGTCTGTTAGTCTATGTCTTTTTATAGGAGAATTGAGTCCATTGATATTTAGTAATATTACAGAAAAGTGATTGTTGCTTCCTGTTATTTTTGTTATAAGAGGTAATATTATGTTTATGTGGCTATCTTCTTTTTGGTTTGTTAAAAGAAGATTATTTTCTTGCTTTTTCTAGGTGTTTAATTTCCCTTTTTATGTTGGAGTTTTCCATTTATTATCCTATGAAGTGCTTCATTTGTGGAAAGATATTGTGTAAATTTGATTTTGTCATGGAATACCTTGGATTCTCCATCTATGGTAATTGAGAGTGTTTTGCTGCATATAGGAGCCTAGGTTGGCAAATTTCTTCTCTTAGGGTCTGTATGATACCTCCCCAAGATCTTCTGGCTTTCATAGTCTCTGGCATGAAATCTGGTGTAATTCTGATAGGTCTGCCTTTATATTTTATTGACCTTTTTCCATTACTGCTTTTAATGTTCTTTCTTTGTTTAGTGCATTTGGTGCTTTTATTATTATGTGCTGGGTGGAATTTCTTTTCTTGTTCAATCTCTTTACAGTTCTGTAGGCTTCTGTATGTTAATGGGAATCTCTACCTTTAGGTTAGGAAACTTTTCTTCCATAATTTTGTTGATGATATTTACTGGCCCTTTAAGCTGCAAATCTTTGCTCTCTTCTATATCTATAATTCTTAGGTATCGTCTTCTCATTGTGTCCTGGATTTCCTGGATGTTTTGGGTTTGGAGGTTTTGCATTTTGAATTTTGTTTGACTGTTGTGTCAATGTTTTCTATGTTATCTTCTGCACCTGAGATTCTATCCTCTATCTCTTGAATTTTATTGGTGATGCTTGCATGTACAACTCCTAATCTCTTTCATAGGTTTTCTATCTCCAGGGTTGTCTCCCGTTGTGATTTCTTTATTGTTTTTAGTTCCATTTTTAGATCCTGGATGGTTTTGTTCAATTCCATCCTTCACCTCTTTCTTTCTGTTTTTCTATAATTCTTTAAGGGATTTTTGTGTTTCCTCTTTAAGGTCTTCTGTCTGTTGACCTGTGTTCTCCTTTATTTCTTTAAGGGAGTTATTTATGTCCTCCTTGAAGTCCTCTATCATCATCATGAGATGTGATTTTAAATCTAAATCTTGCTTTTCTGGTGTGTTGGGATATCCAGGAATTGCTGTTGTGGGAGAACTGGGTTTGGATGATGCCATCTCACCTTGGTTTCTTTTGGTAATGTTCTTACATTTGCCTTTCACCATCTGGTTATCTCTGATGTTAGTTGTTCCAACTGTCTCTGGCTGGAGCTGGTCCGTCCTATGGGTCTGCAAGCCTATCTCAGCACCCCTGAGACTCCAGCTACCCCCGGCACAGAAGGCTGTGGATAAGGCCAGTTCTTGGTGCAGATGTCGACTGGACAGACCCTGTCTGAGCTGCTTTGCCATTCCTGTGCCCCATGTGCTCCTGGCTAGACCTGCCTTGGATAGTCACTGGACAATTGGCCATAGGTTTCTTTATTTCCAGATGATACTTAGAAGCTATTCTCATTACAAAAACTAAATTTAGATGATTGAAAAGTAGACAAAAGATGCATTGAAATCACCCTTCAGGGAGGGAGCCTGCCAGCTTCCCTTCCGCTACCTCTGTTCCCGCGGACTGCGCTGGAGAGACCGGTACCCAGGCTCTCCCCCCGATATAACATCACTTGGGACACGGCCTGTTGGGGCTTCCGTCTGTGCCCGAGGGCGGGTTGGCGCTGAGGTCGTCTGGGTGCCAGATCGGCGGGCCATCGTGACCACAGGGTGAGCGGCGCCACGGAGACTGCCCTCCTCCATCTTTGCTCCAGTGACCAGGTAGTTGGGACCGCCAGGCTCAGAGACAGACAGGCATAATATCGCTTCGGTTTCAGGCAGCTTGTGTGTAACCTGCTCCCAGGTGCTGGGCTGATCTGCAGTAACCAGCGCGCCAGTTCCGCGGTGGGACCTTCTGCCTGGTGGAGGGACCCCGCGCAGGGAGGGAGCCTGCCAGCTTCCCTCCCGCGACCTCTGTTCCCGCGGACTGCGCTGGAGAGACCGGTACCCAGGCTCTCCCCCCAATATAACATCACTTGGGACACGGCCTGTTGGGGCTTCCTTCTGTACCCGAGGGCGGGTTGGCGCTGTGGTCGTCTGGGTGCCAGATCGGCGGGCCATCGTGACCACAGGGTGAGCAGCGCCACGGAGAGTGCCCTCCGCCATCTTTGCTCCAGTGACCAGGTAGTTGGGACCACCAGGCTCAGAGACAGACAGGCATAATATCGCTTCGGGTTCAGGCAGCTTGTGTGTAACCTGCTCCCAGGTGCTGGGCTGATCTGCAGTGACCAGCGCGCCAGATCTGCTGTGGGACTTCTGCCTGGCAGAAGGACGCCCCCTCCCCCCCCCCCAGGAGAGATCACACACCCCTGCACAGGGCAGGAGCCTGCCAGCCTCCCTTTGGCGACCTCTGCTCCAGGAATCCACTAGGCTGAGCCTTTAGATGTGCAAGGCCTCCCCAATATAAGATCACTTGGGGCAAAGCACATTAGGGCTCCAAAGTCACTCAGGAGCAGGCAGGCCCCAGAAATCGGTGCCAGGGGAATCCTGGTAATCCAGGGGGGGCAGAAATAGCTCTGCAGGCTCACAGGAGGTCCAACCAACAGCCAGTGGCAGCAGGACCAACTAACACCAGAGGTATCCAGATGGCAAAAGGCAAACGTAGGAATGTTACTAACAGTAATCAAAGTAATGTGGGACCATCCGAACCCAACTCTCCAACAGCAGCAAGTCCTGGATACCCCACCACACCCGAAAGACAAGATCTGGATTTAAAATCACTTCTCATGATGCTATTAGAGGATCACAAGAAGGACACAAATAAATCTCATAAAGAGTTACAGGAGACCATGAATCAACGGTTAGAAGCCCTTACAAAGGAAACACAAAAATCGCTTAGAGAAATGCGGGAGAACATGGATCAAAAGATGGAGGCGCACAAGGAGACAACACAAAAATCGCTTAACGAGATGAATCAACGGGTAGATGCACTCACAAAGGAATCACAAAATTTGCATAAAGAAATGCAGAAGAATATGGGTCAACAGACGGATGCCCATAAGGAGGCAACACAAAAATTGCTTAAAGAAATGAATCAACGGTTAGATGCCCTTACAAAGGAAACACGAGAACTGCTTAAAGAAATGCAGGAGACGATGGATCAACAGATGGAATCCCATGAGGAGGAAACACAAAAATCGCTCAGAGAAATGCAGGAGAACGTGGGTCATCAGGAAGAAATCCTGAAAGAGGTAATGCAAAAATACCTTAAAGAAATACAGGAAAATACAAACAAACAAGTGAAGGATCTCAGCAAATCCATCCAGGAACTAAAAAAGGAAGTAGAAACAACTAAGAAATCACAAAGGGAGACAACTTTGGAGATAGAAAACCTTGGGAAGAAATCAGGAGTCATAGATGCAAACATCAACAATAGAATACAAGAGATGGAAGAAAGAATCTCAGGTGCTGAAGATTCCATAGAAAGCATCGACTCAACAGTCAAAGAAAATGCAAAATGCAAAAAACGCATAACCCAAAACATCCAGGAAATCCAGGACACAATGAGAAGACCAAACCTAAGGATTATAGGTATAGATGAGAGTGAAGATTTGCAACTTAAAGGGCCAGTAAACATCTTCAACAAAATTATGGAGGAAAACTTCCCTAACTTAAAGAGAGAGATGCCGATGAACATACAAGAAGCCTACAGAACTCCAAACAGACTGGACCAGAACAGAAATACCTCCCGTCACATAATAATCAAAACACCGAATGTTCTAAACAAAGAAAGAATACTAAATGCAGTAAGAGAAAAGGGCCAAGTAACATACAAAGGAAGACCTATCCGAATCACATCAGACTTCTCACCAGAGACTATGAAAGCCAGAAGATCCTGGGCAGATCTCATGCAGACACTAAGACAGCACAAATGCCAGCCTAGACTACTCTACCCAGCAAAACTCTCAATCACCATAGATGGAGAGACCAAGATATTCCATGATAAAACCAAATTTTCACAATATCTTTCCACAAATCCAGCCCTGCAACGGATAATAGGTGGAAACCTCCAATACAGGGAGAGAAACAACACCCTGGAAAAAATGAGATAATAACCTTCTTGAATCAAACCCAAAAGTAGATAACCACTCAAACATAAAGATAGCGTCAAGAATGGCAGATGGCAATAATCACTATGCCTTAATCTCTCTTAATATCAATGGTCTCAATTCCCCAATTAAAAGACATAGACTAGCAGACTGGATACGTAAACAGGACCCAGCATTTTGCTGCATGCAGGAAACGCACCTCAGTGTCAAAGACAAACACTACCTCAGAGTAAAAGGCTGGAAAACAATTTTACAAGCAAATGGCCCCAAGAAACGAGGTGGAGTAGCCATCCTAATATCGGATAAAATTGATTTTCAACCCAAAGTCATCAAAAAAGACACAGAAGGACACTACATACTGATCAAGGGAAAAATCCACCATCAAGAACTCTCAATCCTGAATATCTATGCTCCAAATGCAAGGGCGCCCTCATTCGTAAAAGAAACTTTACTAAAACTCAAAGCACACATCGCACTGCACACAATAATAGTGGGTGACTTCAACACCCCACTCTCTGAAATGAATCTTTCGGGAAAGCAGAAACCAAACAGGGACACAGTGAGTCTAATTGAAGCCTTGGACCAAATGGAACTAACACACACACACACACACACACACACACACACACACACACACACACACACACACACACATATATATATATATATATATATATATGTATATAGAACATTTCATCCTAGAGCTAAAGAATACACCTTCTTCTCAGCTCCTCATGGTACCTTCTCCAAAATTGACCTTATAATTGGTCACAAATCAGACCTCAACAGATACAAGAAGATAGAAATAATCCCATGCCTCCTATCAGATCACTATGGAATAAGGGTGGTCTTCAATGGCAACAAAAACAAAAGAAAACCCACGTACACATGGAGGCTGAACAATGCTCTACTCAATGATAACTTGGTCAAGGTGGAAATAAAGAAAGAAATCAAAGACTTTTTGAAAGTTAATGAAAATGAAGGCACAACATACCCTAACTTATGGGACACAATGAAAGCAGTGCTAAGAGGAAAATTCATAGCCCTGAGTGCCGCCAAAAAGAAACGGGAGACAGCATACACCAACAGCTTAATGGCACACCTGAAAGCCCTGGAACAAAAAGAAGCAAATACACCAAAGAGGAGTAGAAGGCAGGAAATCATCAAACTCAGGGCTGAAATCAATCAAGTAGAAACAAATAAAACCATACAAAGAATCAACAAAACGAGGAGTTGGTTCTTTGAGAAAATCAACAAGATAGATAAGCCCTTAGCCAGACTAACCAGAGGGCACAGAGATAGTATCCAAATTAATAAAATCAGAAACGAAAAGGGAGAGATAACAACAGAAACTGAGGAAATTCAAAAAATCATCAGATCCTACTACAAAAACCTGTATTCAACACAACTAGAAAATCTTGAGGAAATGGACAATTTCCTTGACAAATACCAAGTACCAAAATTAAATCAGGATCAAATAGACCATCTAAACCGTCCTATAACCCCTGAAGAAATAGAAGTTGTCATTGGAAGTCTTCCAACCAAAAAAAGCACAGGTCCAGATGGTTTTAGTGCAGAATTCTATCAGACCTTCAAAGAAGACCTAACACCAATACTCTTCAAACTGTTCCACAAAATAGAAACAGAAGGAACACTACCCAACTCGTTCTATGAAGCCACAATTACACTAATACCAAAAGCACACAAAGATCCGACAAAGAAAGAGAATCTCAGGCCAATCTCTCTTATGAATATTGATGCAAAAATACTCAATAAAATTCTTGCCAACCGAATCCAAGAACACATCAAAACGATCATTCACCACGATCAAGTAGGCTTCATCCCAGGGATGCAGGGATGGTTCAATATAAGGAAATCCATCAATGTAATCCACTACATAAACAATCTCAAAGAAAAAAACCACATGGTCATCTCATTAGATGCTGAGAAAGCATTTGACAAAATTCAGCATCCTTTCATGCTAAAGGTCTTGGAAAGATCAGGAATTCAAGGCCCATATCTAAACATAGTAAAAGCAATTTACAGCAAACCAGTAGCCAGCATCAATCTAAACGGAGAGAAACTTGAAGCAATCCCACTAAAATCAGGGACTAGACAAGGCTGCCCTCTCTCTCCATATCTTTTCAATATAGTACTTGAAGTTCTAGCTAGAGCAATTAGACAACAAAAAGAGGTCAAAGGGATACAAATTGGAAAGGAAGAAGTCAAACTATCACTATTTGCAGACGATATGATAGTATACATAAGCGACCCAAAGAACTCCACCAGAGAACTCCTACAGCTGATAAACGACTTCAGCAAAGTGGCCGGATATAAAATCAACTCAAGCAAGTCAGAAGCCTTCCTATACTCAAAGGATAAGCAGGCTGAGAAAGAAGTAAGAGAAATAATACCCTTTACGATAGCCACAAACCATATTAAGTATCTTGGCGTGACGCTAACCAAACAAGTGAAAGATCTCTATGACAAGAACTTCAAGTCTCTGAAGAAAGAAATTGAAGAAGACCTCGGAAGATGGAAAAATCTGCCATGCTCATGGATTGGCAGGATTAATATAGTAAAAATGAGCATCTTACCAAAAGTAATACACAGATTCAATGCAATCCCCATCAAAATCCCAACTCAATTCTTCATAGAGTTAGAAAGAGCAATTCAAAAATTCATCTGGAATAACAGAAAACCCAGAATAGCTAAAACTATTCTCAAGAGTAAAAGAACCTCTGGGGGAATCAGTATCCCGGACCTCAAGCTGTACTACAGAGCAATAGTGTTAAAAACTGCATGGTATTGGTACAGTAACAGACATGTAGATCAATGGAACAGAATTGAAGACCCAGAAATGAATCCACACTCCTATGGTCACTTGATCTTTGACAAAGGAGCTAAAACCATCCAGTGGAAAAAAGATAGCCTTTTCAACAAATGGTGCTGGCTCAGCTGGAGGTCAACATGCAGAAGAATGCAAATTGACCCATCCTTATCTCCTTGCACTAAGCTCAATTCTAAGTGGATCAAAGATCTCCACATAAAACCAGACACACTGAAACTAATAGAAGGGAAACTAGGGAAGAACCTTGAACATATGGGCACAGGGGAGAATTTCCTGAACAGAACTCCAATAGCTTATACTCTAAGATCAAGAATAGACAAATGGGACCTCATTAAATTACAAAGTTTTTGCAAGGCAAAAGACACCGTCAAAAAGACAAAGCGGCAACCAACTAACTGGGAAATGATCTTTACCAACCTTACATCCGACAGAGGGCTAATATCCAAGATATACAAAGAACTCAAGAAGTTAAACTCCAGAGAGGCAAGTAACCCTATTAAAAAATGGGGTACAGAGCTCCACAAAGAGTTCTCACCTGAAGAATATCTAATGGCTGAGAAGTACCTAAAGAGATGTTCATCATCCTTAGTCATTAGAGAAATGCAAATCAAAACAACCCTGAGATTCCATCTCACACCAGTCAGGATGGCTAAGATCAAAAACACAGGAGACAGCAGTTGTTGGCGAGGATGTGGAGAAAGAGGAACACTCCTCCACTGCTGGTGGAATTGCAGGCTGGTACAACCACTCTGGAAAGCAGTCTGGCGGCTCCTCAGAAAACTGGGCATGACACTTCCGGAGGATCCGGCTATACCACTCCTGGGCATATACCCAGAGACTTTACCTGCATGCAATAAGGACACATGCTCCACTATATTCATAGCAGCCTTATTTATAATAGCCAGAAGCTGGAAAGAACCCAGATGTCCCTCAACGGAGGAATGGATTCAGAAGATGTGGTATATTTACACAATGGAATACTACTCTGCAATTAAAAACAATGAATTCACGAAATTCCTAGGCAAATGGTCAGAACTTGAAAATATCATCCTTAGTGAGGTAACCCAATCACAAAAGATCACACATGGTATGAAGTCACTGATAAGGGGATATTGACCCAGAATCTCAGAATACCCTAGACACAATCAGCATATCAATAGACTTCTAAAAAGATGGAAGGAGAGACCCCTGGTCCTGGAAAGACTGGATGTAGGGGAACGCCAGGACAGAGTAATGAGAGGGGGTTGAACGGAGAAAAGAGGGAGGGAAGGGGGCTTATGGGACTTTCGGGGAGGGAGGAAACGGGAAAGGGGAAGTGATTTGGAATGTAAATTAAAAAATAAAATAAAATTAAATTAAAAAAAAAAAAAGAATACACCTTCTTCTCAGCTCCTCATGGTACCTTCTCCAAAACTGACCATATAATTGGTCACAAATCAGACCTCAACAGATACAAGAAGATAGAAATAATCCCATGCCTCCTATCAGATCACTATGGAATAAGGGTGGTCTTCAATGGCAACAAAAACAAAAGAAAACCCACGTACACATGGAGGCTGAACAATGCTCTACTCAATGATAACTTGGTCAAGGTGGAAATAAAGAAAGAAATCAAAGACTTTTTGAAAGTTAATGAAAATGAAGGCACAACATACCCTAACTTATGGGACACAATGAAAGCAGTGCTAAGAGGAAAATTCATAGCCCTGAGTGCCGCCAAAAAGAAACGGGAGACAGCATACACTAACAGCTTAATGGCACACCTGAAAGCCCTGGAACAAAAAGAAGCAAATACACCAAAGAGGAGTAGAAGGCAGGAAATCATCAAACTCAGGGCTGAAATCAATCAAGTAGAAACAAATAAAACCATACAAAGAATCAACAAAACGAGGAGTTGGTTCTTTGAGAAAATCAACAAAATAGATAAGCCCTTAGCCAGACTAACCAGAGGGCACAGAGATAGTATCCAAATTAATAAAATCAGAAACGAAAAGGGAGAGATAACAACAGAAACTGAGGAAATTCAAAAAATCATCAGATCCTACTACAAAAACCTGTATTCAACACAACTAGAAAATCTTGAGGAAATGGACAATTTCCTTGACAAATACCAAGTACCAAAATTAAATCAGGATCAAATAGACCATCTAAACCGTCCTATAACCCCTGAAGAAATAGAAGTTGTCATTGGAAGTCTTCCAACCAAAAAAAGCACAGGTCCAGATGGTTTTAGTGCAGAATTCTATCAGACCTTCAAAGAAGACCTAACACCAATACTCTTCAAACTGTTCCACAAAATAGAAACAGAAGGAACACTACCCAACTCGTTCTATGAAGCCACAATTACACTAATACCAAAAGCACACAAAGATCCGACAAAGAAAGAGAATCTCAGGCCAATCTCTCTTATGAATATCGATGCAAAAATACTCAATAAAATTCTTGCCAACCGAATCCAAGAACACATCAAAACGATCATTCACCACGATCAAGTAGGCTTCATCCCAGGGATGCAGGGATGGTTCAATATAAGGAAATCCATCAATGTAATCCACTACGTAAACAATCTCAAAGAAAAAAACCACATGGTCATCTCATTAGATGCTGAGAAAGCATTTGACAAAATTCAGCATCCTTTCATGCTAAAGGTCTTGGAAAGATCAGGAATTCAAGGCCCATATCTAAACATAGTAAAAGCAATTTACAGCAAACCAGTAGCCAGCATCAATCTAAACGGAGAGAAACTTGAAGCAATCCCACTAAAATCAGGGACTAGACAAGGCTGCCCTCTCTCTCCATATCTTTTCAATATAGTACTTGAAGTTCTAGCTAGAGCAATTAGACAACAAAAAGAGGTCAAAGGGATACAAATTGGAAAGGAAGAAGTCAAACTATCACTATTTGCAGACGATATGATAGTATACATAAGCGACCCAAAGAACTCCACCAGAGAACTCCTACAGCTGATAAACGACTTCAGCAAAGTGGCCGGATATAAAATCAACTCAAGCAAGTCAGAAGCCTTCCTATACTCAAAGGATAAGCAGGCTGAGAAAGAAGTAAGAGAAATAATACCCTTTACGATAGCCACAAACCATATTAAGTATCTTGGCGTGACGCTAACCAAACAAGTGAAAGATCTCTATGACAAGAACTTCAAGTCTCTGAAGAAAGAAATTGAAGAAGACCTCGGAAGATGGAAAAATCTGCCATGCTCATGGATTGGCAGGATTAATATAGTAAAAATGAGCATCTTACCAAAAGTAATACACAGATTCAATGCAATCCCCATCAAAATCCCAACTCAATTCTTCATAGAGTTAGAAAGAGCAATTCAAAAATTCATCTGGAATAACAGAAAACCCAGAATAGCTAAAACTATTCTCAAGAGTAAAAGAACCTCTGGGGGAATCAGTATCCCGGACCTCAAGCTGTACTACAGTGCAATAGTGTTAAAAACTGCATGGTATTGGTACAGTAACAGACATGTAGATCAATGGAACAGAATTGAAGACCCAGAAATGAATCCACACTCCTATGGTCACTTGATCTTTGACAAAGGAGCTAAAACCATCCAGTGGAAAAAAGATAGCCTTTTCAACAAATGGTGCTGGCTCAGCTGGAGGTCAACATGCAGAAGAATGCAAATTGACCCATCCTTATCTCCTTGCACTAAGCTCAATTCTAAGTGGATCAAAGATCTCCACATAAAACCAGACACACTGAAACTAATAGAAGGGAAACTAGGGAAGAACCTTGAACATATGGGCACAGGGGAGAATTTCCTGAACAGAACTCCAATAGCTTATACTCTAAGATCAAGAATAGACAAATGGGACCTCATTAAATTACAAAGTTTTTGCAAGGCAAAAGACACTGTCAAAAAGACAAAGCGGCAACCAACTAACTGGGAAATGATCTTTACCAACCTTACATCCGACAGAGGGCTAATATCCAAGATATACAAAGAACTCAAGAAGTTAAACTCCAGAGAGGCAAGTAACCCTATTAAAAAATGGGGTACAGAGCTCCACAAAGAGTTCTCACCTGAAGAATATCTAATGGCTGAGAAGCACCTAAAGAGATGTTCATCATCCTTAGTCATTAGGGAAATGCAAATCAAAACAACCCTGAGATTCCATCTCACACCAGTCAGGATGGCTAAGATCAAAAACACAGGAGACAGCAGTTGTTGGCGAGGATGTGGAGAAAGAGGAACACTCCTCCACTGCTGGTGGAACTGCAGGCTGGTACAACCACTCTGGAAAGCAGTCTGGCGGCTCCTCAGAAAACTGGGCATGACACTTCCGGAGGATCCGGCTATACCACTCCTGGGCATATACCCAGAGACTTTACCTGCATGCAATAAGGACACATGCTCCACTATATTCATAGCAGCCTTATTTATAATAGCCAGAAGCTGGAAAGAACCCAGATGTCCCTCAACGGAGGAATGGATTCAGAAGATGTGGTATATTTACACAATGGAATACTACTCTGCAATTAAAAACAATGAATTCACGAAATTCCTAGGCAAATGGTCAGAACTTGAAAATATCATCCTTAGTGAGGTAACCCAATCACAAAAGATCACACATGGTATGAAGTCACTGATAAGGGGATATTGACCCAGAATCTCAGAATACCCTAGACACAATCAGCATATCAATAGATTTCTAAAAAGATGGAAGGAGAGACCCCTGGTCCTGGAAAGACTGGATGTAGGGGAACGCCAGGACAGAGTAATGAGAGGGGGTTGAACGGAGAAAAGAGGGAGGGAAGGGGGCTTATGGGACTTTCGGGGAGGGAGGAAACGGGAAAGGGGAAGTGATTTGGAATGTAAATTAAAAAAATAAAATTAAATTAAATTAAAAAAAAAAAAGAAAAGTAGACAAAAACATATGATAAATAAAAATATACATAACATTTAAAATTACAGTTGTGAAGTGGCACCAAGAATAATTTTATGAAAATAATTTTATGGGTCTGGGTGCCTACCATAGTAGGACCTGTATTAAAGTATTGCAGTATTAGAAAGATGAGGACCACTGCTCTAGAGCATCATGTTGTTTGACTTCCTTGTATGCATCCTGTCCTAAAATATCCTGGTATTTCACTCTCAATCTATCACCAAAAAAGTTTCCCTCCAATTGAGAAGACTTTTAACTCAGGAGGAAACTGCTACATAACACACTAATAACAATAGATTCTCAGTATCCCATTTACTAGTTGTTTGAGTTGTCCAAGTTGTTCAAACATTAGTTTAGTCATCAGTAAAATGTCTCTTATAATAGAGCTTAATTCAATATGAATTAGGATCAGACAAATAAATACAGGTAAAACAGAGGTGATTGTGACTGACTATAATTAATATTAATAAATGTTGGGTAGTTTTATTAGAAAGAAAATAAACAAAGTAGATGCAAGCATCAAGCTTATCGGTCTCTTCTCATTTTTTTCAGTAAAGCCTTTGTCTAATATCCTTAATGAGACTTGTATATGTAGATTTAGTACATTTATAATTTCTTCTAAGTAAAAATATCTAAGACTGTGGTGTATAAAAGAATGAGGCATATGCATAACAGAGATTTTGAGGATCAAGGACCCATGTTGTCACTGAAAGCATCATAGCACATTGAGACCCATCAGAAATGTATACAGTATGTAACTATGGGATTGAAGGGGAGGCAACAAGTTTGTTCTGTGAAACATGTTAGCTCTGAGAGCTAGCCAGGATTTCAATGGAAATGCATTGGTTTTCTGAGCTCAGCACCATCAACTTGTCACTGTGTTCAGGGAATCAACATAACTTCCCCCGAAATATCCATGAAGACCAATCTTTGATAACATCATCTCTTTATAGAAATTTAGAGTTACAGTCAAATCATGATTTTGTCAAGATCCTTGTCCAGCTTCTGATGCAAAGTTTTCATCCTTTAATGATAACCTCAATATCCTTCCTCAACTGAATGTCTAGTTTCAGCCTCCAGATAAATTTTATTCTGGTAAGGTTTCCTCTTAATGAGAACTCCCATCTTGAACCCATTCATAAAACAGAGTAAACAGGAGGTGGTATTAGCATTTTAAGTTAAACCAGCCCTAAGCTGCTTTCATGTGCCCATGACTGCCTCACCAAAGGCCTCCAGCTATGCCTCTCTACCTCTACAGTTTTATATCAATTCTTTTTATATTTACTTGTAAAGGTCACTCACAGCTGAAATCTTGAAGGTGAGCATATAGAAATTAAGGCATAGAGTACCAATACTACATAGAACCAAGAAACTCCACATGAGGACTGACCCAGAAAAAGGCCTCTTAACACTGGAGTGCAAGAGCTCAGTGGGAAGTCATAGGAGGCCCAGGAATCTCTCACTGCAGAGCAGACACATCACAAAGTATGAAATTGTTTGGGACCAAGTATACCTGAGGTTCAAAATGAACAAAGTTACAGTTATCTATCTAGTTAATGCAAACTTTCTAACCCCTCCTGCCGGTATTGCAAGATAACCCAGGTAAAGTTTGTGCCCAGCTCTCACCAGATGGCTGTTATTCAGATCACAAGGACTAAGATCAAAGGCAAGGAAGATGCTCCACTGGAATGACAGGTCTCCCTGCTCTCCAGTGAAAACTTGTCAGCTTCCACAGACACTAAAGTTACAAATTGCTCATATGCATTAAAAAAACTCCCTTAATTCTCAGCTCTTCCTGCACCATGACTGCCAGCATGCTCCTATGTTCCCACCTTGATGATCATGGACTGAACATCTGAACCTTAAGCTAACACCAATTAAATGTTGTCCTTATAAGAGTTGCCCTGCTCATGGTGTCTTTCACATTAGTAAAACCATAGCTAAGACAGAAGTTGGTACCAGGGGTTGGAGTATTGCCACGATAGACCTGACCATGGTTTTGTTTGGAAGAATGAACTTTGAGACTTTGGGTTTGGAGTACAGTGGGGTGCTGTTAGTGGTGATTAATTGGCTGTCCTAATAGGCACATGAAAGACTTTGTTGCTTGGGGTGATTTGAACTGTGGAAGCCTAGTTCTAGAGGTTTCAGAGTAGAAGAACATTAATATATGATGCAAGCCCTTGGAGGAGCCTAGAAAATCAGGTGTAGATCCAAGAACTGGAGAACTGGAACAAGAAACTGTAATGCTGAAGTTGCCTTGGTGACTCCAAGATGTTTGATATGCCAGTACTGTGGGGTATCTGCTGAGGAAAGCTGCTAAAGGGGAGTGGAAGCTACCCAGGAAAAAGAGTTTGTTGCTGTCAACAAAGATGAAAAAGGAGTTGGAGATCTGAAAAACACTTTGACATCAGACCTGGAGATGCAGTTTGAATTTTGCCCAGCTGGTTTTTTATCTTCTTTAGAAATTAGAGTTAAGTGATTGTGTGAATCTCAAAGATAATTTGAACTTGGGATTTTTATACATGTTTCTGACTGCTATATATTATTAGAAGATTGAAAATTGGCCTAAATGTAATTTTTCATACAATGTCTAGGTGTGGACCACATAGACTCATTTGTTTGAACAATCTTATAGGAACCAGGGAGTGGAATGTACTGATTTGAACATGGTTGGTGCAGGGAGTAGCATTATTAGGTGATGTGCCCTTATTGGAGTAGGTGTTGCCATTTTTTGAAAAAGTGGGTCGCTTTCAGTGTGGGCTTTGAGACCCTCCTACTAGTTTCCTAGAAGTTAGTCTTCTCCTATTTGCCTTTAGAACATGATGTAGAACTCTCAGCTCCTCCAGCACTATGCCTGACAGTGTGCCTCCATTCTCCCACCTTGATGATAATGGATTGAAGCTCTGAGCCTTTTAGCCAGCCACAATTAAATGTTTTCCTTGTAAGAGTTGCCACTATGTAAATAGAAGCCTTATTTATAATAGCCAGAAGCTGGAAAGAACCCAGATGTCCCTCAACGGAGGAATGGATTCAGAAGATGTGGTATATTTACACAATCAAATACTACTCTGCAATTAAAAACAATGAATTCACGAAATTCCTAGGCAAATGGTCAGAACTTGAAAATATCATCCTTAGTGAGGTAACCCAATCACAAAAGAACACACATGGTATGCAGTTCACTGATAAGGGGATATTAACCCAGAATCTCGGAATACCCAAGATACAATTCACATATCAATTGATTTCCAAGAAGATGGAAGGAGAGACCCCTGGTCCTAGAAAGACTGGATGTAGGGAAATGCCAGGACAGAGAAGCAAGAGGCAGTTGAATGGGAAACAGAGGGAGGGAAGGGGGCTTCTGGGACTTTCGGGGAGGGAAGAAATGGGAAAGGGGAAATCATTTGGAATGTAAATAAAAAAAACCTAGAAAATAAAAATAAAACCAAAAAAAAGTTGCCTTGGTCATGGTATCTGTTCACATCAGTAAAACTGTAAGTAAGCAGAAGAAACTTTCCAAGGAAATGAAGCTGTAGGTTCAAGACTGCACAGTGGACAGCCTCACACTGTTCTGTGTCTCACTCCCAGTTTACCTAGAGCTACTAGATCTCAGAGACTTTCCTTAGCCTGGGCTCTGACCCATGGGATGTCTAAGCTAAGGAACATGGTTGCCAGTTATGAAATATCAAGTCTAGGGTAAACTTGGTGCTGGTTTTCCCAGGTCATAGGAACAGAAATTTATGACTCTTGATTCTTTGGAGAAACACTTGCAATGCAATCAAAGACTGAAAATGAGTGGATTTTGTTGCTTTCTCTAGGTCTGGTCTATCTTACTAGCTCCAATAATTCTCCAAACTGCATCTTCTCATAGGGTTAGGAACAGATAAACAGAAATTTATCACCTTTTTTTTTTTTTACAAAGAGACCATCAAAGCTGCTGGGAAGAAGGCCTGTAATCCTTTATTCCATCATGGGATCCATCACATCTCATGTACTGTCTGGAAAAGTTTCTTTTGAAGAATGATTGGGTCTCTGTAGTTCCAGCAGGCATATGTGACAAAATTCTTTTTGGGTGTGTGAACAAGGCTCCTCTGGAACTTCCGGTCCCTTCACCAAAAGAACACACTGTCTTCTCTGGAGTTTCTGAAGATTTATTTTCAAATACTGCAACAGTCTAGCTGCAGTGGTCAGCCTGGAGGACAATACAAGGTTTCAGTCACTTCCTAGCCAAAGTATTCTTCATGTTTTCTCCCATCACACCCCTACAGTCCCTTTTCTTCATTTCCTCTCTGCTCACAGTGTGACATTTGCTTACTGATGGTTTTCCTTGCATGAGGCACCTGTGGCCTCTCCCCCATTGTCTTCCAAGTAGTTGTCCAAGTACAGTTGTTAGATAAAGAACACTGCCTGTTGCAATTTCATTCTAAACAGAACCTACCTTCATGAAGCAGAGTCAGGCCCACCTTCCCAAGCCTTGGTCCATTGATCAAGGGGTCCCAGCATGGGTGAGAGTGATGGTAGCATGGTAAGTCTGAGCTGTGTGACAATGACAAACACAAGCACACTGTTTCATAAATATAAGGATGGACAGGTGTTACTCAGACCTGCCTACAACCGTGCTCTTTACACAGACACTCAACACCATGGTGTAGGTAGGCTGCGTCCATGTTACAGAGGATGGCACAGACACTGCCTTTTTCCTCCCTAGATTTAGTGCACCCACAGGGCCATGAGCACCCAGCATGCAGTGGGTTTTGCAGAGAGGTTTTTCTCTTCCATTCTGTTCTCTACTTCCCCCCAGATGACCAGGTCAGGTCATTGTTGTGCTGAACATTGGTCACTTGTTTGAGGCCTATTGATGATGCCATGGATCTCAGGCTGTCTATGATTTGTGTCACTGAAGGATGACACAGTGTTTACAGTCATGGATTCTGGCTCAATGCATAACAGGGGTGGGGGGAGGCTATCTCTGTTCTCCTAATCATTTGAAGCCTTTACAGTTGCTCTATCAAGGAATGCTCAGAATTCTTCTGGACATTTTCTGCTCCAGGTGCATTTTGTTCTCCTGTTCTGCCCTTAAACCTTTCCTACTTTTCCCCAACCAATTTTGCAAAGCCAAATTATTAAATGTTTTCACCAACTATGCAACTCTGAAAATTCCTACCCAGTGTTGATGAATTCTAACATTTCCCCTACTGTTTCATTTCACAATTCTTTGATTATTTTTAAAGATTATAGCACAATTATATGATTTATCCATTCCCTTATCTCTCTCAAAACCCTTCCAAATAATCTCCCAATGCTGTCCTTTGCTTTTATGGTCTCTCTTTATTACATAATACATATTCATAAATGCATAGTCAGTGTAATTTTACCTATAGGTGTGTTTTCCATGCTGACATTTGGTTTGGACACAAAATTGGTGTGCTCTCCCCTGGAGAAAACAATCCCTCCTGTTCTTAGCTTTCCTTAGTTGCCTATAGTTCTTTGTGTAGGCCGAGTAGTGGGCTTTCCTGTACCTTCACATGTCTAATTGTTGTCCTTTGTTAGCTCACTTTAAGGCAGCCACATCCCCTCAACAGGACCAGGAGACACACGCTCACAGCAAACTCCCTGATCAATCTTCAATCTTTCCACCCATCTTCTTCCGTGTTCTCTGAGCCTTAGCTGCAGGAGTTCTTGGTAGATGGATCTACTAAGACTGGGATCCAGAACTCTACACATTGATTGATGTCTTTTTCTGTGGGACAGTTGGTCATGACAGGAAACTAGGTAACTTAGAGCAGTTACCCTGGAAATCAAGTGTCCTCATCAGATAGAGTATTCACCTTTCTGCACTCTGCCTGAATCCTGGTCTGAAACGTGCAAAGTTGGTCATGGAGTAAAAAACAGAGTTTGTCTTGCTAATGAGGTACCTTGAGGCCCTGAAGTTTTAGCCAATAAGCTTCCCTTCCCAGACATTCTTTCCCACAAAAATTATTTAATCTCTGGGCCACCCTAAGAAGAAGGTACACATCCATTTTCCATGATGAAAAACCAATAAACAGGTTGGAAGTAAGGACTGTCTCTTTCATCTTCCACTACCATGGGGAGCATAGAGATGGCCTTTGCCTACAGAGCCTTGCTGCCTAAGTCTCCCATAGAAGGCCTCTCTGTGGCCTTCCAGACAGACATTGCAATCTTCACAGTTTAGCTAAGCCAGAGCTCCCATCCCCAGCCTGGGGCTGGATGCTTCCCACAGCCTGTGGGTCCCCAAAGGTCCTGGCCTTGTCTAGGGCCAGTAGCTGCCCAACATTTCATTCATGATTTCTCTGTGTGGTTTTCTAGCCATGACTAGATGTCCAGGTGTCAGGGAATATCAGTCTCCACCTGTCCACATCTTAGACTGCATTTTCCCGTACCCAGAGCAGTGTCTTGGAGCTTTATCTAAGTCAAAGAATCCCAGAACTAAGAGTGGTGGCATTGGGGAGACATAGTCAAGCTCCCTGCATTGGCAGGTTGGAAAATGGACCCACAGCTATCTGTACTGGTCTTCTTCTGTTGCAAAGAGACGTTTACTTGATGCATATTTAGAACATTTTAAACATTTTTGCTTCTTGTTCATATACTACATTGTAGTACAGTATGAACTAAAAATCTATGAAGTTATTTCATCTCTTATCCTTGATTTTCAGTTGATAATCCCTTACTATGTATCTGGGAAGGTTTTCTTTTTTTTACAACAGTATAGGACACATATGTACTAAATGTTCATTAAAGGAAATGATGAGTTCTACATAACATAGCCATTGCATTTCTCATGTCCTTTAAGCTGACTTCTCTGAAGTCTGGAGAAGCCTCCTTCACCTAGAAGGAGATGGAAGACTCCTGTGGAGCCTATCCTTCAAAATAGGTAGATACTTTTCATTTAATCATGACCTTAGAATGTGATGGCACTAAGTGTATTATAACTGTAGTTTATTTACCACTCTGATTATACATGCCAAAAGAGACAAAAGTAAAAGTATATTCACACTGATATTTGATTCTCAGGGTCTTTTCACAGAGACATAACAGCAGAAGTTTAAAGTCATAGGTTAGATGCAGAGTCATTAAGAATTTAAAGAAAGACCACAATTTTAAACTGCTTGGAAAGGGAACATGGCTTCCTCATTCTACAGTTTTGGTCATGTTTGTCTTTTGTATTTCATGCAGGGAAAGAACTGATGAGTCATTATCATAGCTGATTTGATACTCCCAGGCCACAAGGCAAGGCACCACATGAGAAAATATGCATGGCATGTATATAAAGGTTATTCTGTGCCAAAAACTGTTCTATATTTGGTGGGTATGTTTATAACATGCTCTTTCACACCTAGGGTCCTCTGACATATGTGTAGGACTGACTGTCCATATGTTCTAGAGGAGGTGAATATAGCTCTGAGTGCTTAAGGTCACAACACTCTGAGGGAATAGCATCATGTAGAAATTGATTCAGAGTCCATTTGTTCTGGAGATTTATTAAGAATATTAGGCCTGACTGAGCAGTATTGGCACATTTCTTTAATCCAACCACTTGGGAGGTAGAGACTGGAAGATATCTGAGTCAGAGGTTGCCTGGTCTATAGAATGAGCTCTAGGACAGCCAGGGCTACACAAAGAAATGTTGTTTAAGAAACAGAGAGCCAGGAGAGGGAAGAGAGGAGAGGGAAGAGGAAAAATGTAGTGTGATGGGGAGGGGAACAGCCCCACACACAAACAAACATACACACACACAGAGAGAGATAGAGACAGACAGACAGACAGACAGACAGACAGACAGACAGACAGATGGAATGGAGAATGCATATTTGGCCTGTTGGTAAAACAGACACTGAAATAAAATGTTCCTCTCAACTGGAACACATGGGTACACAGCCCTCTAGGAGAGCATATTTCTAAGTATATGCAATCTTCACCAATCAAGTTCATCAGATAGGTAAAACTATTGTGTGTCTGACAATCAAGTGAGATGCAGCTCTTGCCTCATTTAAGACAAACCCATGGACCATGGGAGAGAATGATTCTTAGAAATCACTGAAATGTTTAAAGTACATGAGAGTTTATACTCAGAGGTAGCCCCACAATGGTACACACAATTTGGCCTTGATTGGAAAGCATTAGGACAGTGAGGACAGAGGCTTTGAGGTGGTGTAAGCTGGAGCTGAGTTTGGTGACATAGAATCAGGATGATGCAACATTTTCTTGCTAGCTTGGTCTTGGTTGGCATTTCTAGAAAAGGCCATATTTTGTAATGAAGAGTTTTCTCTTTTCTCCTCAGGTTGTTGCTATTTGCTTCCTACCCACATACGATGAATAAAGTCAACTTATTCCACACTGACACAAATTTGAAATTCACCTTGTTCTCTGAAGTGAGTGTTCGAATCTTAGCTACCAGTATCATTTTTCTGCCCACCTCTACATGCTCTTTGGTGGGAATAGACCTAAGCCCATTGATCTCTACATTGTTTTCTTGTCCCAAACCCAACTAATGCTGCTTACAACTATGGGATTCATAGACATGGACATGTTTATGCCTTGGAGGAGAAGGGATTCTATCACATGCCAATCACTTATCTGTTTGCACAGCCTTCTGAAGGACCTCACCCTTTGTGCTACCTATCTGCTGCATGTCCTCTGGACCATCACCCTTAGTCCTAGAAGCTCCTGTTTAACAAAGTTTAAACATAAATCGCCCCATCTCAGGTGTCTTTCTGTCCCTATGTGTTCTCTATATGTCTTTTAGCAGTCACCTCTTCATATCGATTTTTGCTATCCACAACTTGACCTCAGAGAATTTTATGTGTGTTACTCAGTCCTGCTTACTTCTACCCATGAGTTACTCCAGAACAAACATGTTTTCCACAATGCGGGCCATCAGGGAAGCCTTTTTAATGGGTCTCAGGTCCCTGTCCAGTAGGTACATGCTAGCTCTCCTATGGAGGCACAAGAAGCAGGCTTGGTATCTTAACAGCAACAGCCTTTCTTCAAAAGCATCCCCAGAGCAAAGGGTCAACAGGACCATCATGTTACTAATGAGCTTCTTTGTTGTTCTCTACATTTTGGACACTGTTGTCTTCTACTTAAGGATGAAGTTCAAGGATGGCTCAATATTTTTCTGTATCTAAATTTTTGTGTCCCATAGCTATGCCACAGCTAGTCCTTTTGTGTTTATTTGCAATGAAAAGCATATAATTAAGTTTTTGAGGTCAATATATGGCAGCATAGTAAATATTTGATTTTCAGGGATTGGCATGATCCCTTAATATAACCCAATATGTTGTCATCAGAGCTATGTATCATGACATATTGAGAACATACTCTCGCTTACATTAATATATGAGATTATCTTTTTTCTGTTAAATTTGTTTACTTTGTGTGTACAAAAGTATATGAAAGAAAATTAAATCACAAACTACACCGTTTTTGAAATCTAAGGTTCATTTTTAAAATTTATTTACTTATTCACATCACATCCCAATATCAGGACCCCTCTCCTCCCAGTACCCTCTTACATAAGTCCTCCCTCAATTGCCCTCTCACCTTCTCTTTTGACAAGGGGAGCCCTCTCTGAGTATCATCCCCTCCAACCTGGCAAAAGTCCCCTGCAGGATTAGGCATATCCTCTCCCACTGCAGCCAAAGAAGTACAGTTAGGGGAACAGGACCCGCAGACAAGCAACAGATTCAGGGACAGCTCCCATCTGGTGCTTGGGGGACCTGCATGAAGACCAAGCTGCATATCTGCTACATATTTGCATGGGCCCTAGGTCCAGTCTGTGCTACCTCTTTGGTTGGTGTTTGAGTCTTTGGGAGCATTGAAGTGTCCAGGTTAGTTAGTTCAATCGGTTGGTCTTTCTGTGGTGCTATGTCCTCTTTTCTGTTCCATCAATCTTCCATCCAACTATTCCATAAGACTCCACAAGCTTCATCCAATGTCTGGCTGTGGATCTCTGTATCTCTTTCCATTGGCTGATGGAAGGTCCATCCTGTGCTTGCTCTTTGGTAGGTGACTTAATCTATGGGAGCCCCCAAGGATCTAGGTTACTTGACCCTGTTGGTCTTCATGCTCATTGGAGCCTTTCAGAGAACAATTTCACTAGGCTCCTGCCTACAAGCATAACATAGTATTATTAATCAAGTCAATGATTGCTTCTTGCCTATGTGGTGGGTCTCAAGTTGGGCCAGTCACTGGTTGGCCTTTCCCTCCTTTTCTGATCTATCTTTGTCCTTGCACATCTTCCAGGTAAGACACATTATGGGAAGAAGGTTTTGAGGGTGGGTTGGGGTCATTAGTCCTCCACTGGGAGTTCTTCCTGGCAACAGGAAATAGCCACTTTTGGATCCATATTCTCCACTGCTATAGTTTCAGCTAGAGTTGCCACAGAGATGCCCCGGGTCCTCCCCAATCACAGGTTTCTCGCATATCCTAGAAATGTCCCCTTGCTTATTTCCATTCTCTCTCCCCTGCTATCCCTATACCTGATTGCAACTCATCCTGTGTCCCAGCCTGTTCACTCCCTCCATTAACCTCAAACATGTATATTATTCTCTCTTCTGTGTAAAATTCAACCATTCTCTCTTGGGCCCTCTTTGTTATTTGGCTTCATTGGGTCTGTTGGTAATAGTGGAGTTATCTTGTTCTTTATGGCTAATGTCCCCTTATGAATAAGTATATATCATGTATGTGTTTTTTAGTCTAGGTTACCTCATTCTTGATGATGTCTTCTAGTTCTGTTCATTTAGCTGCAAAACTCATGATGCCCTGTTTTTAATAACTGAGCAAATTTTAAATAGCTGTTCAGCTTTTACAAATACACCTGCTTTGAACTTAATTTAGCAAGTGTATTTGTGGGATGTTAGAGCATCTTTTGTCTATATGCCCAGGAGTGGGATAGTTGGGTCTAGAGGTAGAACTATTACCAGTTTTCTGAGAAACCACCAAATTCATTTCCAAAGAGGTTGTCCATGTTTGTACTATCTCCAGCAGTGAAGAAGTATTCTCCTTGTTCTACATCCTTCCAGTCTGTCCTATCTTTGAGTTTTTGATCTTAGCCTTTATGATGGGTGTACAATGGAAACTCAGAGTTGTTTTGCATTTTCCTGGTGACCAAGGACTATAAACAATTTATTAATTGCTTCTCTGCCTTATGAGAATCCTCTGCTGAGAATGCTGTATAAATCTGTACTCCATTTTTAAAATTGGGTTATTTAGGTTGTTTGTGTCTAAATTCTTCAGTTCTTTGTAAAGTTTGGATATTAGCCCTCTGTAAGATGTAGGGTTGGTAAAGATCCTCCCTAATGTGTAGGCTGATGATTTGCTCATTTAACAGTGTCTTTTGACTTAGAGAAGTTTTTCAGTTCCATGAGGTTCCATTTACTAATTATTGCCTAATCCATTGTGTTCTGTCCAGGAAGTTGTTTCCTGTACCAGTGAGTTCAAGGCTATTCCCTACTTTCTGATCTATTAGATTTAATGCATCTGGTTTTACCTGAAGTCTTTGATCCAGTTGGACTTGGGTTTTGTGCACAGTGCTATTTTCTGGATCTATTTTCTTTCTTCTACATGTAGATATTTAGTTAGACCAGCACCATTTTTGAAGATAATTTTTCCCTATTGTATGGTTTTGGTTCTTTATCAAAACACAATTGTCCATAGGTCTGTGGGTTTATTTCTGGGTCTTTGATTCCATACCATTGACCAACCAGTCGGTGTCTGTACCATTACAATGCAGGTTTTTTATATTTATTGTTCTGTAGTACACCTTGATGTCAGGGATGGTGATTTCTCCTGAAATTCTTTTATAGTTCATGTTGGCTATCCTGAATTTTTTGTTTTTCCATATGAAATTGAGAATTGCTTTTCCCATATCTGTGAAAAATTGTGTTGTAATTTTGACTGGGATTGCACTAAATCAGTAGATTCCTTTTGGTAAGATGTCTATTTTTCACTATGTTAATCCTACGGATTCCTGAGCATGGGGGATCTTTCCATCTTCTGATATCTTTTTCAATTTCTTTCTTCAGGGAGTCGAAGTTCTTGTACATATCTTTGACTTGCTTGGTTAGAGTGACACCAAGATATTTTATATTATTCATGGGTATTATAAAGGATGTTGTTCCTGTAATTTCTTTCTCAGACCACTTATCATTTGTATAAAGAAACACTAGAGATTTCTTTTTGTAAATTTTGTTTCCTGACACTTTGCTAAAGGTTTTCTTATCAGATTTAGAATTTCTCAGTAGAATATTTTGGGTTCCATATATATATTCTATCATATTATCTACCAATAGCAATACATTGACTTCTTCCTTTCCAATTTGTATCCCCTTGAACTACTCTTTTGTTTTATTGCTCTTGCTAGAACTTCAAGTACTATATAGGATAGGAAGAGAGTGGGCAGCCTTGTCTTATCCCTGACTTTAGTGGAATTTGCTTTGAACTTTTCTCCATTGAATTTGATGTTGGCTATTGGCTTGTTGTATATTACCTTTATTATCTTTAGTTATGTTCTTTTATCCCTGATCTCTCCAAGACTTATATCACAAAGGGGGGTTGGATTTCATTAAAGCCTTTTACAGAATCTAATGAGATGATCATTTGTTTTTTTTCTTTCAGTATGTTTATATGGTAGATTACATTGGTAGATTTCCATATGTTGAACCATCCCTGCATCTCTTGGACAAATCCTACCTTAATATTGTGGATGATGTTTTTGATGTGTTCTTGGATTCACTCTGCAAGTATTTTATTGAATATTTTTGCATTTATGTTCATAAAGGGAGATGATCTTTAATTATCTTCCTTTATTGAATCTTTGTGTGGTTTAGTTTTCAGGGTGACTGTAGCTTCATTGAATTTGACAATTTCTTCTGTTTCTGTTTTGAGGATTTTTGAGGGGTATTGTTATTAGCTCTTCCTCAAATGTCTGATATAATTCTGTGCCAAACCCATCTGGCCCTGTGATTTTTTTTTTAGTTGAGAGAAATTTTATGACTGCTTCTATTTCCTTAGGAGTCAATAGGACTATTTAAATAGTCTGCTTGATCTTTATTTATTTTACTAAGTTGTATCTATTGCAAAAATATCCATTTCTTTTAGATTTTTAATTTTGTCAAGTACAATTTTTTTAAGCAAGACATAATGATTCTTTGAATTTCCTCAGTGTCTGCTGTTATGTCTCCCTTTTCATTTTTTTTGTTTTTTTATTTTCTAAGTTTTTTTTAATTTACATTCAAAATCATTTCCCCTTTCCCGTTTCCTCCCTCCCCGAAAGTCCCATAAGCCCCCTTCCCTCCCTCTTTTCCCCATTCAGCCCCCTCTCGATTCTCTGTCAGAACTGGAAAATATCATCCTTAGTGAGGTAACCCAATAACAAAAGTACACACATGGTATGCAGTCACTGATAAGGGAATATTAACCCAGAATCTTGGAATACCCAAACACGATTCACATATCAATAGATTTCCAAGAAGATGGAAGGAGAGACCCCTGGTCCTGGAAAGACTGGATGTAGGGGAATACCAGAGAATTGATTTTCCTAGGATCATCTAAAGAGACTCCAAAGACATCACATATGTACAGAAAATTATTGTAACTTCTTTTTACTTCAGAAAACTACATTCTTTCCTCCTCCTTCTACTGAGACTGGGACTCTAGTAGAGCATGCATGTTATAGATAAACTTTAAATTAAATGGAACTAATTCAACAAATCTTTTTACTCAAGATGTTATTGCTATGACAACACTATACTCATATATATGAGTATGTAGAATTCTCAGTCTATTTATCTGGCAAAATGATTAACTGTACTAATGATACTACAGAATTTTTATTTTAGAAAATTTTCTTCTAAAAATGTTTTCAATTCTCACCACAGCTCTTAGTTCTGAAATACAAGCTTTGGTTATGAACTTAATATTTTTCTTACTTTTAATAATTTATGTTAAAGTCACATGGTCTAAATAACTATAAAATATTTTTGTCTTACACTTTTTATTTTTAAGTGAGAATATTTTTATTGCAATTTTACAGGAAAAATATTAAAATAATTATGTCCTTATGTGTGGCAGAGGACAGCTTTGTAGAGTTGATTCTCTGTCTCCCTTTATGTAGGTCGTGAGGATTTGCTCAAGGTCAAGCTTTTGTATGCACTGACCCATTTGCCAGCCTTTAAAGTATATGTGTATTGTCTAGACTCATTATTGTGATCTGTTTCTTACAATACCCATCAGTGTGAACTACTGCAAGCACTCTTGTTGTTTACATCACCTGCAATTTTGATCTTTGCCAGCAACAGCAAATTGCAACCAGAAACATCAGCAGCAAGAGGAGCAGCAACAGCCATAACCCCTATTTATTTATATACCCTCTCAAGTGTTCCCAGAACTCCAAATGCCATACACTTGGAAAAACTATCTGCAGTTGGCAAAATCATGCTCCTGCCAGGGCATTAGCTAAATCATAGTCTACTTTTTTGGACTATCTGAAGCAGCCCCATATCCTATAACTGGGATTAAAACAAAAACATATTCCCATAACATTTCTGTTTTTAAAGAAACTAAAATTCTCATTACAAATTACTGTAATGAGCTGTGTGACAGACTTTCTCTGGGGGGAATCAGTTCACACCATGATGTACAGCTCAGTCATAGAAGACTGCCAGGCCTGCAACAGGACCTGCCTCCTGAGTGAAGGTTTTCTGTTAGGTGAAAACTGCACATATGGAGATTAAGGAGGTGATAGTGGGCAAGGGTGATTTCTGTACAGAAATGATGACCCAAGCACAATACACCACTATACAGAGAGAAATGAGGTTTGGCTAATGCACAAATACCTGTAATGCCAGATCTGAGAGACAAGGAAGGAGGATCCTTGTGACTCTGTAGACAATAAACTAGATCAGGATTCAGTGGGAGATTGTTGGGGGCCAACAGGCCAACTGCTGGCTACATAGACAGGCCGCCTCTCCCCTCGAGTGAAATTCCTGACCTTCCTGACAGAACATCAAGACCAAGATAAAAATCTGTGACCTTCCCGGGAAAAACCACAGAATGTCCCAGGCACCCGGCCCAGGGCTTGGCCCATAGCTCACTTCCCCCTAGCTCTCCCTCCCAACTTCCTCATTCAGGGCTTGGCCCATAGGTCACTTCCCCATAGTTTCCCCTCCCAACTTCCTCATCCCTACTGCTTAAAACGTGCTGCCTGTGTGACAATAAACGGGGCCTTGACAATGGAATCTTGCTTGGCCTCGTTCTTCTCTCCCCCCCATGACCCTCAGGTAGCGCCTCTTCGGAACCCTGAATAACTAGACCTGCTGGACGGGTCAAGTGGCGCCCAAACAGGGACCCGAAGTACGGCCAACTACTGGATGACAGAGGAACCCAGGAAAAGGAATCGAGGACCTTTCACGCCGCATTGCTCGTGCGTCGCTGGAAAGGGAGGTGAGTTTGGCCAAATAATTGTCGTCCGATTGTCATGGGGAAACAATTGTCTAAGGAAACTTGTTTTATAGGAGAAATCAAGCGTTTGCTCAGGGAGAGAGGAATAAGAGTTAAGAAAAAGATTTAATTAAGTTCTTTTGTTTTGTTGATGAAAAATGTCTTGGCGGGTTTAAGCGGCCCTGATATACAACCACTTACGTGGAATAAGGTTGGTAAAGATATTAATAAGCTTTTAAAAGCTGGTGACCTGAATACGAGACCTCGCGTCCCGTATACAAAAAACTTAAACATATCAAAGAATTACACTCAGCTGTTAAAAATTATGTTTTAACTGCACCCTTTACCTTGTCCGTTTTTTAGAAGGACTCGCGGGGTCCGGATATCTGACTCCTAGTGAATGGACTTAGGTGGTGCAGTCTGTCCTCACCAGAGGACAATACTTAACTTGGAAATCTGAATTCATAGATAGGGCCAAGAGTCTGGCCGCTAGGAACAGAAAAAACCCTCTAGGCAGGACCGCCTCTTGGAAGGCGGACAAGTTGTGTGGGAGGGGCCCATTTGCCTCCGAGGAAAAACAATTAGGATTGTCCCCAGGCATACTCGCTCAAACAGCACAGGCCGCCTTATCTGCCTGGAGAGAGGTTCCTGCTACAGGAGCCCTCACCACCCCCTTAACTAAAATAGTCCAGGGGGCCCAGGAACCCTACGCTCAATTTGTGGGGAGGTTACAGGAAGCAGCAGAAAGAATCCTAGGTCAAAGTGAAAGTGAGGGGCTCCTCGTTAAGCAGCTTGCTCTTGAAAACGCTAACTTGGCATGCAGAGCTGCGTTATGAGGCAAGACCAAAGATCTTGATATTACGGGAATGATTAAACTTTGCAATGATGTTGACTCCTTCTCACATCAAGTGTCCAAGTCTATCAGTTTAGCTATCGGGGCTGTGTTCCAAAAGCCTGGAGATTCTGGCCGCCCTAGAGGCAAAACATGCTTTAGATGTGGGCAGCCTGGTCACTTTGCTAGAGAATGTAGCGCTCTCAACCCCAGCCAGCCATTTAATCCCATCATTGGCCAAGGGGCCCCTAAGCCTACCGCGCAGGGAGTTTATCCTCGCTATAGGAGAGGCCATCATTGGGCCAAGGAATGTCGGTCTAGAACTGATGCTAATGGGCAAGCCTTCCCTGCGGTCCAGGAAAACGGCCAAGGGGCCCCGCACCGGGGGCCTCACACACCCCTAAGTACAGCACCAAGCTCCTGCGGCACCAGCTTATCTAGGGCAACAGCAGGGAGCGCAGGACTGGACCTGTGTGCCTCCTCCCACACAATTTTGAACCCCCAAGATGGTGTTTAGGTTCTCTCCACAGGAATTTTTGGACCCCCACCATCTGGCACATCTTTTTATAGGGCATGCCTCAGCTACCATGCAGGGTCTCAGTGTCCACCCGTCACTTGTGGATGCAGACTGTACTCGAGAGATAAAAGTTTTAAGGCAGAAAAGGGCCCGGTCACCATTCTCCCTGGTCAGAGAGTAGCCCAGGCGCTCCCTCTCCTGCTTGATTCCTCTGGTGCTCACATGGGAGGGCTCAGAGGAGATAGCCAACCTGGTTCCTCTGATGTCTACTGGGTCCAGCAACTCTCTAAGGAGCGCCCCTCCTTGTGCCTTATGTTGGACGGGCGAAAGTTTGATGGCATTATAGATACGGGAGCTGACACAGTTCTTAGTTTGAGCTTCTGGCCTTCTGCCTGGCCTCTCCAGCCCTTGATGACTCATTTACAAGGCATTGGCCAGTCTAAAAATACCTTATAAAGTTCAAAGTTGTTGACATGGAAAGATTCAGAGGGGAATTCGGGCACTGTGCAGCCTTTTATTGTTGAGGGCCTCCCTGTCAATCTTTGGGGGAGAGACATTCTCTCTCAAATGGGGATGATGATGTGTAGCCCCAATGAGGTGGTTGCTCACCAGGTCCCTCAGGGAGCTAGTGCAGATTGGGGTACCCCTGACACCTTTGTCCCTCAAAAGCGCGCTCGAGCTTCCGGATTCTAACTGGTCCCCCGGGTGCTCCACTGAAGGCAGGCAAAAACACTTAAGGCTCCTTCCCTGGGAACTTTATGTCTGCCCGGGAGGTCATCGCAACCGCTCCATTGCCCGAGCATGTGAGTATCTGGAAACCAGGTTCCTGCAACACCCACTATCCCAGATACCCGAACACCCAATCCTTTGATTCAGCCTACTCTACCTATGGGTCCTCCCTTGTCTACTGAGCTTGTGCTATCATTAGCTAATGCTTCGATACAAGCCATACATGAAGCTATTTTAGAAGAATGTTGGGTCTGTTATTCACCCTCCCCGCCCTTTTACAAAGGGATTGCAAGCTTTGGAGAATTATTACCCACTAATGATACCTTACTTCTGCGGCGGAGTCCTCCAGAGAAGCAAGGACTCACCCTTGGCCAAATTTCTGGCGTAGGCATGTGCCTTCTGGGACCTGATATGCTGCCCCCCAAGGCCCTGATTGAGGTTTGTAATCAAACTATTGTAATTAATGCTTCCTTTCAATACATTGTTGTTTCTAATGATTCCTATCTTGCTTGCTCCTCGGGATTGACCACTTTTATAGTTTCAGCTGCCTTTTTAGAGAATAGAGAATATTGTGTGTTTGTCAAGCTCCTCCCTCGATTGACCATTCATGATTCTGATGAGCTTCTTAATTTTTGGGAAAGAGGAACTCATTTGACAAAAGGGAGAACCTATAATGGCAGTCACCCTGGCTATACTCCTTGGTTTGGGAGCCACAGGGGCTGGAACACGAATTGCCTCCTTGGTCACTTCCAGTCAGCAGTATGCGCAGCTCAGCTCAGTGGTCGATAGAGGCCTACAAGAGCTACAGTTAGGACTAACGAATCTTAAAGATTCTGTTACAACCCTCTCTGAGGTAGTGTTACAAAACAGAAGAGGTTTAGATTTGCTCTTTTTACAACAAGGTGGGTTATGCAGTGCCCTTAAAGAAGAATGCTGCTTTTATGCAGACAAGACAGGATTGGTTGAAGATAGCCTAAAAAAGGTCAGGGAAAGTCTAGAAAACTGCAAGAAAGAAAGAGAGAAAAAAGAATCATGGTCTTACTTCTTTCTCAGCCTGCTTATCCTTTGAGTATAGGAAGGCTTCTGACTTGCTTGAGTTGATTTTATATCCGGCCACTTTGCTGAAGTCGTTTATCAGCTGTAGGAGTTCTCTGGTGGAGTTCTTTGGGTCGCTTATGTATACTATCATATCGTCTGCAAATAGTGATAGTTTGACTTCTTCCTTTCCAATTTGTATCGCTTTAACCTCTTTTTGTTGTCTAATTGCTCTAGCTAGAACTTCAGTACTATATTGAAAAGATATGGAGAGAGAGGGCAGCCTTGTCTAGTCCCTGATTTTAGTGGGATTGCTTCAAGTTTCTCTCCGTTTAGATTGATGCTGGCTACTGGTTTGCTGTAAATTGCTTTTACTATGTTTAGATATGGGCCTTGAATTCCTGATCTTTCCAAGACCTTTAGCATGAAAGGATGCTGAATTTTGTCAAATGCTTTCTCAGCATCTAATGAGATGACCATGTGGTTTTTTTCTTTGAGATTGTTTATGTAGTGGATTACATTGATGGATTTCCTTATATTGAACCATCCCTGCATCCCTGGGATGAAGCCTACTTGATCGTGGTGAATGATCGTTTTGATGTGTTCTTGGATTCGGTTGGCAAGAATTTTATTGAGTATTTTTGCATCGATATTCATAAGAGAGATTGGCCTGAGATTCTCTTTCTTTGTCGGATCTTTGTGTGCTTTTGGTATTAGTGTAATTGTGGCTTCATAGAACGAGTTGGGTAGTGTTCCTTCTGTTTCTATTTTGTGGAACAGTTTGAAGAGTATTGGTGTTAGGTCTTCTTTGAAGGTCTGATAGAATTCTGCACTAAAACCATCTGGACCTGTGCTTTTTTTGATTGCCCTTTACGATAGCCACAAACCATATTAAGTATCTTGGCGTGACTCTAACCAAACAAGTGAAAGATCTGTATGACAAGAACTTCAAGTCTCTGAAGAAAGAAATTGAAGAAGACCTCAGAAGATGGAAAAATCTGCCATTCTCATGGATTGGCAGGATTAATATAGTAAAAATGAGCATCTTACCAAAAGTAATACACAGATTCAATGCAATCCCCATCAAAATCCCAACTCAATTCTTCATAGAGTTAGAAAGAGCAATTCAAAAATTCATCTGGAATAACAGAAAACCCAGAATAGCTAAAACTATTCTCAAGAGTAAAAGAACCTCTGGGGGAATCAGTATCCCGGACCTCAAGCTGTACTACAGAGCAATAGTGTTAAAAACTGCATGGTATTGGTACAGTAACAGACATGTAGATCAATGGAACAGAATTGAAGACCCAGAAATGAATCCACACTCCTATGGTCACTTGATCTTTGACAAAGGAGCTAAAACCATCCAGTGGAAAAAAGATAGCCTTTTCAACAAATGGTGCTGGCTCAGCTGGAGGTCAACATGCAGAAGAATGCAAATTGTCCCATCCTTATCTCCTTGCACTAAGCTCAATTCTAAGTGGATCAAAGATCTCCACATAAAACCAGACACACTGAAACTAATAGAAGGGAAAGTAGGGAAGAACCTTGAACATATGGGCACAGGGGAGAATTTCCTGAACAGAACTCCAATAGCTTATACTCTAAGATCAAGAATAGACAAATGGGACCTCATTAAATTACAAAGTTTTTGCAAGGCAAAAGACACCGTCAAAAAGACAAAGCGGCAACCAACTAACTGGGAAATGATCTTTACCAACCTTACATCCGACAGAGGGCTAATATCCAAGATATACAAAGAACTCAAGAAGTTAAACTCCAGAGAGGCAAGTAACCCTATTAAAAAATGGGGTACAGAGCTACACAAAGAGTTCTCACCTGAAGAATATCTAATGGCTGAGAAGCACCTAAAGAGATGTTCATCATCCTTAGTCATTAGGGAAATGCAAATCAAAACAACCCTGAGATTCCATCTCACACCAATCAGGATGGCTAAGATCAAAAACACAGGAGACAGCAGTTGTTGGCGAAGATGTGGAGAAAGAGGAACACTCCTCCACTGCTGGTGGAATTGCAGGCTGGTACAACCACTCTGGAAAGCAGTCTGGCGGCTCCTCAGAAAACTGGGCATGACACTTCCGGAGGATCCGGCTATACCACTCCTGGGCATATACCCAGAGACTTTACCTGCATGCAATAAGGACACATGCTCCACTATATTCATAGCAGCCTTATTTATAATAGCCAGAAGCTGGAAAGAACCCAGATGTCCCTCAACGGAGGAATGGATTCATAAGATGTGGTATATTTACACAATGGAATACTACTCTGCAATTAAAAACAATGAATTCACGAAATTCCTAAGCAAATGGTCAGAACTTGAAAATATCATCCTTAGTGAGGTAACCCAATCACAAAAGATCACACATGGTATGCAGTCACTGATAAGGGGATATTGAACCAGAATCTCGGAATACCCTAGACACAATCAGCATATCAATAGATTTCTAAAAAGATGGAAGGAGAGACCCCTGGTCCTGGAAAGACTGGATGTAGGGGAACGCCAGGACAGAGTAATGAGAGGGGGTTGAACGGAGAAAAGAGGGAGGGAAGGGGGCTTATGGGACTTTCGGGGAGGGAGGAAACGGGAAAGGGGAAGTGATCTGGAATGTAAATTAAAAAAATAAAATAAAATAAAATAAAAAATTAAAAAAAAAAAAGAATCATGGTCTCAAAACTGGTTCTCTACATCCCCTTGGCTCTCTACTCTGTTACCTAGTCTTTTGGGATCTTTGGTGGGCCTTCTCCTGCTCATTTCTTTGGGCCATGGGCCTTCCAAAAATTAACTCTTTTTGTCAAGTCACAGGTGGATGCCGCTTTCACCAACAAGCCGGTTTCAGAGCATTACCATCGTCTAGAGATAATGACCCGGGTGCCTACAAGGAGCCCTTAGGCACCCCCTCTGCTGGCCTCAATTTCTCGATCCTGGCCGCAGACTACCGAAACCCTTGGTATAAAAAGCTATGGAGATGTCCATGACGGGAGTATCATGATGCCACATGCCAGATGCACACCTGAGAGCTTAGATAACTCAGTCGGTAGAGCATGATCCCAGGGCTGTAGAGTAACTCCATGACGGGAGTAGCGTGAGGCCATTGCCCAGAGAGCAAACTCCTATTGGAGGTTCTGGGCATGGAGGCACCTCACGTAGCCTAAGACAGAGGCTCTACCCCTCTCTTCTTGGTGCTGGCTGTGGGTGCACATCATGTAGCCTAAGACAGACTCTCCATCAATTATACAAAGAAGGGGGATAACTTGACCCGTCCAGCAGGTCTACTTATTCATGGTCCCGAAGAGGCGCTACCTGAGGGTCATGGGGAGGAGAGAAGAACGAGGCCAAGCAAGATTCCATTGTCAAGGCCCCGTTTATTGTCACACAGGCAGCACGTTTTAAGCAGTAGGGATGAGGAAGTTGGGAGGGGAAACTATGGGGAAGTGACCTATGGGCCAAGCCCTGAATGAGGAAGTTGGGAGGGAGAGCTAGGGGGAAGTGAGCTATGGGCCAAGCCCTGGGCCGGGTGCCTGGGACATTCTGTGGTTTTTCCCGGGAAGGTCACAGATTTTTATCTTGGTCTTGATGTTCTGTCAGGAAGGTCAGGAATTTCACTCGAGGGGAAAGGAGGCCTGTCTATGTAGCCGGCAGTTGGCCTGTCGGCCCCCAACAGGAGATTTTGCCTAAGAAGGATAAGATAGACAGTGAAGAAGGACACTTGTGTAAGGACATGGACACACACACACACACAAACACACACAAAAAAATACACACACTGAACCATCAATGTTTAAATAGTAAACAAGACATAAATAAAGCAATGCTTTAACATCAACCATTTTCCTGAAAAGTGTTGTCTTGCAACATTTTTAATTGGAAAGGCAAATCAAATGTAAGATTCTACTCAAGTGTAGTTTTATGCCAGTGAAAGTATCCTCTTGAGCAGACCTTGCACTGGACCCATTCCCTCACATCACACACCCCATCTGCAGCACACGCCCCATCTGTAAATTACACCCCAGGTATTCAGACACATCCAGTTTCACTGGTGAGAACTTAAACCTTGCCCAGAGTCATGGCCAACAGGGACCCCTGCTACCTGAGGAAGAAGATTTTTACCTAGTTGGCGATCCGGGTGCTTTCAGACCCCCACCTGAACCCTATGGTAGCAGAGACCTGTCTCACACAGCACATACAACAGTGGCAGCTAGACCCCTCAGTTGCAGCTTGACTCCACAGGATCACACGATCAAAGGAAGGACAGGCTCCAGTCAGAGACAGGGACGCCAGATAACACCAGAGATAACCAGATGGTGAGAGGCAAATGTAAGAACGTAAGCAATAGAAACCAATTTGATGTGGCAATATCAGATTCTCCCACCTCAGCAAGTCCTGGATACCCAAACATATCGTTAAGACAAGATTCATATCTAAACTCTCATTACATAAAGATGATAGAGGACTTTAAGAAGGACATAAATAACTCCCTTAAAGACATGCAGAAGAACACAAGTAAATAAGTAGAAACATTTAAAGAGGAAATGCAGAAATCCCTTAAAGAAATATAGGACAATGCAATCAAACAGGTGAAGGAATTAAACAAAACCATCCAGGATCTGAGAAAGGAAGTAGAATCATTAAATAAAACTGAAAGGGAGACAGCCCTGGAGATGGAAAACCTAGGAAAGAGAACAGGAGTTACAGATGCAAGCATCACCAACAGAAAACAAGAGAAAGAAGAGCGAATCTCAGCAGCAGAAGATACAATACAAGACAGACACAACAGTCAAGGAAAATACAAAAAGCAAAAACTCCTATCTGAAAACATTCAAGAAATCCAGGACAAAATGAAAAGATACAACCTGAGAATAATAGGTATAGAACAGAGTGAAGATTCCCAACTCAAAGTGACAGCAAATATCTTCAACAAAATTATAGAAGAAAACTTTCCTAACCTAAAGAAATCAATGCCCATAAACATAAAAGAAGCCTACAGAACACCAAACAGATGTGACTAGAAAAGAATTACTCTCATCAACCCCTGGTCCTGGAAAGGCTCAATGCAGCAGTGTGGGGGAAAACCAGGACAGAGAAGCAGGAAGGTTGTTGATTGGGGAACAGGGGGAGGGGGAGGGCTTATGCGACTTTCGGGGAGGGGGGATCCAGGACAGGGGAAATCAATTAAAATGTAAATAAAGAATATATCTAATAAAAAAATAAAAAGGTAAAAAAAAAGAATTACTCTCATCATATAATAATTAAAACACCAAATGCACAGAACAAAGAAAAAATATTGAAAATACTACGGGAAAAATGTCAAGTAATATATAAAGGCAGACTTACCAGAATTACATCAGACTTCTCACCAGAGACTATAAAAACCAGAAGATCCTAGGCAGATGTCATTCAGACCCTAAGACATCAAAAATGCCTTAAAAAAAGTGTTGTCTTGCAACATTGCAGCTCAGACTGCAATACCCAACAAAACTCTCACAATTACCATAGACAGAGATACCAAAGTTTTCAAAGACAAAATCAAATTTAAACAATATCTTTCTAATAATCCAGGCCTACAGATGATAACAAAAGGAAAAGTCCAACACAAGGAGGGAAACTCCACACAAGTAAAAGCAAGAAATTGATCTTTTAACAACAAATCTAAAAGAAGAGAAACACACAAATGTAATCCCAACCCTAAAAACAAAAGTAACAGGAAGCAATGATCATTGGTCCTTAATATCTCTCAACATCAATGGACTCATCACCCAATAAAAAGACAGGCTAACAGACTGGATACTTAGTCAGGATCCAGCATTTTGCTACATACAGGAAACACACCTCAGCTACAAAGACAGAAATTCCATCAAAGTAAAAGGATGGGGAAAAAATTCAAAGCAAATAGTCCCAGGAAAAAAGCTGAAATAGCCACAATAACATCCAACAAAATAGACTTTGAACCAGAAGTTATCAAAAATGATAGGGAAGGGCACTACATTCTTATCAAATGAAAAATCCACCAGGATGAACTCTCAATTCTGAACACCTATGTCACAAATGTAAGGGCACCCACATTTGTAAAAGAAATGCTGCCAAAGCTCAAAACACACATTTAACCTCACACAATAATAGTAGGAGATTTAAACACCCTGCTCTCACCAAAAGGACAGATCGTGGAAACAGAAAGTAAACAAAGACATATTGAAATTAAAATAAGTTATAAACCAAATATATTTGACAAATATCTGTAGAACATTTCACCCTAAAACAAAAGCTTCTTCTCAGCAGCTTATGGTACCTTCTCAAAAATCAACCATATACTCGGACACAAAACAAACCTCAACAGATATAAGAAGTTTGAAATAATCCCATGCATCCTATCAAATCACTATGGACTAAGGCTGGTCTTTAATAGCAACAAAAACAACAGAAAGCTCGTATAGACATGGAAGCAGAATAACTATCTACTCAATGATAATTTAATCAGGGAAGAAATAAAGAAAAAAATTAAAGACTTTTTAGAATTCAATGAAAATTAAGGCATAACATACCCGAACTTATGAGTCACAGTGAAAACTTATACCTTTGAGTGCCTCTAAAAAGAAACTGGAGAAAGCATACACTAGAAGCTTAACAAGTCATCTGAGAACTCTAGAATGGAAGCAAGCAAATATACCCAAGAGGAGTAGAAGGCAAGAAATAATCAAAGTCAGGGCTGAAATCAACCAAGTAGAAACAAAAGAACTATACAAAGAATCAACAAAACTAGGAGCTAGTTCTTTGAGAAAATGAACAAGATAGACAAACCCTTTAGCCCGACTAACCAGAAGGCACAGAGACAATATCCAAATTAACAAAAACAGGAGCAAAAAGGGAGAAATAACAACAGAAACTGAGGAAATTTAAAAAATCATCAGATCCTATAACAAAAGCCTATACTCAACAAAACTAGAAAACCTGAATGAAATGAATGATTTTCCACAGAGATACCAGGTTAAATCAGAATCATATAAACCCTGTAAATAGTCTGGTAACCCCAAAGGAAATAGATACAGTCATTAAAACTCTCCAAACCAAAAAGAGCCCAGGGCCAGATGGTTTTAGTGCAGAACTCTATCAGACCTTCAAAGAATATCTAATACCAATACTCTTCAAACTATTCCATGAAATAGAAACAGAAGGAACACTACCCAATTCATTCTATGAACCCACAGTTACACCGATCCCTAAACCACTAAAGATCCAACAATGAAAGAGAACTACAGACTAATTTCCCTTATGAATATGGATGCAAATATACTCAAAATATTCTCACATACCAAATTTAAGAGCACATCAAAACAATCATCCACCATTATAGTAGGCTTCATCCCAGGGATGTAAGGATGGTTAGATATATGGAATTCCATCAATGTAATCCAATATATAAACAAAGTCAGAGAAAAAAACCCACATGATCACTTCATTAGATGTGGAAAAAGTCTTTGACAAAATACAATACTCATTCATCTTAAAAGTATTGAAGAGATCAGGAATTCAATGTCCATGCCTGAATATAGTAAAAGCAATAGAAATCAAACCAATACCAACAACAAACTAAATGGGGAGAAACTGAAAGAAATCCCATTAAAATCAGAGACTAGACAAGGCTGTGCACACCCTTAATACCTATTCATTATAATACTTGAAGGCCTAGCAACAGCAATTAGACAACAAAAGGAAGTGAAAATGATGCAATTGAAAAGAAAAAAGTCAAAATATCAATATTTGCAGATGATATTATAGTATACTTAAGTGACCCCAAAATTGCACTGGAGAACCTGAGAAACAACTTCAGCAATGTAGCCAAATATAAAATTAGCTCAAACAAATCAGTAGCCTTCCTATATTCAAAGGATAAACAGTCTGAGAAAGAAATTAGGGAAATGGCACCCTACACAATAGTCACAAACAATATAAAATATCTTGTGTGACTCTAACCAAATCAGTGAAGGATCTGTGTGAAAGAAATCAAAGAAGACCCCAGAAGATGGGAATATCTCCCATATTCATGGATTGGCAGGATCCAATTTTTTATATTATTATAGTAAAATGGCCATATTGCCAAAAACAATCTAAATATTCAGTGCAATGCCCATCAAAATTTCAACTCAACTCTTCATAGAGTTAGAAAGCACAATTCTCAAATTCATTTGGAAAAACAAAAAAAAATGAGGATAGCAAAAACTATTCTCAACAATAAAAGAACTTCTGCAGTAATCAACATCCTTGACCTTAGGCTGTATTACAGAGAAATAGTGATTAAAAACTGCATGGTATTGGTACAGGGACAGGTAGGTAGATTACCCAGAAATGGACCCACACACCTATGGTCACTTGATCTTTGACAAAGGAGCTAAAACTATCCAGTGGAAAAAAGGAAACATTTTCAACAAATGGTGCTGGTTCAACTGGTGATCAACATCAAATGGAGCAAATAGATCCATTCTTATCTCCCTGTACTGTGCTTAAGTGAAAGTGGATTGAGGACCTCCACATAAAACCAGAAGCAGTGAATCTAATAGAAAAGAAAGTGGGGAAAAGCTTTGAACACTTGGGCACAGGGAAAAAGTTCCTGAGCAGAACACCAATGACTTATGCTCTAAGATCAAGAATAGACAAATGGGACCTCATAAAATTGCAAAGCTTCTGTAGGGCAAAGGACACTGTCAATAGGACAAAATGGCAGCCAACAGATTGGGAAAAGATCTTTACCAATCCCACATTCAATAGAGGGCCAATATCCAAATATACAAAGAACTCAAGTTAGACTCCAGAGAACCAAAAACCTTATTTAAAAAAACTGGAGAACAGAGCTAAACAAAGAATTCTCAACTAGGAAACCCGAATGGCTGAGAAGCACCTAAAGAAATGTTCAACATCCTTAGTAATCAGGGAAATTCAAATCAAAGCAATCCTAAGATTCCACCTCATACCAGTCAGAATGGCTAAGATCAAAAACTCAGGTGACAGCAGATGCTGGCAAGGATGTGGAGAAAGAACACTCCTCCATTGTCGGTGGTTTTGAAAGCTGGTACAACCCCTCTGGAAATCAGTGTGGCAGTTACTCAGAAAATTGGGCATAGTACTACCATAGGACCCAGCTATCCCTCTCCTGGGCATATACCCAGATGATGCATCAACATGTAATAAAGACACATGCTCCACTATATTCATAGTAGCCATATTTATAATAGCCAGAAGCTGGAAACAACCCATATGTCCCTTAATGGAGGAATGAATACAGAAAATGTGGTACATTTACACAATGAAATACTACTCAGCTATTAAAAACAATGACTTTATGAAATTTGCAGGCAAATTAGTGGAACTTGAAAATACCATCCTGAGTGAGGTAACTCAGTCACAAATGAACACACATGGTATACACACTGATAAATGATATTATCCATCCCATATACAGTCACCAATCCCTGATGCTATTGTGGATGCTGGGAAGTGCTTGCTTACAGGAACCTGATATGGCTATCTCCTGAAAGGTTCTGCCCAAGCCTGACAAATACAGAGGCAGATGCTTTCTGCCATCCATTGGATTGAGTGTGGAGTCCCTGATGGAGAAGTTGCAGAAGGGAGTGAAGGAGCTGAGGGGGTTTGCAGCACCATGGACTGGGCAAAAGTGTCAACTGGATAGACCCTCCACCAGAACTCCTGGGAACTGTACCACCACCCAAAGAGTACACATGGAGGAATTCATGGCTCCAGCTGCCTATGTGGCAGAGGATGGCACATCAGTGGGAGGGGAAACCCTTGGGCCTGAGACTGTTCGATGCCAGTGTAGGAGAAAGTCAGGGAGGAAAGATGGGAGTGTGTGTGGGGGGGTGCACCCTTATGAAGGCAGGGAATGGAGGATGGGATGGAAGTTTCCAAATGGTAGACCTGGAAATGGGAAAACATTTGAAATGTAAATAAAGAAAATACCCCATAAATAAAAAGGAAAAAAATAAAAAGAAAGTATTAATGAATCTATGAAATGAAAAAATCAATTTTTATAACAGGTACACAAAGAGTTTAAATCATTATAATATACTGTACCATTCAAGGAGAAAGGATGGAGTTCTTCATTGTGTCATTTAATTAAAAGAACATATAAATATGAAGCATTGATGATTCCATTGGGAAATTCACTAATTTTTAGGGGATTCAGGAAATATCTTAAGAAGAAAATATGCTTTTTTTAACCTCTGAATGCATTTTTTTTAGACTTTTGGACATCTGTTTCACTCTGAAAATGTTAAGAGCTGTGACCCACCCAGCCCACAGCCTGCCAGCCCATCCTACAGAGAACAATTCCCACTGCCTTGTAATTCTGAAATAAATAGAATTGGTAGCAACTGAGTGCTAAATGATGTCAGGGTGGCCCCAGCAGCCTCCAGAGGGGCACCATGGGGGCAGTCTCAACGCCTCTTCTGATGGGCGGGCACTGTGCAGTGTGTGGCAGTACCTGGCTGCTACATTTTGTATAGGAAGTTGTCCAGTGCTGGGATGCCCTCCTTTAGGCCTTTGCACTTGTGGGTCTCTGATACCATGTGGCTGGGGCAGCTGCTGTTGTCAAAGGGATCCCTAGGCAGGATCTGCCAGTGGTCAACCACACACTGGGGGAAGGCCTGGCTGCCAGTGTTGGATAGAAGATCGGCGGTGAACCCAAAAGACTCAGTGACAGGCAGGTATGCCTTGACCACGAACATGGGGGTACCGGCCTCCTGGGACTCCTCAAATACATGGCCACACTTCCTGTTCAGGACACCATAGATGCCACCCACCACTTGCTCAGGACACTGGATCTCCATCAGATAAATAGGCTCCATGAGTCGGGGCTGTGCACTCAGCACACTGGTATAGAGGCAGCAGCACGCTGTGGGGATGAACTGTTTACCTCCCCAGTGGATGGCATCAGCATGAAGGGTGACATCATGGACATCAAATCGCACACTATTCATGTTCTCCTTACAAAAAGCACCCTCCTTAGTAGCCCACTGGAAGCCAGCCATGACACTGTCCTAGATCTCATTCAGGTACTGCACGCCCTTGTTAATGTCAGTGAGAATATTGGGATCAGTAACCATCAGGGCCAATCCACCAGATATTTCTGGCTTCGGCAACATCCCACTCATACTTTTCCACCAGGTAGGGGGCATGCACCTTGAGCTTCTAGCAGGCAGACACCTCACCCTTACTGATGTCTTCTGCCAGTCCAATCAGGAAAGGGCCTGGTCTTCATGTACAGCTGATTGTGCTTGTTGGGGGACTTGGACAGACACATCACATTGGACTACTCACTCACTATCTCCTGGTATGAAACAACAGGGTCATATTTCTTGATGGGGATGCAGGCATGGTCCTCCTCCAGGTCCTTAAGGCATATCTCCAGGTGCACCTCCCGGCCCCAGCAAGAATGTACTTACCAGACTCCTCAATGATGCATGCCACCGTAGGTTCAGACTTCACCAGCCACTTCAGCCCCTCTAACAGCTTGGGCAGGTCCGCTGGGTTCTTGGCCAACACCACCCTGACAACAGGGATGACACTGAACTTCATCACTCGCATATTGTGAGCATGCTCAAAGGTGGTGATGGTCCAGGTCTTCACAAGGAACTGGCCCACTTCGATCAGCCCCACAGTGTTTCCACAGGGTACATCCCCAATCTGCTCCACATAGCAGCACATCATCAGAATGGTTTTCTGGATAGACTTCAGGTACAGGTCCTCTTCCTTCCCAGGCATGTAGTTGGGGCCCATGATCCGGACCTTCAGGCCTGTGGACACCACCCCAGAGAACACTCTACCAAAGGCACAGAAGCGGCCTTCGTCAGAGATTGGTACCATCTTGGAAATGTGCATCATAAGGGAACTTTTGGGGGTCACAGCTTTTAATACCCATGCAGGCCTCGTCATCAGGTGTCTCCTCTTACAGCAGCTCACAACGGTACTTCTATGCAGTGACAGGGGATGGCAAGTGGATGGTGATAATCTGCAGCAAGGCGTCCCCTGCAGACAGCCAGTGACACATCACAGCCTTGAGTGATAGTTTCCCTCCTTGTCCTTATCCTTGCTGTACAGCTTGAAGTCCAGATTTTGATCAGCTTGCCTGTCTCCTGCTTCCTGAAGTTCATGATGGCATTGAAGATCTTGAAGATGGGATCCAGGATGAGCAGACAGAAGGTGCAGGGAAGTTTCTTCTCATCTGGGCTATTGGCTGAGTTGTTGAACTTTCCATTGGACTGGTCAAAGTACCAGTATCCACATAGCATGGCATCCCTGTGAAGCATCCTACCTCCCTATTGGTCACACTCATTCTGTCCTGAATGACAGACATCTGCAGAGGTCTGGGGACAACTTTGCGTTGCCTTGCCATACCTGTGGGAGGGATCAGAAAGCTTATGTCATATAGACAACCCTAACTTTTCTCACTTTACTACTTAGACTTAATTGGGACCAATTTCATTCATTGTAAGGCCTCTCTTTAAGATATATGATTCCGAGCTTCCTTTTGGCGACCTCTGTTCCGGTAGACTGCACTGAGGAGACAGGTACCCAGGTTCTCCCCAATATAACAACTCTTGGGACATGGCCTGTTGGGGCTTCCGTCTGCTCCCAAGAATGGAACAGCGCTGTGGTCATCTGGGCGCCAGCTCTGCTGTGGGCCATCACGTCTGCGGGGTGACCTGTGCCGCCGAGAGAGTGCAGAGTGCACTCCACCATCTTTGCTCCAAAGGCTAGGTAGTTGAGACCGCCAGGCTCAGAGACAAACAGGCATAATATCACTTGGGTCTTGGGGTGGCTTGTGTGTACCCTGCTCCCAAGAGCTGGGCAGATCTGCAGTAACCAGAGTGCCAGCTCTGCTGTGGGACTTCTGCCTTGCAGAGGGACCCCTGCTCCCAAGAGCTGGGCAGATCTGCAGTAACCAGAGTGCCAGCTCTGCTGTGGGACTTCTGCCTTGCAGAGGGACCCCTGCACTGGGCGGGAGCCTACCAGCTTCCCTTTGGCGACCTCTGTTCCAGTAGACTGCACTGAGGAGACAGGTATCCAGGTTCTCCCCAATATAACATCGCTTGGGACACGGCCTGTTGGGGCTTCCATTTGCTCCCAAGAATGAGACAGCGCTGTGGTTGTCTGGGCGCCAGCTCTGCTGTGGGCCATCCCTTCTGCAGGGTGACCTGCGCCACCAAGAGAGTGCAGAGTGCACTCTGCCATCTTTGTTCCAGTGGCAAGGTGGTTGGGACCTCTAGGCTCAGAGACAGACAGGCATGATATTGCTTGGGTGTCAGGCAGCTTGTATGTAACCTGCTCCCAAGAGCTGAGCAGGTCTGCAGTGATCGACGCTCCAGCTCTTCTGTGGGACTTCTGCCCTGCAGAGGGATCCCCGGACTGGGCGGGAGACTACCAGCTTCCCTTTGGCGACCTCTGTCCTGGTAGACTGCACTGAGGAGACAGGTATCCAGGTTCTCCCCAATATAACATCGCTTGGGACACGGCTTGTTGGGGCTTCAACCTTCTCCCAAGAACGGAACAGCGCTGTGGTCATCTGGGCGCCAGCTCTGCCGTGGGCCATCCTGTCTGCGGGGTGACCTGTGACGCCGAGAGAGTGCAGAGTGCACTCCGCCATCTTTGCTACAGTGGCCAGGAAGTTGGGGCCGCCAGGCTCGGAGACAGACAGGCAAAATATCGCTTGGGTCTCGGGCGGCTTGTGTGTACCCTGCTCCCAAGAGCTGGGCAGATCTACAGTAACCAGCGCACCAGCTCTGCTGTGGGATTTCTGCCTTGCAGAGGGACGCCCCCTCGTCCCCCTCGGGGAGAGATCACACACCCCTGCACAGGGCAGGAGCCTACCAGCCTCCCTTTGGCCACCTCTGCTCCGGGAATACACTATGCTGAGTCTTTGGATGTGCAGGGACTCCCCAATATAACATCACTTGGGGCAAGGCACATCAGGGCTCCAAAGTCACTCAGGAGCAGGGCAGGCCCCAGAAATCGGTGCCAGGGGAATCCTGGTAATACAGAAGGGCCAGAAATAGCTTTGCAGGCTCACAGGAGGTACAACCAACAGCCAGTGACAGCAGGACCAACTAACATCAGAGGTAACCAGATGGCAAAAGGCAAACGTAGGAACGTTACTAACAGAAATCATAGTAATATGGCACCATCCGAACCCAAATCTCCAACAGCAGCAAGTCCTGGATACCCCACCACACCCAAAAGACAAGATCTGGATTTAAAATCACTTCTCATGATGCTATTAGAGGATCACAAGAAGGACAGAAATAAATCTAATAAATAATTACAGGAGACCATCAATCAACGCTTAGAAGCCCTTACAAAGGAAACACAACAATTGCTTAGAGAAATTCAGGAGAACATGGATCAAAAGAAGGAGGCCAACAAGGAGACAACACAAAAATCGCTAAAAGAAATGAATCAGTGGGTAGATGCACTTTCAAAGGAATCTCAAAAATTGCAAAAAGAAATGCAGAAGAATATGGGTCAACAGACAGATGCCCATAGGGAGGCAACACAAAAATCGCTTAAAGAAATGAATCAACGGATAGATGCCCTTACATAGGAAACACGATAACTGCTTAAAGAAATGCAGGAGACGATGGATCAACAGATGGAATCCCATGAGAAGGAAACACAAAAATCACTTAGAGAAATGCAGGAGAACGTGGGTCAACAGGCAGAAATCATGAAAGAGGTAATGCAAAAATACCTTAAAGAAATACAGGAAAATACAAACAAACAAGTGAAGGATCTGAGCAAATCCATCCAGGATCTAATAAAGGAAGTAGAAACAACTAAGAAATCACAAAGGGAGACAACTGTGGAGATAGAAAATCTTGGGAAGAAATCAGGAGTCATAGATGCAAACATCAACAATAGAATACAAGAGATGGAAGAAAGAATCTCAGGTGCTGAAGATTCCATAGAAAGCATCGACTCAACAGTCAAAGAAAATGCAAAATGCAAAAAACGTGTAACCCAAAACATCCAGGAAATCCAGGACACAATGAGAAGACCAAACCTAAGGATTATAGGTATAGATGAGAGTGAAGATTTGCAACTTAAAGGGCCAGTAAACATCTTCAGCAAAATTATGGAGGAAAACTTCCCTAACCTAAAGAGCGAGATGCCGATGAATGTACAAGAAGCCTACAGAACTCCAAACAGACTGGACCAGAACAGAAATACCTCCTGTCACATAATAATCAAAACACCAAATGTACTAAACAAAGAAAGATTATTAAAAGCAGTAAGAGAAAAGGGCCAAGTAACATACAAAGGAAGACCTATCCGAATCACATCAGACTTCTCACCAGAGACTATGAAAGCCAGAAGATCCTGGGCAGATCTCATGCAGACACTAAGAGAGCACAAATGCCAGCCTAGACTATTATACCCAGCAAAGCTCTCAATTACCATAGACAGAGAGATTAAGATATTCCATGATAAAACCAAATTTTCACAATATCTTTCCACAAACCCAGCCCTGCAAAGGATAATAGGTGGAAACCGCCAATACAGGGAGAGAAACAACACCCTGGAAAAAATGAGATAGTAACCTTCTTGAATCAAACCCAAAAGTAGAAAACCACTCAAACATAAAGATAACATCAAGAATGGCAGGTGGCAATAATCACTATGGCTTAATCTCTCTTAATATCAATGGTCTCAATTCCCCAATAAAAAGACATAGACAAGCAGACTGGATGCGTAAACAGTACCCAGCATTTTACTAGATGGAGGAACGCACCTCAGTGTCAAAGACAAACACTACCTCAGAGTAAAAGGCTGGAAAACAATTTTACAAGCAAATGGCCCCAAGAATCGAGCCAGAGTAGCCATCTTAATATCAGATAAAATTGAATTTCAACCTAAAGTCATCAAAAAAGACACAGAAGGACACTACATCCTGATCAAGGGAAAAGTCCACCAAGAAGAACTCTCAATTCTGAATATCTATGCTCGAAATGCAAGGGCACCCTCATTCGAAAAAGAAACTTTACTAAAGCTCAAAGCACACATCGCACCTCACACAATAATAGTGGGTGACTTCAACACCCCACTCTCTGAAATGAATCTTTCGGGAAAGCAGAAACCAAACAGGGACACAGTGAGTCTAATTGAAGCCTTGGACCAAATGGAACTAACACACACACACACACACACACACACACACACACACACACACATATATATATATATATATATATATGTATGTATATAGAACATTTCATCCTAGAGCTAAAGAATACACCTTCTTCTCAGCACCTCATGGTACCTTCTACAAAATTGACCAAATAATTGGTCACAAATCAGACCTCAACAGATATAAGAAGATAGAACTAATCCCATGCCTCCAATCAGATCACTATGGAATAAGGGTGGTCTTCAATGGCAACAAAAACAACAGAAAACCCACGTACACATGGAGGCTGAACAATGCTCTACTCAATGATAACTTGGTCAAGGTGGAAATAAAGAAAGAAATCAAAGACTTTTTGAAAGTTAATGAAAATGAAGCACAACATACCCTAATTTATGGGACACAATGAAAGCAGTGCTAAGAGGAAAATTTATAGCCCTGAGTGCCGCCAAAAAGAAAGGGGAGACAGCATACACTAGCAGCTTAATGGCACACCTGAAAGCCCTGGAACAAAAAGAAGCAAATACACCAAAGAGGAGTAGAAGGCAGGAAATCATCAAATTCAGGGCTGAAATCAATCACATAGAAACAAATAAAACCATACAAAGAATCAACAAAACGAGGAGTTGGTTCTTTGAGAAAATCAACAAGATAGATAAGCCCTTAGCCAGACTAACTAGAGGGCACAGAGACAGTATCCAAATTAATAAAATCAGAAACGAAAAGGGAGAGATAATAACAGAAACTGAGGAAATTCAAAAAATCATCAGATCCTAATACAAAAACCTGTATTCAACACAAATAGAAAATCTCAAGGAAATGGACAATTTCCTTGACAGATACCAAGTACCAAAATTAAATCAGGATCAAATAGACCATCTAAACTGTCCTATAACCCCTGAAGAAATAGAAGAAGTCATTGGAAGTCTTCCAACCAAAAAAAGCACAGGTCCAGATGGTTTTAGTGCAGAATTCTATCAGACCTTCAAAGAAGACCTAACACCATTACTCTTCAAACTGTTCCACAAAATAGAAACAGAAGGAACAGTACCCAACTCTTTCTATGAAGCCACAATTACGCTAATACCAAAAGCACACAATGATCCGACAAAGAAAGAGAATCTCAGGCCAAACTCTCTTATGAATATCGATGCAAAAATACTCAATAAAATTCTTGCCAACTGAATCCAAGAACACATCAAAACTATCATTCACTACGGTCAAGTAGGCTTCATCCCAGGGATGCAGGGATGGTTCAATATAAGGAAATCCATCAATGTAATCCACTATATAAACAATCTCAAAGAAAAAAACCACATGGTCATCTCATTAGATGCTGAGAAAGCATTTTAACAAAATTCAGCATCCTTTCATGCTAAAGGTCTTGGAAAGATCAGGAATTTGAGGCCCATATCTAAACATAGTAAAAGCAATTTACAGCAAACCGGTAGCCAGCATCAATCTAAATGGAGAGAAACTTGAAGCAATCCCACTAAAATCAGGGACTAGACAAGGTTGCCCTCTCTCTCCATATCTTTTCAATATAGTACTTGAAGTTCTAGCTAGAGCAATTAGACAACAAAAAGAGGTCAAAGGGATACAAATTGGAAAGGAAGAAATCAAATTATCACTATTTGCAGACGATATGATAGTATACTTAAGCAACCCAAAGAACTCCACCAGAGAACTCCTACAGCTGATAAACAACTTCAGCAAAGTGGCCAGATATAAAATCAACTCAAGCAAGTCAGTAGCCTTCCTATACTCAAAGGATAAGCAGGCTGAGAAAGAAGTAAGAGAAATGATACCCTTCACGATTGCCACAAACCATATAAAGTATCTTGGCATGACTCTAACCAAACAAGTGAAAGATCTGTATGACAAGAACTTCAAGTCTCTGAAGAAAGAAATAGAAGAAGACCTCAGAAGATGGAAAAATCTGCCATTCTCATGGATTGGCAGGATTAATATAGTAAAAATGGCCATCTTACCAAAAGCAATATACAGATTCAATGCAATCCCCATCAAAATCCCAACTCAATTCTTCATAGAGTTAGAAAGAGCAATTCAAAAATTCATCTGGAATGACAGAAAACCCAGGATAGCTAAAACTATTCTCAAGAGTAAAAGTACCTCTGGGGAAATCAGTATCCCGGACCTCAAGCTGTACTACAGAGCAATAGTGTTAAAAACCGCATGGTATTGGTACAGTGACAGGCATGTAGATCAATGGAACAGAATTAAAGGCCCAGAAATGAATCCACACTCCTATGGTCACTTGATCTTTGACAAAGGAGCTAAAACCATCCAGTGGAAAAAAGATAGCCTTTTCAACAAATGGTGCTGGTTCGAATGGAGGTCAACATGCAGAAGAATGCAACTTGATCCATTCTTATCTCCTTGCACTAAACTCAATTCCAAGTGGATCAAGGACCTCCACATAAAATCCAGACACACTGAAACTAATAGAAAGGAAACTAGGGAAGAACCTTGAACATATGGGCACAGGGGAGAATTTCCTGAATAGAACTCCAATAGCATATGCTCTAAGATCAAGAATTGACAAATGGGACCTCATTAAATTACAAAGTTTTTGCAAGGCAAAAGACACTGTCAAAAAGACAAAGCGGCAACCAACTAACTGGGAAAAGATCGTTACCAACCCTATATCCGACAGAGGGCTAATATCCAATATATACAAAGAACTCAAGAAGTTAAACTCCAGAGAACCAAGTAACCCTATTAAAAAATGGGGTACAGTGCTAAACAAAGAGTTCTCACCTGAAGAATACCTAATGACTGAGAATCACCTAAAGAGATGTTCATCATCCTTAGTCGTTAGGGAAATGCAAATCAAAACAACCCTGAGATTCCATCTCACACCAGTCAGAATGGCTAACATCAAAAACACAAGAGACAGCAGTTGTTGGCGAGGATGTGGAGAAAGAGGAACACTCCTCCACTGCTGGTGGGATTGCAAGCTGGTACAACCACTCTGGAAAGCAGTCTGGCGGTTCCTCAGAAAACTGGGCGTGACACTCCCGGAGGATCCGGCGATACCACCCCTGGGCATATACCCAGAGGCTTTACCTTCATGCAATAAGGACACATGCTCTACTATGTTCATAGCAGCCTTATTTATAATAGCCAGAGCTGGAAAGAACCCAGATGTCCCTCAACGGAGGAATGGATTCAGAAGATGTGGTATATCTACACAATGGAATACTACTCTGCAATTAAAAACAATGAATTCACGAAATTCCTAGGCAAATGGTCAGAACTTTAAAATATCATCCTTACGAGATAACCCAATTACAAAAGAACACACATGGTATGCAGTCACTGATAAGGGGATATTAACCCAGAATCTCGGAATACCCTAGACACAATTCGCATATCAATAGATTTCCAAGAAGATGGAAGGAGAGACCCCCCTGGTCCTGGAAAGACTGGATGTAGGGGAATGCAAGGACAGAGAAGCGAGATGGGGTTGAATGGGGAAAAGAGGAAGGGAAGGGGGTTATGGGAATTTCGGGGAGGTAGGAAACGGGAAAGTGGAAATGTATTTGAATGTAAATTAAAAAACTTAGAAAATAAAATAAAATAAAAAAGATAGATGATTCCTGTGCCTCTCCCATTTCATCTCAAGGCTCTAAGCATTCTCTCCCTATAGTGATGATTGATAGACTTTTCCAGAACCAGCTCTCCCATGGAGTACTTGGTTTCCGTTTAGGGTTGACTCTATGTTCTCCAGTATCTGAACTGTGTTTCAGGCTGTAAGTGAATCTAAAAAGAAGTGAAATAAAAAACAGAGATGAGAGGCAAAGATCAGCAGTGAGGTGGCCCCATGCAGGTGGAACATATCTTGGCCAGAAGTGAGGCCATGTCTCCTGGACCCCAGCCTCTGAGGAGCAGGAATGGCCACCTCATCCTCACTGATAGGATCCAGAAGGGGCTATGCTTTGTCTGAATGGAACTATAGGCACTGCGCTTCAGTCTTCTGCGCAGTCATGGTGCACACGCCTTCCCCTAGGGCTCAGGAGATGGAGATTGGTCTTATTTAGGTCAAGAATAACTTACAGAGACTTTACCAAGAAGCAGCCATTTTAAGGAGACTTCCATATATGTATATGAATGAGAAAACAATACCAATGTGTTCAAGACTATTCCCCATTTTATCTTCTATGAGGTTAAGTATATCTGATTTTATGTTAAAGTATTTGATCCACTTGGACTTGGGTTTTGTGCAGGATGATATATAAGGGTCTGTTTCCATGCCTCCTCACAGAGAGACCAGTAAGTCCAGCATTATTTTTTGAAGATGATTTCCCCCATTGTCTATTTCTTGCTTCTTTATCAAAATTCAGTTGCCCATTGTTGTATGCATTTATATCTGGGTCTTCAATTTGATTAAATTGTCAACCTGTGGATTTTATTTCTCTAACTCTGTAGTAAAGCTTGAAATCAGGATTGTGTACTCCAGAAGTTCTTTTCTTATACAAGTTTGTTTTAGCTATCTGGGTTTTTTGTTTCGTTTTGTTTTCATGAAGTTGAGTATGGTTCTTTAGAGGTCTTTAAAGTGTTGTTTTGGAATGTTTATGTGGACTGTCTTGACTCTGTAGATTGCTTTTGGTAGAGTGGCCATTTTACTGTGTTAATCCTACTGATACATTACCATGGAAGATCTTTCCATCTTTTGATATCTCCTTCAATTTCTTTCTTCAAAGATTTAAATTATCATCCTACAGGTCTTTAACTTGCTTCATTAGAGTTACCCCAAGATATTTTATATAATTTTTGGCTATTGTGGAGGGTGTTATTTCTCTGATTTCTTTCTCAACCTGTTTATCATTTATATATAGGAGGAATACTGTTTATTTTTCGTTAATCTTGTATCGAGACACTTTGCTGAAGGTGTTTATAAGCTATAGGAGTTCTCTTGTTAACGTTTTGGAGTCAATTATGTATACTATAATATCATCTGCAAATAATGATACTTTAACATATTTCTTTTTGATTTGCATCAACTTGATCTCCTTTATCTGTATTAGTGCTCTAGCTAGAACTTCAAGCACTATATTGAATAGATATGAAGAGATTGAGCAGTCTTGTCTTGTTTTAGATTTTAGTGGAATTGCTTTAAGATTTCAACATTTAATTTTATATGGGTTATTTGCTTGCTGTATGTTATGTTTATTATGTTTAGGTATGTGCCTTGTATGCATGATCTTACCAAGACTTTTATAATAAAGTGTGTTGGATTTTGTCAAAAACTATTTAAGCATCTAATAAGATGTTCTTGCATTTTTCCCTTTCAATTTACTTATGTGGAAGATTACATTCACAGATTTTCATATGTTGAACCATCCCTGCATCTCTGGGATGATGCAGACTTGATCATGGTGTATATTCATTTTGATGTATTCAGTAATTTGGGTTAGAGTATTCTATTGACAATTTTACAATCAACATTCATGAGACAAATTTGCCTTTATTTCTCATTTTTTGTTGAGTCTTTTTATGGTTTTGGTATGAGGGTGACTGTGACCTCATAAAATGAATTTGGCAATGTTCTTTGTTTCTATTTTGTGAAATAATTTAAGAAGTATCAGTATTAGCTCTTCTTTGAAAATCTGGTAGAATTCTGTGCAAAATCCTTCTGGCCTTGGGATTTTAATAAGTGTTTATATTTCCTTAGTGGTTATAGGTATAATTAAATTGTTTATTTGATTTTGATTTAACTTTGGTAAGTGACATCTATCAAGAAAATTGTTCATTTCCTTTAGATTTTTAAATTTTGCAGTGTACATATTTGTGAAGTATGACTAAACGATTCTTTGGATTCCCTTGTTTGGACTTCTCTTGTGTTGTTATGCCCCCTTTCCCTCTGATTTTTTAATTTGGATACTTTGTGTCTGCCTTTTACTTGGATAAGGGTTTGTCTAACTTGTTGATTTTCTCCAAGAAACAATTCTATATTTCATTGATTTTTTTGTATCCTTCTCTTGGTTTCTATTTTATTGATTACAGCAGAGGACAGCAGGGTCCAGGATGAGACTGGACTGTGGTGACCCTCTTTTCCCAGTAACAAAGGACTATGGGCTCCTCCCTCTGTGGATGACCCCCACCTGGTTACATGTTTACAAAGGCTTATTCAAGACTTTGTATTGGCCAAACGATGACTGGTCCAGCTTGAGACCTATGCCATAAGAGGAAGCCCATGGCTGGCACTACTAATGATATTGTACTATACTTGCAAACAGGATCCTAGCATAACTGTCATCAGAGAAACTTCATTCAGCAACTGATGGGAACAGGTGCAGAGACCCACAGCAAAACATTAGATGGAGCTTGGAGAATCTTTATTTCTATTTATGTTTCTGTTTCTATTTATTTCTATTTCTATTTATGTTTCTGTTTCTCTTTCTGTTTCTGTCTCTGTCTCTGTCTCGGTCCCTGTCCCTGTCCCTGTCCCTGTCCCTATCTCTATCCCTATCCCTATCCCTATCCCTATCCCTATCCCTATCCCTATTCCTATTCCTATTCCTATTCCTATTCCATTTGTATTTCTGTTTCTGTTTCTATAATTATTCATCTCCATGGTCTCTCACTGAACCTGAAGCAAACTATTTCAGCCAGACTGGTGAGGCAGCAAGGTTCTCATTACTTGAATAACAGGCATGTACGTGTATCCACATTTTTTATTTCAGTGTTGCAGATTTGACAGCTGAAACTCATTCATACACAGCAATCACTTTATCCAGTGATATATCTCCCAACTGACTCCCTAATATTAATACATGAAAATCACTCCTTGTCCATTAACAGTGAGGATTAAGTAAGACAGAAGACACAGTACACGGGTCCTGGACGCTACCACCTCTGGACTAAATAAGATGCTGCAGAAAGTCAGTAGTTCACAGATGTTGAGTTTCATTGAATCTTTCATAGAAGGAGGAGATACAGGGTTTAAGGAGAGGTGTGTGGTAGAATCTTGAATCTCTAGGAGGCTGACTACTGTGGTGTGGATATTTCCTGCTTTTCAGAGCTCCATCCTAAAGCATCCAGTGCTGAAATTGCATTGCACTTAAAGACTGAACACTATTCCATGCCATGCAGAGGCTGTGTTTTGGTAATATGTTCTGTTAATTCTAGACTGTTGTTTCCATTTAAAATCCTGATGTTTTAGTTTTATTTATTTATTTTTATTGAAAAATAAGTAAAAATATTTTATGATAAAATTGAATATTTACATGGAAAATGTCTCTGATAAAATTGAATAAATATCTAGAAAAACACATTAAGATTGACAATTTTCATGGAAAATTAAAGAGTAAAATGGTAGACATAAAAATTGCTAAATTAATTGAAAAAGGAAGTAGAAACATTTTATGATAAAATTGAAGATTTACATGGAAAATATTTCTGACAAAATTGTAGAAAAATATAAAGTAAGATGTTAAAATTGAAGATTATCATGGAAAATTACAGATAAAATGGTAGGCATAAAATATTTCTAAGTTTATTGAAAGTGGAATTATAAATATTTTCTGATAAAATTGAAGAACAACAAGGAAAGTATATAGAAATATATAGAAAAACACATTAAGACTATTTCATGGAAAAATTATACAGATGAAATTGTAGACATAAAAATATTCCTAAGTTGATTGAAAGTGGAATTCTAAAGATTTTCTGAAAAAATTGAAGATCTGCAAGGAAAATATTTCTGATAAAATTGAAGAAATATATAGAAAAACATGTTAAAATTGACTATTTCACGGAAAATTATACAGAAAAAAATGGTAGACATAAAAAACATTAAAATAATTACTAAATTGATTGAAAGAGGAATTGCAAACATTTTCTGATAAAATGGAAGATTTAAATGAAAAATATTTCTGTTAGTCTATGTTTTTGTTGGGGAATTGAGTCCATTGATGTTAAAATATATTAAGGAATAATGATTGTTGCTTCCTGTTATTTTTTATTTATTTTTATATATTTGTGGTTACTTTCTTTTGGGTTTGTTGGAAGATTACTTTCTTGCTTGTTCTGTTTCCCTCCTTTTGTTGGCATTTTCCATCTATTATCCTTTGTATAATAGTGAGGATTTGTGGAAAGATTTTGTATAAATGTGGTTTTATCATGGAATACCTGGTTTCTCCATCTATAGTGACTGAGAGTTTTGCTGGGTATAGTAGTTTGGGCTGGCATTTGTGTTCTCTTAGGGTCTGTATGAGATCTTCCCAGGATCTTCTAGCTTTCATCGTCTCAGGTGAGAAGTCTAGTGTAATTCTGATAGGCCTTCCTATCAAAAGTTACTTGAACATTTTCCCTTATGGCTTTTAATATTTTTTCATTTATTGCGTTTGTTATTTTGATTATTATGTGCTGGAAGGACTTTCTGGTCTGGTCCTCTCTGTTTGGAGTTCTGTAGGCTTCTTGTATGCTCATGGGCATCTCTTTAGGTTAGGGAAGTTTTCTTCTATAATTTTGTCGAAGATATTTACTGGCCCTTTGAGTTGGAAATCTTTGCTCTCTTCTATACCTATAATCCTTAGGTTTGGTCTTCTCATTGTGTCCTGGATTTCCTGGATGTTTTGGCTCAGGACCTTTTTGCATTTTGCATTTTCTTTGACTGTTGAGTCAGTGTTTTCTATGGTATCCTCAGCCCCTGATATTCTTTCTTCTATCTCTTGTATTTTGTTGTTGATACTTTCATCTGTGATTCCTGAATTCTTTCCAAGATTTTCTATCTCTAGAGATGTCTCACTTTGTGATTTCTTTATTGTTTCTACTTTCATTTTTACATCCTGAGTGTTTTTGTTCAGTTCCTTCACTTGTTTGTTTGTGTTTTCCTGTAATTCTTTAATGGATTTTTGTGTTTCCTCTTTAAGGGCCTCTACCTGATAATCCATGTTCTCCTGAATTTTTTTAAGAGACTTTTGTATTTCCTCCTTAAGGGCTTTTACCTGTTGATTCATGTTCACCTGTATTTCTTTAAAGGATTTATTTAAGTCTTTCTTGAAGCCCTCCATCAGTATCATGAGATATGATTTTAAATCTAACTCTTGCTTTTCCAGTGTGTTGTGGTATCCAGGACTTGCTATGGTGGGAGAACTGGGCTCTTCTGTTGCAAGTAACCTTGGTTTCTGTTGGTAGGGTCCTTGAGCTTGCCTTTCTACATCTGGTTATCTCTGGTGTCAGTTGGTCTTGTTGTCTCTGTCTGGAGCTTGTCCCTACTATGGGTCTGTAAGTCTGTGTCTGTGCTCATGTGGACTAACTCTCTTCTGGTACAGTCTATGCACAGAAGGCTGTGGAGCTGCCTGGTTCCCTGCTGCAAATGGCAGATGGAAGTGAAGACTCCTGTCCCAGCAGCTCCACTGATCTTATGCCCTGTGTGCTACTAATTGTTCCCTTCCAGAGAAAAGGTGGAGATCTTACCACTGCACTCAGAAGTGAAAGCACTACTGTGAGATAATTCTTTCCTTATGGGCTGTGCACAGAAGGCTGTGGAACTGCCTGGCTCCCTGGTGCAAATGGCAGCCGGAAGGGCGAGAATTTTAAACCCTATTATTCTTAATATTGCAGGACAAGTCACTATGTGTTTTTTGCACATAATTCTGCTTTGAAAGTTATGTGTGTAATTCCTTTTCTTTCTGGATCATAGCACTACTTTTGGAAAGAAATGTTTCTCTATTTTTTCAAAACACATAAGAAAAACTAAAATATCAAAACATATTTGAAGTGATCACATATTGACAAACAGTGTGGGATATCTAAGACCTAGATGGACAAGAAGTACCTCACAGGGCTCCCTTTCTTAAGAAATAAAATAAAAACTAAAATACATTTTAAAATACCCTTGTCATATATCAAAGTATATATTGTTAAATCTTCTGTTACGTGTTTACCATTATGTTGGCTAAAATAAATCATTTTATATAAACAACTTCATATTTCATATATGCCAAAGCATATTGACAGCACACCATGATTGCCAATTCTGATGCCAGCACATTGGCTCCTCTTAAAGGATCTTCCCCATCAAAGAAGATTCAGACATTTATCACCCTCTCACACATGGACCTTAAAAAGTTAACTATTTGTTTTTCAGTGCTCATAAACACAAAAGGGCTAACTGTGGCATAGATGTGCATCACAAAGATTTCAACAGAGTAAGATATTGGATCATTCAGGAACATGGTTCTTGAGCAGGAAACAATACTATCGAAGATGGACATCAGCACAAAGAAGGTCATGAGCATCAGGATGGTCTGGGTGGCCCTTTGCTCTGGGGATGATTTTGGGGAAAGTCTGGTAACTTGAAGATGCTGGACCTCTTTCCTGTGCCTGCACAAGAGAGCCACCATGTACCAAGTAGAGATGACCATGAGACTAATAAGAAAGACTTCCCTGATGGCTATCAGTGTAGAAAACATGCTCTGCATGAGGTAACTCAGGGGTAGAATAGAGCAGGATTGAGTAACATAAATAAAGTCATTTGTGGTCACATTTGGGGTGGAAATGATGGATACTAACAGGTGACTGCTAATTAACATATAGAAGACACCCAGGAATAAAATGGCACATAAGATGTGACGGGGAGATTTGTGCTTGAACTTTGCTAAACAGGAGCTTCTGGGACTGAGGACGATAGCCTGGAGGACATTCAATAGGCTGTTGATACAAAGAGAGAGACCTCTAAAAATTCTGTACAGGTAGACAAGGAATTTACATATGATGTCATCCCATCCCGTCCAAGAAATAAAAATGTCTGAGGCTATGAACACTGCGATAAATAGAATCAGTAGGTGAATTAGGGACAAGAGACCAATGGGCAGGTCAGTGAGTCTGGGCCTGTGTTCACAAATGAACTTGAGGATGTGGAAGAGAAGAAGGAAGCTGTTTCCTGAGATTCCAATGCCAATTTCAAAGAAAATGATGTTACTTATTTTAGAATTTGTGTGGAGTTTGCTGTTCTTATTCATCGTATATGAGAACAGTGGCTGAGGAGAAAAGAACAGAATCTCACTCACCAATCCTTGGCAACTCCACTCCCACCATTATAATCCACTGAAGACCTCAGCTCCACATCACATCCCACAGACAATCTCACTTGTTCTAAGCTGAGTCATGGTTAGATCCTGTGTCCTATGTTGGAAGCATCAGTGTGCAAACTCCTTCAATATTAAATTCTGCACACATCATAGATTATGTCTTTTCTTATTTAGCATATATTTACCTGGAGCATCAACAGCATCTTATTTGGTTTTCATCCACAACATTTTCGCTGCCAGAAACATCACAGTCAGAGGTTTACTATTTTCGGTGAGTTTGAATGAGGAGGATTGTGTGAAAGAAATCAGTCCTTCCCAATAAAAGAGGTCCTATGGATTGGGTATGCACTTATTCTATTTAGGGCTATCTTTACTCAATATACCGTAAAACCAAATTTCTTAATATATTTATATAGCAAATGTTGGGAATTGTGATCTCTGAATCCAAACATTTCTCCTTCCACCCACAATCTACTATTTTAACCAAGTGTGACCTAGAATACTATGAGGCTGAGTTTCAGTTGCCTATTCTTGAACATAAACACAGCCATGTGCCTGTGTCAGGTGGTCACTAGGTATATAAGAACATGCTGTTTACACACCAAAACACGCCAGTGTTCCAGCATAGGATGGTCTCTGTAGATATTTCACCTTCTTGCTTACTCATGCAGTGCCTTATCTTTGTGCTCTTGGAGAGATAAGGCAATACATAGTGACTGGTCAGCTCTATTCCTGCTTAAAACAGAAGATAAAAGAAAAATACATTACAAAACTTCAGAATATTGGAGTGGAGTCCTTTCAAGAGAACTTGGATGGACAATTCAGTCTTTAGTGATGTTCTGTAACTTCATCTTGCATGTTTCTAATCTCAATTTAGTACTGACTCCAAGAGAATAGTTAAGCGGGCAAAGTTCTACAGGAGCTTACTCCATGTATTCCTTCAGAATGTGAAGTCTAGGGGAAATAAAGTTACAATTAAAAGATTTTGGGTTATTCCTTATTACAAAATTAAGGAAAATGGCACAACTATGTCTTTAAAGACAGGCTCTATAGAAGTCTACATTCCCTCTTTCCATATTTGAGGATTGATAATTCTCCAGATTTCTGATATGCCAACTACAACTTGATATTCATCAATGTGTTGTATATGCTGTAGAATTATTACAGTTTCTTGATTAGATATTGACTTATTAAAACACCATGACCAAACCCAGGTAGGGTAGGAAAGCCTTTATTGCATGTTGCTGCTAATAATCCATCATCCAGGGTATTTGGTGGAAGTACTTAAAGCAGAGACCTACAGGTAGGAAATGGTGCACAATCATGGAAGAGTGCTGTTTACTGGCTTTTTGATTCATGGCCTTTCTTGTCTGTATTCTTATGTAACTTCCAGCCCAGAGCCTATATTCATACTGAGCTGGGCCTTCTCACAGAGATCACCCATCAAGAAAATTCACCACAAATGTGCCCACATGTCTATCTGTTGGAGGAATTATCTGAACTGACATTACCTTCTGTAAATGATTTACATTCTGTTAAAACAAACAAAGAAACAAACAAACTAAAATAGCTGGCACAGCTGACCCCTTGTCAGGTTGACACAAAAACACATCACTGTTACACTATAACCTTGTCTCTTTTTCTGTTCCCAATACATCATACTAATATCAACATTTCAATATAAAAATTCCATATACTTTAAAAGACCAATGTCCTTTAAATCTTCTAATCTTGTTCAATATGCAAAGTCTCTCCAAAACTTTCAGTCTCAAAAATATTCAGTTTCTCTTACATTTTCAAAGATTTTGTAAAATACATATTGTCTCTGTAAAATACAAAGTCTCTGTAAAACTCCAAAATCCTTTTAAAAGTTCAAAGTCTCTTAATTCTAGGCCCCTGTAACATATAATAACTTAAATGTTTTCTTGTTCTCAAATGGAAGAACCAGGACAAAGGCACAATCGAATTCAACAAAGTCCAACAGTGTAAAACTGTTATATACCTGGGATTCACTAACAATCTTCTGGACTCCTCCAACATGCTAGGAAAGATTTCCAGAGCACACACAGCTTGTCTGCTAGACTCAACAAATTGCTGTCACTCCACAGCAGCTGCTGCTGTCCTTGGTAGATGTCCTGTGAGCTGACATCTCAGATCACTTGTATCTGTTCTTCAAGTGGGCTGAAGCTTCATTGATAGTCTCTCCTTGACTTTCATTAGGGACTCTAACCTAGTAATAAGGTGACAAGCTTCAGTCACCTCCCTGATCCCTTCTTGGCTTCAGAACCAGTACAATCTGCCAGACTCTTAAGCTATCAGCTTCAATGAAAGCAGGATATGCGTCCTCAACGATATCTGAACCAGCATATCTGTGTGCTGAGCCCAAGAAAACGCTTTTCACAAGATTTTTAATTGTTCCAGCAAGGGATATGATTCACTTCAGTGGTTCTTGGCTTAAAATATGAATGACCCTCATAGAATCTTTAAGGGACTCTTAAACCTCCCTGTGGAGCTTCATAAGACAATCCTCCCTCATCTGCACTGGTCTCAGCATTATGTTGCAAGACCACACAGAATAATCCACTAAGGTAACATCATTCTATGTATCATACAGCATAAAGTTTCTAAATCCTTCCATAATCTTCCAAAATCACAGGCCAGGTCTCTCAGAGTAAGCCCTAAGTCCTAGTACCAATTGCTGTCTTAGTAAGGACTTCTGATGCTGTGATAAAATAATATGATGAAAAGCAAGTTGGGGAGAAAGGGATTATTTCACTATACAGCTTGTAGTGCTTCATTCATGGAAGCTGGAGAAAAAATTCAAGACAGGGTCCTGGAGGCAGGAAGTGATGAAGAAACAATGGAGTAGTGTTGTTTACCACATTTCTCCTTATAGCTTCCTCTATCTACATCCTCATGGAACCTAGGGCCATCAGGTCTGGCATGGAAATGTCCACAGTGAGCTGGGCTCTTCCATTTCAAATCCATCTTCAATGAAGAAAATGTGCCAGGTGCTTGCCCAGGGGCCAGTCTGGTGGCTGCATTTTCTCAGTTAAGGTTCCCTCTTCTAAAATAACTCTAACTTGTATCAAGTTAAAATGAAACTATATTAGATAGACACCAAGCATGTGGGGCATGTAATTTTGTAAACAAATTCCTGTTACAGAGTAAAAATTTATCACTGGAATTCAAGAGTGTGGATGAAATTGTTTTGTACTTATTTAGAGCATTGATATTGTAATGGAAGATATTAGGGAGAGGTAAAGGGGATCAAATTCATAAGTACAGGGTACTGGTTATGGCATTAGATCTGAGGCAGGGAGTTTGTGAAAATATTGAACAGAGAAGACATCTTAAAATAAAAATTCTGTAGCATCTTTAAAAAAGGTTAATCCTTTATAGAATTATGGATCATATATTCTAGGAAGGTCATATAATATTATATATATATGTTTGTGTGTGTAATTATATATATGTAATTTTATATATATATATGTAATTATATATAATTTTTGGTGCTTAATTTTTCCCATTTTATTGGGAAGTTCTTTATAAAACTTAGGGGTTTGTTTTCCAAATCTTAGTCACAAGAATCAAAGCATAATAGAGTACAGAAAGACATAGTTCTGTTTCCCTGTGATCAAGGAAAATGGCAGTTGCTTTATGGGACAAAGGCCACAAGGGGCACACATTCTGGATGTCATTTTGTGATCTGTGTGCACTAAGTGGCAGGCGATGTTTTATATATTTCATTTCATGGATGGAAAACACACCTGTAGAGTTTAAAGTAGTAGCTGGCATCATATGCATGTTGGCACTAACTGACTAAGAAGTATAAGAATTCTAAATGTTTTCTCTCATGTTGTTTCTGGAAATGTGCATTTTTTTATATATAACTACACTGAGGTCATCAGAAAAGAAAAGAGAAAATAAAAGTGGAAATGAAATGAGAAGCAGGAACAAAGAAAAGAGAAAATAAAAAGGAACTTGTCAAACCTCCAAGGCAGTGTGCAGTCAACACTGCAGAGCAGGTGCAGGCTGTGTTAATATCAGGGTCACTTCAGAAACCTCAGCCCAGCAAACCTGGAGCTCTTAGGAAAGTCAGGCAGGTGCAGTGTATGGGACTCCTCAGTGATATTCTCAACATCATGGCTTCAGGGAATCTGTCTTTGAAAGCACTGGGAAACCTTATCTTTCCTGAGGTGGAATTCCTGCCATCACCAACACCTGTTTACAAGGAAAGACACATATAACATTTTTCTAGTCATCATGTTACCTCCAGGTTTCATGAACTGTACAATTCTATATAATATTATATCATAAAAATAAGGGCCAAGTAGTAGTACCACATACCTTAATCCCAGCACTTCAAAGTCAGAAGTTGTGATGTTCGAGTTTGAGGCCAAACTGGTCTACAGAGTTCCAGGACAGCCAGGGATACACAAAGAAACCCTGTCTTGAAAATCCAAATGACAAAAAGAATCAGCAAGGCAGATTCTAGATAGATGTATAATTTCTATAGAAAACGCTCTGGTGAAGATGAACCTTCCTCAGATATAAGCCACAAGGAATTCTCTAACTTGTCCCCTCCCAGCTGAGCTTCAGCAGCTTATACCTTCCTGGCTGAGCATGGGTTAGGAGACCAGGATACAAGGACCCACACTCTCAGATCTGCATAATTAAGGGACTCTCATCTAACAGAGAGGGCAGAAGAGAGTAAGCTGTGAGAGGCCTGGGATAATCTGTTGTACCATGCACTGTGATTGCATTTTGCACAATGTATCAAAACAGGCTACTTTCAAGAGTCATGCAATTTTGTATATTGTATACACAGCACCAGAAAAGTTCACTGACTTGTTAAACAAGTCCCATTAGAAGAGGCTGCACTGGGGGAAAGGAAAGGAAGGCATTTGGGCAGAGAAGAAAAAGAATCATGTGTGGAACAAGAAATGACAAAGAGGAACATGGGCAGTCTTCAGTTAAAGTCAATTGTGAAGGCTGTAACTCCTCAGGGCAGAAAAACGGAAACTCCCTATAGAGCCTGAATCAAGGAGACCCCATCTTCAGCATTTGTGTCGTTTCATAGTTACCCAAATGATGGACACCCAGGACCCATAGGAGCATCAACTAGAGGGGGTTTGGTAGGTGACACTGGCCAATGGATTGAGGATGAGGTTACTCGGTCAGGATGCCTACCTTTGGCCCAACCCTAACTTAAACCTAGAGAGACACTAGGGAGAAGCGGAGGGTACACTGGGGAAGGCAAAAACATCACCAAGCAAGTGCCAGTGCTGTTTCCAGAAATGTCAGAAATACCAGCGGGAATGTGATGGGTAAACCATGAAGAGTCCTTGGGCTGAGGGAGGGCAGCTGTTTTTGAAAGACTGTGTAAAAATGGTATTTTTAAATTTTAAATCCTTTGTAGCTGTGTCTTTTTGCTCAGAGTGACAGTGAAAATGTTACCTGGTGTTTCTAAATAAGCCTCCAGAAGCAGAAGGAATGGATACCCCAGTGAGCCAGCATGGCACTGACTCTAGTCATCAACATGGACTCCACACAGTGCTATGGCACAGCCTACTTCCCTCATCACCCAGCGATGACTCCTGAGAGGCTCAGCTTTGCTGCTAAGCAGATCTGACTTATCTCCCAGTGCATTTGTATAATCAGATAATTATAAAGCATATTTATTCAATTACTAGAACACAGAAATGATTAATAAGCACAAATACCATGTTCATTAAGACCATACTCAATGTTTATTAACAATCTGTGTCCTCATCACCACAGTGAATAAAGTGACTGCTCCTACCAGGCAGAGTGAGGCTAAGGCTTGACATAATTTGTGAATTTAAACAGGGAATGGACAAGCTCGTAAGATACTTCCAGTTTATAAAGCTCATCAAGGAGCACTCTGTTAGGTGAGGTTTGAGCATACAACCCATTTCTTTTTCAATGACTTTTAGAACTTCTAAATATCCAAACTATAGAAGCCAGAATATCAACACTATTCATTTTATGGTACACAATCAAGAGAAGCAAAATTAAGTGTATTTGTTTACATTTGAAATTAAAACATCAGTACCTTTCACGATGCACACAAAGGATCACTTCTGAAAACCTCTAGTAATCACACCATACAACTTATGGATGATAAAGTAAATTTGGTAACTAGCTCTGAAAAATAAATTGAAATTGAAATTAACTGACATCTTATAAAAATAAGTAATTTTAGGATCTTAAGGAAATGAAAATCCAAGAAAGGAAATGCAACTGATGCAGAACACATTCCTCTGTGCTGAGGGGCCTTCAGACTCAGCTTCCCCATGGCAGATGCTGAAACTCCTCCTGCAGCTCCAGAGCTCCTCCTCCCACACCCTGCCTGGGTCCCGACCACCTTCTGATTCTGTACTTACTCAGGGCATGTGCCCAGATGGAAGAGGCAGGGCAGGTGGAACTTGATCCTGAGGAGATCCTGCACAGACGTAGGAGAAGGGAGTTTTAATGCATCTCTGCAGCTTGTAATTTTAGTGACTGTTCATAACAAGTTCCCACTGGAGAGCAGGGACATGTGGGAACCCAGTGGAATATTTTACCTGTTAAGTTGACTCTACTCTGTTGGATTACAGCCATCCTGGGAGAGCTGGGCCCAGACTTTTCACTGAGCTTCTGTGGCACACCTGCAAGTTAGATCAGGACCCAACATAGTCAACATTAACTTGCTAATTTTCCCCTAAGACAAAATGAGTACAATCTAAACTTCTACTGCACAATTCATCTGCTATCAGTGAGACTCCTGGTGCCTTCCTTGAGCTTCCATGTTTCTGATTAAATCTGCACAGCAAGTGACAGGCTACTTCTTCCAGGGTCATTCAACACATGGAGAACCTATATCCAAGAAATCTTGATTCTGTGCTTTATGACTTCCAGATTTCCAGCTTTTAGTAAACAGTCAAAATAAATTTAAAGAGAATACAGAAGTAAAGAAAGATGTTGGAGTTTGGGATTGTGTAATCATAAGCAGTTTGAACATAACTGTTTATGGCCAACCCTGAACTCAATTCTTCTCCCCAGGGAGCTTGAGTGACCAGCTTCCTCCTCACAGATGGAGTCAGGAAGACTTAACATTTGGTTTGTCAGAAATTGCATGTAAATTTGCTTTCACCTCCTGGGTACTTTACATACAGTAATATAAAGATCCTGACAAATGGAGCTATAGCCCATACTCCAAAGAGAATCCAATCATCTAGGTGGCCTACTCCTGTTTTGGATCTCAGAATTAAAAGATAACATTTTATAATACCTGCTCTCAAATCGTCAAGAGTTCACACAGGAGCAATGGATGTAAGATTAGCTATTTCCAGAGAGGACTGGAGACTTAAGAAAGTAAACATACGTAAAAAAAATCCAAAGACAAAAACATCTACTGTCTAAGATTCCACACAAGGCACCTGGGGGGAGAGGAACCCTCAGAGGAAAGTCAAGTCACCCATTGATAAATACCCAACTTATGACAAAAGGGAAGCCTGAATGCTACATAGTGGCTTCATGAGCATTTTAATGCTCACACAACAGGAATAGCTCAGCTAGGGAAGAGGAAGGACATAGCATGGAGGCCATTGGAAAATGTTCATCCCATGGCTATCCCTTTCCTGAGTGTGCTGGGCTTCTGTCCTAATCACAAGCACAGGCCATTGTCATACAGTTGCCACCAGATTCTCTAATAGAACATGATGACTGATGTGGCAGAGGAGGTAGCCTTTGGCTCCTGCCCCTTGATTTATGAAGTCACTGTTCTCTGGAGGAACAAATTCCTCTTGGATAAAGAGATCAAAGCACATGTTCCAGATCCAAAATGAACTTGCTCTGTGACTCAGGTCAGGTAAACCAACCTTGCTGAACTTTCACTTCTCTAATTTTTTAAAAACTGATTTTTAAAGTGTTATGAGCATTTTTCCTGTTTACATGTTTGTTCACAGCATGCTTGCTTTGTGCCTGATTGAGATCAGAAGCAAGTAGTGGATCCTGCAGAGCTAGGGTCACAGGTGTTTGACAGACCTACATAGGTACTAGGAACTGAACTGGAATCCCTCAACATGTGGTCAGTGCTCTTAACTGATGAGAATAATCTTTAGCCCTGACATTGAAAACATTTGTATTGCTAAGGGATCATGGTTTTTTATTTTCATACAAATCCTTGGATGTATTTGCTGTTTCTATAAAGAGCAGCTTTGGAATTCTGATGAGGATTGTACCTAGTCTGTGGGTGGTTTTAATAGCAGAGCCATTTACAGAATATTAATCCTGTCACTCCAGGAGCATGAGGAGTCCTTTCTGTCTTCTAGGATTTTCTTTTCTTTCTTTTTTTTTTTTTGGTTTTTAAATGTATTCATTGTGTAATTCATCACTTCCTTGGTTAGATTTAATCCAAGGCAAGTTACTTATTTACTTATTCAATTACTATAGAGTCTTGTGAATGGGATTGTTTTTTATCAACAAGTTTGTTATCACTACACAGAAAAGCTGCACATATTTGTGTATCTTGCTCCTTTGTGGAGCTTTACATGACTAAAAGGTTCTTAGGGTCTCTTATGTACATAGCTGCAAATAACGTGACTTTTTCATTTCTATCTCCTTTTTCTCATTCTATGGCTTCTTGTTCTAGCTAAGCCTTGAAGGATTGCAGTAAACAAGAGGGTAGGTGGCACCCTGTTCTCACTTGTGATTTTAGTGGGCATACCTGAGTTTTCCTAACGTAGTAATGTTGACTATAGATTTGTCAAATATAGCCATTATCATATGGACATATGTTCATATATTCCAGCCTTCTTTTATCATGAAAAGTTGTTAGACTTTCACAAAGGTCTTTTCTGCATCTATTGACACAATCCCATTGTTTCTTTCCTTGAGTTCTATCTTTTACACTCTTTGGTCTCTATCTCTGACCATTACCTAACGTATCCTAGGGAGCAGGTCTCTGACATTGACATCTTCTAGAAACCAGATGTATCCACTATTCTAAAATATTTGTTAAGTGCCAGAGTTCCATGATAGATTAGAATGGATGTTAAGCCTGGCTCTGTTATATGTTGATGGAACTATCAACCTTTTCGGTCTTAAAGAACCCTTGTTACTTGTTTGTCAAACTGGGAGGGAAGTGCTTACTTCCCAGGGTGTTGAGGAATTAAGTATTAGAGCTTAAGACTTTTGTGCACAGTGAGTGCTCCTTAAGCAAGTTGGGAGAGGACAGACTGTCTATTCTCACCAGAGGGTACCCCAAAGGAAGCTTATGTGGTTGGCCCATGGTGGCCACCTCAAATAGATGCCTGTGAGTGCGTGTGGATTTTGTCACTGTAGACAAAATGGATGAGCAAATACCAGCTATTGCGACAGCATTGAAGTAGCCATGAGGTTTCTGATTCTTGAGAACTCTGTGGAAGCTAAATTTTGGTTTCCCCTCTCCCCTACCCTTGGAGAAAGACTTTGGAATGGAAACAGAGGATTCTGGTCCACAGTATCCTGGTGAGCACCATAGCAGGCCACACTGCCCATGTGAGGGATTATTCTTCCAGGGTCACTAGTAAAAGATCATCAGGTACTGTAGTTCCTCATTGCCCTATTTTTTAGTTATTGTGCTCAGGTTGAAGGGACAAAGAAAGACCAGCAGCCTGTCTTTCATTAATTCCCTCCTTAGTTCTCTGAGGTGGGATAGATATACCAGAGCCTGCCAAGCCCTCTCCTGCAGCTAAGTGCTAACATTCATATCTCTGCTCTGTGAAGCTGGAAATTTTACCAGTTGCTTCATGATCCTGCTATAATGTCATCCCCACCATGATGGACTGCACTTTCAAATTATGAGGCAAAGGAAACACTTTCCTTCTTGAGCTGATTCAGGTAGAAAGCAAACAAACAAACAAATAAATAAAACAAGAACTAATATTGCTCCAAAGAAGCACCCTACTCAGTTTTTGTCTAAATTTCTTCCACAGCTCCTGTATTTTCCTGCACAGTGGCTGATAGATGGAGATGAAGGCCCGCAGGTTGGCAGGCTGTCTCTCCTCACCTGCAGGTCTCCCTAGAACCAGAATCACCTTCCTGTCATAAGGCCATTCCCTGAAGCCCTGGACACTACTGAGGCTGTTACTGTGAGGTTTCATGATGTACAGGATTCCCTCACCTATTCCTGGCTTCTAAGGAATTGCTCAGATGAGAGTGTATGCCTCCCATAATGCCTTGTGGTTCATGAAGCTTGGTGAAGTCTATCACCACCACCACCACCAGCACCACCACTACTACCACCACCACCACCTCCACTGCTATATAGCCAAGGAAACATGAAGGAAAGACTGAAATCCATGATGTTTTTGTGTCTTTCCAACAAAAGCCAGCATTGGCATTCTGGGTCTATGGGACCTCATCAGATCTTGTCTACATCTCAGGAACAGGATTGGACATCAGAAGACAGGGACAATAAGAATGTTATAGACAAATGGATAAAACTAGTAAATATTATCAGAGTGATCTATCTCAGACGCAAAAGGACACACATTGTATGTACTCACTAATAATTGGACATTAGCCAAAAAATTGCAGAATTCCCAGGATACAATCTGCAGAACTCAGGAAGGTTAACAAGTCAAAAGGCCAAGTAAGGATGCCTCTATCCCACTTGGGAGGAAGAAGAAAGCAAGTACATGATGGTGGGAAGGAGGGAGGCACCTGGGTGGGAGAGAGGATATGGAGAGGAAAGGGAGAACATTATCAGGTATTGGGAGGGGGAAAACAGTATTAAGCCCTGAGGGCAAGCAGAAAGAATAGAAATAGGCAAACTCGGTAGTAGGGGGTAGGTGAGAGGACCCTCTAGAAGGTACCAGGGTCCTGGGAGTTGAGAGACTGTCAGGAATCAAAGGGAAGGACCTTAGATGAAATGCCCTACAGTGGGGAGAGGGAACTTACAGAGTCCACCTCCAATAGATGGACGTCAAGTAGATGGATGGAGTAGCCATCCCACAGTCAAAAGCTCAGACTTAGAATTGTTCCTGTCTGAAGGAACTGCAGAACAAAAATGGAGGAAACCATGAGAGAAAGGAGGTCCAGTGACAGGCCCAAATTGGGATCCAGTTGAAAAGGAGACCTAGGGCCCCGAGACTGTTACTGACACTATGGTGTGCTGCAGACAGGAGCCTAGCATGGCTGGCCTCTGAGAAGCGCAATAAGCAGGTGAAAGAGTCAGGTGCAGATATTTACACGCAACAAATATACAAAAGCTGATGACCCCTGTGGTTGAATAAGAAAAATCTGGAAGATGGACAGTGGTGGCACATGCCTTTAATCCCAGCAAAAGCTGGAAGAAACTGAGGAGGAGGCAATCCTATAGGAAGACAAGCAGTGTCAACTAACCTGGACCCCCAAGATCTCTCAGATACTGAGAAAAATCCAGGAGGCAAACACCATCTGATATCAGGCCCCCAGCACATATACAGCATAGAACTGCCAGGTTTGGACTCATTCAAAGAATATGCACCTAAAACTTGAAGAGACTTGAAGACCCAGTGAGGTCTGGTGTGGTGGGAGTGGGGTTGGGGACATCTTCCTAGATATGAGGGAGAGGAAGTTTTGGGGATGCCACAATCAGATGGTGGACCAGGAGGGGGAATAGTCTGGAGAATAAGAAATATTATAGAATAAATAAAAAAGAGAAAAAATAGAATGACAGTGTCTTTCCACGCTGCTGTGTATCGTCAGCTCTAATCTCAGGTGTCCTAGTTTCTTTCTATTGTGATAAAGCCATGGCCAGAAACAACTTGGGAAGAAAAAGGCTTATATCAGCATATACTTTGCACATCACAGGCCATTACTAAGGGAAGTGAGGACAGAAATGCAGGGCAGGAACCTTGATTCAGGAACTGAAACAGAGGCCATAAAAGAACATTGTTGATTACTTCCTTGCTTTTGATGGCTTGCTCTCATATGCCATCTACCCAAGATGCACAATCCACAATGAATGGGCTCTACCAAAGAATCATTAATCAAGGAAATATTCCATAGACTTGCTCACAATACAATCTGCTGGAGGATTGAGGCTCTCTCTTCCCATATGACCCTAGCATATATCACACTGAAAAAACTCACTAGCACAACACTGCAGGAATCTCTGTATGCTATTTGAGGGGACCATGCAACATGATCTGAAGACAACCAAATAAAATTTAGTTACCATCAATTGTTAACTTGACAGAGTTTAGAATCACCTACAAGGTTCTCAATAAGACATGGAGATAAGGATGCCAGGGGTAGAAAGCCAATAGGCAGCCTTCTTCTGTGGTTTCTGTTTCAGTTCCTGCTTGAGCTCCTGCCCTGGCTTTCCTAATCAATAGCCTATAGCTTGTAAGCTGAAGCAAATGTTGTCTCTCCAGTGCTTTTTGTCACAGTATTTATGGGACACAATGAAAGCGGTGCTAACAGGAAAATTCAGAGCCCTGAGTGCCTCCAAAAGGAAATGGGAGACAGAATACACTAACAGCTTAATGGCACACCTCAAAGCCCTGGAACAAAAAGAAGCAAATACACCAAAGAGGAGTAGAAGGCAGGATATCATCAAACTCAGGGCTGAAATCAATGAAGTAGAAACAAATAAAACCATACAAAGAATCAACAAAATTAGGAGTTGGTTCTTTGAGAAAATCAACAAGATAGATAAGCCCTTAGCCAGACTAGAGCAGAGGGCACAGAGACAGTATCCAAATTAACAAAATCAGTTAACGAAAAGGGAGAGAAAAAAACAGAAACTGAGGAAATTCAAAAAATCATCAGATCCTACTACAAAAGCCTGTATTCAACACAACTAGAAAATCTCGAGGAAATGGACAATTTCCTTGACAGATACCAAATACCAAAATTAAATCAGGATCAAATAGACCATCTAAACCGTCCTATAACCCCTGAAAAAATAGAAGTCGTCATTGGAAGTTTTCCAACCAAAAAAAGCACAGGTCCAGATGGTTTTAGTGCAGAATTCTATCAGACGTTCAAAGAAGACCTAACACCAGTACTCTTCAAACTATTCCACAAAATAGAAACAGAAGGAACACTACCCAACTCGTTCTATGAAGCCACAATTACGCTAATACCAAAAGCACACAATGATCCGACAAAGAAAGAGAATCTCAGGCCAATCTCTCTTATGAATATCAATGCAAAAATACTCAATAAAATTCTAGCCAACCGAATCCAAGAACACATCAAAACAATCATTTACCACGATCAAGTAAGCTTCATCGAAGGGAAGCAGGGATGGTTCAATATAAGGAAATCCATCAATGTAATCCACTATATAAACAATCTCAAATAAAAAAACCACATGGTCATCTGATTAGATGCTGAGAAAGCATTTGACAAAATTCAGCAACCTTTCATGCTAAAGGTCTTGGAAAGATCAGGAATTCGAGGCCCATATCTAAACATAGTAAAAGCAATTTACAGCAAACCGGTAGCCAACATCAATCTAAATGGAGAGAAACTTGAAGCAATCCCACTAAAATCAGGGACTAGACAAGACTGCCTTTCTCTCTCCATATCTTTTCAATATAGTACTTGAAGTTCTAGCTAGAGCAATTAGACAACAAAAAGAGGTCAAAGGGATACAAATTGGAAAGGAAGAAGTCAAACTATCACTATTTGCAGACGATATGAGAGTATACTTAAGCGACCCAAAGAACTCCACCAGAGAACTCCTACAGCTGATCAACAACTTCAGCAATGTGGCCGGATATAAATTCAACTCAAGCAAGTCAGTAGCCTTCCTATACTCAAAGGATAAGCAGGCTGAGAAAGAAGTAAGAGAAATGATACCCTTCATGATAGCCACAAACCGTATAAAGTATCTTGGCATGACTCTAACCAAACAAATGAAAGATCTGTGTGACAAGAACTTCAAGTCTCTGAAGAAAGAAATTGAAGAAGACCTCAGAAGATGGAAAAATCTGCCATGCTCATGGATTGGCAGGATTAATATAGTAAAAGTGACCATCTTGCCAAAAGCAATATACAGATTCAATGCAATCCCCATCAGAATCCCAACACAATTCCTCATAGAGTTAGAAAGAGCAATTCAAAAATTCATCTGGAATAACAGAAAATGCAGGATAGCTAAAACTATTCTCAAGAGTAAAAGAACCTCTGGGGGAATCAGTATCCTGGACCTCAAGCTGTACTACAGAGCAATAGTGTTAAAAACTGCATGGTATTGGTACAGTGACAGGCATGTAGATCAATGGAACATAATTGAAGACCCAGAAATGAATCCACACTCCTATGGTTACTTGATCTTTGACAAAGGAGCTAAAACCATCCAGTGGAAAAAAAGATAGCCTTTTCAACAAATGGTGCTGGCTCAACTGGAGGTCAACAGGCAGAAGAATGCAAATTGACCCATTCTTATCTCCTTGCACTAAGCTCAATTCTAAGTGGATCAAGGACCTCCACATAAAACCAGACACACTAAAACTAATAGAAAGGAAACTAGGGAAGAACCTTCAACTTATGGGCACAGGGGAGAATTTCCTGAATAGAATTCCAATACCTTATGTTCTAAGATCAAGAACTGACAAATGGGACCTCATTAAATTACAAAGTTTTTGCAAGGCAAAAGACACTGTCAAAAAGATAAAGCGGCAACCAACTAACTGGGAAATGATCTTTACCAACCCTACATCCTACAGAGGGCTAATATCCAATATATACAAAGAACTCAAGAAGTTAAAAACCAGAGAGGCAAGTAACCCTATTAATAAATGGGGTACAGAGCTAAACAAAGAGTTCTCACCTGAAGCTACCTAATGGTTGAGAAGCACTTAAAGAGATGTTCATAATCCTTAGTCATTAGGGAAATGCAAATCAAAACAACCCTGAGATCCCATCTCACACCAGTCAGAATGGCTAAGATCAAAAACACAGGAGATAGCAGTTGTTGGCGAGGATGTGGAGAAAGAGGAACACTCCTCCACTGCTGGTGGGATTGCAAGCTGGTACAACCACTCTGGAAAGCAGTCTGGCTTTTCCTCAGAAAACTGTGCATGACATTCCCAGAGGAACTGGCTACACCACTCCTGGGCATATACCCAGAGGCGTTCCCTGCATGCAATAAGGACACATGCTCCACTATGTTCATAGCAGCCTTATTTATAATAGCCAGAAGCTGGAAAGAACCCAGATGTCCCTCAATTGAGGAATGGATTCAGAAGATGTGGTATATTTACACAATGGAATACTACTCTGCAATTAAAAACAATGAATTCACGAAATTCCTAGGCAAATGGTCAGAACTTGAAAATATCATCTTTAGTGAGGTAACTCAATCACAAAAGAATACACATGGTATGCAGTCACTGATAAAGGGATATTAACCCAGAATCTCGGAATACCCTAGACACAATTCGCATATCAATAGATTTCCAAGAAGATGGAAGGAGAGACCCCTGGTCCTGGAAAGACTCGATGTAGGGGAATGCCAGGACAGAGAAGCGAGATTGGGTTGAATGGGGAAAAGAGGGAGGGAAGGGGGCTTATGGGACTTTCAGGGAGGGAGGAAACGGGAAAGGGGAAATGATTTGGAATGTAAAGAAAAAAACTTAGAAAATAAAATTAAATTTAAAAAAGGTGTAAATTTTTGGGGGGGATGGGGATAGGGGGTTTTCAGGGGGAATGTGGAAAGGGGATAGCATTTGAAATGTAAATAAAGAAAATATCTAATAAAAACAGTAAATTTGCTAAGAAAAAAGAAGTGGTATTATTGAATACAGATAAGCTCAGAAGCAGGCTATGGCATGCAGTTGAACAGGGAGACCAGTTTAGCTGCTCTCAGGAGTAACCAGCTCTGTAGGGTATATTCTTCAGGCTATAAACATCTGGGGAAGAGGAAGTTATGGAGAACATTCTCTGCACACATGGAGAACATTCATACTTGGAGCAGAGGAACACTTTGCCATCCCACTAATCTTTACTCAATGAAGGTTTGCCCTTATTACGGGTCTGAGTCATTGGTCATTGACAGAGCTGTGCCAGTGTCAAATTATACACATTCATTTGGCGTTTGGTTAGTTCCCTACAGAACCACTCATGAGTCACATCTTTCTTAGCCTCTTGGAAATGTTCCAGTTCATTTGGCTAATGATGCCATCATGGTGCAAAAGCATGCTAGGAAACAACAGACATGGCAACCCGAATAAGAAACTGAGAACTCACATCTTTTTTTTTTTAATGTGGAACAAGTTCACTAGTTTATGCTGCTTCTCTCTGAATCTTACATGCAAGGTGACTAAGAAATTACCTTATAGAATAAAACCTAATCCTCAGTCTTCTTGCTCCTTTTCTGAATTCTTAAACACAATTTTAAGGAAGTTTTCAGACAACCCTTCTCTGTCCTCTCAGGCCCATGACAGTTTATTCCAACTTCATTATTTCCGACAAACCTCAGATGCAGGCTGTGACACTGTGTCAGGGCCAGTAATAGATGGGAATATACCCAGCTGTCAGGCTGCTGAGCTCCATGTAGGCTGGGCTGGACAGTGTGCCTGTGTCCAGTGTGCTTCTGTCCTCAAACTTTTTTTCAATTTTTTATTAGATATTTGCTTTATTTACATTTCAAATGGTTTCTCCTTTCCGGTATACCCCTCCAAAAACACCCTATCCCATCTTCCCTCTTCCTGCTCACCTCCCCCCGCCAATTTCCTAACTTGAACTCCCCTATTCTGGGAAATTGAGCCTTCACAGGACCAATGACCTGCCCTCTCATTGATGTCTGAAATGCTCATCTTCTGCGACATATGTACCTGGAGCCATGGGTCCCTCCATGTGTACTCTTTGGTTGGTGCTTTACTCCTTGGGAGTTCTGGGGGTACTACCAGTATATATCATTGTCCCTTCTTCAGGACTGCAAACCTTTTCAGCTCCTTGGGTCCTCCCTTTAGCTGCTCCATTGGGGACCCTATGATCATTCTATTGGTTGGCTGTGAGCCATGGCTGTTATGATCCACTTTCTAATAAGGATCACAGTAATAAGGATCACTTTGGTTTTCCTTCATCTTGAGCTTCAAGTGGTCTGTGAGTTGCATATTGGGTTTTCCAAGCTTTTGGGCTAATATCCACTTATCAGCGAGTGCATACAATGTGTGTTCTTTTGTGATTGGGCTACCTCACTCAGGATTTTCTACTTCTGTCCATTTGCCTAAGAATTTCATGTATTCATTGTTTTTAATAGCTGATAGTACTCCATTGTGTAAATGAACCACATCTTCTGAGTCCATTCCTCTTTTGAGGGACATCTGGATTCTTTCCAGCTTATGGTTATTATAAATAAGGCTGCTATGAACATAGTGGAGCATGTGGCCTTATTACATGCTGGAGCATCTTCTGAGTATATGCCCAGGAGTTGTATAGCTGGGTCTTCAGGTAGTACAATGTCCAGTTTTCTGAGGCACTGCCAAACTGATTTCCATAGTGGTTTTACCAGCTTGCAATCCCACCAGCAATGGAGGAGTGTTCCTCTTTCTCCACATCCTCTCCAGCATTTGCTGTCCCCTGAGTTTTTTATCTTGGCCATTCTGATTGGTATGAGGTGCAATCTCAGGGTTGTTTTGATTTGCTTTTCCCTGATGACTAAGGACTGAACATTTCTTTAGGTGTTTCTCAGCCATATGTTATTGCTCAGTTGAGAATTCTTTTTTAGGTCTGTACCCCATTTTTAATAGGGTTATTTGGTTCTCTGCAGTCTAACTTCTTGAGTTCTTTGTATATATTGGATATTAACACTCTATCAGATGTAGGATTGGTAAAGACCTTTTCCCAATCTGTTGGTTGTCATTTTGTCCTATTGACAATATGCTTTGCCTTACAGAAGCTTTGCAATTTTAAGAGGTCCCATTTGTCAATTCTTGGTCTTAAAGCATAATCTATTGGTATTCTCTTCAGGAAATATTCCCCAGTACCCCTGTGCTCCAGGTTCTTCCCCAATTTCTCTTCTAGTAGAGTCAGTGTATCTGGTTTTATGTGGAGGTCCTTGATGTACTTGGACTTGAGTTTTGTACAGGGAGATAAGAATGGATCAATGTGCATTCTTCTACAAGTTGACTGCAAGCTGACCCAGCAACATTTGTTGAAAATGCTGTCTGTTTTTTCACTGGATGCTTTTGCCTCCTTTGTCAAAGATCAAGTGACCATAGGTGTGACGGTTCATTTATAGGTTTTCAATTCTATTCCATTGATCTACCTGATGTCACTATACCAATACAATTCAGTTTGGAGTTTTTGTTTTGTTTTGTTTTGATTTGGTTTTGGTTTTTTTGAATCAAGGTTTCTCTGTGTAGCCCTGGTTGTACTGGAACTCACTCTGTAGACCAGGCTGGCCTCGAACTCATAAATCCACATGCCTCTGCCTACAAAGTGCTGGGATTAAAGGCATGTGCCACCACTGCCCAGCACTACAATGCAGTTTTTATCACTATTGCTCTGTAGTATAGCTTGAGGTCAGGGATGGTGATTCCACCAGAAGTTCTTTTATTGTTGAGAATAGTTTTTGCTATCCTGGCTTTTTTGTTATTCCAGATAAATAAGGAAATTGCTCTTTCTAACTATGAAGAATTGAGTTGGAATTTTGATGGGGATTGAATTGAATCTGTAGATTGCTTTAGGCAAGATGACCATTTTTACTATATTAGCCCTGCTAATCCATGATCAAGGGAGACATTTCCATCTTCTGAAATCTTCAATTTCTTTCTTCAGATACTTGAAGTTCTTGTCATACTGATCTTTCACTTGCTTGGTTAGAGTCACACCAAGGTATTTTATATTATTTGTGGCTATTGTCATTTCCCTAATTTCTTTCTCAGTCTCTTTATCCTTTGAATATAGGAAGGCTACTGATTTGTTGGAGTTAATTTTAGATCCAGTCACTTTGCTGAAGTTATTAGGTTTAGGAGTTCTCTGGTGGAATTTTTGCGGACACTTAAGTATACTATCATATCATCTGCAAATAGTGATACTTTGACTTCTTCCTTTCCAATTTGAATACCTTTGAACTCGTTTTGTCGTCTAATTGCTCTGACTAGGACTTTGCGTATTATATTGAACAGGTAGGGAAAGAGTGGACAGCCTTCTCTAGTCTCTGATTTCAGTGAGATTGCTCAAGTTTCTCTCCATTAATTTGATGTTGTCTTTTACTATGTTTAGGTATGGGCCTTGAATTCCTGATCTTTCCAAGACTTTTATCATGAAGAGGTTTTGGATTTTGTCAAATGCTTTCTCAGCATCTAATGAAGTGATCATGTTGGCTTTTCTTCATTGAGTTTGTTTATATAGTGAATTACGCTGATGGATTTCCGTATATTGAACCATCTTTGCATCCCCAGGATGAAGCCTTCTTGATCATGGTCGATGATCGTTTTGATATCTTATTGGATTTGGTTGGCAAGAATTTTATTGAGTATTTTTGCATCGATATTCATAAGGGAAATTGGTCTAAAATTCTCTTTCTTTGTTGGGTCTATGTGTGGTTTAGGAATCAGAATAATTGTGTCTTCATAAAAGGAATTGGGTAGTGTTCCATTTCTATTATGTGGAATAGTTTGAAGATTATTGCTATTAGCTCTTCTGCTATTAGCTCTTCTTTGAAGGTCTGATAGAAATCTGCATTGAATTCATCTAGTCCGGGGCTTTTTTTTTTTTTTTTTTTTTTGGTTTGGAGACTATTAATGACCGCTTCTATTTCATAAAGGAGTTATAGGGTTGTTTAAATTTGCTATCTGGTATCTTTTTTGAAAATTGCCCATTTCATCTAGATTTTCCACTTTTTTATAGTAGAATCTGATGATTTTTTTGGATTTCCTCAGTATCTGTTGTTATGCCTCTCTTTTCATTTCTGATTTTGTTGTTTTGGATACTGTTTCTGTGCCCTCTGATTAGATTGGATAAGGGTTTATCTATTTTGTTTTTTTTCTAAAGAACAAGCTTCTGGTTCAGTTGATTCGTTTTATACTTCTTTGTGTTTCTACTTGGTTGATTTCAGTCCTGAGTTTGATTATTTCCAGTCATCTACTCTACTCCTCGTGGGTACATTTGCTTCATTTTGTTCTAGAGCCTTCAGCTGTGCTGTTAAGCTGTTAGTGTATGCTCTTTCCAGTTTCTTTTTGGAGGCACTCAAGCTATGAGTTTTCCTCTTAGTACTGCTTTCACTGTGTCCCATAAGTCTGGGTATGTTTTGCCTTTATTTTCATTAAATTCTAAAAAGTCTTGAATTTCTTTCTTTATTTCTTCTTTTACCAAGTTATTGTTGAGTAGAATGTTGTTCAGTTTCCATGTGTATATGGACTTTCTGTTGTTTTTGTTGCTATTGAAAACCAGTTTTAATGCAGGGTGATCTGATAGGGTACATACTTATTTCAATCTTCTTTTATCTGCTAAGGTCTCTTTTGTGACTGAGTATATGGTCAATTTTGTAGTAGGTACCCTGAGGTGCTGAGAAGAATGTATATTCCTTTCTTTTAGGATAAAATGTTCTACAGAAATCTGTTGAATCCATTTGGTTCATAAATTCTGTTAGTTTCAATGTTTCTCTGTTAAATTTGTGTTTCCCTGATCTGTCCATCGATGAGAGTGGGGTGTTGAAGTCTCCCACTATTATTGCATAGGGTGCAATGTGTGCTTTTAGCTTTAGTAGAGTTTCTTTATGAATGTGGGTGCCCTTGTATTTGGAGCATATATGTTTAGAATTGAGAGTTCATCTTAGTAGATTTTTCCTTTGATGAGTATAAGTTGTCCTTCCTTGTCTTTTTTCATTCCTATAGGTTGAAAGTCGATTTTATTAGATATTAGAATGACTACACCAGCTGATATCTTGAGACCATTTTCTTGGAAAATTGTTTTCCAGCCTTTTAATCTGAGGTAGTGTCTGTCTTTGTGCCTGAGGTGAGATTCCTGTATACAACAAAATGTTGGGTCCTGCTTATGTATCCAGTCTGTTAGTCTATATATTTTTATAGGCAAATTGAGTCCATTGATACTAAGGAGAAGTGATTGTTGCTCCCTGTTATTTTTGTTATTAGAGGTGGAGGTATGTTTATGTGTCTCTCTTCTTTTTGGTTTGTTAAAAGAAAATTAATTTCTTGCTTTTTTGACTGTGTAGTTTCCTTCCTTTTTAGTGTTTCTATTCATTATCCTTTGAAGAGCTGGATTTGTGGACAGATATTGTGTAAATTTGTTTTTGTCATGGAATACCTTGGTTTTTCCATCTTTGGTAATTGAGGGGTTTGATGGGTATAGTAGACTGGGTTGGCATTTGTGTTCCCTTAGGGTCCATATGACATCTGCCCAGGATCTTCTGCCTTTCATAGTCTCTGGTGAGAAGTCTGGTGTAATTCTGATACGTCTGCCGTTATATGTTACTTGACATTTTCCCTTGCTGCTTTTAATATTCTTTCTTTGTTTAGTGCATTTAGTGTTTTAGTTATTATATAATGGGAAGAATTTCTTTTCTGGTCCAAACTATTTGGAGTTCTATAGGTTTCTTGTATGTTCATGGGCATTTCTTTCTTTTGGTTAGGGAAGTTTTCTTCTATAAATTTGTTGAAGACATTTACTGGCTCTTTAAGTTGGAAATTTTCACTCTTTTCTATACCTATAATCCTTAGGTTTGTACTTCTCATTTTGTCCTGGATCTCCTGGATATTTGGGTTAGGTTTTTTGCATTTTTCGTTTTCTTTGACTGTTATTTCAATGCTTTCTCTTGTGTATTCTGCATCTGAGATTCTCTCTTCTATCTCTTGAATTCTGTTGTTGATACTTATATCCATGACTCCTGATTTCTTTCCTAGGGTTTCTATATCCAGAGTTGTTTCCCTTTGTGATTTCTTTATTGTTTCTACCTCCATATTTAGATCCTCGATGGCTTTGTTCAATTCCTTCACCTGTTTTGTTGTGCTTTCCTGTAGTTCTTTAAGGGCTTCTACCTGTTTACCTGTGTTCTCCTGTACTACTTTTTTTTATTTTATTTTTTTAATTTACATTCCAAATCACTTCCCCTTTCCCGTTTCCTCCCTCCCCGAAAGTCCCATAAGCCCCCTTCCCTCCCTCTTTTCTCCATTCAACCCCCTCTCGTTACTCTGTCCTGGCGTTCCCCTACATCCAGTCTTTCCAGGACCAGGGGTCTCTCCTTCCATCTTTTTAGAAATCTATTGATATGCGGATTGTGTCTAGGGTATTCCGAGATTCTGGGTCAATATCTCCTGTACTACTTGAAGGGAGTTATTTATGTCCTTGAAGCCCTCTATCAGCATCATGAGCTGTGATTTTAAATCAAAATCTTGCTTTTCCAATGTGTTGGGGTATCCAGGACTTGCTGCTGTGGGAGAATTGGGTTGGGATGTTGCCATGTTTCCTTGATTTCTGTTAGTAATGTTCCTAAGTTTGCCTTTTGCAATCTGTTTATCTCTGGTGTTAGTTGGTCCTGCTGTCTCTGGCTGTCACTTGTCCCTCCTGTGGGCCTGCAAACTTGTCTCAGCACCACTGTGTGACCAGTTCTCCCCTGGCACAGAGTGCTATGGTGCTACCCCACTCCTGGATACAGGTGGAGCCCGTATGGACCCTGACCTGGCTGCTCTGCCACTCCTGTAATCCTGTGATCTATGAGCTCCTGGCTTTATCTGCCCCCACAGTCACTGGAGAGAAGATGGTAGCTTCACTTCCAAAGCCAGGAGTCAAATCACTCCCTGCAGAGTGGTTCTTCCCTGGCAGGATCAATGTACTGACTACTGTGGCACTGCTCATCTTGTGGGTGCAGGTGGAGCCCAGATGGACCCTGTACTCTAATTTCTGATATCTCTCTCTCTCTCTCTCTCGTCTCCTGGATACCTCATCTCCTATATTCTACCTCAGCACATTGGTCATAGGCTTCTTCATTGCCAGGTGATATTTAGAAGAGATTTTCATTACAAAAATGAAATTTAGATGCTCAAAAACTAGACAAAAAATGTATGATAAATAAAAGGGATTCATAACAATAACGAAATTACAGTTATGAAGTAGCAACAAAAATAATGTTATGGGTGGAAGTACCTACAACATGAAGAACTGTATTAAAGTGTTGCAGTGTTAGGAAGGATGAGGATCACTTCCCTAGAATATATTGTAGTCTGACCTCCTTGTAAGCATCCTATCTTAAAATATCCTTGTGTTTCACTTTCATTCCATTACTAAAAAAGTTTCACTCCAAGATGGAAGACTTTTTAACTCTGGAGGAAACTGCTACATAACACACTTATAACAAGGGATTTTCAGCATCTGATTTACTAGTTGTTTCAGTTGGCCAAGTTGTTTAAACTGCTCCAGTTTAGTCATCAGTAAATGTCTCTTATAATAGAGCTTAAATCAATATGGATGAGGATCTAAAGAATAAATATGGTAAAGCAGAGGTAATTGCGACTGACTGTAACTATAATTAATAAATGTTGGATAATTTTATTAGAAGAAAAGATAAACAAAGTAGACGCAAGCATCAAGCTTATCTTTCTCTTACCATTGTTTTTAGTAAAACCTTTATCTACTACCTCTTGATGTGACTTCCATATGTAGAGTTTGTATATTTATAGTTTCCTCTGAGTGAAAGTATCTGAGAGTGTGGTTTATAAAAGAATGAGGATTATGTATAACATATATTTGAGGATCAAGGACCCATGTTGGTTCTGTTGAAAGCATCATGGCACATTGAGACTCATCAGAAAAGTTTGTAGAACACTACACTATGGGAATGAATGGGAGGCATCAAGTTTTTTCTGTGAATCATGTCAGCACTGAGACCTAACCAGGATTTCACTGGAAATGGATCAGTTTTCTGAGCTCAGCACTTTCAACTCATCACTGTGATCTGGACATCAAAATAACCTCTCCTGCAATATCCATGAAGACCAATCTTTGATAAGAGCATCTCTTGATAGAAATTTGGAATTACAGTCAAACCATGATTTTTTGTAAAGATCCTTCTCCAGCTTCTGGTGCAAAGTTTTCATCCTTTCATGATAACCTCAATGTCCTTCCTCAATTGAATGTCCAGTTTCAGCCTCCAGATAAATATTATTCTGGTGAGGTTTCCTCTTAGAGAGAACTCCCATCTTGAACCCATGCATAGAACAGAGAGTGAACAAGAGGTGGTATTAGGACTTTAGGTTAAACCTGCCCTAAGCTGCTTTCATGTGTCCATGACTGCCCCTCCAGAGGCCTCTAGCTATGCCTCTCTCCCTCTACAGTTTTCTATTATTTCTTTTTAAATTTACTTGTAAATGTAAATTTACTTGTAAATTCAGAGCTTGAATCCTGAAGCTGTGCATATGGAAATTAAGGCACATGGAAACAATACTACATGGAACCCAGATGTTCCACTTGAGGACTGACCCAGGAAAAGTCTACCTGTTAACACTGGAGTTTGGGAGACTCAAAGCTGATGGGAAGTCATGGGAGCCTCAGGAGAGTCTAACTCCAGAGCGGACACATCACAAACTATGAAATGGTTTGGGATTGAGTACACCCGAGGGTCAAAATGAGCAAAGTTAGAGTTGTCTACTTCGTGCAAACTTTCTGATCCCTCCTCAAGGAATTGCAAGATAACTCAGATAAAGTTTGTTCCCAGCTCTCCCCTGACAGCTATTATTCAGACCACAGGGAATGAGATCAAATGAGGAGAAGATGCTCCATATTTGATCTCATGGGAGGATGCCAGGTATCCATGCTCTCCAGTGAGAACTTGTCATTTTCTACAAACACTAAAATTACACATTGTTGATATGAATTAAAAACTCCCTTAATCCAAGCCTGTGTAGGATCTCCTCAGGCACAGAGTCCTTTCCTGCCATGCCCTTCTGGGTAACTGACTTGCACCCAAGTGCATATTCACAAGGTGGTTTGGTCCCAGGAAGGCTGAGAAAAAAGTTGTTTGTGGGCTACAGGGACGTTTCCTGTATCTACAATGGAGAAGCTGTGCTCATACATCTTCTCTGTATTGGAAACTGTGTTCTGTATGGGTAACGAACATGTTTTCTTCTGAGGATATTAATTTTCTGTAATTCCTAAAATTCATCAAATTTGCACACTTCTGGAATAGCCATAGATTTTTGTTTGCATTCATTTTTTTAAAGTAAATTGATTCTCAGTGTCAGCACTTGAGTCACACAGTGAATTTCTTGGCTTATTTTCCCTACCGATTTCCTCATGTTACTAATGAAAGCTTAAACCCACATCTTAGTATAATGTTTTCAGCTCTGTCTTTGTGTAGAATTGTTATTGGACTTCACTTCTTTGGTTTCATGAATTTAGATATTTTGGAGCTATGGTGGTTTGAATATGCTTAGCCCCAGCAGTGGCACTATTAGGAGTTATGGCCTTGTTGCAGTATGTGTGTCCTTGTTGGAAGAAGTGTGTCATTGTGGGCATGGACTTTAAGACCCTTATCCTAGCTGTCTGGAAAACAGTCTTTTCCTGTTTGCCCTTGGCACAAGATGTAGAACTCTCAGCTCTTCAATTCCTATGCCTGCCTGGATGGTGCCATGCTCCCACTTTGATAAATATGTACTGAACCTCTGAATCTTTAATCTAGTGTCAATTAAATGTTGTCCTTATTAGAGTTGCCCTGGTCATGGCATCTGTTCATATCAGTAAAACCCTAAGTAAGACATAAGTTGGTGCCAGGGACTGCAGTATTGCTGTGATAGACCTGACCATGTTTTGTTTGGAAGATTATGGACTTTGGGACTTTGGATTTAGAGTGCAGTGGGATGCTATAAGTGGAAGTTAATTGGACATTCTAATATGAATATGAAAGGCTTTGTTGCTGAAGGTGATTTGAACTGTGGAAGCCTGGCTCTAGATGTTTCACAGAAGAAGAATATTAATATGTGACCCAAGCCTTTTGAAGGAGCCCAGAATAGCAGGTGTAAATCCCAGACACTGGAACAAGAATCTGTAGTATTAAAGTTGTTTTGTAGAACCAAAGGTGGCAAGCTGCCATAGCTCTGTAATAATCTTCTGCAGAAAACTGCTCAGGATACATCCCAGGTAAAGGAGTTTGTTGCAGTCAACGAAGATGAAAATGGAGTTTGAGATCTCAAAACCACTTTGATATCAGATATAGAGAGGAAGAGTTTGGAGTTTGCCCAGCTGGATTTCTGCCTTGCTTTGGGGATTACAGTTAAGTGATTGGATGAACACGAAGAGAATTTGAACTTAGGATTTTTTATTTTGGATGTTTGAGACTTCTATAGATGATTAAGGCATTGGAAATTGGCCTAAATATATTTTTATTGTACTATGACTAGGTATGGCCCCCATAGACTCATGTATTTGAGCAAGCCTATGGGGGCCCATGGGTGGAATGTAGTGGATTGAATATGGTTGGCACAAGGAGTGGCACTATTAGGAGGTATAGCCACATTGGAGTAGTTATTGCCTTTTTGGAAGAAGTGGGTCACTGGGGTAGTGGGCTTTGAGACCCTCTTACTAACTTCCTGGAATATAGTCTTCTCTTATTTACATTTGGAACAAATGTAGAACTCTCAGGTCCTCCTGCACCATGCCTGCCTGGATCCTACCATGTTCCTGCCTTGATGATAGTAGACTGAACTTCTAAACTTGTAAGCCAGCTCCAATTAAATGTTACCTTCTAAGGGTTGCCTTGGTCATGGTATCTGTTCACAGTAATAAAACTCGAACTAAAACAGAAGCTTTCCAAAAAAATGAAGCTGCAGGTTCAAAGCTGCACTGTAGACAGCCTCACACTGTGCTGGGTCTCACTCCCAGTTCATCTAGAGCTATTAGATCTCAGAAACTGTCCTTAGCCTGAGATCTGACCCATGAGATGTCTAAGCTAAGGAACATGGTTGCCAATTATGAACTATCAAGTCTATGGTGAACTTGGTTGTGGTTTTCCTAGGTCCTAAGAATAGGAATATATGACTCCTGAAGCTTTGGAGAAGCAATTGCAAAGCACTCAAATAATGGGAAAAGCTGGATTTTGTTGCTTTCTCTAGATCTGGTCACTCTTACTAGCTCCCATGATTCCCCAAACTGTGTTTTCTCATGGTGTTAGGAACAGATAAACAGAATTCTTAGCCCAAGTATTGTTCATGGTTTACCCCATCACCACACACACAGTCCCTTTTCTTCATTTCCACTCTGCGCAGTGTCAACATCTGTTTACCAATGGTTTTCCTTATATGAGACATTGTTGGCTTCTTCCCCACTGTCTTCCAAGCAGTTATCCAAGTATAATTGTTAGATAAATAATAATACCTGATGTAACTCCAATCTAAACAGAACCTACTTTCATGAAGCAGAGCTAGGCCCACTGTACCAAGCCTCAGTACACTATTCAGTGAGACCCAGCAGGGGTGAGAGTGATGGCAAAGGTGAACTGTGTGACAATGGCAAAACAAAATCACACAGTTTCATAAACATAGGGACAGACAGGTGTTTTTCAGACCTGCCTACAACCCTGCTCTTTACACAGCTACTCAACACCAGGGTGTATGTAGGCTGCATCCATGTTACAGAGGATGACACAGATACTCTGCCTTCCTCCTCCCTGGATGCAGTGCACCCACAGGGCCATTAGCACCCAGCATGCAGTGGCTTCTGCAGAGATATTTTTCTCTTTCATTCCAGTCTCTACTTCCCACCAGATGATCAGATGACAACGTCAAGTCATTGTTGTGCTAAACACTGGTCACTTGTTTGAGGCCTATTGATGATGCCATGGATCTCAGGTTGTCTGTGATTTGTGTCACTGAAGGATGACACAGTGTGTACAGTCATGGGTCCCTGACTTCATGTAGAACAGGGGGCTATCTTAGTGCTCCTAAGTAGTTGAAGCATTTACAGTTGCTCTATCAAGGAATGCTCTGGATTCTTCTGAACATTTTCTACTCCAGATGCATTGTATTCTCTTTTTTTCCCTCTAAGTCTTTCTTTCCTCCTCTCCAACCTATTTCAAAAGTCAAAATTTAAATGTTTTTACAAACTATCCCCATCAGTTCTGAATTATAAATTATGAATTCTAACATTTTCCCTATTGGTTCATTTCATATTTCTTTGACTTTTTTAAGATTGTAGTACAATTATATGAGCTATCTGTTCCCTTATCTCTCTCTCTCAAAACCCTTCAAAATAATCCCCCTGCTGTCTTTTGCTTTCATGCCCTCTTTTTATCACATAAAACATTTTCCGAAATGCATAACTTCAACATGCTCAGTCTGTTTAATGTCACTTGTATGTTTGTTTTCCATGCTGACATTTGGTTTTGGACACACAATTTGTGTTCTCTCCTGGAGAAGATGATTGCTCCTGTTCTCAGCCTGTAGCTCCTTAGTAGCCTGTAGTTCTCTGTGTAGGCTGAGTAGTGGACATTTCTGTACCTTGACATGACTAATTGGTGTCTTTGGTTAGCTCATGTTTAGGCAGCCACATCTCCTCAATACAACCAGGAGACACAAGCTCACAGCAAACTCCCTGATCAACCAACTGTTCAGTATTTCCACCCATCTTCTGGAGTGTTCTCTGAGCCTTGGTGGCAGGAGTTCTTGGTAGATGGATCCACTGAGATCTACAACTCTATACACCTTTGTTGTTGTTTTCTCTGGGACAGTGGATCATGTCAGGAAACTTGGTAAGTTAGAGGAGGTCTGAGACCCCAGAAATTGAGTAAAAACACCTGGGACAGTAGGTGCCTACTAGGTCCTTGCCAGATTCCTAGCTTGTATCACATCAAACATGTAGCCAAAACCAGAGTCCATGTTAAATATGGACTTCAAGGCTCTATGGGTTTAACCAATAAACTTCCATTCCTAGACATTTCTTCCCACAAAGGTATTTAAACTTTGGGCCAACCTTCCAAAAAAACAGGTTCACATCCATTTTCCACTTTGAACAACCAATAAACAGTTTGGAAGTAAGGACTGTCTCTTTCATCTACTACCACTCCACTATGGGGAGCATGGAGATAGCCTTAGCCTACAGAGCCTTGCTGCCTAAGTCTCCCATAGAAGGACTCTTTGTCCTACTGTTTCCTTCCCAGCTGAGCTAAGCAGGAGCTCACAGACCCAGCCTAGGGCTAGTCTCTGTCTTCAACCCATGGGCTCCCAATGGTCCTGGCCTTTTCACAGGCCACTGCCCCCCCCACATTTCATTCCTAACTTATCTGCATGGTTTTCAAGTGTTGACTAGATATCCAGAAGGAAATATCAGCTTCCACCTGCCCACAGTCTAACTGTAGTTTTATTTAACACCCCAATTTTACATGCCAAAAGAGAGAAAAGTACAAGTATATTCACACTGATATTTGATTCTTGGAGTTTTTCCTCAGGAGCATCATGACAGAAGATTAAAATCATAAAATTGGATGCAGAGTCATTTAGAATTCAGAGAAAGACCAGGATTTCAAACTGTTTGGAAAGGGAACCTGGCTCCATCACTCTACAGTTTGGGTCATTTTTGTCTTTTCTGTTTCAAGAGGGAAAATCAGTCATTAAAACAGCTGAATTGTCTCTCCCAGGCCACATGACAAGGCAGTGCATTGGAAAATGATCCGCTTACATGTTTATAGAGATCACTCTGAAGCAGTTCCATGTATAGAGCATGCTCTTTCATACCTAGCATCCTCTGACACAGGTACAGAACTGACTGTCCACATGTTCTAGAGGAGGTGACTGGAGTTCTGCATGCCTAAGGTCACATTCTGAGTGAATGGCAGTGGGTAGAATTTGATTCAGAGTCCAAATTGGTAATCTTTTGTTCTGGACATTTATTGAGAATATTTGGCCTGGCTGGACAGTGTTGGCACATTTCTTTAATCCAACCACTTCAAAGGTAGAAGCTGGAAGATCTTTGAGTTAGAGGCTAGTCTGGTCTACAGAGTGAGTTCTACAACAGCCAGGGCTACACCAAGAAATGGTGTTTGAGAAACAGAGAGCTAGGAGAGTGAAGGAAGGAAAGGGAAGAGGAAATTTTTGGTATGGGGGAGGGAAACACACATACAAACAAAGAGACAGACAGACAGAGAATGAATATTAACCCTAGAGGTGGTGGTAAAGAAGCAGAATAAAGCAGACACTGAAATAAAATGACCCTATACACTTGAAGCCATGGGCACACAGTCCTCCAGGAGGGCATATTTCTACTTTTGTGCAATCTTCTCCATTCCAATTCACCAGATATGTAAAGCTATTGTGTATTTGACACTCAAGTGAGATGCAGCACTTGCCTCAGAATAAACCAAACCCATGAATCAGGAGATTCTTAGAACTCATGGACATATTTAATGTACAAGAAAGTTTATATTCGGAAGTAGTGCCACAATAGTACACAAAATTCAGACTTCATTGGAAAGCATTAGAACAGTGGGGACAGTGAGGAGGGTTTTGTGGTGGTATGAACTGGAGCTGAGTTTGGTGACATGGAATCAGAATGAGATGACATCTTGTTACCAGCTCGGGATTGGTTGGCATTTTTGAGTAAGTCCATACATTGTATTGAAAAGTTTTCTCTTTTCTTCTCAGAATTTTGCCATTTACTTCCTACCCACATACAATGAAAAAAGCCAACTTACTGCATACTAGCACAAACATAACAATTGCCTTGCTTGCTGAAGTGAGTGTTGGGATATCATCTAACAGTGTCCTTTTTTGCCAACCTCTGTGTGCTCCTTGGTGAGAACAGCCCTAAGCCCATTGATCTCTACCTTGCTTTCTTGTCTCTAACCCAACTAATGCTGCTTATAATTATGGAACTCATAGCTGTGGACATGTTTATGCCCTGGGGAAGACAGGGTTCTACCATATGCCAATCCTTTATCTATTTGCAAAAGCTTCTGAGGGGCCTCACCCTTTGTGCTTCCTGTCTGCTGAATGTCCTTTGGACCATCACCCTTAGTCCTAGAAGCTCCTATTTAGCAAAGCTTAAACATAAATCTCCCCATCACATCTCAGGTGCCTTTCTTTCTGTGTTCTCTATATGTCTCTCAGCAGTCACTTGTTAGTGCCAATTACTACGACCTCCAATTTGACCTCAGAGAATTTTCTGTATGTTACTCAGTCCTGCTCACTTCTACCCATGAGTTACTCCAGATGTTTTCCACACCATGTCATCAGGGATGTTTTCCACACCAGTAGTCATCAGGGAAGTCTTTCTTATCAGTCTCATGGCCCTATCCAGTTGATACATGGAGGCTCTCCTATGGAGGCACAAGAAGCAGGCCTGGCATCTTCACAGCACCAGCATTTCTTCAAAAGCCTCCCCAGAGTAAAAGGTGACCAGGACCATCATGCTGCTCATGAGCTTCCTTGTGGTTTTCTATATCTTAGACACTGTTATCTTCCACTTAAGGATGATGTTCAAGGATGGCTCCACATTCTACTGTGTCCAAATTATTGTGTCCCATAGCTATGCCACAGTCAGGCCTTTTGTGTTTATTTACACTGAAAAGCATATTATTAAGTTTTTAAAGTCAATGTGTCGCAGAATAGTAAACACTTGATTTTTCAGTAATGGGTATGAACCGTGAATAAAATCTAATATGTTGTCATCAGAACATATTAGCATCATTGTCATCAGAGCATGCTAGGAACATTCTGTGGCTTAATTTGATATATGAAATTATTTTTCTCTGTTAAATCTGTTTACTTTCTCTATGGATGACAATCATATAAAAGAAAATTAAACTATATACCCTCTCAGATATCATATAAGATTTCTATCTCTCAGTGCAATTTCAAAGGAGATCTATGAGACAGCTCTCACTTGTCCTGGCTTTCACATTGCTTTTAAGTTCTGAACAAGGATATATTTTTAAGATTTAACAGTGTGTGTGTGTGTGTGTGTGTGTGTGTGTGTGTGTGTGTGTGTGTGTGAACTTGAGTGCAGGTGCTCACGGAGGATATAGGTCAGGTATTCTGGAGCTCTATCAATAGGCCCTTGTGGCCTACCCAGTGTGTGCTTGTAGACTTTCAGTCTTCTAAGGAGTAGGATGCTTAACCACTGAGCCATCTCTCTGGCACATTCCATTACTTTATGTGACAGCCATGAAGTTTTCAATAAATAAATTGCCTCGGTTGTTCATATTTGGCAAAATATGTAAGGAAACATTATATTGAGAGCCATTTATCACATGACTCAGAAAATACACACATACACATGGAGCCAAAACTATATCCAGAGAACCATACTGTCATTTGCACAATGATGCTTAGATAGATTTAAAATCATGAAATGTAGGAATAGCCACTATTTGGCAATGTCAGGATGTAGGATCAGATCGCAGTCTCCCATGCTGAGGAATGTTAGATGTAATCCTCCAGGAACATCTTGAATATCTACCCTGCCAGAGAGATACAAATAGAGTGAATTGCAAAGGACAGATCTTAGAGGACTCAAATTGATAGAGATGATAAACAGAGTACTTTATATGGGGTCAAAATATGCATGTTTAAATAGTAAATTAGAAATAGATAATTTCTTAGCTGTAGTATCAGTAAATATCATGAAAACTGTGGGTTTGTAGCATGCCTGCATACTGGAGATTAAATCAAACCTCCCCAGAGCTCACTTTGTGCCGGGGAACCCAAAATCAACTGCTCATTTACACAGGTAAATATTCTCTGAGAGAAGCACACTTCACAAATCTGAACATACCCAGAGACACTTCACCCAGCAAAACTGTTAATGTGTCACTTAAAGTGAGGAAATGTCACCTACATACACCCTACCACACCTAGAATCCAGTGGTTTCAGTGCTGACACTTACATATAATCTAAAGAAATAACTGGAAACTGATTGGAGGAAAGAGAAAGTTTGAAGAAGATGTTGTGTGTTCTGTCTTTACTTTGAGTGAAGTCTAAAACAGGCTTCAAATCAACAAATGAAATGGTATTTAACTAGATGATGTGACAGAACACTTAAAATATCAAGAATGGAGGAGAAATAAGAAAACCCACAACTGTAACTTGTATAAAACACATGAACTTTGTTGAGTCTGATAACTCAGTAACCCTATTGTTGAAAGAGCAGGATAATGAGTTCAAATCAGCACAAGCTTCAGAAATGAGTCTACATCATTACACAACAGCCACAAAACCAAACATAAAAATAAGAATAAGAATATTTTTAAAAATCTCCAAATAGGCTGGATGTTGGTGACATATGTATTTAATTCAAGCACACAAAAGGGAGAGGCAGGGGAAACCTCTGAGTTGGAGATTTCCGTAGCCTACAGATTGAGCTCCAGGATAGCCAGGGGTACACAGAGAAACCCTGTCTCAGAAAAAAGTATCTGTATCTGTAAACACATATATACCTATATCTATACATACATATATACAAGTCTATAGGTATGTATGTATGTATTGTATATAAGTATATATGTATGTATGTATACAACACAAACCAAACCAAGTCAATATAAACCAAAGAATCCCCAAATAAACACATGGAAAATATGTACAGAAAAGGATTAATCTGCTTTAATCCTTTTTTAATTATTACTGGGTGAATATCATAAAACCTGCAGTGAGTTGACATAATCATTCATCAGAACAGTACCAGTGCTGACTGTCAGAGGTAATGCCAAACACTAGGAGCTTTGCGGAATAGGGGAATATGGAGGTTTCTCATCCATAACACCAGGGAGAATACTCATAGAGCCAAAGACATGTCATGGAACTTTCAGAGTCCTTCACCTTAATGCACAGAAGGTAAAAAGTATGCAATGGGTAAAGATCAAGCACATCTGACATTAAGAATGAGCAAATTTTTGGTTGACTCTATGATGTGACCCTTTCATTCCTCTAGTAGATTTGTCATGGGAATTTATGAGTAAAATTTGATCAGCTTCCCCTACCACTGGTGTGCTATTATCTAGGAGAAAATACATTAAAATCAAGACGCAGGCAAAATTCTCGAGCACAGATGCCATGTTTGTGCCCCCCCCCAATATCATATACATATACAGACATTAAAATTACAGTCTGCAGAGATGGGTTAAAGGTACCAGTAACACAATAGTGTTCAGATCTCCACAGGCATAGCATACTGCTCTGTTATGTCCATCTGGGTAAGTGCCCTGCACTCAAGTGCAGAATCAGAAGGTAGTCAGGATCCAGGTAGGATGTAGGAGGAGGAGCTAGGGGGCTGCAGGTTAAATTTCAGCATCTGCAAAGGAGATGCTGAGCTCTGACTGCCCCTCAGCCCAGGAGACTGTGCTCTGCAAAATGGGGGCATTCATTAAAGGACTGTATGTGATTTAGAATCTTCAAATTTTATAGCATTAATTTTAGGCCTGTATTTCTTTTTTCAATTTATTGTCTCATTTTGACTAGCAATGTAGGCATTTTGGTGTTACATGTGTGTACTTTTACAAACATTATCATCTCAGAATTAATGTTTCCATTTGAAATTTAAATTACAAATCCTGTTCTTATCTGTGAATGTCATATGTCATATTGTAAGTGACTTTGATAGGTTGAGTAGTTTAAATTATTTCAGGATCTTTAAAAGTGAGTCCCACCCACAATCTCATATTTCAGAGGGTATTCTCTCATTGCTACAAAGTATCTTCCAGTATTTCCTAATTAGTTCCTTGTCTCCCAATTCACCCTCAGAGGTTATAAACTGGTGCTGTTGGTCCTTGTCCCATACTTTACAAATTAAGAAATGTCAGCAGAGGGACCATGAGGATGAGGATGCAGACAACTAACCATTGAACAGACAGTGGATGTGGTGTCCTCCCTGGACCCTGAGGCACCAGAAATTGATAAGTTTGGGAGAAACAATCTTTGTGTTCTGGTAATTAAAAAAAATATCCCTTCCAATTCCTCTGCTGATGGAAATGCACTACCTCCCTTCTGTGAGGGAGTTCTTGGGGCATGCTGTCTCATTCCTGTCCATTGCTCTGTGTTTGACTTTCATATTTTTTCAAGCTGCACCATTTTTAAAATGAAAGGATTATTTTAAATTTTGATTTATTTATTCACTTTACATCTGAATATCCTCCAAGTACAGTCTCACACAAGTCCTCATGCCATTCCTTTCTCCCCTTCTCTTCTTACAAGAGGATTGCCCTCTGGTTTCATTCCCCCCAACCTGGAACATAAGTACCTGCAGGACTAGGCATATCCTCTCCCACTGCAGCCAGACAAGGAGGTAGAGTTAGGGGAACAGGATCCACAGGCAAGCAAAAAATTCAGGGACAGCCACCACTCTAATTCTTAGGGAACTCGGATGAAGACAAAACTGCACATCTACTATATATTTGCAGGGGGCCTAGGTCCAGCCTGTGCTGGTTCTTTGGTTTGTGTTTGAGTCTCTGGAAGCAACGAAGTGTCCAGGCTATTTGACTCTGTTGTGTTTTCTATGTAGCCCCTATCCTCTTCTGTTCCCTCAATCCTCCATCCAACTTTTCCATAATACTCCCCAAATTCCATTGATTGTCTAGCTGTGTGTCTCTGCATCACTTTCCCTTGGCTGTGTGCTTGCTCTTTGGTGGGTGGTTTAGTCTCTGTGAGTACTCTTGGATCTAGGTTAGTTGATTCTATTGGTATTTAGGCTCACTGGAACCTCTCAGAGAACAATTATGTTCTGATCCTGTCTACAAGCAAAACAGAGTATCATTAATAATGTCAAGGATTGCTTCTTGCCCATGGGGTAAGTCTCAATTTGGGCCAGCCATTGATTGACCATTCACTCCTTATCTGCTCTATCTTTGTCCCTGAGCATCTTGTTGGTAAGACATATTATGGATAGAAGGATTTGTGAGAGGGTTGATGTTCTTAGCCCTCCACTACAGTTCTTCTTGGCTACAAGAAATAGTCACTTTTGGATCCATATCCCCACTGCTAGAAGTCTTAGGTAAAGTTGTCCTCAGACACATACTGGGGCCTCTCCCATTCCAGGTTTCTGGCATGTCCAGGAAAGGTCCCCCTATGCTGACTTCTTTTTCTCTCCCTTGCCGTCCCTGCTCAGATATCCTCCCATACCCTGTTCCAGTCTGCTCCCTCCATCCATCCACCTCCAATATATATTTTATTTCCCCTTTTGAGAAATAGTCAACCATCCTGCCTTGGGTCCTTCTTGTTATTTGGCTTCTTTGGGTCTGTTGGTTTTAGTGTGGTTACCTTGTTCTTTATGGCCAATATCCATTTAGAAGTGAGTATGTACCATAATGTGCTTTTGGGTCTGGGTTACCTCATTCATGACAATATTTTCTAGTTATGACCATTTGCCTGCAAAATACGTGATGTCCTGTTTTTAGTAGCTGATTAGTATTCCATTGAATAAATAAACCACATTTTCTTTATCAATTCTTCAGTTGAGGGACATCTAAGTTTCCATTTTCTGGCTTTTACAAATAAAGCTGCTTTGAACATAGTTGATCAACAAGTGTCTTTGTGAGATTTTGGAGCTATATACTCAGGAGGGGTATACATGGGTCTTGAGGTAGATCTATTTCCATTTTTCTGGGTAACCATGAAATTGGTTTCAGGACAGGTTGTCTGAGTTTGTACTCTCACCAGAAATAAAGAAGTATTTCTCTTGCTCGACATCCTTGCCAGTATGTGCTGTTTCTTGAGTTTTTGATCTTAGCCATTCTGATGGAAACTCAGATTTGTTTTGATTTGCATTTACCTGGTGACTAAGGACATTAAACATTTCATTAAGTGGTTTTCAACAATTTGAGATTCCTCTGTTCAGAATTCTCTGTTTAACCCTGTGTTCTGTTTTTAAATTGAGGTATTTAGGATGTTGATGTCTAACTCCTTTAGTTCTTTGTAAAGTTTGGAAAATAGCCTTCTGTCAGGTGTAAGATTGGTGAAGATCATTTCCCAATCTGTAGGCTGCTAATTTGTCAATTTGACAGTGTCTTTTGACTTACAGAAACTCATTAATTTCATGAGGTCCCATTTATTAATTAGAGCCTAATCCACTGTGTTCTGTCCAGCAAGTTCTCTCCTGTACCAGTGAGTTCAAGGCTATTCCCCACTTTCTGTTTATTAGATTATTGTATCTAGTTTTACATTGAGGTATTTGATCTACTTGAACTTGAGTTTTGTGCAGGGTGATAAATATGGACCTATTTTCACTCTTATACATGAAGACATCCAGTTAGACCAGCACCATTTTTGAAGATACTTTTATTTTTTCCATTGTATAGTTGTGGTTCTTTATCAAAACCCAAATGTTCATAGGTCTGTGGGTTTATTTCTGGGTCTTTGTTTCAATTCCATTGACCAAACAGTCTGTGTCTGTAGCAATACCATGACGTTTTTAATAACTACTGCTCGGGAGTACAGCTTGAGGTCAGGGATGGTGCTTCCTCCCAAAGTTCTTTCATTATTCAGGGTTGTTTAGGCTATGCTGTTTTTTTTTAATTTTTCCATATGAAGTTAAGAATTTCTCTTTCTATATCTGTGAAAAAACATGTTGGGATTTTGTCTGAGATTGCATTGAATCTGTAGATTGCATTTGGTAAGATGGTCATTTTTACTGTTAATCCTACATATATATGAGCATGGGAGATCTTTCCATCTTGTGATATCTTCCTCAATTTCTTTCTTCAGGGACTTGAGTTCTGGTCATACATACTGTAGTGGCTATTCCTGGTTGTCAACTTGACTATATCTGGAATGAACTCTGACCTGGATCTTGGCTTGGAGGTCTTATGGCGTAGTGGCTATGAATTCCAGATTAAAACAGGGAGACCTCTGAGTTCAAGGTCATCAGGAATGAAGCAAGTCCCAGATCCAGGCATAGTGACACACACTTTTAATCTGGGCCACACCTTCTTCTGGAGACCTACATAAGGACATTGGAAGAAGGAAGAATGACTCTCTCTTGTCTTGCTTGCTTGCCTTGTGGGACTGAGCAAATGCTAGATCCTTGGACTTCTATTCACAGCTGCTGCTGACTGGTCTTGGGAATTGGGATACAGACCGTAAGTCATCAACAAATTTCCTTACTATATAGAGACTACCAATATGTTCTCTGATTCTAGAGAACCCTGACTAATACACATACCTTTCTCTTGTTTGGTTAGAGTGACACCAAGATATTTTATATTATTCTTGGCTATTGTAAAGAGTGTTGTTCCCCTAATTTCTTTCTTGGCACACTTATCATTTGTATAAAGAAATGCAACACATTTCTTTGAGTAAATTTTGTATCCAGTGGCCACTTTGTTGATGGTTTCTTTCAGTTCTTGGTAGAATTTTGGGGATCCTGTATATATTCTATCATATCATCCACCAATAGCAATACTTTGACTTCTTCCTTTCCCAATTGTTTCCCTTTGATCTCTTTACATGGTCTTCTTGCTCTAGCTAGAACTTCAAGTACTAGATAGGATAGGAACAGAATGGGCAACCCTGTGTTGTCCCTGATTTTAGTGCACTTGCTTTAAGGTTCTCTACATTTAAATTGATGTTGACTATCAGCTTGTTATATATCGACTTTATTATGTTTAGGTTTATGCCTTTTATCCCTGATATCTCCAGGACTTATATCATGATAAGGGGTTGGATATTTTCAAAGAATTTTTCAGAATATAATGAAATGATCATGTGTTTTCCACATTGCTCTGCTCTGCTTTGTCTAAATAAACTTTTGTGAGCTGGCTGCCATCCATTTTCACACAGATCTTCTTACCCAAAATTTCACTTGGGAAGACCAAGTCCTGAAGGATGGCCATGCACTGATGTCAGAGTGTGGCTTCCGGGGTGCTTTTGCTTATTTTTCATACAGATTTCCTAGGTTGGCTTGGGCAGAATACTCTTCTGAGCAGTGAAGACTACATTCTTCCCACTAAACATTTTCTCCAATTCATGAACTATCCAGACTTGGATTTTCTGAAAAGATTTAAGCTGAGGAACTGGTGCAAAAATTATGATAGCTTTCTGACCACCACCAGCTTTAATTTCCTTGACTGTGGTGATGTTGAGTTCCTGCAGCTGCACCTTGAGATCTGAGTTCATCTCCAGCTCCAGCAGTGCCTGAGAGATGCCAGTCTTGAAATAATTCAGCTTCTCACCATTGGGCTTCACAATCTTGGTGCTCAAGTTGAACATGGCTGCATCCACATGGAGTGCTGGCTTAGAAAAGTGTAAATTCTTTCCTAAGTCATTTTTTAGTCCTCAGGAGTTGGCTATATTTCTAGAACCTGACATAATTTTCCACCTGTTGTGGGAATTGGGTTCTACAGCCAATAATCAGGGCCTCAGGTATGTTCCATCTTGTATAGAGAGGACACTCAGGTGCACAGGGAAATTATGTGAAGACAGAGTCCTGCATCCCAGAAGAGAGCCATCTCAGTGAAGGAATCTTTGGTTACCACCAAGGGTAAGTGCTTCTATTGCACCTTTATGGCCAACTTGTCATATTCCTCATTGTTGTGATTCACAAGTGTTACAGCCTGATAGAATGACTGATACTGTCCCTCCTTGGGCAGCTTGAAGATGATTTTCTAGAAACATGGAAGCTAGACCACATCAAGGAGGGGTTCAGGTCAGATTAAGTCAAATAATCTATAACTAGTGTAGTAAGTATAGCATCTCCAGTATCTATAACCTCTGAGAGGCAACCATGGCTCCATCAGTAGTCTATGTTGCTTTGAGAATCGCTGGACTACCCTGAACATCCCTCAGAAGGAGGCTTTTTGTGCACACACCCAGAGTTTGTTATTTTACAGTTCTTGTGGTAGAACTGTCAAAGTGGCACAGCCTTTTGTTCCAATTCAGTTTCAGAAATCATAGATGAGTGGTGTCAGCCCTTGGTCTATCATACTCTCCTTGGTAGGAGCTGTCACCTAAGGGAGCTGTAATGATAAAATGACAGGAGGCTGAATGATAAATGCACAGTTAACATAATCTAAGAACCAGGAATACAAAATGTTTTATTTCAGTAACATTTTCTTTCTGTCTTACATATGGTTGCAAGGTATTTCCTATCCATTCACCTTGAAGAAGTGAGAGGCCAGTGATTGGAGGGGAGGAAAGAGGAGGAGCTAAGAGAAGTGAGGGGCGGGGAAAGAGAAGAGGATTAGTAGACAACACAAGGAGAGCAGGGAAGGAGACACGGATATCCGGATGACTTCAGATGTATTTCTGATGTTTTGGAGAAGTTAGAAATATTGGGATAGACTTCATCATTGCAAATTGGCATTATGTAATTGGGAGTTTGATATACAGAAATATATTTGGTTAACTCTTCAAGTTTAAGAGTCACATGTTACCGGATTGTACTGGCTGGTTTTGTGTGTCAACTTTACACAGGCTGGAAATATCACAGGGAACGGAGCTTCAGTTGGGGAAGTGCCTCCATGAGATCCAACTGTGGGACATTTTCTCAATTAGTGATCAAGGGGGAGAGGTCCACTTTTGGGTGGTACCATCCCTGGGCTGGTATTCTTGGGTTCTATAAGAGAACAGGTGGAGCAAGCCAGAGGAAGCAAGCCAGTAAGGAACATCCCTCAATGGCCTCTGCATAAGCTTGAGTTCCTGACTTCCTTTTGTGATGAACAGCAATGTGGAAGTGTAAGCTGAATAAACCCTTTCCTTCCCAACTTTCTTCTTGGTCATGATGTTTGTACAGGAAATGAAACCCTGACTAAGACACATTGGTACCAGCATAGTGGGTTATTCCTGTGACCACTTGACCATGTCTTGGGGAGGACTGTGGAAGGACTTTGGAACTTTGGGCTAGTAGATCCATTCCATGTTAAGAGCTCTGTGGGATGTTGTGTAGGAGCTTGGAAGATAATGTTGAGGACAGTGTAGAAGATGGAGGCCTGGCTTGTGAAATTTCAGAGGGAAGATTAAAGTCTCTTATCAGGGTCATGTTTTGATTGTGAAGATTCTGTGGTTTTGGTTAGCTGGGCTGAAGAATCATCTGTGATTAACAAGATACCAGAACCACTAAAGCAAACCTTTGTGTTACTGGGACTATTGATGCTGGTCAGCCAGAGCTAAGAAATTAGCGGTGATTAAGAAGAGACCAGCATCACTGAGGTGAAGTCTTCTAGGAATTATTCTCGGAGAGCACTGAGGCTGTGATCCAGAGATAGTTACAGTTGTATTTTGTGCTGTGGAAGAACTTGGTACTGTCTAAGAGACACCCAGGTGGTACCGGTTTTAAAGGCATGAAGGGGTCATGGAGAGCAGCTGAGGCTCAGGCTTGGCATGGTGAGAGGCCATGGAAGGCCATTGGGGAAGGTGCAACCTCAGTTGCAATTAATGGCCCAGGACTGAAGGGGTCATGCATAGGACTTGAGGTTTGGCATCATGAAGAGAGCCTAGGAGAGGCTATTGGTGAACCCTAGCTACAGTGGAAGACAGCAGTGTTTTGGAGATGCCAGTGCCATGAGATGACCACCAAGACCATCAGCAGCAGTGGAGTACAGGTAGCTGGAGCCTAGAAGACAAGCTGTGTGCTACAAAGCGCAGAGCTGGAGAAGTGACCCAAGCCCTTGTAGGAGCCCAGAAGATCATAAGTTGGATCCCAGACATTGAACCATTGGAGTTTCTGTTTTGCTTTTGATTATGTCTGTGCCCTGATATTTTTCCCTCTTGAAGGAAGAAAGTATTTTAATGGAGCCCACAGTTAAGAGACTTTGAATTTTTAAAAGATTTTGAATTTTAAAGGATATTGGACATTTTAAAGGGTTTGAGTTTTTAATATGTAAATACTGTGGGAGGCAACACAAAAATTGCTTAAAGAAATGAATCAACAGATAGATGCCCTTACAAAGGAAACACGAGAACTGCTTAAAGAAATGCAGGAGACGATGGATCAACAGATGGAATCCCATGAGGAGGAAACACAAAAATCGCTTAGAGAAATACAGGAGAACTTGGGTCAACAGGCAGAAATCCTGAAAGAGGAAATGCAAAAATACCTTAAAGAAATACAGGAAAATACAAACAAACAAGTGAAGGATCTCAGCAAATCCATCCAGGATCTAAAAAAAGGAAGTAGAAACAACTAATAAATCACAAAGGGAGACAACTTTGGAGATAGAAAACCTTGGGAAAAAATCAGGAGTCATAGATGCAAACATCAACAATAGAATACAAGAGATGGAAGAAAGAATCTCAGGTGCTCTAACACTCCCATGATCATAGTATCAGAGGTGAGGAAGACAAAACATCTGTAACAACACCGGGAGTTACTGGGACCAGTGGGACCTAGGCACACAGGAACTCCAACAGAGCAGTGGCACAGGATCTTTCTGGACTGTTTGGGTCAGTGCCCTGAGCAGAATTGGGCACAAACTCTACAGCAAGTCCCACAATACCCAGAGGAAGGTCCACTCCCAGGTGCTTTTACATGCCCAGGATCATAGAATCATAGGATCACAGGATTGAAGGATCTCAGGATACCAGAGGCAGCTTGACTCCCAGGAGCTCATATACACCCAGGATCCCAGGATCACAGGAACCCAGAATCACAGGATCACAGAGACAGGTTAACTCAGAGGAGTTCTGACACAACCAGGATCACAGAGTGGACAGGCTCCAGTCACATATAGAGAGGGCAGGTAGAACTAGAGATAACCAGATGGTCGGTGACAAGCATTAGAACATAAGCAACAGAAACCAAGTATACTTGGCATCATCAGAACCCAATTCTAAACCTTAGCAAATCCTGGATACCCCAACACACTGGAAAAGCAAGGTTTGGATTTAAAACCACTTCTCATGATGATGATGATGATAAAGGACTTTAAGAAAGACATAAATAACTTCCTTAAAGAAATATAGGAGAAGCCGGGTGGTGGTGGTGCATGCCTTTAACCCCAGCACTTGGGAGGCCGAGGCAGGTGGATTTCTGAGTTTGAGGCCAGCCTGGTCTACAGAGTGAGTTCCAGGACAGTCAGGGCCACACAGAGAAACCCTGTCTCGAAAAAAGAAAGAAAGAAAGAAGAAAGAAAGAAAGAAAGAAAGAAAGAAAGAAAGAAAGAAAGAAAGAAAGAAAGAAAGAAAGAAAGAAAGAAAGGAAGGAAGGAAGGAAGGAAGGAAGGAAGGAAGGAAGGAAGGAAGATAGGAGAACACAGGTTAACAGCTAGAAGCCCTTAAAGAGGAAACACAAAAATCCCTTAAAGAATTACGGCAAAACACAATCAAACAAGAGAAGGAAATGAACAAAACCATTCAGGATCTAAAAAGGGAACTAGAAACAGTAAAGAAATCACAAAGGGAGACAATGCTGGAGATAGAAAACCTAGGAAAGAGATCAGGAGTCATAGATACAAACATCACCAACAGAATACAGGATTTAGAAGAGAGAATCTCAGGTGCAGAAGATACCATAGAAAACATTGACAAAACAGTCAAAGAAAATGCAAAAATCAAAAAGCTCCTAACACAAAACATCCAGGAAATCCAAGACACAATGAGAAGACCAAACCTAAGGAAAGCAGGTATAGGAGAGAGTGAAGATTCCCAACTTAAAGGACCAGTAAATATCTTCAACAAAATTATAGAAGAAAACTTCCCTAACCTAAAGAAAAAGATGCCCATTAATGTACAAAAAGCCTACAGAACTCCAAATAGACTGAACCAGAAAAGAAATTCCTCCAATCACATAATAATCAAAACACCAAATGCACTAAACAAAGAAAGAATATTAAAAGCAATAAAGGAAAAAGATCAAGTAACATGTAAAGGCAGACCTATCAGAATGACATCAGACTTCTCAACAGAGACTATGAAAGCCAGAAGATCCTGGGCAGAGGTCATACAGACCATAAGAGATCACAAATGCCAGCCCAGGCTACTATGCCCAACAAAACTCTCAATTACCATAGATGTAGAAAAAAGATATTCCATGACAAAACCAAATTTACAAAATATCTTTCCACAAATATAGCCCTACAAAGGATAATAGATTGGAAACACCAACACAAGAATGGAAACGGCACCCTAGAAAAAGCAAGAAAATAATCTTTCAGCAAACCAACACAAACATAATTCCACTAACAACAAAAATAACAGGAAGTAACAATCACTTTTCCTTAATATCTCTTATATGAAGATTAATGTTACCAACATATCCTAATCAGTTGAAATTCAAAAATATGAGGAATTAGAAATTTGTTGGCTGTCACCCAGTGGTCTCTGTAATTTGGTAATTGGAAAGATATGTCCAATATTATGCAATCCATATACACTTTCTGCTTGTTTGTATGTGACAGTGTCCTGCTGTGTACCACATAAAGATTTTGAAATCATGCTTCTCCTATCTCAGTCTCTCTATAAGTAGGATTGTTTATTTGGTGTTTTTACACTCTACTATGTTTTTCAGAACAGCTTACATATTTCAAAATTATTTATACAGTAAAAAGAAACATAGACATTTAATTTGGGAGGTAGCTTGTAAGAGAACAACAAAGAGTGAGACTGAATGTTTTGCTTGATATTTATAATTATTGTATCAATGTTGAAGATCATTTTATAAGTTACTCTTTTTCTAATATGAATGCTTTTCAAAATTATCAAAGTCAATGAACCAGAATCTTTCCCTCTCCTAATGTCTATGTCACCCTCCAAGCCGAGCCATTATTCATTGTTCATTGAAAACAGTTCCTCATTTCCCCTCCTAAAACACCCTATCCCATTCCCCTTTCCGCTGCTCACCAGTGCACTTAGTCCTGCTTCCTTTTCCTGGCATTCCCCTTCACTGTGGCATCGAGCCTTCACATGACCAAGGGCCTCTCCTCACATTGTTGTCCAACAAGGCCATCCTCTGCTACATAAGCAGCTGGAGACATGTGTATTCTTTGGTTGGTGGTTTATTCCCTGGGAGCTCTGGGGGTACTGGTTGGTTCATATTGTTGTTGCTCCTATGAGGCTATAAACCCCGTCAGCTCCTTGGGTCCTTTCTCTAGCTCCTCCATTGGGGACCCTGTGCTCAGTCCAATAGTTGGCTGAGAGCATCCACCTCTGTATTTCTCAGACACTGGCAGAGCATCTCAGTAGACATTTATATCAGGCTGACAGCAAGCAATGTTGGCATCCACAATAGTGTCTGGGTTTGGTGACTGTATATGGGATGGATCCCCAGGCGGGGCAGCATCTGGATGAACTTTCCAAGAGCTAAAAACTGAATTCTACGCTGAGGTATACTGAATGCCTGAGAAGAAGCTAAAGAAATGTTCAACATCCTTAGCCATCAGGAAATGCAAATCAAAACAATCTTGAGATTCCACCCCACAGCAGTCAGAATGGCTAAGACCAAAAACTAAGGTGACAGCAGATGCTGGTGAAGATTCAGGGGGAAAACAAATACTCCTCCATTGCTGGTGGGATTGCAAGCTGGTACAACCACTCTGGAAATCAGTTTGGTGGCTCCTCAGAAAACTTGACATAGTACTAACTGAAGACCCAGCTATACCACTCCTGGGCATATACCCAGAAGATACTCCAACATATAACAAGGACACATGCTCCACTATGCTCATAGCAGCATTTGTAATAGCCAAAAGCTGGAAAGAACTCAGATATACCTCAAGAAAGGAATGGATACAGAAAATGTGATGCATTTATACAATGGAGTACAGCTATTAAAAAGAATGAATTCATGAAATTCTTAGGCAAATTTATGGAATTAGAAAACATCATCCTGAGTGAGGTAACCCAATCACACTAGAACACACATGGAATGTACCCACTGATAAGTGGATATTAGCCCAGAATACCTAAGATACAACTTACAGACCACATGAAATTCAAGAAGAAAGACCAAAGTGTGATCCTTCTTAGAAGGGGGAACAAAATACCCATGGGAGGAGATACGGAGACAAACATTCTTATTCTTATTTTTATGTTTGGTTTTGTGGCTATTGTGGAGTACTTTAGACTCACTTCTTAAGCTCATACTGACCTTTTACTCACTATCCTGCTGTTTCAACATCAGGGTTACTGACGCGAGGTCACCAGGCCCAATATTGCTCATACAACTTATACAACTTGCAGTTGCATGGTGTCTTCTTCATCCTCAATTCTTGATATTTTAAGTGTTCTCTCATGTCACCTAGTTAAATATCATTCCATTTGTTGACTCACAAACTGTTTGAGACTTCATTCAAAGTGAAGACAGAACACACAACAGATCTTCTCCAATCTTTCTCTTTTCTCCAATCATTTTCCAATTATTTCTTTAGATTATGTGTGTCAGCACTGATATCACTAGATCCGTGGTGTGGTGGGGTGCATGTCAGTGACATTTCTTCACTTTGAGTGACACATTAACAGTTTTATTGTGTGCCTCTGCGTATGTTCAGAGTTGTGAAGCATGTTTCTCTCTGAGAGTATTTAACTGTGGAAAGTGAGTGGCTAAGTTGGGGTTCCACTGGAGTATTGGTTTACTGTCCAGGATGCAGACATGTTACAAGCCAGTGGTCTTCATGATGTTTATTGATACTACAAATACGAAAATATTTATGATGAATTATTTAAATTTGAATGTTTTGACACCATTTATTTTGTTAATCAACTCTATCAATTTGACTCATCTAAGATCTGTCCTTTGTAATTCACTGTGTTTGTGTCTGTCTGGCAGGGTACATGTTCAAGATGTTCCTGGTGGACCTCATGTAACATTCCTCAGTATGGGGATACCATGATTTAATCCCACATCCTAAAACACCAGACAGTGGCTATGCCTACTCTCCAGTATTTTAAATCTGGCTATCTGAGCATCATTGTACAAATGACAGTATGGTTCTCTGCATTAGTTTCAGCTCTGTGTGTGTGTGTGTGTGTGTGTGTGTGTGTGTGTGTGTGTGTGTGTGTTTTCTGGATCATGTGATAATTGACTCTCAAAACAGTGTTTCCTTATGCATTTTGCCAAATATAAACAACCAAGGCAAATAAATTATTTGAAATGTCATAGCTATCACTTACTTAAAATCATGGAATGTGCCAGAGAGACAGCTCAGCTGTTAAGTATCCTGCTCCACAGTTTTCAAGATTAATTATCAACAACTACACTAGGTGGCCCACAAGAGCCTTTATGTCTAGTTTCAGAGTACCTGACACTTCTGGCCTCCATGAGCATCTTCACTTATCACTCAAGTACACACACACACACACACACACACACACAAACACATACACATTGTTAAAACTAAAAAAAATAAATATTTCTTAAGATCTTAAAAGCAATGTGCTAACATATGTCAAATGAGAGGCATCTCACAGATCTCCTTTGAAATTGTAATGAGAAATATATACCTCATGTGATATCTGAGATATCATGTAGTTTAACTTTCTTTTATATACTTATCATCCACACACAGTTAACAGATTTAAAAGAAAATAAGATAATTTTATATATCAATTTAAGTCACAGAATGTTGCCAATATATCATAATCCATAACTCTGATGACAACATACTGAATTAAATTAAGGGACAATTCCCTTGACTCAATAATCAAATATTTACTATTCTGCAACAATTGACCACCATGCATAATTATATTCTTTTTAGTGCAAATAAACACAAAAGGGCTGACTGTGGCATAGCTATGGGACACAATAATATGGACACAGTAGAATAATGAGCAATCTTTGAACTTCAGCCTTGATTGGAAGACAACTCTTTCCAAACTCTAGTGAACCACAAAGAAGCTCATGAGCAGCAGGATGGTACTGGAGGCCTTTTCCTCTGGGGAGGCTTTTGAAGAAAGTTGGATGCTATTAAGATGCCAGGCCTGCTTCTTGTGCCTCCATAAGAGAGACACCATGTACCTGCTGGACAGGGCCATGAGACTGATAAGAAAGATTTCTCTGATGACTATCAGTGTGGAAAATTTGCTTTTTCTAGAGTAATTCATGGGTAGAAGTGAGCAGGACTGAGCAACAGACAGAAAATTCTCTGAGGTCAAATTGGGGGTCACAGTAATTGATACAAAGAAGTAAATGCTGAAAAGCATATAGAGAACACAGAGGAAAAGAAAGGCACCTGAGTTGTAATGGGGATATTTATGTTTAAAGTTTGTTAAACAGGAGCTTCTTGGAATGAGGGTGATGACCCAAAGGACATTCAGCAGACAGGTAGCACAAAGGCTGAGGGCCCTCAGAAGTCTGGGAAAATAGATAAGGGATTGGCATGTGGTAGAATCCCATCTCCCCTATGGCATAAACATGTCCACAGCTACGAGTTCCATAGTTACAAGCAGCATTAGTTGGGTTAGTGACATGAAAGCAATGTAGAGCTCAAAGGGCTTAGGTCTGTTCTCACCAAGGAACTTCCAGAGGTGAGCAAAAGAAGGATACTGTTAGCTGAGATCCCAACACTCACTTCAGAGAACAAGGTGATTTTCATGTTTGTGTCAGTGTGGAATAAATTGGTTTTATTCATTGTATGTGGTAGGAAGCAAAAAACAAAATGTTGAAGAGAGAAAACTCTTCCTTATAAAATACAGCCTTGTTCAGTAATGCCAACCATACTGAGATGGCAAGAAGTTGTTGACTCATCCTGATTCCACATCACCAAACATAGCTCGAATTCACACCACCTCAAAGCCTTCCACACTGTCCCCACTATCCTACTGTTTTCCAATAAGTGCTGAATTCTGTGTACCATTTAGGTCAACCTCTAAATATAACTTTCCTGTATACTGAACATTTCCATGAGTTCTAAGAAGCATTTATGCTCAGGGTCCCTAGATTTGATTTCTTCTGGGTCAAGAGCTATATCTCTCTTGATAAACAGAAACACAATAGCTTTACATATCTGGTGATTTGGAATGGAGAAGGTTGCACTAACTTAGAAATGCACTGTACTAAAGAACTGTGACCATGAGTTCCAGAGCACATTGTCATTTTATTTCAGTGTCTACTTTATTCTGTTCCTTTATCATCAGGCAAAATATTCATTATATATTCTCTCTCTCTCTCTCTCTCTCTCTCTCTCTCTCTCTCTCTCTCTCTCTCCCTCTCTCTACCTCTCTGTCTCCCTCCTCTCCCCATCCCTCTCCCTCTCCCTCTCTTCCTCCCTCCCCCAATTCTCTGTGTGTCTTTCTGTGTGTTTCCCTCCCTTATAACACTTTTTCCCTCTTCCCTCTCCTCATTTCTGTCTACCTCTGTCTGTTTTACAAGACAGAGTTTCTTTGTATATCCCTAGCTGTTATTTAATTCACTCTGTAGACCAGACTGGCCTCTGACTCAGAGATCTGCCAGCTTCTACCTCCCAAGTGGTTGGATTAAAGAAGTACTGGCCATGCAAAATATTCACAATAAATCTCCTGAGCAAATGATTAACAATTTGTACTCTGAATCAAATTCTACTCACTGCTATTTCCTTAGAGTGTGACTTTAAGTACTTAGAGCTCCAGTCACCTCCTTTGGAACATATGGACAGTCAGTCCTGTACCTGTGACAAAGTAACCTAGGTGTGAAAGAACATCCTCTACATACACCAAACATAGAGCTGTTTCTGGCACAGAATGATTGCTATAGACATCAGCAGCTGGTTGTGTAATACAGTGCCTTGTCATGTGCCCTGGGAGAGACAATAAATCTCTGTTAATGAATGATTGACTCTTTCCCTTCCTGAAACAGAAAAGACAAAACAAATGACCAAAAGAGTAGAATGATGAATCCAAGTCCCCTTTCCTAACAGCATGAAATGGTGGTCTTTCTCTGAATTCTAAATGACTCTGCATCCACCCTATGACTTTAATCTCCTGCCCTGATGCCTCTGTGAAAAGCCAGAATTAAATATCATTGTGAATATACTCTTACTTTACTCTCTTTTGATGTGTAAAATCAGGGTGTTAAATAAAGCTTCAATTATAATAGTCTTAGAGCCATCCCTTTTTAAGGTCATGATTAAATGAAAAGTATCTACCCAGTCTTGAAGGATAGGCTACACAGGAGCCTTCCGTCTCCTTCCAGGGGAAGGGGGCTTCTCTAGACTTCAGAGAAACCAGCCCAAAGGACATGAGTATTGCAGTTGGTATTTTATGTAGAACACACCATTTCCTTTAATGAGCATTTAGTAAGTATGAGGCCTATACTGTTGTAAAAATCACAGGGAACGCCAGGACAGAGTAATGAGAGGGGGTTGAATGGAGAAAAGAGGGAGGGAAGGGGGCTTATGGGACTTTCGGGGAGGGAGGAAACGGGAAAGGGGAAGTGATTTGGAATGTAAATTTAAAAAATAAAATAAAATAAAAAAAATTATAAAAAAAAAAGACGGTTAGAGAACAAGCAATTCTTTAAAGATAATTGATACTTCATTTGTGTTAGTCAAGCCATGTCAGAAACATTGGAGAAGAGAATAAATAAACTTTATATTGAACCTTTTGCATTGGAAATAATTAAACTAATTAGAATTGCTAATTCAGAGAAGCTCATGCTGTTGATAATGCTGAAAACATTTTCCTACAAACTCAAGTTCAATGAGCTTATAAAACTTTGAGATTTCTCTAAAGTTTAGAAAATTTATTCTGAGTTAAAGATCTCCTGTTGTAACATCTTCCCATGAGAACATGTGTGTTACTGTGAAGCAATAAAAGATTTGCCAAATTTAAAAAAAAAAAAAAAAATCGAGACTGCCCTCCGCCATCTTTGCTCCAGTGACCAGGTAGTTGGGACCGCCAGGCTCAGAGACAGACAGGCATAATATCGCTTCGGTTTCAGGCAGCTTGGGTGTAACCTGCTCCCAGGTGCTGGGCTGATCTGCAGTAACCAGCGCGCCAGTTCCGCGGTGGGACCTTCTGCCTGCTGGAGGGACCCCGCGCAGGGAGGGAGCCCGCCAGCTTCCCTTCCGCGACCTCTGTTCCCGCGGACTGCGCTGGAGAGACCGGTACCCAGGCTCTCCCCCCGATATAACATCACTTGGGACACGGCCTGTTGGGGCTTCCGTCTGTGCCCGAGGGCGGGTTGGCGCTGTAGTCGTCTGGGCGCCAGATCGGCGGGCCATCGTGACCACAGGGTGAGCGGCGCCACGGAGACTGCCCTCCGCCATCTTTGCTCCAGTGACCAGGTAGTTGGGACCGCCAGGCTCAGAGACAGACAGGCATAATATCGCTTCGGTTTCAGGCAGCTTGGGTGTAACCTGCTCCCAGGTGCTGGGCTGATCTGCAGTAACCAGCGCGCCAGTTCCGCGGTGGGACCTTCTGCCTGCTGGAGGGACCCCGCGCAGGGAGGGAGCCCGCCAGCTTCCCTTCCGCGACCTCTGTTCCCGCGGACTGCGCTGGAGAGACCGGTACCCAGGCTCTCCCCCCGATATAACATCACTTGGGACACGGCCTGTTGGGGCTTCCGTCTGTGCCCGAGGGCGGGTTGGCGCTGTAGTCGTCTGGGCGCCAGATCGGCGGGCCATCGTGACCACAGGGTGAGCGGCGCCACGGAGACTGCCCTCCGCCATCTTTGCTCCAGTGACCAGGTAGTTGGGACCGCCAGGCTCAGAGACAGACAGGCATAATATCGCTTCAGTTTCAGGCAGCTTGGGTGTAACCTGCTCCCAGGTGCTGGGCTGATCTGCAGTAACCAGCGCGCCAGTTCCGCGGTGGGACCTTCTGCCTGGTGGAGGGACCCTGCGCAGGGAGGGAGCCCGCCAGCTTCCCTTCCGCGACCTCTGTTCCCGCGGACTGCGCTGGAGAGACCGGTACCCAGGCTCTCCCCCCAATATAACATCACTTGGGACACGGCCTGTTGGGGCTTCCTTCTGTGCCCGAGGGCGGGTTGGCGCTGTGGTCGTCTGGGTGCCAGATCGGCGGGCCATCGTGACCACAGGGTGAGCGGCGCCACGGAGAGTGCCCTCCGCCATCTTTGCTCCAGTGACCAGGTAGTTGGGACCACCAGGCTCAGAGACAGACAGGCATAATATCGCTTCGGGTTCAGGCAGCTTGTGTGTAACCTGCTCCCAGGTGCTGGGCTGATCTGCAGTGACCAGCGCGCCAGATCTGCTGTGGGACTTCTGCCTGGCAGAGGGACGCCCCCTCCCCCCCCCAGGAGAGATCACACACCCCTGCACAGGGCAGGAGCCTGCCAGCCTCCCTTTGGCGACCTCTGCTCCAGGAATCCACTAGGCTGAGCCTTTAGATGTGCAAGGCCTCCCCAATATAAGATCACTTGGGGCAAAGCACATTAGGGCTCCAAAGTCACTCAGGAGCAGGCAGGCCCCAGAAATCGGTGCCAGGGGAATCCTGGTAATCCAGGGGGGGGCAGAAATAGCTTTGCAGGCTCACAGGAGGTCCAACCAACAGCCAGTGGCAGCAGGACCAACTAACACCAGAGGTATCCAGATGGCAAAAGGCAAACGTAGGAATGTTACTAACAGTAATCAAAGTAATGTAGGACCATCCGAACCCAACTCTCCAACAGCAGCAAGTCCTGGATACCCCACCACACCCGAAAGACAAGATCTGGATTTAAAATCACTTCTCATGATGCTATTAGAGGATCACAAGAAGGACACAAATAAATCTCATAAAGAGTTACAGGAGACCATGAATCAACGGTTAGAAGCCCTTACAAAGGAAACACAAAAATCGCTTAGAGAAATGCGGGAGAACATGGATCAAAAGATGGAGGCGCACAAGGAGACAACACAAAAATCGCTTAACGAGATGAATCAACGGGTAGATGCACTCACAAAGGAATCACAAAATTTGCATAAAGAAATGCAGAAGAATATGGGTCAACAGACGGATGCCCATAAGGAGGCAACACAAAAATTGCTTAAAGAAATGAATCAACGGTTAGATGCCCTTACAAAGGAAACACGAGAACTGCTTAAAGAAATGCAGGAGACGATGGATCAACAGATGGAATCCCATGAGGAGGAAACACAAAAATCACTCAGAGAAATGCAGGAGAACGTGGGTCATCAGGAAGAAATCCTGAAAGAGGTAATGCAAAATTACCTTAAAGAAATACAGGAAAATACAAACAAACAAGTGAAGGATCTCAGCAAATCCATCCAGGAACTAAAAAAGGAAGTAGAAACAACTAAGAAATCACAAAGGGAGACAACTTTGGAGATAGAAAACCTTGGGAAGAAATCAGGAGTCATAGATGCAAACATCAACAATAGAATACAAGAGATGGAAGAAAGAATCTCAGGTGCTGAAGATTCCATAGAAAGCATCGACTCAACAGTCAAAGAAAATGCAAAATGCAAAAAACGCGTAACCCAAAACATCCAGGAAATCCAGGACACAATGAGAAGACCAAACCTAAGGATTATAGGTATAGATGAGAGTGAAGATTTGCAACTTAAAGGGCCAGTAAACATCTTCAACAAAATTATGGAGGAAAACTTCCCTAACTTAAAGAGAGAGATGCCGATGAACATACAAGAAGCCTACAGAACTCCAAACAGACTGGACCAGAACAGAAATACCTCCCGTCACATAATAATCAAAACACCGAATGTTCTAAACAAAGAAAGAATACTAAATGCAGTAAGAGAAAAGGGCCAAGTAACATACAAAGGAAGACCTATCCGAATCACATCAGACTTCTCACCAGAGACTATGAAAGCCAGAAGATCCTGGGCAGATCTCATGCAGACACTAAGACAGCACAAATGCCAGCCTAGACTACTATACCCAGCAAAACTCTCAATCACCATAGATGGAGAGACCAAGATATTCCATGATAAAACCAAATTTTCACAATATCTTTCCACAAATCCAGCCCTGCAACGGATAATAGGTGGAAACCTCCAATACAGGGAGAGAAACAACACCCTGGAAAAAATGAGATAATAACCTTCTTGAATCAAACCCAAAAGTAGATAACCACTCAAACATAAAGATAGCGTCAAGAATGGCAGATGGCAATAATCACTATGCCTTAATCTCTCTTAATATCAATGGTCTCAATTCCCCAATTAAAAGACATAGACTAGCAGACTGGATACGTAAACAGGACCCAGCTTTTTGCTGCATGCAGGAAACGCACCTCAGTGTCAAAGACAAACACTACCTCAGAGTAAAAGGCTGGAAAACAATTTTACAAGCAAATGGCCCCAAGAAACGAGGTGGAGTAGCCATCCTAATATCGGATAAAATTGATTTTCAACCCAAAGTCATCAAAAAAGACACAGAAGGACACTACATACTGATCAAGGGAAAAATCCACCATCAAGAACTCTCAATCCTGAATATCTATGCTCCAAATGCAAGGGCACCCTCATTCGTAAAAGAAACTTTACTAAAACTCAAAGCACACATCGCACCGCACACAATAATAGTGGGTGACTTCAACACCCCGCTCTCTGAAATGGATCGTTCAGGAAAGCAGAAACTAAACAGGGACACAGTGAATCTAATTGAAGCCTTGGACCAAATGGAACTAACTGATATATATAGAACATTTCATCCTAGAGCTAAAGAATACACCTTCTTCTCAGCTCCTCATGGTACCTTCTCCAAAATTGACCATATAATTGGTCACAAATCAGACCTCAACAGATACAAGAAGATAGAAATAATCCCATGCCTCCTATCAGATCACTATGGAATAAGGGTGGTCTTCAATGGCAACAAAAACAAAAGAAAACCCACGTACACATGGAGGCTGAACAATGCTCTACTCAATGATAACTTGGTCAAGGTGGAAATAAAGAAAGAAATCAAAGACTTTTTGAAAGTTAATGAAAATGAAGGCACAACATACCCTAACTTATGGGACACAATGAAAGCAGTGCTAAGAGGAAAATTCATAGCCCTGAGTGCCGCCAAAAAGAAACGGGAGACAGCATACACTAACAGCTTAATGGCACACCTGAAAGCCCTGGAACAAAAAGAAGCAAATACACCAAAGAGGAGTAGAAGGCAGGAAATCATCAAACTCAGGGCTGAAATCAATCAAGTAGAAACAAATAAAACCATACAAAGAATCAACAAAACGAGGAGTTGGTTCTTTGAGAAAATCAACAAGATAGATAAGCCCTTAGCCAGACTAACCAGAGGGCACAGAGATAGTATCCAAATTAATAAAATCAGAAACGAAAAGGGAGAGATAACAACAGAAACTGAGGAAATTCAAAAAATCATCAGATCCTACTACAAAAACCTGTATTCAACACAACTAGAAAATCTTGAGGAAATGGACAATTTCCTTGACAGATACCAAGTACCAAAATTAAATCAGGATCAAATAGACCATCTAAACCGTCCTATAACCGCTGAAGAAATAGAAGTTGTCATTGGAAGTCTTCCAACCAAAAAAAGCACAGGTCCAGATGGTTTTAGTGCAGAATTCTATCAGACCTTCAAAGAAGACCTAACACCAATACTCTTCAAACTGTTCCACAAAATAGAAACAGAAGGAACACTACCCAACTCGTTCTATGAAGCCACAATTACACTAATACCAAAAGCACACAAAGATCCGACAAAGAAAGAGAATCTCAGGCCAATCTCTCTTATGAATATCGATGCAAAAATACTCAATAAAATTCTTGCCAACCGAATCCAAGAACACATCAAAACGATCATTCACCACGATCAAGTAGGCTTCATCCCAGGGATGCAGGGATGGTTCAATATAAGGAAATCCATCAATGTAATCCACTACATAAACAATCTCAAAGAAAAAAACCACATGGTCATCTCATTAGATGCTGAGAAAGCATTTGACAAAATTCAGCATCCTTTCATGCTAAAGGTCTTGGAAAGATCAGGAATTCAAGGCCCATATCTAAACATAGTAAAAGCAATTTACAGCAAACCAGTAGCCAGCATCAATCTAAACGGAGAGAAACTTGAAGCAATCCCACTAAAATCAGGGACTAGACAAGGCTGCCCTCTCTCTCCATATCTTTTCAATATAGTACTTGAAGTTCTAGCTAGAGCAATTAGACAAGAAAAAGAGGTCAAAGGGATACAAATTGGAAAGGAAGAAGTCAAACTATCACTATTTGCAGACGATATGATAGTATACATAAGCGACCCAAAGAACTCCACCAGAGAACTCCTACAGCTGATAAACGACTTCAGCAAAGTGGCCGGATATAAAATCAACTCAAGCAAGTCAGAAGCCTTCCTATACTCAAAGGATAAGCAGGCTGAGAAAGAAGTAAGAGAAATAATACCCTTTACGATAGCCACAAACCATATTAAGTATCTTGGCGTGACGCTAACCAAACAAGTGAAAGATCTGTATGACAAGAACTTCAAGTCTCTGAAGAAAGAAATTGAAGAAGACCTCGGAAGATGGAAAAATCTGCCATGCTCATGGATTGGCAGGATTAATATAGTAAAAATGAGCATCTTACCAAAAGTAATACACAGATTCAATGCAATCCCCATCAAAATCCCAACTCAATTCTTCATAGAGTTAGAAAGAGCAATTCAAAAATTCATCTGGAATAACAGAAAACCCAGAATAGCTAAAACTATTCTCAAGAGTAAAAGAACCTCTGGGGGAATCAGTATCCCGGACCTCAAGCTGTACTACAGAGCAATAGTGTTAAAAACTGCATGGTATTGGTACAGTAACAGACATGTAGATCAATGGAACAGAATTGAAGACCCAGAAATGAATCCACACTCCTATGTCACTTGATCTTTGACAAAGGAGCTAAAACCATCCAGTGGAAAAAAGATAGCCTTTTCAACAAATGGTGCTGGCTCAGCTGGAGGTCAACATGCAGAAGAATGCAAATTGACCCATCCTTATCTCCTTGCACTAAGCTCAATTCTAAGTGGATCAAAGATCTCCACATAAAACCAGACACACTGAAACTAATAGAAGGGAAACTAGGGAAGAACCTTGAACATATGGGCACAGGGGAGAATTTCCTGAACAGAACTCCAATAGCTTATGCTCTAAGATCAAGAATAGACAAATGGGACCTCATTAAATTACAAAGTTTTTGCAAGGCAAAAGACACCGTCAAAAAGACAAAGCGGCAACCAACTAACTGGGAAATGATCTTTACCAACCTTACATCCGACAGAGGGCTAATATCCAAGATATACAAAGAACTCAAGAAGTTAAACTCCAGAGAGGCAAGTAACCCTATTAAAAAATGGGGTACAGAGCTCCACAAAGAGTTCTCACCTGAAGAATATCTAATGGCTGAGAAGCACCTAAAGAGATGTTCATCATCCTTAGTCATTAGGGAAATGCAAATCAAAACAACCCTGAGATTCCATCTCACACCAGTCAGGATGGCTAAGATCAAAAACACAGGAGACAGCAGTTGTTGGCGAGGATGTGGAGAAAGAGGAACACTCCTCCACTGCTGGTGGAATTGCAGGCTGGTACAACCACTCTGGAAAGCAGTCTGGCGGCTCCTCAGAAAACTGGGCATGACACTTCCGGAGGATCCGGCTATACCACTCCTGGGCATATACCCAGAGACTTTACCTGCATGCAATAAGGACACATGCTCCACTATATTCATAGCAGCCTTATTTATAATAGCCAGAAGCTGGAAAGAACCCAGATGTCCCTCAACGGAGGAATGGATTCAGAAGATGTGGTATATTTACACAATGGAATACTACTCTGCAATTAAAAACAATGAATTCACGAAATTCCTAGGCAAATGGTCAGAACTTGAAAATATCATCCTTAGTGAGGTAACCCAATCACAAAAGATCACACATGGTATGAAGTCACTGATAAGGGGATATTGACCCAGAATCTCAGAATACCCTAGACACAATCAGCATATCAATAGATTTCTAAAAAGATGGAAGGAGAGACCCCTGGTCCTGGAAAGACTGGATGTAGGGGAACGCCAGGACAGAGTAATGAGAGGGGGTTGAACGGAGAAAAGAGGGAGGGAAGGGGGCTTATGGGACTTTCGGGGAGGGAGGAAACGGGAAAGGGGAAGTGATTTGGAATGTAAATTAAAAAAATAAAATTAAATTAAATTAAAAAAAAAAAAAAAAAATCACAGGTACAAGTCCAAAATTATCAACTGAAAATCAAGGATATGAAATGAAATAATTTCAGAGTTTTTCAAACCATACTGTAAAGTAATATAGAATATTAACAAGGAAGCACAAGTGCTTAAAGTGTTCTAAATATTTACACTTTTATCAAGAAAACCTCTCTTTGCAACAGAGGAAGACCATTACAAAAAACAACAAGCAATCAACATGCAGAGTTGTGGATCCCACTCTAAGTGGATCTAACTACCAAGAAGTCCTGCAGTCAAGGCTCAGAAAACACTGTAGAAGATGGAAGGAAAGACTGAAAAGCTGGATGATCATGGAGTTTGCTGTGAGCTTGTGTCTCCTGGTCCTGTTCAGGAGGTGTGGCTACATAAACATAAGCTAACCAAGGACAGCAGTTAGACATGTCAAGGCACGGGAAAGTCCACTAATCATCCTACACAGAGAACTGAAGGCAACTAAGGAAAGCTAAGAACAGAAGGAATTATCTTCTCCAGAGGAGAGCACACCAATTGTGTGTCGAAAACCAAATGTCAGCATGGAAAACACACATATAAGCAAAGTTACACAGACTGAGCATGTTTTATGTGATAAAGAGAGGGTATGAAAGCAAAAGACAGCAGGGGAAGTTACCTGTAAGGGTTTTGAGGGAAATAGGGGAATGGATAACTCATATAATTGTATTATAATCTTTAAAAATAATCAAAGAAATATGAAATGAAGCAATAGGGAAAATTATAGAAAATATCAGCATTGAGTAAGAATTTATACTTCAGAGCTGAGGTGGATGGTTGGTGAATATATTTAATAATTTGGCTTTGTAAAATTAGTTGGGGCGAAAGATGGAAAGGCTTAGAGGGTAGGACAGGAGAACAAAATGTACCTGGCACAGGTAATGTCCAGAAGAATCCTGAACATCCCTTGATATATCAACTGCAATGTCTTCAACTGATAAGAACAGAGAGTCTCCTGTTCTGCATGGAGCCAGGAACCAATAACTGTACACACTGTGTCATCTTTCTTTTTTTTTAATTATTTATTTTATTTTTTATTTTTTAATTTACATTCCAAATCATTTCCCCTTTCCCGTTTCCTCCCTCCCCGAAAGTCCCATAAGCCCCCTTCCCTCCCTCTTTTCTCCATTCAACCCCCTCTCGTTTCTCTGTCCTGGCGTTCCCCTACATCCACTCTTTCCAGGACCAGGGGTCTCTCCTTCCATCTTCTTAGAAATCTATTGATATGCGGATTGTGTCTAGGGTATTCCGAGATTCTGGGTCAATATCCCCTTATCAGTGACTGCATACCATGTGTGTTCTTTTGTGATTGGGTTACCACACTAAGGATGATATTTTCAAGATCTGACCATTTGCCTAGGAATTTCGTGAATTCATTGTTTTTAATTGAAGAGTAGTATTCCATTGTGTAGATATACCACATCTTCTGAATCCATTCCTCCGTTGAGGGACATCTGGGTTCTTTCCAGGTTCTGGCTATTATAAATAAGGCTGCTATGAACATAGTGGAGCATGTGTCCTTATTGCGTGCAGGTAAAGCCTCTGGGTATATATGCCCAGGAGTGGTATAGCCGGATCCTCCGGGAGTGTCATGCCCAGTTTTCTGAGGAACCGCCAGACTGCTTTGCAGAGTGGTTGTACCAGCTTGCAATTCCACCAGCAGTGGAGGAGTGTTCCTCTTTCTCCACATCCTTGCCAACAACTGCTGTCTCCTGTGTTTTTGATCTTAGCCATCCTGACTGGTGTGAGATGGAATCTCAGGGTTGTTTTGATTTGCATTTCCCTAATGACTAAGGATGATGAACATCTCTTTAGGTGCTTCTCAGCCATTAGATATTCTTCAGGTGAGAACACTTTGTTTAGCTCTGTACCCCATTTTTTAATAGGGTTACTTGCCTCTCTGGAGTTTAACTTCTTGAGTTCTTTGTATATCTTGGATATTAGCCCTCTGTCGGATGTAAGGTTGGTAAAGATCATTTCCCAGTTAGTTGGTTGCCGCTTTGTCTTTTTGACAGTGTCTTTTGCCTTGCAAAAACTTTGTAATTTCATGAGGTCCCATTTGTCTATTCTTGATCTTAGAGCATAAGCTATTGGAGTTCTGTTCAGGAAATTCTCCCCTGTGCCCATATGTTCAAGGTTCTTCCCTAGTTTCCCTTCTATTAGTTTCAGTGTGTCTGGTTTTATGTGGAGATCTTTGATCCACTTAGAATTGAGCTTAGTGCAAGGAGATAAGAATGGGTCAATTTGCATTCTTCTGCATGTTGACCTCCAGCTGAGCCAGCACCATTTGTTGAAAAGGCTATCTTTTTTCCACTGGATGGTTTTAGCCCCTTTGTCAAAGATCAAGTGACCATAGGAGTGTGGATTCATTTCTGGGTCTTCAATTCTGTTCCATTGATCTACATGCCTGTCACTGTACCAATACCATGCGGTTTTTTTGGTTTTTTTTTTAATTTTTTTTTTATTTTTTTAATTTACATTCCAAATCACTTCCCCTTTCCCGTTTCCTCCCTCCCCGAAAGTCCCATAAGCCCCCTTCCCTCCCTCTTTTCTCCATTCAACCCCCTCTCGTTACTCTGTCCTGGCGTTCCCCTACATCCAGTAAAAATGAGCATCTTACCATGCGGTTTTTTTTTTTTTAAGAAAATAAAAATACCCAACAGGTTTATTTTTAGACAAATGATACATCCATTTCACAAAAAGTCAAATCCAAACTATTTTTTTTGAAAACCTTAAAGCTCAAGAAGACCAGTAACCTAAGAAAAACTAACAAAATACTTGCATGCTCCTGGCTCTGAAAACATATGTAAGTAATAAATTAAAGCACAGAAAAATTCAATAATTACTTAGCTACTAAAGCAGGCAAATTAAAAGCACAAGGAACTAGCATGGTGTGTCTATTAGTGCAATAAACAAATGACATAAAGTCCCTGGTGCATATGCCAGGTGCTGGCAGAGGCAAATAAAATGCTAGAGGCCTCTTACCAGCACCAAGGCAGAGGTGGTGTAGGCACTTTGGAAATAAATTGGCATTTTATTGTAAAATAAAATGTTCACATATTTGTAATGTGGAATACCATGTCTAACTATTTACCCATGAGCAATGATCATTTACAACTGCAAGAAAACCTATTGAAATTTTTACAAGTCTCTTTATAACCAGTCAGAATTGACACTATTGCTCTGTAGTACAGCTTGAGGTCCGGGATACTGATTCCCCCAGAGGTTCTTTTACTCTTGAGAATAGTTTTAGCTATTCTGGGTTTTCTGTTATTCCAGATGAATTTTTGAATTGCTCTTTCTAACTCTATGAGGAATTGAGTTGGGATTTTGATGGGGATTGCATTGAAACTGAGTATTACTTTTGGTAAGATGCTCATTTTTACTATATTAATCCTGCCAAGCCATGAGCATGGCAGATTTTTCCATCTTCTGAGGTGTTCTTCAATTTCTCTCTTCAGAGACTTGAAGTTCTTGTCATACAGATCTTTCACTTGTTTGGTTAGCGTCACGCCAAGATACTTAATATGGTTTGTGGCTATCGTAAAGGGTATTATTTCTCTTACTTCTTTCTCAGCCTGCTTATCCTTTGAGTATAGGAAGACTTCTGACTTGCTTGAGTTGATTTTATATCTGGCCACTTTGCTGAAGTCGTTTATCAGCTGTAGGAGTTCTCTGGTGGAGTTCTTTGGGTCGCTTAAGTATACTATCATATCGTCTGCAAATAGTGATAGTTTGACTTCTTCCTTTCCAATTTGTATCCCTTTGACCTCTTTTTGTTGTCTAATTGCTCTAGCTAGAACTTCAAGTACTATATTGAAAAGATATGGAGAGAGAGGGCAGCCTTGTCTAGTCCCTGATTTTAGTGGGATTGCTTCAAGTTTCTCTCCATTTAGATCGATGCTGGCTACCGGTTTGCTGCAAATTGCTTTTACTATGTTTAGATATAGGCCTTGAATTCCTGATCTTTCCAAGACCTTTAGCATGAAAGGATGCTGAATTTTGTCAAATGCTTTCTCAGAATCTAATGAGATGACCATGTGGTTTTTTTCTTTGAGATTGTTTATGTAGTGGATTACATTGATGGATTTCCTTATATTGAACCATCCCTGCATCCCTGGGATGAAGCCTACTTGATCGTGGTGATTGATCGTTTTGATGTGTTCTTGGATTCGGTTGGCAAGAATTTTATTGAGTATTTTTGCATCGATATTCATAAGAGAGATTGGCCTGAGATTCTCTTTCTTTGTCGGATCTTTGTGTGCTGTTGGTATTAGTGTAATTGTGGCTTCATAGAACGAGTTGGGGAGTGTTCCTTCTGTTTCTATTTTGTGGAACAGTTTGAAGAGTATTGGTGTTAGGTCTTCTTTGAAGGTCTGATAGAATTCTGCACTAAAACCATCTGGACCTGTGCTTTTTTTGGTTGGAAGACTTCCAATGACAACTTCTATTTCTTCAGGGGTTATTGGACGGTTTAGATGGTCTATTTGATCCTGATTTAATTTTGGTACTTGGTATCTGTCAAGGAAATTGTCCATTTCCTCAAGATTTTCTAGTTGTGTTGAGTACAGGTTTTTGTAGTAGGATCTGATGATTTCTTGAATTTCCTCAGTTTCTGTTGTTATTTCTCCCTTTTCATTTCTGATTTTATTAATTTGGATACTATCTCTGTGCCCTCTGGTTAGTCTGGCTAAGGGCTTATCTATCTTGTTGATTTTCTCAAAGAACCAACTCCTCGTTTTGTTGATTCTTTGTATGGTTTTATTTGTTTCTACTTGATTGATTTCAGCCCTGAGTTTGATGATTTCCTGCCTTCTACTCCTCTTTGGTGTATTTGCTTCTTTTTGTTCCAGGGCTTTCAGGTGTGCCATTAAGCTGTTAGTGTATGCTCTCTCCCGTTTCTTTTTGGCGGCACTCAGGGCTATGAATTTTCCTCTTAGCACTGCTTTCATTGTGTCCCATAAATTAGGGTATGTTGTGCCTTCATTTTCATTAACTTTCAAAAAGTCTTTGATTTCTTTCTTTATTTCCACCTTGACCAAGTTATCATTGAGTAGAGCATTGTTCAGCCTCCATGTGTACGTGGGTTTTCTTTTGTTTTCGTTGCCATTGAAGACCACCCTTATTCCATAGTGATCTGATAGGAGGCATGGGATTATTTCTATCTTCTTGTATCTGTTGAGGTCTGATTTGTGACCAATTATATGGTCAATTTTGGAGAAGGTACCATGAGGTGCTGAGAAGAAGGTGTATTCTTTAACTCTAGGATGAAATGTTCTATATATATCTGTTAGTTCCATTTGGTCCAAGGCTTCAATTAGATTCACTGTGTCCCTGTTTAGTTTCTGCTTTCCTGAACGATCCATTTCAGAGAGCGGGGTGTTGAAGTCACCCACTATTATTGTGTGCGGTGCGATGTGTGCTTTGAGCTTTAGTAAAGTTTCTTTTACGAATGAGGGTGCCCTTGCATTTGGAGCATAGATATTCAGAATTTAGAGTTCTTGATGGTGGATTTTTCCCTTGATCAGTATGTAGTGTCCTTCTGTGTCTTTTTTGATGACTTTAGGTTGAAAATCAATTTTATCTGATATTAGGATGGCTACTCCACCTCGTTTCTTGGGGCCATTTGCTTGTAAAATTGTTTTCCAGCCTTTTACTCTGAGGTAGTGTTTGTCTTTGACACTGAGGTGCGTTTCCTTTTTGCATGCAGCAAAATGCTGGGTCCTGTTTATGTATCCAGTCTGCTAGTCTATGTCTTTTAATTGGGGAATTGAGACAATTGATATTAAGAGAGATTAAGGCATAGTGATTTTTGCCATCTGCCATTCTTGATGCTATCTTTATGTTTGAGTGGTTATCTACTTTTGGGTTTGATTCAAGAAGGTTATTATCTCATTTTTTCCTGGGTGTTGTTTCTCTCCCTATATTGGAGGTTTCCACCTATTATCCATTGCAGGGCTGGATTTGTGGAAAGATATTGTGAAAATTTGGTTTTATCATGGAATATCTTGGTCTCTCCATCTATGGTGATTGAGAGTTTTGCTGGGTATAGTAGTCTAGGCTGGCATTTCTGCTGTCTTAGTGTCTGCATGAGATCTGCCCAGGATCTTCTGGCTTTCATAGTCTCTGGTGAGAAGTCTGATGTGATTCGGATAGGTCTTCCTTTGTATGTTACTTGGCCCTTTTCTCTTACTGCTTTTAGTATTCTTTCTTTGTTTAGAACATTCGGTGTTTTGAATATTATGTGACGGGAGGTATTTCTGTTCTGGTCCAGTCTGTTTGGTGTTCTGTAGGCTTCTTGTACGTTCATCGGCATCTCTCTCTTTAGGTTAGGGAAGTTTTCCTCCATAATTTTGTTGAAGATGTTTACTGGCCCTTTAAGTTGCAAATCTTCACTCTCATCTATACCTATAATCCTTAGGTTTGGTCTTCTCATTGTGTCCTGGATTTCCTGGATGTTTTGGGTTACACGGTTTTTGCATTTTGCATTTTCTTTGACTGTTGAGTCGATGCTTTCTATGGAATCTTCAGCACCTGAGATTCTTTCTTCCATCTCTTGTATTCTATTGTTTATGTTTGCATCTATGACTCCTGATTTCTTCCCAAGGTTTTCTATCTCCAAAGTTGTCTCCCTTTGTGATTTCTTAGTTGTTTCTACTTCCTTTTTTAGTTCCTGGATGGATTTGCTGAGATCCTTCACTTGTTTGTTTGTATTTTCCTGTATTTCTTTAAGGTATTTTTGCATTACCTCTTTCAGGATTTCTTCCTGATGACCCACGTTCTCCTGCATTTCTCTGAGTGATTTTTGTGTTTCCTCCTCATGGGATTCCATCTGTTGATCCATCGTCTCCTGCATTTCTTTAAGCAGTTCTCGTGTTTCCTTTGTAAGGGCATCTAACCGTTGATTCATTTCTTTAAGCAATTTTTGTGTTGCCTCCTTATGGGCATCCATCTGTTGACCCATATTCTTCTGCATTTCTTTATGCAAATTTTTTGATTCCTTTGTGAGTGTATCTACCCGTTGATTCATCTCGTTAAGCGATTTTTGTGTTGTCTCCTTGTGCGCCTCCATCTTTTGATCCATGTTCTCCCGCATTTCTCTAAGCGATTTTTGTGTTTCCTTTGTAAGGGCTTCTAACCGTTGATTCATGGTCTCCTGTAACTCTTTATGAGATTTATTTGTGTCCTTCTTGTGATCCTCTAATAGCATCATGAGAAGTGATTTTAAATCCAGATCTTGCCTTTCGGGTGTGGTGGGGTATCCAGGACTTGCTGCTGTTGGAGATTTGGGTTCGGATGGTCCCACATTATTTTGATATCTGTTAGTAACATTCCCACGTTTGCCTTTTGCCATCTGGATACCTCTGGTGTTAGTTGGTCCTGCTGCCACTGGCTGTTGGTTGGACCTCCTGTGAGCCTGCAAAGCTATTTCTGCCCCCCCTGGATTACCAGGATTCCCCTGGCACTGATTTCTGGGGCCTGCCTGCTCCTGAGTGACTTTGGAGCCCTAATGTGCCTTGCCCCAAGTGATCTTATATTGGGGAGGCCTTGCACATCCAAAGGCTCAGCCTAGTGGATTCCTGGAGCAAAGGTGGCCAAAGGGAGGCTGGTAGGTTCCTGCCCTGTGCAGGGGTGTGTGATCTCTCCAAGGGGGGGAGTGGGCGTCCCTCTGCCAGGCAGAAGTCCCACAGCAGAGCTAGCACACTGGTTACTGCAGATCAGCCCAGCACTTGGGAGCCGCATACACACAAGCCGCCCGAGACCCAAGCGATATTATGCCTGTCTGTCTCAGAACCTGGCTGTCCCAACTTCCCAGTCACTGGAGCAAAGATGGCGGAGGGCACTCTCCGTGGCGCCGCTCACCCTGCAGACACGATGGCCAGCCGATCTGGCACCCAGACGACCACAGAGCTGACCCGTTCTCGGGCGCAGACGGAAGCCCCAACTGGCCGTGTCTCAAGTGATGTTATATTGGGGATAGAGCCTGGGTACCTGTTGCTTCAATGCAGTCTGTGGGAACAGAGGTCGCGGAAGGAAAACTGGTAGGCTCCCGCTCAGTGCGGGGTCCCTCTGCCAGGCAGAAGTCCCACAGCAGAGCTGGCGCGCTGGTTACTCCTGTGTCATCTTTCAATGACACAAATCATGGACAGCCTGAGATCCATGGCGTCAACAGGCCTCAAACAAGTGACCAGTATTCAGCACAAAAATGACCTGACCTTGTCATCTGGGAGGAAGTAGATAGCAGAATGGAAGAGGGAAACCTCTCTGTAGAAGCAACTGCATGCTAGGTGATTATGGCCCTGTGAGTGCACTGCATCTAGGGAGGAGAAAGGCAGAGTGTCTGTGCCCTCCTCCATAACATGGATGCAGCCAACCTATCCCCTGGTGCTGAGTGGCCAATGTTGAAGGCAGGTCTGTATATCCTTATGTTTATGAAACTGTGTGCTTGTTTTTGTCATTGTCACACAGCTCATACTAAGCATTGCTTTCACCCCTGCTGTGCCTCGCTGTACAATGGACTGAGGTTTTGTTAAGTGGGACTGGCTCTATTTCATGAAAGTAGGTTCTGTTACAATGGAGTTACATTGAGCAGTATTCTTTATCTAAAAATTGTACTTGGACAACTACTTGGATGTCAGCAGGGGAGAAGTCACTGGTGCCTCATACAAGGAAAACCATCACTAAGCAGATGTCAGCTCTGTGTCCAGAGAAGAAATGAAGAAAAGGGACTGTGTGGGTGTGATAGGGAAACCATGAAGAATACTTGGGCTAAGAAGTGACTGAAACCCTTTATTGTATACCAAATTCACACTTGCAGCTATGCTGTTGAAATATTTCAAAACACATCTTCAGAAACACCAGAGAAGACAGTGTGCCCTTATGGTGAAGGAACAGGAAGTCCAGTGAAGCCTCGTCACAGACCTGACAGGAATTTTGTCACAGACGCCTGCTGGAATTATAGAGGCCCAACCTTCCTGCAGGAGAAACTTTCCTGACACAACCTGTAATGTGATGGATCCCATGATGGAACAAAAGACTACAGACCTCCTTCCCAGCAGCCTTGATGGACTCTTTGTAAGAAAAAGGGAGATATATTTCTGTTTATCTACTTCTAACACCATGAGAAGATATACTTTGGAGAATTAAGGGAGCTATTTAGAGAGACTAGACCTAGAGAAAGCAACAAAATTCAGGTTTTTCCATTTTTTTGAGTGCTTTGCAATTGTTTCTCCTGAGAATCAAGAGTCATAAATTCCTGTTCTTAGGACCTGGGGAAACCACCACCAACTTCACCATAGACTTGATATTTCATAACTGACAACCATGTTCCTTAGCTCAGATATCCCATTGGTCAGAGCCCAGGCTAAGGACAGCCTCAGTGTTCTAGTAGCTCCAGATGAACTGGGAGTGAAATGCAGCACACTGTGAGATTGTCCACTGTGCAACTTTGAACCTGCAGCTTCATTTCCATGGAAAGCTTCTGTCTTAGGTTTTTTGTTTGTTTTTTGCTGTGAACCGACATCATGACCAAACAACTCTGATATGGACAACATTTAATTGGAGATGGCTTATAGATTTAGATGCTCAGTCCAATATCCTCAAGGTGGGTGCATGGCAGAATCCAGGCAGGCATAGTGCAGGAGGAGCTAAGAATTCTACATCTTGTTCCAACCGTAAATGGAAGACTAACTTCCAAGAAATTAGGAGGATGGTCTCAAAGCTCACCCCCACAGTGAACCACTTTCTCAAAAAAGGACACACATACTCCAGTAAGGCCACACATCCTAATAGTGCCACTCTCTGGACCAAACTTATTGAAACCACCACATTCCACTCCCTGGCTCCCATAGGCTTGTTCACACATTTGAGTCTACAGCAGCCATACTTAGGCAGAAAAATAAAAAAATAAATTTGATCCAATTTCTAAAGTCCCCACAGTCTATAGCAGTCTCAACAATGTAAAAAGTCTAAAGTTCAAAGCCTCTTCTGAGATTCATCCAACCACTTAACTATAATCCCCAAAGTAAGATAGGAAACCAGCTGGGCAAAATCCAAACTGCATCTTCATGTTTGAAATCAAAGTGGTTTTCAGATCTTCAACTCCTTTTCCATCTTTGTTCACTACAAAAAAAAATATTTCTTCTTGGCTTGTTCCACTCCCTATTATCAGGTTTCCTCAGCAGATATCCCACAGTGCTGGCAGGTTGAACATCTTGGGGTCTCCAAGGCAACTTCAATGTTACACCTTCTTGTTCCAGTGTCTGGAATCCATACCTGAACTTCTGGGCTCCTCCGAAGGGCTTGGGTAACATATTAATACTCTTCCCTGAAAACTCTAGAGCCAAGCTTCCATGGTTCAAATCACCCTCAGCAACAAAATCATCCATACTCCTATTACAATGGCTCATAAGCCCCACTTAAAGCATCACATTACACGTTAAATCCAAAGTCCCAAAATTCACAATCTTCCAAGCAAAAGCATGGTCAGAACTTTCAGAGAAATACCCCAGTCCCTGGTACCAAATTTTGTCTTAGGGTCTTACTGCTGTTAACAGACACCATTATCAAGCCAACTCTTGTAAGGAGAATATCTAAATGGGGATGGCTTACAAGTTTAGAATTTCAGTTCATCATCATCAAGTCAAAAACATGTCAGCATCCATGCAGGCATGGTGTAGGAGGAGATGAGTGATCTACATTTTGTTCCAAAGGCAAACAGGAAAAGATTGGCTCCCAGGAAGCTAGGACAAGGGTCTTAAAGCCTATGCCCACAGAGACACTTCCTCCAAAAAATGCCACACTTAATACAAGGCCCCACCTACTAATAGGGCCATTCCCTGGGCCAAGCATATTCAAACCACAATAGCTTCAAATCTCTGAAATGTTTACACCAAAGAAGTCAAGACCAAAACAGTTCTAGACAGACACAGAACTGAAGACACTCCACTGAGGTGTGAGTTTTAGGTTTCCTTGGTAACATGAAATGATCTGTAGGAAAGAATAAGCCAGGAAATTCACTGTGTGACTTAAGTGCTGACACAGAAAGTCATTTACTTTAGAAAAATAAATGCAAACTAAAAATCTATGGATATTCCAGAAGTGTGAAAAACTGATGAATTTTAGGAGTTAGAGAAAATGAATATCTTAAGAAGAAAACATGGTGTTTACCCATGCAGAACATAGTCCCCTGTGCTGAAGAGCCATCAGAGCTCAGTGTCTCCTTTGCAGATGCTGAAAACATCCTTATAGCCTGAGAACTCTTCCTCCCTCAACCTGCCTGGGAACAGACCACCTTCTGATTCTCCACGTGGGTGCAGGACACTTACCCAGATGGATGTGGCAGGTGAGGACTCTGTGCCTGAGGAGATCATGCACAGGATTAAGGGAGTCTTCAATGCATGTGAACAATTTGTGATTTTAGTGTCTGTAGAACATGACAAGTTCTCACTGTTGAGCATGGAGACCTGGAATCCCAATGGAGCATTTTCCTTGCCTTTGATCTTACTCCCTGTGATCTGGATAACAGCTATTTTGGGAAGGCTAGGCACAAATATTATCTGAGTTATCTTGCAATACCTGCAGGAGGGATCAGAAAGTTGCACGAATTAGACAACGGTAACTTTGCTCATCTTGAACCTCAGGTATACTCAGTCCCAAACTATTTCATACATTGTGATGTGTCAGCTCTTGGGTGAAAGACTCCTGGGCCTCTTGGAACTTCCCACTGAGGCTCTCACATTACAGTATTAGCAGGCATACTTGTCCTGGGTCAGTCCTCATGTAATGAATCAGGATTCTGTGTAGTATTAGTTCTGTATGCCTTAATTTCCATATGCTCAGCTTCAGGATTCAAGCTATGAATTACATGTACAACTAAATTTGAAAAAAAAATGATCGGAAACTATGGAGGGAGAGAGTCACAGTGGGAGGCCTTTGGTGAGGTTGTGATGGTTACCTGAAATCAGCATAGACAAGGTTTAACTTAAAATCCTACTAATACCTCCTGTTTACTCTGTGCTTTAGGTTTGGGTTCAAGATGAACCCAAACATGAGTTCTCAGTTTCTTATTCCAACTGCCATGCCTGCTGCTTGCTGGCATGCCTTCCCAGAATGACAGTGCTGTTAGCCAAATGAGCTGGAACATTTCTAAGATGTTAAAAGAGATCTGACTCATGAATGGTTCTGTAGGAAACCAGCCAAGTCCTGAATGAATGTATGTAATTTGACATTAGCACAGCTCTGTCAATGACCAGTGGCTCAGACCCATGGTACAGGTAAAACCTTTCCTGGATAAAGCTCGGTGGGATGGCAAAGCCTTCCTGTGGTCCAAATAGGAATGTCCTCAGTGTGTGCAGAGAATGTCCACCATAACTTCCCCTAATCCAAACGTTTATAGCCTGAAGACCACCCACTACAGAGAGAGTTACTCCTGAAAGCTGCTAAACCTGCATGCCTGCTCAACTGTATGCAATGCCCAGCCTCACTGCCCAACTGTACGCCATAACCTGCTTCCTTGTTTATCTGTATGCAATAACATCACTCCCTTTTTCAACTGAATAAAATATACACATTGAGGGGTGCTGAGGCTTCTCCATCACAGATCCCAAGTCAATTTCAGCTTTTCTGTATGTGTTTGTGTGCCTGTCCTTTCTCATTTGCTCACTGTCCCTAGTCTGCTGGGAACCAAGCTGTGGAAGGAAGTAGCTCAAGGTGAATCTCAACATTACCAGAAGATGAGGCTTTGCTGAACAACCACATTGATGCATATGTTCTCAAATCAAGGAAAGAAATCAAGGATGTGAATGAAGGGGAAGCAAATCGGTCTCCAGCTGGTTAGAGATGCTGAGACTCCATCTAATACATAGTAGTATAGATCACTGAAGATCAGTAAGGAGGGACCCTCTCCCTCCGTCAACTTTTTGTAAAATCCAGAATGGCTAAATTACCAACCTATGAAATTTCCATTACCAAACAAATAAGAAAGCAGAGACTATAGCAGGTAGAGTTTTGTTCAAGTCAAGGATTGTGAAAATAGGATAAAAATTCTGTCTCAACAGTACTCTTTGATGGGGTCATTCACCCACCTCAAAAATAATAATCCAGAATTCCTACTGTCAACAGGAAACACAGGGACAAAGAATGGAGCAGAGAATGAAGGAAAAGCCATCCAGAGACTCCCCTACCTGGAGGTCAATCCTATATACAGTTACCAAACCCAGACACTATTGCTGATGCCAAAAACTTCTTGCTGACAGGAGCCTGGTATAGTTGACCCCCTGAGAGGCCCTGCCAGAGTCTGACCAATATGGATGTGGATGCAAGCTACCAACCATTGGATTGAGTGCATGGATCCCAGTGGAGGAGTTAAGGCAAGGACTGGAGTTGAAGGGGTTTGCAACCCCATAGGAAGAAGAATATCAATCAACCAAACCACCCCAAAGTTCCCAGGAACTAAACCACCAACCACAGAGTATACATGGAGGGATCCATGTCTCTAGCTGGATAAGAAGCAAAGGATGGCCTTGAGATGCTTGGTCCTATGCAGGCTTGATGAGCAAGTATAAGGGAATGCTAGCATACTGAGGCTGGAGTGGGTAGGTGGGTGGGGTAGCACCCTCACAGAGGCAGGAGGTGGGGGGAGGGGATAGGAGGTTTGCAGAGGGGAAACATGGATGGGGGTAACATTTGAAATGTAAAAGAAGAAAATAATCAATAAGAAAAAAATGATATGGTGATTAATCTTAACATAATCTTGTATGTATGTAGGTAAGTAGGTAGGTATTTTTGTGTGTATGTAAAGTCAAACAACAGGTTCTTTGGCTCTAATCCCTGGACAGTGATTTCCTCCACAATGGAGTCTGGTCATTGCTCACTTTTGCCATTGGGAATTCCTCATGGTATCCTACAATAAACTCTTGCTGCCATCTACACTATGCCCTATGGGAAGTTTTTCAACTGAAATCATCAGGTTCAGGGAGCCCAAAGAAAATCTTAGTGAGATCCTGGGAACAGATCCTCCACAATATTCTAACATTGGTCCCAGAGAAGACCCAGCAAAGATAAAGACAGGTGTGTATCCGACCCTCGCATGCAGAGTTCCATGGCTTTTAGTTTTGACATTCTGCACTGAAAGGAGCTGCTAGGACACAGTTTTATACTATAGTGGTTTTGAACCACAAAGAATTTTTTGATGGAAATACTTCATAAAATAGCATAATGAAGGTAAATGCTTCAAACATCTTTTTTTGCCTGCCTTATTGTCTGTGGGAGCAAACTAAGACCCTGCAGCATCATTGAAGTTGCTCCATATCCTGAATTGCTTCCCTGCTGCTGTCACAAAATACTGTCACCAAAAGCAATGGAGAGACATTAATTTGGTTCAACATTCAAGCTATAGGTTATTGGTGAGGAAAGCTAGGGTAGGAGCTAAAGTAGGAACTGAAACAGAAACTGCAGAAGAAGGCTGCCTACTGACTTTCTACCCCTGGCATCATTAGCTACCATTCTTATTGAGAACACCAAAAGTGACTCTAAATTTTATCTAGTTGATAACTGAAGGTAACTAAAATATTTTATTTGGGTGCCTTCAGAGCACATTGCAAGGTCTGTTCCCATAGTATACAGAGATTCCTGCAGTGTTCTGCTAGTGAGTTTGTATCAGTGTGACACAGGCTAGGGTCCTGTGGGAAAAGAGAACCTCAATCCTCCACCAGATTTTCTTGTGAGCAAGTCTATGGGATATTTCCTTGACTAATGATTATTTGGTAGGGTCCATTCACTGTGGATGGTGCTTCGTTGGGCAGGTGGTATATGAAAGCAAGCCATCAGAAACAAGGCAGTAAGCAAGCAATGTTCTTTTATGGCTTCTGTTTCAGTTCCTGCCTCAAGGTTGCTCCCTAGGTTCAGGCCTGACTTCCCTCAGTGATGGCCTGTGATGTTCAAAGTATAAGCTGAAAAAAGCCCTTTCCTCCCCCAGTTGTCTCTGGTCATGGCTTTATCACAACAGAAAGAAACTAGGACACCTGCGACTGCAGAAGCTGACCAGACACAGCAGTGTGGAAGGACTCTGCCATTCTTATTGTCCCTGTCCTCTGGGGTCCAATCCTGTGGGGTCCAATCCTGTGGGGTCCAATCCTGTTTCTGGGAGCTGGGGAAGATCTGATGAGGTCCCATAGACTCAGGACCAAGGCCAAGGCCAGGGAGGGCTTGAAGGAGATTTGGATGCCTCACCTGGGAGATTCCTCTCCTCTCCTGTTTATACCTGCTTTCTATCCCTGAAAGTTAAGCTAAATCCCCTATCCTAGCCCACAGGGAGAAGTCATATTTTTTATTAGGCTATGTTGTGTGTGTACACACAGATTCCTCCAATGAGAAATAAATTGGTGTTCACAGAAAATGTGTGGGTGGCTAAATACTTCTTAGGCTGTAAGCTGACTTTATATACTTGACTGCTTTGTGACTCATGTTGTGGGGTGGGGTCGGAGGAACTGAATCACTCTCGTTTGTCAGGCACAATGATACCAGGTTAACTGTAGGGAGTCTGTGGGTTGCCTAAGGGCTCTTCCAAACAGTCTGGCACCTTTGGCTTGTCACCTTCATAATTTTCATTGGTGCCTGCTATAGTAGGAGCTAAGATTGGAAACTTCCCTTGCTTGGCACTGGACAGGTACAGTTGGTGCCAGAGAGAGAGAGCCTTATCGACCTCAAGGGAAAGACAAGAGCCGAGGAATGTTTTGGTCTCTTTTTCTCAATGGGTTAACTATTAGGTTTGCATAGGGCTGACCTCCGCATAGTATAAGAGGGCGATTCCTACACTTGAGATTCTAGAGCATTCCAGGTGGGAACAGGGAAGCATTTCCCACAGGTGAGAAAATCTGACATGCCAGGGCCTGGAGGCAGGGGTAGGGGGATCCTTAACTATATCTTTCTTCCATAGCACTTTGAACCGCACAACTCAGCTGGGAGCTCATGTCTATTGCAGAGACCTGCTGTACTCACCAGTCTCTCCGCATCTCAAATCTCTCTCTTTCGTTTCTCTTCCTCTAATTTCTTCTATGATGGCTGCTCCCAGGAGTAAGGAATAAGGAAGACTTAGATACAATAGTCAGGAGTCCTGGCACAGGGTCATCAACTCTGCACTCTGGAAGCTCCAGCAGGAAGATGTATTAATGTTCTAGACCAGCATTATGTCCTAAACAAACTGTGCCCATAACTTTACAGAGAAAGGGAGCATGCAAGACACCTTTTAATCTTTTCTTCACCTCCAGAAATATTTATGCCACACACATATTTATTGATAAGTATTGGTAGGTATTGATGAGGAAAACTCAGTGGGCCCTGAACCTGCACAGTCCTGTATCTTATTTCCCCAGGCCTCTGCAGGAGGTGAAGGAGCCAGCAAAACCAAAAACAGAAACAAACAAACAAACAAACCAGGCTACCTTCCTTCCTGTTGGACTGGAGAGGTAATAAGAGCTCTGGCAAGCTCTGGCTATGGTTCAAGGAAGGCACAAGAGGTCTCACTGTGAACGCAGATGAATTGTGCAGTACTTCAGTTTACTCATTTTGCCTGAGGGGTTGTGTCAGCTTAGAGGGGACAGGCTAGAGAATTCCTTGTGGTTTGTATCAGAGGAGGGTTCATACTTACCAGAGCATTTTTCTACAAATATTATATATCTGTCTAGAATGTGCCTTACTTTTTGCTGTTTGCTTTTTCAGGATAGGGTTTCTCTGTGTAGCCCTGACTCTCCTGGAACTCACTCTGTAGACCAGTTTGGCCATGAAATTGAGCAAACACAAACCTCTGCCTTTGAAGTGATGAAATTAAGGTGTGTTTAATTAAGACAAGGTTTCCCAAGGCTTTCAAAGTCAGAATCCCTGAAGCTATGATATTAAATATTATTGAGGAGTTACAGCCTCTGGTCCTGCCTGACTTTCCTAAGAGCTTCAGGTTTGCAGGGCTGAGGTTTCTAAAGTGACCCTGACACTAGCACAGCCTGCACCTGCTCTGCAGAACTGACAATGTGCTGCCTGGACAGTCTGATAGGGCAATCAATGAGTTTCTTCATAAGAGTCAGGTTTCTTTTCTTTTTTTTTTTTTTTTGGTTTTTTTTTTTTTTTTGGTTTTTCGAGACAGGGTTTCTCTGTGTAGCCCTGGCTGTCCTGGAACTTGCTCTGTAGACCAGGCTGGCCTCAAACTCAGAAATCCACCTGCCTCTGCCTCCCAAGTGCTAGGATTAAAGGCGTGCGCCACCACTGCCCGGCTCTTTTCCTTTTTCTTATTTCCACTTTCTCATTTCCTTTCCTCTTTTATTTACTCTTTTCTTCTCTATTCTGATTAGCTCAGTGTAGTTATATAAAAATAACATTCTCAGAAACATTAGAGTAAGCATTTTAGAATTCTTGTACTTCTAAGTCAACTAGTGTCAACATGCATATGATGCCAGCTACTTCTTTAAACTCAACAGGTGTGTTTTGCTTCCATGAAATGAAGTGTATAAAACATTCACATGCCACTCAGTGCACACTGAACACAAAATGACATCCAGAGTGTGTGCTCCTGGTGACATTTGTCCAATAAAACACCTGCTATTTTCCTTGGACATTGGGAAACAGAACTATCTCTTTCTCCCCCCTACAGGGTTCTGATTCTTGTGATTGGGATTTGGAAAATAAACCCATAAGTTTTATAAAGATCTTCAGAATTCAATGGGAATAATTAAGCACCATCTATCTATTTATTTTATATATACATATACATGTTTATATAATAGTACATATTATTATGTAACCTTTCTATAATACATGATCTGTAATCTAATAAAGGATTAACCTTTTCTAACGATGTTTCAGAATTTTTATGTTAGGATGTCTGCTCTGTTAAGTGTTTTCACCAACTACCTGCCCCTGGTCTTATGCCTTAACCAATACCCTGTACTTGTGAATTTTATCCCCTTTACTTCTCCCTAATATCTTCCACTACAATATCTCATGTTCTAAATTAGTATAAAAGGATTTCACTCACACCCTTAATTTCAGTGATAAATTTTTTACTCTGTAACAGAAATTTGTTTACAAAATTACGTGCCCCATATGCATGGTATCTGTGCTACATAGTTTCATGTCAGCTTGACACAAGCTAGAGTTATTTTAGAAAAGGGATTCTCAACTAAGAAAGCAACCACCAGACTGGACCATGAGCAAGCACCTTGTACATATTCTTGATTGATGATTGATATGATATGGAGGAGCCCAGTTCACTGTGGACAGTTCTACACCTGGCCTGGTGGTCCTAGGTACCATGAGAATGTAGATAGAGCAAGCTAAAAGGACCAATGTGGCAAACAACACTATTCCATGCCTTCTCCATCACTTCCTGCCTCCAGGTCCCAGTCTTGAGGCTTTTTCCAAGCTTTCTTGAATGAAAAACTACAAACTGTATGGAGAAACAATCCCCTTTCTCCCCAACTTGTTTTGATCATGGTATTTTTTCATAAGAAAGGCTTAACCAAGACAGAAATTGACACTATGGTATGCAGTATTACTGTGACAGACATGACCATGTGATTTTGGAAGCTAGTGGAAGAAATTGGAAACTTTGGGCTGGAAAATAGAATGCTGATATCTTAGTGGATTAATTCTGTATGGTCTTAGAGTATAATGCTGAGACAACTACAGATGATGGAGGTTGATCTTATGAAGTGCCAGGGGAAGTTCAATAGTCCCTTAAAGATTCTATGAGAGTCATTCATATTTTAAGCTAAGAATCACTAAAATGAAACCTTTGCCTTGCTGGTGCAATTAAATTTTCTTAAAATGGTTTTCTTGGGCTCAGCACACAGACACAGTGGTCTAGATATGGCTGAGGCTGCATCTTGTGTTGAAGCCAAGTTGGTACCTTAAGAGTTGCTCAGGTTGTACTGGTTCTGAAGGCAGGAAGGAATCAGGGAGTGATGCTGTGGCTTGTCAGCTTATGGCAGGGTTAGAGTCTCTGAAGAGAGCCAAGGAGAGGCTACCGATGAAGCTTTAGCCCAGTTGAACTACAGATCCAGGCAATCTGACATGTCAACATCACAAGACATCTACCACGGAGCACAGCAGCTGCTGTGGGGTGAGGTCACTCTGAGTCTAGCAGACAAGCTGTGCATGCTATGGAAGGCTTTCCCAGCACTGTGAAGGAGACCAGAGGTTTCTTAGTGAGTCCCAGATGCCTGACACTGAGCTTTTTCATGATTGGACTTTGTTGACTCTAATTGATTTGTGCCCTGGTTCATCCTTTTTGGGACAAGAAAATATTTAAATTAGTATTTATTTTACAGGAGCCCACAATTAAGAGCCTATGAACTTTTAAAGGGATTATGGAGTTTTATAGAGACTGTGGAGTTTTACAGAGACTATGTATATTTTAGAGAAACTTTGAAAATATTAGAGAAACAGAATATTTTAGAGACTGGATATTTTGGAGAGGTTTTGCATTTTGAAAGTGTCTTTGAGCATTTAAAGGAGTTTGAAGTTATAAAGAATTTGAAACTTTTATATTAAGATGTTGAAAATACTGTGATAACTTCAGAACAACAAAAAACACACACAAGGTTATAGTGTAACAGTGATGTGTTTGTGTGTTGACAAAGAGTTAAGTGTGCTAGCTGTTTTGGTTTGTTTGTTTCTTTGTTTAGATCCAAAGTAGATCATTTTGGAAGAGCGATGGGAATGTCAGTTCAGATAATTTCCCCACCAGATTGACATGTGGGCACACTTGTGTTGAATTTTCTTTGGTTGATTGGTGATCTATGTGAGAGGACTCTGCTCAGTATGAGTGCAGGCCCTGGGTTGGTAGATACATAAGAATAGACAAGGAAAGTTATGGAAAAAACCAGTAAATACCACTCTTCTTTGATATGCATCAGTTCCTGCTTACAGGTATCTGCCTTAAGTTCCTCCTCAATCCAACCTGGATAATGGATTATTAACAGTCACTTTGAAATGAAGGCTTTCCTACCCAAGGTAGGTTTGATCATGATGCTTTAGTTAGTCTAATCAAAGAAACGGTAACAATTCAACAACATATACAGAAAATTTATGAATGTAAACTCATACTTAGAATATCAGCAATCTAAAGAAATATCAACCTTCAGTTATGGAAAAATGGAATGCAAACTCATATAGAGCCTGTCTTTCAGAACAGAGTTTGACCACTTTCATTTGATTCTGTAATTTGGGGTAGCAGCAACTCTCTATTAATTGTAGATCTATTTCCTTCTGACTTCACATCCTGAAAGAAGACATGATGTATGCTCCTGCTGACATTTGCCCATTTTTCTCTTCTCTTGGAGGATGCTCTGCATTGAGATTAGAAACATGGAAGATGCATTTACAGATCATCACACAAAGACTGAATTTTCATTCAGAATTCTAAGGAAGGGTCCTTCCTTATCTTTTTAAATAACTTTTGCTTTTTGATTTTATTTGATATTAGAATTTGGGCACAGGGGAGAATTTCCTGAACAGAACTCCAATAGCTTATGCTCTAAGATCAAGAATAGACAAATGGGACCTCATTAAATTACAAAGTTTTTGCAAGGCAAAAGACACCGTCAAAAAGACAAAGCGGCAACCAACTAACTGGGAAATGATCTTTACCAACCTTACATCCGACAGAGGGCTAATATCCAAGATATACAAAGAACTCAAGAAGTTAAACTCCAGAGAGGCAAGTAACCCTATTAAAAAATGGGGTACAGAGCTCCACAAAGAGTTCTCACCTGAAGAATATCTAATGGCTGAGAAGCACCTAAAGAGATGTTCATCATCCTTAGTCATTAGGGAAATGCAAATCAAAACAACCCTGAGATTCCATCTCACACCAGTCAGGATGGCTAAGATCAAAAACACAGGAGACAGCAGTTGTTGGCGAGGATGTGGAGAAAGAGGAACACTCCTCCACTGCTGGTGGAATTGCAGGCTGGTACAACCACTCTGGAAAGCAGTCTGGCGGCTCCTCAGAAAACTGGGCATGACACTTCCGGAGGATCCGGCTATACCACTCCTGGGCATATACCCAGAGACTTTACCTGCATGCAATAAGGACACATGCTCCACTATATTCATAGCAGCCTTATTTATAATAGCCAGAAGCTGGAAAGAACCCAGATGTCCCTCAACGGAGGAATGGATTCAGAAGATGTGGTATATTTACACAATGGAATACTACTCTGCAATTAAAAACAATGAATTCACCAAATTCCTAGGCAAATGGTCAGAACTTGAAAATATCATCCTTAGTGAGGTAACCCAATCACAAAAGATCACACATGGTATGAAGTCACTGATAAGGGGATATTGACCCAGAATCTCAGAATACCCTAGACACAATCAGCATATCAATAGATTTCTAAAAAGATGGAAGGAGAGACCCCTGGTCCTGGAAAGACTGGATGTAGGGGAACGCCAGGACAGAGTAATGAGAGGGGGTTGAACGGAGAAAAGAGGGAGGGAAGGGGGCTTATGGGACTTTCGGGGAGGGAGGAAACGGGAAAGGGGAAGTGATTTGGAATGTAAATTAAAAAAATAAAATAAAATTAAATTAAAAAAAAAAAAAAAAAAGAATTGCTACTCCAGATCATTTCTTGGGACCATTTGCTTGGCAAATTGTTTTCCAACTCTTCTGAGGTAGTGCCTGTCTTTGTCACTGAGGTGGGTTTCCTGTATGCAGCAAATTCTGGGTCCTGTTTATGTATCCAGTCTGTTAGTCTATGTCTTATTATTGGTGAATTGAGTCCATTGATGTTAAGAGATATTAAGGAAAAGTGATTGTTACTTCCTGTTATTTTTTGTTTTTAGAAGTGAAATTATGTTTATGTGGCTATCTTCTTTTACGTTTGTTGAAAGATTATTTCCTTGCTTTTTCTAGTGTTTAATTTCACTCCTTGTTTTGGAGTTTTCCATATATTATCCTTTGTAGGGCTGGATTTGTTGAAAGATTTTGTGTGAATTTGGTTTTCTCATGGAATATCTTTGTAATCTGTCAATGGTAATTGAGAGTTTTCCAGGGTATAGTTGCCTGGACTGGCATTTGTGTTTTCTTGGTGTCTGTATGACATCTACCCAGGATCTTCTGGCTTTTATAATCTCTGATGAAAAGTCTGGTGAAATTCTGATAGGTCTGCCTTTATATATTACTTGACTTTTTCCCTTACTGCTCTTAATATTCTTTCTTAGTTTAGTGCATTTGGTGTTTTGACTATTATGTGACAGGAGGAATTTCTTTTCTGGGCCTGTCTATTTGGAGTTCTGTAGGCTTCTTGTATGTTCATGGGCATGTCTTTCCTTAGGTTAGGGAAGTTTTCTTCTATAATTTTGTTGAAGGTATTTACTGGCCCTTTAAGTTGGGAATCTTCACTCTCTTCTAAACATATTATCCTTAGGTTTGGTCTTCTCATTGTGTCCTTGATTTCCTGGGTGTTTTGGGTTAGGGGCTTTTTGTATTTTGAATTTTCTTTAACTGTTGTGTTTTCTATAGTATCTTCTGCACCTGAGATTCTCTTCTATGTCTTGTATTATGTTGGTGATGTTTGCATCTATGACTCCTGATCTCTTTCCTGGGTTTTCTTACTCCAGGATTGTCTCTCTTTGTGGTTTCTTTATTGTTTCTAGTTCCACTTTTAGATCCTGCATGGTTTTGTTCATTTCCTTTGCCATTTGGTTGTGTTTTCCTATAATTCATTAAGGGATTTTTGTGTTTCCTCTTTAAGGGCTTCTACATGTTTACCTGTGTTCTTCTGTATTTCTTTAAGGGAGTTATTTGTGTCCTTCTTAAAGTCCTCTATCATTATCATGAGAAGTGATGCTCAATCTGAATCTTGCTTTTCCAGTGTGATGGAGTATCCAGGACTTACTGTTATGGGAGAACTGGGTTCTGATGATGCCAAGTAACCTTTATTTCTGTTGCCTATGTTCTTACACTTGCTTCTCACCATCTGGTTATCTCTAGTGCTACATGCCCTTGCTGTCTCTGACTGGAGTCTGTCCCTCCTGTGATCTTGGTTGTGTAAGAACTCCTCAGAGTCCGGCTGTCTCTGTGATCCTGTGATTCTGTGATCTTGTGATTCTGGGATCCTGGGTATGTCAGAGCTCCTTGGAGTCAAGCTATCTCTGGGATCCTGAAATCCTGGTGTGACCTACCTCCTGAGATCCTGTTGTATAAGAGCTCCTATGAGTCAAGCTTTCTCTGGGTGTTGTAGGGGTGGGTGGGAAGACAAAGCCCTGGGTTTGCTTTGGGCACAGATGCAAGCCAGGAAGATCCTGTACCTCTGCCTGCAGTGGGGTTTGTGTTTCCCTGGTTCCTGTGGGTGTCCCAGTTATGCTGGGTGTTAGTAAGGATATTTTGGCCTCAGGTGTGATCTTGAGTATAAGAGCTCCAGGGCTCCTGGTGTGTCTGAGCTCCTGGGAGTCAAGCTTCCTCTCTAATCCTGTGTTCCTGTGATCCTGTGATACTGGGCATGTTAGAGTACCTGGGAATTGTGGTGTTGTGGGACTGGGTACAGAGCCCATGCCCAAGGTCTGCTCAGGACACTGGCTCAAACCGGAAGGAACCTGTGCCACTGGTCATGCAGAGGTTCCTGCATCCCTGGATCCTGGGGGTCCCAGTTATCCCCAGTGTTGGGCAGATGCTGTGGCCTCCTTGCCTGTGATCCTGGGTGTGTTAGAGCACCTGTAATCCAAGCTTCCTTTGGGTTTTATGGGACTGGATGTGAAGCCAGCAGCCAATGTCTCTCTGGCTCAGACTGGAAGGGGCAGATCCTGGGTATTTTAAAGTTATACCCATGCCCAACACACGGCTGCTGGGATGAGGCAAAAATGTCAAGCTCTTGCATGTTCCTTCCCTTATCCATGTCATTCTGAACAGTATTTGTGAGACAACAAACAGGAAAGCCACTTAGGCCTGGGGATCTTGGACTTGGGCATTGGTACCTATAGAAAGGACTCTCTCTGCTTTTGAGCCCACTGAAGTATCCAGAGCAGCCTAAACAGGACAGGGGAAGGAAGACTCTGGTTCCTCTTCCTAGCATCAAAGATCTAAAGACAGAATTAATGAGAGACAGGCTGCTGGTTTTCTGGGCTTAGATTTTTCCCAACAGTCTGAGCAGAAAGAACAGAAAAGAGAGTGGTGAGAAAATCCAATACCTGATGAAATTTCACTAGTGACCCTAGAAGGAAAATCTCTCACATGGGCAGTGTGTCCTGCTATGGTGCTCACCAAGCCACCATGGACCAGAATCCTCTGTTTCCTTTTCAGAATCTTACTCAAGACTGCTCTGCAAGTTCAGAGGAAGACAGGTAAACCAAATGTTAGCTTCCACAGATTTCATAAGGCCCGAACCATTATGGCTATGTCAGCCTGTAAAGAGAATAGTCTGTCTTCACAATAGCTGTTATTTGCTCATCTGTTTGCCTACAGTGACAACATCCACACTCACTCACAGACATTTGTTTGAGGTGGTCACCATGGGCCAAGCACGTAAACTTCCTGTAGGATGTCCTCTTGTGCTAATACACAGTCCGGTCTTCTCCTGACTTCCTTTAGGAGCCCTCACTGTGTACAAAACACCTACTCTCTGGTACTTAATCCTCAACACCCTGGGAAGTAAGCACTTCCCTCCTTGTTTGACTAACAAGTATCAAGGTTCTTTGAGGTTGATAATGTTCTTGGTTCCATCAATATATAAGAGAGTCAGGTTTAATATCCATTCTGAGCTATCATGGACCTCTGGTCCTTAACAAATACTCTATACTAGTAGCTACATCCTAGTTTCTATAAGCTGTCAAGGTCTGAGACCTGCTTCCCAGGATATCTTAGATAATAGACAGAGATGGAGTTAAAAGAGAGAAAAATATAGAGCTCAAAGGGAGAAACAATGGGATCATGTCAATAGATGCAGAAAAGACCTTTGTGAAAGTCTAACAAATTTTCATGATATAAGAAGGCAGGAATATATGCACATACTTCTATATGATAATGGCTATATTTGACAAATCTATAATCAACATTGTGCTACATTGGGGAAACTTGGGCATGTCCACTGAAATCAAGAGGGAGAAGAAGATGCCACCTTCCCTCTTGGTTACTACAATTCTTCAAGACTTAGAGTAAGAAGCCATAAGAATGAGATAAGGGAGAGAGAAATGAGAATGTCAGGCTGATTGCATTGTGTACATAACAGACCCTAAGAACATTTGGCCACACAAACTCCAAAAAGGAGAAAGATACAAAATTAAATATGTGCAGCATTCCTGTGTAGTGATAATGAACATGTTGAGAAAGCATCCCATTCACATGAATCTAAAGTAAATGAATAATTGCATGAATAACTTGTGATGGATTAAATCTAACCAAGGAAGAGAAATAATTACACAATGAACATTTTTAAACACCAAAAAGAAAAAAAGAAAAGAAAAAGAAAAGAGAAAGGCTTCCTTATGCTCCTGAATTAACAGGATTAATGTTGTGTACATGGCTCTGCTATCAAAAGCCACCCACTGACTAGATGCAATCCCCATCAGAATCCCAAAGTGACTCTTCATAGAAACAACAAATATATCCAATGATTTATTAAAATCAAAAGATAATGCACCATGAAGATTTAGCAATACAAATGTTTCTAATGTCAGGGGCTACAGAACATTCTCATCAGTTAAGAGCACTGGCCACATTTTGAGGGATTCCAGTTCAGTTTCTAGCACCTTTGTAGGGCTTTCAAACATCTGTGATTCTAGATCTGCAGGATCCAGTACCTGCTTCTGATCTCAATCAGGCACAAAACAAGCATGCTGGGAACATACATAAAAACAGGAAAAAGTTCATAAAATTTTAAAAATCAGTTTTTAAAAACTGAGAGAAATGAAGAGTCATCAAGGTTAATTCACTTTCCAGAGTCACAGAGCAAGTCCATTTTGGATCTGGAATGTGTGCTTCTAACATTTATCCAGCAGTAATGTGTTCTGCTGGAGAACAGTGGCTTTGAAAAGCAAAGGGCAGGGGACAAAGGCCACCTCCTCTGCCAGGCCAACACCTCTGCCACACCAGTTCCCATGTTCATTCAGAGAACCTGGTGGCAACTGGATGGAAATGGCCTGTGCACATGACTAGGACAGAAGCCCAGCACACTCAGGGAAGGGATGGTGAAGGGATGAACATTTTTCAGTGGCCTCCATGCTGTATCCTCCCTTTTCTCCAGGTGAGCTATGCCTATAGTGTGAGCATTAAAATGCTCATGAAACCCTTTGCAGTGTTCAGAATTCCCCCTTGACATGAGTTGGGTATTTAATAATGGGTGCCTTGTCTTTCTTCTAATGGTTCTTCTCCCCCAGTTGCCTTGTGTGGAATCTTAGATAGTAGATGTTATGGTCTTTGTTTTTTTTATATATGTTTAGTTTCTTAAGTCTCCAGTCCTCTCTGGTAATAACTAATCTTTGAAGCTTTGCTCCTGTGTGAACTCTTGACATATTGAGAACAGGTATAATAAAATGCTGTCTTGTAATTCTGAGACCCCAACACAGGAGTAGGCCACCCTGGATGATTAGACTCTCCTCAGAACATGGTCCATAGCTCCATTTGTCAGGAGCCATGTATTTAAAGTACCAAGGGGACAAAAGCAAAATTGCATGTCATTTCTTTCCATATAGACGTTAAGACTTCTGACTCCAACTGTGAAGAGGAAGCTGGCCACTCAAATTCCCTGGGAAGAGAAATCCAGTTCAGGGTTAGCCTTGGACAGTTATGTTCAAGCTGCCTATGATTTCACAGCCCCAAACCCTTAAGTCTCTCTTTATTTCTGAATTTTCTTTAAATCCATTTTTACTGTTTACTAAGGACTAGAAAGCTGGAAGCCAAAGGCACAGATTCATGGTTTTTTGGATAGAGGTTCTACATGTGTTGAAGGACCCTGGAAGAAGCAGACTATCACTTACTGTATAGATTTATTTAATCAGAAACATGGAATTTCAAAGAAGGCAATAAGAGTCAAGCAGATGAACTATGCAGAAGATGTTTAGTTTGAATTCATTTTGCCTGAGGAAAAACTTACCAAGTTCACATTGACTACATTGGGTCCTGATCTAACTTACAGGTTTGCCAAGAAAGCTCACTGAAAAGTTTGGGCCCAGCTCTCCTAGGACAGCTGCTGTACAACAGAGTAGAGTAAAGTCAATGGGTAAAATGTTCCAGTGGGATGCCACATGTCCCTGCTCTCCAGTGGGAACTTGTCACTGACAATCACTAAAATTACAAGCTGCAGAGATGCATTAAAACTCCCTTCTCCTAAGCCTGTGTAGGATCTCCACAGGCTCAGGTTCCATCTGCCCTGCCTCTTCCATCTGAGTAAGTGCCCTGAGTAAGTACAGAATCAGAAGGTGGTTGGGACCCAGGCAGGGTGTGGGAGGAGGATTTCTGGAGCTTCAGGGGGAGTTTCAGCATCTGCCATGGGGAAGCTGAGTCTGAAGGCCCCTCAGCACAGAGGAATGTGTTCTACATCAAGTGCATTTCTTATCCAGGATATTCATTTCCTTAAGGTCATTACATTACCTAATTTTTATGTCAGTTAATTTTTATTTCAATTTATTTTTCTGACCTATATACCAAATTTACTTTCTCATCCATAAGTTGTATGGTATAATTTCTAGTGGTTTTGAGAAATGATCATTTGTATGCTTCTTGAAAAAAAACTGGTGTTTTTCTTTCAAATGTAAACATATACACTTCATATACACTTAATTTTTGCTCCTGTTGATTATGTACCATAAAAGGAATAGTGTTGATATGCTGGCTTCTTTTTTTTTTTTTTTTTTTTTTTTTTGGTTTTTCGAGGCAGGGTTTCTCTGTGTAGCCCTGGCTATCCTGGAACTCACTCTGTAGACCAGGTTAGCCTCGAACTCAGAAATCCGCCTGCCTCTGCCTCCCAAACCCTGGGATTAAAGGCGTGCGCCACCACCGCCCGGCTGATATGCTGGCTTCTATAGTGTGAAAACTTAAAAGTTCTAAAAGCCTTTGAAAAAGAAGTGGGGTATGTGTTCAAACCTCACCTAACAGATTTCTCATTTTTGACATTTATCAACTGGAAATTACCTAAGAGCCTTTCCATTCCCTGTTTAACTTCACAAATTATGTCATCCATTATCCTTGTTTTGCCTGGTAGGAGTTGTCCTGAGTCCTTATGGTGATGAGGTTACAGGAGACAAAATGTTAATAAGCAGTGAACATAATCCTAATAGACACGATATTTGTGATCACTAATTTCTGTGTTCTGGTGAGTGAAAAATATCCTGTATAATATTCTGATAAGACAAATGTGCAACAAATGCTCTGGGAAAGAAGTCAGATCTGCTTAGTAGCAAAGCAGAGCCTCTCAGAAGTCATCATTGGGTGATGAGGGAATCAGGTTGTGCCATAGCAATGTGCAGGGTCCATGTTGATGTCTGGAGTCTGTGCCATACTTACTCCCTGTGGTATCTGTTCCTGCTGTTTCTGGAGGTTTATTTAGAAACACAAGGTAATATGCCCACTGCCTGTCTAACAATGAAGACATGGCTAAAAAGGCTTTAAGATTTTAAAATGCAGTTCTTATAGTCTTTCAGAAATAGCTGCCCTCGTCAGGCCAAGGACTCTTCATGGTTTGCCCATCACATTCCCATAGGTCATTTATTTGTGGCATTTCTGGAAACAGCACCTGCACCTGCTTGGTAATAGGTTTGCCTTCCCTGGTATAGCATCCATTTCTCCTTACTGTCTTTCTAGGCTTAACTCAGGATTGGGCCAAAGATAGACATCCTGACTGATTAACCTCACCCTCAAGCCATTGACCAGTGTCACCTACCAAACTCCTCTGGTTGATGCACCTATGGGTCATGGTGTCCATAAATTTGGTAACTGTGGAATGACACAAAGGCTCAAGCCAGGGCCTCCTTGATTTTGGCTATACAGGGGGTTTCCATTTTATGCCCTGAGCAGTCACAGTCTTCACAATCAACTTTAACTGAAGACTGATCATGTTCCTCTTTGTCATTCTTGTTCCACACATGATTCCTTCCCTAATCTGCCCAAGTGCCTTCCTTTCCTTTCCCCCAGTGTAGCCTCTTCTAATGGGACATGTTTCACAAGTCAGTGACCTTTCCTGGTGCTGTGTACAATATGTAGAGAATTTCATAACTCTTGAATGTAGCCTGTTTTGGTACATTGAGCAAAATGCAATTACAGTGCATGGTACAATAGATTTTTCCCAGGTCTGTCACAGCTTACTCTCTCCTGCCCTCTCTGTTAGAGGAGATACCCATAATTCTGCAGATCTTAGAGTGTGGGTCTTCTCTCCTGGTCTCTTAAACAGTGCTCAGCTATGAAGATGTGAGTGGCTAAGACTCAGCTGTGGGGGGACAAGCTAGAGAATCCTTGTGCCTTCTTGTATCTGAGGAGGGTTCATACTCACCAGAGAATTTTCTATAAAAATTATACCTCTGTATAGAATCTGCATGCCTTACTGACTCTTTCTGTTGTTTGGTTTTCCAGGACAGAGTTTCTCTGTGTAGCCCTGGCTGTCTTGGAACGCACTCTGTAGACCAGTTTGGCCTTGAACTTGAACATCCACAACCTCTGCCTTTGAGGTGCTGGAATTAAGGTGTGTGCCATCACTGCTCAGCCCTGATTTTTATGGTATAAAATTATATAGAATTGTATGGTCTGTGAAATTTGGAGGAAGCAGGGTGACTATAGAAATGGTGTCTGTGTCTTTCCTGGTAAGCTGGTGTTGGTGATGGCAGGCAATCACATTAGTATAAGTTTTCTCTTTTCTACTGTGGAATTCGAGCTCCAGAAAGATACATTTTCCCAGTGCTTTCAAAGGCAGATTCCCTGAAGCTATGATGTTGAGGATATCACTGAGGATTCCCAGCCACTGAGACTGCCTGACTTTCCTAAGAGCTTCAGATTTGCAGGGCTGAGGTTTCTGAAGTGACCCTGACAATAGCACAGCCTGCACCTGCTCTGCATAAATGACTGCACACTGCCTGGGGTAATGTGTTCATAAAAATCAAGTTCCTTTTCATTTCTTTCCTCTTTTCTTTGTTCCTGCTTCTTGTTTCCTTTCCTTTATATTTCCTCTTTTCTTTTCTGATTATTTCAGTGTACATTTCCAGAATGCACATTTCCAGAAACAATGTGAAAGAAAGAATTTTAAATTCTTGTACTTTTTAGTCAGCTCCTGTGATCATGCATATGATCACTACTTCTTTAAACTCTAGAGGTGTGTTTTCCTTCTATGAAATGAAGTGTATAACACATACTCCTGCTACTCAGTATACAAGGATCACAAAATGATATCCAGAGTGTGTGCTTCTGGTGACATTTGTCCCATAAAGCAACTGTCATTTTCCTTGATCATTGGGAAACAGAACTATATCTTTCTGAGTCCTACTATTTTCTGGTTCTTATGACTAGGATTTGGAAAACAAAACACATAAATTGTGTAAAGAACATCACAATACAATGATATAATTAAGCACCATCCTAATCATCTATCTATATTATGATCTATCTAGAATACATTACCCATAAATTTGTATAGGATTAACCATTTCTAAAGTTGCTATAGAACTTTAATTTCAGGTTATCAGCTCTGTTCAATGTTTTCGCCAACTAACTGCCTCAGGTCTAATGCTGTAACCAGTACCCTGTACTTTTGAATTTGATCCCTTTTACCTCTCCCTAATACCTTCCATTATAATATCACATGCTCTAAATAAGTATAAAATGATTTCATCCATACTCTCTACTTTCAGTGATAAATTTTTATTCTGTAACAGGAATTTGTTTACAAAATTACATGCCCCATATGGGTGGTGTCTCTGCTACATAGTTTCATGATAACTTGACACAAGGTAGAGTTATTTTAGAAGAGGGAACCTCAACTGAGAAAATGCAGTCACCAGATTGGCCCATGAGCAAGCACTTGATTCATTTTCTTGATTGATGACTGATTTGATATGGGAGGGCCCAAATCAATGTGCACTATTCCACACATGGGCTGGTGGTCCTAAGTACCATGAGAATGTAGATAAGGAAGCTCTGTGGAGCAATGTGGTAAACAACACTACTCCATGGCTTCTACATCAGTTCCTGCCTCAAGGCCCCTGTCTTGAATTATTTCCAAAGCTTCCCTGGATGAAGAACTAGAAACTGTATGATCAAATAATCCCTTTCTCATCAACTTGCTTTTGATCATGGTGTTTTATCACAGCAACAGAAGGCCTAACCAAGTAATAAAATGGTACTACAGTATGGGGTATTACTTTGATAAACCTGACCATGTGATTTTTGAATATTGTGGAAAGATTTGGAAAATATGTGCTGTAAAATACATAGAATGCTGATATCTTAGTGGATTATTCTGTGTGGTCTTAGAATATAATGCTGAGACCATTACAGATGATGGAGGCTTGTCTTAGATCAAAACGGAAGTTTGAGTGCCCCTTAAAGATTGTATGAGGGACATTCATGTATTAAGTTAACAACCACTAATGTATATTTTTTACCTTGATAAAACAATTGAAAAATCTTCTGAAAAGTGTTTTCTTGGGCTCAGCATACAGACATAATGATCCCGATACATTTGAGGCTGGATCTCCTCTTTAATCAAAGTTGGTAGCTTAAGAGTTTCTCACTTTGTACTGGTTCTGAAGGCAGGAAGGTATCAGGGAGGGACACTGTAGCTTGTCACCGTATAGCAGGGCTAGAGTCCCTAAAGAGAGCCAAGGAAAGGCTACCAATGAAGCTTCAGCCCAGTTGAAGTACAGATCCTGGCAATCTGAAATGTCAGCATCACAGGACATCTACCAAAGACAGCAGCAGCTGCTGTGGAGTGAGGCCACTTTGAGTCTAGCAGACAAGCTGTGCATGCTATGGAAGGCTTTCCCAGCACTGTGGCAGATCCCAGAAGATTATTAGTGAGTCCCAGAAATGTGACACAGTTTTATTCTGTTGGACTTTGTTAAATTTGTTGATTGTGCCTTGGTTCTTCCTTTTGAAAACAAGAAAATATTAGATTATTATTTATATTACAGGGGCCCACAATTAAGAGAATTTGAAATTTAAAGGGATTTCGGAATTTTAGGGAGTCTTTTGAGTTTTACGGAGAGTATATGTATTTAACAGAAACTTTGAAAATATTGCTGAAACTGGATATTTTATACAATGAAAATTTTGGAGAGACTTTGCATGTTGAATGGGATTTGAAAATTTAAAGGAGATTGAGCTTTTAAAATATGTGGAACTTTTATATTGAAATGCTGATATTAGAAAAATACCTTGGGAACAAAAGAAGACACGAGGTTAGAGTGTAACAGTGATATGATTGTGTGTCTACCTGACATGGGGTTAACTGTGCCAGCTGTTTTGTTTGTTTTTTGTGAGTTTGTTTTGTCACAAGGTAAATCATTTGGAATGAAGGAACTTAATGTCAGTTCAGATAACTCCCCCACCAATTGTCATGTGGGCATATTGGTGGTGAGTTTTCTTGATTGGAAATCTATGTGAGAGGGCCCAGATCAGTGTAAGTATAGGCTCTGGGCTGGTGGATACTTAAGACTATGGACCAGGAAAGCCATTAAACAAAAGGCCAGTTACTAGCACACATCGCACCTCACACAATAATAGTGGATGACTTCAACACCCCGCTCTCTGAAATGGATCGTTCAGGAAAGCAGAAACTAAACAGGGACACAGTGAATCTAATTGAAGCCTTGGACCAAATGGAACTAACTGATATATATAGAACATTTCATCCTAGAGCTAAAGAATACACCTTCTTCTCAGCACCTCATGGTACCTTCTCCAAAATCAACCATATAATTGGTCACAAATCAGACCTCAACAGATATAAGAAGATAGAAATAATCCCATGCCTCCTATCAGATCACTATGGAATAAGGGTGGTCTTCAATGGCAAAAAAAAAAAGAAAACCCACGTACACATGGAGGCTGAACAATGCTCTACTCAATGATAACTTGGTCAAGGTGGAAATAAAGAAAGAAATCAAAGACTTTTTGAAAGTTAATGAAAATGAAGGCACAACATACCCTAATTTATGGGACACAATGAAAGCAGTGCTAAGAGGAAGTGTCAAGTGCCGCCAAAAAGAAACGGGAGACAGCATACACTAACAGTTTAATGGCACACCTGAAAGCCCTGGAACAAAAAGAAGCAAATACACCAAAGAGGAGTAGAAGGCAGGAAATCATCAAACTCAGGGCTGAAATCAATCAAGTAGAAACAAATAAAACCATACAAAGAATCAACAAAACAAGGAGTAGGTTCTTTGAGAAAATCAACAAGATAGATAAGCCCTTAGCCAGACTAACCAGAGGGCACAGAGATAGTATCCAAATTAATAAAAGTAGAAACAAAAAGGGAGAGATAACAACAGAAACTGAGGAAATTCAAAAAATCATCAGATCCTATTACAAAAACCTGTATTCAACATAACTAGAATATCTTGAGAAAATGAACAATTTCCTTGACAGATATCAAATACCAAAATTAAATCAGGATCAAATAGACCATCTAAACAGTCCTATAACCCCTGAAGAAATAGAAGTTGTCATTGGAAGTCTTTCAACCAAAAAAAGCACAGGTCCAGATGGTTTTAGTGCAGAATTCTATCAGACCTTCAAAGAAGACCTAACACCAATACTCTTCAAACTGTTCCACAAAATAGAAACAAAAGGAACACTACCCAACTCGTTCTATGAAGCCACAATTACACTAATACCAAAAGCACACAAAGATCCGACAAAGAAAGAGAATCTCAGGCCAATCTCTCTTATGAATATCGATGCAAAAATACTCAATAAAATTCTTGCCAACCGAATCTAAGAACACATCAAAATGATCATTCACTACGATCAAGTAGGCTTCAACCCAGGGATGCAGGGATGGTTCAATATAAGGAAATCCATCAATGTAATCCACTATATAAACAATCTCAAAGAAAAAACCCACATGGTCATCTCATTAGATGCTGAGAAAGCATTTGACAAAATTCAGCATCCTTTCATGCTAAAGGTCTTGGAAAGATCAGGAATTCAAGGCCCATATCTAAACATAGTAAAAGCAATTTACAGCAAACCGGTAGCCAGCATCAATCTAAATGGAGAGAAACTTGAAGCAATCCCGCTAAAATAAGGGACTAGACAAGGCTGCCCTCTCTCTCCATATCTTTTCAATATAGTACTTGAAGTTCTAGCTAGAGCAATTAGACAACAAAAAGAGGTCAAAGGGATACAAATTGGAAAGGAAGAAGTCAAACTATCACTATTTGCAGACGATATGATAGTATACTTAAGCGACCCAAAGAACTCCACCAGAGAACTCCTACAGCTGATAAACGACTTCAGCAAAGTGGCCGGATATAAAATCAACTCAAGCAAGTCAGTATCCTTCCTATACTCAAAGGATAAGCAGGCTGAGAAAGAAGTAAGAGAAATGATACCCTTCACGATAGCCACAAACCATATAGAGTATCTTGGCGTGACTCTAACCAAACAAGTGAAAGATCTGTATGACGAGAACTTCAAGTCTCTGAAGAAAGAAATTGAAGAAGACCTCAGAAGATGGAAAAATCTGCCATGCTCATGGATTGGCAGGATTAATATAGTAAAAATGAGCATCTTACCAAAAGCAATATACAGATTCAATGCAATCCCCATCAAAATCCCAACTCAATTCTTCATAGAGTTAGAAAGAGCAATTCAAAAATTCATCTGGAATAACAGAAAACCCAGAATAGCTAAAACTATTCTCAAGAGTAAAAGAACCTCTGGGGGAATCAGTATCCCGAACCTCAAGCTGTAGTACAGAGCAATAGTGTTAAAAACCACATGGTATTGGTACAGTGAGAGGCATGTAGAACAATGGAACAGAATTGAAGACCCAGAAATGAATCCACACTCCTATGGTCACTTGATCTTTGACAAAGGAGCTAAAACCATCCAGTGGAAAAAAAGATAGCCTTTTCAACAAATGGTACTGGCTCAACTGGTGGTCAACATGCAGAAGAATGCAAATTGACCCATTCTTATCTCCTTGCACTAAGCTCAATTCCAAGTGGATCAAGGATCTCCACATAAAACCAGACACACTGAAATTAATAGAAAGGAAACTAGGGAAGAACCTTGAACATATGGGCACAGGGGACAAGTTCCTGAATAGAACTCCAATAGCCTATGCTCTAAGATCAAGAATTGACAAATGGGACCTCATTAAATTACAAAGTTTTTGCAAGGCAAAAGACACTGTCAAAAAGACAAAGCGGCAACCAACTAACTGGGAAATGATCTTTACCAACCTTACATCCGACAGAGGGCTAATATCCAATATATACAAAGAACTCAAGAAGTTAAACTCCAGAGAGGCAAGTAACCCTATTAAAAAATGGGGTACAGCCCGCGCAGGGAGGGAGCATGTCAGCTTCCCTTCCGCGACCTCTGTTCCCGCGGACTGCGCTGGAGAGACCGGTACCCAGGCTCTCCCCCCAATATAACATGACTTGGGACACGGCCTGTTGGGGCTTCCGTCTGTGCCCGAGGGCGGGTTGGCGCTGTGGTCGTCTGGGTGCCAGATCGGCGGGCCATCGTGACCACAGGGTGAGCGGCGCCACCGAGAGTGCCCTCCGCCATCTTTGCTCCAGTGACCAGGTAGTTGGGACCGCCAGGCTCAGAGACAGACAGGCATAATATCGCTTCGGTTTCAGGCAGCTTGTGTGTAACCTGCTCCCAGGTGCTGGGCTGATCTGCAGTAACCAGCGCGCCAGTTCCGCGGTGGGACCTTCTGCCTGGTGGAGGGACCCCGCGCAGGGAGGGAGCCTGCCAGCTTCCCTTCCGCAACCTCTGTTCCCGCGGACTGCGCTGGAGAGACCGGTACCCAGGCTCTCCCCCCAATATAACATCACTTGGGACACGGCCTGTTGGGGCTTCCATCTGTGCCCGAGGGCGGGTTGGCGCTGTGGTCGTCTGGGTGCCAGATCGGCGGGCCATCGTGACCACAGGGTGAGCGGCGCCACGGAGAGTGCCCTCCGCCATCTTTGCTCCAGTGACCAGGTAGTTGGGACTGCCAGGCTCAGAGACAGACAGGCATAATATCGCTTCGGGTTCAGGCAGCTTGTGTGTAACCTGCTCCCAGGTGCAGGGCTGATCTGCAGTGACCAGTGCGCCAGATCTGCTGTGGGACTTCTGCCTGGCAGAGGGACGCCCCCTCCACCCCCCAGGAGAGATCACACACCCCTGAACAGGGCAGGAGCCTGCCAGCCTCCCTTTGGCGACCTCTGCTCCAGGAATCCACTAGGCTGAGCCTTTAGATGTGCAAGGCCTCCCCAATATAAGATCACTTGGGGCAAAGCACATTAGGGCTCCAAAGTCACTCAGGAGCAGGCAGGCCCCAGAAATCGGTGCCAGGGGAATCCTGGTAATCCAGGGGGGGCAGAAATAGCTTTGCAGGCTCACAGGAGGTCCAACCAACAGCCAGTGGCAGCAGGACCAACTAACACCAGAGGTATCCAGATGGCAAAAGGCAAACGTAGGAATGTTACTAACAGTAATCAAAGTAATGTGGGACCATCCGAACCCAACTCGCCAACAGCAGCAAGTCCTGGATACCCCACCACACCCGAAAGACAAGATCTGGATTTAAAATCACTTCTCATGATGCTATTAGAGGATCACAAGAAGGACACAAATAAATCTCATAAAGAGTTACAGGAGACCATGAATCAACGGTTAGAAGCCCTTACAAAGGAAACACAAAAATCGCTTAGAGAAATGCGGGAGAACATGGATCAAAAGATGGAGGCGCACAAGGAGACAACACAAAAATCGCTTAACGAGATGAATCAACGGGTAGATGCACTCACAAAGGAATCACGAAATTTGCATAAAGAAATGCAGAAGAATATGGGTCAACAGACGGATGCCCATAAGGAGGCAACACAAAAATTGCTTAAAGAAATGAATCAACGGTTAGATGCCCTTACAAAGGAAACACGAGAACTGCTTAAAGAAATGCAGGAGACGATGGATCAACAGATGGAATCCCATGAGGAGGAAACACAAAAATCGCTCAGAGAAATGCAGGAGAACGTGGGTCATCAGGAAGAAATCCTGAAAGAGGTAATGCAAAAATACCTTAAAGAAATACAGGAAAATACAAACAAACAAGTGAAGGATCTCAGCAAATCCATCCAGGAACTAAAAAAGGAAGTAGAAACAACTAAGAAATCACAAAGGGAGACAACTTTGGAGATAGAAAACCTTGGGAAGAAATCAGGAGTCATAGATGCAAACATCAACAATAGAATACAAGAGATGGAAGAAAGAATCTCAGGTGCTGAAGATTCCATAGAAAGCATCGACTCAACAGTCAAAGAAAATGCAAAATGCAAAAAACGCGTAACCCAAAACATCCAGGAAATCCAGGACACAATGAGAAGACCAAACCTAAGGATTATAGGTATAGATGAGAGTGAAGATTTGCAACTTAAAGGGCCAGTAAACATCTTCAACAAAATTATGGAGGAAAACTTCCCTAACTTAAAGAGAGAGATGCCGATGAACGTACAAGAAGCCTACAGAACTCCAAACAGACTGGACCAGAACAGAAATACCTCCCGTCACATAATAATCAAAACACAGAATGTTCTAAACAAAGAAAGAATACTAAATGCAGTAAGAGAAAAGGGCCAAGTAACATACAAAGGAAGACCTATCCGAATCACATCAGACTTCTCACCAGAGACTATGAAAGCCAGAAGATCCTGGGCAGATCTCATGCAGACACTAAGACAGCACAAATGCCAGCCTAGACTACTATACCCAGCAAAACTCTCAATCACCATAGATGGAGAGACCAAGATATTCCATGATAAAACCAAATTTTCACAATATCTTTCCACAAATCCAGCCCTGCAACGGATAATAGGTGGAAACCTCCAATACAGGGAGAGAAACAACACCCTGGAAAAAATGAGATAATAACCTTGAATCAAACCCAAAAGTAGATAACCACTCAAACATAAAGATAGCGTCAAGAATGGCAGATGGCAATAATCACTATGCCTTAATCTCTCTTAATATCAATGGTCTCAATTCCCCAATTAAAAGACATAGACTAGCAGACTGGATACGTAAACAGGACCCAGCATTTTGCTGCATGCAGGAAACGCACCTCAGTGTCAAAGACAAACACTACCTCAGAGTAAAAGGCTGGAAAACAATTTTACAAGCAAATGGCCCCAAGAAACGAGGTGGAGTAGCCATCCTAATATCGGATAAAATTGATTTTCAACCCAAAGTCATCAAAAAAGACACAGAAGGACACTACATACTGATCAAGGGAAAAATCCACCATCAAGAACTCTCAATCCTGAATATCTATGCTCCAAATGCAAGGGCACCCTCATTCGTAAAAGAAACTTTACTAAAACTCAAAGCACACATCGCACCGCACACAATAATAGTGGGTGACTTCAACACCCCGCTCTCTGAAATGGATCGTTCAGGAAAGCAGAAACTAAACAGGGACACAGTGAATCTAATTGAAGCCTTGGACCAAATGGAACTAACTGATATATATAGAACATTTCATCCTAGAGCTAAAGAATACACCTTCTTCTCAGCTCCTCATGGTACCTTCTCCAAAATTGACCATATAATTGGTCACAAATCAGACCTCAACAGATACAAGAAGATAGAAATAATCCCATGCCTCCTATCAGATCACTATGGAATAAGGGTGGTCTTCAATGGCAACAAAAACAAAAGAAAACCCACGTACACATGGAGGCTGAACAATGCTCTACTCAATGATAACTTGGTCAAGGTGGAAATAAAGAAAGAAATCAAAGACTTTTTGAAAGTTAATGAAAATGAAGGCACAACATACCCTAACTTATGGGACACAATGAAAGCAGTGCTAAGAGGAAAATTCATAGCCCTGAGTGCCGCCAAAAAGAAACGGGAGACAGCATACACTAACAGCTTAATGGCACACCTGAAAGCCCTGGAACAAAAAGAAGCAAATACACCAAAGAGGAGTAGAAGGCAGGAAATCATCAAACTCAGGGCTGAAATCAATCAAGTAGAAACAAATAAAACCATACAAAGAATCAACAAAACGAGGAGTTGGTTCTTTGAGAAAATCAACAAGATAGATAAGCCCTTAGCCAGACTAACCAGAGGGCACAGAGATAGTATCCAAATTAATAAAATCAGAAACGAAAAGGGAGAGATAACAACAGAAACTGAGGAAATTCAAAAAATCATCAGATCCTACTACAAAAACCTGTATTCAACACAACTAGAAAATCTTGAGGAAATGGACAATTTTCTTGACAGATACCAAGTACCAAAATTAAATCAGGATCAAATAGACCATCTAAACCGTCCTATAACCCCTGAAGAAATAGAAGTTGTCATTGGAAGTCTTCCAACCAAAAAAAGCACAGGTCCAGATGGTTTTAGTGCAGAATTCTATCAGACCTTCAAAGAAGACCTAACACCAATACTCTTCAAACTGTTCCACAAAATAGAAACAGAAGGAACACTACCCAACTCGTTCTATGAAGCCACAATTACACTAATACCAAAAGCACACAAAGATCCGACAAAGAAAGAGAATCTCAGGCCAATCTCTCTTATGAATATCGATGCAAAAATACTCAATAAAATTCTTGCCAACCGAATCCAAGAACACATCAAAACGATCATTCACCACGATCAAGTAGGCTTCATCCCAGGGATGCAGGGATGGTTCAATATAAGGAAATCCATCAATGTAATCCACTACATAAACAATCTCAAAGAAAAAAACCACATGGTCATCTCATTAGATGCTGAGAAAGCATTTGACAAAATTCAGCATCCTTTCATGCTAAAGGTCTTGGAAAGATCAGGAATTCAAGGCCCATATCTAAACATAGTAAAAGCAATTTACAGCAAACCAGTAGCCAGCATCAATCTAAACGGAGAGAAACTTGAAGCAATCCCACTAAAATCAGGGACTAGACAAGGCTGCCCTCTCTCTCCATATCTTTTCAATATAGTACTTGAAGTTCTAGCGAGAGCAATTAGACAAGAAAAAGAGGTCAAAGGGATACAAATTGGAAAGGAAGAAGTCAAACTATCACTATTTGCAGACGATATGATAGTATACATAAGCGACCCAAAGAACTCCACCAGAGAACTCCTACAGCTGATAAACGACTTCAGCAAAGTGGCCGGATATAAAATCAACTCAAGCAAGTCAGAAGCCTTCCTATACTCAAAGGATAAGCAGGCTGAGAAAGAAGTAAGAGAAATAATACCCTTTACGATAGCCACAAACCATATTAAGTATCTTGGCGTGACGCTAACCAAACAAGTGAAAGATCTGTATGACAAGAACTTCAAGTCTCTGAAGAAAGAAATTGAAGAAGACCTCAGAAGATGGAAAAATCTGCCATGCTCATGGATTGGCAGGATTAATATAGTAAAAATGAGCATCTTACCAAAAGTAATACACAGATTCAATGCAATCCCCATCAAAATCCCAACTCAATTCTTCATAGAGTTAGAAAGAGCAATTCAAAAATTCATCTGGAATAACAGAAAACCCAGAATAGCTAAAACTATTCTCAAGAGTAAAAGAACCTCTGGGGGAATCAGTATCCCGGACCTCAAGCTGTACTACAGAGCAATAGTGTTAAAAACTGCATGGTATTGGTACAGTAACAGACATGTAGATCAATGGAACAGAATTGAAGACCCAGAAATGAATCCACACTCCTATGGTCACTTGATCTTTGACAAAGGAGCTAAAACCATCCAGTGGAAAAAAGATAGCCTTTTCAACAAATGGTGCTGGCTCAGCTGGAGGTCAACATGCAGAAGAATGCAAATTGACCCATCCTTATCTCCTTGCACTAAGCTCAATTCTAAGTGGATCAAAGATCTCCACATAAAACCAGACACACTGAAACTAATAGAAGGGAAACTAGGGAAGAACCTTGAACATATGGGCACAGGGGAGAATTTCCTGAACAGAACTCCAATAGCTTATACTCTAAGATCAAGAATAGACAAATGGGACCTCATTAAATTACAAAGCTTTTGCAAGGCAAAAGACACCGTCAAAAAGACAAAGCGGCAACCAACTAACTGGGAAATGATCTTTACCAACCTTACATCCGACAGAGGGCTAATATCCAAGATATACAAAGAACTCAAGAAGTTAAACTCCAGAGAGGCAAGTAACCCTATTAAAAAATGGGGTACAGAGCTCCACAAAGAGTTCTCACCTGAAGAATATCTAATGGCTGAGAAGCACCTAAAGAGATGTTCATCATCCTTAGTCATTAGGGAAATGCAAATCAAAACAACCCTGAGATTCCATCTCACACCAGTCAGGATGGCTAAGATCAAAAACACAGGAGACAGCAGTTGTTGGCGAGGATGTGGAGAAAGAGGAACACTCCTCCACTGCTGGTGGAATTGCAGGCTGGTACAACCACTCTGGAAAGCAGTCTGGCGGCTCCTCAGAAAACTGGGCATGACACTTCCGGAGGATCCGGCTATACCACTCCTGGGCATATACCCAGAGACTTTACCTGCATGCAATAAGGACACATGCTCCACTATATTCATAGCAGCCTTATTTATAATAGCCAGAAGCTGGAAAGAACCCAGATGTCCCTCAACGGAGGAATGGATTCAGAAGATGTGGTATATTTACACAATGGAATACTACTCTGCAATTAAAAACAATGAATTCACGAAATTCCTAGGCAAATGGTCAGAACTTGAAAATATCATCCTTAGTGAGGTAACCCAATCACAAAAGATCACACATGGTATGAAGTCACTGATAAGGGGATATTGACCCAGAATCTCAGAATACCCTAGACACAATCAGCATATCAATAGATTTCTAAAAAGATGGAAGGAGAGACCCCTGGTCCTGGAAAGACTGGATGTAGGGGAACGCCAGGACAGAGTAATGAGAGGGGGTTGAACGGAGAAAAGAGGGAGGGAAGGGGGCTTATGGGACTTTCGGGGAGGGAGGAAACGGGAAAGGGGAAGTGATTTGGAATGTAAATTAAAAAAATAAAATTAAATTAAATTAAAAAAAAGAGTCTATGATATTAAACAGTTTAGCACATACAAAAATAAAACAATCCAAAGAAAGGAAAAAAAAAAAAGAAGATGGAAGGAGAGACCCCTGGTCCTGGAAAGACTGGATGTAGGGGAACGCCAGGACAGAGAAGCGAGAGGGGGTTGAATGGAGAAAAGAGGGAGGGAAGGGGGCTTATGGGACTTTCGGGAAGGGAGGAAACGGGAAAGGGGAAATGATTTGGAGTGTAAATAAAAAAAAACTTAGAAAAAAAAAAAGAATAGACAAATGGGACCTCATTAAATTACAAAGTTTTTGCAAGGCAAAAGACACCGTCAAAAAGACAAAGCGGCAACCAACTAACTGGGAAATGATCTTTACCAACCTTACATCCGACAGAGGGCTAATATCCAAGATATACAAAGAACTCAAGAAGTTAAACTCCAGAGAGGCAAGTAACCCTATTAAAAAATGGGGTACAGAGCTCCACAAAGAGTTCTCACCTGAAGAATATCTAATGGCTGAGAAGCACCTAAAGAGATGTTCATCATCCTTAGTCATTAGGGAAATGCAAATCAAAACAACCCTGAGATTCCATCTCACACCAGTCAGGATGGCTAAGATCAAAAACACAGGAGACAGCAGTTGTTGGTGAGGATGTGGAGAAAGAGGAACACTCCTCCACTGCTGGTGGAATTGCAGGCTGGTACAACCACTCTGGAAAGCAGTCTGGCGGCTCCTCAGAAAACTGGGCATGACACTTCCGGAGGATCCGGCTATACCACTCCTGGGCATATACCCAGAGACTTTACCTGCATGCAATAAGGACACATGCTCCACTATATTCATAGCAGCCTTATTTATAATAGCCAGAAGCTGGAAAGAACCCAGATGTCCCTCAACGGAGGAATGGATTCAGAAGATGTGGTATATTTACACAATGGAATACTACTCTGCAATTAAAAACAATGAATTCACGAAATTCCTAGGCAAATGGTCAGAACTTGAAAATATCATCCTTAGTGAGGTAACCCAATCACAAAAGATCACACATGGTATGAAGTCACTGATAAGGGCATATTGACCCAGAATCTCAGAATACCCTAGACACAATCAGCATATCAATAGATTTCTAAAAAGATGGAAGGAGAGACCCCTGGTCCTGGAAAGACTGGATGTAGGGGAACGCCAGGACAGAGTAATGAGAGGGGGTTGAACGGAGAAAAGAGGGAGGGAAGGGGGCTTATGGGACTTTCGGGGAGGGAGGAAACGGGAAAGGGGAAGTGATTTGGAATGTAAATTAAAAAAATAAAATTAAATTAAATTAAAAAAAAGAGTCTATGATATTAAACAGTTTAGCACATACAAAAATAAAACAATCCAAAGAAAGGAAAAAAAAAAAAAAGAAGATGGAAGGAGAGACCCCTGGTCCTGGAAAGACTGGATGTAGGGGAACGCCAGGACAGAGAAGCGAGAGGGGGTTGAATGGAGAAAAGAGGGAGGGAAGGGGGCTTATGGGACTTTCGGGAAGGGAGGAAACGGGAAAGGGGAAATGATTTGGAGTGTAAATAAAAAAAAAACTTAGAAAAAAAAAAAGAATAGACAAATGGGACCTCATTAAATTACAAAGTTTTTGCAAGGCAAAAGACACCGTCAAAAAGACAAAGCGGCAACCAACTAACTGGGAAATGATCTTTACCAACCTTACATCCGACAGAGGGCTAATATCCAAGATATACAAAGAACTCAAGAAGTTAAACTCCAGAGAGGCAAGTAACCCTATTAAAAAATGGGGTACAGAGCTCCACAAAGAGTTCTCACCTGAAGAATATCTAATGGCTGAGAAGCACCTAAAGAGATGTTCATCATCCTTAGTCATTAGGGAAATGCAAATCAAAACAACCCTGAGATTCCATCTCACACCAGTCAGGATGGCTAAGATCAAAAACACAGGAGACAGCAGTTGTTGGCGAGGATGTGGAGAAAGAGGAACACTCCTCCACTGCTGGTGGAATTGCAGGCTGGTACAACCACTCTGGAAAGCAGTCTGGCGGCTCCTCAGAAAACTGGGCATGACACTTCCGGAGGATCCGGCTATACCACTCCTGGGCATATACCCAGAGACTTTACCTGCATGCAATAAGGACACATGCTCCACTATATTCATAGCAGCCTTATTTATAATAGCCAGAAGCTGGAAAGAACCCAGATGTCCCTCAACGGAGGAATGGATTCAGAAGATGTGGTATATTTACACAATGGAATACTACTCTGCAATTAAAAACAATGAATTCACGAAATTCCTAGGCAAATGGTCAGAACTTGAAAATATCATCCTTAGTGAGGTAACCCAATCACAAAAGATCACACATGGTATGAAGTCACTGATAAGGGGATATTGACCCAGAATCTCAGAATACCCTAGACACAATCAGCATATCAATAGATTTCTAAAAAGATGGAAGGAGAGACCCCTGGTCCTGGAAAGACTGGATGTAGGGGAACGCCAGGACAGAGTAATGAGAGGGGGTTGAACGGAGAAAAGAGGGAGGGAAGGGGGCTTATGGGACTTTCGGGGAGGGAGGAAACGGGAAAGGGGAAGTGATTTGGAATGTAAATTAAAAAAATAAAATTAAATTAAATTAAAAAAAATGGGGTACAGAGCTAAACAAAGAGTTCTCACCTGAAGAATATCTAATGGCTGAGAAGCACCTAAAGAGATGTTCATCATTCTTAGTCATTAGGGAAATGCAAATCAAAACAACCCTGAGGTTCCATCTCACACCAGTCAGGATGGCTAAGATCATAAACACAGGAGACAGCAGTTGTTGGCGAGGATGTGGAGAAAGAGGAACACTCCTCCACTGCTGGTGGAATTGCAAGCTGGTACAACAACTCTGGAAAGCAGTCTGGCGGTTCCTCAGAAAACTGGGCATGACACTCGTGGAGGATCCAGCTATACCACTCCTAGGCATATACCCAGAGGCTTTACCTGCATGCAATAAGGACACATGCTCCACTATGTTCATAGCAGCCTTATTTATAATAGCCAGAAGCTGGAAAGAACCCAGATGTCCCTCAACAGAGGAATGGATTCAGAAGATGTGGTATATCTACACAATGGAATACTACTCTGCAATTAAAAACAATGAATTCATGAAATTCCTAGGCAAATGATCAGAACTTGAAAATATCATCCTTAGTGGGGTAACCCAATCACAAAAGAACACACATGGTATGCAGTCACTGATAAGGGGATACTAACCCAGAATCTCGGAATGTAAATTAAAAAAAAAGGAATACAGACCAGGAAAGCCATGAAGCAAAAAGCCAATAGCATGATTGTGCATCAGTTCCTGCCTATAGGTCTCTGCCTTATGTTCTTCCACCAACAACCCTGGATGATGGATTATTAGCAGTAACAAGGAAAAAAGGCTTTCCTATGTAACATGGGTTTAGTCATGGTGTTTTAGTAAGTTAATGTCTAATCAAGAATCTGTAATAATTTTACAGCATATACAGCACATTAATTAATATATAGTTGTAGTTGGCCTATCAGGTATCTGTAGAAGTATCAACCATGGAAAGAGGGAACGCAGATTCCTAGAGAACCTGTCTTTCAAGACTGAGTTGTACCATTTTCCTTTAATTCTGTAATAAGAAATAACCCCAACTCTTTTAATTGTACTTCTATTTCCTTCAGATTTCATATACTGAAAGGAGACATGGAGTAAGCTCCTGAATACATTTGCCTACTTTGCTCTGCTCTTGGAGAATGTTCTAGATTAAGATTGAAAAGATGAAAGATGCACTTACAGAGCAGCACTCAAACAATGAGTTGTCCACCTGAGTTCTCTGGAAAGAACTCCACTCCAATGTTCTGCTGTTTTGTAATTTATTTATCTTTCATCTTCTGTTTCAAGCAGGGATGGAGCTGAGCAGTCACTATGATCTGCCTTATCTCTCCCAGAGCATAAACATAAGACACTGCCTGAGTAAAAAAGAAGTTGAAATATCTACAGAGCCCATCTTGTGCTGGAACACTGCCATGTTGTGGTATGTAAACAGCATGTTCTTAAACGCCTAGTGCCCTTCTGACACAGGCACATGGCTGTGTTTATGTTCAGGAGGAGGCAACTGGAGCTTGGTCTCATAGTATTCTAGGTCACACTTGGATAAAATGGCAGATTGTAGGTGGAATGAGAAATGTCTGTATTCACAGAACACAATTCCCAACATTTGCTATAAATATATATTAAGAAATTTGGTTTTACAATACATTGAGTAAAGATAGTACTAAATAGAATAAGTGCATACCAATCCATGGGACCTCTTTCAATGGAAAGGACTGGTTTCCTTCACATAACCCTCCTCATTCAAACTCACCCAAAATAGTAAAACACTGTCTATAATGTTGCTGGCAGTGAGGATGTCATAGATGAAAACCAAGTAAGATGCTGTTTCTATTCCAGTAAAACCCATAACCCATACATGCTAAATAATAAAAGAGATAATCTGTGATGTGTGTAGTATTTAATGATGAAGGAGCTTACACACTGATGCAGCAATCATGGGGCACAGGAAACAGTCATGACTCAGCTTAGAGCAAGTGAGAGGGTCTGTGGCATGTGAGGTGGAGCTGAGATCTTCAGTGGATTATAATGAGGGGAGCAGAGCTGCCAAGGAGTGATGGGTGAGACTTCTTTCTTTTCTCCTAAGCCACTGTTCTCACATAAGATGAATAAGAACATGAGACAACACACTAATTATAATATAAGGACCACCTTTTTCTTTGAAATTAGCGTTGGGATCTCAGGCAACAGCTTCCTTCTTCTCTTCCACACCCTCAAGTTCATTCGAGGGCACAGGTCCAGACCCACTGACCTGCCCATTGGTCTCTTGTCCCTAATCCACCTACTGATGCTACTACTCATGGCATACATAGCCACAGATATTTTTATTTTGTGGACAGGATGGGATGACATCATATGTAAATTCCTTGTATACCTGTACAGAATGTTTAGAGGTCTCTCCCTTTGTATCACCAGCTTATTGAGTGTCTTCCAGGCCATCATCCTCAGTCCCAGAAGCTCCTGTTCAGCGAAGTTCAAGCACAAATCTCCCCATAATATCTCACGTGCCATTATCTTCCTGACTGTTCTGTATATGTTAATTAGTAGTCACCACTTGGTATCCATCATTGCCACTCCAAATGTGACCACAAATAGCTTTATTTATGTTACTCAGTCTTGCTCTATTCTACCCTTGAATTACCTCACACGAAGCATGGTTTCTACACTGCTGGCCATCAGAGACATCTTTCTTATTAGTCTCATGGTCCTCTCTAATTGGTACATGGTGGCCCTCTTGGGCAGGCACAGGAAACAGGTGCAGCATCTTCAAGATACCAGACTTTCCCCAAAATCATCCCCAGAGCAAAGGGCCACACAGACCATGCTGATGCTCATGACCTTCTTTGTGCTGATGTTCATCTTTGACAGCATTGTCTCCTGCTCAAGAACTATGTTCCTGAATGATCCAACATCTTACTCTATCCAAATCTTTGTGGTGCAAATCTATGCCACAATCAGCCCTTTTGTCTTTATGAGCACTGAAAAATATATAGTTAACTTTTTGATGTCAATGTGTAAGAGGGTAAGTGTTTAAATATTCATTTAGGAGGAACCAATGTAGTAGCATCAGAACTGTCAATCATGACGGTAATTTTGTGCTTTGGCATATGTGAAATATACATGTTAACATATATTATATATGTTAAAATGATATATTCTAACACATATGGTATCACATATATAACAGAAAATTAAACAACATATCATTTGAGATATGAGAAGGGAATTTTTATATTATTTTATTTTATTTTGAGTCTTTCAGGGAATCCTATGAGGTAACTTTTGCCCATCTTGGTCTTATATATCCTACACTTTTTCTAACTGTGTGACTGTTTTAATATTTTTTGGTATTTCAATTTTCTGTTATGAATTTTAATAAATTAGAGAAATATTTTTGCCATAAGTAGTGCTATAATCCAGAAAGAAAATAAATTACTCACATAAACTTCAAAGCAGAATTCTGTGCAAAAGTCACACAGTATCTTGTACAGCAATATTAAGAATGACAGGACTTCAAATTCCCAGGATTTAAAATGGAAGCAACAGTCTAGAATTAACAGAACATATGACCAAAACATAGCCTCTGCATGATGTGAGATAGTATTCAATCTTTAAGTGCAACTCAATTCCAACACAGGATGCTGTGGGATGGAGTCCTGAAAAACAGGAAGTATCCACACCACACTATCCATCTCCCTGGATGTTCAAGACTCTACTATACACCTCTCCTGAAACCCTGTTCCTCAGGGTCAGTTAGTACTAGAATTACATTCTGGTAAAGTCTGTTGCTTGTAGAAGCATTAGTGCTTACGAGGCAGTTGAGTAAACTGTACGAATAAGCTTCATAACCCAACCAAACAGAAGTCACTCTAGATTGCTAAAGCAAGGAGAAAGAGGGTACATTAAAAATATTCTAAAAATTAACTTGGACCTCAGCTTTTGGACTGATTTCTCCTGGGCCTATTGTTTCTACAAGACTTCTGGCTTCAGCCTTGTCATCGTACCCCTTGATTGTTTTCAGCAACAGTGGAACAGAGACAAACCATGAAATTGCTTTGGAAAGTAAGATAACTCAGCGAGAGAAAAGGTTTACATGGATTTACTGATAGAGGGTGGCAATACAGTTAGACTGAGACACACAATGTACATGCCATTGTGGAGGTTCAAGTAAAAGACAACAGAACATATTTTGTTTGATGGATAGACTTTCAATTCAGCATGGTAACAAGTATCCTAGATCTGTGAGTCTGTGAGACATATGGTGTGTATCCACGCACTATCACTTATTGTGTGGCTAGAATGTACAAGTGGCATCTAGTATGATTTTGGTCATCCCTCATAATAAAGTCATATTTTCTTCATATATCTTTCACAGCATTGTCTCTCATGCCCCTGAAATTCAGTGGATAAAGTATTCGCTGTACAAAAAAGACCTGAGTCCAGATACTCAGCATCCATAAACTCTAGACAATGAGTACCAGGCATCTTTCATCAACAGAGTTGTAAAGGGAAGATGGGAGATGAATTCCCAGAATCTCTGTGTTACTAATCCTAGCCCACACAGTAGAGAATAACAAGAGATACAACGATAAACAAAGTGGAAAGTCAGGACCAGTGTAATAGGTTGAAATCTGACCTCTACATGCATGTCATGATACATAGATGCTTATATTCACAGACACAAACACATAAACATACACACACATGCACACACACACACACACACATACACACCCCACAAATTTAATTTGTTCCCAGTAAATTAAAATAATGACAAGAATCTAAATATACCAGAATGTAAGTTTTCAATAATAAAATTTTGTGACAAATGTGTACCAAACACAGATTAGAATACTGCTTTCTGCTCATCTGAATCTTGTTCCCAGTCTCTCCATGGAAAGCAAAGCTCTCACTAGAGCTTCTGCCTGCCACAGACTCAGCTCTGGCACTCAGGTACAAAGACGGCGCCCTTGTTGTGTCTCCTGATGAAGTTTCCTGTGAGTACAAAACTCCAAATGTAAATAGCAGATCAGACATGTGAGTCTTTGATAGTAGCTGATGCCATAAACACATGAGTTTGAGATATGTTTTTCATTAAAAGTAAAACATCACTTCCTGTCATATGTGTTTTCACACATGTCAGTACTGTGTGTCATACATTGTTTTAAAAGACCAATTGACAGAGAATTGTCAATGGTAAACACACATTCCAGACCTGGCAAAGTCATTATTTATACTTGAGTAGCAAAAGTTTTAGGGTTTTTTTACAGAAGGAAATAACTCAAACCTTGGGTGATGGGAGGAGACAAGCTGGCAAAAGAATAGGTTACACTACTGTCTTCATTTTTAATATGTCACACTGCCTGACAAAGGGTCACATGTCAACAAAATGGAATGGGGTTTAACTACAAGTACTAAAATGTCAAGAGTGATTTTAGGGACAGGAAAAATGAAGATAACCAAAGCCCAGTGCCCTCAGCCTACTTAGAAATGCCCAGATCACTCATGCCTCCTCTGACCTGCAAAGGATATTGGGAAATGTAGTTTTTATGCTCAGCAGCTCTCTCATCACAGTAGCTGATAGTTTTCATCACAGCTTTGTCTACAGTGACAATAGTCACAGGTACTCAGAGATAACATTTGTAGTGCCTACCATGGGGCAGGCACATAGATGGTGTCCTCTGGTGAGGCTACACAAAGTCAGAACTCTACAGGATTACTTAGGAAGGGGGCGTATGGGACTTTCGGGGAGGGAGGAAATGGGAAAGGGGAAATGATTTGGAATGTAAATTGAAAAACTTAGAAAATAAATTTAAAAAAGGAAAAAAAAAGGAAGCACTCACTGGGCACAAAGCACCGACTACCTACTATTTCCTTAATCCCACAACATCCTGGGAGTACGTACTGCCATCCTCATTGAACAGATGAGTAAAGGGGTCTCTGAGAGGCTGCAAATTTGTTCCTGGATGTATCATTATATAACAGAAAAGACTTGAAATTCATGCTGACAGACTCCAGAGCTCTCGGTTAACAGGTACTAACAGTTACGTTCTAGGACCTCTATGAAAGCTTCAATGAAACACAACATCCGTGAGCTACTGACTTTCTGCTGCATCTTATTTAGTCCAGAGGTAGTATGGTCCAGGACCAATGTACTGTGTCCTCCATCTTATTTAATCCCCACTGGTAAAGGACCTGGAAAATTTTCATGTATTAAGGAGCCAATTGGGAGCTAGGTCACTGTATAAAGTGATTGCTTTGCATGAATGTGTATCAGATGTCAAATCCACAACACTCAAATAAAAATTGTAGATGTTTATACTTGCCTGTAATTCAGGTAATGAGAACCTTGCTGCCTCACCAGTCTGGCTGAAATAGTACCCTTCAGGTAAACAGAAACAAAGTGTTGGCTATGGGTCTTCGTACCTCTCTTCATCAGTTGCTGGGTGATGCTTCTCTGATGACACTTATGCTAGGATCCTGTATGCAAGTATAGCACAATAACACTAGTAGTGTCAGGGGAGGGCTTCCACTCACTGCATGAGTTTCAGGCTGAACCAGTCATTGACCATTATAAAGTGAGAGTAAGTCTTGACTAAGCCTTTGTACACATGTAACCAGCTGGGTGTCATGCAGCGAGGAGGAAGCCCATAGTCCTTTCTTACTGGGAAAAGAGTGTCACCACAGTCCAGTCTCATCCTGGACCCTGCCCACCTTTTCTGCAATCAGTAATATTAGAATCCAAGAGAAGGATACAAAGTATCAATGAAACAAGGAATTGTTTCTTGGAGAAAATCAACAAGGAATACAAACCCTTATCCACACTAACTAAAAGGCAAAGACTAAATATCCAAAATTAACCAAATGAGACAAGAAAGGGGGCACAACAAAAAAAACTAGTAAATCCAAAGAATCAGTTATATTTCAAAAACCTGTGCTCTGTAAAATTTAAAAATCTAAAAGAAATGAACAGTTTTCTTGATAGATGCCACTTACCAAAGTTAAATCAAGATCAGATAAACAATTTAAATAGACCTATAACCACTAAGGAAAAGAAGCAGTCATTAAAATTCCAAAGCCAGAAGGTTTTAACACAGGATTCTCTCAGGTGGTCAAAGAAGAGCTAATACTATACACTAGAAACTATACTTCTCAAATCATTTCACAAAATAGAATCAGAAGGAAGACTGCTAAATTCATCTTATGAGTTCACAGTCACATTGATACCTAAACCATACAAGAGCACAATAAAGAAAGAAAAATAAAGACAAACTTCACTCATGAACATTGATTCAAAAATTCTCACAGAAAATTCTAAACCAAATTCCTGAACATCAAAATGATCATCTGCCATAATCAAATTAGAATCATCCCAGAGATGCAGGGATGAAAATCTATCAATGTACATATAAATAATCTGAAAGAATAAAATCATGTTCATCTTATAGATGCTGAAAAAAACCTTTTGAGAAAATCCAACCCTCCTTCAAGATAAAAGTCTTCAAGAGATCAGGGATACAAGACACATATTTAAGCATATTAAAGATGATATACAGTAAGCAGATAGCTGACATCAAATTAAATGAACAGAAATGCAATGCAATTCCACTAAAATCTGGAACAAAAGAAGGCTGCCCACACACCTTCTTATGTATTCAACACAGTGTTTGAAGTTCTAACTAGAGCAGTAATACAGCCAAAGAAGATCATGGAAATTCAAATTGAGAAGGAAGAAGTTAAAGTATTATTTGCAGATGATATGATAGTATACATAAGTAAGCTGAAAAACATTACAAGGAAACGCATAAAGCTAATAAACACCTTCATGCAAAATTTCTGGATACAAGACTAACAAAAAAGGATCAGTATCATTCTATACACAAAAGATAAACAGTCTAAGAAAGAAATCAAAGAAACAACACCCACCACAATAGCCACAAATGATATAAAATATCTTGGGGTAATTCTAACCAAGAAAGTCAAAGACCTCTATGTCAATATTTTAATGTCTTTGAGGAAATAAATTGAAAAAGATATCAGAAGATGGGAAGATCTCTCATGTTAATGGATTGGTAGGATAAACAGCAAAATGACCATTCTACCAAAAGCAATCTACAGCATCAAGACAATCCCCATAAAAATTCCAACACAGGGGACCCCGCACTGGGCGGGACCTACCAGCTTTTCTTCCGCGACCTCTGTGCCCGCAGACTGCATTGAAGCAACAGGTACCCGGGCTCTATCCCCAGTATAACATCACTTGGGACACGGCCTGTTGGGGCTTCCGTCTGCGCCCGAGAACGGGTCAGCGCTGTGGTCGTCTGGGTGCCAGATCGGCAGGACATTGCGTCTGCAGGGTGAGCGGCGCCACAGAGAGCCCCCTCCGCCATCTTTGCTCCAGTGACTGGGAAGTTGGGACAGCCAGGTTCTGAGACAGACAGGCATAATATCGCTTGGGTCTCGGGTGGCTTGTGTGTATGCGGCTCCCAAGTGCTGGGCTGATCTGCAGTAACCAGCGCGCCAGCTCTGCTGTGGGACTTCTGCCTGGCAGAGGGACACCCCCTCCCCCCCCTAAGAGAGATCACACACCCCTGCACAGGGCAGGAGCCTACCAGCCTCCCTTTGGCGACCTCTGCTCCAGGAATCCACTAGGCTGAGCCTTTGGATGTGCAAGGCCTCCCCAATATAAGATCACTTGGGGCAAGGCACATTAGGGCTCCAAAGTCACTCAGGAGCAGGCAGGCCCCAGAAATCGGTGCCAGGGGAATCCTGGTAATCCAGTGGGGGCAGAAATAGCTTTGCAGGCTCACAGGAGGTCCAACCAACAGCCAGTGGCAGCAGGACCAACTAACACCAGAGGTATCCAGATGGCAAAAGGCAAACGTAGGAATGTTACTAACAGAAATCAAAGTAATGTGGGACCATCCGAACCCAACTCGCCAACAGCAGCAAGTCCTGGATACCCCACCACACCCGAAAGACAAGATCTGGATTTAAAATCACTTCTCATGATGCTATTAGAGGATCACAAGAAGGACACAAATAAATCTCATAAAGAGTTACAGGAGACCATGAATCAACGGTTAGAAGCCCTTACAAAGGAAACACAAAAATCGCTTAGAGAAATGCGGGAGAACATGGATCAAAAGATGGAGGCGCACAAGGAGACAACACAAAAATCGCTTAACGAGATGAATCAAGAGGTAGATGCACTCACAAAGGAATCACAAAATTTGCATAAAGAAATGCAGAAGAATATGGGTCAACAGATGGATGCCCATAAGGAGGCAACACAAAAATTGCTTAAAGAAATGAATCAACGGTTAGATGCCCTTACAAAGGAAACACGAGAACTGCTTAAAGAAATGCAGGAGACGATGGATCAACAGATGGAATCCCATGAGGAGGAAACACAAAAATCGCTCAGAGAAATGCAGGAGAACGTGGGTCATCAGGAAGAAATCCTGAAAGAGGTAATGCAAAAATACCTTAAAGAAATACAGGAAAATACAATCAAACAAGTGAAGGATCTCAGCAAATCCATCCAGGAGCTAAAAAAGGAAGTAGAAACAACTAAGAAAGCACAAAGGGAGACAACTTTGGAGATAGAAAACCTTGGGAAGAAATCAGGAGTCATAGATGCAAACATCAACAATAGAATACAAGAGATGGAAGAAAGTATCTCAGGTGCTGAAGATTCCATAGAAAGCATCGACTCAACAGTCAAAGAAAATGCAAAATGCAAAAAACGTGTAACCCAAAACATCCAGGAAATCCAGGACACAATGAGAAGACCAAACCTAAGGATTATAGGTATAGATGAGAGTGAAGATTTGCAACTTAAAGGGCCAGTAAACATCTTCAACAAAATTATGGAGGAAAACTTCCCTAACCTAAAGAGAGAGATGCCGATGAACGTACAAGAAGCCTACAGAACTCCAAACAGACTGGACCAGAACAGAAATACCTCCCGTCACATAATAATCAAAACACAGAATGTTCTAAACAAAGAAAGAATACTAAAATCAGTAAGAGAAAAGGGCCAAGTAACATACAAAGGAAGACCTATCCGAATCACATCAGACTTCTCACCAGAGACTATGAAAGCCAGAAGATCCTGGGCAGATCTCATGCAGACACTAAGACAGCACAAATGCCAGCCTAGACTAATATACCCAGCAAAACTCTCAATCACCATAGATGGAGAGACCAAGATATTCCATGATAAAACCAAATTTTCACAATATCTTTCCACAAATCCAGCCCTGCAACGGATAATAGGTGGAAACCTCCAATACAGGGAGAGAAACAACACCCTGGAAAAAATGAGATAATAAACTTCTTGAATCAAACCAAAAAGTAGATAACCACTCAAACATAAAGATAGCATCAAGAATGGCAGATGGCAATAATCACTATGCCTTAATCTCTCTTAATATCAATGGTCTCAATTCCCCAATTAAAAGACATAGACTAGCAGACTGGATACGTAAACAGGACCCAGCATTTTGCTGCATGCAGGAAACGCACCTCAGTGTCAAAGACAAACACTACCTCAGAGTAAAAGGCTGGAAAACAATTTTACAAGCAAATGGCCCCAAGAAACGAGGTGGAGTAGCCATCCTAATATCAGATAAAATTGATTTTCAACCTAAAGTCATCAAAAAAGACACAGAAGGACACTACATACTGATCAAGGGAAAAATCCACCATCAAGAACTCTCAATTCAAAATATCTATGCTCCAAATGCAAGGGCACCCTCATTCGTAAAAGAAACTTTACTAAAACTCAAAGCACACATCGCACCGCACACCATAATAGTGGGTGACTTCAACACCCCGCTCTCTGAAATGGATCGTTCAGGAAAGCAGAAACTAAACAGGGACACAGTGAATCTAATTGAAGCCTTGGACCAAATGGAACTAACTGATATATATAGAACATTTCATCCTAGAGCTAAAGAATACACCTTCTTCTCAGCTCCTCATGGTACCTTCTCCAAAATTGACCATATAATTGGTCACAAATCAGACCTCAACAGATACAAGAAGATAGAAATAATCCCATGCCTCCTATCAGATCACTATGGAATAATGGTGGTCTTCAATGGCAACAAAAACAAAAGAAAACCCACGTACACATGGAGGCTGAACAATGCTCTACTCAATGATAACTTGGTCAAGGTGGAAATAAAGAAAGAAATCAAAGACTTTTTGAAAGTTAATGAAAATGAAGGCACAACATACCCTAATTTATGGGACACAATGAAAGCAGTGCTAAGAGGAAAATTCATAGCCCTGAGTGCCGCCAAAAAGAAACGGGAGACAGCATACACTAACAGCTTAATGGCACACCTGAAAGCCCTGGAACAAAAAGAAGCAAATACACCAAAGAGGAGTAGAAGGCAGTAAATCATCAAACTCAGGGCTGAAATCAATCAAGGAGAAACAAATAAAACCATACAAAGAATCAACAAAATGAGGAGTTGGTTCTTTGAGAAAATTAACAAGATAGATAAGCCCTTAGCCAGACTAACCAGAGAGCACAGAGATAGTATCCAAATTAATAAAATCAGAAACGAAAAGGGAGAGATAACAACAGAAACTGAGGAAATTCAAAAAATCATCAGATCCTACTACAAAAACCTGTATTCAACACAACTAGAAAATCTTGAGGAAATGGACAATTTCCTTGACAGATACCAAGTACCAAAATTAAATCAGGATCAAATAGACCATCTAAACCATCCTATAACCCCTGAAGAAATAGAAGTTGTCATAGGAAGTCTTCCAACCAAAAAAAGCACAGGTCCAGATGGTTTTAGTGCAGAATTCTATCAGACCTTCAAAGAAGACCTAACACCAATACTCTTCAAACTGTTCCACAAAATAGAAACAGAAGGAACACTCCCCAACTTGTTCTATGAAGCCACAATTACACTAATACCAAAAGCACACAAAGATCCGACAAAGAAAGAGAATCTCAGGCCAATCTCTCTTATGAATATCGATGCAAAAATACTCAAAAAAATTCTTGCCAACCGAATCCAAGAACACATCAAAACGATCATTCACCACGATCAAGTAGGCTTCATCCCAGGGATGCAGGGATGGTTCAATATAAGGAAATCCATCAATGTAATCCACTATATAAACAATCTCAAAGAAAAAAAACACATGGTCATCTCATTAGATGCTGAGAAAGCATTTGACAAAATTCAGCATCCTTTCATGCTAAAGGTCTTGGAAAGATCAGGAATTCAAGGCCCATATCTAAACATAGCAAAAGCAATTTAGAGCAAACCGGTAGCCAGCATCAATCTAAATGGAGAGAAACTTGAAGCAATCCCACTAAAATCAGGGACTAGACAAGGCTGCCCTCTCTCTCCATATCTTTTCAATATAGTACTTGAAGTTCTAGCTAGAGCAATTAGACAACAAAAAGAGGTCAAAGGGATACAAATTGGAAAGGAAGAAGTCAAACTATCACTATTTGCAGACGATATGATAGTATACATAAGCGACCCAAAGAACTCCACCAGAGAACTCCTAGAGCTGATAAACGACTTCAGCAAAGTGGCCGGATATAAAATCAACTCAAGCAAGTCAGAAGCCTTCCTATACTCAAAGGATAAGCAGGCTGAGAAAGAAGTAAGAGAAATAATACCCTTCACGATAGCCACAAACCATATTAAGTATCTTGGCGTGACTCTAACCAAACAAGTGAAAGATCTGTATGACAAGAACTTCAAGTCTCTGAAGAAAGAAATTGAAGAAGACCTCAGAAGATGGAAAAATCTGCCATGCTCATGGATTGGCAGGATTAATATAGTAAAAATGAGCATCTTACCAAAAGTAATACACAGATTCAATGCAATCCCCATCAAAATCCCAACTCAATTCTTCATAGAGTTAGAAAGAGCAATTCAAAAATTCATCTGGAATAACAGAAAACCCAGAATAGCTAAAACTATTCTCAAGAGTAAAAGAACCTCTGGGGGAATCAGTATTCCGGACCTCAAGCTGTACTACAGAGCAATAGTGTTAAAAACTGCATGGTATTGGTACAGTAACAGACATGTAGATCAATGGAACAGAATTAAAGACCCAGAAATGAATCCACACTCCTATGGTCACTTGATCTTTGACAAAGGAGCTAAAACCATCCAGTGGAAAAAAGATAGCCTTTTCAACAAATGGTGCTGGCTCAGCTGGAGGTCAACATGCAGAAGAATGCAAATTGACCCATCCTTATCTCCTTGCACTAAGCTCAATTCTAAGTGGATCAAAGATCTCCACATAAAACCAGACACATTGAAACTAATAGAAGGGAAACTAGGGAAGAACCTTGAACATATGGGCACAGGGGAGAATTTCCTGAACAGAACTCCAATAGCTTATGCTCTAAGATCAAGAATAGACAAATGGGACCTCATTAAATTACAAAGTTTTTGCAAGGCAAAAGACACCGTCAAAAAGACAAAGCGGCAACCAACTAACTGGGAAATGATCTTTACCAACCTTACATCCGACAGAGGGCTAATATCCAAGATATACAAAGAACTCAAGAAGTTAAACTCCAGAGAGGCAAGTAACCCTATTAAAAAATGGGGTACAGAGCTACACAAAGAGTTCTCACCTGAAGAATATCTAATGGCTGAGAAGCACCTAAAGAGATGTTCATCATCCTTAGTCATTAGGGAAATGCAAATCAAAACAACCCTGAGATTCCATCTCACACCAGTCAGGATGGCTAAGATCAAAAACACAGGAGACAGCAGTTGTTGGCGAGGATGTGGAGAAAGAGGAACACTCCTCCACTGCTGGTGGAATTGCAGGCTGGTACAACCACTCTGGAAAGCAGTCTGGCGGCTCCTCAGAAAACTGGGCATGACACTTCCGGAGGATCCGGCTATACCACTCCTGGGCATATACCCAGAGACTTTACCTGCATGCAATAAGGACACATGCTCCACTATATTCATAGCAGCCTTATTTATAATAGCCAGAAGCTGGAAAGAACCCAGATGTCCCTCAATGGAGGAATGGATTCAGAAGATGTGGTATATTTACACAATGGAATACTACTCTGCAATTAAAAACAATGAATTCACGAAATTCCTAGGCAAATGGTCAGAACTTGAAAATATCATCCTTAGTGAGGTAACCCAATCACAAAAGATCACACATGGTATGCAGTCACTGATAAGGGGATATTGACCCAGAATCTCAGAATACCCTAGACACAATCAGCATATCAATAGATTTCTAAAAAGATGGAAGGAGAGACCCCTGGTCCTGGAAAGACTGGATGTAGGGGAACGCCAGGACAGAGTAACGAGAGGGGGTTGAATGGAGAAAAGAGGGAGGGAAGGGGGCTTATGGGACTTTCGGGGAGGGAGGAAACGGGAAAGGGGAAGTGATTTGGAATGTAAATTAAAAAAATAAAATTAAATTAAAAAAAAGAGGAAAAAAAAAGAAAGAAATAAAGGAAGACAAAACCAAACAGGTGAAGGAATTGAACAAAAATATCCAGGATCTAAAAATAGAAATAGAATCAATAAATAAATCACAAAGAGAGACAGCCCTAGAGATAGAAAACCTAAGAAAGAGATCTGGGGTCATAGATGCAAGCATCATCAACAGAATACCAGAGACAGAGAATCTCAGGTGCAGAACATACCATAGAAAACATTGACACAACAGTAAAAGAAAATGAAAAATGAAAAAAGCTCCTAACCTAAAACATTCAGAAAATCCAGGACACATTGAGAAGACCAAATCTAAAGATAATAGGTATAACAGAGAGGGAAGATTCCCAACTTAAAGGGCCAGTAAATGTCTTCAACAAAATTATAGAAGAAAACTTCCATAGCCTAAAGAAAGAGATGCCCATAAACATACAAGAGGCCTACAGAACTCCAAAGAGATTGGACCAGAAAATAAAATCCTCCCATCACATAGTAGTAAAAACACAAATTACACAAAACAAAGAAAGAATAGAAAGAGCAGTAAGGGGAAAAGGTCAAGTAACATATAAAGGCAAACCTATCAGAATTACTCCAGGCTTCTCAACAGAGATCATGAAAGCTAGAAGATCCTGGGAAGATGTCATACATACCATAAGAGAACACAAATGCCAGCCCAGGCTACTATACCCAGCAAAACTCAATTACGATAGACAGAGAAACTGAGATATTCCATGACAAAATCAAATTTACACAATATCTTTCTACAAATCCAGCCCGAAAAAAGATAATAGATGGAAAACTCCAACACAAGGAGGGAAACTACACCCTAGAAAAAGCAAGAAAGTAATCTTTCATCTAACCCAAAAGAAGAGAGCCACACAAACATAAAAATAGCATCAAAAATAACAGGAAGAAAAAAATCACTTTTCCTTAATATCTCAGTATCAAAGCACTCAGTTTCCCCAATAAAAAGAAAAAGAATTACAGAGTGGCTATGTACACATGACCTCAGTGACAAAGACAAACACTATCACAGAGTAAAGAAAGCTCTAGAACAAAAAGAAGCAAATACACACAAGAGGAGTAGACAGCAGGAAGTAATAAAACTCAGGGACAAAATCAAACAAATAGAAACAAAAAGAAAAATACAAAGAATCAACAAAACCAGGAGCTGGTTCTTTGAGTAAATCAACAAGATAGATAAACCCTTAGCCAGACTAACCAGAGTGCACAGAGGCACTACCCAAATTAATAATATCAAAAATGAAAAGGGAGACATATCAACAAAAACTGTGGAAATTCAAAAAATATCATCAGATCCTACTACAAGAGCTTATACTCAACAAAGTTTGAAAATCTGGATGAAAGGAACAGCTTTCTAGATACATATCTAGTGCAAACATTAAAACAGAATCAGATAAACCATCTAAATAGTCCTGTAAGTCCTGAGTAAATAGAAGCAGTTGTTAATAGTCTCCCATCAAAAAAAAAAAGCCCAGGACCAGATGGGTTTAGTGAGGAATTCTATCAGATCTTCAAAGAAGAGCTAATACTGATACTCTTCAAATTATCCATGAAATAGAAACTCAAGGAACACTACCCACCTCATTCTATGAAGCCACAATAATGCTTATACCTAAACCAAAGACCACACAGATACTCCAGGACTCCCAGGATCTAAACCATCAATCAGGGTGTACACATGGTTCCAGTTAAAAGTGTGGCAGAAGAATGCCTTGTCAGACAACAGTGGGAGTGGTCCTTGGTCCGGTGAAGGCTCAATAGATGACCCAACAGAGGAAAATCAAGGGGGACAGGAAGTGGGAGTGGGTCAGGTGAATGGGCATATACTTGGAGGCAGGGGTCGGGAGAAGGGGTTGGGAGTTTTCAGGAAGGGGGGGAAACTGGGAAAGGTTTTAGCATTTGAACTGTAAATGAAGATTATATTCAATAAAAAGAAAAGAATTACGGAGGGGCTATGTACACACGACCTCAGTGTCAAAGACAGACACTACTACAGAATAAAGACCTGGAAAAAATCTTCCAAGTAAACGGTCCCAAAAAACAAGCTATTTTAACGTTGAGTAAAATCAACTTTCGATCAAAGTTATCACAAATGATGAGTAAGGAAGGACACATAATACACATTAAAGGAAAAATCTACCAAGAAGAACTGTCAATTCTGAACATCTATGCTTCAAATGCAAGGGCAGCCCCATTCATGAAAGCAACTTCACTAAAGCTCAAAGCACACATGAGAACTCACACACTAATAGTGGGACAATTCAACACCCCAATCTCATCAAGGACAGATCATGGAAAGAGAAACTAAACAGAGATACAAGAAACTACCAGAAGGTATGAACAAAATGGACTTAAGAGATATTTATAAAACATTTCATGCTAAAACAAAAAAATATATCTTCTTTTCAGCACCTGGTGGTACCCTCTTCAAAACTAACTTATAATCAGTCACAAAACAGGCCACAACAGATACAAGAAGATTGAAATAATTCCATGCATCCTATTAGGTTCATATGGACTAAGGCTGGTCTTCAATAGCAACAAAAACAACAGAAATCCCACATACACATGGAATGTGAATAACAGCCCCCTCAATGAAAACTTGGTCAAGAAAGGAATAAAGAAAGAAATTAACAACGTTTTAGAATTTAATGAAAATGAAGGCACAACATACCGAAAGTTATGGGACACAATGAAACAGTGCTAAAAGGAAATTCAGCTCTAAGTGCTTCCAAAAAGAAACTGTATAGAGCATACACAAGCAGCTTAATGGCACACCTGAAAGCTCTAAAACAAAAAGAAGCAAATACACCCAAGAGGAGTAGACAGCAGGAAATAACCAAACTTGGGGCTGAAATCAACCAAGTGGAAACAAAAAGAATTACACAAAGAATCAACAAAACCAGGAGAAGGTTCTTTGAGAAAATCAACAAGATAGATAAAACTTTAGCCAGACTAACAATAGGGCACAGAGACAGTATCCCAATTAACAAAATAAGAAATGAAAAGGGAGATTTAACAACATAAACTGAGGAAATTCAAAAATCATCAGATCCTACTACAAAAGCCTATAATCAACAAACCTGGAAATCTGGATGAAATGGACAATATGCTAGACAGATACAAAACACCAAAGTTAAATCAGGATCAGATAAACCATATAAACAGTCCCATAAACCCTAAAGAAAAAACAGCACTCATTAAAAGTCCTTCAACCAAAAAAAAAGCCCATGAGCAGTTGGGTTTAGTGCAGAATTATATAAGACCTTCAAAGAAGACCTAATACCAATACTCTTCAAACCATTCAACAAAATAGAAACAAAAGGAGCACTGCCCAATTCATTCTATGAAGCCACAGTGAAGTTGCCTGTTCTCCATTGGAGATGGAAGAGTTTCTGTCTAATCAGGTACATGTCACTATTTCCTTTCATAGAGGACTTCATAAAAGATTTTTCTCTACTCTTGTCATGCTTAATGTTCCAAATAGATTTTAAAAATTTGTTGAGTACATATCACTTTTAGCCTTGGAAGGTATCATGTCTATTTAAGAGGCATTTAACTATTATAAATTATTTGATGACTCAAAAAGAAGTGAAATATCATATCGTGTCATGTGTATTTTCACATAGGTAACAGTACATGTGTCACTCAATGTTTTAAAAGACCAATTCACACAAATGTGCCAATGCTAAGTACATATTCCAGTCCTGGCCAAGTCATTGTTTATTCTTGAATAGCACCAGTTTTAGGAATTTTACAAAAAGAAATAACTCAAACCCAAACCGTGGGTTATAGGAGGAGACATAATGGCAAAAAGTTAGGTTACATGTATCTTATTCATTTTAATAAGTCACGCTGCCTGACAAGGGGTCTCATGTCAACAGAATTGAATTGGATTTAGCCACTATAAGTGCTAAAATGTCAAGAATGATTTTGGTACAGGAAATGAAGAGAACCAAAAGCCCAGTGCCTTCAACTTAGTTATCACTGGCCAGATCACTCATACTGCCTCTGACATACAAAAGGTTTTGGGAAATGAAGTTTTTATGTTCAGCAGCTCTCTCATCACAGTAACTGATATTTCTTATCTCAGATTTGTCTACAGTGACAACAGCCACACGTACTCTCTCAGAGATGTTTGCAGTGCCTACCATCGACCAGGCACACAGTTGGTGTCCTCTGCTGAGGCTACACAGTCAGAACTCCCCAGTATTGCTTTGGGAGCTATCATTGTGCACAAAGCACCTACTATCTACTATTTCCTAAATCCCATAACACTCTGGGAAGTAAGACTGCCCTCCACATCTGACAGATGAGTAAAGGGGTCTCTGACAGGCTGAAGATCTATTCCTGGCTCCATCATTAAGTAAGAGAGGAGACTTGGTTTCCATCCTGATAGACTCCAGAGCACTCTGTTAACAGGTACTAATGGTTACATTCTAGAAACTCTATGAAAACTCCAAGAAACCCAACATACTTGAGCTAATGACTTTCTGTAGCATCTTATTTAGTCCAGAGGTGGTAGGATCCAGGACCAGTGTACTGTCTCCTCCATCTTACTTAATCCTCACTGTTAATGAACATGGAGTGATTTTCATGTATTAACATTAGGAAGAGAGTTGGGAGATGGTTCACTGGATAAAATAATTGCTGGTTATGTCCAGTTAACAGGTACCACAGGAGACCACCAGAAATTGCTATACCAATGTAATAAACAGGGAGAGTTTTAATTATATGAGCCCAGACAAAGATTGATGTCCATCCTGCTGCACAGGTTAGGAGACTGACCCCCAAATCTAGGGCTCTCAAGCCCTGGCATTATGTGATTGGATAGGGGGAAAGGAGTGCCATCCCAAAACATTTGTTCAGACAGGAAGGCAGAATCATGCAGCTGAAGAAAGACATTTTCACCTGGAAATAAGTAACTTATTCCATTATTGATGACCAGCATGTTTTTACAAGGTCACAGCTGCCTGGGAATACTTAACTACCTCTTTCTCATAGATCAAAAGTGGACTTTCATCACTTCACAAATACTAACTTCTGCCTCCTTCAAAGGCAAGATCAATCTGCAGCAACATGAGAGGGCTATCATGGAAGGGAGGGCAATATTTGGGACCCAGGTTGGGCTTCCTTTGTCTGTCCTCTTCAAAGGCCAGAGACATCTGTACTGGGGGTTGGGGGAAAGGGAATACTAACAGTTCTGGCTCAGCACAGGGACCGGAGAGAGCAGGATTTAATGTGCAGAGACAGGGACAGGTTACCTGTGTCTCTTCATTCCTCACTCTGCTAGGAACTTTAGAGGCCAATCTTGGGCTCTCCAAAATCTGGGTTTCTGTGTTATTTGGTAGATACGGTGAACTCATTACCATCAATGAATAGTTCCCAGAATCTGTTTCTTACACTGAAAAAGCTTATTGATAATGCATGTGCCAAAAGTGAGTAGTAGTAAAATGATGATTAGAGGTCCCACAAGGGTAGAGATGAGGATTGTTAACCTGGGGGAGGAATAAAACAGCAAGTGGTACCAACTTTTGGAATTCTCCCATTCCCTTTGGCTCCTATCTATAATCTCTATGACTTTGGCTAATGATTCCATAAAATTCCATAATTGTTGACATAGAAACAACATTCCTCATTGCAAAGTGGCACATAACCGTCTTTGTTGTAGAAACACTGTCTAATCCCCACCTATTCTGCAGTACTATCTCTGATAGAGAGTCCATGTAACGATCCAAATGTTAGATGGGTTTTTGTAGGCATTGGATAACTTCACCTATGTCTGCCTTCAGGCTATTGTAATTTTTTTCCTGTAACATCAGTGCAAATATCCCAGTGCCCACTCTGGCTAGACCTACCCCTAGGATTATGGCAAGTGTTGAGATGGATTCCCTTTTCTGCCTCATGAGGTCTCCTTCAAGGTGCCCTACCAGAGTTCTCAGCACTGTGTCTTTTGAAAAATAGGTTATACGGGGTACTAACTGGACTAGAACACAGAAATCCATTGGGTTAGAGGAGTTAAGGACATGGACACACAGGATCAATACTATTGAACAAGCCCATCATGCTTGCTCTGGGGGAGTAATCTGTTTGGAACAGTGGGGATGGTTCAATTGCAGATGTGCTGGTGCAACAAGTGCACCTTCCCCATGCAGGTACTTTGCCCCAATATGGTTTGCAGGGTCAAAGCAAGACCTTCCTGTAACCATCTACATGCAGTATCCCTTTCAGACACATTATATCCACCTATTACCCCAAGGCCTTCATAAAAGTGGAGTTCTGCATTATAATATAACCATCAAGAGGTGATAAGTTGTGGCTGGGAGACATTCAGAATTTGGAAGTTCTTTAATATCATTAACCAGAGGGGGGTCCACTGGTTCTGTGTGTTTCTGGAAAAGTTCTGTAACTGAAGATTCCTGGGATTAAGTGACTTGGGATGAAGTGGTCAACAATCTGGGGGATGGGGTTAACACAGGTTAAAGGCTTGCCAAAACCTCACTGGCTCCTGCAGCAGTGAATTTACAATAGGTCTTATCAAGAGTCTAACTAAAAATCAATCCAGGGTTGCTGCCTCAGGAGGCCCCATGATTTCCCAGCTTGCCATCCTTTAGCTTGCCTCCCTTTGGCAGTGAACCTAAATAAAACTTTGGAACTGTCTCCCTGCTTGGCAACAGTGCTTAGGTCTTCTTTTGACACCTTCCGCTCCCAGTTCTCCATGACTGATGTTTGGAATCCCCAAGCAGCACAGTAAAATTCTTCCAGACCACCACACCTGTCAGTTCTTTTCCCCCTGGGACATATATAGAGAATCTCCCATGTACCCTTGGGGTATGAATTTCATGAAGTCTGTTGAGTGTCAGGCCATGAGTTCTCAGCCAGCCAGCACATATAAAAAGTCAAATCTGGAAACCAAGGTGTCCCAAGGAGCATCTTCCTTCAGGCTAGTTGGGCACAATAGTCAATAATGCTGATCCATTGTCTGGCCCTATCAGATGAGGGAATCCATACCTGGGTAAGATATCCTCCAAGTTCTTAGCCATTACCTTTGCAGTCTTGGTCCTCATTGGAAATGCTTCCATCCTTCTGGAAAACACCAGCAAGTACTCATAACCATATTTCTCTGGTTTGATATCTGTAAAATCAATTTCCCAGTAGAGCCTCATTCTCTTATCTCACAGTCGAGTCCCTGAATATTTGGTAGTTTTGTGGGTATTGGCTAATTGGCAAGCTCTGCAGCTTGACACTATATTCTCTGTAGTATTCTACATGTCTCTCAAAGTCATCTTGCATTGTCACACTGTGGCAGCCATTCACCTCACTCCCATGAGAGTGACTCTGTGGATCTTCCTGAGGATAGATATTGCCAAGAAGGTGTGTAATACTAGATTACCTTCAGCTGTTTGCCATCAGCCCTCTGAACACCTAGGTGCTCATGGGCTGATTCTTGGTTCATTTGTTTTCTTCTTCCATGTAGACCAGGCATTCTAGCAGGTTGGGGTATGGTGAACCAGACAGAACTGTAGCCAACAGGGAAGCATCTGTTTCTTCCAGAACTACATCTTTAGAAGCTTTGTCAGAATTGGTCACGAATCAGACCTCAACAGATACAAGAAGATAGAAATAACCCCATGCCTCCTATCAGATCACTATGGAATAAGGGTGGTCTTCAATGGCAACGAAAACAAAAGAAAACCCACGTACACATGGAGGCTGAACAATGCTCTACTCAATGATAACTTGGTCAAGGTGGAAATAAAGAAAGAAATCAAAGACTTTTTGAAAGTTAATGAAAATGAAGGCACAACATACCCTAATTTATGGGACACAATGAAAGCAGTGCTAAGAGGAAAATTCATAGCCCTGAGTGCCGCCAAAAAGAAACGGGAGACAGCATACACTAACAGCTTAATGGCACACCTGAAAGCCCTGGAACAAAAAGAAGCAAATACACCAAAGAGGAGTAGAAGGCAGGAAATCATCAAACTCAGGGCTGAAATCAATCAAGGAGAAACAAATAAAACCATACAAAGAATCAACAAAACGAGGAGTTGGTTCTTTGAGAAAATCAACAAGATAGATAAGCCCTTAGCCAGACTAACCAGAGAGCACAGAGATAGTATCCAAATTAATAAAAAAAGAAACGAAAAGGGAGAGATAACAAGAGAAACTGAGGAAATTCAAAAAATCATCAGATCCTACTACAAAAACCTGTACTCAACACAACTAGAAAATCTTGAGGAAATGGAAAATTTCCTTGACAGATACCAAGTACCAAAATTAAATCAGGATCAAATAGACCATCTAAACCGTCCTATAACCCCTGAAGAAATAGAAGTTGTCATTGGAAGACTTCCAACCAAAAAAAGCACAGGTCCAGATGGTTTTAGTGCAGAATTCTATCAGACCTTCAAAGAAGACCTAACACCAATACTCTTCAAACTGTTCCACAAAATAGAAACAGAAGGAACACTACCCAACTCGTTCTATGAAGCCACAATTACACTAATACCAAAAGCACACAAAGATCCGACAAAGAAAGAGAATCTCAGGCCAATCTCTCTTATGAATATTGATGCAAAAATACTCAATAAAATTCTTGCCAACCGAATCCAAGAACACATCAAAACGATCATTCACCACGATCAAGTAGGCTTCATCCCAGGGATGCAGGGATGGTTCAATATAAGGAAATCCATCAATGTAATCCACTACATAAACAATCTAAAGAAAAAAACCACATGGTCATCTCATTAGCTGCTGAGAAAGCATTTGACAAAATTCAGCATCCTTTCATGCTAAAGGTCTTGGAAAGATCAGGAATTCAAGGCCTATATCTAAACATAGTAAAAGCAATTTACAGCAAACCGGTAGCCAGCATCAATCTAAATGGAGAGAAACTTGAAGCAATCCCACTAAAATCAGGGACTAGACAAGGCTGCCCTCTCTCTCCATATCTTTTCAATATAGTACTTGAAGTTCTAGCTAGAGCAATTAGACAACAAAAAGAGGTCAAAGGGATACAAATTGGAAAGGAAGAAGTCAAACTATCACTATTTGCAGACGATATGATAGTATACATAAGCGACCCAAAGAACTCCACCAGAGAACTCCTACAGCTGATAAACGACTTCAGCAAAGTGGCCGGATATAAAATCAACTCAAGCAAGTCAGAAGCCTTCCTATACTCAAAGGATAAGCAGGCTGAGAAAGAAGTAAGAGAAATAATACCCTTTACGAAAGCCACAAACCATATTAAGTATCTTGGCGTGACTCTAACCAAACAAGTGAAAGATCTGTATGACAAGAACTTCAAGTCTCTGAAGAAAGAAATTGAAGAAGACCTCAGAAGATGGAAAAATCTGCCATGCTCATGGATTGGCAGGATTAATATAGTAAAAATGAGCATCTTACCAAAAGTAATACACAGATTCAATGCAATCCCCATCAAAATCCCAACTCAATTCTTCATAGAGTTAGAAAGAGCAATTCAAAAATTCATCTGGAATAACAGAAAACCCAGAATAGCTAAAACTATTCTCAAGAGTAAAAGAACCTCTGGGGGAATCAGTATCCCGGACCTCAAGCTGTACTACAGAGCAATAGTGTTAAAAACTGCATGGTATTGGTACAGTAACAGACATGTAGATCAATGGAACAGAATTGAAGACCCAGAAATGAATCCACACTCCTATGGTCACTTGATCTTTGACAAAGGAGCTAAAACCATCCAGTGGAAAAAAGATAGCCTTTTCAACAAATGGTGCTGGCTCAGCTGGAGGTCAACATGCAGAAGAATGCAAATTGACCCATCCTTATCTCCTTGCACTAAGCTCAATTCTAAGTGGATCAAAGATCTCCACATAAAACCAGACACACTGAAACTAATAGAAGGGAAACTAGGGAAGAACCTTGAACATATGGGCACAGGGGAGAATTTCCTGAACAGAACTCCAATAGCTTATACTCTAAGATCAAGAATAGACAAATGGGACCTCATTAAATTACAAAGTTTTTGCAAGGCACAAGACACCGTCAAAAAGACAAAGCGGCAACCAACTAACTGGGAAATGATCTTTACCAACCTTACATCCGACAGAGGGCTAATATCCAAGATATACAAAGAACTCAAGAAGTTAAACTCCAGAGAGGCAAGTAACCCTATTAAAAAATGGGGTACAGAGCTCCACAAAGAGTTCTCACCTGAAGAATATCTAATGGCTGAGAAGCACCTAAAGAGATGTTCATCATCCTTAGTCATTAGGGAAATGCAAATCAAAACAACCCTGAGATTCCATCTCACACCAGTCAGGATGGCTAAGATCAAAAACACAGGAGACAGCAGTTGTTGGCGAGGATGTGGAGAAAGAGGAACACTCCTCCACTGCTGGTGGAATTGCAGGCTGGTACAACCACTCTGGAAAGCAGTCTGGCGGCTCCTCAGAAAACTGGGCATGACACTTCCGGAGGATCCGGCTATACCACTCCTGGGCATATACCCAGAGACTTTACCTGCATGCAATAAGGACACATGCTCCACTATATTCATAGCAGCCTTATTTATAATAGCCAGAAGCTGGAAAGAACCCAGATGTCCCTCAACGGAGGAATGGATTCAGAAGATGTGGTATATTTACACAATGGAATACTACTCTGCAATTAAAAACAATGAATTCACCAAATTCCTAGGCAAATGGTCAGAACTTGAAAATATCATCCTTAGTGAGGTAACCCAATCACAAAAGATCACACATGGTATGAAGTCACTGATAAGGGGATATTGACCCAGAATCTCAGAATACCCTAGACACAATCAGCATATCAATAGATTTCTAAAAAGATGGAAGGAGAGACCCCTGGTCCTGGAAAGACTGGATGTAGGGGAACGCCAGGACAGAGTAATGAGAGGGGGTTGAACGGAGAAAAGAGGGAGGGAAGGGGGTTTATGGGACTTTCGGGGAGGGAGGAAACGGGAAAGGGGAAGTGATTTGGAATGTAAATTAAAAAAATAAAATAAAATTAAATTAAAAAAAAAAAAATTCATCTGGAATAACAGAAAACCCAGAATAGCTAAAACTATTCTCAAGAGTAAAAGAACCTCTGGGGGAATCAGTATCCCGGACCTCAAGCTGTACTACAGAGCAATAGTGTTAAAAACTGCATGGTAATGGTACAGTAACAGACATGTAGATCAATGGAACAGAATTGAAGACCCAGAAATGAATCCACACTCCTATGGTCACTTGATCTTTGACAAAGGAGCTAAAACCATCCAGTGGAAAAAAGATAGCCTTTTCAACAAATGGTGCTGGCTCAGCTGGAGGTCAACATGCAGAAGAATGCAAATTGACCCATCCTTATCTCCTTGCACTAAGCTCAATTCTAAGTGGATCAAAGATCTCCACATTAAACCAGACACACTGAAACTAATAGAAGGGAAACTAGGGAAGAACCTTGAACACATGGGCACAGGGGAGAATTTCCTGAACAGAACTCCAATAGCTTATGCTCTAAGATCAAGAATAGACAAATGGGACCTCATTAAATTACAAAGTTTTTGCAAGGCAAAAGACACCGTCAAAAAGACAAAGCGGCAACCAACTAACTGGGAAATGATCTTTACCAACCTTACATCCGACAGAGGGCTAATATCCAAGATATACAAAGAACTCAAGAAGTTAAACTCCAGAGAGGCAAGTAACCCTATTAAAAAATGGGGTACAGAGCTACACAAAGAGTTCTCACCTGAAGAATATCTAATGGCTGAGAAGCACCTAAAGAGATGTTCATCATCCTTAGTCATTAGGGAAATGCAAATCAAAACAACCCTGAGATTCCATCTCACACCAGTCAGGATGGCTAAGATCAAAAACACAGGAGACAGCAGTTGTTGGCGAGGATGTGGAGAAAGAGGAACACTCCTCCACTGCTGGTGGAATTGCAGGCTGGTACAACCACTCTGGAAAGCAGTCTGGCGGTTCCTCAGAAAACTGGGCATGACACTTCCGGAGGATCCGGCTATACCACTCCTGGGCATATACCCAGAGACTTTACCTGCATGCAATAAGGACACATGCTCCACTATATTCATAGCAGCCTTATTTATAATAGCCAGAAGCTGGAAAGAACCCAGATGTCCCTCAACGGAGGAATGGATTCAGAAGATGTGGTATATTTACACAATGGAATACTACTCTGCAATTAAAAACAATGAATTCACGAAATTCCTAGGCAAATGGTCAGAACTTGAAAATATCATCCTTAGTGAGGTAACCCAATCACAAAAGATCACACATGGTATGCAGTCACTGATAAGGGGATATTGACCCAGAATCTCAGAATACCCTAGACACAATCAGCATATCAATAGATTTCTAAGAAGATGGAAGGAGAGACCCCTGGTCCTGGAAAGACTGGATGTAGGGGAACGCCAGGACAGAGTAATGAGAGGGGGTTGAATGGAGAAAAGAGGGAGGGAAGGGGGCTTATGGGACTTTCGGGGAGGGAGGAAACGGGAAAGGGGAAGTGATTTGGAATGTAAATTAAAAAAATAAAATAAAATTAAAAAAAAAGAGTAAAAGAATCTCTGGGGGAATCAGTATCCCAGACCTCAAGCTGTACTACAGAGCAATAGTGTTAAAAACTGCATGGTATTGGTACAGTAACAGACATGTAGATCAATGGAACAGAATTGAAGACCCAGAAATGAATCCACACTCCTATGGTCACTTGATCTTTGACAAAGGAGCTAAAACCATCCAGTGGAAAAAAGATAGCCTTTTCAACAAATGGTGCTGGCTCAGCTGGAGGTCAACATGCAGAAGAATGCAAATTGACCCATCCTTATCTCCTTGCACTAAGCTCAATTCTAAGTGGATCAAAGATCTCCACATAAAACCAGACACACTGAAACTAATAGAAGGGAAACTAGGGAAGAACCTTGAACATATGGGCACAGGGGAGAATTTCCTGAACAGAACTCCAATAGCTTATGCTCTAAGATCAAGAATAGACAAATGGGACCTCATTAAATTACAAAGTTTTTGCAAGGCAAAAGACACCGTCAAAAAGACAAAGCGGCAACCAACTAACTGGGAAATGATCTTTACCAACCTTACATCCGACAGAGGGCTAATATCCAAGATATACAAAGAACTCAAGAAGTTATGTGGTATATTTACACAATGGAATACTACTCTGCAATTAAAAACAATGAATTCACGAAATTCCTAGGCAAATGGTCAGAACTTGAAAATATCATCCTTAGTGAGGTAACCCAATCACAAAAGATCACACATGGTATGAAGTCACTGATAAGGGGATATTGACCCAGAATCTCAGAATACCCTAGACACAATCAGCATATCAATAGATTTCTAAAAAGATGGAAGGAGAGACCCCTGGTCCTGGAAAGACTGGATGTAGGGGAACGCCAGGACAGAGTAATGAGAGGGGGTTGAACGGAGAAAAGAGGGAGGGAAGGGGGCTTATGGGACTTTCGGGGAGGGAGGAAACGGGAAAGGGGAAGTGATTTGGAATGTAAATTAAAAAAATAAAATTAAATTAAATTAAAAAAAAAAAAGAAGTTAAACTCCAGAGAGGCAAGTAACCCTATTAAAAAATGGGGTACAGAGCTACACAAAGAGTTCTCACCTGAAGAATATCTAATGGCTGAGAAGCACCTAAAGAGATGTTCATCATCCTTAGTCATTAGGGAAATGCAAATCAAAACAACCCTGAGATTCCATCTCACACCAGTCAGGATGGCTAAGATCAAAAACACAGGAGACAGCAGTTGTTGGCGAGGATGTGGAGAAAGAGGAACACTCCTCCACTGCTGGTGGAATTGCAGGCTGGTACAACCACTCTGGAAAGCAGTCTCGCGGTTCCTCAGAAAACTGGGCATGACACTCCCGGAGGATCCGGCTATACCACTCCTGGGCATATACCCAGAGACTTTACCTGCATGCAATAAGGACACATGCTCCACTATGTTCATAGCAGCCTTATTTATAATAGCCAGAAGCTGGAAAGAACCCAGATGTCCCTCAACGGAGGAATGGATTCAGAAGATGTGGTATATCTACACAATGGATACTGCTCTGCAATTAAAAACAATGAATTCACGAAATTCCTAGGCAAATGGTCAGATCTTGAAAATATCATCCTTAGTGAGGTAACCCAATCACAAAAGAACACACATGGTATGCAGTCACTGATAAGGGGATATTGACCTAGAATCTCGGAATACCCTAGACACAATCCGCATATCAATAGATTTCTAAAAAGATGGTAGGAGAGACCCCTGGTCCTGGAAAGACTGGATGTAGCGGAACACCAGGACAGAGTAACGAGAGGGGGTTGAATGGAGAAAAGAGGGAGGGAAGGGGGCTTATGGGACTTTCGGGGAGGGAGGAAACGGGAAAGGGGAAGTGATTTGGAATGTAAATTAAAAAATAAAATAAAATAAATAATAAAAAAAACAACCCCTTCTCAACTTGAAAAAAAAAATAAAAAAAAAAAGAAGCTTTGTCAGCTAAGTGGTTACCTCTAGCCATTGGCATTGTTCCTTTTTGATGACCTGGACTATATATGATTGCCACCTTCTTTGGCAACCAGAGATCTTTGAGAAACTGTAGGATTTCATCTTTTTTTTTTTTTGATAGTTTTTCCTTCTGCAGTTAGGATCCCTCTCTCCTGGCAAATGGCTCCATGTACATGAGCAGTTGCAAATCAGCTGTCTGTCTGTGTAGATGTTAACAGCCGGTCCCTTCCCCATGATGAGGGCCTGGGATAGAGCAATCAGTTAAGCCCTTTTAGCTGAAGTGCCTGGGGGAAGAGACTGAACCAGATAACTGCTGTTTCCATAGTTACCACTGCTCCTGCCTTCCTCTGACCCTCTTATTTAGCAATGAATGAATATTTATTTAGTAAAAACAGCAAATATTTACATTTTGTACAGCACTCCACCCTTCTATAGGAAGTTCCCCTATCATTTTTTTTGAAACACACAGAAATCCCAAGAATGTTAATATTATAAGTGGAGAGAGCTGAGAACCTGAGGAAGACTGTTCAGTGCAGTCTTGCAAAACCAGGAGCTTCATTTACCTCTCTCTCTTTTTCTCTCTCTTTCTTTCTGTCTATTGCTTGAGTGTGAGCATGCATGCATGGGTGCATGTGTGGTTGTGTGTGTGTGTGTGTGTGTGTGTGTGTGTGTGTGTGTGAGAGAGAGAGAGAGAGAGAGAGAGAGAGAGAGAGAGAGAGTACATGTGTGTGTATACATGTGTGGAGCCTAGAGGTTGATATCAAGTGCAATTTCTTCTTCTTTCAGTCTCCACATAATTTTACCTCTGTCTTTCTCGGTATTTCTGTCTCTGTCTATTGCTCAAGCGTGTGCATGCATACGTGTCTGTGTGTGTGTGTATGTTTGTATGTGTGTATATGTGTGTTTGTGTGTGTATACATGTGTATATATAATGTGTGTGTATGTCTGTGTTTGAGTGTGTGTGTATACATGTGTATATACATGTGTGAATGCTAGAGGTTTATATCAATTATCATTTTCTTCCTCTTTCAGTCTCTACCTTATTTTTTGAGACTGGTTCTCTCACTGGTGTGGAGCACACTGATTGGCTAGACAAACTAGGCAGCAAGCCTCAGGATTCTCCCAACTCTCTCCTCGGTGTGGGGGATTACAGGTAGGTGTCAAAACATCCCCAGATCTTTATGTAGGTTCTTTATGTAAGAACCCCAATTTATGTTCTCATGCTGTTTACTCACTGAGGTATCTCCCCGGTTGTTTGCCTTTCTCTTGATCATAACTGACAGCTTTCTAGGTACCATAAGATAATTCCAGAAAGAAACCATGAGCATATTCCTGCCCTGATCTTAATTCCATTTTTATTAGCTATTTTCTTTATTTACATTTCAAATATTATCCTCTTTCCTCATTTTACCTCTGAAAACTCCCTTTCCCATTGACACCCACTGCTCACCAACACACCCACACCTGCTTCCCTGACCTGGCATTCCCCTACATTGGGACATTGAGCCTTCACAGGACCAAGGGCCTCTCCTCTCATTGATGTCCGAGAAGGCCATCCCCTGCTACATATGCGGCTAGAGACATGGGTCCCTCTATATGTACTCTTTGGCTGGTGATTTAGTCCCTGGGAGCTCTGGGAGTACTAGTTGGTTCATATTGTTGTTCCTCCTATGGGGCTGAAAACCCCTTCAGCTCCTTGGGTCCTTTCTCTAGCTCCTCCACTAGGGATCCTGTGCTCAGTCCATTGTTTGGCTGTGAGCACCTATTTCTGTATTTGTCAGGCATTGGCAGAGCCTCTCAGACTCCTGTCAACAAGCACTTGTTGGCATACACAATAGTGTCTGGGTTTGGTGAGTGTATATAGAATGGATCCCCAAGTGGGGCAGTCTCTGCATGGTCTTTCCTTCAGTCTTTGCTCCACATTTTGTCTCTGTATCTCCTCCCACTAGTATTTTGATCCCCATTCTAAGATGTATTAAAATATTCACACTTTGGTCTTCTTTTTTCTTGAGTGTCACGTAGTCTGTGAATTGTATCTTGGGTATCCCAAGCTTCTGGGCTAATATCCACTTATCAGTAAATACAAACCGTGTTTGTACTTTTGTGACTGAGTTACTTCACTCAGGATGATATTTTCAAGTGCCATCCATTTGCGTGAGAATGTCACAAAGTCATTTTTAATAGCTGAATAGTACTCCATTGTGTAAATGTACCATATTTTCTGTATCCAATCTGATGATGAGGGACATCTGGGTTCTTTCCAGCTTCTGGCTATTATAAATAAAGCTGCTATGAACATAATGGATCATGTGCAATTATTACATGTTAAAACATCTTCTGGGTATATGCCCAGGAGTAGTATAGTTGGATCCTCAGGTAGTACTATGTCCAATTTTCTGAGGAAACAACAAACTGATTTCCAGAGTGCTTGTACCACCTTGCAATCCTGCCAACAATGGAGGAGTGTTCCTGTTTCTCAACATCCTTGTTAACATCCGCTGTCACCTGAGTTTTTGATCTTAGGCATACTTACTAGTATGAGATGGAATCTCAGGGTTGATTTGATTTGCATTTCCCTGAGGACCAAGGATTTTGAAATTTTCTGTTTAGCTTTATTCCCCTTAATAATAGGGTTATTTGATTCTCTGGAGTGTAACTTCTTGAGTTCTTTGTATATATTGGATATTAGCCCTCTATCAGATATAGGATTGGTAAAGATCTTTTCTCAGTCTATTGGTTGCCATTTTGTCCTACTGACAGTGAGTATCCTTTGCCTTACAGAAGCATTGCAATTTTAAGAGGTTCCATTTGTCAATGCTTGATCTTAGAGCATAAGCTCTCAGTGTTCTGTTCAGGAAATTTTCCCCTGTGCCCATGTGGTGGAGGCTCTCCCCACTTTCTTTTCTATTAGTTTCGGTGTATCTGGTTTTATTTGGAGGTCCTTGATCCACTTGGACTTGAGCTTTGTACAAGGAAATCAGAATAGATTGATTTTCATTCGACTAGATGCTGATCACCAGTTGAAGTAGCACCATTTGATAAAATTGCTGTTCTTTTTTATACTGGATGGTTTTAGTTCCTTTCCCAAAGATCAAGTGAACATAGGTGTATGGGTTCATTTCTGAGTCTTCAGTTCTATTCCATTGATCTACCTGTCTGTCACTTTACCAATACCATACAGTTTTTATCACAATTGCTCTGTAGTATAGCTTGAGGTCAAGGATGGTGTTTCTACCAGACGTTCTTTTATTGTTGAGAATAAGTTTTGTTATTTCAGATGAATTTGCAAATTGCTCTTTCTAACTTTATGAAGAATTGGGTTGGAATTTTGATGGGGATTGCACTGAATCTGTAGGTTGTTTTCAGCAAGATAACCATTTAACTATATTAATCCTACCAGTCCAAGAGTATGGGAGATCTTTCCATTTTCTGAGATCATCTTTGATTTCTTTCTTCAGAGACTTGAAGTTCTTGTCATAAATATCTTTCACATGCTTAGTTAGAGTCACACTAAGGTATTTTATATTATTTGAGACTAATGTGAATGGTGTTGTTTACCTAATTTCTTTTTCAGCATCTTTATCCTATGAGTAGAGGAAGGCCAATGATTTCTTTGATATAATTTTATATCCAGCCACTTTGCAGAAGTTCTTAATTGTATTTAGGAGTTCTCTGGTGGAATTTTTTAGGTCACTTAAGTATACTATCATATCATCTACAAATAGTGATATTTGACTTCTTCCTTTCCAATTTGTATCCCTTTGAACTACTTTTGTTGTCTAATTGCTCTGGGTAAGACTTCAAGTACTATCTTGAACAGGTAGGGAGAAAGTGGACAGCTTTTTCCAGTCTCTGATTTTAGTGGGATTACTTCAAGTTTCTCTCCATTTAGTTTTATGTCGGCTACTGGTTTGCTGTATATAGCTTTTACTATCTTTAGGTATGGGCCTTCAATTCCTGATCTTTCCAAGACATTTATCATGAAGAGGTATTGGATTTTGTCAAATGCTTTCTCAGCATCTAATGAAATGATAATGTGATTTTTTCTTTGCCTTTGTCTATATAGTGGATTACGTTCTTGGATTTCCATATATTGAATGATCCCTGCATCCCTGGGATGAAGCCTACTTGATCATGATGGATGATAATTTTGATGTATAGTTGGATTCAGTTTGTGAGAATTTTATTAAGTATTTTTGCATCAATATTCATAAGGGAAATTGGTCTGAAGTTCTCGTTCTCTGTTGGGTCTTTGTATCATTTAGGTATCAGAGTAATTGTGGCTTCATAAAACAAATTGGGTAGTGTTCCTTCTGTTTCTAATTTGTAGAATTGTTTGAAGAGATTGGTATTAGGTCTTCTTTGAAGGTCTGATAGAACTCTATACTAAACCTGGGCTCTTTTTTGTTGGAAGACGATTAATGACTGCTTCTATTTCCTTAGGGATTAGGGGACAGTTAAGATCCGTTATCTGATCCTGATTTAACTTTGTTACCTGATATCTGTCTAGAAAATTTTCCATCTTATGCAGTTTTCCAGTTTTCTTAAGTATAGACTTTTGTAGTAGGATCTGATGATTTTTTTTGGATGTCCTCAGTTTCTTTGTTTTATTATTATTATTATTTTCTAAGTATTTTATTTATATTCCAAATGATTTCCCCTTTCCAGTTTACTCCCTCCCTGAAAGTCCAACAACACCCAATCCCTCCCCCTGTTCCCCATTCAAAACCCTCTCGCTTCTCTGTCCTGGCATTCCCCTGCATCCAGTCTTTCCAGGACCAGGGATCTCACTTTCCAAATTCTTGAAAATCTACTGATATGAGAATTGTGTCTTGGGTATTCCGAGATTCTGGGTTAATATCCTCTTATCAGTGACTGCATACCATGTGTGTTCTTTTCTGATTGGGTTTCCTCACTAAGGATGATATTTTCAAGTTCTGACCATTTGCCTAGGAATTTCATGAATTCATTGTTTTTAATTGCAGAGGAGTATTCCATTGTGTAAATATAACACATCTTCCATTCCTCCATTGAGGGTCATCTGGGTTATTTCCAGCTTCTGGCTATTATGAATAAGGCTGCTATGAACATAGTGGAGCATGTATCCTTATTGCATGCAGGGAAAGCCTCTGGGTATATGCCCAGGAGTGGTATAGCAGGATCCTCCGGGAGTGTCATGCCCAGTTTTCTAAAGAACTGCCAGACTGCTTTCCAGAGTGGTTGTACCAGCTTGCAATCCCACCAGCAGTGGAAGAGTGTTCCTCTTTCTCCACATCCTCACCAACAACTGCTATATCCTGTATTTTTGATCTTAGCCATTCTGACTGGTGTGAGATGGAATCTCAGGGTTGTTTTGATTTGCATTTCCCTAATGACTAAGGATGATGAACATCTCTTTAGGTGCTTCTCAGCCATTAGATATTCTTCAGGTGAGAACTCTTTGTTTAGCTCTGTACCCCATTTTTAAATAGGGTTATTTGGCTCTCTGGAGTCTAACTTCTTGAATTCTTTGTATATATTGGATATTAGCCCTCTGTCAGATGTAGGGTTGGCAAAGATTTTTTCCCAGTTTGTTGGTTGCCTCTTTGTCCTTTTGAGAGTGTCCTTTGCCTTACAGAAACTTTGTAATTTTATGAGGTCCCATTTGTCAATTATTGATTTTGGAGCATAAGCTATTGGTTTTCTGTTCAGGAAATTTTCCCCTGTGCCCATATGTTCAAGGTTCTTCCCTAGTTTCCTTTCTATTAGTTTCAGTGTGTCTGGTTTTATGTGGAGGTCCTTGATCCACTTGGAATTGAGCTTAGTGCAAGGAGATAAGAATGGATCAAGTTGCATTCTTCTGCATGTTGACCTCCATTTGAACCAGCACCATTTGTTGAAAAGGCTATCCTTTTTCCACTGGATGGTTTTAGCTCCTTTATCAAAGATCAAGTGACTATAAGAGTGTGGATTCATTTCTGGGTCTTCAATTCTGTTCCATTGTTCTACATGCCTGTCACTGTACCAATACCATGCAGTTTTTAACACTATTGCTCTGTAGTACAGCTTGAGGTTCAGGATACTGATTCCCCCAGAAGTTCTTTTACTCTTGAGAATAGTTTTAGCTATTCTGGGTTTTCTGTTATTCCAGATGAATTTTTGAATTGCTCTTTCTAACTCTATGAAGAATTGAGTTGGGATTTTGATGAGGGTTGCATTGAATTTGTAGATGGCTTTCAGCCAAAGATGGCCATTTTTACTATATTAATCCTGCCAATCCATGAGCATGGAAGATTTTCCATCTGCTGAGATCTTCTTTGATTTCATTCTTCAAAGACTTGAAGTTGTTAGCATACAGAACATCCACTTGCTTGGTTAGAAACACACCAAGGTATTTTAATTTTAGGGTCTCTATATAAAAACAGTCTACTGGGGTTGGGGGCCTACAAACATGGCATCCCTGCTGGAAAATTTTGCCTGCCTCTTGGTTTTACTATATTTCATCCTTTATAACAGCACACCTGAGGCAGGAGGATCTAGAATCAACCTTTTCTCATAAATTCCCATGACTCATCTACCAGAGGAATGTAAGGGTCACACCACACAGTCAACAAACATCTTTGTTCATTTGTAATATCAGATTTATTGGTCTTTACACATTTAAAACTTTTTACCTGCTCTGAGTTAAGATGGAGTATTGTAGAAGCTCCCATGAGTTGCCTGTGGCACTAAGAGTATTCTCCACGGTGTTATGGGTAAGAAAACTACATGCTTCCCCTGCACAAAGATCCTAGTGTTTGTCATTCCCTCTGACAGTCAGCGCTAGTACTGTTCTGATGCTTGATTATCGCATCTCACTGTAGGTTTTTTACAATTCACACAGTAACAAGAAGGGAGATTAATCCTTTCCTGGGCATATTTTCCATGATATTTTGGGGGGAATTTTGTTTGGTTTGGATATGTGTGTATGCATATATGTGTGTATGCATATATATATATGTATATATGTATATATATATATATATATATATATATATATATATTTCTCTGTGTATCCCTGGCAGTCTTGGAACTCAATCTCTAGACCAGGCTAACCTCCAACTCAGAGATTCTGCTGCCTCTGGCTCCTAAGCGTTAGCATTAATTGCATGTGTCACCAACACACAGATTATTTTGGAATTTTTTAAAATCTTATTCTTATTTTTATGTTTGATTTGTGACTGTTGCATAGTAGTGTAGACTCACTTCTGTAGCTTGTACTGACCTTGAACTCACTGTTCTGCTGTTTCAAACTTAGGGTTACAGACTTGAGTCACCAGACCCAATACTGTTCATGTGTTTTATACAATTTACAGTTGGGTGATTTCTTCTTCATCCTCAATTCTTGATATTTTAAGTGTTCTCCCATATCACTTAAATATGATTTCATTGGTTGACACAAAGCCTGTTTGAGGCTTCACTCAAAGTGAAGACAAAACATACAACAGATCTTCTCCAATCTTTCTCTTTCCTCCAATCAGTTTCCAGTAATTTCTTTAGATTATATGTAAGTGTCAGCACTGAAACCACTGGATTCTAGGTGTGGTGTGGTGGATGTAGGTGACATTTCCTTATTTTGAGTGACAGATAACAGTTTCACTGTGTGAAGTGTGCCTCTGGGTATATTCAGCATTGTTAAATGTATTACTCCCTGACAGTGTTCAACTGTGTGATGTGTGTGACTGAGTTTGAGTTTCTGTGCAAAAAGTGTGCTCTAGGGAGATATTGGTTTAATCTCAAATATGCAGGCTTGCTACAAGACCAAGTTTCTCATAATACTTATTTATACTATGGCTGAGTAATTATCTATTACTAATATACTATTTAAATTTGGATGTTTTGACCCCATGTAAAGTAATTTGTTTATCATCTCTATCAATTTAACTACTGTTAAGATCTGTCAATTGAAATTCACTGTGTCTCTCTGGAGGGAACATGTTCAATGTCTTCCTGGAGGACTAAGTCTAACATTCCTTAGCATGAGAATACCATGATCTGATCACACATTCTGACACTGCCAGACAGTGGTATTCCTACCCTTTATGATTTTAAATCTGGCTATCTGAGCATCATTGTGCAAATGACAGTATGGTTCTCTGCATATAGTTTTGGCTCTGTGTGTGTGTGTGTGTGTGTGTGTGTGTGTGTGTGTGTTTACTAGATCATGTGATAATCAGCTCTCAAAACAACGTTTCCTTATATATTTTGCCACATATAAAATACTGAGGCAACTGAATTATTGGAAATGTCATATCTATCACATAGTTAAAGTCATGGAATGTGACAGAGAGAAAGCTTAGCACTTGAGTACCCTACTCCTTAGAAGACTCAAGATCAATTATCAACACACATACACTGGGTGGTCCACAAGTAGATATTGATGGAACTCCAGAGTGCCAGATACCTCTGACCTCAATGAGCAACTGCACTCAAGTACTCTCTCACACCCACACACATATATGCACACACATATAAACAAACACTGTTAAATCTTAAAAATGTATCCTTCTTCAGAATGTAAAAGCTATGTACTAACCCAATGAGCAACTGCACTCAAGTACTCTCTCACACCTACACACACATATGCACACACATACAAACAAACATTGTTAAATCTTAAAAAATATATCCTTCTTCAGAATTTAAAAGTTATGTACTAACCCAGGTCAATCTCCTTTGAAAACAAACTGAAAGATATCTTAGATATCTGATATCTGAGAGGGTATGTGGTTTAATTTTCTTTCATCTGCACACAAAGTAAACATATTTAACAGAAAAAAAATACTTTCATGTATCAATTTAAGCCACAGAATATTGCCACTATTCATGATTCATAGCTCTGATGACAATATATTGGATTATATTCAGGGTCCATACCCAACACTGAATAATCAAATATTTATTATTCTGTAACACATTGTCCTCAAAAACTTAGTTAAATGCTTTTCAGTGCAAATAAACACAAAAGGGCTGACTGTGGCATAGCTATGGGACACAATAATTTGAACACAGTAGAATGTGGAGCCATCCTTGAACATCATCCTTGAGTGGAAGATAACAGTGTCCAAGATGTAGAAAACCACAAAGAAGTTCATGAGCAGCATGATAGTCCTGATGGCCCTTTGCTCTGGGGAGGCTTTTGAAGAAAGGCTGGTGTTCTGAAGGTGCCGGGCTTGCTTCCTGTGCCTCCATAGGAGAGCCACCATGTATCCACTGGACAGGGCCATGAGACCCATTAAAAAGGCTTCCCTGATGGCCATCATTGTGGAAAACATGCTTGTTCTGGAGTAACTCATGGGTAGAAGTGAGCAGGACTGAGTAACATACATAAAATTCTCTGAGGTCAAGTTGGGGGTAGCAATAATCGATATGAAGAGGTGACTGCTAAAAGACATATAGAGAACACAGAGGAAAAGAAAGGCACCAGAGATGTGATGGGGAGATTTATGTTTAAACTTTGCTAAACAGGAGCTTCTAGGACTAAGGGTGATGGTCCAAAGGACATTCAGCAGACAGGAGGCACAAAGGGTGAGGCCCCTGAGAATCCTGTGCAAATAGATAAGGGACTGGCATGTGGCAGAATCCCATCTTCCCCAAGGCATAAACATGTCCACAGCTATGAGTCCCATAGTTATAAGCAGCATTAGTTGGGTTAGGGACAAGAAAACAATGTAGAAATCAATGGGCTTAGAGCTGTTCTCACCAAGGAGCATGTAGATGTGGGCCAAAAAAAGGATACTGTTAGATGATATTCCAACACTCACTTCAGAGAATAAGGTGATCTTAATGTTTGTGTCAGTGTGGAGTAAGTTGGCTTTATCCATTTTATATGTGTAGGAAGCTAATAGCAACAACCTGAGGAGAAAAGAGAAAACACTTCATTACATAATGTGGTCTTGTTCAAAAATTACAACCAACACCAACCTGATAACAAGATTTCAACTCATCCTGCTTCCATATCACAAACTAAGCTCCAGCTCATACTACTTCAAAGCAATTCCCACTGTCCCCACTGTCCTAATACTTTCCATTCAAGGTCAAGTTGTCTATACCATTGTGGGGTTACATCTGAATATAAACTTTCTTGTATATTAGAAATTTCTATGAGTTCTAATAATTAGTCCCACTCCTGGTCCATGGGTTTAGTTTATTCTGGAGCAAGAGCTGAATCTCCCTTGATTGTCATACACACAATAGCTTTACACATCTGGTGAATTTGAATGGAGAAGATTGCACAAAACTAGAAATGTGCCCTCATGGAGGACTGTGTGACCATGGGTTCCATGGGTCATTTTATTCCAACGTCTGCTTCTTACCTCTAGGCCAAATATTCATTCTCCATTCCCTATTCCCCATTGTGGATTTCTCTCTCTCTCTCTCTCTCTCTCTCTCTCTCTCTCTCTCTCTCTCTCTCTCTCTCTCTCTCTCTCTCTCTGTGTGTGTGTGTGTGTGTGTGTGTGTGTGTGTGTGTGTGTTTGTGTTTGTGTGTGTGGGTTTCTCTCCCCCATACCCCATTTTCCTCTTATCTCTCCACCCTTCACTTTCCCCGACTATTTCTCAAACAGCATTTCTCTGTATAGTCCTGGCTTCCTAGAACTCACTCTGTAGACAAGGATGGCCTCTAAACCAAAGATCCTCCTTCCTTCCAAATGGTTGGATTAAAGACGTGTGCTGGTGAGATCTTCACCTTCTCTCAGGAGGGGTATAGCTAGGAGGGCACAAGGCATAAGATCAGTGGAGCTGCTAGGACAGGAGTCTTCCCTTCCAGCCGCCATTTGCTCCAGGGAACCAGACAGCTCCACAGCCTCCTGTGCACAGACCCTGCCAGAAGAGAGTTGTTCTCCCAGGAGTACAGACACAGGCTTACAGGCCCATAGGAGGGACAAGCTCCAGCCAGAAACAACAAGATCAACTAACAACAGAGATAATCAGATGGTGAAAGGCAAGCTCAAGAACCCTACCAACATAAACCAAGGCTACCTGGCAACATCAGAACCCAGTTCTCCCACCACAGCAAGTCCCGGATACCCCAACACACCGGAAAAGCAAGAGTTGGATATAAAGTTTCATCTCACGATGCTGTTAGAGAACTTCAAGAAGGATATAAATAACTCCCTTGAAGAAATATGGTAGAACATGGGTCAAATGGTAAAAGCCATTAAAGAGGAAACAAAAATCCCTGAAAGAAATACAGGAGAGCATGGGTGAATAGGTAGAGACCCTTAAAGAGGAAAAACAAAAATCCCTTAAAGAATTACAGGAGAACACAAGCAAACAAGTGAAGGAACTGAACAAAACCAGCCAGTATCTAAAAATGGAAGTAGAAACAATAAAGAATTCACAAAGTGAGACATCTCTGGAGATAGAAAACCTTGGAAAGAATTCAGGAGTCATAGATGCAAGCATCAACAACAGAATACAAGAGATAGAAAAAAGAATCTGGAGATAACATAGAAAACATTGACTCAACAGTCAAAGAAAATGTAAAATGCAAAAAAGCTCCTGAGCCAAAACATCCAGGAAATCCAGGACACAATGAGAAGACCAAACCTAAGGATTATAGGTATAGAAGAGAGCAAAGATTTCCAACTTAAAGGGCCAGTAAATATCTTCAACAAAATTATGGAAGAAAACTTCCCTAACCTAAAGAAAGAGATGTCCATGAACATACAAGAAGCCTATAGAACTCCAAACAGACTGGACCAGACCACAAACTCCTCCCGACACACAATATGCATATCAATAGATTTCCAAGAAGATGGAAGGAGAGACCCCTGGTCCTGGAAAGACTGGATGTTGGGGAATGCCGAGACAGAGAAGCGAGAGGGGGTTGAATGGGGAAAAGAGGGAGGGAAGGGGGTTTATGGGACTTTCGGGGAGGGAGGAAAAGGGGAAAGGGGAAATGATTTTGAATGTAAATAAAAATATAAAAAATTAAAAAAAATAAAGCACCAAATGCACTAAACAAAGAAAGAATATAAAAAGCAGTAAGGGAAAAAGGTCAAGTAACCTATAAAGGCAGCCTATCAGAATTACACCAGACTTCTCACCTGAGACGATGAAAGCAACAATCACTATTCCTTAATATCTTATAACATCAATGGACTCAATTCCCCAACAAAAAAAAACATAGTCTAACAGAAATATTTTTCATGTAAATCTTCAATTTTATCAGAAAATGTTTGTGATTCCTCTTTCAATTTAGTAGTGTTTTATGTCTACCATTTTAACTGTATTATTTTCCATGATAATCATTAATTTTAATATTTTTTCTACATATTTCTTCAATTTTATCAGAAATATTTTCCATGCAAATCTTCAATTTTGTCAGAAAATGTTTATAATTCCACTTTCAATCAAATTAGGAATATATTTATGCCTACCATTTTATCGGTATAATTTTCCATGATAATCTTCAATTTTAACATTTTTCTACATTTTTCTTCAATTTTATCAGAAATATTTCCCATGTAAATCTTTAATTTTATCAATGTCTATAATTTTACTTTCAATCAACTTAGGAACATTTTTATACCTACCATTTTATCTGTATATTTTTCCATGAAATAGTTTTAACATGCTTTTCTATATATTTCTTGAATTTTATCAGAAATATTTTCCTTGTAGATCTTCAATTTTATCAGAAAATGTTTATAATTCCACTTTCAAAAAACTTAGGAATATTTTTATGCCTACCGTTTTATCTGTATGATTTTTTCCATGAAATAATCAATCTTAATGTGTTTTTCTATATATTTCTTCAATTTTATCAGGGATATTTTCCATGTAAATCTTCAGTTTTATCAGAAAATGTTTATAATTCCACTTTCAATCAACTTAGAAATATTTTTATGCCTACCATTTTATCTGTATAATTTTCCATGATAATCTTCAATTTTAATGTTTTTCCATATATTTTTTTCAACTTTATCAGAAATATTTTCCATGTAAATTTTCAATTTTATCAGAAAAATGTTTATAATTCTACTTTAAATCAACTTAGGAATATTTTTATTCCTACCATTTTATCTGTATAATTTTCCATGAAGTAGCCAATTTTAATGTGTTTTTCTATATATTTCTTGAATTTTATCAGAAATATTTTCCTTGTAGATCTTCAATTTTACAGAAAATGTTTATAATTCCACTTTCAATCAACTTAGAAATATTTTTATGCCTACCATTTTATCTGTAATTGTCCATTATAATCTTCCATTTTAATATTATATAATATTTTTCTACAATTTTATTAGAAATATTTTCCATGTAAATATTCAATTCTATCATAAAATGTTTCAAATTCCTTTTTCAATTAATTTAGCAATGTTTTTATGTCTACCATTTTACGCTTTAATTTTCCATGAAAATTGTCAATCTTAATGTGTTTTTCTATATGCTTTTTCAATTTTGTCAGAAATATTTTTCATGTAAATCTTTAATTTCATCATTAAAAAAAAAGATATGAGTGGAACATTCAATAGATATGTGTTAGGTCCATTTGACCCATAATGTTTGTTAGTTTCATTATGTCTCTAATTTTTTTCTAGATTACCTGTCAATTGATGAGTGTGAAATATTGAAGCCTCCCAGTATTAATGCATACTGTTTAATGTGCAACTTAATCTTTAGCATATTTCTTTACAAATGTGGAAGCCATGGCAAAAGACACCGTCAAAAAGACAAAGCGGCAACCAACTAACTGGGAAATGATCTTTACCAACCTTACATCCGACAGAGGGCTAATATCCAAGATATACAAAGAACTCAAGAAGTTAAACTCCAGAGAGGCAAGTAACCCTATTAAAAAATGGGGTACAGAGCTACACAAAGAGTTCTCACCTAAAGAATATCTAATGGCTGAGAAGCACCTAAAGAGATGTTCATCATCCTTAGTCATTAGGGAAATGCAAATCAAAACAACCCTGAGATTCCATCTCACACCAGTCAGGATGGCTAAGATCAAAAACACAGGAGACAGCAGTTGTTGGCGAGGATGTGGAGAAAGAGGAACACTCCTCCACTGCTGGTGGTATTGCAGGCTGGTACAACCACTCTGGAAAGCAGTCTGGCGGTTTCTCAGAAAACTGGGCATGACACTCCCGGAGGATCCGGCTATACCACTCCTGGGCATATACCCAGAGGCTTTACCTGCATGCAATAAGGACACATGCTCCACTATATTCATAGCAGCCTTATTTATAATAGCCAGAAGCTGGAAAGAACCCAGATGTCCCTCAACGGAGGAATGGATTCAGAAGATGTGGTATATTTACACAATGGAATACTACTCTGCAATTAAAAACAATGAATTCACGAAATTCCTAGGCAAATGGTCAGAACTTGAAAATATCATCCTTAGTGAGGTAACCCAATCACAAAAGAACACACATGGTATGCAGTCACTGATAAGGGGATATAGACCCAGAATCTCGGAATACCCTAGACACAATCAGCATATCAATAGATTTCTAAAAAGATGTTCAAAACTGAGATACCATCTTTGTAGATTTCCCTTTCATGAGTATGAAATGCCTTTCTCTGTCTTTTAGATTAATTTCTTTGAAAGTATATTTTGTTAATTGATAGAATGAATACTCCATCTTGGGTTTTTTTTGGGGGGTGGGGGAATTGGGAAAAGACTAAGTTTGGGATTGGGATGTAATGTGAATATATAAATTATTGAGAAAATATATGCTATTTCAATGGGAAAAAAAGACATGTGCCAACACTGCCTGGCCAGGCCAAATATTCATAATAAATCTCTTGAACAAATGATTATCAATTTGTACTCTGAATCAAATTCTACCAAATGCCATTCCCTCAGAGTGTGACCTAAAGCAGTCAGAGCTCCAGTCACCTCCTCTAGAACATATGAACCATTGGTCCTGTACCTGTAACGGAGGATGCTAGGTGTGAAAGAACATCCTGGACACATACCCACCAAACATGGACCTGATTCAGGCACAGAATGACCTCCGTAGACATGTCAGCTGATGGTTTTCTCATGCACTGCCTTGTCGTGTGGCCTGGGAGAAAGAATTCACCACTGTGAATGACTCATCATCTCTTTCCCTGTGTAAAACAGAAAAGAGGAAAAAAAGGAACATAATTGCAGATTGATGGAGCCAGGTCCCCTTCCCAAAAGGTGTGAAAGCCTGGTCTTCTCTGAATTTTAAATGACTCAGCATTCAACCTATGATTTTAATCTCCTGCTGTGATGCCTCTTAAAAAAGACCCAGAGAATCAAATATCAGTGTGAACATACTCTTACTCTTCTCTGTTTTGACATGTAAAATCAGGGTGGTAAATAAACTACAGTTATAATAGACTTAGGGCAATCTCATTCTAAGGTCATAATTAAATGAAATGTATCACCCAGTCTTGAAGGATAGGTTCCACAGAAGTCTTCGATCTCGTTGTAGGTGCAGGAGGCTTCTCCAGACTGCAGAGAAGCCAAACCAATGTACATGAAGAATGCAGTGTAAATTTTGTATAGAACTCATCATTTCTTTCAATGAACATTTAGTATATATGAGGCCTATACTGTATTTAAAAAAAATCAAAAAACTTCCCAGAAATATAGTAAAGAACTATCAAGAATTATTGATAAAATAATGTTATAGTTTTTAGTTCATACTGTACTATAATGTAGTATATTAAGAAGAAACAAAAGTATCTAAAATTTTCTAAATATTTAATCAAGAACATCGCTCTTTGCAACAGAAGGACATTACATAAAATTGTGGGTCTACGTTTTGCCCTACCAGTGAAAGGAGTTCCCACTGTTGGTTTTGGGATTCCTGGTGTTTAAGAAAGCTCTGAGACACTTCTCTTGGTAGAAGAAAATGCAGTCTTAGATGTTGGCAGGTGGAAGCTGATATTCACTGACTCCCAGGCATCTAGTCACCACTAGAAAACTGCACAGAGAAGTCAGAAATGAAATGTTGAAGGCCAATGGCCTGTGAGGACAGCATCTAGCCCCAGCCTGATGCTGGGAGCTCCAACTTAGCTCAGATGGAAAAGAAGCCGAGGTTGTCTGGAAGCACAAGGAAGTTTTCTTTTTTTTTTTAATTTCTTCAGCTTTATTTGGGGGATAATAGTTCCCCTTCATGGAATTATTGTGATGATTATTGAGAGAGTGAACAAAAGGTATTCAGCATTGTATATGTTACATCATAAACTGTTGTCAAGTTAAAGTTATTTTTTTTTATTTTCTAAGTTTTTTTTTATTTACATTCCAAATCATTTCCCCTTTCCCGTTTCCTCCCTTCCCGAAAGTCCCATAAGCCCCCTTCCCAATTGCAAGCTGGTACAACCACTCTGGAAAGCAGTCTGGCGGTTCCTCAGAAAACTGGGCATGACACTCCCAGAGAATCCGCCTATACCACTCCTGGGCATATACCCAGAGGTTTTTACCTGCATGCAATAAGGACACATGCTCCACTATGTTCATAGCAGCCTTATTTATAATAGCCAGAAGCTGGAAAGAACCCAGATGTCCCTCAACAGAGGAATGGATTCAGAAGATGTGGTATATCTACACAATGGAATACTACTCTGCAATTAAAAACAATGAATTCACGAAATTCCTAGGCAAATGGTCAGAACTTGAAAATATCATTCTTAGTGAGGTAACCCAATCACAAAAGAACACACATGGTATGCAGTCACTGATAAGGGGATATTAACCCAGAATCTCGGAATACCCTAGACACAATTCGCATATCAATAGATTTCTAAGAAGATGGAAGGAGAGACCCCTGGTCCTGGAAAGACTGGATGTAGGGGAACGCCAGGACAGAGAAACGAGAGGGGGTTGAAAACAAGGAAGTTTTTTATGAGAGACTTAGGCAGCAAGGCTCTGTAGGCTAAGGTCCATCTCCATGCTTCCCATGGTGGTGGTAGATCAAGAGACAGCCCTTACTTATAAACTGTTTATTGGTTGTTCACTGTGGAAAATAGATGTTTCTACTTCTCAGGGTGGTCCAAGGATTAAATACATTTTATGGGAAGAAAATCTGGGAAGGGAAGCTTATTGGGTAAATCTTCAAGGCCTCTAAATACCTCATTAGCATGAAGAACTCTGCTTTGGGATACATGACTGATGTGGAGAACATAGCCCTTGTTCCAGACCAGGAATCTGTCAGACAGAAGAGAGGCAGCTACTGTCTCTGGGGCGGGTACTTGATTTCCATGGTCTCAGGCCTGCTCTACCTCATCTAGTTTCCTGGAATGGTCCACTGTGACACAGAAAACCAGAACCAATCAATGTGTAGATTGGTTCCATCAGTGGATCCATCTACCAAGAACTACTGCAGCCAAGGCTCAGAGAACACTGCAGAAGATGGGTGGAAAGACTGAAGAGCTGGGCGGTCAGAGAGTGTGATGTGAGCTTGTGTCTCCTGGACCTGTTAAGGAGGTGTGGCTGCCTAAACATGAGCTAACCAAGGACAACAGTTAGACATATCAAGGCACAGGAAAGTCCTCTAATCAACCTACAAAAAGAGCTACAGGGTACTAAGGAAAGATATGAACAGGAGGAACCATCTTCTCCAGGGAAGAACACACCAATTTTGTGTTCAAAACCAAATGTCAGCATGGGAAACACACATCCAAGTAACATTACACAGACTGAGCATGTTGTAGTTATGCATTTAAGAATATGGATTATGTAATAAAGAGAGGCCATAAAAGGAAAGAACAGCATGGGGGGGTTATTGGAAGGATTTCGAGGGAGATATGGGAACAGATAACTCATATAATTATGCTACAATCTTTTAAAAAATCAAAGAATTATGAAATGAAGCAATAGGGAAAATGTCAGAATTTATCTAAACACATCTTAAAAAATATCAAAAAAAGACAGTGTTCTCTTATGGGGAAGGGACAGGAAGTCCCAGAGAAGTCTTATCACAGACCTGACAGGAATTATATCATAGATACTTGCTGTTACTACAGAGACCCAACCGTACTGCAGGAGAAAAATTCCTGACACAATCTGAGAAGTGAGGGATCCCTTGATGGAACAAGGAATTAAAGGTCTCCTTGCCCAGCAGCTTTGATGGACTCTTTGTAGCAAAAATGGTGATACATTTCTGTTTATCTGTTACCAACTCTATGAGAAAATAAAGTTTGAGACATTGTGGGAGCTAGAAAGACAGACCAGATGTAGAGAAAGCAACAAAATCCAGGCATTTCAATTATTTGAGTGCTTTGCAGTTGTTTCTCCCAAGAAACAAGAGACATAAATTCCTGTTCTTAGGACCTGCGAAAACCAACACCAACTTCACCAGACTTGATATTTCATAAGTGGGAACCATGTCCCTTACCTGAGATATCCCATGGGTTGGGGCTCAGGCTAAGGACAGCCTCTGAGATCTAGAAGCTCTATATGAACTGGGAGTGAGACCCAGCCCAGTGTGAGTCTGTCCACAGTTCACCTTTGAACCTGAAGCTTCATTTCCTTGGAAACCTTCTTCTTACTAAGGGTTTTACTGCTGTGAACAGACACCATGACCAAGGCAACACTTAAAGGAAAACTTTTAATTGGGGCTGGCTAAAAGGCTCAGAGCTTCAGTCCGTTATCATCAAGATGGGAGCAACACACATCCAGGCAGGCATGGTTCAGGAGGAGCTGGGAGTTCTACATCTTGTTCCATAGGTAAACAGAAGACTGTTTTCCAGGAAGCTAGGAGGAGGGTCTCAAAGCCGACCACAAAGTGAACCACTGCCTCAAAAAAAGGTCACATGTCAGAATAGTGTCACTCCCTGAACGAAGCTTAATTCAAACCACCACATCCCACTCCCTGGCTCCCATAGACTTCTTCACACACATGAGTCTAAGGGAGCCATACCTAGCCAGAGCATAATAAAAATTACATTTAGTCAAATTTCAAAAGTCCCCACAGTTTATAGCAATCTCAACAATGTGAAAAGTCCAAAGTCTTCTCTGAGATTCATCCAATCACTTAACTATAATCACCAAAACAAGATACAAAACAAGTGGGGCAATGTCCAGAAAGCATCTCCATGTCTGTTATCAAAGAGGATTTCAGAACTCCAACTCCTTTTTAATCTTTGTTGACTGCAACAAATGTAACAAATGTCTTTCTTCTTGGCTGGTCCCACTCCCTGTGAGCTGCTTTACTCAGCAGATATCCCATAGCTATGGCAGTTCAACCATTTTGGGGTCTCCAAGGCAACTTAAATGTTACATCTTCTTGTTCCAGTGACTGAGATCCACACTTCATCTTCTGGAATCCTCCAAAGGCTCACATATTGATATTATTCTACCTCTGAAACATCTAGAGCCAGGCTTCCGCACTTGGAATCACCCTTAGCAACAAAGTCTTTCATGTTCCTATTAGGATAGCCAATAATACAGCATCCCACTGCACTCCAAACTAAATTCCCAAAGTCCACATCCTCCCCCTCCCCGAGGAAAGCATGGTCAGAAATATCAGAGCAATACCCCAGTCCCTTGTACCAACTTATCTCTTAGTTAGGGTTAGTCAGAGGTTCAGTCCATGATTATCAAAGTGGGAACACAGCAGTATCCAGGCAGGCATAGTTCAGGAGGATCTAAGAGTTCTAGTTCTGTGCAAAAGGCAAAAGAGAAAAAACTGGCTTCCAGGCAGCTAGGATGAGGTCTTAAAGCCCATGTACACAGTGACACATTTCTTCAACAAGGCCACACCTACTGCAACAAGGTCATATCTCCTAATATTCCACTCCGTGGGCCAAGCATATTCAAACCAGCACAGCTTCAAATCTCTGAATTGTTCAAACCAAAGAAGTTCAGTTCAATAACAATTCTAAACAAACACAGAGTTGAAGATACTACATTAAAATGTGGGTTTAAGGTCTCCTTGGTAATGTGAGAAGATCGGTAGGAAAGAATAAATTAGGAAATTCACTGTATGACTTAAGTGTTGACACAGAGAATCAATTTACAATAGAAAAATGAATGCAAACCAAAAATCTATGGATATTCCAGAAGTGTGCAAAAATTAATGAATTTTAGGAGTTACAGAAAAATGAATATCCTAGGAAGAAAACACATTCATTACCCATGCAGAACACAGTCCCCTATGCTGAGGGGATGTCAGAGCTCAGCTTCTCCATGGCAGATGCTGTAAACCTCCCTGTAGCCTGGGAAATTCTCCTCCCTCAGGCTGCCTGGGACCAAACCACCTTTTGTTTCTGTACTTGAGTGTTGGGCATTTACCCAGATGGATGTGGCAGGGGAGGACTCTGTGCCTGAGGAGATCCTATACAGGCTTGGATTAAGGGAGATTTTAATGCATGTAAGCAATTTGTAATATTAGTGTTTGTAGAAGGTGACAAGTTCTCACTGGAGAGCAGGAAGACCTGGCATCCCAGTAGAGCATCTTCCCCACATTTGATCTTACTCCCTGTGATCTGGATAACAGCCATCTGGGGAGGGCTGGGCACAAATTTTATCTGAGTTATGTTACAACACCTGAGGGAGGGATCAGAGAGTTTGCACGAACTAAAGAACTCTAACTTTGCTCATTTTGATCCTCCGGTGTAATCAGTCCCAAACCATTCATAGTTTGTGATATGTCTGCTCTGGAATGAGAGACTCCTGGGTCTCCCATGACATCTCATTGGCTCTGAGGCTCTCACCCTCCAGTGTTAACAGACAGACTTTTGCTGGGTCAGTTCTCATGTGGAATATCTGGACCCCATGTAGTATTGTTTCTATGTGCCTTAATTTCCATATGCTCAGCCTCAGGATTTGAGCTGTAAGTGACATTTACAAGAAAATTTAAAAAGAAATAATAGAAAACTGTAGAGTGAAGGAGGCACAGCTGGAAGCCTATGGTGAGGCAGTCATGGGCACCTGAAAACTGTTTAGTGCAGGTTTAACCTAATGTCCCACTACTACCTCCTGTTCAGTCTCTGCTCTGCGCATGTGTTCAAGATGTGAGTTCTCCCCTAAGAAGAAACCTGACTAGAATAAAAATTTGTCTGGAGGCTGAAACTGGACATTCAATTGAGGAAGAATATTGAGGTTATCATGAAAGGATGAAAACTTTGCATCAGAAGCTGGACAAGGATATTTATAGAAATTGTGGTTTGACTGTAATTATGAATTTCTATCAAGAGATGCTGTTATCAAAGATTGGTCTTCATAGAGATTGCAGAGGAAGTCATGTTGATGCCCAAAGAACAGTGATGAGTTGCAGGTGCTGAGCTCAGAAAACTGATGTGTTTCCAGTGAAATCCTGGCTAGGTCTCAGTGCTTACATGATTCACAGAACAAGCTTGATGCTCCTAATTTATTCCCACAGTGTAGTGTTCTACAAACTTTTCTGATGAGTCTCAATGTGCCATGATGCTTTCAACAGAGCCAACATGGGCCCTTGATCCTCAAATCTAGGTTATACACAAACCTCATTTTCTATAAACCATAGTCACAGATATTTACACTCAGAAGAAATTATGAATACACTACCTCTCCATATACTATTCTCATCACAAGATAGTAAAGGCTTTGCCAAGAACAATGATAAGGGACAGATAAGCTTGATGCTTGCATGAACTTTGTTTAATTTTTTCAAATAAAGCTACCTAACTTTTATTAATATTAGTTACAATCAGTAACAATTATATCTGCTTTACCATATTTATTCATCAGATCCTCATTTGCAATGAATTAAGCTCTATTATAAGAGACATTTTCGAATGACTAAACTGGAGCATTTTGAACAACTTGGCCAACTCAAACAATTAGTAAATGGGATGCTGAAAATCCCTTGTTATAAATATGCTGTGTAGCAGTTTCCTGCAGAGTTAAAGGTCTTCCATCTTGAAGGGAAACTTTCTTAGTAATAGAATGAAAGTGAATCACAAGCATATTTTAGGACAGGATGCTTACAAGGAGGTCAAACAACAAGATATTCTAGGGAAGTGATCCTCATCCTTCCTAATGCTGAGACCCTTTAATACAGTTCCTCATGTTGTGGGGACACCTAAACATAAATTATTTTTGTTGCTGTTTCACAACTGTAATTTTGTTATGGTTATGAATCTTTTTATTAATCATACAATTTTGTCTACTCTTCAATCATCTAAATTTCATTTTTGGAACGAGAATCTCTTCTAAGTATCCCCTGGCAATAAAGAAGCCTATGGCCATTGTGCTAAGAGAGGAGATGGGACAGGAGAGACAGAGAGAGACACACAGAGAGAGAGAGAGAGAGAGAGAGAGAGAGAGAGAGAGAGAGAGAGAGAGAGAGAGAGAGAGAGAGTTCCAGGACAGAAGCATACTGGATACAGACACGCTCTCCAGACCAGCCTACATGGAGCTCAGCAGCCTGACATCTGGGCACACTGTCATCTGTTACTGTGCCTGACACAGTGTCACAGGGTGCATGTGAGGTGTGCCTGAAACACTGAAGTTGGAAGAAACTGTCATGGGCCTGAGAGGACAGAGAAGTGTAATCTGAAAACTTGCTTAAATTGTGTTGAAGTATTAAGGAAAGGACCAAGAAGACTAAGGATTAATTATTACTCTGTAAGGAAAGTTTTAGTCACCTTGCATGTAAGATTCAGAGAGAAGCAGGATAAACTAGAGAACTTGTTCCACATTAAAATAAAATAAAATAAAATAAAAAGGACTGGAGTTTTCAGGTTCTGATTCTAGCAGTCATTCCTGCTCCTTGTTTGCATGCATTCTCACCATGATGAGCTATTAGTCAGATGAATTGGAACATTTCTAAGCGGTAAAGAAAGATTTAAGTCATGAATGGTTCTGTAGGAAATCAGCCAAGTCTCAAAAGAATGTATGTAATTTGGCACTGGCAAAGCTCTGACAATGACTAGTGTCTCAGACCCATGTAACGGAAAATTTTCCCTGGGTAAAGCAAGGTGGGATGGCAAAGCCTTCCCCTGGTCCAAGTAGGAATGTTCTCAGTGTGTGAAGAGAATATCCACCATAGTTTCCTCTTCCCCAGATGTTTACAGCCTGAAGGCTGTCCCCTACAGAGATGGTTATTCCTGAGATCAGCCATACCTGCCTCCCTGATTAACTGTAAGCAATACCCTGCCTCCCTGCTCAAATGTATGAAATAACATGCTTCCCTTTATTCTGTATGCAATAACATCACTTCCTTTTTCATATAAATATATTATACACATTGAATGGTACTGAGTCTTCTCCATCATAGATTCCAATCCAATAACCCAGTCAATTACAGCATTTCTGTATGTGTTTGTACGATTGTCCTTTCTTCATTTTCTCACTACCCCTGGATCACTGGGACCCAAGCTGTGGAAGAAAGTAGATCAAGATGAATCTCAACATTACCCAAAAATGATGTTTTGCTGCACAACCACATTGATGCATATGCTATCAAGTCAAGGGATGAAAGCAAGGAAATGAATGCAAGGAGAAGCTGATCTCACCCCAGCTCATTAGAGATGCAGAGGGTCCATCTAATACATAGTAGCATAGATCACTAAAAGTCAGTAAGGAGGGTTCCTCCCAACAGTCAACTCTTTGTAAAATACAGAACTGAACCTGAAGTATGCTAGATTACCAATCCACGGAATTTCGGCTACCAAAGAAACTAGAAGACAGCGATTGTAGCAGGGGAGTTTTGTTCAAGCCCAAGATTGTGAAAATAGGATAAGATTTCTGTCTCAAGAACACTTTCCCAAAGGGAAAGGTTTCAGTGGGTTTGTGGATTAAAAGAATATTTCCACACTTGCCAGAGTGTCCCCATCTACTCTTTGAAAACCAACTTTGAATTTCCCATATGTGTCCTTGTGAGAACACTAATTTTAAGGTATGGGAGAGGTGCACAACTCTTCCAACTTAGATTACAAAAGCACCTCTTAAGAGGGTAGAAACATGGAGATAGCAGAGCTTCATTGTGCCCCGGAAAAGGGAAGGTAATTCCAGGTGCTGAAGAAGTCTGTTCTTATAGATGCATTATCCTTATCGTTTCATAATTCTGTTAAAATTGATATTACATGACTTTGAGTCAAAATAATGGGATATGGGAGGTACATATGGCCCTGCTAGGAGATAGGAGTTTCTGAACTGCTAGTAACCTGTAATCTTGGGAGCTTACTAAGTACCTAGAAGGAAGATATCCACTAGGGAACAAAGACATACTGCCATCCCCTTCATTAAGGGTAAATATACATGGGCATGTCAGCAGCATGGACAGAAAAGAGCCCTTGGGGAAGCTGCCTGTTTCCTGAGTCTTTGAGAAAGTGTGAAGCCTACGTCAGTATGAAAAGCCAAACAACAGGATCTTTGGCTGTCATCCTTGGACAGTAATTTCCTCTATGATGTAGTCTGTCCATTGCTTACTTTTGCCATTGAGAATTCCTCATGATATCCTGTAATAAACTCTTCCTGTCATCTACACTATGTTCTGTGGGAAGTCATTCAACTGAAATCATCAGGTACAGGGAGTCCAAGGAAAACCTTAGTGAGATCCTGGGAACACATCCTCCACAATATTTTTAGACTAGTCCCAGAAAGACAGAGCAAAAATAAAGACAGGTGTGTATTCGAACATCGCAGGCAGACTCCCACCTGGCTTTCAGTGTTGACACTGTGCCCGGAAAGGAGCTGCTATGACACAGTTTTGTATTATAGCAGTTTTTACCAAAAAGGACCCACCAGAATCATTCAAGTTGCTCCATATCCTGGATTGCTTCCCTGTTGCTTTCATAAAATACTGTGCCCAAAAGCAATGGAGAGACAATAATTTGCTTCAACTTACAAGCTATAGGCAATTGGTGAGGAAACCCAGGGCAGGAGCTCAAGCAGGGACTGAAACAGAAACTGCAGAAGAAGGCTGCCTATTGGCTTTCTACCCCTGGAATCCTTATGTCCCTTCCTGATTGAGAACCCTATACGTGATTCTAAACTGGGTCAAGCTGACAACTGAAGGTAACTAGATTTTATTTTGTTGTCTTCAGAGCATGTTGCAAGGTCCCTTCGAATAGCATACAGAGATTCCTGCAGTGTTCTGCTAGTGAGATTTATCAGTGTGACACAGGCTAGGGTCATGTGGGAAGAGAGAACCTCAATCCTCCAACAGATTGTCTAGTGAACAAGTCTTTGGGCTCTCATCCTTGGACAGTGATATCCTCCATGATGCAATCTGGCCATTGTGCAATTTTGCCACTGAGAATTCCTCATGCTATCCTGTAATAAACTCTTACTGCCATCTACACTTCGCCCTATGAGAAGTTATTCAACTGAAAACATCAGGATCATGGAGCCCAAGGAAAACCGTACTGTGATCCTGGGAACATGTTCTCCACAATATTCTAACACTGGTCCAGAGAAGACACAGTAAAGATAAAGATAGGTGAGCATCTGATCCTCCCATGCTGAGTCCCATGGCTTTTAGTTTTGACATTCTGCACTGATAGGAGCTGCTAGGACACAGTTTTCTATTATAGTGGTTTTCACCACAAAGGATTTTTTAATGGAAATACTTCATAAAATGGCATAATTAAGGTAAATGTTTCAAACATCTTTTTTGACTGCCTTATTGTCTGTGGGAGCAAACTAAGACCCACCAGCATCAATCAAATTGCTCCCTATCCCGGTTTGCTTTTCTGTTGCTGTGGTAAATTTCTGTAAACAAATGCAACTTGGAGAGACATCAATTTGTTTTAACTTTCAAGCTGTAGGCCACTGGTGAAGAGAGTCAGGGCAGGAGCTCAAACAGGAACTGAAACAGAAACTGCAGAAGGCTGCTTACTGGTTTTTACCCCTGGCTTCCTTAGCTATCTTTCTTATTGAGAACCCCACAGGTGACACTAAACTGTATTATATTGATAATTGAAGATAACTAGGAGATTTTATTTGGATGCCTTCAGAGCATGTTGCAAGGTCCCCTTCATTAGTATACAGAGTTTCCTGCAGAGTCTGCTAGTGAGTTTTTGTCAGTGTGACACAGGCAAGGGTCACATAGAAAGAGAGGACCTCAAAACTCCACCAGATTGTCTTGTAAGCAAGACTGTGGGTTATTTTCTTGATTAACGATTGATTTGGTAAGGTCCATTCACTGTGGATGGTGAATCTTGAGCAGGTGGTATATGAGAGAGACATCAGAAGCAAGGCAGTAAGCAAGCAATGTTCTTTTATGTCTTCTGCTCAAGTTCTTGCCTCAGGGTCCTTGCACTGGGTCTCTGGTCTGACTTCCCTCAGTGATGGCCTGTGATGTTCAAAGTATAAGCTGAAATAAGCACTTTTCTACCCCAGTTGTCTCTGGTCTTGGCTTTATCACAATGGAAAGAAACTAGGACACCTGCGACTGCAGAAGCTGACCAGACACAGCAGTGTGGAAGGACTCTGCCATTCTTATTGTCCCTGTCCTCTGGGGTCCAATCCTGTGGGGTCCAATCCTGTGGGGTCCAATCCTGTGGGGTCCAATCCTGTGGGGTCCAATCCTGTGGGGTCCAATCCTGTGGGGTCCAATCCTGTGGGGTCCAATCCTGTGGGGTCCAATCCTGTGGGGTCCAATCCTGTTTCTGGGAGCTGGGGAAGATCTGATGAGATGGCATAGATTCAGAACCAATGCCAAGGCCAGGGAGGGCTTGAAGGAGATTTGGATGCCTCACCTGGGGGATTCCTCTCCTCTCCTTGCTGATACCCACTCTCCATCCATAAAACTAAAGCTAAATTTCCTGTCCTTGCCCACAGAGGAAAGCCATAGTTTTTTGTTAAGTTATGTTGTGTGTGTAAACACAAATTCCAGCAATGAAAAACAATTTGGTGTTCACAGAAAATGTTTTGGTGGCTAAACACCTCTTACTCTGTAAGCTGACTTTATGTACTTGATTTCTTCTGGCCTCATGTGGTAAGGAAGGGGGAGTGCCCTGTCACTCTCATTTGTCAGGCACCAGGATAACAGCTTATTTCCAGGGAGCACTTGAGGTGTCTATGTGCGCTTCCAAACAGTCTGACACCTTTGGCTGGTCACCTTCATAATATACATTGGTGCCTGCTGTAGTAGGGTCTAAGATGAGAGCCTTTCCTAGGTTTTCACTGGACATGTACACTTAGTGCCGGAGAGTGCCTCGGTGACAACAGGGGAAACACAAGACAAAATGCAGAAATGGTAGTACAAGAGGTGCATAGGAAGGTTTTGGGCTCTTTTTCCAAATGAGTCCACCATTAGATTTGCATAGGGGCGGCCACAGCATCATATAAGAGGGGGATCGCTATACTCGAGATTCAAGAGCATTCCAGGCAGGAGCAAGGAAGCATTTCCCACAGGTGAGGAAACCTGATGTGCCAGGGCCTGGAGGCAGGGGGAAAATCCGTAAATATATCTTTCTCCATAGCACTTCGGACTTCACAACTCAGCTGGGTACTCCTGTCTACTGCAGAGACCTGCTGCACTCACCAGTGTTACCAGACCTCAAATCTGCCTCCTTCATTTCTCTTCCTCTTCTGCCTTCTAAGATGGCTACTCCCAGGAGTAAGTAGTAACGAAGACTTAACTGCAATAGGCAGTAGTCCTGGACAGGGCCATCAAATCTGCACTCTGGGAGCTCAGGCAGGAAGATGTATCAGTGTTCTAGACTAACAGTTTCTCCAAAACAACAATGCCCACAGTCTTTAAAGAAAAATGGGACACACAGAACACCTTTTATTATTTTTTTTCACCTCTCAAAATATGTAAGTAACACATGTGTAATTTTAAAGAGGAACATGCCCTCTTGTGCACCTTGTGTGGCGAATTTAATAAGAGAAGGCTCATAGCTTTGATGCTATATTATTAAGAAAATAGAAAGAGAATAGGAGATAGACAAATAAAGAGAAAGGAGAAAATAAATAAGAAAAAGCCATGGACACGTGGAAAGAGGAGAGAGAGAGAGAGGGAGAGAGAGAGAGAGAGAAGGAAAAGGGGCTAGAGAGAGAGGGGGGCGCTGCTAATATAGTAAGTTGAGTTACCTGGCTATGCCAGATAACCTAGGGGCTGGGAAAGCCTAGCTGCAGCCAGGTGACTGCAGAGGTGGAGTCCAGCCAGAACCTAGGGGCCTGGAGCATGGCTACATGTGACTGATGGTCACAGGATTATGGAGTTGGCCTTGTCTCAAACCAGGGTCCCACAGGATTCTAGTGGATTCTGGGTTTTTTAAAGTTGGCACTATTCACCATAATACCTGTGCCCAATACAGAGCTGTTGGGCTATGCCAACCATGCCAAGCTCTGGCAGGTTCCTTCCCTTATTCATGTCATCCTGAACAGAATTTGTGAGACAATGCACAGGAGAGACACAGAAGCCAGGGATCTTGGATTGAGCATTTTTACCTATACATATGACTCTTGTCTGCTTATGAAACTTCTAAGGAGGCAAGAGCAGCATGAACAGAGCTAAGGAGAAGGCTGGTCAGGCTCTGGTACATCTATCCCAGCCTCAGAGATCTAAGGAGGGAATTACTGAGAGACAGGGTCCTGGTCTTCTTTTGTCCTCTAAGCCTGAGCACAAAAACCAAAAAAGAGGGCAGTGAGGAAATCCAATACCTGATGATCTTTCACTAGTAACCCTAGAAGAGTAATCCTTCACATGGGCAGTGTGATCCTGTGGGGCAGCCCCTGGTGAGAATACACAGTTTATCTTCTCCTGACCTGCTTAGGGAGCACTCACTGTGTACAAAACTATACTCTCTAGTACTTAATTCCTCAACTCCCTGGAAAGTAAGCACTTCCCTCCCAGTTTGACAAACAAGTAGCAAGTGTTCTTTAAAGTTAAAAATGTTCATGGTTCCATCAATATATAACAGAACCAGGCTTAGCATTCATTCTGATCTATCAGGGAACTCTGGTCCTTAAACAATATTTTATACTAGTGGCTACATCCTAGTTTCTATAAGATGTCAATGTCTGAGACCTGCTCCCCAGGATATTTTAGATAATGGACAGAGATAGAGTCCAAAGAGAAAAAAATAGAGCTCAATGGGAGAAACAATTGGATTGTGTCAGAAGGTGCAGAAAAGTGACTTCGTGAAAGTATAACAACTTTTTATGGTAAAAGGTGGCAGGAATGAATGCACATACTTCGATGTGATAATGGCTATATTTGACAAACCTACAGTCAACATTGTATTACATTGGGGAACCTCAAGCATGTCCACTAAAATCAAGAGTGAGAATAGTTTGCTGCCTCCCCTCTTGTTTACCACAATCCTTCAAGGCTTAGCTAGAGCAGAAAGCCATAATAGTGAGACAAGGGAGGTAGAAATGAAAAAGTAAGGCTATTTACACCTGTGTACCTAAGAGAACTTAAGAACATTTGTGGCCACATAGGTCTCCAAAAAGGAGGAGAACACACAATTAAATCTGTGCAGCTTTCCTGTATAGTGATAACAAAAAAGTTGAGAAAGATTCTGATGCATGAGAATTTTAACTAAAAGAATAAGTAAATAATTAATTAGCATTGGAATAATCCAAACAAGGAAATGAATGAATTACAATGAACGTTTTTTAAAAAATTATTTCTTTTCTATATTTTTTATTTACATTCCCAATGATTTTCCCTTTCCTGGTTCCTCTCTCCCTGAATATCCCATGAGCCCTCTTCCCTCCCCCTGTACCCCATTCAACGCCCTGTGCTTCTCTGTCCTGGTATTCCCTGACATTCAGGCTTTCCAGGACCAGGGGACTCTCTTTCCATCTTTTAGAAATCTGTTGATATGTGAATTGTGTTTTGGGTATTCCGAGATTCTGGGTCAATATCCCCTTATCAGTGACTGCATACCATGTGTGTTCTTTTGTGATTGGGTTACCTCACTAAGGATGATATTTTCCAGTTCTGACCATTTGCCTAAGAATTTCATGAATTCATTTTTTTAATTGCAGAGTAGTAATCCATTGTGTAAATATAGCACATCTTCTGAATCTATTCCTCCATTGAGGGACATCGGGGTTCTTTCCAGCTTCTGGCTATTATAAATAAGGCTGCTATGTTCATAGCATACTTGAGCATGTGTCCTTATTACATGCAGGGGAACTTCTGGGTATATGCTCAGGAGTGGTATAACAGGATCCTCTGGGAGTGTCATGACCAGTTTTCTGAGGAACTGCCAGACTGCTTCCCAGAGTGGTTGTACAAGCTTGCAATCCCACCAGCAGTGGAGGAGTGTTCCTCTTTCTCCACATCCTGGACAACAACTGCTGTCTCCTGTGTTGTTGATCTTAGCCATTCTGACTGGTGTGAGATGGCATCTCAGGGTAGTTTTGATTTGCATTTCCCTAAAGACTACGAATGATCAACATATCTTTAGGTGCTAAACTCTTTGTTTAGTTCTGTACCACATTTTTTAATGTAGGGTTGGTAAAGATCATTTCCCAGTTAGTTGGTTGCCGCTTTGTCCTTTTGACAATGTCCTTTGCCTTACAGAAACTTTATAATTTTTTGAGGTCCCATTTGTCAATTATTCATCTTAGAGCATAAGCTATTGGAGTTCTGTTCAGGAAATTCTCCCCTGTGCCCATTTCTTCAAGGTTCTTCCCTAGTTTCCTTTTTATTAGTTTCAATGTGTCTGGTTTAATATGGAGGTCCTTGATTCACTTGGAATTGAGCTTAGTGCAAGGAGATAAGGATGGATCAATTTGCATTCTTCTGCATGTTGACCTCCATTTGAACCAGCAACATTTATTGAAGAGGCTATCTTTTTTCCACTGGATGGTTTTAGCTCTTTGTCAAAGATCAAGTGACCATAGAAGTATGGATTCATTTCTGGGTTTTCAATTCTGTTCCATTGATCTACATGCTTGTCACTGTACCAATACCATGCAGTTTTTAACACTATTGCTCTGTAGTACAGCTTGAGGTCTGGGATACTGATTCCCCCAGAAGTTCTTTTACTCTTGAGAATAGTTTTAGCTATCCTGAGTTTTCTGTTCTTCCAGATGAATTTTTGAAATGCTCTTTCTAACTCTATGAAGAATTGCAGTGGGATTTGATGGGGATTGCATTGAATCTGTATATTGTTTTTGGCAAGATGGTCATTTTTTACTACATTAATCCGGTCAATCCATGAGAACAGAAGATTTTTCCATCTTCTGAGGTCGTCTTCAATTTCTTCGTCAGAGACTTGAAGTTCTTGTCATACAGATCTTTCACTTGTTTGGTTAGTGTCACACCAAGATACTTTATATTGTTTGTGGCTATCGTGAAGGGTATCATTTCTATTATTTCTTTCTCAGTCTGCTTATCCTTTGAGTATAGGAAGGCTACTGACTTGATTGAGTTGATTTTATATCTGGCCACTTTGCTGAAGTTGTTTATCAGATGTAGGAGTTCTCTGGTGGAGTTCTGTGGGTCGCTTAAGTATACTATCATATCATCTGCAAATAGTGATAGTTTGACTTCTTCCTTTCCAATTTGTATCCCTTTGACCTCCATTTGTTGTCTAATTGCTCTAGCTAGAATTTCAAGTACTACATTGAAAAGATAAGGAGAGAGTGGGCAGCCTTGTCTAGTCCCTGATTTTAGTGGGATTGCTTCAAGTTACTCTCCATTTAGATTGATGCTGGCTACCAGTTTGCTGTAAATTGCTTTTACTATGTTTAGATATGGCCCTCAAATTCCTGATCTTTCCAAGACCTTTAACATGGAAGGATGCTGAATTTTGTCAAATGCTTTCTCAGCATCTAATGAAATGACCATGTGGTTTTTTTTTTCTTTGAGACTGTTTATGTAGTGGATTACATTGATGGACTTCCTTATATTGAACCATCCCTGCATCCCTGGGATGAAGCTTACTTGATCGTGGTGAATGATCATTTTGATGTGTTCTTGGATTCGGTTGGCAAGAATTTTATTGAGTATTTTTGCATCGATATTCATAAGAGAGATTTGCCTGAGATTCTCTTTCTTTGTCGGATTTTTGTGTGATTTTGGTATTAGCATAATTGTGGCTTCATAGAACGAGTTGGGCAGAGTTCCTTCTGTTTCTATTTTGTGGAATAGTTTGAAGAGTATTGGTGTTAGGTCTTCTTTGAAGGTCTGATAGAATTCTGCACTAAAACCATCTGGACCTGGGCTTTTTTTGTTGGAAGACTTCCAATGAACACTTCTATTTCTTCAGGGGTTATAGGACGGTTTAGATGGTCTATTTGATCCTGATTTAATTTGGGTATTTGGTATCTGTCTAGGACATTGTCCATGTCCTCCAGATTTTCTAGTTGTGTTGAATACAGGTTTTTGTAGTAGGATCTGATGATTTTTTGAGTTTTCTCAGTTTCTATTGTTATATCTCACTTTTCGTTTCTTATTTTGTTAATTCAGATTCTGTCTCTGTGCCTCCTGGCTAGTCTGGCTAAGGGCTTATCTATCTTGTTGATTTTCTCAAAGAACCAACTCCTCATTTTGTTGATTCTTTGTATGGTTTTATTTGTTTCTACTTGATTGATTTCAGCCCTGAGTTTGATGATTTCCTGCCTTCTACTCCTCTTTGGTGTATTTGCTTCTTTTTGTTCCAGGGCTTTCCGGTGTGCCATTAAGCTGCTAGTGTATGCTGTCTCCCGTTTCTTTTTGGCAGCACTCAGGGCTATGAAATTTCCTCTTAGCACCACTTTCGTTGTGTCCCAAAAATTAGGGTATGTTGTGCCTTCATTTTCATTAAATTTTAAAGTCTTTGATTTCTTTCTTTATTTCCTCCTTCATCAAGGTATCATTGAGTAGAGCATTGTTCAGCTTCCATGTGTATGTGGGCTTTCTGTTGTTTTTGTTGTTATTGAAGACCACCCTTATTCCATAGTAATCTGATAGGAGGCAAGGGATTAATACAATCTTCTTATATCTGTTGAGGTCTGTTTTGGGACCAATTATATAGTCAATTTTGGAGAAGGTACCATGAGGTGCTGAGAAGAAGGTATATTTTTTGCTTTAGGATGAAATGTATTTTATATATATATATATATATATATATATATATATATATATATATATATATATATATATATCTGTTAGTTGCATTTTGTCCTAGGCTTCAATTAGATTCACTGTGTCCCTGTTTAGTTTCTGCTTTCCTGAATGATCCATTTCAGAGAGCGGGGTGTTGAAGTCACCCACTATTATTGTGTGAGGTGTGATGTGTGCTTTGAGCTTTAGTAAATTTTATTTTACAAATGAGGTTGCCCTTTCATTTGGAGCATAGATATTCAGAATTGAGAGTTCGTCTTAGTGGATTTTTCCTTAGATCAGTATGCAGTGTCCTTCTGTGTCTTTTTTGATGACTTTAGGTTGAAAGTCAATTTTGTCTGATATTAGGGAGGCTACTCTGGCTTGTTTCCTGGAACCATTTGCTTGTAAAATTGTTTTCCAGCAAAAAGATAGCCTTTTCAACAAATGGTGCTGGCTCAGCTGGAGGTCAACATGTAGAAGAATGCAAATTGAGCTATTCTTATCTCCTTGCACTAAGCTCAATTCTAAATGGATCAAAGATCTCCACATAAAACCAGATACACTGAAACTAATAGAAGGGAAACTAGGGAAGAACCTTGAACATATGGGCAAAGGGGAGAATTTCCTGAACAGAACTCCAATAGCTTATGCTCTAAGATCAAGAATAGACAAATGGGACCTCATTAAATTACAAAGTTTTTGCAAGGCAAAAGACACTGTCAAAAAGACAAAGTGGCAACCAACTAACTGGGAAATGATCTTTACCAACCCTACATCCGACAGAGGGCTAATATCCAAGATATACAAAGAACTCAAGAAGTTAAACTCCAGAGAGGCAAGTAACCCTATTAAAAAATGGGGTACAGAGCTAAACAAAGAGTTCTCACCTGAAGAATATCTAATGGCTGAGAAGCACCTAAAGAGATGTTCATCATCCTTAGTCATTAGGGAAATGCAAATCAAAACAACCCTGAGATTCCATCTCACACCAATCAGGATGGCTAAGATCAAAAACACAGGAGACAGCAGTTGTTGGCGAGGATGTGGAGAAAGAGGAACACTCCTCCACTGCTGGTGGAATTGCAGGCTGGTACAACCACTCTGGAAAGCAGTCTGGCAGTTCCTCAGAAAACTGGGCATGACACTCCCGGAGGATCCGGCTATACCACTCCTGGGCATATACCCAGAGACTTTACCTGCATGCAATAAGGACACATGCTCCACTATGTTCATAGCAGCCTTATTTATAATAGCCAGAAGCTGGAAAGAACCCAGATGTCCCTCAACGGAGGAATGGATTCAGAAGATGTGGTATATCTACACAATGGAATACTACACTGCAATTAAAAACAATGAATTCATGAAATTCTTAGGCAAATGGTCAGATCTTGAAAATATCATCCTTAGTGAGGTAACCCAATCACAAAAGAACACACATGGTATGCAGTCACTGATAAGGGGATATTGACCCAGAATCTCGGAATACCCTAGACACAATCCGCATATCAATAGATTTCTAAGAAGATGGAAGGAGAGACCCCTGGTCCTGGAAAGACTGGATGTAGGGGAACGCCAGGACAGAGTAACGAGAGGGGGTTGAATGGAGAAAAGAGGGAGGGAAGGGGGCTTACGGGACTTTCGGGGAGGGAGGAGACGGGAAAGGGGAAGTGATTTGGAATGTAAATTAAAAAAATAAAATAAAATAAATAATAAAAAAAATTGTTTTCCAGCCTTTAACTCTGAGGTAGTGTTTGTCTTTGACACTGAGGCACATTTCCTGCATGTAGCAAAACGTTGGGTCCTGTTTACATATCCAGTCTGTTAGTCTATGTCTCTTTATTGGGGAATTGAGACCATTGATATTGAGAGATTAAGAAATAGTCATTATTGTCACCTGCTATTCTTAATGCTATCTTTATGTTTGAGTGGTTATCTACTTTTGGGTTTGATTCAAAAAGGTTACTATCTCGTTTTTTCAACGGTGTAGTTTCTCTCCTTGTATTGGTGGTTTCTACCTACTATCCTTTGCAGGGCTGGGTTTGTGGAAAGATATTATGTAAATTTGGTTTTATCATGGAATATCTTGGTCTCTCCATCTATGGTGATTGAGAGTTTTGCTGGGTATAGTAGTCTAGGCCGGTATTAGTGTTCTCTGAGAGTCTGCATGATATCTGCCCAGGATCTTCTGGCTTTCATAGTCTCTGGTGAGAAGTCTGATGTGATTCGGATAGGTCTTCCTTTGTATGTTACTTGACCCTTTTCTCTTACTGCTTTTAGTATTCTTTCTTTGTTTAGAACATTTGGTGTTTTGATTATTATGTGACGGGAGGTATTTCTGTTCTGGTCCAGTCTGTTTGGAGTTCTGTTGGCTTCTTATACGTTCATCGGCATCTCTCTCTTTTGGTTATGGAAGTTTTCCTCCATAATTTTGTTGAAGATATTTACTGGCCCTTTAAGTTGCAAATCTTCACTCTCATCTATACCTATAATCCTTAGGTTTGGTCTTCTCATTGTGTCCTGGATTTACTGGATGTTTTGGGTTACATTATTTTTGCATTTTGCATTTTCTTTGACTGTTGAGTCAATGCTCTCTATGGTATCTTCAGCACCTGAGATTCTTTCTTCCATCTCTTGTATTCTATTGTTGATGTTTGCATCTATGACCCCTGATTTCTTCCCAAGGTTTTCTATCTCCAAAGTTGTCTCCCTTTGTGATTTCTTAGTTGTTTCTACTTCCTTTTTTAGATCCTGGATGGATTTGCTGAGATCCTTCACTTGTTTGTATTTTCCTGTATTTCTTTAAGATATTTTTTCATTTCCTCTTTCAGGATTTCTGCCTGTTGACCCAAGTTCTCCTGTATTTCTCTAAGTGATTTTTGTGTTTCCTCCTCATGGGCTTCCATCTGTTGATCCATCGTCTCCTGCATTTCTTTAAGCGATTCTTGTGTTTCCTTTGTAAGGGCATCTATCCGTTGATTCATTTCTTTCAATGATTTTTGTGTTACCTCCCAAGGTCCTCCATCTGTTGACCCACATTCTTCTGCATTTCTTTAAGCGATTTTTGTGTTTCCTTTGTAAGGGCATCTACCCGTTGATTCATTTCTTTAAGCGATTTTTGTGTTGCCTCCTTATGAGCCTCCATTAGTTGACCCATATTCTCCTTCATTTCTCTATGCGATTTTTGTGTTTCCTTTGTAAGGGCTTCTACCCATTGATTCATGTTCTCCTGTATTTCTTTATGAGATTTATTTGGATCATTCTTGAAATTGTCTAATAGCATCATGAGAAGTGATTCTAAATCCAGATCTTGCCTTTTGGGTGTGATGGGGTATCCAGAACTTGCTGCTGTCGGAGTGTTGGGTTCAGATGGTGCCATATTGCCTTGATTTCTGTTAGTAACGTTCCTACATTTGCCTTTTGCCATCTGGTTACCTCTGGTGTTAGTTGGTCCTGCTGTCACTGGCTGTTGGTTGGACCTCCTGTGAACCTGCAAGGCTATTTCTGCCCCCCCCCAGATTATCTGGATTCCCCTGGCACTGATTGCTGGGGGGCTGCCCTGCTCCTGAGTGACTTTGAAGCCCTGATGTGCCCTGCCCAAGTGATGATATATTGGGGAATCCCTGCACATCCGAAGGCCCAGCGAAGTCTATCCCCGGAGCAGAGGTCGCCACGGGGAGGCTGGTGTGCTCCCTCCCTGTGCTGGTGTGTTTTCTCCCAGTGCGGAGTTCCCTCTGCAGGGCACATGTCCCTCAGCAGAGCTGGCATGTAGGTGACCACAGAACTGCCCGGCTCTTGGGGTCAGGGAGCACACAAGCTGGCTGACACCCAAGTGATATTATGCTTGATTGTCCCTGCACCTGGAGGTCCCGTTTGCCCTGTTGCCAGAGCAAAGATGACGGAGTGCCGAAATAATCAAACTTAACATGTTTTTCTATATATTTCTTCAATTTTATCACAGATATTTTCCATGTATATTTACACAATGGAATACTCCTCAGCAATTAAAAACAATGAATTCATGAAATTCTTAAGCAAATGGGGAAGACGGGGAGGGGAGAGGGCTTATTGGACTTTCGGGGGTGGGGAGACCGGGAAAGGGGAAATCATTTGGAATGTAAATAAAGAATATAAAATATAAAAATACAGTAAAATAAAAAGAATAAATTGTTTTGCAGTCTTCTGCATGCTAGAAGCCAGTTGAACCAGCACCATTTGTTGAAAAGTCTATCTTTATGCCACTTGATGGTTTTAGCTCCTTTGTCAAAGATCAAGTGACCATAAGTGTGTGGCTTCATTTCGGGGTGTTCAATTCTATTCCATTGATCTACCTGCCTGTCATATATACACAATGGAGTACTATTCAGCTATTAAAACAATGTATTCAAGAAACTCTTAGGCAAATGGATGGAACTAGAAAGTGTCATCCTGATAAAGGAAACCCAATCACAAAAGAACGAACATGATATGCACTCAAGAATAAGTGGATGTTAACCCAAAAGCCCAAAATAAACATGTTACAATGCACAGACCACAGGAATTTCAAGAAGAAAGAGGACTGAAGTGGGGGTGCTTGTGTTCCTATGAGAAAGGAAACAATATACTTACAGAAACAAAATGGAGATAAAGTGTGGAGGAGGGACTGAAGTATAGGCCACCCAGACACTGCTCTACCAGGGGATTCACCCTATAAACAGTCACCAAACCCCAACACTACTATGGACAACAAGAAGCTCATACCAAAAGGAGCATGCCATGGTTGTCTTTGGAGGAGCCTTGCCAGAGCATTGCACATACAGAGGCAGACGCTAGCTGCCAACCATTGGTCTGGGAGTGGGGTCCCCAAGGGAGGAGTTGGAGAGTGGTACGGAGGAGCTGGAGGGGTTTACAGCCCCATGGAAAGAACTACGATGTTGGCCACCCAGATGCCCCAGGACTCCCAATGACTAAACCATCAACCAAGAGGTACACATGATTCCAGCCAAAAATGTGGCAGAGGAATGCTATGTCGAGCATCAGTGGGAGGAGTGGTCCTTGGTCAGGTGAAGGCTCAGTAGATGCCCCAAGGAAGGGAAATTGACAGTGGCAAGGTGTGAGTGGGTTGGGTGAAGGGGCATATACTTTGAGGCAGGGAATGGGAGGACAGGTTGGGGGGTATTGGGGAGGGGGGAACCGGGAAAGGTTTTACCACTTGAAATGTAAATGAAGATTATATTTAATAAAAAAAGGAAAAAATGAACTTAAAAGTTCTGTAAGTCAAAAGACACTGTCAAATGGGCAAATCAGCAGCCTACAGATTGGGAACTGATCTTCACCTACCCTACACCAGACAGAGGGCTAATATCCAAAAGTTACAAAGGACTCAAGAAGTTAGACAACAGCTCTGTTCCGGTAGACTGCACTGAAGAGACAGGTACCCAGGTTCTCCCCAATATAACATCACTTGGGACACGGCCTGTTGGGGCTTCCACCTGCTCCCAAGAACGGGACAACGCTGTGGTCGTCTGGGTGCCAGATCTGGGGTAGGCCATCACCTCTGCAGGGTGACCAGCGCCACGGAGAGAGTGCAGAGTGCACTCCACCATCTTTGCTCCAGTGGCCAGGAAGTTGGGACTGCCAGGCTCGGAGACAGACAGGCATAATATCGCTTGGGTCTCGGGCGGCCTGTGTGTACGCGGCTCCCAAGAGCTGGGCAGATCTGCAGTAACCAGCGTGCCAGCTCTGCTGTGGGACTTCTGCCTGGCAGAGGGACGCCCCCTCCCCCCCACTCTAGGAGAGATCACACACTCCTGCACAGGGCAGGAGCCTACCAGCCTCCCTTTGGCGACCTCTGCTCCAGGAATCCACTAGGCTGAGCCTTTGGATGTGCAAGGCCTCCCCAATATAACATCACTTGGGGCAAGGCACATCAGGGCTCCAAAGTCACTCAGGAGCAGGGCAGGCCCCAGAAATCTGTGCCAGGGGAATCCTGGTAAACCAGAGGGGGCAGAAATAGCTTTGCAGGCTCACAGGAGGCCCAACCAACAGCCAGTGACAGCAGGACCAACTAACATCAGAGGTAACCAGATGGCAAAAGGCAAACGTAGGAACGTTACTAACAGAAATCAAAGTAATATGGCACCATCCGAACCCAACTCTCCAACAGCAGCAAGTCCTGGATACCGCACCACACCTGAAAGACAAGATCTGGATTTAAAATCACTTCTCATGATGCTATTAGAGGATCACAAGAAGGACACAAATAAATCTAATAAAGAATTACAGGAGACCTTGAATCAACAGTTAGAAGCCCTTACAAAGGAAACACAAAAATCACTTAGAGAAATGCAGGAGAACATGAATCAAAAGATGGAGGCCCACAAGGAGACAACACAAAAAACACCTAACGAGATGAATCAACAGATAGATGCACTCACAAAGGAATCACAAAAAGTGCATAAAGAAATGCAGAAGAATATGGGTCAACAGACGGATGCCCATAAGGAGGCAACACAAAAATTGCTTAAAGAAATGAATCAACGGTTAGATGCCCTTACAAAGGAAACACGAGAACTGCTTAAAGAAATGCAGGAGACGATGGATCAACAGATGGATTCCCATGAGGAGGAAACACAAAAATCACTCAGAGAAATGCAGGAGAACGTGGGTCAACAGGCAGAAATCCTGAAAGAGGTAATGCAAAAATACCTTAAAGAAATACAGGAAAATACAAACAAACAAATGAAGGATCTCATCAAATCCATCCAGGAACTAAAAAAGGAAGTAGAAACAACTAGGAAATCACAAAGGGAGACAACTTTGGAGATAGAAAACCTTGGGAAGAAATCAGGAGTCACAGATGCAAACATCAACAATAGAACACAAGAGATGGAAGAAAGAATCTCAGATGCTGAAGATTTCATAGAAAGCATCGACTCAACAGTCAAAGAAAATGCAAAATGCAAAAAACGTGTAACCCAAAACATCCAGGAAATCCAGGACACAATGAGAAGACCAAACCTAAGGATTATAGGTATAGATGAGAGTGAAGATTTGCAACTTAAAGGGCCAGTAAACATCTTCAACAAAATTATGGAGGAAAACTTCCCTAACCTAAAGAGAGAGATGCCGATGAACGTACAAGAAGCCTACAGAACTCCAAACAGACTGGACCAGAACAGAAATACCTCCCGTCACATAATAATCAAAACACCAAATGTTCTAAACAAAGAAAGAATATTAAAAGCAGTAAGAGAAAAGGGTCAAGTAACATACAAAGGAAGACCTATCCGAATCACATCAGACTTCTCACCAGAGACTATGAAAGCCAGAAGATCCTGGGCAGATCTCATGCAGACACTAAGAGAGCACAAATGCCAGCCTAGACTACTATACCCAGCAAACTCTCAATCACCATAGATGGAGAGACCAAGATATTCCATGATAAAACCAAATTTTCACAATATCTTTCCACAAATCCAGCCCTGCCACGGATAATAGGTGGAAACCTCCAATACAGGGAGAGAAACAACACCCTGGAAAAAATGAGATAATAACCTTCTGGAATCAAACCCAAAAGTAGATAACCACTCAAACATAAAGATAGCGTCAAGAATGGCAGATGGCAATAATCACTATGCCTTAATCTCTCTTAATATTAATGGTCTCAATTCCCCAATTAAAAGATATAGACTAGCAGACTGGATACGTAAACAGGACCCAGCATTTTGCTGCATGCTGGAAACGCACCTCAGTGTCAAAGACAAACACTACCTCAGAGTAAAAGGCTGGAAAACAATTTTACAAGCAAATGGCCCCAAGAAACGAGGTGGAGTAGCCATCCTAATATCAGATAAAATTGATTTTCAACCTAAAGTCATCAAAAAAGACACAGAAGGACACTACATACTGATCAAGGGAAAAATCCACCATCAAGAACTCTAAATTCTGAATATCTATGCTCCAAATGCAAGGGCACCCTCATTCGTAAAAGAAACTTTACTAAAGCTCAAAGCACACATCGCACCGCACACAATAATAGTGGGTGACTTCAACACCCCGCTCTCTGAAATGGATCGTTCAGGAAAGCAGAAACTAAACAGGGACACAGTGAATCTAATTGAAGCCTTCGACCAAATAGAACTAACGGATATATATAGAACATTTCATCCTAGAGCTAAAGAATACACCTTCTTCTCAGCACCTCATGGTACCTTCTCCAAAATTGACCATATAATTGGTCACAAATCAGACCTCAACAGATATAAGAAGATAGAACTAATCCTATGCCTCCTATCAGATCACTATGGAATAAGGGTGGTCTTCAATGGCAACAAAAACAAAAGAAAACCCACGTACACATGGAGGCTGAACAATGCTCTACTCAATGATAACTTGGTCAAGGTGGAAATTAAGAAAGAAATCAAAGACTTTTTGAAAGTTAATGAAAATGAAGGCACAACATACCCTAATTTATGGGACACAATGAAAGCAGTGCTAAAAAGAAACGGGAGACAGCATACACTAACAGCTTAATGGCACACCTGAAAGCCCTGGAACAAAAAGAAGCAAATACACCAAAGAGGAGTAGAAGGCAGGAAATCATCAAACTCAGGGCTGAAATCAATCAAGTAGAAACAAATAAAACCATACAAAGAATCAACAAAACGAGGAGTTGGTTCTTTGAGAAAATCAACAAGATAGATAAGCCCTTAGCCAGACTAATCAGAGGGCACAGAGATAGTATCCAAATTAATAAAATCAGAAACAAAAAGGGGGAGATAACAACAGAAACTGAGGAAATTCAAAAAATCATCAGATCCTACTACAAAAACCTGTATTCAACACAACTAGAAAATCTTGAGGAAATAGACAAATTCCTTGACAGATACCAAATACCAAAATTAAATCAGGATCAAATAGACCATCTAAACCATCCTATAACCCCTGAAGAAATAGAAGTTGTCATTGGAAGTCTTCCAACCAAAAAAAGCACAGGTCCAGATGGTTTTAGTGCAGAATTCTATCAGACCTTCAAAGAAGACCTAACACCAATACTCTTCAAACTGTTCCACAAAATAGAAACAGAAGGAACACTACCCAACTCGTTCTATGAAGCCACAATTACACTAATACCAAAAGCACACAAAGATCCGACAAAGAAAGAGAATCTCAGGCCAATCTCTCTTATGAATATCGATGCAAAAATACTCAATAAAATTCTTGCCAACCGAATCCAAGAACACATCAAAACAATCATTCACTACGATCAAGAAGGCTTCATCCCAGGGATGCAGGGATGGTTCAATATAAGGAAATTCATCAATGTAATCCACTATATAAACAATCTCAAAGAAAAAAACCACATGGTCATCTCATTAGATGCTGAGAAAGCATTTGACAAAATTCAGCATCCTTTCATGCTAAAGGTCTTGGAAAGATCAGGAATTCAAGGCCCATATCTAAACATAGTAAAAGCAATTTACAGCAAACCGGTAGCCAACATCAATCTAAATGGAGAGAAATTTGAAGCAATCCCACTAAAATCAGGGACTAGACAAGGCTGCCCTCTCTCTCCATATCTTTTCAATATAGTACTTGAAGTTCTAGCTAGAGCAATTAGACAACAAAAAGAGGTCAAAGGGATACAAATTGGAAAGGAAGAAGTCAAACTATCACTATTTGCAGACGATATGATAGTATACATAAGCGACCCAAAGAACTCCACCAGAGAACTCCTACAGCTGATAAACGACTTCAACAAAGTGGCCAGATATAAAATCAACTCAAGCAAGTCAGTAGCCTTCCTATACTCAAAGGATAAGCAGGCTGAGAAAGAAGTAAGAGAAATGATACCCTTCACGATAGCCACAAAACATATAAAGTATCTTGGGGTGACTCTAACCAAACAAGTGAAAGATCTGTATGACAAGAACTTCAAGTCTCTGACGAAGAAATTGAAGACGACCTCAGAAGATGGAAAAATCTTCTGTTCTCATGGATTGACCGGATTAATGTAGTAAAAAATGACCATCTTGCCAAAAACAATATACAGATTCAATGCAATCCCCATCAAAATCCCAACTCAATTCTTCATAGAGTTAGAAAGAGCAATTCAAAAATTCATCTGGAATAAAGAAAACCCAGAATAGTTAAAACTATTCTCAAGAGTAAAAGAACCTCTGGGGGAATCAGTATCCCGGACCTCAAGCTGTACTACAGAGCAATAGTGTTAAAAACCGCATGGTATTGGTACAGTGACAGGCATGTAGATCAATGGAACAGAATTGAAGACCCAGAAATGAATCCACACTCCTATGGTCACTTGATCTTTGACAAAGGAGCTAAAACCATCCAGTGGAAAAAAGATAGCCTTTTCAACAAATGGTGCTGGCTCAACTGGAGGTCAACATGCAGAAGAATGCAAATTGACCCATTCTTATCTCCTTGCACTAAGCTCAATTCCAAGTGGATCAAGGACCTCCACATAAAACCAGACACACTGAAACTAATAGAAAGGAAACTAGGGAAGAACCTTGAACATATGGGCACAGGGGAGAATTTCCTGAACAGAAATCCAATAGCTTATGCTCTAAGATCAAGAATAGACAAATGGGACCTCATGAAATTACAAAGTTTTTGCAAGGTAAAAGACACTGTCAAAAAGACAAAGTGGCAACCAACTAACTGGGAAATGATCTTTACCAACCCTACATCCGACAGAGGGCTAATATCCAATATATACAAAGAACTCAAGAAGTTAAACTCCAGAGAGGCAAGTAACCCTATTAAAAAATGGGGTACAGAGATAAAGAGTTTTCACCTGAAGAATATCGAATGGCTGAGAAGCACCTAAAGAGATGTTCATCATCCTTAGTCATTAGGGAAATGCAAATCAAAACAACCCTGAGATTCCATCTCACACCAGTCAGAATGGCTAAGATCAAAAACACAGGAGACAGCAGTTGTTGGCGAAGATGTGGAGAAAGAGGAACACTCCTCCACTGCTGGTGGAATTGCAAGCTGGTACAACCACTCTGGAAAGCAGCCTGGCAGTTCCTCAGAAAACTGGGCATGACACTCCCGTAGGATCCGGCTATACCACTCCTGGGCATATACCCAGAGGCTTAACTGCATGCAATAAGGACACATGCTCTGCTATGTTCATAGCAGCCTTATTTATAATAGCCAGAAGCTGGAAAGAACCCAGATGTCCCTCAACGGAGGAATGGATTCAGAAGATGTGGTACATCTACACAATGGAATACTACTCTGCAATTAAAAACAATGAATTCACGAAATTCCTAGGCAAAGGGTCAGAACTGGAAAATATCATCCTTAGTGAGGTAACCCAATCACAAAAGAACACACATGGTATGCAGTCACTGATAAGGGGATATTGACCCAGAATCTCGGAACACCCTAGACACAATTCGCATATCAATAGATTTCTAAGAAGATGGAAGGAGAGACCCCTGGTCCTGGAAAGACTGGATGTAGGGGAACGCCAGGACAGAGAAACGAGAGGAGGTTGAATGGAGAAAAGAGGGAGGGAAGGGGGCTTATGGGACTTTCGGGGAGGGAGGAAACGGGAAAGGGGAAATGATTTGGAATGTAAATTAAAAAAAAACTTAGAAAATAAAAAAAAATGGGGTACAGAGCTAAACGAAGAATTTTCACCTGAGAAATATCGAATGGCTGAGAAGCACATAAAGAAATGGTCAACATCCTTAGTCATTAGGGAAATGCAAATCAAAACAACCCTGAGATTCCATCTCACACCAGTCAGAATGGCTAAGATCAAAAACACAGGAATCAGCAGGTGCTAGAGAGGATGTGGAAAAAGAGGAGCACTCCTCCACTGCTGGTTGGATTGCTAGCTGGTACAACCACTCTGGAAATCAGTCTGTTGGTTCCTCAGAAAACTCAGCATAATACTACCAGAGGACCCTGCTATACCACTCCTGGGCATACACCCAGAGGATTCTCCAGCATGCAATAAGGACACATGCTCCACTATGTTCATAGCAGTCCTATTCATAATAACCAGAAGCTGGAAAGAAGCCAGATGTCCCTCAATGGAGGAATGGATACAGAAAATGTGGTATATTTACACTATGGAATACTACTCAGCTATTAAAAACAATAAATTCATGAAATTCTTAGGCAAGTGGGTGGAACTGGAGAATGTCATCCTGAGTAAGATGATCCAATCACAAAAGAACACACATGGTATGCACTCACTGATAACTGGATATTAGCCCAGAAGCTTGGAATGCCCAAAACACAATTCACATATCAAATGATGCCCAAGAAGAAGGAAGGAGAGTACCCTGGTCCTGGAAAGGCTCAATGCAGCAGTGTAGGGGAATACCAGGACAGGGAGTGGGAAGGGGTTTGTTGCGGAAGAGGAGGAAGAATGAGGGATTATGGGACTTTCAGGGAGGGGGGAATCCAGGAAAGGAGAAATCATTTGAAATGTAAGTAAAGAATATAACTAATAAAAAAAAAAGAATAACCAAACCAGGTTCAGGTACTTTGAGAAAATCAACAAGATAGATAAACCCTTAGCCAATCTAACCAGAGGGCACAGGGATATCATTATCCAAATTAATAAATTCAGAACTGAAAAGGGAGACATAACAACAGAAACTGAGGAAATTAAAAAAAATCATCAGATCCTACTACAAAAACCTAAACTCAACAAAACTGGAAAACCTGTATAAAATGGACAATTTTCTAGACAGATACCAGGTACCAAAGTTAAATCAGAATCAGATAAACCATCTAAACAGTCCCATAATGCCTAAAGAAATAGAAGCAGTCATTAACAGTCTCCCAACCAAAAAAAGCCCAGGACCAGATAGTTTTAGTGCAGAGTTCTGTCAGACCTTCAAAGAAGATCTAATACTAATATTTTTCAAACTATTCCACGAAATAGAAACAGAAGGAACACTACCCAATTCGTTCTATGAAGCCACAATTACTCTGATACCAAAACCACACAAAAAACCAACAAAGAAGGAGAACTTCAGACCAATTTCTGTATGAATATCGATGCAAAAATAATCAATAAAATCCTCACAAACCAAATCCAAGAATACATCAAAATGATCATCCATCATGATCAAGTAGGCTTCATCCCAGGGATACAGGGATGGTTCAATACACGGAAATCTATCAATGTAATCCACTACATAAAAAAACTCAAAGATAAAAACCCACATGATCACCTCATTAGATGCTGAGAAAGCATTTGACAAAATTCAATACCCATTCATGGTAAAAGCTTGGAAAGATCAGGATTTCAAGGCCCATACCTAAACATAGTAAAAGCAATATACAGCAAACCAGTAGCCAACATAAATGGAGAGAAACTTGAGGCAATCCCACTAAAATCAGGGACTAGACAAGGTGGCCCACTCTCTCCCTACCTGTTCAATATAGTACTCAAAATCCTAGCCAGAGCAATTAAACAACAAAAGGAGGTCAAAGGGTCAAATTGGAAAGGAAGAAGTCAGAGTTTCACTATTTTCAGATGATATGATAGTATACTTAAGTGACCCCAAAAATTCCACCAGAGAACTCCTAAAGCTGATAAACAACTTCAGCAAAGTGGCTGGATATAGAATTAACTCAAACAAATCAGTAGCATTCCTATACTCAAAGGATAAACAGGCTGAAAAGAAAATTAGGGAAACAACACCATTCACAATAGTCACAAAAAAAAATATTACATTCCTTGGTGTGATTCTAACCAAGCAAGTGAAAGATCTGTATGACAAGAAGTTCAAGTGTCTGAAGAGAGAAATCAAAGAAGATCTCAGGAGATGGAAAGATCTCCCAGGCTCATGGATTGGCAGGATTAATATAGCAAAAATGGCCATCTTGCTGAAAGAAATCTACAGATTCAATGCAACCCCCATCAACATTTCAACTCAATTCTTCATAGAGTTAGAAAGTGTAATTTCCAATTTCATCTGGAATAACAAAAAACCAGGGACAGTGAAAACTATTCTCAACAATAAAAGAACTTCTAGTGGAATCACCATCCCTGACCTCAAGCACTACTACAGAGCAATAGTGTTAAAAACTGTATGGTATTGGTACAGAGACAGGCAGGTAGATCAAGGGAATATAATTGAAGACCCAGAAATGTACCCACACACCCATGGTCACTTGATCTTTGACAAAGGAGCTAAAACCACCCAGTGGAAACAAATGGTGCTGGGTCAACTGGAGGTCAGCATGTAGAAGAATGCAAATTGATCTATTCTTATCTCCTTGTACAAAGCTCAAGTCCAAGTGGATCATGGACCTCCACATAAAACCAGATACACTGAACCTAATAGAAGAGAAAGTAGGGAAGAGCTTCGAGCCCATGGGCACAGGGGAAAATTTCCTGAACAGAACACCAATGGCTTATGCTCTAAGATCAAGAATTGACAAATGGGACCTCATAAAATTGCAAAGTTTCTGTAAGGCAAAGGACACTGTCAATAGGACAAAATGACAACCAACAGATTGGGAAAAGATCTTTACCAATTCTACATCTGATAGAGGGCTAATATCCAATATATACAAAGAACTCAAGAAGTTAGATTCCAGAGAACCTAATAAGGGAGAACAAAATAATCAAGGGAAGAAGAGGGTGAGAGGGACTTGGGAGGAAGAGAAGAGGGGGAGGGAGAAATGAGGGGAAGAATCAGGTCTGGGGGAGAAATGGAAATGTAATGAGGGTCAGAAAATTGAACCGACGTGTGTAGCAATGAAGGATGGGGAACTAGGGGTAGGAACTATAATGTCCCAGATGCCAGGAAGGCAAGAGCCTCCCAGGACTCCACAGGGATGACATTAGCTGAAATACCCCACAAAGGAGATGGAGAACATGTTCAGACCATATCCAGAGGTTAGGCACGGCCCCCTGGTTGAGGGATGGGGCCACCCTCCCATCTCCAAAATTTTAACCCAGAATTGCTCCTGTCTAAAAGAAATACAGGGACAAAGTGTGGAGCAGAGACTGAAGGAAAGACCACCCAGAGACTGCCCCATCTGTGGATTCATTTCACATGCAGACACCAAACCCAGACACTATTACTGATGCCAAGAAGCGCTTGCTGACAGGAGCCTGATACAGCTGCCTCCTGAGAGGCTCTGCCAGATCCTGACCAACACAGATGCGGATGCTTGCAACCAACGATCGGACTGAGCACAGGGACCCCAATGGAGAAGTTAGGGGAAGGACTGGAGCTGAAGGGGCCTTATCTGGCATCAATGGGAGGGGATGTGAAGGCTCGATGCCCCAGTGTAGGGGAATGCTAGGGCAGTGAGGTGGGAGTGGGTAGGTGAGGGGGGAGCACCTTCATAGAAGCAGGGTAAGGGAGATGGGATGGGGGGTTACAGAGGGGAAACCAAGAAGGGGAATAACATTTAAAATGTAAATAAATAAAATATCCAATTAAAAAATCGCTGCTATCGTCAAGTTCTTACTATAAGTGCATATGTGAACTTGTTGAATGTGCTCTGCGGCTAGGTAACTTCCAGGCCTAGAATTCTGAGGAGAAAATTGAATCTTATCCACCCTAAGATCCAAAACCACATGAGATCAGCTATTCTTGAGACTGACTGCAGATGTAATGTTGGCAGATTCGTTACTAGTCCAGAGTAGCTCTCCCATTTGCAAGTTTTATTTGAGTCCAAGAAAGACACCTCCCATGACCAAGTGCTGGTTATATTTTCAGCCAAACCAAGCTTACTTGGTCAGGAGCACGTTTTACTCGGTGCTTTGTCGCCACCTGCTGGACACAGGAGGGACGCCCACCTCAGGCATGGCGCAATAATAACCATTGCTACTAAAAGGTGAGGAACCCACGGCAGCTGACAACGCCCCCAAACTCCCACGGGCTCCCTGAACCAAGCCCTAGGACCTCAAATTCGGACTCCGCCATTGATTATGTCCGTGGTCTTGGCAAAGTGGTTCGCCTCTCTTTTCCTGCTCATCTGTAAACCGGAATTACATGGTTGTAACCTCTTAGGTCGCTGTGAAGGCTAAGATGCTGTCACTCTTCCATTGTGAACTGAAGGCTGCCTGTGCGTCTGAAAAGTAAGGCTGTGAGATCCACAGCTGCCTTGTGGGGCCATCACTGATCTAGAAATTCGTGTCAAATGCTCTTCTTTTGTCAAGTCCCCTAGATAGGTTCCCACTTGTACTTGGTTGTGTGTGTGATTTTAGGAAAACACAGATTAGAGGGGAAGGTTTTTTCTGAAAAGTATCCAGAGCTGCTGGGAGCACACTTCACCACAGACAATGTCAGGGAAATCACAGGCGGTGAGGCAGAGTGACCACAGACCTCTCTGATAAGGAAATGAGCAGAGACTAAAGGTTGTAAAATGTCACCAAGGTTGATGATCTCTCTCCTGGAAGCTACGTTCCCCATGTCCCTTGCAGGCCCTTGAGTTTCTTCCTTGGCCCCACAGAATGTACGCTTCTCTCTGGTGCCACCATGTGGTGTAAAGGGCAATCCGCAGGAGGAGCCTGCAGGCTTTGATTTCCAGGCTCCCTGCGGAGTCTAGACCCTTTGAAATGGTGACCATGAGAGGATGGGGCAGTCTAGAAGTCTCAGGGCCTGAACTTTCCCAGGTTTGTCTGTGCTGGGTGGGGGAGGTGGGGTCTGGTTAGGCAGGCTTGCTCTTGCTTCTCTTGTGGAACAGGCACCCAGTGGGGCTGCACCCTTCACAAGCATGCAGAACATAACTCCATCCTACCATCTTGCCCAGTTTTTAACTCTATAGCCTTCTTCTGACTGTCAAGTGGGGTTCAGCCTAGATAATATTGGATTATTATCACTTCCATCCCACCACACCCAAGGCTTCATTAGGGGCACGGGGTGGGTGTGCCTTGGGACAGACGTCTTGGGGCTTTAAAAGTCTAATCTGGAGCTGGTGGGTATGTTAAAGAGGAAACACACACATTGATAATCGTCAAATCCAGCCAGACTGTGTGGCTGGAAGCTGGGAGGGACTGATTCACTATGACAACTGTCCATCTTTAAAAACATCTAGGTTGCCTGACACCCTTCAAATTAAGTACATTGAAATGGTGTATTAGCCAGTGTGCACCTTGTGACAGTCCTGAATGCATGGCTTTCACACCACACAAGATGACATCTCTTTGTGGGTGAGAGCCCAGTGAGGCCCTTATAGATCCTGGCTCCACCCAGGATCCCTTTCTCCAGAGGCCTGAGGTGAGAGCCAGCTCCCTCCAAACCTGTGGGGAGGATGTGGACGACAGGGCAAGCTAGTCATGGGCACTAATTCATATCTCATGCACCCTGCTCCTGGCATAGCTGCTCTGGCAGAGGGGGGACCAGCCTACACAAGGCCTTGGAAACAGAGATGGAGGCAGATTCAGCCCATGGCCTCAGCAACTGAGTAAGGCCCAGACATAACTGACTCCTTAGCCATCAAGGCCCTGGTTATTTCCAGATGTCAATTGGAACAGTAGGAGGCCCTGCTTCGTTGCTGACAGAACACAGCCCAGAGCCACCCCTTTGCCTGTTATCCTTCAATATCCTCCTTCCTTGATCCTTCCTGCCTTTCATAGTTTATCACAAACAGTTCCAATACCAAGGAGACCCTGGTGGATACTGAACAGGAGCCGGAGAGCAGAGGATGTAGCTGCAGGGTTACCCAGAACAGAGTTCAATCTCCAGAATCCACATAATGGGAGGACATAACTGACTCCCACAATAAATAAATAAATAAATAAATAAAGCAACTAGAACACATAATAAAAAAACAATTAAAATTTAATAGATACTAGGGTGACCTAATTTTTCTTTTATGATAAAAAAATTACAAATTTCATGCTCCTTTACTAAGTGAGTTAGTTTGGGTCCTGAAATGGTCACCAGGGTGGCCTCTGATTACTCCTTAGAAAGGGACATGGACCTCAGAGAAGTTAAGTGCTACTGATGGGCCGCTAGCTAGCACGCTACAGGTCCAGGCTTTGCCCTCCCACACAGTAGGGAGCTGTTTGTGTAACGCAGGGCACGGTCAAGTGGGGGGAGTTGGGAAAGGACACCAGTTCTACTCAAGAGACAAGAACACTTTGCATCAGCTACAGAAGTGTTTGAGAGCTGAGATCACGCACAAAGGCAAACCTAACTCAGATACATTCTAGAAGAGACCCAAGAGCTGCTGCTCTGCAGGCAAAGAGGTGGAAGGCAGGAGAGCCACCAAGGGCAGTGGGGGAGACCCCAGCCACAGTACCCAGAGCCCTGGGGTAGGGTGGGGTAGTAAGCCAACTTTTCATCAAAGACAAACTTGGGGGAGGATGTCTTAGAGGGTATTTGTCTCTGAGTTCAGGGATCCCGCAGCCGCTCCTCACTTGGCTTTACTGTCTCTGGATCCATGTGTGGTGAGACAGAGCACCACAGCAGGGAGCATGTGTCAGAACAGGAGCTTACCCAGTGGCAGACAGTGGAGATGGGGAAAGGAAAGGGAGGTGGAAGAGGGGATGGGAAAAAAAGAGGGGGAGGAGACAGGGACAAGATGTGTTCTTCAAAAGCACTCCTCCCCATAACCTACTTTCTCCAACCGGGCTCCACCTTCCAGGCTCCAGGTCTCTCAATAATGCCATCAAATTCTTAGTCCACCTGTGGGTTAATCATCAGTCCACCAGGAACCTGCCCTGATGGCAGGGTCACCCAGCTGGGACTAGGCCCTTAGTTTCCATCCATCCTGCCACTGGGAGGCTATGGACAGGGGTAGTGCTGAGTGACATCCTTCCCAGGCACTCTGCCTTTACACAACGCCCTGCTATGAGCCCCTGATGGCTCAGGCCATGGCACTGGCTGAAAAGAGGCCATCAGCTCATCAGAGGCAGGACTGAAGGGAACAACAACCCAGCGACCACCACCATGAGACATGGAGAGCTCTGTCATCAGACAGCAGAGCTCAGCTGACAGCCCAGAAGCCAACTGGGGTCCCCCAGATCCTAAGCCCTATTGCACCCTCAAAATATGAAGAACAGGAATGGTGGCTCTAACCAGTGCTTCAATGGGCACAGACCTATGGCCGGAGCCACCCACAATGAAACAGAAAGAACATGAACATGGTCTCCTGAGCACAACCACCAGCCTGCTCCCTCTTACATCACACCTGCACAGACTTAGGAAGTGTGAAAAGACACAAGAAAATGTAACCCATTGAGAATAACATTCAGTAAAAGCCAGACAGGGATGGCCGAGCTCTGAGAAAGAGAGGACTTTAAATTATAAACATGCCAGATGGCCTGAAGGGTGGATGCTATATGAGAATATATGGGGAATTTGAACAGAAAGATAAAATGTAAGAAAAGAGCCATGGCGGTTCTACCAGCGAAAACCCAAATCTACAGATACAATGCAACACCAGGGAAATCTGTGCAAGGCCTTGAGCAGCAGATGGAATGGGATACAGTGGGGGGGGAAGGAAGGGTTCCCTGGGGCCAAGTCAAGGGGGGAACAAAAGGAATCTTAGGCACACAAAATTCATTCCAGTGCGTCCACACTGGAAATCTACAAGCAGAAAATATATAACAAATTTGAGGAAGAAATGGCTGAGAATTTTCCCATACTGGGGTAAGACATCAACTCACAGATCCTAGAAGCCCAGTAAAGCCCAGAAAGGCTAAAAATGGAAAAACATCCACCATAACTTCCCATGTGACGTTCTGCTTCCCCTTTCTGGTAGCCATTTCAGTTACCTACCAACTGCAGTCTGAAAATACTAAATAGAAGACCAGAGATACAGAGTTCATCTGAGCAGACTCGCACCGATCCCTCTCCCCCTCCCTTCCCCGGGATATGAATCCTTCCTTCGTGCAGAGTATCCACAGTAGATTCCTCCCTCCTACTAATCAGATTGGCTGCTGAGGTATCGCCATGCTTGTTCTCAGATGCGCCTGGCTTACTACTGTCCCAGAAGCAGTGACCCTGGAGAGTCACACTTGCCCCAGAGCAGCTTACTCCAGAGAGATCATTACCAATAAGGAAAGAAAAGTGGTGTGTGACAGGATAGCTGTGGTGACCCGAAAGAATGAATCCTCTACCCACAGAGCTGTGAAGAAGAAGTCTGGAGAGGCTTGCTCTCACACCAACTGCAGAGCAGATGTGGTAAGACAGAAGCCTGCTTGGGATGGGAAAGGCCCTCTGTGTGTGCACAGGACAAGGTGTGGTCCCATCTGGGGATTCGGGCCCCTCCTTTCTAAGCAAGGGGGAGCACCAGCTCCTAAGCACCAAAATGTCTTAAGATTGGCTAAGTAGTGATGTGGAAAGGCACACAGGAGGAAATCAACAAGGTGGCATAATGCCATCACAACAGTAATGGACAAGATGACCTGGAACTTAACCCTTACAGTGCTGATGGGAAACACAATTCAAGCTGGATTCCCCTATTCAGCAAATGTCCTTCAGAAATGAAAATAAACTTAGACCTCTGCAGAGCAATGGAAGCCAAGGACTAGGTTCCCACTGTGGAAAGTCGGATGGAGTTCTGGATGAGCTCACACCAGATGAACTGGTCGGTTGTTCTTCTCACTTACTCTGTAAATGGGCAATTGCTTAATTCTCTAGACGTCACACAGGAAAACATGGGTCCCAGAAGCTGTATGAAGAGGTGTGGGGTCTCCTTCGCCTAGCAGAGACAGGCCAACCAGCATGACAAGGGGATAAGGCTCCAGGAGAGGCAGGCATGGCAGCTATTGCAGGGGAAGGGAGTTGACACCATTCTTGCCTGTCCAGCTCAGCTGTGGGGTCCGGGGGCCTCAACCTTCATGGTGATGACAAGAGTGAGGGGGATGCTTCAGGAGCCACAGCCACGTGCTCACCCTGAGCGCCAGCGGATCTACCTGCCTAAGAAACAAGTGAAAGGGGCTCTCTGCCTTTCTATCTTAATTAGTTTTAGGTATTTTTAAAAAACATTTGTCTATATATAGGGGCATTTTATTTGTGTTTTCTGCATACCTGAAGAGGCCATTGGATCCCATGGCACTACACAGTTATAGTTTCGAGACACCATGTGGGTACTGGGAATTGAACTCACGACCTCCGGAAGAAAAGCTTCTCCAGCCAGAGCTGAATCCACAGATGGAGCAGCACTTAGCAAAGGCCTCTGCTGCCAGTGGCTGGAAGTACCCACTAGCCTCTAGTCTAATTAGTCCCATACACACAACCCCCTCAAGTCGCCGCCACTGGTTTCAGCTGCTTTTGCTTCAGAAGACGGGAGCCAAGTTCCGTTATAAAGAGGTCTTTCTGCATGGTGGGTAGGCCAACTCTGGCAAAGTGCCGATCTGGTCAGCCATGGCCACTAGCCACTCAAAGCAGACACACTGAAGAAACATGCGTGCTTTAAGAAGACAATTTGGGAGATAAGGAGATGGCTCAGTGGTTAAGAGCATTGGCTGCTCTTCCAGAGGACCAGCGTTCTGCTCCCAGTACCCCACTGTGGCTCACAACTGTCTAACTCCAACCACAAGAGATCCAGTGCCCTATTCTGGCCTCTACAGGAACCAGGCATGCATACGTGCACAGACATACGTGAAACCAAATACTCATATACATAAAGTAAATCAAAAAGACAACCAGCTGTGGACTGGTCATTGTTGGCCTCGAGGGGGTGCACCCAATGTGCTTACTCGCCACACACTGGCTGCATGGCCTCCCTGACTCCACAGTGACTGGATGGACGTGTACGTCACCTAGCAAGCAACTGCAAAAGCGCCACTGCGTGTCCAGGATTAAATCTCTTCCTGAAAGAAAAAGGCTAACGCTACCCACATTTGGTAAGTATTCTGAAGTCACTGCCCCCAAAGGGCAGCAGCCATGTACCACCTTTGAATTGGGCAGAAGTGATCACGGCTAAGGGATCCTGGTGGCCGTGGAACCAAGTAATCTGGTACCCTCAGCAGTGCTTCTGATAAGTGAGAGAACAGTCAGCAGTCCAAGAAGCTAATTCCCACATGGGCCATTCTAGGTGCAGAGCAGTTTGTCCCTGGCACTGGGGGGAACAGGAGTCATGTCAGTCAGACCCTTCCACACAGACCTTGACCCTGCCCCCCACACATACACAGGCCTGTCTTTTCTCTCTCCATCCAGCCTGTGCCTAGTCACATTAGCTAGAGACAAACCTCTTTCCTTTGCGTTTCACACATCTTCTTACCTGGTCAGGCCTGACATTTAGTTGATAGTTCAGCCAGTGCTTGAAGCACTGGTTAGACATCAGTTGTAAAATATGACTTCCCTATAACAACATGTACGGTCAGTCAGCTCAGACTATCCAAGACAATGGATGTGCAAAGAGGAAGGGCCGCCTGCTGTGGTGGTGCATTCCTGCAATCCCAGCCTTTAGGAGGCTGAGGCAGGAGGATTTTGAGTTCCAGGACAGCCTTGTTATAACACCAAATAAGACTCTGCCTCAGAAACAAAACAATATAGACATTTTTTAAATTTTAGTGAAATATTTTTCAATGGATCATGACTTACCAAGTCATGTTTAATGAATTTAGATCACACAAATTGTAGTAAAATCTTTTTTAATAGTACCCTTATGATAAACATGGAAAAACGATAGCAATACAAGGATTTTTTTTCTTCTTCTTTGTGATGCTCCATTAGACTAGAGGCTAGGAGGAGAATGGCTTCAAGGTTCTCCCCTCAGGACCTGTGCAAGGAGTGAGGTTTGAGTCAGGTTTATGACTGCAGGTTCTATGAGCAGGAGGCCTGTGCAGCCAACTGCTCCAACCTGGCTCCCCAGACACCACAGCTCCGTAAGGCAACAAGTCTCTTCACAGACAAGTCCGCAACTGAGAAAAGATAATCTCTTCATGGAAACAAAGTGAGGGGTCAAAGCACTAGCAACTGGGAAAGGGAGGTGGGCTCACTGTGCCATCCAAGGTCTCATGGGGGGAAGTCGAGGCTGACGAGCAGGAGTCGGCCTTGGCTCACCTCTGCAGGTTCCGAGCCAAGGCGTCAAGGATGCAGCCTGGCTGCCATATGCCATCAGCTGAGACTCCAGATGCTGCTGCTGCTGGTCCTCTGCCGCCTTCTCGTCTCTATGCCAGGAGAAAGCCCGGCACTGGTCCCCAGTGCCCAAGCAGATGTCATGGGCACAGAGTGAGGGTGTGACAGGGAAACCCAACAGCAGCAGGGCTAGCCTCAGCAGCCTTTCTGAGTAATGTCCAGCCCTGAGGACTTTGTGATTTCCAATGTTGTAAATACCTGTTTGCAAAGAAGACAAGAGATGGCAATGTTACTGCTGCTCTAACTAGGACGTGTTCCAGCCACACTGAGAGAACAGATTAAATTAGGTTGCTAATATAAAACATATTTGAATCAAAACTCTGACATCGCAAAATTGTTTTGAAGCTAGGCTACTTGAGGCCATTGTACCTCACTGTGGGCCGGGGAGACTCACTGGGTAAAGAGCTGGCAATGTGAGGACCCAAGTTCAAGCCCTGAAAGTCATGTTGAATGTGCAGGCACATGCTTGCAAAATCTCCATGTCATGGAGACAGAGATGGGTACATCCTGGGACTTGCAGGCCAGCAACCTTGGCCTAATGGCCAAGGTCAGTGTGACACCCTGTCTCTAAAAGAGGTGGAAAGTACATAAGGAATGACACTCAAGGCTGTCCCCTGGGCCTGCCTACATACATACAGGAGACAGACAGACAGACAGACAGAGACTCCCATTCCTTACCTCACCACAGGTGGGGTGGATTCCAATGGTATCATCCAGTAGCTGCTTTGTGAGTCCACATTTCATTGCAGCTGCAAATCCCTGTGTGATTTCACCAGCATTTGGCCCCAGAAGGTGAAATCCTACCACACGTTCCTTTAATAGAGACAGAACACAGAATTCCCCTAAGCTAAGGATCAGAATGTAGTTCACAGCTAAAATATATAGGATCGCCCACAGGAGAAGAACTGAGCAGAGAGCAGCCTCTCAAAGGATCTGTCAAAGGAGTTGGTGAACGTGCACTAAGAACTCACACTCAAATTAACTAGCACACTTAATTTGCCTACCTGTGATGGAGCTCAGGGGTGGGGTGTGACTTCTGAATTACACTGAGACAGGGCTACACAAACATGGCACATATGAAATAAGGCCCTACACTGATGTAATCCCAAGGCCTGTGGTCTTACTAGGAGGATTTTGTGGGCCCAGTGGGCAGGTGGCTGCTCCTGACACTCAGTGGAGCTCAGAAATGGCGAGTGGAGGCCGTCAGCAAGGCAGCATGCAGTGCGTGTCCAGGGTAGTGGTGAGCCACACGCTGTCTGCTGCCGAGCTCTTTCATTGGATTCTGGCTTCCATTCTGATCCTCCGTGAGGACAGAGGAAGGGACAAAGGGACAGAGTCAGGCACAGGAGACATCCCTGCCTGCCCAAGCTCCATCAGCACCTGCCTACTGCCCTGGAGCTTCTCTCTGAGGGCCTCTCCTCAGCACTCCACACACGTCATACCACTGATGAAACACATACAAACATGCACTGTACACAGTGCTGGATGATAGCCAACGTGTTAGTAGCCACAGTTCTAGACCATCTGTGTTAAACTATGGGCTCTGGGCAGCAGCTTCTCCATCTTCCTGACAGGTACAGCTGAGCTGAGAACCTATTCTTGCACCAGCCTCTGGAAAGAGCTGAGAGCTCACTCCTGCCCTGACTGCCATCTTTAAAAATGCCATAAAAACTCAACCGGCAAGAATCCAAGCTGTATTTGAAAATCTCAGGGGGTCAGGCTGGAGGCACAGCCCAGGGTAGAGGGTGTGCTTTGCACAAATAAGGCTCTGGGCCCAACCCCAGAGAAAACGGAGTAGACCAGGAAGCACAGCAGTCAGCATCTACATACATTGTCGAATTTGTTGCAGATTATCTTTGCATAACAGGTGTTGTTGTCTCTGCCAGCTACTGTCCACTCAAGAGGCCAAAACAAGGTGTGATATACCTAGAGCAGAAGGGAAAAGCTTGAGATTCACATCATACAAAACCTACTCCTCGATGTGCTCCTAGCCCCCTAAACTGACAGGCAGCAACAGCTTGTAGCACTGGAAGCCCAAGGTCCCATTGGAACACAGTGATGGCTGCATTAGAGCCAGGCTCCCGAAATGCCAACATGTCGCTTCTGCTTTGTGCAGCCATTAGTCAGAAATACAAACAGCCTCCTGTCCGCTAAACTCCAATTTTCAAGCATTTAGAGTGTTGGTGACTCCTGTGTGGGCTGAGATGACTACTAAGACCCCCTGACACCCTGCCTGGTGTCACATTCACCCCAAACCTAGCAGGTCAGCAGACACAGAGCTGTCCTGCAGGCCTCCTGAGATGAAGCACGACACCTGTGCTACTGACCCCAGCTCCCACCCTACTTGGACAGCCAAGTCTCTGGAGAGGCTACTCTGAGTCATCATACAAGGGGGGAGCCTTTGAACCTGTATCTCCAAAGTCCTAACTCACATGGCCGACTTCCCCCTCGCCATAGCTCTATTCTTTCTATCACTTTGCCAGTGAGACAGAGTTTAGATTCACTGAAAACTCTCCCAAGTAGAAGGATGATTTCTCCAACATCAACACAACAGATTCTTGCAAAGTTACAACATCAAAAGTGGCTTCAAGGATGGGGGGCTGATTATAAAGGACATATGGTCTTACTTCCAGATTCTCTTTTTTATACATTTCAATGGCTTTCTCTTCAGACAGTCCACAACAGCCATATTCCAGAGGTGTGAACACCGTTGTTGGGATGTTAATGTAATCGCACTAGAAAAGAAAAACACCAGATTTCTGTGACCTGCTTCCCAGCAAGTTTCTACAACATGGATTCGTAAAAGGCAGCTGGGGCTGTGTCAGATCAAAAGGGACTTGGCGGTTATGAGAGCTAACTGATGGAAGACTGGAGAAGACTAAATTTGCTGACGAGCATGTAAGAGAGTGTGCCCAAAATGTCTTTATTATTTCATTTTATGTGTGTGCTGTTTCCCTGAACATATGTTTGTACTCTACCTGTGTGTCTGGTGCCTGCAGAGAACAGAAAGGGGTACTGGGTCCCCTAGAACTGGAGTTACAGACAGTTGTGAGCCATTATGTTGGTGTTAGGACTTAAACCTGGTTCTTCTCCAAGAGCTATAGGCGCGTGAGCACACCACCCCCCAAACACACACACACACACACACACACACACACACACACACACGAGCATGGGCATATGCATGCACGTGGAGGCCTGAGGTTCATGTCAGGAGTCATCCTCCACCACTCTTCTACCCTATCAACTGAGCCAGGATCTCTTAGTCAAACCCAGATGCGCCTGATACAGCTAGTCTTGCTGGTCAGCTTGCTCTGGGGATCCCATCTCTGCTCTCTGAGGTTGGAATTACAGGTGGGCCACCACACATGTGTTTTGAGGAGTTCTAACTCTGGTCCTTACATGTGGTGGCAAGTGTTTAACCACTGTCCTATTCTCTCACTTTGCTGAACTTCTGCTGAGTTCTCAGGAAGGCCCTGCGCTGAGGAAACATCTTTGTGTTTAAGCAGCACAAGCACCAGCAACTAGAGGCAAATTATTAGACTGATATCCACCACCTCGAGAAATAAGAAGTGTATTTATTATAGTTATTTAGGGGAGAGGAACAGGCTGAGGAGCACAACTCAAGGGACCTGAGCGCCTCAGCAGAGGTTCCTGCCACCAGCTGTCTCCTTAAATGCAGCTGGGGAACATAGACCTTAAGCCTCCCCGATGGCACACCAGAGGCCTCACTGTGGATCTCTGGGCACCAGCTTCCTTCCACTTGTCTACCCACCACAACCACTGCCCTTACAGACACTCCAAGTGCCATGTGCACTGTGGGGATGTGCATCACACAAGCAGAGCCACCACCCTGCATCTGCCAGCCCTGACACATGTCCCCAGGACTACTGACAGAGCAGTGTATTCCTCCCAAGAGTGAGACCCTATGAGAACACTATTATTCCCACAAACCTCGAGCTCTTATCCGATGATACAACTCCTAGAAAAGTCCATTGCTTCCTCAGTAGAATTACACAGATCCCGAATGTCTCAGTAAGAAGACCATACTGTCATAGTCATCATCTTGCAAAAGATGAAAGTGAAATTGCATGTGAATGGGGTTGACCATGCAGGCAGTGCAAGCCCGATCAGGACACATTCTCCACTGAGAGCTGCAGCAGCCCACTTAGAAAGCCTGTTTCCAGTCTGTCAGATAATTCATGTATCTTCTCCTGCCCTGGAGTATCTGGGTTGCAGCACTCTGGCATATAATTATACTTTTGGACTGTTATCTGTGGACTGTCTGAGACCTGTGGGACTCAGCCCCTCACTGTCTAGTGAGTCCTGGGGCTGAACCCAAAGGAAATTTCACTTGTGACAGCCCAAGGATGCAAAAAGCACAAGTTTTATCAACTCTTTAATCAGTAGTAAGTAACTCAACTAAAAAATATTGCTCATGAAAATGAGTCAATGAGTGCTATTTGTACTAATTTTGATATCCTAATTTCAGTCAAGATACTATCTCAGGGCTGAGGATGTAGCTCAGTGGTAGATAACTTACTTGGTTTTCCATGAAAGCCAGGCTTCAGCTCCAAACACACACACACACACCACAGAAAGAGAGTGCCAATACATGCACATATTCACACACCAAGACATACACACAGAAAGGCATACACAAACACACACACTTTCACCCAAACAGAAGATATATTATACACACTCACAGAGAGAGATGTACATACACACAAACACACACAGAGAAACACATATACACATGTTTGCATACACACACAAATACAGATACATACATACATATACAGACAAAGAATAAACACACAGATATATAGCTAAGCACACAGACATACACAAAGACACATAGAGAAACATAAACACACATATATACAAACAGGTCAACAATAAGAATAAACTTACCTTTTCTAAAGAGACCCCAAAGAGTCTTCGAGCTAGCAGCTTGCCTGCCTGTATGGCAACAGGTGTGAGCTCTGGTTTGCCCTCCAGTATGTCCCCAATAGCATAAACATGAGGCACGTTGGTCTGTTCCACATCGTTTACTGGTATTTTGCCATTCCTGGTAGAATGAGGAGGAAAACACACACAGTAAGGAGCAGTACTGCCAAGTGGCACCACAGCTGGGGACTGTGGTGTTCAGTGACCTAGAAGATAGCTTAGACCATGCTTCCTGCAGATCTGAAGCTTCCACGTTTCCCATGATTATCCAGGGCTTTGGAATTTTTCTCTTTTACTGATCAAAGATACTAAAATTCACTCCAAATAAGACAATGGGAGAACATAATTCTATGAATATGTTTTTAGATTGCTACTGAATACATGAGCTCTTTAAGGCCTGTGCTAAAAGTACCTAATTGGCTGATTAAAATAATAATACTGGGTTGGCATCATACTTATGGTGGGAAATCTGAAGCATTAGAATGTTGTATCTTAGCAATTAGCAGAGTTTTTATGGGGTTATGTGCAGTAACAGCACCACAACCCTACACTTACTTCTCATTGATTTTGACCCCGATCTTCTCCAGCCCTATTTTCCTTGTACAGGAGTCACGACCAATTGCTAACAAAACCTGCATTTAGAGAGGAAACCAGAAGCATCAATTATCCCCATGAGAAGAACAAGGGAGATAGTACTACAAATGCTTGAGACATTAAAAGACTAACAGTGAAATACTGTAAGTGTCCTGGACCAGTAAATTAGATGGACTCCTTCAGAGACATTGCCTAGTAACCATCTTAGTTTCTTTTCCGTGGCTGTGATAAAAACCGTCCAAACAAAAGCAACTCAGGGGAGAAAGGGTTCTGGCCCAGTTCATGGTAGCAGAAGTGAAGACTTCAAGCTTGTAGCAACTGGTCAGATCACATCCACAGTCAGGAGGATGACTGTGATGGACTCATAGGTTGCTCAGTTCTCTATTCACTTACAGTCCCAGGCAGGGAAAGGCATAGCTCACAGTGGACAAATCTTTCCATCTCAGTTAACACAAGATAATCCCCCAAGACTCTGGGTTCTGTCCAGCACTCACCATTACATTAATTTCACCCACGAAACCTGCAGAAGCCCATGAGTTATGTCACCTCCAAACCTACATGTTTCTATACTGGCCCAGAGTATCTCAGTCTGTGACAGGATCTGAAGATAGGGAGGGATTTGGTGATAATTAAAATAAAATGAGGTCGCATGGGTATGCCCTTCCTCTGGTGTGGATGTCTTCCACGGGCCCTTAGGTTAAAGAGTTGGTCCCAGCCTGTAGTGTCCTTGGGAGCTGAGGAGCCTTTGAGAGGTGGGGTCTATGGAGAGGAAGTAAGGTTACTAGGAGCAGGCCCTTAAAGGGTATGGTGGGACTTCAGTCCTTTCTCATGCTTCTTTCACTCACAGTTCCTACTCTGTGCTCCAGCCATGTTGTTCTGCCTTGCCATAAAGCCCACACCACACACACAGGGAAAAGTACCAACAATCATGCAGTGTCTGCCCATCCTCCTGCCCCTAGTTACAGATACACACACCAGTGGCCCTAGAAATGCCACCTAGATATACCATGCTAGGCACTGAAGAACAAATAGCACACTATGATAGTATGATATCCAGGACACATTAAGTCTGTGGTGACAGAACCAAGCAGGGGTGGCTGGAGACCAGCAAGAGCATGGAGATTTCTAGACTCACAGACATGTTCCACTGCTTTAAAGAAGTGTGCCCAATGCCAGCACATGCATTTGCCAAAAATGATCAACTGTACAATAGGTCTGATCATCCAACTATAAGTTATATATGAGCAACTGCATAACAATGTGTTCGAAATCTTAGCTGAAATGGACTAATTCCTAAAAGAAGATATAATAAATCAAAAGTAACTATTTAAAAAAATCCTGCATTCACACATTCCCCTGGATAACTGAAATCTAGAAGGTTTCCATCAGTAAATTCCACCAAACATAAAGTCCAATCCTGATGTGACCTAATAAGGTCCGTAAATGTGACCAGAAGAAAAGAAGGGAATAAACACACTACCAGTGTCTTCCATGAACTAGGATGACCTTGACAGTCAGGTAGGCCTAAAATGTTTAAGATGTAATGTTTCGGTAATGTAAAAGACAATTATAAGTCAAAACCAGGCATGGAGACATGCACAGTTATTCTGGCACTTAGGAGACCGAGACAGGAAAATCACTATGAATTTGAGATCAGCCTGAACTGCATAATGAGTTTAAAGTCAGCTATGTCTATTTAGTGAGAGACTGACTCAAAACAGCTGACAACTGCTTACACACACACACACACACACACACACACACACATACACACACACATCATAAGATTGTGCACATACACCACACATGAGCTCTTACACATACATACACCAACATGACTCATAACTATAGATATTTAAATTCTGAATAATCAAACTGAAATCACTGACCTGGGCTGATACCAAGAATTCAAAGCTGATTAAAAAATCACTTAACACCTTGACAGGTTTGAAGGAAACCAACTCATTGTTTCTCAAACGCTGGAGAAACAGTTACAAGTGAATCTCTGTGATTAATTTTTAAATAAAGAAATAAAGCAAGAAAAAAAAAGACTTGGCAAAGAAAACCTAGAATGTCTTCGATTGCCACCAGCACACTGAGGGGAGTAGCACACTTTCATAAGAAGCCACCAGAACTTGCCTCTTTGTTATGGAGAGTAAGAGAGTCACCTGCTGCCTGTCACCACTACTTTTAAACCTTGCACTGGCTCGGCAGTGGTGGTGCATGCCTTTAATCCCAGCACTTGGGAGGCAGAGGCAGGCAGATTTCTGAGTTCCAGGCCAGTCTGGTCTACAGAGTGAGTTCTAGGACAGACAGGGCTACACAGAGAAACCCTGTCTCGAAAAAACAAAAAAACAAAAAAAACAAAAAAAACCAACAACAACAAAAATCTTGCACTGGAGTCCTGGCTAGTGAGCTGTCCTGAGTGGCTTTCTATGGCTGTGATAAAACACTGACCAACCATCTTGAGGAGGCAAGGCTTAATTTCAATTTACACTTCCGGGTCACAGTCCATCACTCAGGGAAGTCAGGGTAGGAACTCAAACAGGAGCAGAGGCAGGAGCCATAGAGGAAGCTGCTCCCTGGCTCATGTCCAGTCTACTTTCTTACACAACCCAGGACCACCTGCCTGGGGTGGCATTGCCCACAGTGGGCTGGGCCCTCCTAATCAATCAGGAAAACACCCCAGGATGTACCCACACACCAGCCTGACAGAAGCAATTCCTGGGTTGAGATTCCTTCTTCCTGGGTGTCTCCAGTCTGAGTCTAGTTGACAAAAAAACCTAACCAGCATTACAGCAGAGAGGAGACTAAACTGCTTACTGCCAAAGAATATGAATGTGTGCACAGAAAATCCACAGCAATATAAGAAAAGGGTTTCAAGTAAGATTCATACAAATAAATGAAAAATTTTAAAACCCCACAAAATTTTGCCTTTTTGTAAAGCAACAGCACAGTAAAACACACACACACACACACATACACACACATACACAGAGAGAACCATTTGTAACCACGTAACACACAACTTTCAGGAACAAACCCATGAGAGGCTCTCATCTCCTAGAGGCCTGGTGACTGCTAGTGGAGCCTCTAAGGTCTCAGTGCCTAGATTGATTTGTCATCTTCCTGGCCCACGGAACACAGCAGCCAGCCACCATCTGGATACCATGTGACCCTAACCAAAGCCTCAGCAGGCAGAGGTTGGTCCTGTGCTTAGTTATGTACTTTCTAACTTGCCTATTCCTCCATACATTTATGTTTACTTTTTAGATAACTATATAATGCACATGAATAAAGAGTGCATAGTAAGTGTACAGTTCCTATTAAAACTGTTCCTATCTAAGAGACCCACCTCAGCCTCTCAGGCTATTCACGCTGGATCAAGAATTAGGAATTGTTTTCCTTTGAAAAGGAAAACGCGATTTATTGATTTTTTTGTTTATACAATATACTTGATATTTACCGTAAAATTTCCAAGTAAATGTATGCATGAAATATCTGATTCTCAGAACAAGAGTGTTTTCTGTGCAGTCACATATGCACACATGTCACACAAAACTTTTTACACATCGCAGCCTTCCCCATCCCTACCTCCCACCCTCCACCACCACCTCCACCTCCCACCTCCTACCTCCCACCCCCATCCCCACTCCCACCCCCTCTCAAAGTTGTTTCCTCTTCCTGAGAGTTAGGAGCAGTAAGCCTAGGGTCATTCCCAATGCCTTGCCTGCTCATTCCAGGAACACTCACCACACACACTCACCGTGTTGTATATCCCTTCTACTACTTCTGGTCCTTCAGTGGACTTAGCCAAGACTTTCAATTTTCCAGGTAAGCCTTTCTCCAACTGTTGAACCTAGTAAGGACACACGAGGTACTGACTCTAACATGGCAGACCACAAACTGACCAAAGAACATGCATGTATAAGTGTGCTTGTAGTGTGATGATCGAGTGTGTCGATCACTGGGTACAATTGAGCTCTCTAGACTAAGCAGAGAAAGAAAGCATCCGTGTTCTGCATGTTGCAGATAGAATTAAATGGAGGATGCACTGAGACGGGAGGCAGCAAAAAATGAAAAATAGGAAAGGAACAGAGGAAGTCTTCCAAATGTTGGCTTATTAAGTAAGCGCTCCACTTACTGTATGGGTCAGAAAGATTAGCAGGGTCTAAGTGGGAAACGTGCTGCTTAAATGTTATCTTGTTAAAGCTGAAGCACTCACGAGGAGTGAGCAGTGGTGTCTAATGGGCTTCTCTGAATGTGGGGGGTCACGAGGGACACCTCAACAGGAGCTGTTAATGTGAGTGCCATTAGTACTCAAAGAAAACTTAAAGCTACAGATTATTCAAAGAAGAATTCAAAGTGCGGGCCAGTGAAGAGACGCAGACAAAAACTAATGAGCGCCAGCATCTGCGGGCTGAGCAGACTGGATGGGAAGCTACAGGCTGAGGGTGCACCAGTCAAAACAGAAGGCGATCAGCAGAGGAGATATGTCTCTATAAGCAGCAGAGGGACCCAAAATGTGTGGACACAGATGTGACCACTGGGCTTCCTGAAAAGCACTGAAAAACTGGACGCATCTGACTGTGCAACAGGCAAAAAATAGAGGTGCTGTGCGGAGGACGGTTTTAAAGGGAAGTAAATGGGGGGAGCCAGTCAAAAGGCAGGGAGGGCTGGTTTGCCTGAGGACGAAGGCTGATGAAAAAAACAGAAAGACAGTCAGGAGACTGAAGGAGCCTTGAAAAGGTCAGAGGGAAAGAAGGGAGACTGGGGACACAGGGGAGGGGAGCAGAGGGCGGGGCTTGGCCTGGAGGTAGATACTTTCCTCACTACTGTATTTGATGAAATGAATTATGTTAGGAGGGAGAATTTTAAAAAAGAGTAAGAAAGACAGCAAAAGGTCCAAGCTGCCCAGACTTGCCGAAATGGGGGTGAATTTCCTTTGGAACTTGACGCCTTGTTGTTCCATGTAGGATCCCACTTTCTCTGCCATTTCTTGATCAAAGCCACGAAGAAGGACGGAGCGTACCATGACCGTCACATCTAACCCCAAGCCAGCCAAAAAGCCCGCACACTCCAGACCAACATAAGAGGCGCCTACGACTAGTGTGCAGCCCGGGCAGTACGGCAGGGAGAACAGGTCGTCACTTTAAGAGACAAGAGGGCAGAGGGCAGATGGTAGTCATGAAACGGGTTTCGGTGTAAACTGATCTACTGTTGGATGGTAATTTGGTGCCTGAGTGGAAACATCAAAAGAACACAACAGCCACTGGAAGCTTCTAGTTAGATCTGCCTGAGAGGACGTAGTGAAGACATGGGCCAATGAGTTCAAAATCAAATAAGATCACAAGCAAATTACTACAAAATAAGATAGAGGGCCTAGGAAGAAGGCTCAGTGGGGTTAAGTGCACTGGCTGTTCTTGCAGAGGACCTGGGCTCAGTTTCTGGCACCCATATGGTGTCTCATAGACAACTGTTAACTCCAGTTCCAGGGAGTCTGATACCCTCTTCTGACTTCTGTGGGCACACACATGCGCTATACAGAAATACACATAAAATATGCAAACACCCATACACATAAAATAAATGAATTTTTAAAAAAATGAATGGAAAACATTTTGTTTTGCAGGGACATCTGGTATGTGTATGATCTATGGGGTACGGGTAGTGTATGTTTGTGCGGTATGTATATGAATGTATATGGTATATGAAAAATGAATGGTATATGGTATGTAGTGTATATGATTGTGCTGATGTGAATGATATATGCGATACTGTAGTATGGGGTATGTGCAGGTGTGTACAGTGAATGAATAGTATGTGACATGTGTAGTAAGTGGTATGTTTAACCAAACAACAGTGTGATAAAAATGTATTTCCTCAACACACACCTGCCCCACAGTCTGAAGTCCCTGTAGCGTCACAGTCTCTAACTTGACCCTGGGGACACTGGAGTGAACTTGCAGTATCGAAAGAGCCAAAAGAGCCACCTGCTTTTGACTACCCAGCTCACTGCTCTCCTGGGCCATGCACCTCACAGCTAGGTGGCCGTCTTTGCTTTGGCCTCTTCCCACAGTTACCTAGAAACAGCATGGCTTCTGGGTAGGTTCTACCAGTGACCTCACTACCAGCCTGATCTTACATCTCGTCACTTCTTGCAGCTTCTTATGTTGTGTATACTTTTGTCATAAACTCAAATCCTTCATGATATGCAAAAGGGAACATGGAAAACATCAAAGCACACAATGTAGCACAGTTGAAATGGTGCATTTACTCTTACCTCGTAATACAGTACTCTTTATCTCCCTGGATTCCCAAGTACCTCGGCCTTTCACCTGTTGCTATGACAAACTTCGAAGCGGTGTAAAACGTTTCCTGCCCTTTCTTATTGGTCGCCTTGAAAGAAGGAAAATACATTTTGGCAAACAGTCTCAACGCTACACTTGCAGCGGCATCAACAGCTGGACGGTGTACAGAGCCAGCAGCACTGTGGACTGGAGCAATGCAGACAGCTCAAGACTGCACAGCACAGTGGTCACAGCCCCACCCTGGGCGTGGGGTGGCAAGTACGAAGCCAGTTTAGGGTAGCTTTGCAGAAGGCCTGGAGACAAGGAAACTACTGAGGAGTTGCCCCTATCAAGCTGGTGTGGGTAAAGTCTGTGGTGTATTTTCTTGACTGTGACTGGTGTGGGGAGGCAGTACCACCCTGTGCAGATTGCATAAAAAAGCCAGCTGAGAATGAGCCAGGGAACAAGCCAGTAAGCAGCTCTCCTCCACAGTTCCTGCCTCTGCTCTTGACTGCATCCATGCCCTAAATGACCGGAACGTGGAAGCCTAGAAGGCAGCCTAGAGCTAAACCTGAAGACCCTCACACACCATGCACAGATCTTCAGCTAAGGAGAACAAGCAAGAGGCACTGGTTATTTGTGATTGTAGGAATGATTCAAAATACATTTCCAGGTAAGAAATTCCAGTGCCAACAATGGCACTTAAACGTGTGGAGGCACAACCAGCTGAATCAGAGGCTCCTTAGGATGGTCCTGAAACAGACAATTGAGGGTGGGATTGGAGAGAAGATGGTAGCCCCAGTGGGAGATGAGGTCCCAGAAGAGGCTGGGTAGGGAAGGGCAACTCAGCCATCTGCCAGGCCTCAGACAGGTTGAGAAACAAGCTACCTTAAGTTGCTATAGAGTTTGGAAGGTTCAAAGGAACAACTTCAAGTTGACCAGCCCTCAGTGGTCTCAGCTGGTCAAAAAGACCATAAAAGACCCCAAGATCCTGCAAAGATTACCTCATGCTGTGTTTGCAAAGAAAAGTACAAAACAATCCAGGTACAAATCTGATGGCACAGGGATCCACTGAGGGCAATGGCTGATGTCTTTCCAACTCCAGTTTAATCTTCCTGTGGTCATCCAAATGACCTTGTTTACTTACAGAAATTCAACGGTATATACGCATCACATACATAACCACATTAAGCAGCCCCTATAAATACTGCAGACTGGAAGTTATGTTTGCATTTTCTAAAAGCTTCCAGCTGCTGAAATATTTATTTTTAGTCTTTTGCACTTCAAGCTGTTTCAATATTTTGAGTAACAATGAAATGAAAGGCAAACAATACCTTTAAATTAAAAGTTCTTTAAAATGCACAAGCTTACAACTTAACGTAACATGTAACCAACAAGCCACAGTCTGAAAAGCATACGCATGAGGCCACACACTGTGAGTATGACACACTGGCCTCGGCCCTTAATGTGCAACATGGAATTGTAATTTCAGTTCCAGGCAAAATTGAATGACAGTAGAGGAGGACAGTGAACCCAGCAGATCCACATCCTACCTTTATTTTATGCAGTTCCACAAACTCCCCGTAGGAGTTAACATAGGTCACACCTTTCTCCCGCAGGGTTACCCGGTAGCCCCAGTTCAAGGAAACAATGTGGTTCTGGATCGCTTCCGTCATGGCCTCCCAGTTGTGCTTCACTGGAAAATAACCAGGGGAAAAGTACACACAGTGAGGCTTGGTTGCTGGCATTTCCCTCATTTTTGAACAGGGTATTTCTCTGCAGCCCAGATTGGGCCTTGAACTTGTGATCCTCCTGCCTCCATGGATTGATTATGTGTGCACCACTACATGCAGGCAGATTGTTTGATCACATGTGAGCCATGCCACTGTTTTAAAGACAAGGTCATTGTGCCTCTTGATCTTCCCTGGACCTGCTATGTTTTCTTCTTCTTCCTTCTCTTTACATTACAAAGTGTGGGAGAGAGAAGAGACTGCATTCTGAGAAGAAAAAGGAAAAAACTACAGGAAGGAGCACATCCCAGTTGGCAATGCCCACCATGCAAGGGGAGGACCACTCTGTCACAGGAAGCACTTCCCAGAAGCCCTTCTTACACCATGGGGTGTGCTTCTCCCAGTCCCTTGGGTAGGAAGAAGTCCTCGGGTTGAGACAGACACGGAAACCCTTCTCCCCGGGCACAGACAGGTGCTGAGCACTGTACAACCCTGTTAAAATCACAAGGTAAGTTCACAACATACGCTCTGCTTCTGATGTCCATTTTCCTAGAGATGAACAAGGAGGTTGGGAGATGGGTGACCTGACTCCCTCCTTGGCAGCTGTTACGATGTCCCTTGTGCTCTGGCTGCCTTAAGCATGAGGACATACAGCCAGCAGGACTACCCTATGCCATCACAGCCACTTTGAACACTCTACAGACACCTTGAAGAAACTGCACAAGCCCCACAGCTGCCTGCTCCAGCCCCTGAAGGGGCAGCCCCATTCAGGGCTGTGGGAAACAGTCTGCACCACATTCTCTGCTATCCTGAGCCCTGAGGACTCTACAGCCACTTTCCGAGGCCCGAATGGGAGTTCTTCCTCTGGCAACCCAGCACAGAGACTGCTGTGTCCGGTGCTAGAAGGGACAGTAATGTGACAATGACTGACGCAAAGAGAAGCCTTCCTTTGCGCAGAAGGTTTGTTTTGGTGGTGGCAATGCCCCTTCTCTGGACACAAGTCTGCTCCTCTCATTCAGCGGATCGGGGTTGTGGGAGACCTCTCCAGTGCTGCCTCCCTTAGGGTTGTAATATTAGGCCAAGTAAAACACTTATCTCGAGGGGTCTGCCTTGCTTATTTTTAGTAGAGCAGGCTGAGCTGAAAACAGCAGCGGGCACAGCAGACTGCAGAGCAGCCACTGCTGTAACAGCTGCAACAGCGGGGGAGCTGTGGAGAGCAGCGGGGCCAGGCTACAGAAGAGGGAAGCTGTGTTCCAACAGAGGTCTTAGCAGCAAAAGAGGCAGGGCAGCTCTGGATGAAGTAGACAACTAGAGGTCACGCCCTGAAGCCAAGGTTAGGGCTATGGAAACCACCAGAGTTCTTGACAAGGGGCAGAGGCGGCAAAGACTCCTGAAGAGTCAGACCTGTGTAACCTGCAGATGACAGCTGCCTGAGGAGCTGTGAGCTGGGGCAGCCATGGCAAACCACAAACCTTATCTCGCCTAGGGATGGGGAATCTCCACTTCCTAAGTCTTCCAAAATACCCATCCCTCCCTGTTCCTGATGCTGCCCAAGACCTATAACACTAGAGGGCACCATCTTGCTGCCGCTCCTTCCTGTAGGAAACCACAATCTGCTTCTCTACTACAAAGCAACACTCTGGTCCTTACATTTCTTTACAATAAATAAAGCTTGAACTCAAGAGTTGCCTTTCGTCTTACAATGTTCTATCTAACACAAGGCTAGGATTCAACTGCTGGGTCTTGCCGCCACCCCAGCCTCTTCTGGGTGGGATTACATCTGTCTCCAAGAGCTGGATCTAGAGGCTCATACACACCTCTGTGTTGCTCCACATTTATAAGACATAAGGGCCCACCTGGGGAATCTGGTCATAACTGGATGAGAGTCCAGAAAACAAACCAGCAGTCAAGGGATGTGGCCTGCCTCCCTGCCTCCCTCTCTCCCTCCCCCTCCCTCCGTCTCAGAAAGCCCCTCTCCTCTCCAGCCCCCAGTACAGTTAACGTGGACATCAGGCCTTCCCAGGGCACTAGGGTAAGGGAAGCTCTAGGCTTTTGCAGCCTGGAAAGGTTGGTTTTGTATACTCTCAGATGCAAAGTTCTTCACAGCACACAGTTCTGCAAGCCCCACCCCTTAAAGACCTTTCTTTCCAACCATCTGGGGAACTCTGGCTGCAGGGGTCCTATACGTTCTCTTCACAAGCCAAATGACCTTTACTGTAAAAAGTAGGGTCCCAAACAAGGCTGTACCCCAGCCTGCATAGCCCATGAGTAACCAAGTCCCAGATCCCCTGAGCTTTCCTGGGAGACTAGGGTCAAATCTAGGGCCTGGCTGTGTTCCACCCTGTGTCTGTTTCTTCAGAGCAAACCGGATGAGGAGTCACCCTCTGTTCTGAGAAAGCTCAGCTAGTCTCACAAGTTTATTTTCAATATAAACTTTAAAATGATCACTTTTGAGCTTTGAAAGGAAAAAATAAGGCCTCAGATTGTGCTAGGTCTGCATAGTCATGAGATAATCTGAAGATATGGCCTCTTCATAATATTGAGACAACCCCTCTAATTCATAGTACTTTTTTGGTGTGCACTAACAGTCTTCCCATGTACACCGCTAGCTTTGCTCCAAGGCATCTCGTCATTTTTGTCATTTTTCACTGTATTTTTAGCTTGTTATGGCTGGCAAGTAAGAAATGTGATTTTCACACTAACTGAACTAATTAATTCTAATATTGCTAAGCTCAATCTTTTATATGCTCTAGATATATCATATCATAATGATAGACCTTTCCATTAACCCTTTCCAAGCAAGTGTCCTTTCTTTCCTAACCAACTTCATCAGGCACTGGCCAAAGGCATTACAGTCATGCACTAGGTGACTCTGGAGCACTGTAGCATGCACTAGGTCACTCTGGGGCACTGTGGTCATGCAGTAGGTAGCTCTGTAAGACCACAGTAATGCACCAGGTGGTTCTGGAGCACTTCAGCCATGCACTGGGCAGTTCCAACTCATATTTAACATAGACTCAAGGTCTTCAATAAATCCTTGCTTTCAACTTTTTATCCTGAAAAGAAGTTTCTTATGTCAGCCTTGCTGACAGAGTTTTTAAAACACTGTAGGTATGAGATTTTCATCAAATGCCTTTAGGTCACCATCAGATCCTAGGGTTGTGACTATACTTTCCTGACAAAGGTCCCTCTTGTTACCTACTCTGAGCCCTCAGAAGTGCCACAAATTCCTTTAAGACACTAATTCCTGTCAACCCAGGTCACCTCTACAGGCTGCAGTTTTCTGTTTTTAGATTCACTTGGTACTATAGTTACTTTAGCCTCAACTCTTCTTGAGTCTTAAAATATCCCAGCCTCCTGTTTCCTAGTCTTGTCAATCTATGGCTATCCCCAGTCCCTACTTTATCACCACATGCCGTGACTCTGTTTCACAGCTCTAGCCCAGCTCTCTCCCTTCAAACCGCCCTTCCCCCCAGAGAGCTAACCATCTAGGATGGTCAGCAGATGCTTTCAGTAGAATATGAAGCAACAGAAGGATCTGTGGAGAAGGAGTATTCTTTTTTTTTTTTTTTTTTTTTTTGGCATTTCATATATATATATATTTGGATATTTTCTTTATTTACATTCCAAATGTTATCCCCTTTCCCGGTTTCTTCCCCTCCCAGAAACCCCCTATCCTATCCCCTCCCCCTGCTTCTATGAGGGTGTTCCTCCACCCACCCACCCACCCACCCACTCCCACCTCCATGCCCTCGATTCTCTTACACTGGGGCATCTATCGAGCCTTCGTAGGACCAAGGATCTCTCCTCTTATTAGCCTGACAAAGCTATCCTCCACAACATAGACAGCTGGAGCCCTGTGTGCTCCTTGGTTGGTGGCTTAGTTCCTGGGGGGTCTGAATGGTTGATATTGTTGTTCTTCCTATGGGGTTGCAAACCCCTTCAGCTCCTTCAGTCTTCTCTAACTCCTCCATTGGGGACCCCACACTCAATCCAATGGTTGGCTGTGATAATCTGCCTCTGTATTTGTAAGGCTCTGGCAGGGCCTCTCAGAGACAGTTATCAATAGATTTCTAAAAAGATGGAAGGAGAGACCCCTGGTCCTGGAAAGACTGGATGTAGGGGAACGCCAGGACAGAGTAATGAGAGGGGGTTGAACGGAGAAAAGAGGGAGGGAAGGGGGCTTATGGGACTTTCGGGGAGGGAGGAAACGGGAAAGGGGAAGTGATTTGGAATGTAAATTAAAAAAATAAAATTAAATTAAATTAAAAAAAATTCAAAAAAAAAAAGAAAGGGGAACAAAATACTCATGGGAGCAAATATGGAGACAAAGTGTAGAGCAAAGACTGAAGGAAAAGCAATCCAGAGACTGCCCCACATGGGGACTCATGCTATATACAGTTACCAAACCCAGACACTATTGTGGATGCCCAGAAATGCTTGCTGAAAGGAGCCTGAGAAGGAGTATTCTTAAATATAGAAGTCCCGCCCTGAAACCAACCCACCAGATAAAGAGGCTTGATCCCATCTACAACGGGCAGATCCTACATTAGTGTTTTCCAGTGAGTTTCCTGGTTCGGTCTAGTCTCAACCGAACTCTATCATGACCAGCTACTGAGTGACCCACACTCAGCTACTAACTGAGCCTACCTATGCTATCTATTTCAATGAGCCACAGCCCATGCCCATTGTACAACCTGATGCCTGCCTCTCTCCTCCACCTTGGATAAATCTGCTGTTTCTACAGTTGTCTGTTACCTGTAATATGAAAAACAGGCAATGGCCATATCTACATCAAGGTCTCTGTAGAAAGACGACTCATTCATGATTTTAAAACCCCCACATAGTTTTCTGGTATAGCAATCATGAAGACCCTTCAGCTTTGCGTCTAAGCTGCCTATCACATCCAGTCACATCTGCATCTTCAGCATCCCTAAATCCACTTCTCACTCTCAGACTTGACAGATTTGTTCAGGCCAATGGCATTTCTTGCCCCACCCTCCCTCCTCTTCCCCTTTCTAGGTGCCTTAGTGCTTCAGGAGGGATCTGGACTCCAAGCTGGGTCTGCCCCTCTCCTGCCTGAGCTCAACACCCCCATCAGCTCTGGGGTAAAACCTAACTGCTTAGCTCTCTGAGCTCACTTCTACCATCTTCACCCACCCCCTACCCCATATGCCGTATTTTCTCACATCTAAGTTTTAGTCAACCTGCACCTGACTGTGATGTCCTCCTCCTCTGTGGCTTTCAAGATGCAGCTTGAACTGGGCATGGAGGTTTATGTCCATTGTCCCAGCTATTCAGGAGGTAGAGATACTCTTACCACTTGAGCTTATGAGTTCAAATCCCACCAAGGGGAATGTGGTATGCAAGCCCTTGCCTCAAAAATAAAAAGGGGGAAGGGCGGCTAACATAACAGAGGTCAAAGAATTACTTCATCCTCACAGCTTTTCTTGGTGCTCCTCTGATGCTGCAGAGGGGCATCAGGTACCCACAGGCCCTCTGCAGAGTCGGTGCTGCTTCTGGGCAGGATCTATTGTCACTACCCTGCATGGCAGAGCTCAGACAGCAAGCAGGAATGGGACTCAGCCAAGACTCTTATCCTAGTTCAACATCACCACGACCAACTTTTATTCTATTCTTCACACTTGAAAAAAGTCTGAAAATGGCCTCCCACCTTCTGCTGAGGGTCTGCTCAAGTTTTGTCTCTCAGCCTAAGTCCCAGGACAGCAGCCAAGCTGCAGCCTCTGCAGCTTGTGTGTGGAGTGGATGTGCCTAAGGAATGCTGGCTGAGTGCAAGTCAGAACCAATGCAGAGTCGTGAACTCAGTCTGTCTGGGGTGCTCCAGCCCTGGCTCACCCCCACTGCTCACCCTGCTGGTTATAATCCCAGCCGTATTTCCTCGCATCTTGCAAAGCATGCCCCAGGAGGGCTGCCTGATGCATCAGCTTCTTCGGAATACAGCCTACATTCACACAGGTGCCGCCAAGGCCTGAAAAGAAAGCAACACGTCAGTGTTTCCCGGGTGGCAAGCATGCTTGCATGAGGTTTCTCAATTCACTGAAATGCTATGAAAACGTGCTAAAACTAGAAAGCTAAGCTCAAGCGGTGGCAGAGACAACTTTCATCCTCCAAATGGGGCACAAGTGGTTAACTATCTAACTTGCAATCTGTGAAGAAGAGCCAGGATTGTGGGAAAATCCAGAGCTGTGTGAAAAGCTCTGGAGACAGAAACCAGATTTTTCACTTGCGTCTGATGCTCAAAGGATGAGAGCCGCCCCAACTAATGCGGTAGGCGCTGTAACCTTGGCTTCGCCTTCCAGGATCTCTCTTTAACTCTCATTCCTCTGAGCCAACTGTCACTCCTCACAAGCTGCCTAGTGGCATCTACTCTGGTTGTGACCTACACAAAACAGGCCGGGCCTGTGCACCCCCTTAGCAGGACCCAAGTAAGGAACTCTCGGTTGCACTCCTCCAGTGCGCAGGTCAGTAGGCTCATTTCTGGATGAGGAGAAAAACAGGGAAAAGGCAGAAGGAGGGAAAAGGCCATGGGTAGGCACCTGGACAAGGAACAAGCAAGGAGCACGCTGCACCCTGGGAATTCCAGAGTAAAGCTTTGAATTAGCTGGACTTTCAAACAACGCTTTTTACATACTTTGCCTATTATGGTTCTGGGTGGAACAAGAAAGCATAGTCAGGCTGGGTACAGAATAGTGTCCACAGAGCGACAGTGATGCAGTTTAGGCAGAAGAGTGCAAGGACAGAGCAGTACCCAGAGCAAGCAAGGGCCGTGACCATGAGAAGGGGCAAGGAGCCAGTGGCATTGACCATGTGTGGCTTTCCAGATGATGAGGTCTAGCATGCCAGGACCCTAGCTTTCCTCCCCTGTCCCCTTACTGTTCCAAACTGACAAAACCCAGTCTGAAACCAGAGACTGAGATGACCAGATGTCAGGCATCTGGCATGGAGCAGACCAAAGACAAAAGAATGCACTTGAAGCATGAATGAACATTCTACACAAACTCTGCATGCTGTTTTATTGAGAAGAGGGGGTAACACCACTACCACACACACACACACACACACACACGTCAAGGTGCACACTCTGCCCTGAAGCATACAGCCAAGTTGCATGGCAGGGACCACATGTGCTGCTCCTGCAACCAAAGGACAATGACAGTGGATACTGACAACAGCAGCTACTATATGGCCATCAAGCCTAGCTGTGAGCCTGAAATGGAAATGGAAGGTGACTGGGACACACACCACATATGTACTGTGCCTGCAACAATGAGAGCATTAGCACACGCATGCAAAATCTATGGCAGAAGCGTGGGTGCCAGGCCACAGTACCGCATTTCTCTTTGTAGAACTGAACTGTCTGCGTGTTTCTTTAGTGTCTGCACCAGTGGACAGTTTGCCCTGCTCAGTCTGGGATGGGTTACCTGAGATGACAGGAAAGAAGCTGCCAGTAAGAGCAGATGACAAGCAGGAACTTACCCCAGGATGTGCCCTGAGGCGATGGGACCACATAGTCTAGCACCATGACCTTCTTTCCCAAGTTGGCAGCTTCCTACAAAAACAACCACATGGAAAGGTATCTTGTCACCTTCCCACCCCCATTTTTCTCTCCCTTAAGTTAACATCTGAATTTTCCAGATACCATACTCCTTCTCCACCCCCCCTTCTCAAGCCAGCTATTATAAAAGCATAGACTGCAAGATTATAGTTCACTTTCTAAAAAGTCATTGATAACTCATGTTCCCACCTTGGCACAAGACAGGCCACCAGAGCCCCCGCCGATGATGATGAGATCGTAATCATAAGCCGAGTCGTCCTGAAGGAGCTTCTGCAGTAAGCCATTCTGATGCGCCTACGGATTACCAAAGGGGACAGAATACCACATGACTCCATTTACAACCAGCTTGGATTCTTTGACCAAGCAAATCTGGAGCTGGAGAGATAGCTCATCTGTCAAGAGCACAGACTGCTGTAGCTGAGGAACTGAGTCCAGTTCCTAGTACCCACGATAAGTGGTGCACAGGGATGGGCGTACAAGTGCTGGAAACTGACTCACCAGGGAGCTAACATCTCTGCCCCTTGCTGGCACACAAGCATATATTCTCTCTCTTTCCCTCTCCCCGCCCCTTTCATTCTCTCATGCACACACTTAAAAATTAAAATCTTTCTTAAAAATCACTCAAAGTGGGGGGATTTAGGTTAGTGGAGGAGCACAAGGTCCCAAGTTTGGTTCCTGGCACCAAAAAAAAAAAAAAGAGGAGAGGAGCCTCAGAAACAATGGATCAAACGTTTATGTTGGGGTTGTAAACCTATCTAGATTTAAGCAGAGTACAGCTTATGTCAATGGATACAACACATTTATGTTCAGTGTGACCTAGAAATTCTGATAGTTAACCATGTATTGGATGACCAGAGGGCTGGGCTTGCTATCAGTGTCAAACGAGGCCACTTTCCATGGTGAAATGATCAAGTGTCATTTTTCAAGTCCTTGTTCCTCTGGGCTAGTCTTCATTTGAAACCTGGCTCATAAGCACCAGTGGCTACCTTCATGGTCTCTCCCAAACCTACCTACATCCCATTGCTGTGCTGGGGGGCAGAAGAGGGGAGCTTCCATTATCACACACATCTACCTATATCCCATTGCTGTGCTGGGTGGGTAGGAGCTTCTGTTATAACATACATCTCACTGTTTCTTTTCCAATGGCCATAGAGCAGGCTCTGGAGTCTCTTGTCTATTTGATCCCCTTGATGAGAAGCTTCCCATAAGCTGAAGCCAGGTAAGTGACCCAGAAACACTGTCTTCATGTAGAGCCTGTTGCTTTGGAAGCAACAGATAAGAGCTAGCCCTGCCCATGAACCAGTCCAGATACTTTGCACATAACCATCAGGGTTCAAAGGAGCTATGTGACCACTGAGGAATGGTGCCTGGGATGGTTTTTCAAATGTAGAAAAATCTGCCCTGGTCTTATTGTATGTGACTCAGGAAAATCTACCTCCTTGGATTCCAGATCATCTTCAAGCTTGGGGCTGACGGTGATAGACAGAGTGCTAAGGGGGTAGTACTTATTGCCTATGCCATGTTGGGACACTTCCAGGACAACAGAGCTATTACTGCAGCATTACGTGGATCAGAGATTAACAGTCAACATGACACTCCTCCCAGACAAAAATTATTAAATTTCAGATATGTACTTAGTCAATCACTGGTTACTTGTGCTTACATACATAAGGGATTAAAGTAGAAGTAAATTGTAATACAAGAAACTAATTATAGAATAAGGACCCTATTTAATAAACATCTAGGGGAAACCATGCCCAGGGACTCACACATGCTAGGCAGCCACTCTACTCTTGGGCCATGTTCCATAAACACCCAGTTTTAATCAGTCACTCTCTACCAAAACGGCTCTGTGCATTTCCTGCATTTTAAGAATTAAGTTAAAAGCCATGTGCTTTGCACCCAGTACTGGCAGTCTAGACAGAATTATAATTTCCTAGACAGTGATGTTTGTGTTGACCAACTCTTGCTGGGAAGCAGTCTGCTTCACTCCCTGTAAGGAGGAAGACCCTTACCCCTGACCCCAGTAGCCCACCTGTCACTTTTCCTGGGGTTATGGGAACAAATCTCTGTTCACCTTAGATATGACACAACAAAAAGATGATTCCATGTGTCATTTAGTGAACTTTAACTGGACTGTTAAGAGAGTGGACAACTTGCCATCAGATACACCATTGCATAAGACTACTGTCTTCCCACTAATTAACAACTTATCTATTTCTAGGAAGGGGTGGAGCTTCACGAGACACCCTATGAGTCATGAGCTGCTCCTGAGCCACCATGAATCCCTCATGGGCCTCATGATCACACATACACACACACACACACACACACACACACACACGTACACGCACGCACGCACGCACGCACACGCACACAAGTAGTAATGGACCCAGTCCTATGAGGGCCACAGCTGTTCTGACTTCAGGCTAAGAATGGCCCTCCTGTGCCTGGCAGTCAGCATTGTATAATTTCTCAGGTGTTGTTAGAGGAAAAGCTCATTTCCCTTTCGTCTTCAGGATTATCCCATAACTAGTGCCTGTGCCTTTCCACTGCTACTCCCCTTTGACATGGATTAAATTACAATGTGAACACAGTGTTGAGGACCGTGTCTGATGACCATCATTACCTGGAAAATTCGGTCACATCCACCCACGTGCACTTTATTCACAAAAATATTGGGCACCGTTTTCTGGTTACTGATTTCTGTCAGCACTTCCTGAACACTGGCTCCATCATCTAAGGAATAAAATAGTGTATGAAGATACCATAAAGGGCCCCTTGCAGAGCGCAAGCCTTCCAGTGCTCCATTATTGCTCATGGCTTTCCTGTCCATGTCCATGACAGCCCAATGCTCCATGACTTTATGAAATAATGACTTAAGATGGGAAAACAATGCCTTCAGAGGACACCTTAAACCCAAAGGCCCACCCGTGGATGCCTTTCAAAACAAAGCATCTGGGTTAGCTTTTACATACTCAACAGCTGTTCTGTGACCAAGAACAATTGTCCTTTGAGAAAGCAAACCCCAAGTGGAACCTGTCATAATGACTACCAAGAAAATGCTTCCTACAATCACATTTAGAAGTTTTCATAAGTGTGGTCTGCAATTCACCCTCCATCTTGGAAAATACAACTGGTCTGTGACAATTAGGACCTGAATCCGGAGCACCTTCCTTCTTCAGGCAACTTGGTGATAAGCCGGTACCATGAAGGAAAAGTTGAGCTTTATTCTGGTCACTATCATATCCCAAATTCTGGAAAACAGCAGAAGCTGTGAAGCATTTGGTGACTGTCACACCAAAGATAACAAAGATTCAAAACTAAGCTGAACATGTAACATGTTCTTTCCCAGGGGTAACAAATCAGGAAATGGAGTAGATTCCTTTTGTTATGACAGCTTAATCTAGTCTGCAGAATGCTGGCAGGCGAGGATGCAATGCCTCAGACACTTTAGAGTTAGCAGCCTATAGCTCCTCCCATGGCCTGCCTCAACCATGGAAAATCTTTATCATGATAAACTGTCTGTCATTTGAAGGTTCATCATCTATGGTTGAATACAAACAAAAAGGGCTCATTTGATAGAACGATGTGAAAATAAATGGAGTTTAGCAAAGTGCGCGGAAAAGAGCAGTCATGTTGGCATTCACTACAAACAGCAGCATGTACTGACGGCCACTCACCAACTTGATCAAGTTCCAGGATGTAATAGTTCACTCCCAAGGATGAAAAGAGTTCCTTAACCTGTAAGAGAGACCCTTGTGAGCTTCATGTTCTCAAAAGGTTCAGCAGCTTTGAAGGGTGCCCATGTGACATATGGTGATAAGAGATGTCCGTAGCGGGTTATGAATGTGGTCAATAGTTTTCTCATCTTTTCCTCTATATAGTTCCCCAGACTAACCCAGTCTGCCATTTCTACTCTACTCTTGGCCTCCTAATGACCCTAATCAACTTTCCTGCCCAAATCTCTTTTCTGGCATAGGTCAGGTTCCTGGCATTCTTCTATGGGTGCCACACCTCAGTGCAAATCTTCTTCAACCGTATCGTTTCCTCTTTCTGTGCTTCCTCTCAACAGCCATTAAGTCTGTCCAAGTAAATCTACCATCAGGCACCTAGGACCAGTCAACCGCAGTTCCAAGTCCCTGAGATGCAACAATGAACCAGACAAACACACGCTCAGCCCTCTGGAGCAGGAATCAGGAGCATGGTGAAAGTTTAACTACTGCCCATTTACCAGCTGGAGTTAAGGAAAACACCCCAGAGTCTGGCCACTTAGATAAGACTGAGAGACCACAGTGTGAGCACCACTCAGAACGCTGAATCTGCACCATAATCACTCTGCAAAGCTCTGGCTAGGTTTCACCAGAACACCAGCATTCCAGACATCTTCCAGGTCACACTATCCTCCCCACCGCCCACCCAGGGCCAGCAATGCCTAAGTCTTAGTTCTCTCTGCTGAACTGTTCCACTTTCTAGTTCCCAACAGTAACTCCAGCTCAGGTGTTCTTGCCACCTTCAGCTTCGCCTCCTCCAGTTCCCCCAACAGCAGCTGCTGGTCTTTTCACAGCCATTTTGTGAGACTACCCTTTAACTCTCTCCACCCCTGAGATAGAACCCAGAGGTTCCAAGGCCTGGTGACATATATCTAACCAAGATAATTATCTAAGAGTGATCCCTTCAAGTTTTGGAAATTCCCTAAGAGCCTTAGGCAAACGAACATTTACTCCACAAAATTTTTCCAAAGTCTTTGGAAAAACAGAAGCTGTGACCCTAGTGCCTAGACCTGCCCCTTCTTCTCCTGGTAGGAACTCTACTTCAAGTGAGTATGGCCCCAAAATAGTATCTCCTCAAATGGCAGGTCACCAGTACCCCTCAGCTCCACCCCAGCTCCACCCCAGCTCTGAGTCACAGAAGCTTTAAAACAGGAGTTCCCTTCCTCCACTCAATCCTGAGGTCAAATGTTCTACATAGATGGCTGGTGGAAAATACCAGGGCCCTGGTCAAGCAATCCATGTAAGGTCAAGTCCCAGGAAGAGAAAGGTAAGCCAAGGTGACCAGAGGCTACCAGGCCCATTAATAACCCTGCTCATGAAGCTAGGTGTCACTCCTTGAGAATTAGGTCACTGTCCCCACCTCCAGCTCAAAAACATCATGCAAGGGGAGAGGCAGGCCACAATAGCAGAGAGCTCCTGGGTGACTTCTTTTGAAACAAGCCATGGGGAAGTTCCTGCTCAAAGGCAATGGAGATGGGCAGGCAAGAAACAGGAGAGGCAACAGCCTTTAGAACAGCTGTTCTCAACCTTCCTAACGCTGTGACCTTTAATACACTTCCTTATGTTATGGTGACTCCCAACCATAAAATTATTTTTGTTACTACCTCATAACTAATTTTGCTACTGCTATGAATTATAATGTAAATATCTGTGTTTTCCAATGGTCTTAGGCGACCCCTGTAAAAGGGTCTTTCCAAACCTCCTCCAGAGGGTTTGAGAACCACTGCATTAGAGAGACAAGCTAATCTGCCAGTGAATGAGGGAAGCCACCATGGAAAAGGGTAATTCCTCAGAAAAATACAATTAAAGATTCTCTGTAACAAGCCTTTATTCTCTCATGTTCTTTGTAGCATTGCTCACAACAGCCAAAAGCAAGGCAAGTATCAACTGGTGCCTGGATTGATAGGCAAGGTACATGTACACACACAATGGCTCATTATTTACCCTTCAGAACAAGGAAAATTCCAACTCACATTATGAGATGGACAAGCCTTGCAGATATTACACTAAGCAAAGCAAGCCAGAAGCGAAAGACCAAACGCTGGATGATGTCACTTACATTGGCACCTGGAGTGGTCAAACTCATCTGTGGGAGGTGCTTTGGGAGGGCTGGGAAGGTAGAGACATTAGTTACTGTGTTGATAGGTTTAGAATTTCAGAATGACAGTACTGGAGATAAGACCGTAGTGATGATGGCCAACAACATGACTAACTGCTGAGGCCTTGAACATGGCTCCAGGGACTTGACCCTGACTCAGGGTGGCAGGAGAATGAAGAAAAGACAATCACACAGATACACAGAAATGGTGGTCTGGAGCCTCAGATGGAGAAACCTCAGCATCCTCTCCTCAAGCATTTTATCACAGAGTTGAAATTTGGGGTGGGGGGTGACAGACATGTGTATTATTGCATACAGCTGAATCAAGGAAACAGGTTTAGCTAATCTTGGTAGAAGCAGTCTCTGGAGGGGAGCAGTCTTCAAGGCTGTAGAAAAGGGGGTAGGAGAGGGAAGCTGATGGACATTGTATGTGCACGCTATCTACTTTAGTGCTCTAACCAGGAAGGAAGGCTTGTCATTTCCCTGAGCATACTCTGGGAAAGCTTCACCACTTCCCCCAAAGGTTTCAAGCTTTGGAGCTCTTGACATGGCTGCTGTCCATGTCAACAGCAAACATTCACTCAGAAGTTCACCTATTCAGGGCTTCCTCCACTCCCCACAACTAATGTCACTGACCTCTACTTTACTGATGTGACAAATGTGTTTAAAAATACATATCAAGGCATTTGCCCCAGTTTAGTTCGAGCTGTCCTGCGCATATCCTTTAACTACAACTTGCCTGTGTGAATCCATTGTCCCAGTAGCTTACTAGGTTTTGTGTGGTGGCAGGTCAGATTCTTGCAGGTCTGGGGTAACATTTCTTTACCATATTCTTAAGCCCACACTTACGGTAAAACATGAGACACTTAAAAACTTTTCAAGTTAAATTCCAACCTTTTCTAGGAAACACTACCCTGGTTTCCTTCCTTACTCCTTCTATTGGACCACACTTCCTTCCTTTGCCCTCTCCTTTCTTTGCTTACATCAATTACTATGCCATGTGCCTTCCCTCATGAGCAGACCTCCTCTTGACCCTAGAAGGAGGAGCCACTTGTCCTTCCCTTTGCCTGTGCAGATTGTCTGAAATAACTGTTTTATCCCTCATTGCTACAACCCTTTTTGTCACCAGCTCTTTTTTTTTTCTGTATGTGAGAACTGGCTGGTGACAGCTCAGCTCTTCTGAGTTCCTGAGGGCCAGATCCATCCATGTTCATGTCTCTACAATGCTAAGTACCCAATAACTAATGCTTGTTAAACAGCATAACCACTTCAATGGAGGAACAAATCCTCTTCTTGATTCTGTAGGAACCATATATGGAAACCACAATGGACTGTGGATGATGCATTCAATAGACCCGTGAACAAACTGTCACAAAAGCCAGTGACTGGTTACCAAAAGATAGGCTTCTAAGACATACTCGGGAACAAGTTGGAAGACCTAACATCCAAACAGAAGTAGAAAAGGCTGGAGAGTTCAAGGCAAGTTTGGACTGGTAAGAGACCCTACCTCAAGAAATGTTTTGCTTCCCCGCTATAAACCAACACACACACCAAGAAAGAAACATATGAAGATCCGACCAACAGAAAGGATGGACTCCTCAGTGTAACTGGACTTCACCAACAGTAACTCCCAGTGGGTTAAAGAAAACAAGTGAAGAAGTCATACTACAAACTTGCAGGAGCCAAGTCAGAAGAATGTGTTTATGAAACACTGCAAAGACTACAGCAGGGGTCCTAAATACAACTTGAAAGCAACACACCATGAAAGGAAAGTGGAGTGGGACACTCACAAACCTCAGTTACCAAAAGGCCCAATCATGAGAGTCTGCAAGATTTCCCAACATATAACCAAAGGATTGGCATTTATAATACATAAAGAAAACCTACAAATCAGCACCACAAAAGAAAAACAAGAAGAAAATGGTGTTAATGGTTCACAAGAGAAAACTACTCAAGGGAGCCATAACACGGGCTTCCTTAGGGAGATGAAAACTTCAATGGAAGAGCATTACCTACCAGAACTGCAAAGGGGGAATGTGGCAGCTGTCAGCAAGGCTGGAAAGCAAGAACGAGGACACACTCACCAGCAGAGGCCAAATTAGTGCAAGTACTTGAAAACGCCCAGCCGCTGTGACCGACTCCATGAATCAATGAAAGACGCCCATCGCTTCTGGGCTTTTTGGCAAAGATCAAGTGTGGCTCAAAAGCAATTAGGTAAGTTGGCCAGGGGTATGCTTCCAGATATGTCCAAGGAAGGTATCTGTTCATATTGCTTTAAAGAGGAAAATATTAAGCCAGTTGTGGTGGCTCATGCTATAATCCCCACACTTGAGAGACAGAGGCAGGAAGATTACCCCAAGTTCATTGTTAGCCTAGGGAACATCACAGTAGTGAGAGGTAATGAGACAGAGCCACAGGTCCTAACACGCATGAGTCTCCAAGCAAAACTGCTGAGGGAACAGCTATAAAACATGTGAGTCTACTCACGTAAGGCCCAGGCAGGCCAAAAGGAACAGAGTACTGTTAGTGATGGCAGCATCAGGTACCTCTTAGTAAGGTATGAGTAAGGAATGTGGCTAACCCTGGGGGGAGGGTGGGAGGAACGTCCTGCAGTCTCCAAGCTGCTAGTGACATTTTATTAGTTTTTAAAATGAATACATATTTTTAATGTGTGTGTGTGACTGTGTCTGTGTGTATCTTTGCATGTAGGTGCACTTGCAGCTATAGAGGCCAGAGGACAACCTCGGGTGTCATTCCCAAAGGATTGTCTGTCTGTCTACCTTCTTTCCAATAACTTCTCTTACTGGCCTGACACATACTGGCTTGGGAGTCTGGACTTACCTGCCTGTCTTCTATACACTGAGGTAAAATGCACTCTACTATGCCTTTTTTTTTTAAATATGAGTTCTGGGGATGGAACTTGGGTCCTAGAACTGGCACCATTTCATTCTGTTTCTTGTGATCCGACTCTTAATAGGAGCCCAAGCTGGCCTTGAATGTATGATTCTTCTGCCTCAGCATCTATTTTTTTCTTTTAAATTGTGCTAGAAATGGAAGCCAGAGCCTGGCTCCCACTAAGTTACACACCTGGCCCTTATTGTTTCAACTTTCTCATAATGTTAAGTAAACATCAAGATATTGAACAGCCCCATCTTGCATCTTCCTTCCAAAGGTTTCTATAAGAATATTTTTAACTCATATTATGAAAACAATGTCGAATGCCCACCCAGCCCCAAATTACAGAGTGTGCAACAGAGCTTAAACTAGCCACGACTTCCATGGTTCTTACAACCTCCTCTACCTTCATCTTACAAGGCCCCGACTAGTTCTGAAACCTGGTCAAGGAGCCAAACACACTAGTTAACAAGTGGGATCTAGATCCAGCTTCAGCGAACCTCGCCATCCCTCGCACTTCCATTTTAGTAAAACAACAATTTGAAATGTTTGGCTTTTTAAATTTTGATAAACTAAAGCCCATATCAGGCTGGAAAGCAAGTGTTTCCCTAGGTGGCAACCTCCTGGGACCCCAGAGTGAGTCAGAGCAGGTAGGCAATGAAGCCTGGGAAAGCTTACAAAAGCCCTATTCCACCCACCCTTAGGCCCCGCCCACCTTCAGGACCGCCCGCCCACTAAGTTCCACCCAGACCCTCACCCCCCCCATCCTCTAGGTCCTGCCCACTGAATTCCAATCAGACCCTCCCTATTAGCCCCGCCCACCAGGATCCATACCATGGTTCCATCCCGCCCAAAAAGCCCTTCACATACCCTATTCCCGTTAAGCCCATCAAGGCATTCTCCACAGACCTCCGCTTCGCCCCACCCACCAACCTTGCTCAGACCCCGCCCACCAGGCGCGAATAACAAGTCTCGGCTTCGCCCCGCCCACTGGGAGTGCTCCGACCCGGGATCAGTCCCCAGACCGGGCTCACCGAACTTGCCCAGCCCCTTTATCCACGCCCCTCCCCGCCCCACCCACCAGGTCCAGTCCTCACCTTCACTTTCCTCCTCCCACCGGGATTGCTTAGATCCTGCCCATCATGCCCCGCCCCAGAGCTCAACTACTGCCGGCCCCGCCTACCCGCGTGCTGTGTGGACAGTAACTCTTGCTGAAGATCATCACCCTGTTGCCCTCAATGAGGTCCCGCAGGCGGCGCCGCAACTCCTCGCGGGCCTCAGCGGACGGGCGGCTGGTCCCGGGGGACGACAGGCGGGCGCGGCGGCCGGGTGGCGACGACATGAGGCCGCCACGGACAGCACCCAGGCGGCGGTTGGGAACGACTCCAACCTTCCCCAGCGCGGGCGAAGTCTGCGCCCGAGGAGGCGGCGGCGAGGACGGTGGCTTCTCCAGGGCTTCGTTGTCGCTCCCGGCCGAGCCGGGCCTGCTGAGGAACCGGGACGCGGGCGGCCGCCTAGGGGACGACGCCGGCAACGCCGCTGAGAACTTAAGAACGCAACGCACTGGCCGCCGGCGCCCGGGACAGCTACGGGGCCACGCCCCCGACCGTGCGACCCAAGGAGAGGGCCCGCCTACTGACCTGCCACGCCCCCGGGAAAGCTTTGCCCCTCCTCCAAGGCCCCCACAGGGCTAAGCTACGCCCCCTTAGCGCAGCCCCGTGACCTGCAAACTACTCAGTCTACCGCCCAGTAGCACAGTGGCAGTCACTTGCCATTTTCAAGCTTGTATGCTCTGCTATTCTTGTAATTAGTGTTTTCATTATCGTTTTCCCACAGTTTCTGCCACCCAGAGGCCTCTCTACAGTGCCTTCCGCTCCTGATTCTCCACCAATCTCAAAATAGGAGCTTTTCAGAAAGGGTAGATGTCTTCACTTTATTTCAGGAAATGTAACTAAAACCTTATCTAAGAAATGCTGATTTTTAAAAAAAAAAAATTGCATTACTGAAAGTGAATAAAAAAATTCCTATTGCAATTCAGTTTTAATATGAGGTTCCTAGGTCACTACCTGCCCAACCCCTCAACCCACACACACCCACGCCCATTCACTGTGACAGTGTGTTGCTTAGTTTTTGTCAACTTGGGACATACTAAACTCGCCTGGAAAGAGACTCTATTGAGGAAATGCTTCTTTCAGATTGGCCTGTAGGCAAGCCTGTAGAATATTTTCTGATTACTGATAAATGTGGTGGGGTCCAGCCCACTGGAGAGGGGGTGCCACCCTTGGGCAGGTGGTCCTAGGTGATAAGAGAGCATGCTGCTCAAGCTATCAAGAGCAAGTCTGTAAGCAGCACTCCTCCATCGTCAGCCTTTGCCCCTTCTTCAGTTTCCTGTCTGTCCCCCAATAATGGACAGTGACTTGGGATTTTACCCAAATAGAGCCTTTCCTGCCCTAAGGTTTGTTTTTGTTTTGTTTTGGGGTTTTTTCGGTTTTTGTTTTTTTTTTTTTTTTTTTTTTTGGTCAGTATTTTATCACAACAACAGGAAGTAACTAGGACACAACTTTTTCTCATGTGAGCCCCAACACAGGAATCATTTTGAAAGAAGGCCAGAGACCTAACTCTCTTGCTCTCAGTCAAATAACAACACTGGGAATGCAAACACTTTATCAACTGAGCCCTCTCCCCAGGCTCAAGTTTTTTTTTTATTGGATATTTTATTTATATACATTTCAAGTGTTATCTTGATCTCCCCCCTCCCCCAGAAGCCCCTATCCCATCTCCCACTCCTCCTGCTTCTATGAGGGTGGACCCCCACCACCCACTCATTCCCAACTCCCTGTTGCCGCATTCCCCTACACTGCAGTGTAGAGCCTTGACGGGACAAAGGGCCTCTTCTCCCATTGATGCCTGACAAGGCCATCCTCTGCTACATATAAGGCTGGAGACATGGGTCCCTCCAAGTGTACTCCTTGGTTGATGTTTAGAACCTGCAAGCTCTGGTCAGTTGATATTGTTGTTCTTCCTATGGGGTGGAAAAACCCTTCAGTTCCTTCAGTCCTTTCTCTAATTCCTCCGTTGGGGACCCTGTGATCAGAGCAATGATCGGATGTGAGCATCCACCTCTGTATATGTGGGGTTCTAGAAGAGCTTCTAAGGAAAGAGCTATATCAGGCTCCTGTCAGCATCCACTTCTTGGCATCCACAATAGTGTCTGTATTTGGTGACTGTATATGGGATGGATACCCAGGTGGGGCAGTCTCTGGATGACCTTTCCTTCAGTCTCTGCTCCACACTTTGTCTCCATATTTGCTCATGTGAGTATTTTGTTACCCCTTCTAAGAAGGACCAAAGGACCAACACTTTGGTCTTTCTTCTTCTTGAGCTTCATGTGGTCTGTGAATTGTATCTTGGGTATTCCAAGTCTTTGGGCTAATATCCACTTATCAGGGAGTATATACCATGTGTGTGTTCTTTTGTGATTGGGTTACCTTACTCAGGATGATATTTTCAAGTTCCAACCACTTGCCTAAGAATTTCATAGAGTTATTTTTAATAGCTGAATAGTACTCAATTGTGTAAATGTATCACATTGTCTGTATCCATTCCTCTGTTGAAGGACACCTGGGTTCTTTCCAGCTCTGGCAATTATAAATAAGACTGCTATGAACATAGAGGAACATTTGTGCTTGTTAAATGTTGGAGAATCTTTTGAGTATTTGCCCAGGAGTGGTAGAGCTGGGTCCTCAGGCTATGTCCGATTTTCTGAGGAACCATCAGACTGATTTCCAGAGTGGTTGTACCAGCTTGCAATCCCACCAACAATGGAGGAGTGTTCATCTTTCTCCATATCCTCTCCAGCATCTGCTGTCACCTGAGGTTTTTGATCTTAGCCATTCTGACTGATATGAGGTGAAATCTCAGGGTTATTTTGATTTACATTTCCCTGATGACTAAGGATATTGAACATTTCTTTAGGTGCTTCTCGACCAATCAGGTTTCATCAGTTGAGAATTCATTGTTTATCTCTGTACCTCATTTTTAATAGGGTTATTTGATTGGCTGGAGTCTAATTTCTTGAGTTCTTTGTATATACTGGATATTAGCCCTCTGTCAGATGTAGGGTTGGTAAAGATCTTTTCCCAATCTGTTGGTTGCTGTTTCATCCTATTGACAGTGTGCTTTACCTTACAGAAGCTTTGCAATATTATGAGGTCCCATTTGTCGATTCTTGATCTTAGAGCATAAGCCATTGGTGTTCTGTTCAGGAACTTTTTCCACTTGTCCAGGTATTTGAGGCTTCTCCCCCACTTTCTCTTCTATAAAGTTCAGTGTATCTGGTTTTATGTGGAGGTCCTTGATCCACTTGTATTTGAGCTTTGTACAAGGAGATAGAATGGATCAATTTGCATCCTTCTACAAGTTGATTGCCAGTTGAACCAGCACCATTTGTTGAAAAGGCTATCTTATTTCCAAGGATGGTTTTAGCTCTTTTGTCAAAGATCAAGTGACCATAGTTTAGTGACTGCTTAATGCGAGTTCATTTCTGGGTCTTCATTTCTATTCCATTGATCTTCCTGCCTGTCTCTGTACAATACCATACAGTTTTTATCACTATTGCTCTGTACTATTGCTTGATCTGAGGGATGGTGATTCCCCCAGTAGTTCTTTTATTGTTGAGAATAGTTTTCACTATCCTGGGTTTTTTGGTTATTCCAAATGAATTTGCAAATTGCTCTTTCTAACTCTATGAAGAATTGAGTTGAAATTTTCATGAATATTGCATTGAATCTGTAGATTGCTTTCAGCAAGATAGCCATTTTTACTATATTAATCTTGTCAATCAATAAGCCTGGGAGATCTTTCCATATTCTGAGATCTTCTTTGATTTTTCTCCTCAGAGACTTGAAATTCTTGTCATACATATCTTTCACTTGCTTGGTTAGAGCCACACCTAGGTATGTAATATTATTTGTAACTATTTTGAAGGGTATCGTTTCCCTAATTTCTTTCTCAGCCCATGTGTCCTTTGAGCAGAGGAAGGCTACTGATTTATTTGAGCTAATTGTATATCCCACTACTTTGCTGAAGTTTGTTTTCAGGTTTAGAAGTTCTCTGGTGGAATTTTTGGGGTCACTTAAGTATATTATCATATCATCTGCAAATAGTGATAAATTGGCTTCTTCCTTTCCAATTTGTATCCCTTTGACCTCCTTTTGTTGTCTAATTGCTCTGGCTAGGACTTTGAGTACTATATTGAATAGGTAGGGAGAGAGTGGGCAACCTTGTCTAGTCCCTGATTTTAGTGAGATTGCTTCAAGTTTCTCTCCACTTAGTTTGATGTTGGTTACTGGTTTGCTGTATATTGCTTTTACTATGTCTGGGTATGGGTCTTGAATTCCTTTAACCGTGAAGGGTTGTTGAATTTTGTCAAATGCTTTTTCAGCATCTAATGAGATGATCATGTGATTTTTTTCTTTGAGTTTGTGTGTATAGTGGATTATGTTGATGGATTTCCATATATTGAACTAACCCTGCATTCCTGGGATAAAGCCTACTTGATCATGATAGATGGTTGTTTTGATATGTTCTTGGATTTGGTTTGCGAGAATTTTATTGAGTGTTTTTATGCCGATATTCATAAGAGAAATTGTTCTAAAGATCTCTTTCTTTGTTGGGTAATTGTGTGCTTTAGATATTAGTGTAATTGTGGCTTCATAAAACAAATTGGGTAATGTTCTTTCTGTTTCTATTTTGTGGAATAGTTTGAAAGAGAATTGGTATTAGGACTTCTTTGAAGATCTGATAGAATCTGCATTAAAACTACCTGATCCTGGACTGTTTTTGGTTGACAGACTTTTAATGACTGTTTCTATTTCTTTAAGGGTTATGGGACTATTTAGATGGTTTATCTGATCCTGATTTAACTTTAATACCTGGTATCTGGCTAGAAAATTGTCCATTTCATACAGATTTTCCAGTTTTGTTCAGTGTAGGCTTTTGTAGTAGGATCTGATAATTTTTTTTTAATTTCCTCAGTTCTGTTGTTATGTCTCCCTTTTCAGTTCTGGTTTTACTAATTTGGATAATAATATCCCAGTGCCCTCTCATTTGTCTGGGTAAGGATTTATCTATCTTGTTGATTTTCTCAAAGAACCAGATCCTGGTTTGGTTGATTCTTTGTATACTTCTTTTTGTTTCTACATGGATAAGTTTGATTATTCCCTGCCATCAACTCCACTTGGGTGTATTTACTTCTTTTTGTTCTAGAACCTTCAGATGTACTGTCAAGCTGCTAGTGTATGCTCTCTCCAGATTCTTTTTGGAGACATTTAGCTATGAGTTTTCCTCTTAGCACTGCTTTCATTGTGTCCCATAACTTTGGGTATGTTGTGCCTTCATTTTCATTGAATTCTAAAAAGTCTTTCGTTTCTTTATTTCTTCCTTCCTTGACCAAGTTATCATTGAGGGGGCGTTGTTTAGCTTCCATGTCTATGTGGGCTTTCTGTTGTTTTTGTTGCTATTGAAGACCAACCTAGGTCTGTGGTGATTTGATAGCATGCATGGGATTATTTCAATCTTTTTGTATCTGTTGAAACCTGTTTTGTGACCAGTTATATGGACAATTTTGGAGAAGGTACCATGAGGTGCTGAAAAGAAGGTATATTCTTTTGATGTAGGATGAAATGTTCTATAGATATCTCTTAAATCCATTTGATTCATAACTTCTGTTAGTTTCACTGTGTCTCTTTTTAGTTTCTGTTTCCATGATCTGTCCATTGATGAGAGTGGGGTGTTGAAGTCTCCCACTATTATTGTGTGAGGTGCAATGTATGCTTTGAGCTTTAGTAAAGTTTCTTTTATGAATGTGGGTGCCCTTGCGTTTGGAGCATAGATGTTCAGAATTGAGAGTTCATGTTGGTGGATTTTTCCTTTGATGAGTATGAAGTGTCCTTCCTTATCTTTTTTGATAACTTTTGGTTGAAATTTGATTTTATTTGATATTAGAATAGCTACTCCAGCTTGTTTTTTGGGACCATTTGCTTGGAAAATTGTTTTCCAGCCCTTTATTCTGAGGTAGTTTTGGTCTTTGACACTGAGGTGTGTTTCCTGTGTGCAGCAAAATGTTGGGTCCTGTTTACATATCCAGTCTGTTAGTCTATGTCTTTTTATTGGGGAATTGAGTCCATTGATGTTAAGAGGCATTAAGGAAAAGTTATTGTTTTCTGTTATTTTTGTTGTTAGAGGTGGAATTATGTTTGTGTGGCTATCTTCTTTTGGGTTCCTTGGAAGAAGATTATTTTCTTGCTTTTTCTAGGGTGTAGTTTTCCTCTTTGTGTTGGAGTTTTCCATCTATTATACTTTGTAGGGCTGGATTTGTGGAAAGATATTGTGTAAATTTGTTTTTGTCATGGAATATCTTGGTTTCTCCAACTATGGTAACTGAGAGTTTTGCTGGTTATAGTAGTCTAGGCTGGCATTTGTACTCTCTTATGGTCTGTATGACATCTGCCCAGGATCTTCTGGATTTTATAGTCTCTGGTGAGAAGTCTGATATAATACTGATAGGTCTGCCTTAGTACGTTACTTGACCTTTTTCCTTTACTGCTTTTAATATTCTTTCTTTGTTTTTGTGCATTTGGTGTTTTGATTATTATGTGATGGGAGGAATTTCTTGTTCTGGTCCAGTCTATTTGGGGTTCTGTAGGTTTCTTGTATGTTCATGGGCATCTCTTTCTTTAGGTTAGGGAAGTTTTCTTCTATAATTTTGTTGAAGATATTTACTGGCCCTTTAAGTTGGGAATCTTCACTCTCTTCTGTACCTATTATCCTTAGGCTTTGTCTTCTCATTGTGTCCTGGATTTCCTGGATGTTTTGGGTCAGGAGCTTTTTGCATTTTGCATTTTTCTTTGACTGTTGCATCAATGTTTTCTATGGTATCTTCTGCACCTGAGATTCTCTCTTCTAGCTCTTGTATTCTGTTGCTGATGCTTGCATCTATGACTCCTGATCTCTTTCCTAGGTTTTCTATCTCCAGGGTAGTCTCCCCTGTGATTTCTTTATTGTTTCTCCTTCCATTTTTAGATCCTGGATGGTTTTGTTCAATTCCTTCTCCTGTTTGGTTGTGTTTTCTTGTAATTCTTTAAGAGATTTTTGTGTTTCTTCCTTAAGGGCTTCTATCTGTTTACCTGTGTTCTCCTGTATTTTTTAAGGGACTTATTTATGTTCTTCTTAAAGTCCTCTATCTTTATCATGAAAAGTTATTTTAAATCTGAATCTTGCTTTTCCAGTGTGATGGGGTATCCAGGACTTAATATGGTGGGAGAAGTGGGTTCTGATGATGCCAAGCAACCTTGGTTTCTGTTGCTTATGTTCTTGTGCTTGCCTCTCTCCATCTGGTTATCTCTAGTGCTACCTGCACTCACTGTCTCTGAACCTGTCCCTCCTGTTATCTTGGTTGTGGCAGAGCTCCTCAGAGTCCAGCTATCTCTGTGATCCTGTGATCCTGTGATCCTATGATCCTGTGATCCTGAGATCCTGGGTGTGTCTGAGCTCCTGGGAGTCAAGCTGCCTCTGGGATCCTGAAATCCTGGTGTGACCAAGCTCCTGAGATCCTGTAATCCTATGATCCTATGATCCTGGGCAAATTAGAGGACCTGGGAGTCGAGCTTCCTCTGGGTGTTGTGGAACTTGGTGCAGAACTAGCACCCACAATCTGCGCAGGGCACTGCCTCAGACCAGAAGGAACCCATGCGACTGGTCAGGCGGGGGTTCCTGCATCCCTGGATTCCTGGGGATCCCAGTTACTCCTGGTTTGGGACGGATGTTGTGGCCTCCTCACCTATGATCCTGGGCAGGCGTGTTAGAGTTCCTGGGAATCTAGCTTCCTCTGGGTGTTGTGGGATTGGGTGCAGAGCAGCCCAAGGTCTGCTCAGGGCACCAGCTCTGACCAGAAGTTTTAAAGTTATTTGTGTAAGTACTCCATCTGAAGTTCATCTTCCTGTAAATAAACAAAGACATGGACTCTAATTAGTGGCCACTGTTAGTCAGTTAGCTGGACTATCCTTAGCACCTGTGGTCTGGAGCGCTCACTCCACAGGGGCCTTGAGAAAACTGCACAGCCAGCATAGCTGATGCTGTCTGAAGGGCAGGCTCAACCGGGCCTGTTTCAAACATTTGAGCCAGACTTGTTATCACCAGCCCTTGAACCCTAGGAGACCCACAAAAACTCAGATCTTTTTCACTTGCAACCGTTTTTAACCTGAACAATTTCAATGATCTCAAAGGTATATATGTACATTAAACAGATTCATAAATGTTTATGGTAATAAATCATAATGAATTTTACTTTTTAAGAAAATCTTAGGTATCTTTATAATTTCATCCTTTATCAAAGATGAGAGCAAATTTACATTCTAATGAGATGGATGGGGTTGTTTATTTTTACATAAAACAAATCTTGGCTGAAAATTTGATACCATGGAAGGTAGAACACTGTCACTGTTTTTCATAATTGATCAATATTTTAATTTTATAATTGTCAATACTGAGAATGCAGCTTTGCATAAATACAAAGAGTGTTTAGAGCTCTCTCAGAAATGGTTGGAAGTTCTGCTCTAATCCCAAACCAACACTCATTTAACAAATTTTTTTGTGAAACTTAAGTATGCAGCTCAAATAGCAATTTTTGAAATCAAACATTCTAACACAATACAAACCTAAACATATACTAATTTGTTCCTTACGTGCTGAGGGATGCTGGGAGAAAAATATTAAAATTCTTCATTTTCTGTAATTAAATCATTCATTTTTATAGCAACAGAAAAATCTGCTGTAGACTTAAGAACACTGCAGTGCACAATATTCCCATCTTCCATCCTGAGGCAAGGTGGGCGGTTTGTGGGCTGTATGTAGGTTTCATGGGATATACAGGGCGCCATGCATGCGTGCGTTATGATTGGAACCAAGGCTGTCCCACTGAAGTCAGGCAACACAACACTGGCAAGTCCTATCTGGCAGAATCACCTTTGATTCATTTTGTTTTGATTTTGAATTGGTTGTTGGGCTTTCAGAAACCTCAGGAAATGAGTGGGGGTGGGGGGCGGGGAGTGTAGAGTGTGTGGCTTGAGAATGTGTGGAATACATGTATGTACACCACATGTATACAAGAACATATAGATGTCAACAGTGGTGTCAGATCTCCTGGAACTGGAATTGCAGATACTTGGAAGCTACCATGTGCATGCTGGAAACCAAACCCAGGTCCTCTACAAAAAGAGAAAGTGCTCTTCACTGCTCAGCATCTTTCCAGCCCCCTTCAGAAACCTTTTACTCCTGTCAAAATTTTCACAACCTCCACATTTTGTATCATGTCACTTGGGGTCATGACCCAGAGCTTAAGACCCTGGGATCTGTTCGGTTGGAACCTGTTGCAGGCCTTGTGCATTGTGCCATAGTCTCTGAGTTCATATGTGCATCAGTCTTGTGCCTAGAAGATGATGTTTCCTTGGAATTGTCCATCATCACCCCTGGCTCCTACAATCTTCTACCTTCTCTTCTGCATAGAACCCTGAAGGAAGGGGGTTAAAGAAGCCATTCCATTTAGAACTGAGTGCTCCAACATCTCTCCCTCTTGGCACATTGTCCCGTTGTGTGGGTCTCTGTGGTAATTACCATCCACTGCAAGAAGAAGCTTCTCTGATGAGTGGTCACTGTTCTATGTGTACAGCAATGTCATTAGGAGTCATTTTATTGCTGTGTTTCTTTACAGCAGAATACTGTTCCAGAATAGTGGTAGGTTTCCCCTCGGGTCCATGATCCAACTTGTCTCAGGTTATTGGACACTTTGGCAGTGTCAGATATGGGTGTCATCTTATCGAGTACACCAAGGGACTGGTGTTCAATACCAAGGCTGTGGTTGGTACACACACAAGCAAATGACTGTGATTGATCCAGACACCCCTTCTTGGATGACATAGGGAGGTTGTTCATGCTCACTTGGTGAGCTGCCTGGGAGAGCCTCTCCTGGGCTGCCTCCCCTGGTGTTGCAGCGTTAGGTTCCACCAGAGTGTGCTTTCCTTGGTAGTGTGAACTGAGGGGGTATCACAGAGAAAGAAGCAGCAGGAGGCATGGCAGCAAGGGCTGAGGCCACAAAAGCTGGGCAGCCTGAAGGCTGAGCTGGAAGGGCCTGGGGAAGGAAGAAGGGCAGCTCTATTCATTTCTTCCCTTGTCACTGGGACAAAATGCCTAACAGAAGCAATTTAGTGGAGAAGATTTTATTTCCTGCCCACAGACTCGTGGCAGTAAAGGTGTGTGGCTTTCAGATGGCTGGGGCAGCAGACGGCTTGCTCACATCTCAGCCAGTCAGGACACAATGAGACTCTGGCTGGAACTCAGCCTGTAACCATAAGCCCTGTCCACACAGCCCTGTGTCATCCAGCAACACATCCCTAGACTGTGCCGGGACCCGGGAACCAGATATTCAAATACACAAGCCCGTGGGGACATTCAGTAGAAAGTAGAGAGGCAACAAGAGAAGGCAGAGAGTGGAGACTTAAGTATAGAAGGCAGTAAGGAACCAGAAACATAAACTGCAGCCCTAGTCACCAGAGGGACTCCAGAGAACTATAGGACCAAGGGTCTCAGGCTCCACACTGAACTATCACGGTGCCCAGTAGTAAGGACTAGAAAACCTCAAATGACATCCAGACCTGTAAAGAGCTGTTACAAAGACCTCTGCCATAGGCTGAGGAATCCTAACACCCACCACTGCCCTAGGCTGCACAGCCTCTGGGATGCTTGTTATGTTAAGGGATCCAGTACTGATGCCGGCAGGAGAAATGTAACACTAGGGGGCGCCACCTGCTGATGCTCCCACTTGCCTAACTGCAGCCACTTTCTTCTACTGGTCTCGGGATAGAGCTGCTTGCCTATTCATGAGGTCTGTCTGAGTAGAGCATAAGGAACCCAGGCAGTTGATGGAGATGCTCTGATTACTATTGGATTTGAGGTAAGCTCTCACTAGGCAGTGATGGCTGATCTTGCCGTGAGCTTAACTACATCTGAGATCAATAAACACCCAAGCTGCTGAGCGGTCCGATGACAGATTTCCCTGATCGTAATATCTGAAGCAGGAAGATCCACCCTAATCTGGCCCAGCCCTTCTGGTGGCAACCAGATAAAAGGACCCATAGGAAGGAAAGTTTGCTTTTCACATGCTTACCCCAACTCTCTCTGGCAAGTCCCTGTCCTGCCATTGGGGCATCTGTTTGCTGGTTTTAAAACTAACTTCTTTGAGATTCCTAGCTGGACTGAAGAGCACCAGCTCTCTAGGAGTCCTCTAGGACTCCAGCACCAGATTTGGACTGCTCAGACATCCAAAGTCATGGCTGAACATCTACTGGACAATTGGCCTTTGTGTCCAGACACAGCCACTGTTGGACTGCTCAGACCACAGTCAGTTAGCTACTCTAATACATCCCCACCTAACATATCTCTAGCCCATCTGTCTGTCTGTCATCTTTCTTCATTTCATCAATTCTGTTCCTTCAGAGAACCATGACTCATACAGAAGCCGAGGCTGGACTTAAAATCACTGAGTACCAAGAATGAACTTGACTTCCAGATCCTCCTGCTTCTACCTCCCAAGTGCTGGACTACCATGTCCCACCATGTTGACTTAGTGGTTTGCTCTTTACTGTCTGCCCCAGCCCCTTTACCCTGTTAACTCTGAGAGGGAGGGACTAGATCATCATTAGGCCCACAGGTCTAGCCATAGAGTCTAGCACAGTGCCTGACTTACAGCAGGACAGCTGTGAAGTTTACTGAGTGATTTACTGGAATTGCAAATCAACAGTGTATCCAGTAGTGACATCAGGTGACTTCGCTTCCCCTCCCATCCTTATATAAAAAGGTCAGGATCCAGAATCCTTCCCCTCCTTATCTTGCTTATGCAGAACAAAGCAGGCAGGTGGCACACAGACATATGTTTAGGAGCTGCCTCTCACCCCCACCCCGTCCAGGGCCTGTGCGATCCATATAATGCCTTTACTTCTCAGACACTTAGTGACTAGCCAGGGTCATGGTAGGACACAGGCTTAATGACAGAGCCTGAGTTCAGGAGCCAGATCTCTTAGGAGAGCCGAGACTGAGGGACCTGGCTGGAGAGACAGCTTCACGGAGAGGGACACATAGTGCTGACACAGTGTAGGCTGGCCCTGGAGTCCCAAGAGGCCATCCCAAGCCAAGCAGAGACAGAGCAGCTGGGCACATTGGGGAATGCAAGCGTGGACAGCAGTGAGAGAGGACTTAATGCCTGCAGAGTAAGCAGGGCCCGATGGCCAAGGCCTCTCACTGCTGTGCGATCTCCAGAAGACAAATGGGAACCTAACATAATGCCATGGAGGAGAAGGACAGTGGCCCTGTGGGCTGAACAGGGTCAGGGTTGGAGAAAGTAAGGACAGAAGGTGACAGAATGAGAGGGATGGTCCCATTCTTCTTATTATGTCTGTCCCATCTCTAGTCTCTGCTGTGGTTTGTATATGCAGTGTCCCCCCACCCCAAGGCTCATGTTTCTGTTCAAGTTCCTCCTCTCTGCCTGTAGAGGTGCCACTGGCCTGCGATTGCCACCATGGTGAGCTTGGGGAAAACAAGGAGGCAGCTTCAGTGAGACCTCACCCCAGGTCTCACAGCACAAGGACTGAGCACCTCAGACACCGTGAGCCAAAATAAACATCTCCGTGAAGTTGATTATTTTAGGTGTTTTGTCGGTTACAGTCACAAAAAGCCAACACCATCTGTTGAACCGTGTCTACCAGAGCTGTCTGCTTGTCACAGTTTCTATGTTACTGATGGAATCCACATGGCTGTCTTTCAAAACCACGAGTTTCTACTTCGTCCCGTTTGTTTACTTGTTCCTCACAATCACGTTGTGTGGTCCCCGCCGCCCCCATTTCTCATGTTGCATTGATAGCTTGTTTTCTTCAGTAACATAAACACCCACTGGCAATAGCAAGCGTTTACCAGTTTCTCTTATTCAGACTCGTTCAGTGCATGAAAGTGTGTGGAGGACAAACGCAACTGTGAGTCAAGGGTCATCCCAACTCTGGAAAAATACAAACCATTGTCCGTGTGTGGTGAGCATCATCCCAGCTGTCCGTGCAAGCCTTTAAATAGCAGAAGGAGACAAAGGACTATAACCTTGATGGCGAGTGTCATCAGCCTCACAGGACTTAGAGTCACATGGGAGACAATCCTCCAAGCTTGTCTATGAGGAGGCTTCTAAATCAGGACAGCCAGGGTAGGCAGACACACCTCCACTGTGGGAATCTTTCATGGTGTGGCAGACATACCTCCACTGTGGGAATTGCTCTTTCATGGTGCAGGATCCTAGACTGAACAAAACGGAGAAAGTGAGCCGCGCGCCAGCACGTGTGTCTTCTGTGTTCCTGACTGTGGACACGATGTGAGCAGCTGCCTCACACTCCTGCCGTGGTGCCTTACACCCTCAAACTGTGAGCCGAAAGGAATACCTTCCTTCCGTAAGTTGCTTGTGCTGGATATTTGATCACAGCTATGACAAAAAGTAAATACATTTTTTTTCAAATGTGGTCACACTGATTCGAAAAGAGCATAAATAGAATTTGAATCTTAAAAATCTAAGATGAAATGAGGCCAAGAAACAAGGGAAAAGGTTAAGGGTCCTAAACTCCCCTCCGTGGGTATGTCTCCAATGACTTAACTTCTTCCCATCAGGTCCCAGTCCTAAAGGTTTCACCATCCCTCATTAGTGCTATAGGCTGAGGAACGAGCCTCCAGGACCTAGCCTTTGAGGCACACTGAAGCTGGAAACTGTAACCATCTTCCTTTCCGTTCCTTCAGAGTCCTTTTCTTCTGTATATGCCTCTTAGGATGGATATGGCCTAATTAATCCCATATTATCCCTTGTAATTCTTAATTAGTTGAAAAGAAATATATTAAAATCGGACTGTAGAGCCAAGAATACTCTGTGCACAAGCAGATGGGGGTTGCCGGGAGCCAGCAAGGAGTCACAGGATGTGGGTGTGCTGGGGACTCGAGCAATGGGTTACAAGGGATTTTTAATGCATAATAAAGGTACTTGGGAGTTGTTTTTCTTGATTGGTGATAAACTCATTGAATATAAGGAAATCTATTTAATTGCACATTGTAAAGCCATGAGCCGTGAGATATGAGAATTATAGCTTCAATCTTTAGAAAAGAGTAAGGAAACAAAACAAGAATAGGGTGCAAAAAATAAGTGATTAATAAAACCCCAAAAGACTCACACAGTTTGAAGTACTGTCGTCAAAATCCATTTCTATGTCTTTGTAATATTTGGGAAAGCAGTAAACGTATGCTTCTATTGTATATATACAGCTATGCAAGTGTCTTTGTCTAAGAAAATTTCTTGGAGTGGTAGAGATGGCTCAGTGGTTAAGTGTACGTTTCTGGCAGATGACCCAGGTTTGGTTCCAGCACCCACATAATAGCTCATAACCATATGTCCACGTCCCAGGGGATCCCATGCCTTCTTCTGGCCTCTGATAGCACCAGGCATACACGTGGTAAGCATACATGTATGTGGGCAAAACACTTATATACATAAAATAAAATTTAAAAAATTTTAAAAGGCAATGTTCTCTAATATGAAACAATAAGGTTTTTTAAAAAAGTCAGAAAACAAGAAAGTAAAGAAAGGAAGAAAAATCAATCCAAAGGCCAAAGTATCTAAGGGAGCCCCAGAGGCAGAGAATAATTTGCAGAGATAAAAAACACACTGGCCTTCATTTTTAATAATTGCCTTTTAAAAGTCATTTTTTAAAATTTTCATATGTAGGAGCATTTTGCTTGTATATATGTCTGTGTACCACTTGCACGTCTGGTACAGACAGAAGCCAGGAAAAGGCATCAGATCCCCTGGAACTGGAGTTAAAGATGGTTATGACCTGAAATGTGGGTGACGGTAACTGAACCTGGGTCCTCTGCAAGAATAAGTACAACTCACTCAACTGATGAGCCATCTCTCCTCTCTCCGGCCCCTCATTTCTTTAAATGTAGTTCAGCTTGGTCTAGAGCCTGCTATGGGGTTCAGGTTTTCCTGCTTTAGCCTCACAGCTCTGGGATCAAAGGCATGCATCACCTTGTACAAGTAAAACAAATTCCCTACCACTGAGCTACACCCCAAACCCTAGACCTTCAGCTTAAATGCAGCCCTACCACAAGGGGCAACGATAACTCAAGTCATTTCAGCACAAAATGTCAGCCTATCAGGGGGATCAGAACCCTCCTGAAACCTTCTAACGCGTGTGCGAGCCAGAAGCGGGCACTCTGCCGCACACACTCACTAACTCTGGGAGCTAGAGGAAGTCAGAGCACTGCCCCCAGATCCCTGAGCGACAACAGTTCTAAACATAGGCACCCAGAGCAAGCCAATGCTAAGAGGTAAATAGAGACATTCTCAGAAACAGGATTCAGTGTGACCATGCACTCATTTCCCAGGAAGTCGGTTGAGGCTGTTTATCAGCACAGTAGCAAGTTGTTCCTGGAGGACGGGTTCTAGGGAGAAGCTGCAGGCCACCCCTGGGGAAATATGAGTGGAGGTCTTAGATGACAGTCAAGAAGAAGTCACAGGGGCTGAATCTCAACCTCTGCCCATGTTCACAGCTGCGTCTTCTTGATTTAGTGGGTCTCCCAAGGTGAATGCTCCCTCTGCTGTCTCTCCGGGTCTGCAGAGACTCCTGGATAGCAGATGGCTCCGGAAGACAGGGAAACAACCAGAGACACAGCTTCGCAGCTGAATGAGCTTAAGTCCAGTAGTGGAAGGCTATGACAGGTATGCTGGTTAGCCATCGCTGCATCACCGAGCAGTGACACTGGGTATCCACCATGCAGCATCACTTCTGAGTGCCCGGTGCTTCTACTTAGCCGGACTCTGCCTGGTCTCATGTATCAACAGCATGCAGTGTCTAGCAGCCGTGTGGGGTGGCTGTGCTTAGATGGGCTCTAACATGTCTGGAGACTTGACCAGGACAACTGCAATGACTCTCTTGGCTCCAGGTGTCCTCTTGCCCTACCAGTCCTTCCCAGAGACCCAGGAGAAAGAAAGCATGCAGTCTTTTGAGACCTCCCTTTAAAATTAGACTTCATTACTTCTGCCACATTCTGTGGACCACACTATGTCCCAAGGCCAACCCAGGTCTATTCAGGAGGTAGGAGACACCCCATGGAGTGTCCTGGGAGTTGCTACCGAGTCACAGTGCTTGGAGACATAGGTATAGGGAGGGCAGCAAATTGGGGCTACTTTTGCATTCCTTCTGCTATGAACAAAGCCATTTCTTTTTTTGTTTTTCTTCTTTGTAAAGTAGCACAAAGTCTCCCTCCCTAATTCCACATGAGAGCTCTGCTCTCCCATCCCCACAGGACTTAGGTGTACATGGACCATTTTATGCTGTTTGCGATGTTATGTTCCACAGGCAGAGAGGCCTTTGGGTGGTTCCAGCAGGGCTCCCTGAGCTAACAGATGCCTCCAGAGTAAATCCAGTTCATCACCCACTGGAGCAGAGCATTGTAGGAGAAGACACCCTCCGGCTGTGATGCATGGAAGCCATAGGGTTCAGACTGAGACTCTCCAGGGGGACAGGAGCCCCTGCCCTTCCTTTCCTGCTGAAGTCGATCCTTCCAGAAACCAGCCACCGAGGTGCAGAGGGTAATGGAAGTGCCTACTCAAGCGGAAACATAGAATGATGCCAGCTGCTCCCCTGTCTATGAAAGGAGACCTTAAGTCACCTTGGAACAGATTCGCCTTATTATCGCTGGAGTCCCCTTAAGTTGTATAAATGAGGGCATCTCAGCCCTGCTGTTTTGAGAAAAGGTGCAGAGAGAAGCTTGTTGTCTTTGGTCTGGAATGCCTGCCTATCCAGTGTCCTTAACAAACAAATCCAGGCAAAAGGCCATGGTAAATCTGTACAAGTACCAAGAGCCTTCGGGGGAGAAAACAGCTTTGGATTCTGAGCCCGAGTTCTTCATAGAAGCCTAAGGGCTATGTGGGTTACCTGAGGCTTGGAACAGGAGCAGGTGGACAGACTCAGAGACAGAGAATCTGGGTCACATGTAGTATACCCCTTCAACGACAACCCCAAGTGTTTCTGCTGAGCCTGGCTTAGGCCATGCATACAGCAAGAATTCATAGAAAGGGCTGGTAACTCGGGTGCTGGGAACAACTTTTAATGACCAGGGTATAACTCAGTGGCAGAATGCTTGCTTAGCATTTTCAAGGCCCTGAGTTCAATCCCTATGCCACATCAAATGTTATTGCACTAGGCAGGAAAGACTGCAAGCCTGACATTCAGGATTTGTATCAACCAGAGCCAATAAGGACAAGGAGATAGCCCTCTGCATGGGTGACTTCTCTTAGCTCCTGGCACTTAAAAGTCATCACACAATTCAGCTGGACTCACTTGGAAGACCACAGGGCTTCACTTCTGCATTTCTGGTAGACAGATCCTTCTCTGCTGTAGCCCGTGTTCTCTCTCTGCGTCCTCATTGCAGGACACGGGGCCTGGCTTTGACAGAGGGATCTAGTGTGGATTCAGTGCACTGTGAAGCATCCTCAAAAAGCTCATTTCCACTTCCAGTGAGAAGCCAGGCAGGGATGAGCTTTGGGAAGCAGTATTTGTAAGCTTTGTAACCCCCTTGGCTAGACAAGAGGTGCCTCCCCTCAGGTTGATCTCAAAATTGCCTTACCAAGACACAGTTCTCCAGATAACCACTTGGTGGCGCCAAAGCTTCTTATGACGCAGACAAAATAGCAAGGTGGCCCTGTTACAAGGATACTTGTGAGGCTGGCTGCCTGCTGGCTTCAGCACGCGACAGGGAAGTGGTCACGTGCCTTTAGTCCAGTAAAAACCAACACCCAGGCGTGGTCAGTGCAAGCAGCCAGAGCAGCTCCCTGGGGAGCTGTGTTCCAGTTCAGTTGACTCCACCTCTCTGAGTCTTGACTTCCTCTAGAATACAGTGGGGAGGGTGACATGGGTTACTGGGGTAGGTAAGCGAGCCGAGCCCTGTGAACTACAGAGGTTGGAGCCTGCATGGGATGAAATGAAAGAGGCCATCCTGGCTGGGCTGCTGAGACCCACCCATGATGCGGCTGGGTAAATAGCTAGAAGAATATTCCTGTAGTGGGTTCCTTGGCTTTAGGGTGCTCAGCATGTAGCACCCATGCACGAACTTATTGAACTCACTGAGCTGCTGTGCTCACTCTTATGGAGCAGGCAAGGAAACTGAGGCTCAAAGAAGTTGTGAATTTGGTGTTGAGTGGCCAACGTGGAGGCAGAAATTAGAGTGAGGAGAGACTATGAAGAGCAACACCATGAGAGAAGGCAGGAAAGGAGCAGGAGACCCACCACTGTGCCGATGGCCAGCTGGTGAAGTCCCTCTCCTCTGAATGGAATCTGAGCAGGTGAGGTGCTCCCCCCCTTGAGCATCAGAGACACAGGGCCTGGGTTAGCAGAGCCAGAGGCTGTAACTCAAGCCTTGAGAACAGAGGCCCAGATGCTTCCGGCTGCATTAGAGACTTGGGGCTCCAGGTGCTTAGGCTATAGGCCCACTGCCTTGGGCCTTAATCCCCAGCACTGGCCAGCTGTTCTTGGCACTTAGCTTCCAACACTAATGATTGGCAGCAGCAAGCATCTGCAGCTAGGGGCCTTGAGTGGTGGGGACCCTCTGGTCCCCACACCTCCTAGACCAAGATGACAGGACCTCCAGCCCGTGGGACTTGGCAGCTCCTTTGGATCTTCCAATGAACAGAGCCTGAAGTTCCTTGCCTTCAACTTTTCTCAGCCTTCCCTCCCTGACCTTCCGTGTCTCCCAAGTATCTTGGGTCACCTTCTCATTCTGTTGGTGCTTCCTAACCAGGTCTGCTAATGATAAACATCATAAGTAAGCAAGAAAAAGCCTTTGGGGAGTCTTCAGAGAATACAATGTCTCAACACCAGACCCCAGCACAGGAAACTGTTTACAAACTGACTCCAAAAATGAGCTCAACCATCTGCTCATATTGCCCAGAGAGGGTGTCGCAAGGGACCACTGCACAGCCATCACATGAGCCGCTAGGGGAGAGCTCCCTATCAGCCTGTTAGAGATCACCAGGGCTCGGGATGGCAGAAAGGTCTCCTGGGACTGTGGAAGCAGTGGCGGCTGGGACAGTGCCTTCTGAGCTGAGCTCTGCTGCAACCAGGAGCTGTGGAATCTTGAAAGCAATGGGATTCTCTTGGAGGCAGCCTGGAGGGTCTTCAGGCTGAGAGTTCTCCACTACAGGAAGCCAAGAACACGGAAAAGGTTTAACAGCTGGCCCCTGACATCTTAGCTCACTTACGTTAAAAATAAATATTAAAAGTGGTGCTTAGACTAAAGTCCTACCGTTGATATTAACAGTCCTTTACCAGTGCTCACAATGTTGCTCTAGCCAAATGCTCATGGCAGAGGAGGGTCACTTTACATGTTTGACCTGCACGGAGTTGGGGGACAATATGGGACCCTTTCCAGCTCACAGCCCCTGCCCTAGTTCAAATGAAAGACAGTAGTGGAAAGACTGATCCTAGCAACCCGAGGGATGCTGTTTGCATGGTTTCTGCCTCAGCTCCCTCTTCCGTCTGCATGCTGCCACTATTGGTGGGTGTGTCCTTCCAAGCTGCACAGAAGAGCTATCTACAGAGAGTCCACAGGAGACGAGCAGATGACGCACAGCTGAGCTATGGAATGGACCTCGGACTCCATCAACAGGGGTGTGGTCACAGAAAATGTGGGCGTAAACACACAGTGGAGTTTTCCTCAGCCAAATGGTGTTTGTAGGAAAGTGGATGCAACTGGACACTATCATTTAAAGCAAATTCACTCAGTCTCAAAAAGACAAATATCAAGTTTTCCCTACCCTGGTGGGTTCTACGTATAAAATCTACAGACACGTAAAATCACATATGAAAGTAGACATGAAACTGTCTACTCGAAGAAAGGGGGCTGATGGGAGAGGGAGTAAGTTCAAAGTGCACATATACTTGTGAGAAGATAGCCTCATGTAACACTGAATACAATAATAAATAGATAAATAATTTTTGTCTTTTTTGGGTTTTTTTTTTTTTTTTTTTTTTTTTTTTTTTTTTGGTTTTTGGTTTTTGGTTTTTCGAGACAGGGTTTCTCTGTATAGCCTGGCTGTCCTGGAATTCGCTCTGTAGACCAGACTGGCCTTGAACTCAGAAATCTGCCTGCCTCTGTTTCCCAAGTGCTGGGATTAAAGGCGTGCACCACCACTGCCCAACTGATAATAAAATTTTAAATAGGGGCTGGAGAGATGGCTCGGAGGTTAAGGGTGCTTGCAGAGGACTCGAGTTCAGTTCCCAGCACCTACATTAGGTAGTTCATCCCCTCCTGTAACCCCAGTTCCAGGGGATCCAATACCTTCTTTAGGCCTCTGATGGCACTGCACACATATGGTACATAGGCAAAACCACCCACACATGTAAAATAAATATATCTAAAAAAGCAATAAATTTATTTAAAAAGCAATATCCTTAACTGAGTCTGAGTAGCAGAAAAGACAAGCGCTTTTGCTTCAAGGAGTAAATGCTTCGAGTCTAGGGTCTAAAGCAGATTCTAGAACTTAATAGAGGCTAAGGCTGGGGCTGGAAAATTATCTGTAAATGATAGCATATGCAGTGAGCAGACATGTGCAAATGGCTACACAGATGTACCAATTTCACATAATGAATAAAATAAAGACACCGTGATCCCGACAGTGTCTTTGAGACTGTATCCCTCTTGTTTCTGCCCAAGTGGCTTTCAGGCTGTGACAGAGCGAAGCAAAGCTGTCTCATTTTATGGAGATGACTGTCTCAGGGACACAGCCTGGAAGGGACAGAGCTGACTGCTGACCTGAGCAAGATAACTCATGGTTCCTTCACAGCCTGCCTCCTCCTTCCCTTCTCCTCCCATCCCCTGAATAATGGCTCCATCATCATGGCCCAGCACGCTGGCCTCTCAGATCTGCTTCTTACTTGCAGGAATCATTTTTGCCTACAAGAATTTATTCAGTGTCTCCATGGCAGAAGTACTGTCTACTGGTAAAGACATAGAGTGATAGTTACTGGCCCTGAAACTGCCTTCCACAGAAGCCAGTATCTAGAGACAGCCAGAAATTGAGAGCAACTTAGGAGACCACTAATTGTCTGTTATTAAAGTCCGGGTGGCGTTGTTTATGCGTATTTCTTGAGTTATTTGTGCTTCTTGTCCTGAGACACGATGTATGGAGCAGGTGAGGAGAATTCGCTGAGAGACTGGAAGGTGTTTCCTGCCTGCCCTCGTCCTTTTTCTTCTTTTTAAACAGCTATAGGAATTAGTGTCTAAATAAAATCAACCAACAGGAAAGTGAGCACACTGCTACTTTATCATCTGACAGATGATAGTAACGGACCGCAAACCCGGAGCACAGAAAACCTATAAAACGGGCCTCAAAGCACAGTGCTTTTGTCAAGTTAGAATGAAGGATGTTCTGGGCTCCGAGGGAGTCTAGCAGCCAGGAGAGAGGGAGAGTTCCTTGGGTCTTGTGAGGAGGATGTTTATAGCCAGCAAGGCTGACAATCTGAGTTTCAGAGATGTCGAAGCTGGGCCCAGAGCCCAGCTGGAGGTTGCTTCGCGTCTAAGCTGCGTGGGGTTTTGATAGCCCTGTGCTCGCCAGGTGTCACTGGAACACATGACTCAAGGCTTCCTTCTTTCCGTCCCCCTCCCTCCTTTCCTTCGGACAGCTGGACAACTAGGGATTGCCTTGCTAAAGGCAAAATGAAGAAGACTGGGACGTCTGAAAAGTGGGCGTCTGTGTCTGGTCCAGCCCCACGTGCTGACGCACAGACTCCCAAGGTTCAGCAAGGTTAGCACGGAACACTGTCCAGGGCTCACTCACCAGGGTCCGTATCAGATCTTTACCAGCCTTGCTTTCCCTATCAACCACTTCTGCGCTGGGCAACTGATCTCATTTCCTGAGTTAACCATTAGCACATCCTAGAGACTCTGACACATCTTGACTCTCTCCTCTTCCTCTGCCTTCCACCAGGGAGGATACCTCTACCTTGCTTACCTCACCAAGCCAACCTGTCCTGAAGCGCCTGGAACAGGGAATTAGAGGAGGGTTGGAAGGAGTGTAGTAAGGTTACGGCCCTTAGACACAGTCCTGTGGGCACCCCTGCTCAGCCCGAGTAGCTGTAGATGCTGCTAGCTGCTCGGATCTGTTTGCAAATCTATGAGCTGGTTTGAGAATCTGAGCATTCGTCTTTCTAGTGCCACTGTGGAACAGCTGCCAGAGTCAGTCAACAGGGACATGTCGCTCAGGAATCAGACCTAATATAAAGAGCAGGAATCTTGAATTCAAATAACGAATGTCTGCAGAACGCTGCCCAAGGATACTGACTTCATAAAAATACAAATAGAAAAATCTTGATTCCTTAACTAGGAAAGTGGCTTAGCAGGCAGGCTGAGAAGTGGAATGAATATAGCCAGGGATCAAGCTGGTGACTTGACAATTTGCTGAGGAATTATGCCAAAACAGAACAGAACATGGAGGCGCTGGAGAGAGATGGCTCAGTGGTTACAGCACGGGCTGATCTTGGTCCCCAGCATCCATCCGCATGGCGGCTCACAACCATTTGTAACTCCAGTTCCAGGGAATCTGATGTCCTCTTCTGGTCTTTGCAGGTAGCAGGGTTGGTGCACACACATACACACGCACACACACACACACACTTATGCAGGCAAAACATACATATAAATCTTTAAAAAGAAAAAAGGATGAAGAAATACAAACATGAGCGGGGCAGAGTGTTTACCCAGCATGTGTACGGCTCTGGGCTCTATAACAGGGCCACAGACAACAACCTAGTAATAAGAAAAGGGCTGGCACACACCTGTAATCCTAGGACTTAAGAGGCTGGATAAGGATGATCTCATGAGCTCAGACATTTGATGCCAACCTGGGTAACATATTGAGGTCCCATGTCTAAAACGGGGGGAAAGAGCATAGGAGAGAGGGAAAATGGAAAATATCGGGACGATGAGTTCTAGAAAGAGAGAAGAAAGAAAATTATTGCCCAAGAAATTGTAAAAGCAATTTCTTTCCAACACAAGAAGGTGTGAGTTCTGGGACTGACAGGATCCTCAGGGCAGTATCCTCAGAGTTCAGGGTGAAAATCACTTGGAACCTGTAATTACAGACTCAGCCCATTATAAAGCCCATTATCACTCAGAATAAAGACCTTTCAGGCATGAAAGTAGCCTAACATTTTTGTGCTCACACATACTTCCCTAAAATAGATAATAGAAGGCTTCTAAAGCAAGAAGAAATGTGGGATGCAAGAAACACTGGTGACCAAACACAGCAGCAAAAATTGTCAGAAGTGTGGAGGGGCTGGGGGTTAGTTCAGAAGTAGAGCACGTAGCATGCAGGAAGCCCTGGGTTCAAACCCCAGGACTGGGGGGAAAAACTTGAGTGTTAGTATTTTAAGACTTATCTTTAATTATGTGGATGAATGTGTGTGCATAGAAGTACAGTGGCCTTGGAAGTCAGGAGAGGGTGTGAGATTCTCTGGAGCTAGAGTTATGAGGTACCGGATGTAGTTGCTGGAAAGTGAACTCATTCCTTTGGAAGAGCAGCTAGTAGTCTGAAATGCTGGACCATCACTTCAGCCCAAGTGTTAATTATTTAAAAGTATGAAGTTTTAAGCAGTAGTGTAGGCACTGACTAGGAAAACTAGTAGTACCACTAATGCTAACCGCATGTATACTCCTCCACCTAGCAAGTCTCCTGGGTGTGGCTCCAAAAGGAGTGCACAGATGCCTGCACCCAAAGGGTAGAGTCTAAAATATCAGTTACAATACCCGCAGTCAGATAACCGCATGTGTTCATCAGCAGTACACCAGAAAATCCATTGAACAGTCAGAGCAGAGACCACCACCCACAGCCATCCAAGTGGAGCTGCCTCACATATGTAGAGGAAGTAAGAGTGTGCTCTCTGATTCTTGGACCAACACAGCCACAGAATTGCTTCAAATATAAGCTTATCTGTTTAAAAAGGGCAAACCTCCTGAAAATTTGATATACTAAACTGTAATAAAAGGGACAACGAGACAGCTAAGAAGCATAGTAAATGCTGGAGATATGGCTTAGGAGCAGTAGAGCACTTGCCTGGGATGTACAAATTGCTAGGTTGATCCCTGGCATCACATAAAACAAATACATTAAGTAAATTAAAAGCACAGTAAATAGAAAACGGAAGTCTCATGAACAATTTCAATAATATCAGCCATTACAATATATATGAATGAACTAAATTTGTTAATTTTAAAAAAAGATGTTGTTTGAATAAAAATACATCTAGTTACATATATTTGAGCTGGGGCACATCTACCAAAGCTGAAGAGAAAAATGACAAGAAAGTGATGAAGACTAATAAAAACAAAGAGCAGGTATAAATAGAATATAAAATAGAGGGAAGTACTAATGCTTATTCAGGGGACAAGGGTGTTTGTCTGAAACATTGCTTAAGGATCTATATTTCTTCAGTTTGGACTTATTTCCTGCCCCCCTGCATGCTCTGTATACATAGAGACCTACATTTCATTTTTATCTTTCTTATTTTTATTTTGGGGAGAGGTGTGCTGATTAGTTTTAACTGTGAACTTAATAAAATCTAGAGCCACCTGGGAAGAGTCTTAAATGAGGAATTAATCTAAGTCAAATTGGTCTGTAAGCATGCTTTTCAGGGACTGTCTCAACTGGTAATTAATAAAGGAAGACCCAGCTCACTGTGGGTGGTACCATTCCCTAGGCAGGGTCTCCTGATATAAGAGAGGAGAGAGATAGCTGAGAGAAAGCAAGATTTTTGTGTTCATCCTCTTTGCTCCTGACTGTAGATGTGATGTCACTAGCTGATTGAGTTTCTGCTTTGACATCCCCCCAAAAAATGGACTGCAACTTGGAACTGTAAGCCAAATAAACTCTTTCCCCTCCATGCTGCTTTCTGCTGAGAGTACTTATCGAAACAATAGAAATAAAACTAGAACATGATGGTTTGAGACAGGGTCTCATGTAGCCCAGGCTGGTCTTGAATCCCAATCCTCTAGCCTCTGCCTTCTGCCTTCTGAATGCTTCGATTATATGTGAGCCCCTTCTGACTTGTTCATCTTTACTGGAATTGCCTCTTCTTCCTATGGTCACCGAAGTCGTGGGACCTTTCTGTCTTTTTCTTTAGTTTTACATATTTGATACCTTCTTTGTGCCAAGAGATTTCTATGAAAATGAGCACTCTCCTTTTTGTGTTTTCTTGTCTTTTTTCTTTATTCCAACTAAGAGAAAAAAGAAAACAACACAATTTTTAAATGTCTTTAATTGAATGCATTTCTTGGTCTTAATTTTAACTTGTCAAACAGATCATTTTACAGTATTGTCTTTTAAGGTAAGTTTTGATTGGTTTATTTTTTTAAGAATTGGCAAACTTAGTTCTGCAGCATACTGAAAGACATTTTAGAAATGCAAGTGTGTTCTAAATTTTAGAAAAATCTACCAACTTAAATCACTCTTTTACTAGAGTCCAAGAAGAACTACATAATTTCTTTGGAATACAAAAATATCTTAGAAAATATTCATATATATATATTCATATTTTCTGAAAAGCTTCAAACAACTCACTTAGTAAAATGGTTGGAATCTAGACCATGACAACCCCAGACGCTGGTGAGGATATGGAGTGACAGAAAGTGTCACTCAGTGGGAAGGTGAAACAGGAAGACAGGCTGGCACCCTGTTTCAAGACTGAGCGCACAGTTACCATATATGATCTAGTGATGTATTCATTGCTTTTACAAAGATGAGATGAGAACTTGAATCTACATAGAAAATGTGCACACAAATGCTCACAGATACCTCATAAGTGCCAAGACAGGAGACAACCAAGAAGACCTCCAGTAAGTAAATGGCACATCCAAACAATGGAATATCTTTATAGCTCCAAAAACAAATGAGCTATGAACCAATGAAAAGATATGGAAGAATCTTAAAATACATGAGTTGATGGAAGAGGCCAACTTAAAAATGTTGCTTACAAGAAGATTCTGACTGCATGACATACTATAAAGGAGAAAATTTGTGAGGCAGTATAAGGACCTGTTCTGCCCAGGGCTTCTAGAAGAAGGGAGAGTGGAACAGGTGACACACAGAGAAGTTTTTGGACAATGGCATCACTCTGTGATACTATAATGATCTACATATTATTATACATTTGTCCAAAGCCATAGAATGCTCACCACCCTAAGAACCCTCACTTACTGTGGACTTTGGGTGACAGCAAGTATGAGTTCTTCAGTTGCATCAACCTCACCTATGTCAGTGATGGGGACCATGTGGATGTCAAGGTGTGTGTGGGGATCCAGTCGATTGAGCATCTCACATCTCTGTACCTTTCACTTTTGTTGCAAATATAAAACTACGAATATAATCTTCTTAAAGCCATAGGTGGGGAGTCCCCAGACAAAGTTTCCAGCCAATCAGCCTATATTGCTTAAAGGCCCTCGGAATGCTAGGGTAGTCGCTATACTGGATAATGAACTCAAAGTCATTTTACCATTATGGTTCCGTCTGGAGAACTGGAGTCTAGCCATCAGTACACCAGCCTTTCTACTGGAGTCTGGCCAGACTTATACTATGTATCTTCATTAGGATTTTTCTTGATCAGATAAATAATGGGAGAGAAGGGTTTATTCGGCTTACAGCTTGCAGTTCATTATCAGGGGACGCCAAGGCAAGAACTGAAGCAGAGATCATGGAGGAATGCTGCTTACTGGCTTACTTAGTCTCCTTTTTTATACAACCCAGGGCCGCCTTCCCAGGGGTGGTACCACTCACAGTAGGCTAGGCTCTTCCACATCAATCATTAATTTAAAAAAAATGCTCTACATATTTCCTGCCTTAGTTTGGGTTTTACTGCTGTGAAGAGACATCATGATCAAGGTATAAAGGCAAACGTTTAATTGAGGCTGGCTTACAGTTTCAGAGGTTCTGTCCATTATCATCATGGTGGGATGCATGGCAGCATCCTATCAGACAAGGTAGTGGAAGAGCTGAGAATTCTACATCTTGATCTGAAGGCAGCCAGGAGGAGGCTCTATTCCATACTGGGCAGAACTTGAGCACAGGACCTCAAAGCCACAGTGACGAACTTCCTCCAACAAGGCCACATCTCCTAATAGTGCCATTTCCCATAGGCCAAGCATATTTAAACCAGGAAATCTGATGGAGGTATTTCCTCAATTGAGGTTCCTCTTCCCAGATATCAAGTTGACAAAAAAAACCAAAACAAAACAAAACAAAAAAACTCAGCACACTATGGAAGAAAAATGCTGTGTGCACCAAAAAGGAAGGGACAGAACAACCAGTGGTATCTATAGTGCCAGACAGAGGAGTACCTACCTTGGGAATGCTCACTGGAATCAACGGGGAAAACCAAGAGGGCTTGGCAGTCCTGCAGGTCCACGATCAGCTTAACACTCAAGAGCCATAGCCTGGGCAGTTGGGTGGAAAGGCACCTGACTCACATGAGCAGGGCCTAGGGTTCCATCATCATCATCAAAGGAGAAGGAAAGACAAGACATCAAGAGGCTTAATTACGGAGAAAATGAACAATAAACTCATTCTTAAAAATAACAAATGGGGCTGGAGAGATGAGATGACTCAGTGGACCTATGTTCAGTCCCCAGCAGACATATGATGGTTCCTAACTCCAGCTCAGGGGATCAAATACCTTCTTCTGACCTCAGTAGGCACTGCACATGAATGGGCAAACATACATAAATAAGACAGACAAACAAACAAAAAATGTTAAAAGGCAACACTCTCCTAAATACCTAATAAGAAAGCCAGTCAAAACATCTAAGACTGGGTAGACACAGTGGTGTATGCTGCACCCTAGCAGGTGAGGGAGGGGCAGGAGCAAGCTATCCAGGAATACCATCCCAAAAACCTAAAACTAAGCTAGGCATAGTGATGCAGTGCTGTCATCACACTACTTGGGAGGTGGAAGTAGGAAGATCAGGTGTTCAAGGTCATCCTTGGTTACATAGTGCTGGCCTCGGCTACATGGGACCTTGTCTCAAGAATGAAATGAACAAACAAACAGAACAAAACAAGCAAAGCGCTGAGGGGCTAGGGCACAGAGAGAGTAGTGGGATGGGGGAGCATGAGCCAAGACCTATATAAGGAAAGCAAGCAAGATGTATGGAATAGCTTCTGCCACATCTCTTATGGATGTGCCAGTGGACCCAATGGAACCCCACCCAGAATCTTAGATAACATGTCAGCCATATATAGCAAGATGATTTCTTCTCCTAAAAATTTGTGAAAATAGCTAAGAAATTTTGAAAAATAAAAATAAAATAGGGAATAACTTCCGTTATCAGATGGGTATTCAAATAGTTTCTAAAGTTATGGCAGGGAAACACATGGTGACTTTTCCACAAATAACCAAAGACAGAGAGATAAACCATAAGCAGAACACGTACATATGAACAAATAGTTCATTGTGAAGATGACAAATTCCATAGCAGGGAGATGGAGAGATGGTTCAGTGGTTAAGAACACCAGCTGCTCTTCCAGAGGACCCAGGTTCAATCCCCAGCACCCACATGGCAGCTCACAACTATCTATAACTCCAGTTCCAGGGTATCTGGCACCTTCACACAGAAATATATTTAAGCAAAATACCAGTGCACATAAAAAATAAATTAATTTAAGTAAGAAAGAGGTCCCAAGATGATGCTTGCATTTCACTGAGTAGGAGAAATAGAATAGACATGGGGGTAAATGGAGGGAGGGAACTGGGTGTGGAATGGTGTGGGGAGGGGAACAGAGGGGTCTAGTGGGAAGAGGGTGGAAGGAGAGAGAACTGGGGGAGCATTGGTAGGGGAGCATCTCCGGGGTACCCTAACTAAGACTCTTAGCAGTGGGGGATATGAAACCTGAAATGGCCATCTCCAGTAACCAGAGAGGAGTACCAGTGACAGACTGGGACACCAAAACAGCCACAGAACTTTCAATCCACAATCTATCCTTCCTATAAGACCTATACCTTATACAAGAGGTATAGGGGTAAAGATAGAGCAGAAATTGAGGGAAAGGTTAACCAATGACTGGCCTGGTTTGAGACCCGTGCTGTGACAGAGAGCCCACCGCTGGCACAATTATTGATATTTTGCTATACTAGCAGATAGGTGCCTAGCATAACTGCCATCTGAGAGGCTTCACCCAGCAACTGATGGAAGCGGAGGCAGAGACCCACAGCCAAACATTAAATGGAGCCTGGGTATCCTGAGGAAGAGGGGTAAGAAGGATTGAAGGAGCCAGAGAAGTCAAGGACACCACGATAAAACCTACAGAGTCAACTCACCCTATAGGCCTATAGGGGCCCACAGAGACTGAACTGAACAGAGAGTGTGTATGGGATGGACCTAGGGCTGTAGCACATATGTAACAGTTGTGAATCTGAGTCTTCATGTGGGACTCCTAACAACAGGAACAAGGACTGTCTCTGACTCCATTGCCTGCCTTTGGGTCCCTTTCCCCTAACTGAGCTACCTTGTCTAGCTACAATAGGAAATGTACCTAGTCCTAACTGCAACTTGATATTGCAGGCTGATTGATATCCATGGGAGGCCTCCTCTTTTCTGAGGAGAAAGGGAGGACTGAAAGATGGGGGAGGAGAGGGGAGAGGGAGGGACTACAAGGAAAGGAGGGAGGGGAAGCTGCAATTGAGATATAAAGTAAATTAATTAATTAAAAATGTTCATAGCACAATTACAAAATGTTAAATAAATACTTGGACAAGTGTACATTTGGTTGTCTATACAAAGAAGTCCTATGTAGTATAATCCCAGAGCATACTGAAATCATAAATGGTTTTAAACTATATTTGAAAAATCTTAGTTTACAGTCTCAGAGAGACTTTCTTTCCTTTCTTTCTTCCTTTTTTCTTTCTTTCTTCCTTCCTTTCTTTCTTTCTTTCCTTCCTTCCTTCCTTCTTTTCTTCCTTTCTTTCTTTCCTTTCTTTCTTTTTCCTGTTTCAAAAAGCTTTATTTTTACTTGGTCAAAGACTTGAGAGGCTCCAGAGTGGTTACAAAGCTGCCTAGTGGCTTGAGAGGTTCATTCAGGTGGGGGTCCCGAGGCGGGCTTGTGCAGAGCGGAGGGGGGAGCCCCTTGGAAGGCAGAGGCCTCCTAGCTGTGCTTGAGAGCGAGGCATTCAAAGAGACACTCGCCCAGAGACGCCTGGGGCCCGCCAGTCTGTGCCAGTCTGTGCTAGCTGTGGCTCTGCCACTCTATGGAGAGTAGTCAGGTGGTTGCCCATCTTCTTGATGAACTCCACCTCCTTATCCAGGAAGTGGCTTTCCAAGATGTCACAGAGATGAGGGTCTGTGCGGGCAGAACCCAGGGCATGCAGATAGATCCAAGAGGGCCTGGTGCAGGTTCTGCTCCAGGCCAAGGCAGCTTCCATGGCCTCCTGGGTTTTACCTCATTCATCGTAAGATGGCTTTGCACATCCTGGAGAAGTGCTTAGCCCCTGACGATTGATCGTTCTGCAACTTGAGAGCTTGGAGCCCTCATGCTTCTCCTCGGCCGATACGCCCTCCAGAGCCACTCCATCCCGATCAAAGTACAACCACTCTGGAAAGCAGTCTGGCGGTTCCTCAGAAAACTGGGCATGACACTCCCAGAGGATCCTGCTATACCACTCCTGGGCATATACCCAGAGGCTTCCCCTGCATGCAATAAGGACACATGCTCCACTATGTTCATAGCTGCCTTATTTATAATAGCCAGAAGCTGGAAAGAACCCAGATGTCCCTCAACGGAGGAATAGACTCAGAAGATGTGGTATATTTACACAATGGAATACTACTCTGCAATTAAAAACAATGAATTCATGAAATTCCTAGGCAAATGGTCAGAACTGGAAAATATCATCCTTAGTGAGGTAACCCAATCACAAAAGAATACACATGGTATGCAGTCACTGATAAGGGGATATTAACCCAGAATCTCGGAATACCCAAGACACAATTTACATATCAATAGATTTCCAAGAAGATGGAAGGAGAGAACCCTGGTCCTGGAAAGACTGGATATAGGGGAATGCCAGGACAAAGAAGTGAGAGGGAGTTGAATGGGGAACAAAGGGAGGGAAGGGGGCTTATGGGACTTTCCAGGAAGGAGGAAACAGGAAAGGGGAAATCATTTGGAATGTAAATAAAAAAACTTAGAAAAAAAACAGAAAAAAAAAAAAAGAAGAAGAAGAAGAAGCCCAGAGAGAGGTAGGTATAGTAGGCCTGCGAGTGCAAGTTGACCAGGCGATTCACGGCAGCTTCCACTTCGGTGGAATAATTCTGATGAATCTGAGAAGTAATGGCTGATCCAGAGTATGAGCTAACCGTGAAGATGGTGCTGGCTGGTCCTAGGAGCCAAGGAGATGGACCTGGAAGCTGTGACTAGAGAGACTTGTAAGGCAACTAGAAGCTAATAAAGTGGGAGTCCCCAGGTCTGTTCCATCCAAACACTGCTGAAGCAGGACACAGGCCCACGGGACTTTAAAGGAGCTGCTCTGAGACTTTCTACCAATGCTTAAAACCTCACGGCACCAAAGATGTATGATTTAGAGATGAATCATATGAACAGTTTAATTTGTGTTTGTCAAAAACTAATCTTTAGGGGTTGAAATGATGGCTCAGTGGTTAAAAGTACTTGCTATTCTTATGGACAACCCAAGTTAGGTTGCCAGCACCCATATCAGGCACCTGCAACTCCAGCTCTTGAGTATATGATGCTCCTTTGAATTCTGTGGGCACCTACACTCTCATGTGCTTACACACACACACACACACACACACACACACACACACACACACACACTTTAAGAAAAATACATCTTAAAAACCTCTGTTTCTTAAAAAAAAATATTTATTTTACATGTTTTGCCTATGTGCCTGCACACAGCATGCATATCTGATGCCTGCAGAGGTCAAAAGAGGCCATCAGATCTCCTGGGAATGGAGTTACAATGGTTGTGAACAACCATGTGGGTGCTGAGAATTGAACCTGAGTCCTTAGCTGCTGAGTCATTTCTCCAGCCCCCTCTAACATTTAAATTTAAATTTTTACAATAATATGCAGTGGCAGTCTAGAATTAAATAAATAGCTAGAAAATTTGAAAATGAGAGATAACAAGGATATATGTATATATATATATATATATAAATGATTTGTTATATATTATTGACTTGATATATATATATATCTCCTTGTTATCTCTTTTTCAAGTGCTCTAGCTATTTAATTTACATATATATAAAAAAGTCAATAATAAAGTAGTTAAAATCTATAAAAAGTTAGCCCACAGACAGAAGATATATAAATAGCCAATCAAATATAAAAGACACTTAAGTTTAGATTAGGTATTTTGGGAATTCCAACTGAAATTGAAACTGTTTTTTTTTATTTTCATATAACAGAAAGTTAGGTAGCAGCACCTATATGTGGGGAAATGAGCATTTACGACCTAATCGATTGGTGGGAATGTCCACCCAACATCTTGGTAGGGAAACTTAGGAACATCTATGGAAGCTAAAGGAATGCATATGAAGCAGCAAGCCCACTCCTAAGCTCTGTTCTTCAGCCATCTTTCTGTAGCAAGGTTTGTGTTCATGACCATGAGCCATTAGTAAGGTGGAGAGAAGGCACAACAGGAGAGGCTGGCAGTGCCAATCTACCTCCCATGACTTCCACAGGCTGCACCAGCCCAGAGAATCCTGGAGTGCGGTGTGTTCTATCATCCCAGCTCCTGTCAGGCAGCAGGGGAGAGTTTCCAGCAGGCTCCAGGTGGGCTGTCCCAAAGCTGTCTGTCTTCTTTGGTTACAGCTGTGCATAGATTGACTTCTGCTTTCCCCATGGTTGTCATTCCTGTGATGGAGGTTCTGTAGTTTGGATCTGGAATGTCTCCTGAAGGACTGCGTGTGAAGCTTGGTTTCCAGCATGGAGCTACAGGAGCTGGTGGGATCACTTAGAGGTGGGGAAGCCTAGGGAGATTTAGGTCACTGGGAACATATCACTGAATGTGATGCCGGGGGTCTGGGGATGTAGCTGTTGTAGAGTGCTTATTTAGCAGGCTAGAGACCATTCTTCTATGGGATCAGTATCCAGCCTTGATAACTGGGTGTGATAACTGGGAGGTGGTAAGGCAAGATTCAAGTTCATCTTCAGCTACATAGGGAGTTTAAAGCTAGCCTGGGCTAGATACTGTGTGGAAAGAAAAAGAAGGAAAGAAAGGGAAGGGAAGGGAAGGGAAGGGAAGGGAAGGGAAGAAGATGGTGGGATCCAGTATCCCCTGTGATGACATTCTGAAGAATTCTGAAACTTTGAAACCTTAAAAAACCACAAATATTACAGAAATACGTTTTAATTTTAATCCCAGGTGTGGGGATATGGGGTTGCTTTGCAGCAGCTGACTATGATTTGTCTCTTGCTCTAGCAGAGGCATGATTTTGCCAGCTGCAGATGGTTTCTGCAATTGTGTTACATTTGGAATTCAGGGAGCTTTTCAGAGGGTATATAAATGCTAGGGCACCGTAGGTGGGGGTCGGTGGTTGTTGGTCATTCAATGGGATTGGTTGCAATTTGTTAGTAGTTGTGCTAAAAGAAGAAACAAGAAGAAATAAATTAGATTCGAGGATCTTTCCCCCCACACACACACACACCTTTTTCTTCTATCTAGTGATAAGGTAAAATGGGGGGGGTTAAAGGGTGGGAAAAAGAAGAACCTACAAAGTAGCTAAGACCAGCCACATTCCCCCCAAAAAATGCCTCATGTAATGACAAAGCCAACTCACTGCCCAAGAGCAATGACCCCCATAAATCATGGACCAGATGTCCAGATGTTTGAGCTGAATGACTGCACTTTCCAGGCCAGCTGTCCCAGGTGTGTTTAACAATGCAGACAGACACAGGAAAGAGTGACGTCGCTGACATTTACCGTGTTGATGGCTGCAAGGGTACAAGAGAACTTCTACCACATCCAAACATTCCCCTCTTTCCTCACCTTCTTTCTACCACAAACATGGGGCACAAAGTCTCTGTGTGGGTGGGATGCTCCTTCGAGGACTGGAGGCTGACAGGAGATCAAGACCAAAGATCACTTTGAGTTCAAATCCATCGAGGAGACACCAACTTCCAGCCCTTCCTGCAGGCTTACAGAACCTCTCCAGGCTCCTGACCCTGCACACATGTGATTTTTAACTTCAGGGGTCCATCATAAAGTTTTAAGGGCAGGCAGACAGATGCAAATGAGCACAATTATGCCAATTCCATGGTGACCTGTGGCGGGCTTGGGGACACAGGAGGCCAATCTTCTCATTTGCATTGAAAATACAGGGTTTGTGCTTAGGTTTGCTTAGCAGGGGTGGGAGACAGGGAGTATGGAAGGCCTCCAAATGCCCCTGGGACAGCCCTTTTGGATTTGTGATTCAGATAGTGACCTTGAATGCAGAGAAGGAAACCTACTCTCCCTGACTCTCTCTCTCTCTGGTCACCCAGGTCTCTGAGGAAGACACTAGGAAGCTCTTCAGAGCTCATAGGGTACCCAGAGGTCCTACCCTCCCTTTTCAGGCCAAGGAACTGCAAGAAAAGCAGGAAAACCATTTGGCCTAGGAGGCAAGTGGAATTACCGCCGAGCTCTCCCAGGGACTGTGCCAATTTGTAGCTCTCCTTGCAGGGTAGCGCTGTTTCCTTACAAGTTTGCAAGCACATTTAATGAATTCATAAAACTCCAACGGCACAGATCTCATGGTGGGGAGGCAGGATGCAATTCTGTAACTGCACATTTGCTTAACTGCTTGGGGTCACAGTTAAGGGGCTGGGGGTGGTGAGGGGCTGGGGGTGGTGAGGGATGCTCCCCCCTTGTCTGTTGAAGCCTGGGCTAGGGATGCGGATACACTTCTTTAGGGAGGAGCCCTAATGCCCTCATTCCTTCTGGTTCCTTGGAGTGTCACCATCGGGTAAGGCATTAACTAGTTACCCTGAAGTAAGTCCCACATTCACCCAATCAGTGATTCAGTGATTTAATGAATGTCAATGAGCGCTAGGTGATTCCTAGGTGCTAGGTCTACAGCCAATAGCTCAGCTGGCTGCAACCTTTTGGGCCCTTTGGGTTCTGTGACCTCTGGCAAGGCTCAGGGTTGCTCTTGAGTCTCGAGCCTGAATATTGGTCTGGCTATGGACACCCAAGCCTGGGCCTGTTTTGGGAGCAGAGCAGGACATCAGTAGATACAGACCTGGAAGCCAGCCTTGCCCATTCAGATGAAAGAATTAACTCTCTCTCTCTCTCTCTCTCTCTCTCTCTCTCTCTCTCTCCTTCCCTTCCTCCCTCTCTCCTTCCCTCCCTCCCTCTCTCTCCCTCCCTCTCTGTCTCCCTCTCTCTCTGTCTCTCCTTCTCTCCCTCATTACCCCCACTCCCAACCCCATGTGTGTACAGAGGAAGAACAGAGAGGGAACGGAGTCTGGACTGAACAAGCCAGGCTCACAGCAATCTCAGGGAGCTCTGAGTCCATTTGCTTTATCAAAGCGACTTCTCTTTTTCCCTGAAATTCTCGGCCATCTGTGTTTCAGTACTCTCCCACACCCAGGCATCCCAGTCTGGGAGTGCTCTGAAAGGTGATTCCTGTGGCACAGTCCAGGGAAAGCTGGCCCTATGCAGCTCAGCTAAGCAGCCATCCACTTGGTTAAACAGTCAAATCCAGGGCCAAAGCTGAAGCTTAAAACTCTGAAAGGCAAAAAAGGAAACCAGGGCCAAGGAGGTTGCTCCTGACGTTCTGCTTGAGCCGCTAACACCGCTCCGCTAATTCCTCCCATCTGGAGGCTTTGTCTTGCACTGAGAATTTCCTGGTTTTCAGGGAAAGCAGGTGGGACCCCAGCACTGAGCTTTGGAACAATGGACTGAGCAGCTTCATTGTCTGAGCTGACTTGCTCCTTGTCTGCAGTGACTAGCCCACAAGCCTGTGCGGGCGCGCGCGCGCACACACATACACACACACACACACACACACACACACACACACACACACACACACACACACACTTGGCGCAGACGCAGCACACTCCCGCTGCATACACAGCAAACAGCTAACAATCCAGCCTTGGCAGGAACAGATGGCTGTGCAAATGGGGGCTTATGTGGCTTGGAGAAAAGGGCTGTAAACAAAGGTGGAGAGAGCTGGTTTTGTAAGGGATGAATGATGATAGTCTCAAGCAGTCATAGCCCTCAAAGGTCCTCTGTCAGAGTCTGGTTTAGGGGTAAAATGTGTGGCCAGCATGACTCCAGAAGATGGCTTGGGGAAAGATTTCCTTTGTGTGGAGAGAGAATGTTGTGTCCTGAAGCCTGTATAGCGTTCACTTTATGGATTGAGGCATTACTCATCCTCGACAGTCCGAAAAGCACAAGCCCCACCCCCACCCGACTGTGTCTCATTCTCTGTCCGGTGGGAACTGATGCTCCAGTCAGCCCTACCATGTAGCCAAAGAACCTAGGGTTCAGCTCCAGGAGGCTGGACGTCGCTCCACCTGGGACCAGTCTCGCCAGTTCCTTCTCTCTAGCAGCGCTGGACCTGGGGCTCACCCAATCTTTCCATGGGTACATTCTTCCTTCACTTGGCCTCCTCCTCCCTGCAGGAACCCATTACTTACCTGAAGTTTTCAGATTTTAGTATAGGGAGTTTCTTTGTTAGTTTACTTAATTAGTGAACAATGTAATAAAAGAACAAAGGAGACCATGGAAGCAAATATCTTTAAAAGCCCTGGCCAGGTGACACATCCTCCTGAGGTGGAAGTTGCTAGAAACAGGGCCACTCTCAGCAGGAACGTACAAAAACCCTTCTTCCACACACTCTGCTCCTGAAATGGCTGTGCTTTGGTTCTTGGCGCTCAGCAGTGTGAACCGTCTCCTGCCTGCTGCAGGCCTGTTTTCTCAGATGGACAAGAGAGGCTGATGAGTCCTCTCACTGTCTGAGTCAATTTCCTCTTTCTTCTTCAGGGCAGACAGCTCCTCTCAGCCACTGCAGGCAGGGAACCGTATGGTCAGTCCCACTAGAGAAATGGCAGGGTCATGTGTGGTCCCTTCAGTCTTCCAGCCTTGCTTTTCCTGCTGACTTGACCATGGAATCATGTTTACCCCGCCCCCCCAGCATCGTAGTTAAAGCATGATGGGGCCCTGTGAGCCAGGATTGCCTTCCTGTTTACCCACATTTTGAGTGAGAAATAAAACATGATTGTGAAATGTCATATTACCAAAGAGATCTTCACATTCAGCGCAACATTCATCAAAATGCCAATGACATTTCTTCACAAGACTAGAAAAAAAAATCCGAAATTTTTTCTATGAAAGCACAAAAAAACCCAGGTAGACAAAGGGATCTTACAGGGTTTGCTGGAGCAGTGGTTCTCAACCTTCCTAACGCTGCAGCCCTTTAATACAGTTCCTTGTGTGGTGACTCCCCCAACTATAAAATTATTTCGTTACTATTTTATAACTGTTATTTTGCTACAGTTATGAATTGTAGAGTAAATTATCTGTGTTTTCCCGATGGTCTTAGGCAACCCCTATGAGAGGGTCGTTTGATCCCAATGGGGTATTGACCCACAGGTTGAGAGATGCTTCTAGCACAGGCATCTGCCCACAAACTACCACAGAGCCGTAATGACAAGAACAGCACAGGCTCCAAAATAGACACAAAGACCCACAGAATAGAACAGAGGACCTAGAAATAAGCCCTGTAGCTTATTTCTACAGCCACCCAAGTTTTGACAAAAGTGTCAAAGCATACATTGGAGAGAAGACAGCTTCTTAGACAAGTAGGGTTTAAAAAAAAAAAACCTGTGTATCCTCATGTAGATGAATGGAGATAGATTGGTCTCTAACCAATATCAAGTTGATCAAAGACCTCAATGAAAAATCCGAAACTCTGAAACTGTCAGGCAGAACATGTCAAAATTCAGGTATGCAAATACATTCTGAAAAGAATCCAACTAACTTAGAAAATAATGACGAAAATTGACAAATGGAATTTTGTGATATTAAAAAGCTTCTGCACAGCAAAGATAATGATCAGCAGAGTGAAGAGAGAGCCACAGAAAGGGAGAGAATCCATGATATATACACCTGACAGGTGATTAATATCCAGAATCTATAAGATCTATAAAGAACTCCAAAAATTAAACACCAAAAGTTAAATAGATAGGCAAATGAATTGAACAAATAGTTCTCAAAAAAAATACAAAATGGCCAACTAATATATGTTTAAAAATTCAATATCCTTAGCCATCAGGGAAATGCAAATAAAAAATGCATTGATACAATCTCCCTCCAGTCACAATGGCTAGCATAAGAAAATGAACAAGGATATGAGGACTCAGGGGAAGGGGAGACTTACACACTGCAGTTGATATGTTGGCTCTTCAACAAACTAAAGAACGGCACTGGAGAGATGGTTCAGTAGTTAAGAGTGTTTGCTGCTCTCCAGAGGACCCAAGGTGGGTTCACAGCATCACCGTGGCAGCTTACAACAGCCTGTAACTCCAGCTCATGCCCTCTTCTTTTCTCAATGGGCACTGCACATACCCTCCCCTCCACATATACATGTAAATGAAAATAATAAAATATTTTAAAATAAAAACACAAACCTAAAGACAGAATCAGCACATAACCCAGTTATTCTTGGGTATATTTAAGGGAATCTAAGTTATCATACCACAGAGGTACCTGTACATTCATGTTTATTGCACTGTGCACAATAGCCAAATAAGGAACCAGTCTAGATGCCCATCAACAGATGGCTGGATAAAGAAAATGTGGGATATATAATATGTATATGTACATATATGTTATATTCATGTATACATATATATAGTGATCTTTTAATCAGTGATGAAAAAGAGTAAAATCATCTCATTTTCAGAAAAGTAGATTGAAGTTTATCGTGTTAAACAAGCCAGACTCAGAAAGATGTTTTCTTTCTCATATGTAGAATACACACGCCCATATAAACTTACATATGACATGTCAGAAGAACAAGGGCTATGTAGGGGAAAGGAAGAGTCTAGAGATGAGGGACAGGTTTGAGGAGAGCAAACGAAAATAATGTGTTTTGTCTCCCGTGTAAAATCTAGATATGTCTGTCTGTCATGAAAGCAAGAAAGGGACTATTTAATAGAGAGATGGCCAGTGACAATTCAAGAGGGTGCCAAATATGAAGTAAACTACAATGGCGTGTAGGTACCAAAGTGTTGCTGTGATAGGCTGGTGGGATGGTTCAGGGAGGAAAGGCACTTGCTGCCAAGCTTGATCACCAAAGTTCAACCCCCAGGACCCAGGCGGAAGGAAAGAGCTAACTCCCATAAGTTGTCCTCAGACCTAGACCTAACTGCTATCTAGTGCCCTCTGCCCATAGTGCCCTCTGCCCAATACATACGTGCAAAACATTTTAAAAGAAAATGTCATGATAAAACTCATTCCATACACTAACAAATATTAATAATAAACAAGAGAAATAGCCAGGCATGGTGGCACACACAGGTAATATCAGAACTTGGGAGATGGAGACAGATGCATCAGGAATTGAAGGTCATCTTTAGCTAGAGAGTGAGTTCCAGACTAGCCTGAATTATGTGAGACCCTGTCTCAAAAAAAACAAAACAGGAAAACCCAACCACCACCACCACCAACAAAGCAAGATCAAACTAGACAAAACCCCATCATGGAGGAAAGAGATGGACAAGTCCTACCCCCGCCCCCAGCTGAGATAGCTGCCAGAGAGGGAAAGTTAGTTCTCATTAACAGTGTGCACACTGGTAGGTTACCCATGCTCTAGTGGTTGGCCACACGCCCAGGACAGCATAAATTGGATTCAACGGGTTAAAAAAAAAAGGAAGACACAAAGTTGAGTGGGTATAAAATGGGAGGGGGCTGGATATGGGAGGAGCTGTGCAAGGGAGGAGAATATAATCAAACTAAATGCCTGAAATTCTCAAAGAATTAATAAATACATTAAAAACAAACCTCCAAACCCCAAGAGAAAGGAAATAAAATATAGTTGCCATGGTAACTACTGGTAAATGTTGATACCACAGCTGCTCCAAACAGCACACAGACTGATGGACTAATATCTAGACTCTGTAACTCCAAGCTTTAATCACCCCAAATTTTCACTTACAGACTGTTCTACAGAGCCACAGTAGCTTTTAGAGCGGCAGAGTGCAGGCGCCCAGACACACAGCCCAACGAAATAGGTGCTTTCTTCACTTTCCATCCTCATTCCCAGGAGATGGTATTGTATAGTTTTGGGGTGTAAAATCTCACACTTTGTGGTTTTGGATTGTTCTTCCTTTAGAAATAGAAACCAGTTATTTTGTGACCACCGACAATTTCTCTGTGCAATCCCTGGGGGGTTTTCTATCTGTGAGACCCTATCACCTGTGAATTGAGAATAACTGCTTCTTCCTTCCAATCTGGATGATTTGAGTTCCATTTTCTTGGGTGACCTTCCTAGGGTTGCTAGTGCCATACTGAGCGGAGGCAACAGAAGCAGCCACAGGACTCCTGACTAGGGCAGGAAGCTGCAGCCAGTTTCTAGAATGGACAAAGCTAGTCGCTTCTACACGAGCTTTCTTCCTTTCTTCTTTCTTCTGATTCAAAGAATCCATTCCATGACAGGCTGCCCCACAGAGGCCTCTCCAGGGCACCCTCTACCCTGTTTGCCAAATTCCTAATTCTAAAACTCAAGCCATTCATCCTTGTCATGAGTGAACTCACTAGGTCTGGGCTCTTGATTGTTAAATATTCTGTAACATCAGAGACATGATGCTTGGAGAGCCCCTAACTTGCCCAAGAGTATAACACTGCTCTGAAGCCTTGCAGGCCAAAGCTAGGTCAGGAGACCATTTAAAGCTGCAAGAGACATGCGCATCTCAGAGAGCCGTCTCCTCCACCCAGTTCAGAATTTTATTTTCCTATCATCTTATTCTGAAAGCATCTCAAGCTCATTCAAACAATGAAGTAATGCAATGGACTCCAAGATATATTTCAGTCGGGTGGTGGTGATGCACGCCTTTAATCCCAGCACTTGGGAGGCAGAGGCAGGAGGATTTCTGAGTTCGAGGCCAGCCTGGTCTACAAAATGATTTCCAGGACAGCCAGGGCTACACAGAGAAACCCTGTCTCGAAAAACCAAAAAAAAAAAATATATATATATATATATATATATTTCACTTAGAATCCTCTCCTGACACTTTTCCCCTCAGAACCATCTGAGTGTAAGATGCAGACACTCTTGACGTGGCACTCTTAAATAGTTTGGCACACATCTCCCAGGAACAAGAAAATTAAGATTGAGGGACTGGAGAGACGGCATGGTAGATAAGAGCCCTTGCTAGTCTCGCATCCTATACAGGTTTAGCTCCTAGCAGCCACATGGTGACTCACAACCTCTGTGACTCAAGATCCAGAGGCCGTGTGATTCTCTTCTGGCCTCTACAAGCACTGTACATGTGGTATGCATATAAACATCCAGGCAAACGATATATATATATATATATATATAATAAATGCATTTTTAAAAGAAAATGAATATTGATTCAATAATAATTACGGAATAGTATTAATGTAGAAGGCCAGGTGTCACTCAGTGGTCGAGTTTACATTCAGTGTGTGGGAGGCCCTTGTGTCAATCCCAGTTGCAATAACAACAACAAAAAACCCTCTGGGATATTATACTGTAAACTTTCCAAGGGGCTGAGAAGATAGCTTAGTGGTTACTGACTGCTCTTCTTAAGGACAAGAGTTCATTCCCAACACCCACTTTGGACGGATCCAATGCCCTCTTCTGGCCTCTCTGGGCACTGCACTCACATGTACAACCCAACCCACCCCCGGCCCCACCCCCCACACTATTAAAAATAAATCTATTGGGGCTGGGTTTGGGGGGATTTATCGCCTACCCACCAAGTACATTCATGTCACAAACTGACTGGAGCACTCCACAGCACCTTGCTACATAGTCCTGCTGAGGAACACACGTTTTTCTCCCAGAATTTTTGAAGCATGGTCATTAAGTGACCAGCAGGCCTCCTCATCATAATACAGCGTTTACTGGTAAATAGTAAGACATTTTTCAAAACTAAAAGACTAGGTGAACAGTCTGCGTCTTAACCTTCCATCCAGTGGCTTTAATATGTTTTGATGACTTGGGCCAGCTTCATTAAATTTTACTGAGGGTAGCAAAATGGCAATTTAAAAAAATCTTAAATTTTTTTGGCATTGACTAGCTGGTATTTTTATTTATAAAGAAGAGATTTTGGGCCACTGAGATGGCTCAGCAGGCAACGGCACTTTGCCCAGTGTAATAACCTGATATCAAGCACTGGACTCCACAGGGCAGAGGGAAAGAATGATGTTCACAAGTTGTCTCCTGACTTCTGCACATGCTGTGGCATGCACGTTCCCATCTGCACAAATACATTCAAGTCTTCAAAAGTGAAAGTTTGCATCCTTTTACCATTTCTATCTCCTTTTTCCTTATTAGGATGGAATAATGGAGCTGACGAGACTAGAGAGATGGCTCAGTGGTTAAGAGCACTGTCTGTTCTTCCAGAGGTCCTGAGTTCAATTCCCAGCAATCACATGGTAGCTCATAACCATCTGTAACAGGATCCAATGCCCTCTTCTGGTGTGTCTGAAGACAGTGTACTCACACATATAAAATAAACAAATCCTTAAAAAAAAAGACCGTTTGGAGCTGATGAGTTGGCTCAACTGGCTGAAATACTTGTCTGATAATCTGAATTTGATTCCTAGAATCCATAGTGGAAGGAGCCATCCAACTCACATAAGTTCTCCTGACCCCCACATGTGCACTGTAGTACACGTAAGTCCCTCCTATATCATGTGTGCATATACACACTCACACATACTTTTAAAAATGAACTAATGGAATTTTAAATTTATAATGCATTATAACCCATTATTTTTATCATTCATTTAAAAAGATTTCCTTTAAGTATATGCATTTGCCTGTATTAGTTTATATGCACCACTTGTGTGCAGGGGTCTATAGGGGCCAGAATTAGAGACATTATGAGCTGCCATGCTGGTGCTGGGAACTGTACCTAGTTCCCCAGTAAGAACAGTAAATGCTCTTAATTGTTGAGTAATCTCTCTGGTCTCATTTACTCTCTTTCTTGATGTTCAAATTGACTCAAATTTGACCAGTGGGAACCAGGCCCCTTTTCCTAAAGGGGTACATGGCTAGACGGAAGGAACTGGCATTCGGTTGTAGGGAGAGGGATGGGTATGTGGCAGCCAGTAAGAAGTGTCACACTTTACTTTCTCCAGAGCCTCCGTTTCCTGAGTCTTAGGTGGGATCATAGCATTGAGGATTTTTAGACCCAATTAATCAATCAGTCGTGGATTAATATGGACAGCGTGTAATCATCCTTCCCTGTCCTTTTTTCTCCATTCCTATCACATTGCCTTTATTTAAATGTTGTCAGGAGCTAGGGGTGAAGCTCAGCAGCAGAGTGCTTGCCTAGGATGAGACCCTAGGTTTGATTTATAACTTTACCATTTACCTGTTTGCTCCTCAGTTATCTGTGAAATGGGCATGTGACAGCTGCTGGAGGGTTCAGCGTACACCTTCCCTGAAGGATTTGTGGTATCTCAAGGGTCTACCAGGATCTCTCACAGAAGTGCTGAGGGGTTTCCCTGGCTCTGACTCATTTTGCTGACTTTTTGGGGGGAGGTTAGTCATTGTATTAATCACTTCATCATCTGATCCAGAATTTCCTGAATGGAGAATCCATTTGAGTCTCCTAAGAGACCCTGAAAATGTCTGGACCATGTAATGGATATTTGAGGTTTCTCATTGAAATTTTGTTTACTGACCACTGAGACCATTTCCCAGTGTGGGACATCGATGAGTCACAGATGTCACCTTCTCTAGGGAACTATCCTCAGCTGTCAATGGTTGGTTGATATGACATGGTCAAAGCTCGTGATAAGCTTCAACCTGGTCCCACAGGAGCACTGGAGTACAACTTTCAATAGAATTGTGCCTAGGTTTGAGTACCCAAGCACCCCAGCCCAGCTTATTAAGGTATAAATGATAAAACTGGGTATATTTAAGATGCACAACAAGGCTTGACAAATGGTGAAAGGGTCACCACAATCAAGGTAGTTAATCTATCCATTGGTTACCACCGTGTGTGAAGTTATGATTAAATTTTAATCATAGAACAGTATTCAAAAATATTTTGTGTGTACAGATCTTTCCCCTCTATGTAAGCCTATGCAACATGTGTGTACAGTGCTTAAGAAGGCCAGAAGAGGGCATCAGATTGCATACCTTTATTCCCAACACTCAGGTGGCAAGTTTGAGACCATCATAGTCTGTCTACATAGAAGTTCTAGATCAGCCAGGGCATCATAGTAAGACCCTGCTTCAAACAACAAACACAATTACATATTTAATTAATAAAGATCATATGCATTCAAAGTATACAAGGTGTACAAATACTTACATGCTATGTAATGCTTATGAAATCAAATTATTAGTCAGTATGTCATTCACAACTCAAGCTGTACACTAGATTCCCAAGCCTTTTCATGTTATAACTAAAGTTTATATCCTCTGATTAACACCCCTGTAGTCACTGCAGAGCAAATAACCTATGAGTTATAGACATTTGCTGCCTCGTTGTGGCTATTGTGGACAATGCTAGCTCCACGGTGGTGCGGCTTACCACTTTAAGACAATATTTCCTTAGGAGATGTGTGTGTGTGTGTGTGTGTGTGTGTGTGTGTGTGTGTGTGTGTGTGTGTATCCCCCCACCATATTTAAAAAGTGTGAGAACTTCTATATCCTTTCTCATATTGGGTGTGCCAATTTATATTTCCATCAACTGTGTGCAAGGGTTTCCTTCCCTCCAGTGTTTACCAATAGCTGTCATCGCTTGTTGTTTTGATATCGGTCATCCTAACAGATGGTGGTGATAGACTGTGGTTTGGATCTGCATTTCTGAGCTGACTGGTAATGTTGAACACTTTTTTCATGTGTTTCACTGCTATTTGCATGCATTTCGGGAAAAAAAGAGACTGATTTTGGTCCTTTGTACATTTTAAAGTTGGGATACTTCTTGTTTTTGAATTAATATCTTGGATATTATTAACCCTTTAGTATGAGTTATCTAGCTGGCAAATATTTCAATTTTTAGGTTGCATTTTCGCTTTCTTAGAAGCGTCCTTTGCTATGGAAGACTTTTTAATTCTAAAATTACATTTGCCAGTGTGTGTGTGTGTGTGTGTGTGTGTGTGTGTGTGTGTACATGAGCACACATGCCACATTCATGGCATGCATGTAGAAGTCGGTCAGGGCACAGCTCATGGAAGTAGTTCTCTTGATCCACCATGCAAGTCCCAGGCACAAACTCAAGCACTGGCAGCAGGCGCCTCTCCTGCGGAACCGTCTTACCAAGCTTGTACAAAGCCTCTTTCGTTTTGTTGTTAAAACTGTTTTTAGGTTTATTCTACTTTATGTGTATGAATGTTTTGCCTGTGCCTACAGAAGTCAGAAGTGGATATGAGATCCTCTGAAGCTGGGTGCATGGATGGTTGTGAGCCACCATGTGAGTGGTGGGAATTGAACCCAGGTCCTCTTGAAGAGCAATCAGTGCTCTAGACCACTGAGCCATCTCTCTTTAATGTAGTCTTAATTGCTTATTTTTGCTTTTGTTGGCTGTGGCTTTTGGTGTCATATCTAAAGGATTAGTGTTAAGATCAATATTAAGGAGCTTTTCTTCTATACTTTCTTTTCGGGGTATTTCAGGTTCAGATCTTACATTTGAGTTTCTGACCTACTTGTAGTTGATTTCTGTGCACAGCACAAGGAAAATTGTATTATTTTGAGTGTGAAAAGCAGTTTTACCAACATCATTTATTAAAGACTTTCTTTCATTTTCCCACTGTGTGTTGGCACTAAAGATGAGCTGACATAAATCTATTCCTAGGTGTTAGTCTATGTGTTCTGTTGTTTTGATTACATTAGCTTTGCAATATAGTTTGAAACCAGGGAGTGTGATGTCTGCAGTGTTAGTCTTTTTCCTTAAGATAGTTTTAGCTGGGTACCTACCAAAGTGGGCCATGTTCATACCAAGACTGTGAAGAGGGTGACCTGGGTTATCATCAAGAAGTACTATACGTACTTGGTCCAAGTGTGTGCATGAGGAGATCACCATCATCACCAGCAAGAAACTGCAACAAGATGGCTAGCCCTGCCATGCATCTGATGAGGTGGATGGATTCAGAGAGGTCCTGTAGGAGGTGTCTCGATCAAGTTGCAGGAGGAAAGGAGAGAGGAGAGATAAAATTATGTTCCCAAGGTTGCTCAGCCCGAGATCAGGAGGTCACTGAGTTAGATCCTAATGCCAAGGAAATGCTGAAGCATCTGGACTTTGCCAGCCTCTCCAACCTGCAGGTCACTCAGCCTACAGTTAAGATGAATTTCAAAATACTGCATGGAGCTGTTTGAATCTGTTCTGTATGATTTTCAATAAGCCTGGGGAAGACTAAAAATAAAGATAGTATTAGCTGGGAATGGAGAGATGACTCAGTGGTTAAGAGTATTTGCTGCTCTTGCAGAGGCTCCAAGTCCAGTTCTCAGCACCAGAAAAGTTTTCACAACCCTTTGTGATTCTAGTTCCAGGGGATCAGGCACCTCTTCTGACCTTCATGGATTCCTAAATGCATGTGGTACACATAAATACACCCAGGCACACATACATACACAGAAAATGAATATCTTTTAAAAATCACTTTTGGCCAAAAACACTATTGGAATTTTGATAGTAGTGGCTCTAAGATTATTCGGGGAGTATGAATATTTTAACAATAGCCTTCTTCCAACTGATGAAGACAAGATACTGCATTTGTCTTCTATAATATCTTTCAACAATGTCAGTTTTTGTCAGTCCCACCAAATGAGAGTAAATACCAGTACCCAGGTTTGTTTAGTCAAATTAAGCAAGCTGTATTTTCTGTCAGACAGAGTTGTCTCCTTAGTGTAGCACTGAACACAGAGGAACATAAACATAAACAGTGGGTTTTATATTGGCCCCCAAGCTGCAAGGCTGGGGGGTTTTCCAGGAGAAGGCCTCCATAGACTGATGTTTGTTTTTGTCTGTTTGTTTTTGTGGCCCTTCATCCAGGCAGTCCACCTTGGGGCACTGGAATGTCTTCCCAGGGCAAACCCTTAAGGAGTAGCTCTTCAGTCCCAGGGGGCTGGAGGAAAGGGTCCAGCTTATGAATTTCTGAATTTGAGTTGGGGTTTTGATCATGATGGGACCTCCAAATGTCAATCCCAAAGACGTGAGGAAAAAAGGCCATCAACTCAAATCATCATTGCCAAATCAATTAATTGAATAAATTAAAGAAAACAACTAATTAAAGCAAATGTTTTTATTTATATTCACAGGCTGCCTCCCCTTAAGGTAGGATTCAAGAGATGAGACTTGGATGTGGGGAAGATAAGGTTTTTATAGTTCAGAGGTATGAGGTTTCCAAATTAGAGGGTGTGGCAGGCAAATAGAAGCAGAACATATAAGTTGGTCATAACAATCTCTTGTGGAATAAAGACATAGTTACAAGTTAGTCATAACAGGGTGGTCATCACAACAGGTAATCATAACAAGGTGGCCATAACAAAAGTTGATTTGAAACTTATAACACTGGGTTAATAATTAAAAATTTACACATAGGTAATCTTACCATTTAGGTAAAACTCAGCACATAGACAGCACCAACAGACAAAATGAAAACAAAGATATAATCTATCAGAGTCTATCATTCTGGAAAATTTCCAAATGTAGGAACTTTAGGTTTTAACCAAAGTAGGACTGTTTCCAGTGAACTGTTCTTGTTAACTGAAATATGTCAACCAAAACATGGCTTTTATGCTTAAGAGCTCACCCTGAAAAAGGGTCGGCAGAGACTTAATGTATGCTTAGCTCTTCTGTGTCTTTACTAACTTGTTACACTTAAGCTATTTTGATAAACTGAATCATACACGAAACTGATATTCTGCAATGGTGCCCTATAAAAAAACTAGGAAAAGTAAAGTTGCTAGGCTCCCTATGGATTGTATTTATGGTTTCATGTTTTATTCTGATAAGCTTTATTTAGTCTCCTGTATATGTTTTCAAAGTTAAACCTAAAACAAGTAACTAAAAATAAGTAAAGTTTATTTAAACTCAAGTACACTTAATAGATGGCCCTCAAAACTTTTCAGAGATCTGCTAAATACGACATTTAAAATGCTTAACAGAAAAAGCTTCCTATGATAGACAGAAATGCCAGCTCCTAGGGGTGACCCTAAGGTCTCCAAAGAAGATGCTGGGGTACAGAAAATTCTACCAGACTTATGGTGATGCTAAATAGTGGGAAAAACTGCCCCTAACATCGGGGCTCTGAGCTCACTGTAGACATTGTCAGGTTAACCACTCTGCCTCATCACAGTGGGTCAGTTATCCCAGGTTCCTTCTCCACAGGAAAATCCCTCAGACCTTCTGGGTCTGGCAGCCAGAGGCCTAGGTTGTCTTGTGCAGTAACTGAAGATGTAAAGCTTATGTGACAGCTGAAGACCTCTTCTGCCCTCAACAAAGCCACAGAGACTACAGAAGCCTAGGGTATCTACCCAGGTAGCAGTAAGTCTCTGTCATTTTAATTGATACATATGCTATCTGGATTATACTTCCTGCTGTAATTCATCCTTCTCAGATCTCTGATGGTGTTGGCAACTAACTGTAGCTTTATCAGTTTATCAGCAGCTGCCTGGTCGATGCATTTCATATATAAAAACCAGGATCTTGCTTTTCTAGAGCTATTAGGTCACCTGATGAAAAAATCAAACTCATAGACAGGTTTGTTTAACCTGTTAAGGCTTCATTCTAATGGATAAACATGTTTCAGATGTAGCTTTTACTATTTAAAGGAACTTGCCTGGCAATGAATGCTCTCAGTAATCAACTATTTATGTATGTATAATGGTAAATAATTGGATAAGAAGTTTAAAGTTTATATAAATTATAGAGGTCTAAAATAACTTAAAATATAAACATCTGAGGATATAAACATTTAAATAAATTATGAGGATCTAAAATGATTTAGGATATACAACTACAAGTTACTCTATGCTACTGTTATACTAAAAGTTCAAAAGTTCAAAGTTTTAACATTCATCAATGAAGTTCTGATTAATGGTTAAAATACTGACTACTATTAACAGTCACAAGCTCATGAGTTTAAATTATGTCTGATTGTCTTCTCAGTATAGACTTAAAATGCTCCTTATCATGCTAAAAACACCTCTGTCCAATCTGTATATACCCTATTCTCTGAACAGAAAGTGTTCCTCTTTCTCTTCTGGTCCCGGGCGCTGCGGGAGCCGCGGGTTACCGTGCAGTCATGGCCAAGTCCAAGAACCACACCACACACAACCAGTCCCGCAAATGGCACAGAAATGGCATCAAGAAACCCCGGTCACAAAGATACGAATCTCTTAAAGGGGTTGACCCCAAGTTCCTGAGGAACATGCGCTTTGCCAAGAAACACAACAAGAAAGGCCTGAAGAAGATGCAGGCCAACAATGCAAAGGCAGTGAGTGCACGCGCAGAGGCCATCAAGGCCCTTGTGAAGCCTCAGGCCGTCAAGCCCAAGATGCCAAAGGGTCCCAGCCACAAACTCAGCCGCCTGGCTTTCATCGCTCATCCCAAGCTTGGGAAGAAGATTCGAAGCTACATGGCAAAGGGGTGTAGGCTCTGCCAGCCAAAGCCCAAGGTTCAAACCAAGGCAGAGGCCAAAGCTCCAGCTAAGGCCCAGGCTTCAGCTCCAACTCAGGCTCCCAAAGGTGCCCAGGCCCCTGTGAAGGCCCCATAGAAAAGGCTCCTGCCAACGTGAAGACAGATGGACGGCTGTGACACACCTACCCACACACTATTTCAGATGACCAGTGTCCTATGCTGTTTTTACAAATAAACTTGAGGCTAGAAAAAAAAAAAAAGAAAGTGTTTATGCTTTTAACCTAAAGCCATAGTTTTTGCTATGATTCTAAGGTGTGAATCAACTCCAGTGAATTTTCTCCAATGTGGATTTCAGCACAGATTACAAACTATGATAATGTAAGTTTCGGGGAACTGAGAAAATCATAAAAACCTAATTCTACCTCTCCCAGGTCAGACTCCAGGTAAGGAGTCTTGTCAATCAACAATCTCAGCTTCCCATCTATTGCCTGTGCTTGAGGGGAAAATTCCAAGTGTAAATGTTTCCTTAAGTTCTTTAACTTCTGTCCCAAGTCTACAGTTGTCTTAGCAGAGTTCCACTCAGCCAGTAGACACCTTTCAGAACTCAGCTGTGGACTACAAACTGCTGTACAAACTGAAAACGGATGCAAACCAGTCCCTGTGATGTGACTGCTCCCTGTCTCTTCAGCTGGGTCAACCAGGTAGATGCTTCTGATGAATGCCCCCTTGCCTGAATCTCCTCTGGCCTTTCATCAACATTCCAGCCTTCCTGGGTGTTGACAATAGTGTCCTAACTTCAGCAGGAAGTAGTCACAGAAGAGAATACTCCCCCCTTATCTTCAACAGATGGCTGGAATATTAGATCAAGGGGAAACTCCCTGGCAGAAGGGACAAAAATGGCTACCTACAGTACCTATTGGCATACCAAGATTATATGGCCTTAAAATTTTTGTTCTTTCCATGCTAATCAAATAGATATAATTTATTAATGAACGTTGTATCTTTTGATGCATTTCAAATTTTGTCACCCCCACCCCCAATAAAAAATGCTAAGACACTATCAAGAATTTGACAGGGACACATGAGACAAAGGGGAATGATGAACCAGCCTGCCTCTACCTTAGGCTTGAAAGACATTTTATAATAAACTAGGTTAATTTCAGTTTATGATTAAATCTCTATTTCTCAAGTATTAGGCTATCCCCTACCTGTAACTTTAACTACAAATGATTCTATACTGCATGTTCCAGGAAATAGCAACCATGCTTTTGTTTCAAAAGTTTTTATGACCACCTGTTGCTATGACCACCTTGTGTAGGTATAAGGTTACTGTGCACTGTGTAAAGATTATCCTTGTTTTATTCAAATGCTGATTTCTGTGCTCCCAGATTTCTGTGCAATCCTTATTCTGAGAATCTTCTGTCTCAATGTTGTGTAAACAATGTCCCCAATGTTAGGAATTTTGACTGGGAGATATCCAGGATTAAAATTAAAATAGATTAATGCTGCTCAGTTGTTGTGCCTTAAAGCTGCTAAATAAATCTAACAGCCCTGTCTCCGTTATTTGGAAGCTAGCTGGGTTAAGAGAAAAACTTCAACACTTATAAATCTTTATTAACAACCTTGTTATGGGTACCTGTTATTATGACTTGACCACTTTGTTATGAGTACCTTATTAGGACTACCTTATGAGAGGATCTAAACCATTCTGTTTTAGAACAGGCATCCATATTAGGCCTTAAGTTCCAGTTTCCCAAAGAACCAGGCAAGGCTCCTTGGGAGAGTCACAGACAATGGATCCTTAGTCAGTATGGGTCCTGAATTTTGACCGAGAGGGAGAATGAACCAGAACTGAGTCAGTTCCTAGAACATCTGGCTGAGAAAGTTAACAAACCCTGAATTGGGTTAGTTCCTGAAATTTCTCTAAGGCCTGACCAAAGATGGTAAAACTAGTATAGCAACCAATCAGAAATTGTTCTAATGTAACTTCTGCACTCCTAGCTAATCGTGTTAGAGATTACTTAACCCTTTAAGAAAATTCTGCTAGTCCTGCATAAAAAGAGCTCCTCTCCTGGTCACCATTTTGATGAATGGTTGACCCCCTCATGCTGGTTGTTTTTTCAGAATAAATGTTCTTTACCTTTACATACTATTTGAGTCTGGGGTCTTCCTTCAGTGATTCTCAGACCCTAACACTTGCAACCATGTTGTGGTGGTTTAAATAGGAATGGCTCCCATAGACTCATGTATCTATGGACTTGGTCTACAGAGAATGGTACTATTAGGAGGTGTGGCCTTGTGGGAGTAGGTGTGGCTTTGTTGGAGGAAGTGTGTCACTGGAGTGGTATGGGTTTTTAGGTTTCAGAAGCTCAAGCCATCTTACTTCCTGCTGCCTGTTGATAGGGTTGCAGAACTCTCAGCTTCTCCTCTAGCACCATACCTGCCTGCATGGTGTGATGCTTCCCATATAATGGACTAAATCTCTGAAAATGTAAGCCAGTCCTAATTAAATATTTTCTTTTCTTTTTCTATTTTTTAGACATGGTTTCTCTGTGTAACAAGTCCTGGCCGTCCTGGACTCTCTTTGTAGACCAGGCTGGCCTCAAACTCACAGGTATCTGCCTGTTTCTGCCTCCCGAGTGCTGGGATTAAAGGCATGGGCCACCACACCAGGCTAAATGTTCTCCTTTTTAGAGTCAACCATGGTGTCTCTTCACAGCAATAGAAACACTAAGACACATGTCTTTGTTTCACAAGAGGTTAAAACCAACTAGTTAAATTCTGCTTCTATTTGCCTGCTATATCCCCCATACCTCAAATTTGGAAACCCCTTATCACTGAGCTATAAAAGTCTTTTCCACCTCAAAGGCTGACCTCTGTAACTCCATCTTAGAAGGAGGCAGCCTATGTACAAGAACAAAGAGTTTGCTTTAATTAATTTGCCCAGGACAGTTTGGGTCGGTGGTCTTCTTCCTCCCATCTTTGGGATTAACAGTTGGTCCCTAGCATAGTCCTTTCTCCATCTTCTCATGGCAAATAACACTCACGTTTAGGTCTTAAAGTCGCCATCTGTGAGGTTCCACAATTTATTAATTCGTCTCACGGTATTACAGTGTAGTTTCCCATTCACTACAGTAAATTCACTTGTGTTTGAAATTTGTTTCCTCGTGACTGAAGCTGAGGGAAGCAGGTCACATGGGGTGGCTCAGTACATGTCTGCTGAATGCTTAACATGAACATAAATCATTAACAGTTGTCTTAGCATCCTTGGTAGTTTATTCTCAGAACACGACTTTTACTTTGCTTCAGGGACAACATTTATAAGAAACCTTGACCTTGCTTTAGAGTCTGTTTGGCTGGCCCTCTATCTTATTTCCAGTCTACAAGCGCCCCCTGCCTCAGGCCACGCCCCTCCCAGAGTCTTTTACAGTGCCAGAATGTTGGACTACAAATCCCACAGGGCAACGCGCGCCAGTCTCAGCAGCCAATAGAGCGCGGTGTTGCTGGCCTGTGTCCCCGTGACGAGCTTAGGCCGTTGAGCAGCGTCGTCCTGGTTGCTGTGGAGTCGGCTCGCGTGGCCGCACGCCCTGCCCGCCTCCTGTTATGGGCAGCGCGGAGAGCGCCGAGGCCCGAAGGGTGTCCTTCGAGATGGATGAGGAGGAGCGGGTCCGGGTGCTGCAGGGCATCCGGGTGAGCGGCGCGGCGGGAGGGCGCGGGCCGGAGGAGCGTGCGGGCGGGAAAGGGAGCCGCCGTCCTGGGACCAGATAGGTGGAGGGGGCCGCTGACATTCGGGGGTAGCCGACCGCCTCAAGTCGTTTTCCAAAGCCTTGGCTCTCTCGATTCCGGATTTGTTCCGTGCTCTACCCAGTTTCACGTTTCGTGTGCGTCTTGTTGCGTGTGCTGCAGCACGTCTTGAAAGTGTTCGCCCATTTCCAACCTTGTTCACGTGCCTTTCTCCGTGAGGCAGCAAAAGGAGAGTTTTAGCTACCATATATTAGGTCATATGCCTTATCCGCTCTTCAACTAAAAGTCTACAGTGGGTCCTTACCACGTCGAAGAGGAGGGATCGCCTCACTTGCTTTTACAAGATGCCCTGGTGCCCACTGACCTCCCCATCCCCATCCCTTCCCTGGCCTGTTCCCTCATCTTCATAAAATTTTGTCTCAGGACCTCCTTGCTCTTCCCAGATCCCAGGTGGTTGACGTTTCTTCAGTTATCGTTAACCTGACTGCCTTCATGTTACAGCTCAGATATCACCCAAGAATCCTTCCTTGTCCACAGTCTCAAGCAATTTCCCACACCACTGCCACACGTTTATGATTTTCATGGCATCCAGCACAGTTTGAAACAAATTGTGTTTATTATGTTTTCCTTTAGAGCTCTAGCTAATAGCTTGGCTGAAGTTCTTGTGTGATTCATGACTTTATCACCAGAACTTAAAAAAAAAAGCTCCCATTTTTTTTGCAGACTGGCAGCTCTTTACAGATATTATTTAATTTTCGACAGATCAATGAGAATGGTTAGTACCTCTTCCTCTGTGGTTTAGGTTTTTTTTTTTTTTTTTTTTTTTTTTTTTTTGAGACAGGGTCTCTATATTTAGCTCAGGCTGGCCCAGGACTCCATATCTGCTTGTCTCGTGAGTGCTGGATTAAGGAGGGCACATACCACCAAAAGTTTGGTTAGTCCATTTTGTAGCTTATGGGCAATGGAGGTGCTATTGGTATAAGTTGTCTAAGGTCACACAGGTAACAAAGTAGGAGACCCAAGACTATAAAGTAGGTGAACTCCAGAGCCGTTTGTTAAACTTCTTGCTATACTTCCTTCTATACTTGTGCACAGCACTTAGTGGGTACTTGGTTGATAGCTGTTAAGTAATTTCATGAGTGAACACAATGAAATAAATCAAACTTCAAATAAAATGCTCAGTGCTGGGTCTAGGTGAATTAGGAGGTTCAGAAAAAGACTTCAGAGGGTCTGACATCTGAGCTCCTTAATTGTGTGACCTTACAAGAGCTAGCTATTTTTTGAGTTTCACTTGGAGAGAGAGAGAGAGAGAGAGAGAGAGAGAGAGAGAGAGAGAGAGAGAGAGAGAGATAGTTGGAGGTTATCCTGGGAACTACCAAGCATCAGATGAAGATGTATGTGAAGTGTTGGAGAAGACATGCAGAATGCTTTGTAGGGGGCCTCAGAATGTGCTGCATGTCAGGTGCTGACCAGCTGGAATTGTTAACCTGGCTTGTGGCAAGAATTAAGCGGGGAAGATGGTTTCTATTGAAAGGCTGAGAGGGAAGGAGTAGGGTAGATTCTAGGAAGACAGCTTTGGCTCAGGATATTTTTCACATTTGTTAGTGGGTCTCCTGTTTCAGGGGATGCAGGCCTGAGAATTCAGAAGTTCAGAGACGCACCATTGGAGGTGGCTCAGACTTTTTATTTCCAGTTCTCTTAAGAGTTCTGTAGAGTACAAAGTCTTTACATTTTTTTTTGTTCTCTCCTTAAAAAATGTTTTGTGTGTGTATATTTGCACATGCTTGCTTGCCTTTATGTGTACCACATGCATGTAGGTGCTCAGGGTGGAAAAAAGATGTCAAATCCCTTGAAACTGAAGGTGTAGATTATTGTGAGCTGCCAGCTCTGGGCGCTGGGAACCAAACTCTTGAATAGCGATAAGCATTTTAAATCACTGAGCAATTCTTCCATACCCTAGTGCAAACAATTTAAGGATGGAAAGTCAAGCTTAGAGACAGTAAGGACTTCTTAAGGCACCACTTGAGAAGTGTTTGGAACTAGTCTAAATCTATCAGACTTCCCACCAGCCTGAGGACACATGTCTTGGTAGTCTGAAATTTTGACATTGTTTCTACTTGACCTGACAGGGATGCTAAGACTCTGCTTGGTTTTACCAGACAATTAAACCAGAGGGAGCTTCAGTAGTTGTCAGCTTTCTTTTCTAGTTAATCTGAGAGAATAATGGCTTGTCAGAAGTAGTCAGTGAGGTGGTTGGCCCAGTGTTGGGAAAACATGTCTAGTGTACTGGGTTTTAAAGGGGAAGATGGAAGAAAGAACATTATGTTAAATATTTTGGTGGTAGGGGATCTGTTATGAGTAGTTACTTGAGAATTTAAGAGTTCCTCTGATCTTCAGACAGATGAGTAAAAATCAGTATAAATAAATATTTTTAAAAATCAGATCAATAAAATAGTTGGCCTATTGAACGCATGAGAAGTCAGCAAGAGGTAGATTCCAAGAGAATATCTGCCCTAGTTCCTTCAGAGAAAACTAAATATTCTTAGAGACCACTTGTATTTAATCCCTGGGGCCTGATCCCAGTGCTCCCGTTTCCTTAAAATTAAGTGTTAGGGCCTTGCTCATTTGTGTGTGAATTTGCATAAATTTACATAGAAAGTTCAAGCCCTAATCTGTGAAAGGTAAAAGAAATTTAATTGATGCAAAATGCTGCAATTATATTCAACTCCTGATTTCAGAGCGAGCATGCACAAAATACATAAAGATTGTTTGAGCCAGTACATTGAACCTCATGGTCTTCTAAGAGAAGGCAACAATATCTTATGAATGTCTGTTTTCTTCTTTTCCACCCTGTATAAGCAGCCGTCCTTGCCATTCAGCTGAACTTGGTTGATTGTTGAAATCCAGACTCCTCATAGTTCCCAAACCACTCCCCCTTTCCAGCGATTCACCTCTTATTTTGCAACACGCTTCGGGAACCTACGTATGGAGCCGGATGCCCCGGATGCCTAAGCTCGTGCCAGACTCATTCCATCCTTCTGGCTAGATCAACTTTATCATTACTCATTGCTCCTCCGAGGCAGGCTCTGGACCACTCGGGAAGGGAATACGATGAAAGATTAGTCAGATACACAAGAGACAGTCAACATTCAGATGCCAGGGAGGCTGCTTGCCAGTGCACTACCTGAGCTCCTCAGCACGCACTGCCAAAGTGCTATTTACCCGACACTGGTCTGGTCTTACAGAGATGGGGAACAAAGTCAGGCTCTCTGCCATCTTTGAGACTGGAAAGAAAACAAAAAGAAAAAGAAAAAAACAAAACAAAACAAAAAAACCCCAGACCAAAAAACCCTGCAAGTTCTGAGGAGGAATTAAAAGCATGCAAAAGTAGTAGGACTTGTTTGAGGTGAGTTGGTAAGAAAATGCCTCTCTGATGAGGTGACATTGTTGGTATGTATGACCTGAGCTACCCCTAGGAAGAATACATATGTATACTGTGCTGAGTGCTGTGCCAAGTATATTAAGGGCATTTCTTCAGGTTCTGCACATGCTGACCTTGTGCAATGTCATTGTCCCCATCCATTTTAGAGGTCAGATGTCACATAGTTAAATAGTGGAAGATTTGGCTCAAGCTCTGACTCTGAAGCAACGTTAAGATAATTGGCCTCCACGAGGTGTCAGGATACTTGAGAAGGCTTGCCTTGTGGCAGGATCAGCCTGGGCTCAGGAAGGCAAGGCTATGAACATGTTAGTCTGGAGGCCACATTGCAGATCCCTACCTAGGCAGTAGCAGTCTTCAAAGGTTGGGTGGTCATTTTTTTCTTTCATTTTAAAGAAAACTGTATTGAGACATTTTAAATATAACTTTACCACTTCAATTTTTTTTTTTTTAGTAAATGTACAGAATTGAGCAACTGTCACCTAATCTACTTATAGAAAATTTACAAGATGTGAAAGCTATCTTGTTCCTAAGACACTTCCTATTGCCTATCCACAAACCTGGGTAACCATATTCCTCCTTCCTTAAAAAATTGCCTTTCGCCGGGCGGTGGTGGCGCACGCCTTTAATCCCAGCACTTGGGAGGCAGAGGCAGGCGGATTTCTGAGTTCGAGGCCAGCCTGGTCTACAGAGTGAGTTCCAGGACAGCCAGGGCTACACAGAGAAACCCTGTCTTGAAAAACCAAAAAAAAAAAATTGCCTTTCTTAGAGAATTTGTATAGGTGGGTTTGTGTATCTTGCAAGCCTGACTTCTTTTGTGCAGTGCGGAGGTAGAACCTAGCATCTTGTGCATTCTAGGCAAGTGCCCCACTACTAAGCCACACCTAGCATACTAAACGTCCCTTTTTTCCTTTTTTTATTTTATGTGTATTTTGCCTAAATGGACATCTGTGTTCTCCATAAGCACAGTGCCCACAAAAGCCAGAAAAGGGTATCAGATCCAGTGGACTGGAGTTACATACAGTTGTGAGACACCAATGTGGGAGTCGGGAATTGAACCCAGGTCTTCAAAAAGAACAGCCAGTGCTCTTGACTAATGAGCCATCTCTCTAGCCCCTGCTAAACTGTTTTGGCATTGCTCTGTTGGTAGGGGTGTTTGCCTGTTATGTGAGAGTTTTAGTTGCTGAATCAACTGTGTTGTATGGATAAATAGTGCATTTGTTTATCCATTCACCAATTGGTGAACATTTTATTGTTTCCATTCTAAGCTATAACGAATAAAGCTGTTGCAGGCATTTCTTTTTTTCTTTCTTTTTTTTTTGCCCTGTCCCCCCACATATGGGTCTTTTCCTATGGATAGAAACTCAAGAGTCTATTTTCAGGATCATTCTTATATGGTTAAATTTAACTTTGAAGAAACTTCATTTGTTCCTCAAGATATCCCATTTTCTGGTTTCACCAGCTACACTTGAATGTTGTTCATGACCTTCCCACACTTGTTCTTGCTGTTGTTTTGACTGCACCAATTCTAGTGCTGTGAGAGCATCCTAGGGTGGTTTGAACCCATTTCTCTGGGAAGGCTCCGTTGGCATCTTATGTGGGCTTATTTGCTACCCACATACTTTTTTTGGTAAAATGTTTATATTGAGGCCTTTTCGCATTTTAATTTAGTTGTTTTTGACATTAAGTAATGCTTTGGTTTTGCTGGATCCAAACCCTTTCTTAGATTCTAATTTGAATCCATTTTCTTCCAATATGTGACTTGCTCCTGTTTTTATAATAGTTTTTGAAGTGCAAGTGTTTGTAATTTTAAACTTCAAAAAATATTGACTGTACTTTGGTGTTGTATCTAGGAAAACTTTTCCTGCTTTAAAGTCATAAAAAAGTCTTTTTTTTCCTTCTTAGAGTTTATAGCTTTTGCTATTTGGGTCTATCACCTGTTTGGGTTAGTTCTTGTGTGTGGTGTATATTGCTGCAGTTTTGAAATTGAGATTGACCAAATCATCCTAGGAAGAACACAGTAAGTACTTGGGTTTTGTATATTAGAAAGTCTTTGTCATACTGCCTAGTTCTGTCATAAATACATGGCTGTAGCTATGTCCCACTGAAAATCTGTTTAGGAGGTCAAGGGGTGAGTTGGACTTCACTCAAGAATGTTTGCTGAATTCTGAGAAATGCAGTTTTTTTTTCTTTCATGAGATACCTATTTTTTGTACTGTTTGTTGAGAAGACTTGTTTTTCCCAATGAGTTACTGTATTGACTTCATAAAATGCATCCAGTGAACACGAGGTTATTTCTGGGTGCTCAGTTCTTTCTATTGATCCCTGTGTCTGCCTTTGTGCCTGGACCACACCATCCAAATTGGTACAGTTCCATAGTTTCAGAAGTTGGCAGTGCAAAACCTTGTTTTGCAAAATTGTCTTGAATTCTTTGTGTTTCTATGTACATTTTAGGATTAATTTATTAACTTTTATAAAAAGAAGCCTTTTAGACTTCAATCTACACTCTACTTTGGGAAATTGCTGTTCTTACTTTAGCATGTGGATGTGTGTGTGGTGTGCATACATATGTACATATGTGTGTGAATGACAAGTATATGCGTTCATGAGCTTGTAGAGGCCCAAAATTGACATTGGATCTTCAGTCGCTCTCCGTTTATCTTTACTGAAGCAGAGTCCCACTGTGAACCTGGGGTTTGCTGTTTCTAGCTAGTCTAGGCAATCACTTTACCCCCAGACTCCCCTGTCCCTCCCTGCACCCACATTTCATTGACTTTTATCTGGCTCCTGGGGCTCCAAACTCCAGTCCTCACTCTTGAGGGGTAAGCGCTTCATCACTGAGCCATCTCCCCAGTCCCCACATTGCTTGTTTCACAGCGGCATTGCCTGCCTGTGGATCTGAGACGTTCTCCAGGTGGAGGGAAGCCTCATTTTCCTCAGCAACACTTCTTGCTCTAAGTGCACAGACGTGTGCTTCTTTTCTTCAGTGTAATCCAAAGGTTTTGCTCTTTTGGTATCATTGTGAGTGCAATTATTTTCTTAATTTTATCCTTGGTTCTGCCATTGCTTGTATGTAGTTGATATTTGTATATTGATCTCACAGACTGTTGAGTCCCTTTATCCTAGCAGCTTTTTCGTTGATTCCTTAGGATATTTTATGGTTAAGATGATGTCTACAATATGGTTAAGATGATGTCTGCAAATGGCTTTAAACTGTGTGTGTGTGACTTTTAGGAGTTGGTTCCCTCCTTCCAGTTTGGGTCCTGGGAATTGAACTCAGGTCGGGTTTGTTTGTAAAGTGCTTTTATCCTCAGAGCCATGTTGCCAACCCTCTTTTTCTTTTCTTATTCCATTGGCTAGACTCAGTAGTGTATGTTGAATGGAAGTGGTAAGAGTGATGTCCTTGCCTGAACTTAGGGAGAAAGCATTGAATCTTCCCTTACTAAGCATGTTAGCTATAGGTTGTGTGTTGGTTCCCTTTAGGGTTCGATGGTCTTTTAATCGTCTGTCGCCCCTCCCTTCCAGCTCGTTTACTGTTTTTCTCTTGGAAATTCTAAGAGTACAAAGATTAACTTTTTAAAATTGAAATGTCTGGTTTATTATGCTGTACATTTTAGATTCCAAACTTGGCTTAAGGAGTTGACAGCCCTCTATCCAAGCTGACACTGTGGCAGATGAGCATGAGATTCATACCTTTCCACGACTTTATGGGCTTGTTTCATATTCATGCAGCGGATTTCTTTCCACCATGCTAATGTCAAGCAGAGTTGCACTGGCCCCCTCAGATGTCGCACATGAGTGCTGTGTATCATGATGTGTGCCATCCCACTCTCCTGTCCCGTGCCTTTATTTTGCTCTTGTTAGATGTTACTCTGTGCTTAGGATCCTGTCCAGCCTACCATGTCTGCTCTCTGGTTGCATTCTTTATCTTAGTTTGACTTGTTTAAAGTCAGTGAGACAAACCAGTGATCTCAGAAAACCTGGGCAATGCACAGGGCTTGAGTAAAAGTTCTCTTCAGTGTTCTTCAGCTGCAAAGCTCTCCTTGACTTACAGGTGAGTATAGTTTAATGGAGCCACAAGAGGAAATGCTATCTTGGAAAGCCAGGAGACAGGCAGTTAGCTTCTCTTCCACTTTCGGAGTTCGTATTTAGAGTCCAGCAGCACCCAGTGCCTGAGTGCACCCTGCCTGGAGTAAGCGCTTTCCGTGTGCAGTTCCGACCAATGCTCTGTCCCTAGTCATATCTTGTGAATAGTTTTAGGTGTTAGAAGACAAAGCAGAGTGAGATCTGATGGGAGGTGGGACATTTTAGGTCCTTCTGTCCCTCCTCAGCTGGGGAGGCAGAGAATTCAAAGGCCAGCCTTCCCTTTGGTACTCTCCATTCTCCTCATTTCTGGTTCCCAGATTGACAGTTTGTGAGATGGCAGTCAAAAACTGTGTATGCAGCTTGAGATACTTTTTCTGATTTTGACTCCTGTATAGCCAGCAGTAATGTTTAAACAGCGCAAAGAGATGCTGGGACTTCCATCCGACCCTCTGAGTTGGGGATGCTACCCTCATGTAAGATGAAATTCAGCAGTACACCTTAATTGTATCACAGAACCCCCCAAACAATGTAGATGTAGGGATGGCTGATGCCTTCATTTGGGAAAGAAAGGTGTAGCTCTGAAGGCATCCTCGATCCTTGCAGGGGGCAAATCCTGCCTTTTGGCAGGCAGAGCTCTGTTTTTTCTTAGTATTTCTGGGTCTGGGATGAAAACTGCAGTTTCTGTATGTGGCACTTAGTTTTGGTTGTCTGGAAGAGAGAACTTCACCTGAAGAATTACTGCCATCAGATTGGCCTGTGGAGGCCTTTGCTTGACCGGTAACCAGTGCAGGCATGTGATGCTGTGAGCAGTAGCATCTATAGGCAAGTGGCCTTGGGCTATACAAGAAAGGTAGTTGAGCTTGAGCCTTGAACAGACTAGTAAGCAGCTTTCCTTCATGATTTCTCCCTTTGCTCCTGCTTGAGTTCCTGCCCTGTAATTTGTAATAAGCCCCCAGTTGCTTTTGGTCAGAGTGGGTTATCACAGCAACAGAAAGATATCTAGGATACTGCTTTTTGCCCGGGTCTGATGGAAGGTTCAGGATATTTTCTTGTTCAGTCTTTGCCACTCCTGTACCATGACCCCAGTCATTCTCTGTTGTCCTCATTCATTAGCTGGAGTCTGAGTTTCCAGCCCAGAGCTGTTACAAATGGCCTGTTCATGTCCCCTTGCACAACACATGTGCTGTGTGTTCATCTAATCCACTGTCCACATGGGATCTGCCTGCACCAGTCCTTGCCTCCCTTAGAAAGGACCTGTTTCTTAGGTTAATGGCTCTGCCCTCCTATCCCTCACCTATAAAGTCAGAAGTCTCCTTTATTTACTTTCAACCTTTAGTGACAAATCTTTCCAGCACTTTCTGTTTCATTGTCCCTTTGTCTTTATTATTCTTCCCTCAACTGCCTTTTTGTACCATTTGTACCAGGAATGGATCAAAGGCTTGGTGTCTGCTAGACAAGCTCCCCTGAACCACATCTCCAGTCTTCTTCTTACTAATTCCCCCTCAGTTCAGGTCCACACCTCTGCTCTTCATCTGACTTTTGGGCTGGTTTTCTGGCAAATGGTCATAAAACTCAAGCTCAAAGAGGCAGGTCAAGAAACCTCATCCCTGTGCCCTGGTTTATCCTCCTCTCAGAAGCAGCCCATTACCTTTTCTTCTGTCAGAGATTCTGTTCAGAGTCAGCGCTGATTATGTCACAGTTGAATTTTGCTACTGGGTTAAAGGCTATTGCTGTGCCAGGCTCACTGGGAGCTCCGTGTGCTGGCACACTTTGATCCAGCTGGACTGCAGACAGCCTCTGCTGCTGTGCTCTGCGCTGTTCCCTGGTCTGGCCTATGGCTCTGTCCTCTGGATTGTTTTTTCTCCCTCTTTGATTGGCTGAATCTCCTTCCTTAGGACCATGGTTAGGGACTGCCCTCTGAAGGAGCCTTCCTCTGTGGTACTAGCTTCCCACTGCTTCCTGCCTTGAGCCAAAATTGCTCTTCCTTGCCCCTTCCTTTCTGCCTGGTGAGCAGGAGTCACTTGGATATGGCTGGGTGCCTGCTACAGATCTGTATGATACTAGCGGGATAGAATTTGAAGACATTGGCTGGTTTTCTTGCCCCCAACTGTGAGCCCAGAAACTTTATGTTATTAATAGGTTTGAATTAATTGCTACCAATTAAAAATTGGGAGGCTTTACATAATTTGATTTTTAACATTTTTTGGAAGGGGGAAAAACTATTGACAGTCTGGTGTCTTTCTGTATAGCAGCACTTTGTGTGAGCGACAAGTCAGCTGTCCCCCTTTTGCCCTCAGCACTATTCCCACCACAGAGCCTTACATGATTTGTTTTTCTTTGCTATGCCTGTTTTGTTTGCTTCTGTCATCTACTTGGCCCCAGCAGGCACTTATATGTGCCGCACTTGGTGTCATGTGCTGTGCTTGGTGTTGGAGGTCCCTGAGGGCTTTTCTTGTCCTGACATTCTGGGATTTACATCTGTGCTGAGCAGCCGGAGGGTCTAATTTCAGCCTATAAGAAGTTGAAGGACAAGGAACACTGTCTCCAAGGCAACAGCCCCAGCTAGGAGAGGAGGAATCTCAAGCGCTACAGGAATAGGCAGTGCCTCTTCAAAGATTGGGGTATCTGGGCCCTAGGAGCTTCCCACCATGAGATGTCAGGTCAACTGCTTCCTCTAGAGATCATCTAGCTGACATTGCCTTGGTGCAGGTCTGAGCCTGGGCCTCTGCCCACAGGAGCTATGGACCTAGGCAGGGAGAGGGCACAGAACAGATTTGGTTTCCTTAGTTGCCCCAGGCTTGCACCCAGTGAGACCTCAGAAAACATGGTACTACATGGGCAGAACATGTTCACATAGGCCTGGCTGGCCTGCAAGCCAGTTCTTATCCCTAGTAACAACTGTGGTGACACCTCTCCTGCCCATAAGGGAGCTGACACCTTACTTACTTCATGAAGTGACAAAGCTGCCTCCACCCTGTTACCTCTCAGCTGTATCTACACAGTGAGAGTTGTGAGGCTAAGAACTGTACTAATGTTCATACTGATTGCTTGCTGAGCTCTGTAAAGCCCATGTAGCTGAAAATTCCTAAGCTAACCTTTGCATTACATTGGTTTTTCCACCTCCAGGGAGCATCGTGTTCCTACCTCTTCTTGTACAGGTGTCACATTATTGCCAGAGTTTAGGATGGGCCTTAGCACTTAGGACATCTGTGATCATGGTTGGCTTTCTAGCCTCCCTGACTGTTTTGTGTAAAATGGCAATGTACAGAAAATACATTTAGCTGGAACCTTGCATATGGTGTGTGCTCAGAGTCCCTGTAATACAAAGTGCTTTTGCTTTTAGGTCTGATGCTGGGTTTTGTCTGCCTCTATTCCAGCTTTGTTGCCTGTGTTAGTCAAGGTTCTGTAGAACAGTAGTTCTCAAATTGTGGGTTGTGACCCCTTTGGCAATTGAATGACCCTTTCACAGGAGTTGCCTAAGGCCATCTTCATATCAGATATTTACATTATGATTCATAGCAGTAGTAAAATTACAGTTATAAAGTAGCAACAAAATAATTTTATGGTTGGGGGCCACCACAGCATGAGGAACTAATATTAAAGGTTGAGAACGACTGCTTTAGAGTAACAGAGAAAGGGATTAGATTGATTTATAGGCTGTGGTCTAGCTAATCCAACAAGGTCTGGTTATGAACAGAAAGTCTTAAGAATCTAGTAGCTGTTCAGTCTATGAGGCTAGATGTCTCAGCAGGTCTTTAGTATGTACTAGAATCCCAAAGAAGTAGGCTTTAATGCCAGTGAAGGAATGGACTTGCTAGCTAGGAGAGGGCAAGCAGGCAAAGAGCAAAAGCTTCCTTCTTCCATGTCCTTCTAGTAGAAGGTGTGGCTCAGATTAGATATGGATTAAAGATCTGGGTTAAAGGTATGTCTTCCTACCTCAAAGATCTGGATTAAAAGAGGATCTTTCTATTTCAAATTAAGCAAAAACTCCTTACAGGTGTACCCTGTATTTTGGGGTGTTAGTTTTAGATATAGTCATGTTGACAACCAAGAATAGCCATATAACACTGCCCTCTTCTGGAGTTTGAGTAATGACCTCCTTCCTCCAGTCTGCCTCTGCTCTCTCACAGAGTTCCCCCATGACTTCTTCCTCTATGTTCAACCAGTTTTGCTTCTGGAGTGGCAGAGGGTCAGAGCTACTTGGGTGCATTCGGAACACTTCACACATTGGCTGTTCTTGGCTCAGCCATGACACCTCCTTCTTTACAGCAAGCCAGGCTGGAGTCTCACTGTCATCTTTTCTCTCCTCCATTACTTTATGACTTTTTTCTTGGAGAATACATCTTATTTTTAAATGCCAACTGTTCACAATTTCTCATGAATCCTTCATACTTTCCTCAAGCCTATATACAATGTGCTCTCCCCTTCTGCTTGTGCAGTGAGATGTGATGTTCTGTGAATTGCTCTCTCATTTGTCTGTGCCTTTAGACAGGTCTTAACTAATTTCTCTTCCTTGGTGTCTTCAGTGTCCACCCCTTCTGTCCACCGTCCAGCCAGCACATATCTCAGCCTCTTCTGTGCACCCTGTGTCGTCACACTTTCTTCATGCTCTCGTTATCTCAAGCACCCTTTCTCCTTTGCCAGACTCTTGTGCAGAGAAAATCCTGGCTGGGCCCCTTTCCGAAGCTTCAGTGGTTCTAGCTGATGGCAGAATAAACTCTAGCTTCTCGTCATTTGGAAGCCTCATCAGGTGGAGCCCAGCAACCCTCTGCACCTTAATTTTTAAATATACCCATTGTGCTCTTTGTGATTGAACCTCAGGATCTCTGTACTCTTTTCTGTGTGTATTTGCTTGTGCCATTCCCAGCTCTGGCAGGCCACCCTCCACCTGACCCCTGATTACAAAGTATATTTTTGTTCTACCCAGAATGTGGGATGTGTTCAAGGCCTCATTTAGGCATTTCTCTAGGGACTGGAGCTCCTGGAGCACTTAGCTGAACTGCTTGTATTTCTGATTGTGTTCTGTCTGTCCTTTTCACCCCTGAGAAACAAGACAAGCTTGTTGAGAAGTTGAAGCTAAGGTATTTGGCATGCTTCTTTAGTTTGGATGTTGCCTCCAAGGCCATGAGCTGAAAGCTTGCTTCCAGGCTTTGGTAGGACTGGGGGTAGAGCTTTAAGATGTGTCAATTCTCTGAGAAAGGAATTTAGGTCATTGGAAGTGTGCCTCTGAAGGGGTTGTTGGGATCCCATTCCTCGGTTATTGCTTCTCAGCTGCTCTGGAAGTGACTAGGCTTTGCCCTAGCTTTCCTTCTCTTGTGATAAAATACTGATCTAAAGCAACTGACACTTCCAGGTCTCAGTCCATTATTCAGGAAGTCACAGCAGGAAATTAAAGCAGGTACCTGAAGCAGAAACTGTAGATGAATATTATTTGTTGACTTGCTTATAGGCTCATGCTGAGCTAGCTTTCTTAGATAGCCAAGGACCACATGCTTAGGAATGATGCTGCTCACAGTGGCCCATGTCCACATGCCAGTCTGATCTAGAACTCCTCAATCTAGGCCCTTTTCTCAGATGACTTGATCATTAAAGCTAAATTAGAATAGGCCTTTGCTAGGATGTACTGAGTCAAAACAGGCCCAAAGCAGTAGAGCCAAGGACCATGTGCTGAATGAAGCCATGAGCCAGGATAAGCATTTTCTCCTTTTAAGTTGATTATGTCAGATAATTTGTCATGGGAATTGACTAATACTCTGTTGCCTGCATGTAGTGCTATGCACATGAACCTTCACTACATATTTAATTTAACAAGTATTTTAGCATTTCTAATGTGCCTGGGCACTTTCAGGCACTGAAGATGCAGCTAGAGCAAAGTGGAACCCTAGCTGTCATGAATGGGGCTTATATTCTGGTGCTGGAGGATAAGAACTCAAGTGTACGTTCTGTCAGATTGTGAAGTTCCATGAAGAGAAACCAGGCAGAGTACTGAGACTGGGAAGTAGAGGCAGGGTTTTGGTCAGGGAGATGTGGCAAGTTTCCTTGTGCTTAGCCTACTTTGGACTCCATTGTCTTCCCTGTTTTCTTAGCTGTCTTGACATCTCCATCTATTTCTGCCTTACTGCCTATGTGAACCATGTGTGTCAGACACTTCCAGTTTCTGAGGGTCATAAGGAGAGAGGGCTACATGGCGAGCATGTCTTCTTGCTCTTAAGAACAAATACTCCATTGCTCCAGGACAGAGGAACACAGTTTAAAACATGGACCCAGAATTCCAGTGGCCTGCTGTGCCGGGGTGGGTTCTTTATCTGCTTTGTACCTTGATTACCAGGGCTGGGAGGTGGGTATGATGAGTGCCAGGCATTTGCTCCCTGGTACATAGTGCATGTACTGTACTTCCTTTGACTCTGATCTTCTTTAGTTGGATTACAGGATGCAGCTTATCTGTCAATAGTTCTTCTATTGGGTTCTTCATTTGGTAAAGCAGCACTGACTCCCCACAACTTTCTTTCATGGGATGGCTACATGACTTGCCCAGTATATGTAACTATCTGCATAATTCTTTATGAGTGGCTAGAGAAAGTAGGAAAGAGGCCCTTCTTGGACTTTCCCTCACTCTGGGGAACTTTGGAAGTGTCAACCTAGAAAGCCACAGTGTCAGGAAAAGACCCTTTCTCCTTAGGGTCCCTAGCTACGACAACATGAATTCAAGTCCAGGTATCAGACTTGGATGGTATCAGACCCAGAAGGTGCATTAAATAGAACCTACAGTCATTGTATGTGAATTCTGGGCACTATGGGAAGAGACTTGCACAAGTTCAGTAGAGCCTGGGTACACTGCTTTCATAGTTCCTTTGTTTAATCCTCTCATTTACCTGTGTGTACTTGGCATATGTGTGGCCTGGACTATAACCCATGTTGGTCTGGTATGTACCAGTCACACTGAATAGCTAACATTATGGTTTTCTTTGTGCAACTGCTTTCTGCAGTTTACCTTAGTGAAGCCCTGAAGTTGCCGCTATTATTTCTATATCACAGATAAAGAAACTGATTTAGAGATAAGAAGGCCCCTGCCCAATGTAATGCAGCTAGTTAGGAGGTTAGCTGGAATTCAGACCTGGATGGTGGGTGCTGACAGCAGGACTCTTTCTTCTGAGCTGTGTGGAAGCCAGCAGCCTGAGCATGCTTCTGTCCTAGGTCAGGAAAGAGAAGCACAGAGATTGGAAGAGATCCCTGTCCCCTTGTCTCTTGTCCCTTGCCACAGCTCTCTGCTGGCTACATGGGACACTTTCTGTCTTGCTCTGGTGGTATAGTGACCAGAGGGCTAGTGGCACTGAGCACCCAACCCTGTCTGGCTTTGGAGGCCTCTGTTCTGGTTCTGTTGGTGCAGGGAGCATTGCCCAGATGGTGTTTATTCTCGCATGACTACTGTGTGTGTGTATTTGTTGATTAAAAATATTACTTGCTGTATTTTGTAGCAACATTAAAAAATATTACAAATTTCTTACCGCCAACAAGAACTGTGCCAATGTTTTCCTTAACCCTTTATTCACCAGGCAGTGTGGTTCTGTTGATGCCACCTATCCTAGCGCTGGCAAATCAGAGCCTGTGACTCACCCGTGGCAGCCCTCAACCTTGACTTCCTCTTGCCCTGAAGTCAGGGTTTACCCCTTTCCCTGATCTATTCCCAGCCCTCCCCTCAGAAAGAGCGTAATTGGTAGTGTTTACTGATTTCTGAATTTCTGTAGTGGAAATACTCCCTCCCAGTTCAATTTCAAACAGGTATCATGATGTCAATCAGTTTGTTAAATTTTCTGAAAACTTAACAATCAGCTTTCAGGAGCTGTTTCCTGTACAGTGTAGGATGGCCACATTCTCTTTCCATCTTGTTATGTTCACACCTCGGAGCCTCCCTTCGGGAATATTATACTCAGTGGACCGTAGTACACTGACCTCAGTATGTGGCTGGTTCTTCTTGCTCCGAAACTGACCTAGACTTTCCCAGCTGTGTTCAGAGAAGTAACATGACCTCTGAAGGCTCTTTCCTTTTTCTGGCCTCAGGATTTTTAGTATCCACACACTAGTGTGTTACCTTCCTAGTGGTTTCTCTTTACTTCTCCTTTACCTATGTTCTTCTAGTAATGTGAGAATCACATTTCTTCCTCTTCAAGTCCCAGTTCTCATTCATTCCTACTAGGCAAGGCAATGGCCACTGGGCTGTCTCCCTCCCTCTCTCTCTTTCTCTCTTTGCTATGAAATATCATCAACATAATGTACAATTTATTCCTTGCCCCAAGCTGCTGATAATTGTTTTTGTGTCTGGAGATTTTCCTGGGTGGATGGACCATGTATGTCTATCTTACGTAGGCTGTGGCTGTCTATGTTTAGCTTCTTTCACTTAGCATGTTTTCTGGGATTGCCCATGTTACAGTATGCATCAGTATTTCATTCCTTTTTATTATTCAATAGTATCCCATTGTATAGATGTTTTTATTTTTATTTACTTATTCATATGTTAGTTGAACATCTGGGTGCTCTCTTATTGGCCACTCTGGATATGCTGTTATAAACATTAGTGTAGAGGCATGTGTGGGCATGCTTTCTTTTTCTTTGGCTTGAGCTGATTTTTAGAACTGCTGGGTCATTTGGGTAGCTCTGTGTTTAACCTCTGGAGATACCTTCCAGACTCTTCCCAATCCTGCCTATACTGTGTTATACCCCACATTATATGAGGCTTCTGATCTCTGTAGCTGTACAGACACCTATTGTGTAACATTTGGATGGCAGCTGCTCTGATAGATGTGAAGTGTTCTCTCAGCATGCCTTTCTTTATTTTGTATCTCTGCAATGACTGATGATATTAAATGTCTGCTCTTGTTCTTGGCTCTTTGTCTATTTTTGCTAGAGAACTTTCTGTTCATATCTTTTGTCCATGGTACTAGCATTGGGTCACTGTGACTAAATACCTGAGATAGTTAAGGCTTCAGGAGACTTTACCTTGGCTCATGAGTCTGCTGCATGACTGCTGGCTGGTTTTATTGCTCTGAGCACTGATGAGAGCGGTGCATCATGGGAACATGTGCCATAACAAAATCCTCACTTCATAAGATAGGAAGGAAGGAGAGAACAGAATGGGGTCCCTCAACTCCTGTAAGGGCAAAGGTCAGTGACTTAAGGAACTTCTACTGGACTCCACTGTCTAAAGATTCCACCACCTTCCAGTAGTGTCACTTAAGGACCAGCCTTTATCACATAGACCTTTAGGAACACTGAGCCAAACCACATCACTCACTTTTTAGTTGGGCCATTTTTATTTTTATTGTAAGTTGTAGGAGCTCCTTGTATATCCTAGATATCTGTTAGGTATAATTTGCAAATGCTTTATTCCATTTTGTGGGTTATCTTTTCAGTTGCTTTAGAATGTTTTTTTTTGTTTTTTTTGTTTTTTTGATAAACAGAACTTTAATTTTGATGAAGTCCAATTATCCATTAAATTGGTTACTTTTACTTTTGGTGCCACATTCAAGAATCTATGCCAAAAACAATTCCTTCAGATTTGCCTCTGTTCTTTCTTCTAAGAGTTTTTGTTCTCCTACTTTTTTTTCTTTTATTTTTCTTTTTCCCATGGTTCATATTTTTTCTTTCTTTTTTAAAATTTTTTTATTTATTTTTATTGGATAGTGCTCTCCTACTTTTAGATTACTGGTCTATTTTAAAATAGTGTTTTACTGTTTAGTTTAAAGTGTGACCCCACTCTGTCACTGTATGTGGGATATCAGGTTGTCTCCATATGATTAGTCATGAGGCTACTCTTTCCCCCGTTGAAGTATGTTGGCAACTGTACTATTCTGTTTTTGTTTTTTTTTGCTACTGTGTTGAAATACTTGAGACTGAAAACTTACAAAGAAAAGTCTCATTTAGCTCCAGTTTTGATGACTGTAAGTTCAACCACACAGGATGCTTATTGAGGTTTACATGTTGCTATGTATTATACTGCTAAATTCTATACCTAAATGTCTAGGCTGTGCGTGACTTCTCATGTTTATAAGCTTTGTTATGCAAACCTTGTTCCTTGATTTAAAACCATTGGTTAAATAATATTGACTTTGACAATAACTGGGGGTAACCCCTAATCTACTCTTCTAATTGCTGGCTTGATGACCACTTCTCCAGTGCTGTACCCCAGATACTTGCTGTTTCTCCTGGCTATATGCTCATGGTCCATCTTCTTTCATGGCAGTGTCCTCTCTCCCCCTTCTTCTTTCTCCAGTCTCTCTCCCTGTCAGGTCACTCCAAACCCACCTACCTCTAATCCCTCCCGTAATTGGCTGTAGCCAGTGTTATTTAACCAATAGTTTTAAATCAAGGGACAAGGTTTGCACAACAAACTCTTGTAAACATGATAAGTCACTCATAGGCCTAGACCTTCAGGTATAGAATTTAGCATTACAATACATAGCAACAGATCAAACCCTTAACTGGTGCTAGGTCTGGTTAACTTCTGGCATCATCTCATGGCGTGTCTGTAGAAGTTCCATTTCTTTCTTTCTTTCTTTTTTTTATTTTAAAGATTTATTTTATGTATGTGAGTACACTGTAGCTGTCTTTAGAGACACCAGAAGAGGCCATCAGATCCCATTACAGATGATTGTGAGCCACCATGTGGTTGCTGGGAATTGAACTCAGGACCTCTGGAAGAGTGAGCAGTCAGTGCTCTTAACCACTGAGCTATCTCTCCAGCCCTAGAAGTTACATTTCTAAAAAAACATGTTAGAGAGACATCACATTCCAGACTGGAAGCCAAAGAGTGGAGAAGAGTAATGGTCATCCCCATGCCCACTTCTTACAGGTCCCATCACCTTTCAGCATGGTCACACTGAGGACCAGTGTGCCATGGTCCAAACCCCTGGACCAGACTTAGCCACATAACCCTTTGAACCATCAGTTGGCCATAGACATACAGGCTCATTCTGGGCCTTCTGTTCTTTTTCCACTGATGGGTGAGATTTTCCTGTATCATTAGTTACTTGATTTTTATATCCTCATTTATTCTAATTATTATTATATTTCAATTATTAATATATTCTTTAGATGTCAAATGATCATGGCAAGAAAAAAGTAAAGAAGGCATAAACCCACATACAAATACATATAGATACACATAACATGCATACACGTTGTCTTAGTGAATTTTATTGTTGTGAAGAGACACAATGATCAAGGCAACTGATACAGGCAAACATTTAATTGGGGCCGGCTTATAGTTTCTGAGGTTCAGTCCATCATTATCATGGTAGGAAGCATGGCATTGTGCAGGCAGTTTTGAAAATGGAGTTGCTGAGATTTCTACATCTTGATCCAAAGGTAAAAAGGAGGAGAGTATCTTCTGTAGACAGCCAAGCTGGATCATACTGGCTAGAGGTGAGCATATATATGAGACCTCAAGACCCTGCCTCCAAAGTGGCATACTTCCTCTAACAAGGCTCCAATAAGGCTATACCTCCTAATACTGCCACTTCCCATGGGCAAAGTGTATTCAAACCAACACACATATGTATATGTTCCTTGCCCATTTCCTCCAGGACTTTGGTGAGGAGCTGTGACTTGTCCTTCTGAGCAGAACCTATGAATTTATCTGTGCAGAGATGTGAAAAATCACTGGATTTATGTTTATACATGTGCATGTGTGCATTCACTTAGTTAAGTTTGTTTGCATCTTCATAGTCAGTGTCTTGCTATTTTGAGATACAGAGTTAGAGGACTTGCTAGTGGTCAGCAGTGAGTCACATGCCTTGTCTTGGTCTTCTTCAGTGGCTCCTGATGTTTCACAGGATGTATGTATGCACTGAGTTATTTAACCATTTCTCTCCTGGATGTTCATATTCTGCAGCTTTTTTTTTCTATCTCTTTTGTTTTTCGAGACACGGTTTCTTTGTATAGCTCTGGCTGTCTTGGTACTCCCTCTGTAGACTAGGCTAGCCTAGAACTCAGACATCTTGCCTCTGTCTCTCAGGTGATGGGATTAAAAACATGTGCCACCACATCCAGTCCTGCTGCAGCATTTTGGTTTTGTCTGTCTCCTACAATGAGCATCCTAGTACAACCCTTTGCTCACAGGGGACTGCTTTCCTTCCATAGGTATCTGGAAGTAGAACTGCTGACTGTGCCTTTTGTCCTGAAAGCCATTTTTAATGTCTTTCCCTCAGCTGTGCTTTATGATGGCCTGTGAATGTTAGGCACTTAATAAATATTTACTGAAGTGAACTCTTAAGGGTTTTTATTTGGGATTTATTTCTAGCTCACTACTTCATCTATGTAAACTGTTTTATGATACCCTCATGCCCATTTTACTTCCTCTGAAATGAGTGAGCTTTTCAGTTATGCAGGCTTCATTAGGGGAATCAGGTGAAATGAATCAACAAGTATTTTGATTATCTTCCCTGTGTGGCGACTGGAGCAGGTGAGGAACGGTGCCATTTTGGCCTAGTTCTGGGGCTTTCCACACACCAGCAAGCCAGGCCTGCTGTTTCCCTGGCATGCATTGTAACAGTGAGCACAGGGCGTGAGAGATGGAGCTTCACCTGAGTGCATCCGAAAGCTCCTGGGAAGGGACCATGGAGCTGCCCTGACTGGAGCACTGACAATGGACAGCAGTGGCTATTGGGGCTGGTGAGGTTGAGAGGGTCAGTGTGAGTGCACAGAAGGAAGGGATTTGAGTCATGTAACCCCACGGTAGGGTGACAAGATAAGGGAAGAAGCTGCAGAGTCCAGCCGGGCCTTCCTGGGATAGGCTTGGGATTCGAGGGGGGCTGGCACTGGGCCACCATGAGAGGCTCTTAGGTAAAATTATATTACTGGGGCTGGTCTTCGGAAAACTTCAGTAGTTTCTGGGGTGTGAATTTTCAAGGTTTCTGTGATGTAACTTTTCCTGTTCCTCACTTCTTCCCAAAGCTGTCTGAAAGTGTTGTGAACCGCATGAAGGATTGCAGCCAGCCTTCAGCAGGGGAGCAGCTGGCTCCTGGTTTTGGTCCTGCGCGCTCTGCTCCTGTGCCCATTGTTCCTAAATCAACCATCCCTGTGCCCACTGCCTCTATACCTACCACTCCCATGCCTACTGCTCCTTCATCCTCTGTACGTGGTCCCTCAGAAGGCATCTATAAAGCCCCTCAGACAGGTATGTTGGGAGAGTGGGAACAGAAATTGGGAGAGACATGCCTGGCTGCTGCTAGGCTTTCCTTTACTCTTGAATGATGTGTGCGAGTCACTGCTTTCTGAGACAGTAGCCCTCTGTGCAGCAGACACTGTCTGGTGTGGTGTAGGCTGCACCATAGTTAGAGCTTGTATAGTGTGCCCAGACTGTTTTCTGCACATATAAAAGATGAGGCAGAAGGTTGTGGTCTGACAGCTCAGGTAGGAAGCCATCTGCTTTTCAGGATCCAGAAGAAGCAGAAGTGTTTGTCACTCAGTGGTGGCAGCTCTACCCTAGCTGCCAGTCACAGAATGAGGCATATCAAAATGGGCCATTGGGGTACAGTAGTGAGTGCTGGCACCGGCCTCAGACACCCTGATCTGACTCTTCCAAGACACCTTGGCCACTGTGGAGCTGTCACCTATGCTACTCTGTTGAGCTCTTCCCCAGCAATTGCTTGTAGCAGACACAAAGAAGCAAAAGCCTTGAAGAGAAGGCTGCGAGGAACAGTAGAGATAGGGTATTCAGAAGGCTTTGGAGTGCTTGCTGTTCTAGTCAGAAAACCCCTGTGAGAATCTGATCTGTTACTTAGGATTTGTTCTTTTGTTTGTTTTGTTTTTGTTTTTTTTTTTTAAGTAAAACACTGCAGAAGTTAGACTCTGCCCAGAGTAGCCCCTGTGGGAGCTTTGGTGTGGCCTCCAGTTGCCACTGCCCTTCCTACCCATCTTCTTTGAGGGTTGTATTAAAGACTGGGACTGTCCTCTTTTGTCCAGTAGCATTGCTGGGACACAAGGCAGGTAGCCAGCCCCCTCTCTTGAGAGTGCACACAGCTCTGATTAAAGTCCATATATTCACCCTGGAGCTCATAACATGGCGTCACCATGTCACATCAGAAGCTCATGCCAGCTGCCTAAGGCCAGGGGTGGTGAGAGCAGGCTCCTTATGTGAGGCAGAGGCTACCTGCATATGGGAAGACTGGGCAGTTTTCAGGCAGGTGAACAATAGGAACAGAGACTTAGAGATGGATTACAGCCTGGCATGTTGAGGAAGTAGAAGCAGTTTGCTGTCTCCAGACTACAAAGTACAAAGGAAGGGGAAACATTGGTTGTGGTCACCTTCAATAAGGGCTAAGAGGGCTCTGACACTCCTCCATTGTGTTTTAAGCCTCAGGGCTTCTCACAGGTCTTAGAACCAGTCAGAGCCTGGATTTCACTCTGAGATCTTAAAGGGCTGAATAAACTCACCCTCACAGTCCCCATCCCCATATTGTACCCAGCATGCCTCTTCTCTAGGAGTTCTTTGCCCTAGAGATGAGAGAGACTGAAGGGGGTTTAGCTTGACCCAGCAAGCTTTAATAAGCAGATTAACTGAAGAGGGAGAGAACCATGGGAAAATGAAATTGTCACAGTGTATTGTCATCTCAGCTTTGGACAATATGCACTGACTTCAGTTTCATTAAGTTTCAGCTGTTTGAAATGAACAATGGGACCTTAGTTGTCACTTAGTTTTAAAATAACAAAATATTTTTCAGAGTGTATTTTAAGTTTCTGAATGTGGAAAAAGATTCGACAGAAATGGACCAGCTTAAAAATGAGCTGATTTTAAGGTATCTTTTAAGCATAGTTTTTGCCTTTATATTAGTGATAGAACAAAGTTAGAAAACACCATTAAAATTAAATCATTCCCTCACACAGTTGCTCAATTGCAAGAGCCAAGGTCATCGAGATGTGGAGGTTTCAGCCACCATAGCAGACTACAAAGGAACGTGTCATCCTGAGAGAAGTCCCTAATAACCCAGTAGTTCTAGATAATTCTAGAAGTCAAATAGGTTTAGTAGAGAATGCCATACCAGCATTAGGAATCTGTAGAAATGGATACTGTTTTCAGTTGCTGTAACTAAATACTGTAGGTGAGATAATTTATGAAGAAGTCAATTTCTATCTATAGTTCAAGGGGCTGGGAAGTCCAAAATCAAAGGGCAGCATTTGGTCAGAGCTTTATTGCTGATGAGAACTGGGTAGAGTCCTGAGGCAGCATAGGACATCACATGGAAGTCAGAACAAGTGTGAGAGCTGAAGGCTTTCCATCGTCTTACAAAGTAAATGATGCCATCCATGGTGGGGAGCTTTCTAGTACTAATTGCTACTAAAGACCTTGCCTCTTACTGTTGTTAGAATGTAGTTATGTCCCATTTTGAGTTTTAGAGGGGCAAGCATTCAAACCATGGCAGGTTCCAAAAGAAACAGGATACAAGAGTCTCTACCTTCCTCTTGCAAATACATGGCAGAGGGTGATTACCCTCCGCCATCTCTGACCTGTGGGTTTGGAGGTAATCTCAGAGTGCTAACAACTGTGGGACGTATAATGGTGAACCTGAAGGGCAGCACTCAGGTGCTTTGCTGCCAGCCCCACATTGAGGGTCCCCTGCTGCAGAACCTGTGGCCAGAACAGCCTTGTGTCATTTGGCTCTGCAGACTGGTTGATTTGAGAATATGCTCCTATCTGCCTCTAGAACTCTGCGGTCTGTCCATGGGGTATACTTTTCCTTGGGGACACTGTTCACATGCAGAGTATGGTTTCCTGAGGAAGTATATTGATTGGGGTGTGTGTGTGTGTGTGTGCGCACGCCTGTACCCTTTCTTTATCAATCCTGCATGCTGTTCATTGGCCCTTTACTTCTGGTTCCTTTGCAGACTTTAAAGTGCCCAGTGCAGAGAGTGGTGGTGGCCTGCAGTCCTCAGCAGTGAAGGAGGATCTCAAGAGGTAAGCCCAAGACTCTGTATCCCCTTGCTGCCTCCAACCCCCAAAGCTGCTTTCTTCCAGGTGTACCTTCCCCCTCCCCCGACTCTATGGAGCACAATGTCTCATGTTTTTATGTTGGCTTGTGTTGAAACACAATGCCATGGTGGCTCTGGTCCACTGAAAAGGGCACAGGGGAATTGGTTACCAGAGATGGATTCTTAAAAATCCATCCTTAAAATCCAGAATTGAAGAGGCAGTTTTCTTGGAAGAATGAAGGAAGTGAAGCTTGTGCAGTTCTACGTGATGAACTTCCTGTCAGCCCAGGCCATGATCTTGAGAGCTTACAACAGTCATGAAACAGTACCATTTCCTCTGTCCCTAGGATATGTAGAAAAGTGGCTAGGGCACAGAGGCCCCTTATGTTTAGGCCAGCTTCTTGCTTTTTTTGACTCACTAGTCATCATCTGGAGAAATCACTGCAGAGGAGGATGTTCTCAATGGGGACACAGTCAGGAGTAAGTACAGTGCCTGACCTCTGTGCTCTTTACTCACCCTCTGTGAGGAAACGGCCCCTGTGTGGGCCCAGGGCCAGTATCAGCCCTGGTCTCAAAAGTTACCTCCTGTATCCCAATGGCATCTCCAGGAATGTACAGTCTCCCTGCTCCCTTCAGTAACTTTTAGCATTTCTAAAGTAATACATGCTGATAAAAGATTTTTTTAAAAATACATAAAATAAAAACAAATCCCCATAGACTCGTTATCTCAGTGCAACTGTTGTGGCTCTTCTGGGTGTCTCTTGCAGTAGATGTCTTTACCTTAACTTGTTTATACTAATGTCATAGGCATTTTCATATCTTTCTTCTTTACTTCCTATTGTAATTACTTTCCATCAGTTACACCTGCTTTCAAACATGTTTATTGCTAATCAGATTGCTTATTCATTCTCAGTTTTTAGATTCAACTTGTTACATATAAATCCAAGTTAGCACTGAAACTGTGGTATAGCTTTTCATGATGCTGTGGCCTTTTTCTCTACTATGACCTTGCTACTTGCTGCTTGTACTGTTTTATTTCCATGAACAACACAGAGGGCATCTTAGTCCTTCTAGCTTTTATCTGCTGTGACACACTAGAAGGGTGCCAGGATAGGTCAAAGGTTACTACTGTACTCCGGCCAAATTTAGATGTTTAAACCCCAAAAGTGCTGCTGTCTAAAACCTTAGGGCTCTCAGCCAAACAAGAAGGCCATACCCCACCCTGCCTACTTGTTTGAAAGGATAGCTCACATGGGATTCAGCCCTGCCCTGACATACTCCCACTGGCAGATGACTGCCTCATTCTTTGCCTTTGACTAGCTCTCCTGTTCCTGATCTGAGTTGTCCTTGACTAGAGTGCTGTCACTGAAGTTTCCCCTCAGGTGAATAAATTGGCTTATAGTTTTCTATCCTATCCTTCTGGGCAGCCAAGGGCCAGTAACCCCACCCCTGCTTAGATAGGTACAGTAAGCAGGCAGGTCTTTTCCTACCCATGTTCTTCTAGCCATGCCTTCTGCATCAGCTTCTCTCTGTTTCTCTCTGGCCTAGGTTCCAACAGGAGCAGTTGGCAGTCCAGGATGATCTGGTCAAGGTGGCAAAAAAGGAGAAAGAGGCAGCTGAGAAGCTCTTGAAGGCATCCCTGCCCAAGAAGAAGGCCAGCCCCACCCATGAGCAGCAGCAGTCAGCTCGACTAGTGAGTGTGTCTTTCAGAGCTGGCCTGTCTGCCAGTGTGTGCAGGAATGGGCAGCAGAGGCCTGGCCCTAGAGGCTCAGGCTGCTCCACAGCTGGCTACATCAGCTCTGGCTTTGAGGTGTTTTCCAGGCACTGGCAATTTGGAGTCTTCAGACTCTTGATTCACTGGTTGGCTTTGCCACCTTGTCAAAGTCCATTCTTGTGGCTTCAGGCCTCTAGAGCCATGGGGGATCGAAAGTCTCATTTGTCATAGCTATCACTGGTGGAAGGGCTGTAGTGCCATGTGTGTCAGGAGGGCATAGGTGTGTCAAGGTTTGGGGGCATGCAGTGTATGACACTAGGAGCATCATTTTCACAGCAAGGCAGCCCAGGTGCAAAGCCTAGCCCTTTGCTTACAGCTTCCAAACAGTGAGCCTTGTTGGAAGATTTTGATGCGCACACACAGGATTGCCCCAGGGGTCAGGGATAATAGCTACCCAGGGCTTAGCAGGAACTGGCAAACAATGAACGAGTACCATGACTGCTGCTACTGTTATTAATGCATTTAATTGATCTGAGCTGTTAGTCAGGATTCTTCAGCTTTAATGCAAAGTTTATTTTACAAGTGAGGTGTCTAGGAGCACCCGGTGGGCCAGTTCAGCAGTTGCTGGCATCATCAGGGATTCCGCACTCCTCCTTCCCACTGTTTCCCCAGTCAACCAGCCACACTCAGGAGGATTGTTGCTACAGTTTCATGATAGCTGCCACCACCTCACGATTACAACTCTGAGCAGCAGAAGAGAACCTGTGCCAGCCCCTGTCTGTGTCAGCAAGGACAGGTTTCCTAGAGCGCTGCCTCCCAGCAGCATTTGTCTTCCATTCCATTGGTCTGAATTGCACTGGGTGCCTAGGGCTAACATTCAAATGCAGAGGGACTAAGGAGTCTGTGCTATCTGCAGCTAGGATCCTTTCATTGCCATGGTTGAGAAATGGACAGACTCAGGCTGATGGCAAGTGCTGATGGCTTAGTCTGGCTGTTGGCAGCATCTAATGACACTTGCATTGGAGACCATGGGTTTGAGACTAGGGGCAGCTTTGCCTCAGTTATTAGGTCAGCAGCCTCTGCACACAGAAGGGTGCAGAAATTGGGGTGAGATTGTAACTCTGGGATGAGATGAGCAGAAGGATAAGCTAACGGTCCTGATAGTCACACAGCTGTTCAAAGCAGTGGGTGAAAAGCTCTGGAAGGTATAAACCCTTAGCTCTTGGCCCTCAGGACTGGGGAGAAGATAGAAGTTTGCAAGAGACAAGTTGGTTCCAGTCTAGTGTTAAGTGGCGGAGATGAGTTATTTGGGAGTGTTGTAACCTGCTGGTAGGCAGAAACGACATTGATCTTCACCCTGGAAGATGGGTAGCTACTGGTACTATTCAGAAGCAGTTAAGACAAATGGTAGGAAACTGGAGGAGAAGGTCAAGGCCTGAGGGCAGATTATGGAAGGCTTTGGGTGACTTGTTGAGCTAACAACAAAGCAGCCCTCGATGCCTCTGAAACAGTAGAGATATCCTAATAGTTGTAAGGATAGGAATGGGTTATCTGAGTTGTGCTTTTAGAACAGAATCTGAGCAGTGTTTAGAACAGTTTCCGGAAGAAGAGGGTGTCTGCAGAGAGGCAGGTTGTCACCTTACTGCAGGCAGCCTGACAGCCAGTAACACAGAAGATCACTTTACAGAGATAGAAGATTAATCATGAACTGAGCAGGGCAGGCATCGTTTACTTGGGACAGTTGTAGAGCAAAGCATGCTGGTCTGCTTCATTCTCATCTGAAGGTGAGAATTACAGTGAAGGGAGTTGACAGCCTCTCTTCCTTCCACCTGTGAAGGAAAAGAGGCCTTCCCTCCTGCCCCCGCTTTCTGGATATCTCTAGGGGAAATGTGGGAAGGGCTGAGTGCTCCTGGGTGCAGGTATTGGATTTTTGTTTGTGTGCTTGGTAATGGATTGCTACCTGAGGAAGAAGAGAATGTGCCCTACCAGCTTTCTCCCAGCTTCCTAGATGGATGATGCCCTCTGCAAACTGTTTCCAGGGAATAGTAGAGCAAGTCCCTTCAAGCTGAAGATATCTTATCTGCTTTTGTAGACACTTCTTCTTTTGGCTGCTCAACATCTTTTTCTCCTTATGACGAGAATTCAGATCTTCTTTCAGGAGCTTTCCTGTCTCCTGTGGTTGCGGCCTCAGTAGGATTCTAATTTCAGTGCCTCTGTGGAAACTAGATCTGGGCATATGTTCCAAGTTCAGCCAGGGATAGATAGCCCCTTCCTAAGGACCAGTCTGAACTAAGTACAGAGGGAGAGTGGGAGGCCAGGGTGGCAGTTACTTACTGCAGCCTCGGTGGGCTGTGAGGCCCCATATGCTGCTAGGCTATGTCTTTTGCTCTCTCCCACCCCTCTAGGGTTGTTTTCTCTCTGGTCCTCCTGCTATCTTGAAGATCATGTTATCTGCGGAGAGCTCTCAGTTCACTGGTTTTTGAGTTTGCTGGAGTTGGTTAGTGCTGGTGCACCTCTTAGATGAGGGCCTGTGGCAGGTGCACCATGGAACGGTCTAGAAGAGATGCTGTAGCAGCTGGTTCTGGAGATCTGCAGCCACCTGTAGGAGAAGGGAACTAAGGCACCTTTTTGTGCCAGCAGTTAAAAGTGCTGGGCAGGTGCTGTTGCCATCAGTGTAAAGGAAGCAGCTCACTGTGGATGGGTAGGGTTGGCAAGTGCTTTTAGTGGAGAGAATTTTAACTATGGCACATTTAAATGAGAGGAAAAAACATTTAAATGAGAAGAATAAAGATGGAGAAAAAAGCTTGAACTAAGTATGGAGATGCTTTTTATCCCATGTATGCCTTCCATGCCTCCTTCGTACAAGTGCTGAAAGGCTAGGAATTGATTGGCAGCCTTCAAGGCAGAACTCCTGTGGCCTGGTAGTCTGGAAATGTGTATGGGCCTGAGGCACACCTAGTGACTGCTGGAGTGAATTGGCTCCCAAGCCTCTTTAGTGCCTCTGTGACTCAGTGACCCTAAGTCCCACACCCTTGCATCTGTTTCCCTGCCTGGACATAATGAGAGGCATGAGGTATTTGGTGTGCTCTTCTGCCCTCTCTGTTTCCCTCTCACTTTCATAATATTGATTTTTATCCTCTTCTGCATGAGGGAATGGTTGAGCTCATCCATGGGAAAAGTTTCATAAAACTAATGAAAAGGAAAGGTAATAAGTTTTATAACTTGCTTCTGCTGACAGAAGTGTTAACATTTCCCATCAAATGCAGCAGTAATGAACAGTTCTGGGTGCCACACCTGCTCCTGCCCTTGTAGCTGGGTCCAGACCCAGCTCTATTGTGGATGAAGACCATGAGTGTTGTTGGAGCCTATGTGAGCTGAGAATTCCCTTTGTGTTTGTGGAGGAAGTCTGGAATTCAATCCAAATACTTTGGTAGAAACAGGCAAAAATGAAATGGTTTAGGGAGCTGAGTCTTCTGTTCAGAGGCATAGTGGATTGAGAAATGATGTCCTGGCAGAGTGAGCATCACAGTCTTGCCTGCTGCTTTCAGGGTGGGGATTAATAAGTATGAGAGGTCTCAGTGCACCCAACACCCAACAGAAACCCACCCACCCTCCCTCTTTCCCTTCCTCCCTCCCTCCCTCCCTCCCTTCCTCCCTCGCTCCCTTCCTCCCTCCCTCCCTCCTTTTTTCCTTCCTTCTTCTCCTCCTGTTCTTTTATGAATCTCAGTCTCTCTCTGGCTGTCTCTCTCTCTCTCTCTCTCTCTCTCAGCATTCTAGATACTGAGCTAGTTTTCTAATAGATGGAGATAAATAGGCTGCTCCTGCACTTAAGCAGGTGTATTTGTTAGGATAGTGACAGATTCTCATGAGGGACACTACAAAGTTGAAAGGAGGGACTGGAAGATGCTGGAGAAGCAAGGTGATGAGCTTTTGGAGGATGACAAAAGCCTCTAAAAAAAAAGGAGACCTGCTGCTAAGAGCAGGAAGCAGGTGCCCATCACAGCTATCACAGCTAGGTTGGATAACAATACAAAATTTTAGCTCTTTCAAACAACAACGACAACAGCAACCCCAAATCAGGGTCTGGTGTGTTGTACTGCACTGTAATCCTAGCATTCAGGAGGCTGAGGCATAAAGATTTCCATGAGTTTGAGGTTAGTTGGGACTACAAGTTGCTTCTATAAAGCAAAGCCCTATCTCAAAAAGGGAGGTGGGAGGGCAATTAGATGGTAGGTAAAGGTGCTTGCTGCAAGCCTGATGACCGAGTTCATCTCTAGGGACCCGCATGGTGGGAGAGAGCTGACACTTGCAAATTATCCCTGACCTGTACATGTGTGCCATGGTACAGACACACAGAGAATACATACATGTAATTAAAAGTTCAAAAGAAAATCAACTAAAAAGATGTTAATTTGATCCCTAGCCAGTGACTTAATAGACTTTAAGCTTCATTTGCTAGGAAGCAGGACAAGTGGGTTTGGGGAATACAGGCCTCATGTCATGAAGTTGGGATGACATTTAACTGAGCAGCTTGGTGGCCTTGTCTACAACTAGACCTCTTCTAGAGATCTTGAATTCCCACTTATGTCTATTTTGCTGGTACCCAGATGGCAGATTAAAGGTTAAACTGGGACAACAGCCTTGCCATTCCTCTCTTCTGTCCTTCAAGTCCTTAAATCTTTGTTTGTTTTGTTGTTGAGCCTGGTCTTTAGATCAAATCAGATCAGAGGCTGCTTTTTTTTTTTCCCTGTTACGATCTAGAGAGGAAATACTCCTGGCTTTGCAGGCCACACACAGTCTCTGCCTGCTTTTGTAGTGTTTAGGACACTAAAATACGCCTGGACCGTTCATGGATCAGAGGCCATATCAAAAGAGCTCCTGGGCTGGATTTTACCGTATTGCAGAAAAACTGACCCACAGTGCTCACCTCTGGAGATTTTATTTTGTTTTTCTGTTTTTAGAGACCTGGTCTCTAGAACTTACTATGTAGCCCAGCTGGCCTCAAAGCTGTAGCAACCTTCCTAGCTGTAGCAAACTGCTAGGATTTCAGGCCTGGGAACCACACCCAGCTGGGCTTTTTAGTCTTAAAGTATCCCTGAGTACCCAGTTCCTTGGCTCTTGTATGCTGGGTAGATTCAGCTTTTTAGTGGATAGGGTGACCCAGTCTTTTCAATCTTTTGATTTAAAAAAAAAAAAAACTTAAAAAAAAACTTACTTGTGTATGTGGAGGGAGGGAGGGAGGGAGAGAGAGAGAGAGAGAGAGAGAGAGAGAGAGAAGTTGAGAATGAATGAACTTCTGTGTGTGTCTGTGTGTGTGTGTGTGTGTGTGTGTGTGTGTGTGTGTGTGTGCACGCAGAAAGGTCATAAGAAGATATCAGAGCCCTTAGATCTAGAGTTATAGGCATTTGTGAACCACCTGATATGGATGCTGGGATCTAAATTCTGAGCCGAATAGAGTAGGGAGTGTCCTTCACCACAAATCCATCTCTATAGCCTTTGTCTCTTTTTTTTTTTTTTTTTTTTTTTTTTGGTTTTTCGAGACAGGGTTTCTCTGTGTAGCCCTGGCTGTCATGGAATTCACTCTGCAGACCAGGCTGGCCTTGAACTCAGAAATCCAACTGCCTCTGCCTCCCAAGTGCTGGGATTAAAGGAGTGCACCACTACTGCCTGGCTGCCTTTGTCTTTTTATCTGTAAAGTAACTTGGAGTTGGATGGCCTCAGCTTTTGTAGTAGGAGGGTTTTGTGTTGACTGGTGTCTGGGCCCAGGTTTTATTTTCAGTGAGCATTGTTTCTCTGGAGACGAAGCAGTGATCTGTGTGGGGAAAGCCCCAGCATCCCTTTCACTCCAGCTTGCTTTTCTTGCCATTTTATAGAGTGCAGAAAGTGTTCCTCCCTTACATGCACTGCCACCCTTTCCTGTGCATCCTCTGAGCACAGGCATCCAGAAGATGCTATAGTTCTTAAACCTTGGACATCTCTAGATTTGGCTGTCAGTTGACCAAATGCTAGCACTGGTTGAAAGAGCATACTTGGCTTTATTTTTAGGTCTAGAACCGAGTAACACTGTGTACATTCCATGAAGTAGACTAGTGGTCTGACAGCTAGAGACAGGGTCTGAGCAGTCTGACCAGAAAGATTTTCTGAAGACAGTAGAAACAAGATCAAAAAGCATACTGGCTGCACTATGCCAGCCATTTTTTTTTTTAATTTTATTTTCTAAGTTTTTTTTTATTTACATTCAAAATCATTTCCCCTTTCCCGTTTCCTCCCTCCCCAAAAGTCCCATAAGCCCCCTTCCCTCCCTCTTTTCCCCATTCAACCCCCTCTCGCTTCTCTGTCCTGGCATTTCCCTACATCCAGTCTTTCCAGGACCAGGGGTCTCTCCTTCCATCTTCTTGGAAATCTATTGATATGTGTATTGTGTCTAGGGTATTCCAAGATTCTGGGTTAATATCCCCTTATCAGTGACTGCATACCATGTGTGTTCTTTTGTGATTGGGTTACCTCACTAAGGATGATATTTTCAAGTTCTGACCATTTGCCTAGGAATTTCGTGAATTCATTGTTTTTAATTGCAGAGTAGTATTCCATTGTGTAAATATACCACATCTTCTGAATCCATTCCTCCGTTGAGGGACATCTGGGTTCTTTCCAGCTTCTGGCTATTATAAATAAGGCAGCTATGAACATAGTGGAGCATGTGTCCTTATTGCATGCAGGTAAAGCCTCTGAGTATATGCCCAGGAGTGGTATAGCTGGATCCTCCGGGAGTGTCATGCCCAGTTTTCTGAGGAACCACCAGACTGCTTTCCAGAGTGGTTGTACCAGCTTGCAATTCCACCAGCAGTGGAGGAGTGTTCCTCTTTCTCCACATCCTCGCCAACAACTGCTGTCTCTTGTGTTTTTGATATTAGCCATTCTGACTGGTGTGAGATGGAATCTCAGGGTTGTTTTGATTTGCATTTCCCTAATGACTAAGGATGATGAACATCTCTTTAGGTGCTTCTCAGCCATTAGATATTCTTCAGGTGAGAACTCTTTGTTTAGCTCTGTACCCCATTTTTTAATAGGGTTACTTGCCTCTCTGGAGTTTAACTTCTTGAGTTCTTTGTATATATTGGATATTAGCCCTCTGTCAGATGTAGGGTTGGTAAAGATCATTTCCCAGTTAGTTGGTTGCCACTTTGTCTTTTTGACAGTGTCTTTTGCCTTGCAAAAGCTTTGTAATTTAATGAGGTCCCATTTGTCAATTCTTGATCTTAGAGCTTAAGCTATTGGAGTTCTATTCAGGAAATTCTCCCCTGTGCCCATATGTTCAAGGTTCTTCCCTAGTTTCCTTTCTGTTAGTTTCAGTGTGTCTGGTTTTATGTGGAGGTCCTTGATCCACTTGGAATTGAGCTTAGTGCAAGGAGATAAGAATGAGTCAATTTGCATTCTTCTGCATGGTGACCTCCAGTTGAGCCAGCACCATTTGTTGAAAAGGCTATCTTTTTTCCACTGGATGGTTTTAGCTCCTTTGTCAAAGATCAAGTGACCATAGGAGTGTGGATTCATTTCTGGGTCTTCAATTCTGTTCCATTGATCTACATGCCTGTACCAATACCATGCAGTTTTTAACACTATTGCTCTGTAGTACAGCTTGAGGTCCAGGATACTGATTCCCCCAGAGGTTCTTTTACTCTTGAGAATAATTTTAGCTATCCTGGGTTTTCTGTTATTCCAGATGAATTTGAGAATTGCTCTTTCTAACTCTATGAAGAATTGAGTTGGGATTTTGATGGGGATTGCATTGAATCTGTATATTGCTTTTGGTAAGATGGTCATTTTTACTATATTAATCCTGCCAATCCATGAGCATTATGCCAGCCATTTCTTTCTAAGGTGAGGGGGACAGGGAGGCAGGACAGATGGATCACTTGAGAGTGCTGTGTTTTGTGTAAGGATTCAGACATAAGGAGCTTCATGGTCAGATTGATTCATACTGGTCTGTGTGTGAGCTTGGCTGTTCTCCTTCTCATCCTGTTTCTGGAAGATTGGGTAAGCAGCTTGTTTTCAGCTTGACAGAAAGGAACTTTAACTTGAATGTCTCCATTTTCTTTTTAGCATGGTCTGTACTGGAGTTTAGTCCAAAACTCTTGTTTCCACTTAATAGTTCTATTGGGTGTTTTTCTTTTTGATAAGAAGCCACCTATTTCTATTTTTCTATAGATTTCTTTGCCAGGACATCATCTGCAGAACAATACAGGGCAGTGCTCTTTCTCTAGCCCATGGTAGCTTGGGAAGGTAATCAGCTATCTCTAGGGAAGGGATGCAGGTACTCTGAGCTTAGCCTTGTAGGAAATAACTATCAGGAATTTGCTGCAATCAGAAAATGATTGATGTTGGTGATCCCAGGGGAATCCCTGGGCTCTGAGCAGCACCTGCAGCCCAGGCCATGTGGGAGGCTAGTACCAGAACAAAAAGGACCCTTTGCAAGCCATTCTGGGGCACAGGAGGTATTATTGCTGGTCCTTTTACTGATACGTCACTGGGGTATGTCCTAAGGTGGGCCCAATAGGCTTTGCAGGTGGAAGTTTCAGCTTCTCTCCTGGGAAGTTCATTTCTCACTTGAATCAATGTGTGGTAATGACATCCATGCCATCAGCTACCAGGCAACTAGTGGTCCCTTGGTAGAGGCCCAGGAGATGTAGTGTGAGAACAGGGTAGCGAGGTTGGGGGTAAGTATTAGGACAGGAGTTGGTGTAGATAAGGTGGCCTGAGTTGTTCTACATAGGAAAGGCAGAGGTGGGCAGTGGTCTCCCAAGGATGAAGCAGGGAGCCTGAGGACCCGTTTAAAGAAAGCTGTTGCTCTGTGGCCTGCTCAGCGTCACATTCAGTGGAAGCCCCATTTCTCCATAGCATATGTGTGCACATTGTATTCCAATGAAATAGTAAGGATTTGGGGTGAGCTTCGAGCCTGACCCCTATCACAGGGCTATAGGTGCCTTCAGCATGGCCTCGCAGAACTGTCTGGGGACACCTCAGTGCCCTCCACTGTGTGCCCACAGAAGCAGCAAGTCCTCATTAGTGCGAACTTTGTTAGGCAAGTGGCTGATTGTGGTTCCATTCTCAACATTGTTACTTTTAATTAGCAGATTTCATGTCTATGAAAATTTATGTTAGCACTAGGCACAAATGAGCAGGCTGACAGCTGAGGCTGGGACCCGGAGAAAACTCTTAAGGAAGCATTTTCTCTTCAGTTTCTTTAAGACCAACAAGGCTGACAATTGCAGTCAAGCCCTTGGCCCCTGTGTATACAGTGAGTTCACAAGGAAGTGAGCTACTGGCTGCCAGCTCTGGGGGTGTCCAGAGTGGTAGGGATGCCCTTCTTCACTTTCCACAACATTCCGACTTGTGGAAGGTCAGGCCCAGCTGGTACTCTGGGCTGTGTTTTGAGCAGAGTTTTTGGTGCCATGAATAAGCCTAAGCTTCAGCACTGGATGGCCTTCCTTGCCTGTGTGAGGTGATAGACAGAGAGATACCCAGGTGCCCATTCTGCCCTCTTCCTGTGGTGGAAGTCACTCACCTTGAGTTTTGCTGCTCCTGTTATCTTGGCTGTGTCTGCTTTTTTGCTTGGTGGGAAAGCCTGTGCCCACCTCTGGTCTGGGTGGGAATGTCCCTATGACTGTACATGATGCCACCTTTGCCTTCTTGCTTAAGCAAACTGCTTGCCCCTTGGGTAGATGCCACTGCTGGCTACTGGCAAGGCAAAGAATTAAAAAAGGTTGTTGAGCTTACTCGTCAATTGAACAGGAGCCTTAAGGTTTTAGACTCTCATCTGTGTTGTGTCCACTCAGTGGTTAGGTCATGCCACCATCTCCTATTTTGATATACTAACATATGCACCAAATACAGAGAGGTTGTGCTGTCATAGAAGCCCATTTGTAGGTGGCTTAAAGAGTAGGGCATGCTTGTCTTATACTTCAGATATCCAGGAGCAGATAGTCCAGACAAATATGATGGTTTAGTGTGTCAGAAGAGGTGTAGTCTCTGTCTGGTCCTCATTGTACCTCTCCTCCTGGATGTAGAGTGACTATCACATCATTTTCTAATTCAGAAAGAAGGAAGGTCCCAAATCCCATTTCTTAATGAAGCTTTATTACTTTCTATTGAAAAGATCCAGGAAGTGTCTCGCAGAACTGTCACATGAGCACCTCTGGCTGAAAGGAAGGCTGGGATAGTCATTTTAGCTGGGCTCAGGACTTTCTGACACTGAGACATTGGCGTTATGTCATTCAAGAAGTGATAATCTGGTGATTGGTGATAATCACCTTCTACGGTGTGGCAGCTAGAAGTAACTGCCCTCTGGTCTCTGATTTCAAGACTCTGCAGGTACTGTTGCTGTGACCTGTGCCTGTTGTTCTGCCTCTGTGAGAGTCAGCTTCCTCTCTGGGCACATGGCATCCTTTCCCTGGAGTCAGCAGAGTGCTTCAACCCTGAATGGCAGACTCAAAGCATCCTATGCGCCCTGGCAGGTGAAGTGGTCAGTGAATTCTTAGCATGGAGCCCAGCTTCCTCAAAATGCAGAGAAGACCAGTAAGTAACTGAAAGGGGACACGAGGATCCAGGTGGGTCATGTTGTTTCAATATGGCAAAGAAGGGGCCAGCACAGAGCGCTCCAGTGACAGAATGACTCCCACTTCATCCCCTCTCCTATGGCCCTTTGTTCTCTCAGAACCATCCACTTCTTTTGGTGCTCCCAAGACAATCTTGGAGCACTTGGAGAGGAGGTTCAACTTTCGGTTCTTGACACTCTTGGTTGCATCCATCTGGACACTAGGACTTGAGAGTTGTTGTTAGCCATAGACCATGTGAAGTTGACTAAGGAAGGAGATTGTGGGTGCTCTGTTCCCTGGGTACCTCTGCATCCTCTGACAGTTGCATGCCCTGCTCTTTTCAGCCCTCCTCTCTGTGCCACATCCTAGTAGGACTTCCCTACTGGACATTCTTCTGTGGTGCCCTTGACTGGAACCTGAGGGAGAGTGGACAGTGTTGAGGAGAGCAAGCCTATTGAGTAGTACATCCCAAGTGACAAAGATCTAATGCTATTGGGTTGAAATGCCCTGGGGGTGTTAGTGGTGTAGTGCAGGTTTCTATGACTGTATATTGTCCTTTCACTTGGGAAGGACCATCCAGGGCTGGGCTGCCTCCCTACTCCTGCCCCTGTTTCTCCTGGGTCCTCTTCCCAGCTGATCTGTCTGCACCTCTCTCATGGTGTGTGGAATGGGTTGCCTGACCTGGCCTTGAGCCTCTTTGATACTGCCACACAGTGGTGATGGCAGTCAGTGAATGCTAAAGCATACACAGGCAGTGGGGCCTCCATTCACGGGCATCCAGTGTCAGGCAGTGTTGAACATGGGCCCATTCTCTAGCTGACTGGTTGGACATGATGTCGGCCCTTATCTCCGCTCTGACACACACTGGACATTAATAGAAATACAACTCGGCAATGCGTGGATGGAATTTCAAGCAGCCACACCACGCCAGTGCTCTCGATGGCCATTGTGTGCTTAACCTCTGCCGAAGAGGTTTTTGATGAGAAACGAGCGAGACTGTTAACTCGGCAGCTGGGATGTGGCAGGCTTCCTTCTTTCCTTTCTTAGCCTTTCTTCATTCTTCACAGTGCCTCCCTAATCCTCCCTCAGGGGAGCTGGCTTTGCTGCCTCACAAGTTTATTTAATCCACTGTTGCAGGGTGACACTCTGTTGCCCAGGGGCCTTGGCTGTTCACAAGTACAGAATCCCTGGTACAGCCACACAAGGTGGCTGGGGATGGCAGGAAAGCCTGCACCCTATCTGAGGTGTTTGACCCAGGGTTCTTCCCCAGGTCCCCAACTTCCCAAATATACACAGTGGTTTTGGGCCTGCACGCTGCTTCCTTTCTCAGGCACTTAGCCTTTAAAACTCTTTGCTTTCTCCTCTTTGCTTGCCTCATGTTTCTCTTCAAGTGCCAGGGTGATGTCCCAGTCCTTCAGACCAGTGTGAGGACTCACAGTTCTGGGTGTACTGCGTAGAAGCCAGTTGCCCTGCTAGACTGCTGATGACTGTGGGACAGATCCCCTATGCCGATCCCCCATTCTTACTGTGACAGAAGATAACAGAATGACAAACCCTCAACAACAGTGACCCCTGGGTCCTGATAGCCAGGCCAGCAGGGGGGCCCCGCAACAGCATTCCTGATTACCTTTCCAGATCCATCACTCAGCCTTCCCACATTTTAGGGGTGTCCTTTTCTGGGCTGCTTCAGAAATGGTGTTCACTTTCTCCTTCTTGCCCCACCAGCTTCCTTTCTGGCTTTCTCCAAGGCCTGCAGTGTTTCTAGTCTTGGGCATTTCTCCTCTCTGACAGGTCTGTGTTGAGAACTGCTTCTGTATATTGTATTGGCCCATTCCTCTAGGCCTGCCACGTATGACTGTTCAACCTGGGTGCTTCAGTTAGGTACTCCTCCATACCTGGGCCTAGCTCCTGAGGGTTGTGAGAGATTTTGAGGGTTTGGGAAGATCACCTTTCCTGGCATCCCATTGCAAAGACTCCCTGCCATACCAGCCACACACACCTTCTGCTAGCCCCTTCATAGCTTCTGAGTATGGAAGAAGTCTTTGCTTCTGAGGTACCTTGCCTTCAGGTGACCTGGGTTGGATCCTGGACCTAGCCCCTTCCCCTTCCCCAGAGCTCCATTCTTTATACTCACCCCTTCTGAAAACAATACCCTTTCCTAAGCAGCCCTTCCAGGTTCTTCCTTCCTCTTCCTGTCCCTTTATCATGGAAGGTGGTGGAGGTAAGGCTGAGTGATCTCACTTCTCAGACAGTTTGGCTTCTACTTCCATGAATGCCTCCTCAGATGTCTTTATGATCTTTCCAACAAATTTGTCTATTGAGTTTCACCATCCTCAGGGATTTCTGTTATTCCCTGTGTGGCAGCTGTCAATCTGGACTTTGTGGTCTCACTGTGTTTGACATGCAGAAGTGACATGGAACCCACTCTGCTGTGGCCTAGACTCCCTTTGGAAATGCAGACATCAAACAAGCAAACATTTTTGAGCTCCACACCGAGCTAAGAGTGATGCTAGAGAAGAGGACGGTGCTTGGCGAGCGCAGCAATAGGACCTAATGGAGACTGGGGTGAGCAAGAGGCTTCTCTGAGACACTGGCACTTGGGCCAAACCTGAGGGGTCAGTAGGACTTAGATGGAGGGAGGAGGGGAAAGGTCTGAGGATAGGAACAGCAGCACTACAGTCAAGGTCAGAGGAGAACATGTTGAAGAGCCTGGGGGCATAAGCTGAGAAAACTGACTTAAAAGGTGCAAGCAAGGGAGCCCTCAAGCACAAGGTTTCTCAAGCAGAGGGGAAAGTCAGGGCTGGAGATAGGAGGGAGCTTATGGTAGGTCTTTGTCAAGGTGGAGGAGGGCTCAGAGTGGAGGAGGCAAGATCAGTGGAAGGCTCACCAAGAATCCCAGGAGAAGTTGTGATGATCCAGGCAGGACAGTGATTGTCTTGGAGGACAGAGTAGACAGGCAGGATGTTGATTGGGAGCCCAGCGGCACAGTGAGGGACACAAACAGAAAGACACATCACTTTTTTCCATAGCTTGGTGGTCTGGGCTAGTGGGGGCTTCCAGCTTTAGTAAGTGTGACTTCCAGGTGGTTGCTCCAGCTCTCCCGGTGGGGAGGGGGGCCTGGTGAGATCATTACCAGTTTAAAAGGAAGAACAGAACTGAGCACACCATTTCTGTTGGCTGGATGCTTCTCTTGTGGCCTCTCTCAGCTATAGGCTGTTTAGGAATTGTATCCAACTGGCATCGAGTTGAAGCTCTGTCATAGTGGAGGAGAGAGGCATGGCTGTTGGGGGCAAATGGAAATTCTCCCTCTCTTCTGTTGCCTCCTCACTGCCCCCACCTTCAGTGACTCCCACATTCATCTTGTTCTGAACTCTGTGTGGCTTCTGGTCTCTAGGTGCCATTAGGAACTGTGCTAGCCATGGTGACAAATACTTGAGAGATACAGTTGAAAAGGAGGTATGGCTTGCTTGGGCTCATGGTTTCAGAAGTCTCTGCTCATAGCTGGCTTTACTGCTAGCTGTTTTTCTGGCAGTGAGGAGGCACATGAAAGGACATGGCAAAGCTAAGTTGCTCATGTTGTCATGGCCAGGAAGCAAAGGGAGACAGAGGGGCCCAGGACATTCACATATACTAGGTCTGTGCAACCCTCTCTACCTTTTACCAGACCTATTCCATCTAGGTTCCTATCTTTTTCTCAGGAACACCTATTTTGGAATTGGTGTGCCTACTCTATGAACTTCCTTTCCTCTGTTGCCATAGGGCAGGTGTATGCAGGGAAGCTGTTATCTGCTCTTGGGAAAAGTTGGGAAGGAGGACAGACTCATAAACGGACTTTTTCTGCTTTTCACTCTGACTCCTCGGTAACTGTTTCCTCAAAAGTTTGGGTTATTGTACAGCCAGGGAGAATCCCACTGAACCTTGGGAATGAGGTCACACTGCTGTATGTCCACCCCCAACCCCTCTGGGGTCTGGCCCCTCTCTGTCATGCTTATTGAGCAGAGCCCACTAGGTGGCAGTCCTGGGCCACTTGTTGGTGGGGAGGATCGAAATGCTGCAAAAGACCCAGTGGGGTGGAGAGCAAGTGTCCTCTTCCCCAAGTGCCTTTTAGCAGGTCTGTAACTGCTGATTCTAGAGACACTGAACCTGGTTAGGAAGCTGGAGAGGCCTTTTCTCCTGGCAGACTTTCTGCCTTTTTCCTAACCTTTGATTATACTAGCTCTACTCTCCTTTTGTTGTGGCTGCCCTAGGGTCACTGCAGTTCAGGAGTCCAAGTGGTGCCCCTAGGGACCAGAGAGGGGATCTTCCAGCCCCTGTAGTGCTCTGGCTGGAGGATAGACTCCCTCTTCTTGCTGTGTTTTGCTTCTTACTCAGGATGTTGCTGATGGCAGCTTGGCTTGAGTCCAGAACAATAGAGGCACAGTTGGGCTTAGATGGGGGCAGGGTGAGAAATGCTGGGGTTTGAGGAAGGATGGTCTGGGTCATTCCCTTATCAACCATAGGTTACTGTTTTCCCAGGCTGTATAGTCTCAGGCTGCTCATTGCCTAATCCCTCAAATTAGGGTGAGATTAGGGTGGCTCTGTGGACTTTGTCCTCAGACAGATGGTTAGGAGACAGAGGGTTCCTTGCACCATCTTCTCTAAGAACTGGTGACATCCTTCAAGTGCCTTTTCTTGGCTTCCTTGTACAAAACAAGCAGATTCTGAGTTTCTTGTAGGCGGATGGACTGCCAGTTTTGGCAGCAAGAGAGATTTTTTTCAAGGCCCAGAGAAGACGTGGAGGGAACTCAGCTAACCTAGCAGTGACTTGAACTGTGGTGAGTACCAGTTAGGTTTAAGGATCCTAATGCTGGCTCCCAGTACAGCCACTGCTCCTCATTTCTCTGAAGCAGCCAGGGTCCAGTGGCAGGAGTCCTATTCTTCTGTGTCCTCCTGGAGAGTCTCCAGGAGGATGTCATGGCACCATGGTGCAGATCATCTGGGACATTCCTGCGAGCATGCTGTAGCTGGCCTGCATGCCTACCATGGCTCTGGCTTGCCCTGAATTGGTTGCTGCCAATTCCACAGCGGGGCGGAGTCTTAGGCCTCTGTGGGGATGACTTCCTCAGAGCTGGTCCCAGCCTTATTCTCCTCAGGTTCTTGGCAGCCACTTCAAGATACTGATCAGCTGCCCCCACTTCTTTTGGTCCTAATGACTCTGTTGCTTCCTAGTAGTTGCTTAGAGCCTTCATGACTGCCCTTTAGGTCGCAGAGGGTGAAGAGAGGGCTCTGGGTTTGGTCTTCCTGTCCTGCAAGCTCCTGTACTACAGTCTCAAGGGCACAGCATACATACATTCCCAACCCACTAGACATTGGTGTTCCCCACAAGGTGCCATAGTGGCTGTCATTCCTCAGGGCTAGAGAGGAAGGACTGTGACTTTTAGCCTTTATGGGGAGAATATCGTCTTGAAAGTGGCGTGGCTGTGCAAGTTCCAGGTGGAAGAAAGGAAGCATGTTTCTTTGTCCACAGCAGTGCTGATATCCTCAAAGTTCTGTGTACAGTTTCTAGAATATGGGTAGAAAAAGGAAGGGACTTAATATGCATTATCAGTCTATAAATCATCCTAGCAGTTGGAGTTCTGATTCGTTGTGTTACAGAGTCGCCAAAGAAGTGGGAGTCAATAGAACTCCCCCTCTAGGAGAAGATGCCTGAAGCTAGCCACAGTCAGCTGCGCTTTCCGTCAGCTTTCAGGACTGTACATTTCTGTGCTTGCCTGGACACTCCCTCATGGCAGAGCTGTTGCTAAGGTGCTGGGACTTAGCAAACTGGGGAGGGGAGGTGAACTTATCCAGGAACATTCTTCCTGGTGTTTCCTTCCAAAGCAGACTGCTTAACTGCTCCTCTGCAAAGAGAAAAGCCTGTGTGCTACCCCTAATTGGTTTAGAGATTGATTTCTGCCTGGGTAATGCTGCCAGGAACCCCAGGGTCTTTCCTTAGGGATTACGTACCTCCAAATACATTCCATTTGTAGCCACTTTAGAGATGGAGCCCCAGAGATGAAATGTTAGGCACCTTCAGCTCAGAGCAGTGCCCATATTAAGAAGCTGGCCAGTAGTAGAGGAGATGGCTACCATGAGAGAGCAAGACTCCTGCCAGTCTTCCTGGGTTTGGCATTTTGCTCAGAAGAGGTAGCTAGCTGTCATATTCAGAAATCTTGGAGAAGAAAGATCGTAAAGAGAATTTGAGAGAACATTCCCAAGTTTATGCAGAAAATGTCCTGAAAGAAAGTGGCCAGCTTTCCTGACGCCGCCAAGCACTATGATAGGTCTCAGCATAGGTAGTACTAACCAGGAACGGGGAGGAGAGCAGCTTCTGGGGATGGACGGCGGGGTTCTCCACAGCAGCCTCCCTGACTGCTGGCAGCAGATCTGTGTCTCCAGGGGAAGGAGATGGACAGCCACAGAGCATCAGAGTGGTATTCATCTTGCCAGTCCCAAGAGGGAGGTAAAGGTAGCCTGTGTCTGCAGGCTCCTGAGTCCTGGCTTGGTACCCTATCTGGAGGGCCAGTCACTTCTGACACTCCAGTACACAGCAGGTAACTGGAAGTATCTTTCCTTGCTCCTGAAACCCTGTGGGTGTGCACTCCCCAGGGATTCTGCAGGGTGTCTGCATTTGAGTCATTGCAGCTTGGTTTTTGGCAGCTTGATTATTTAGACTTGACAGGTAGGCACAACTGTCTCATTAGATGCAGATATATTTGTGTGGTTTGAAAAAAATGGAACATTCCATTAATCTATAAAAAATAACAGTAGCCCCCTTTATTCTTAAACTCAGTATATCAAAATCTGATGTCATTAAATTTAGGAAGTGGGAATGAAGTCATCACCGGTGCCTTCTTTTCACAAGGCCTAGGTATTTGCGTTTGTGTTTTACATCTGTAGGTATGTCCCCTGGGCCTAGATCCTGGGCTTTGCATATGTTTCTTATTGGATCCTTAGAATCTCTATCAGGTAGGGACAGTGTCACTCACATTTTGTAGTTGACCCTGAGGCTGCCCTGACCTCTATAGTAGATAAATGTAGAATTGTGTAGTGAAGTTCTCTGTAGCCAGTGCCTATCTATCTGTAGATGTTGACATTGGAGAGCCAAGTGGATGTGGCAGCTAGAAAGCAGGACAGAGCTTCTGGTTTTTGGGTACCACCTCACTTGATCCCTCCCTGGCTCATGCATTAGAATTTGGGTAAGGGAGTGGGAGGGGAAGTAGGGATTTCAGAGGGCAGGGTAATTCTGTTAAACATGCCCACTACTGAGATGAGAATTCAGTTTCTATAAAAGGAGAGCTGAGAACACTGTTAAAGCACTATGCTTTAGTGTCTAGTAGAGCTGCAGAGAGCCACACTGCTGTATGTTTGTTTACCTTACCCCTCCCTTACTGTCCTCCTCACCTCCCCACCCCAGAGAAGATCCTCTGACCCAGAGGCAGTGGGGTTATTAATAGGGCTTGTGTCTTTCTCTCAGAATCTTTCAAAATGTCATATGCTCTTTCACATTCATGTTGTAGGGTGCTGGTGGACCATCTTGGGCATGTGCCCTGTCCCTTGGGGTCTCAGGCGGCAACTCATTTGTAACATTGAAGTTACAGAGTATAAAGATGGAAAGAGGTGTTGCTCTTTCTCCTGCTTCCTACTCACCTAGCCTTGCCTGCTGCTTGGGGTAGGCAGGATAGGAAAGGCAGAAGCTCCATGGTCCTCTGAGTAGTGTGGGAATAGGGTGGGGCCACAGGGCTACCCCATGTATCCGAAAGACTTAGAGTTTCAAATTTTAAATTTTCTCCAGTGACAGAGCAATAGGTCTAGCAGGAGTGAGGCCTGTGCTGCTTGAGCCCAGGGTGCTGAGCAGCAGACACTGGATCTAATGTCAGGATCTAGTTCAGCTTTGAAAACAAGGGGAAGAAGGACCAGGAGAAGAGGAAGAAGTATCGTGTTATAAGGATATATGCAAAGCAAAAGCAAAGGCCATCATGGCCCAGCGCTGCTGGATTTAAGCTGGTTAGGTGAACTCACTGTCAGGTTTGGGGGTGCAGGCGATAAGGTATTGCACTAGCATTAAGCTCTGGGGCCCTGCTGATAACCTTCAGTTTGTCACCTGTGAAGCAGGCCACCACCAGCTGTTTCATGTCTGGGGAGTGTTATTAAAGCCTTGATTAAGAGAGCTTAGCTAAACAGAAGATGCTCCTGGCAGACTGACAGTCTTTCCATGGCCATCAGTGCCCCATCAGCAAGTGCCACCCCAGTGTCCTCTGAAGCCTGTAGCTGTCTGCTATTTTTAGCTCTTGTGTAACTCCATTAACCACATCCACCTTCTCGTGCTGCTTGTCTTATGTTTAATTATGTAAATGGCATTACAAATCACAGTGGTGTTGAACTACAACTCATTTCTCACGGCAAATCAAATCATGATATGCTGCCCTGTTGGCTGTCCACTACATCCAAAGGGAGATGCAGCAGAGGGTTGTGCAAAAAAAAAAAAAAAAAAAAAAAAAATCAGGGGAAAAATGAAAAGTGTCTGTACAGAGTTTCCATGGCATGGATACAGTCTCACCTCAAGACTGCTTGTAGGCCAGTTCACTGCCAATGTGTTTTAGGGTTTTGGCTTTGATTCTCTAACCACTGCACTACTGCGTCGGGGTGGGGGGGGGAGGGTCATAGCTTTGGACTCTAGAGAAGGATCAGTGGGACCTGGAAGGTTGTCCCTTGCTAGTCGCCTGAAGAAAGGACTCAGGATCTTTTCCCCACCTCCTTGACAGATAAGTTCTCCAGGACAATTTTCCTGCTGTCTGCTATGACCCTCAGGCTACATGTGATTTGATCTGGCTGGACAGCTGTGAGGAGGTTGGGCTTCACTCTCCTAGTCTCCAGCTGCTTCTTGTGTGCCTATGGGACCGTCTACTCTTTCTGCCTCTCCTGGGATGCAGTGGGCATGACTGGTCCCCCTCGACAACCTCTCTGCTGTCTTCTGAGCCTCCTCAGCAGCAGCCCTTAGCTCTTCTTGTTCATTCCTTTGTGCAATATTTAATCTTTGACCAACCTTGTTACTCTTTGGGAATGATCTCCAGGTGCCTTTTCTGCCCTGTGCATGCAGCACTCTCTCCCATTCTCTCTTTACCAGTGTTGAGTCATGCAGGGTGACTTGAGACTGCCATTTCATCCTAAATACTTCAGCTTGAGTCTCGGTTCCTAACACAGAACATGCTGCATATCTAATGCACAGGCCATGAACATTCTTCCTGTCTGCCCCACCCAGTCTGTTGAAGTTCTTTCAGAATTCCATGATGTGGTCAGAGGCCACACAAGCTGTGTATTGTTATAACTTTGGAGTTCTTGAGCCAAATGGAAAGTTGTCCAGGCCTTGTTCAGTTGTTTATGATATAGACATTGTTGAAGAGTGTGGGACACTGGTCTTGTAGACTGTCTCTCACTGCATTTATCTGACCTTGCCCTGTATCTAGATTTGAGTCAAGGTGCCAACCCAGTTTCTTGGGAGTTCTCAGCACTTGCATCAGGAAACACATGGCACCAGCTCTATGACTATGGGTGACATTAAATTTGGTGACTTGGTTAAGGTGGTAAAGATGCCTTTTCCTTTTTTAAATGAGTAAGTACTGTGAGACTGTACATTGTCCCTCGAAACAGTTCTTTATTGATGACTTTCTACCCATCAGTGTGTTCATGTTTGAGATGGGTTTCATTGTGTTACCCAAAGGGTCCCAGAACTCCCGGGGTTACATGATTCTCGCTGCCTCAGTCTCTCCAGTAGCTGAGATTATAGTCACATGTTTATAACTCCCAATTTTTTAAAGAATTCTTTTCTTGGGGCAAACTATGCCACTAAAATTTGTCATGTGGAACATTTTAAGCACACAGTTCAGTGGCTTAGTTACATTCACATGTGTAATGCCATTACAAACTGTAGCCATAAATGACACTTGTCTCCTTCTCCCCTATCATTGGCAGCTGCCATTGTACTCTTACTCTCTGTAAATTTGACTGCTGTAAGGGTGTAATGCACTTTGTTCTTTTGTAACTAACTCATTTCAATAAATGTGTTTTCGAGTTTCATCCACATTATAGCATGTGTCAGCATTTCCTTCCTTTTCAAAGCTGAATAATATTCTTTCTTCATGGTAAAATTTGTCTATCACATAATAACCTTATTTTTAATATTTTGAAGACCTATAGCAGGTGCATAACGTTTAAAATTTTTTAACTTAAAAAATATGTGTGGGTATTTTGTCTATCTGTATACCACATGTGTGTGGTTCCTCAAAGGCCAGAAAAGAGAATCAAGATATCTTGGGTCTGGAGTGTTGCAGCCATGTGGGTGCTGGGAATTGAACCCAGATCCTCTGCAAGAGCAGCTGATGCTCTTAACTGCTGAGTCATCTCTCTAGCCTCCACTTTAGCAATTTAAAGTATCAGTAGCAATTTCTGAGGGATCCAGTATCCCTACATGTTTGCTTGAATATTTGTCTTTTGTAAATTAGAGCTGTTGCTATCTTGGTACATACAAAGTAACCTCATTGAGGTTTTGCTTTTCATTTCTCTAAAGATGGCAACCATCTTTTAATGTGCATGGTAGACATTTGTATGTCTTCATTAAAGATATCTATTTAGATTCTTTGCCCATTTGATTATCTTTTTATTATTGAGTTATGGGAATTTGTGTGTGTGTGTGGGGGGGGGAGTGGAATAGTCTCACAAACCCCATAGGCCCATCAGCCCATTGGCCTTAAAGTCCTGATCCTCTTGCCTCTACCTAGCAAGTTTTGGGATTACAGGTGTGAGCCACCTCGTCCAGCTCCAGTTGTAGAAATTCTTTTTTTTTAGGTACAAATCTCTTAACAGGTGCAAATATTCTACCGCACCCCATCCCCGTTTTTGGGGGTAGACATAAAACGTTTCAATTTGTATGAACTCCAACTTACTACCCCTGCCTTCCCCAGCCTTTTGCTAGTGCTTTTGGTATTTATGGTGGTATGAATGAAAACAGCCCCTATAGACTCATAGGGAGTGGCACTATTAGGAGGTGTGGCTTTGCTGGAATAGGACTGGCCTTCTTAGAGGAAGTGTGTCTCTGGGGGCAGGCTTTGAGGTCTCAGCTACTCAAGCCAGGCCTAGTGTTACTATCTCTTCCTGCCAATCTGGATGTAGCACTCTGAGGTCTTTCTCCGATGCCATGACTACCTGCATGCCATCATGCTTTTTGTTGTGACAATAATAGAGTGAACCTCTGAACCTGTAAGCCAGCCCCAATTAAATGTTTTCTTATAAGAGTTGCTATAGTCATGGTGTCTCCTCATAGACATAGAAACCCTATGACAGTACTATATCAAAAACTTGTTTCTAAACACAACATCACAAAGATTTACCTCTATGTTTTCCTCTAAGATTTATGATTTTAGAGCTTATATTGAGATTATTTATTTTGAGTTAAGTTTTTGTATATGGTGTGAAGTTAGTCACTTTAGCCTTCTGCATGGGAAATCCCATTGTATCAGCATCATTGATGAGTAGACCATCCCCCCTCAAATGATCTTGATATCCTTGTCAAATTAATTAGTACTACGTATTTGGATTTATTTCTAGACTTCCCATTCAGTTTCATTATGTATGTCTGTTGTTAAGCCTGTCCCACATTGTTCTAGTAACTGAAGGTGACTGTTTTAAAGCCAGTAGTTGGCATTGAAGCTAGTTGTTTTAGATTGGGTTCTCTCGAGGAATAGATGATTAAATGAGTGTGTATTAAAGGGGTTTATTAGGCTGGCTTACACAGTAGAGGCTGGGTAGTCCAACAATGGCCATCTGTACTGAGAGAAGCTTAAATTGGTAGCTGCTCATCGCACAATGCTAGGTTCCCTGAATTGTAGGAACAAGGGGTTCCTAGAGAGGTATGTTCTTCTGTCCATGTTGGAAGCTGAAGAAGTAGGCTGATGTTTGGGAAAGATGGCAGTGGCAGCAGCAGCGGCGACAGTAGAAGTGGCAGTGGCAGGACAACACAGATGAAATGAAAAATGTAGATGAACTGGCTAGTAAGACATGAAGGCAAGCAGCCAAAGAGTAAAAGCTTTTCTCTTAGACTTCCCTATATCTACCACCTCCTGAAGGTGTTGCCCATATTTGGGCAGGGCCTTCCCACTTCAACTAACCTAATCTAGGAAATTCCTGTGTATCTGGAGACTTGTCTTATAATTGATTCTAGATCTAGTCAAGTTAAGACAATCAAGATTAACCATCACAGATCCTCTACCAATCTTTCTTCTTTGGTCCCCTTCACAATTCTGTATGGATTTGATCAACTTTTGCATCTCTGCAAGCCAAGACTTGGAATTTGGTGGAGTTTGCATTGGATCTTTAGATTGCTCTGGGTAGAACGTTCACTTTCCAGGTCTACTATGACAGTGCTTTGATTAGCTTGGATTTAACAAGCTCTGAGCTGTTTCTCACAGTTCTAAGGATTGGAAGTCCAAAATCAAGATATTGCTGGAGCCTCATCTCTCTTAAGGATCTAGGTACAGTCTGGCCCTTACTTTTCTCCAGGATCTAGCATTGTCTGGAAGTCATTACTGTGTCCTGCCTTGTACATGAGTAATCTAATCTGTCTCCATCTTTATATGGTCATTCATTCCTCCTACCTTTCTTCTTCCTACCCTTTTCCTTCTTCCCCATTTTTCTCCTTCTCCTCTTCTCTTCATCCTCCTTATTCTCCTTTTTCTTCTGATAGGGTCTGACTTTTGTAGTACAAACTGGCCTTCAATTCTCAGATCATCTTGCCTTGCCCTCCTTAGTACTGGTGTTACGGAAATGCACCACTGTGCCCAAGTCTTATGCTTTGTTTTTCTGTAAATAGTAGTTTTGCTTTTCTCTTTCCAATTTGAGTACCTGTTGTTTCTTTTCTTATCTTATTGATCTATCAAAAAATTCTGGTTAAAATGTTTTTGTATCATTCCTAATTCTGGGGGAAAGCTTTTCCTCTTCCACCATTGGTTTTTTCATATATGATCTTTATGATGAAGTGTCCTGTGGTGGTTTGAGTATGAATGGCCCTCTTAGGCTCATATATTTGAATGTTTAGTCATCAAGAGGTGGTACTACTTGAGAGGGATTAGGAGGTGTGGCCTTGTTGGAGGAAGTGTGTCACTGGGGGAGGGCTTCGAGGGTTCAAAAGCCTAAGCCAGTCTCAGTGGCTCTCTCTTCTTGCTGCCTGCAATCTGGAAGTAGAACTCTCAGCTATTCTGTCTCTTCACAGAAATAGAACACTGACTAGGACATGTCTGTTTTAATTGGGGTTTTCATGAGTCTATAGGGGGGCTATTCCTATTTAAACCACCACATGTGCTAAGGGTGGTGGTACTGTTCTTTTAATCTTAACCATGATACTGGATTTTGTCAAATACATGTTCTACATCAGAATGGTGGTGTAGATGCTTTTCGTTGTCTGTTAATATAATTGAATGTATTTTCCCACTGGATTTTTAGTGTTGAACCGGCCTCACATTCTTCTATCACATCCCACTTTGGTTATGATCCTTCTGAGATGATGTTAGACTTGCTTTATTGGCAGTTTGTGGAGGACTTTATGTCTGTGTTCCTAAGAGAGACTGGTCAGTGGTCTTATTTTCTTGGTTTTGCTTTAAGAATAATGCTGTTCCCATAGAATGAGTTAGAAAAAATTTTTAAAATTTTTGTAAGAGTCTGATAAGTGTTAGTATTGATTCCTTAATGGTTTGATAGAACTTACCATTAAAGCCATCTGTTTATGGACTTTTCATTGTGAGAAACTTTTGATTATTCTGGTTACTTCTCATGTGTTAATAGGTATTAAACTATTCTATGTATTTTTAGTCTAACAATTCGGGAATTTCTCAGAATCTCTTACTTTGTCTAGATCATCACCACAATCTGTGATGCTGTTTGCATAGTGCTCTTACAGTTATGTTTTTGCAATGTAATTAATTGTGCACTCACTCCTTGTTCTGATGTTTCTATTTTTACCAGATTAGCTGAAGATTTGTCAGTTTCTTGATTTCTAAGAATTGATGTTTTTGTCTTACCTCTTTTCTATCTCTATTTCCACTCTGATTGATTATTTCCTTTTGCTAGGTTTGGATTTAGTTTGAGACTTTTCAAGTTGTGGATTCAACTCCACTGCATTACACACGCCAGGTAAATGCTCTGCTACTGGCTACATCCCGGTTTTAAGTTTGTTCTTTCTTATCCCTGTGCATGTAAGTACAGGCCATTGGGCTGGATGTCTTCCTTTTAATTCAAGTTTTCAAAGGTTTCTACATGTTATTACAGCTCTCTTTTAGTTGTTTTTTGCATTTTTAACAAAACAGTCTTTCAGTTTTAACTTATGTACTTGTTGCTAAAGTAATCTACCTGTAGGAGCCAGAGCAAAGAGATAATGCTTTCCATCCATTCTTCCTGTCTCTGCCTTTTGATTGCAGTATTTGATCCATTTACATTTGAAGTAATGATTGAGAAGGATTTCTGCTTCCTGCTCTTTTTTCTATGATTTGGAGTTTTAAATTTTGCTCCCCATTTCTTCTGTTACTGATTTCTTCTCTGTGGAGTTGTTTTTGATGTTATGAATCAATTCTCTTTTTACTTATTTTTGTCCATATTAGTTTATATTGTTCAGGCAGTTTCTTTCATTCACAGTGGGGATTGTATTCAACATATTTCAAAGTCATAAAAACATGCTGTTAATAATTCATATAGGTAGAAAGTAGGCTGAGATAATGTGGGTCGGGGGGATGAGATGGTAGCTTATTGTTTAATTGATGCAAAGCTTTGTGTCACGTGATGACATATTATAGAAATGGATATAGCTTTATAACACTTTATATGTTTTTGTTTTTCCAATCCAGGATTTCTCTGTATAGTCCTGGATGTCTTGGAGCTTGCTCTGTAGACCAGGTTGGTCTCAAACTCAGAGATCTGCCTGCTTCTGCCTTTCACGTGCTGGGATTAAAGGCATGCACCATCACTGCTGCAACACTTTACATTCTTAAGGCTCCTGAAATCATGTACTTAAAAATATCTGTTGTGATGGTTTGTATATGCTTGATCCAGGGAGTGGCATTATTAGGAGCTGTGGGCTTTAATACCCTAGTCCTAGCTGCCTGGGAGTTAGTATTCTGCTAGCAGCCTTCAGATGAAGATATAGAACGCTCAGATCCTCCTGTACTGTGTCTGCCTAGAGTCTTGCCAGTTCTTGCTTTCTGAACTGAACCTCTGAACCTATAAGCCAGCCCCAATAAAAATGCTGTCCTTTATAAGACTTGCCATGGTCGTGGTATCTATTCACAGCAGTACAACCCTAAGACAGCTGCAATGGTAAATTTTAAGTAATTTATATGTTGCTATAATAAAGGTTCAAAAGTCAATATAACTAGGCTCTTAGTTTTCTTAAATGTACAATTTAATTTGTACGTTGTTTCCTAATAGCATAAATTTGTAACTGTTTATGCCTTTATCTTATAAATCATAAGTAATAAAACAAGTGGATATACAAGCCCAAAGCATAATACTACAGGTCTACCTGACTGAAGACCTTGATTTATTTCTTCATGCAGAGCTGAGGTCTTATCTGGTATTCTTTGCTCTAGGTAGGAGAACCCCTTGGTACACATTCCTCTTACACAGGCCTAGAAGAAGCAAACCCCTTCTGATTTTGTCTACTTGGAGTTTCCTAGGCTCTTCTTCATGTTTTGAATGAGGTTTACAGTTTGGTTGAATACAGAATCATTGGTATTTAAGTCTGTTATCTCCCTGCCTTCCTGTCAAGCAGAGTTCGTGATGGGCTGGCTGTTAGGCTCTCTGATAATGCTTTGCACATGGTATGTCTCCACCTTTGGGGATTCTGTTGTAGCTCTAGCAGTTTGCCATTGTGTATGGCATGGATTTCCAGTTCAGCGTCCCTGGAGTTTAGTGAGCGTCTTAGATTTGTGGATGTTCACCATCAGATTTGGGGAGCCTCCAGCCATTGCTTCTTCCATGTGCTTTCCTGTTTTTCCTTCATCTCGTTTCCCTTGGGGGCTTTGGAAAAGCGCACTTCTACCATGCTGCCCCCTTGGCTGTGCTCCGTGTGGGAAGCCTTTTTCCCATTTGCTCCTAAGATGCTGTGATTTCCATTGCTGCAGCTTTGTTTTCACACAGGTCTTTCTCCTGCTTGTTGGGTTGGATGGTAAAGTTATTGACTGTCTAGTCACAGTTGCCACTAACTGGTATTTCATTCTTTGAGCATATTTAAAATAGTTGTTTTAGGTGTATCTGTTTAGTAAGTTTGCTACCTGAACTTTGAAGACATGTGACATCTGTTAAATTTGTTTCTTTGAATGGATCATTCATGTTCTATGATAATGGTGACTAAGTAGCCATAGTGTGGGCCTCATCTGGAAAGACTCAAATGCCTGGGAACTGGAGTATGTAGGTTCTTCACCCTGAGTAGGATAACTAGAAGGCTGAGCTTAGTTAAGAAGACCTCTTATGACCTTCCGTGGAGCTTGGAAGGGATAGAAAAGAGGGTGTGTAGGTACTCATGAGCAATTGTTGTGTAGAGCTAGCTCAGGGAGAGCAGTGATCTGGGAGAGTAACCTTCTCTGTGGAGTAACCTTCAGTGAAAAGTTTGTCTGTCTAGGAACTGACATAACTCAAGTGGTGGTGTCTTGTCCCGTGAGTTGAAACAGTCCTGATCTCATTCACATTGAGGGGAGATAGGACCCTCACTTCCTCAAGGGTCTTGTTTCAACTCATGGGACACAGGACTATAAGACAAGTATATAAGTAAAACATTTGCTGATAATAGCCCATAAAGAAATTTATTTGATAACAATTCTTTGGAACACAAATAATTTTACCATCTATTAAGAACAGAAGAAAGTTTGGGAGTAAAAAGAGATGGCTTAGTGGTTCCAGAGCTTACTATGCATACATGGGGACGCAGATTTGCATCTCTAGCCCCCATGTAAAAGTTCTGGTGTAAGGGGCTGTATCATGTTCTTGTACTTCCATTGCTGGGGGGTGGAGACAGGTGACTGGAGGCTTGCTGACTAGTTCATCTAACCAATGAGAGTTACGTCTCAAAAACTAAGGTGGAGAATGATCCAGGAAGACAGTATTGACTTCTGGTTTGTACAGGTATGTGCACAGGCACATGTACTCATATACTTGTGCAACACACACACACACACACACATACACACACACACCAGTATAGTTATGGAATGACAGTGGGAATTACTTTTTGGCTGAATATTTGATAACAGTAGGACATGGAGCATCTGTAGTGTTTTTTTTTAATTGATTGATATTTGGTTTTATAATCACCAATGTTGAGAACAGTGTAAACAGGACAAAACGGCAGAATTATGTTTGAGGTCATTTCGGAAATTGTTGAAGACTGTGCCCTAATCCCAAAATTCCTTTAACAGTGTTTCAGGAAATACAAGTCAGCAATTTAGACAGCAATTTTTAAACTCAAGCATTCTAACACAATTCAATCCAAAGACATACTGATTTGCTGCTTATATGCTGAGGAACACTGATAGAAAAACATTGAAAGCTGTTGTTTTCTGTAACTAATCCATTATGTTTCTGTAAGGGCAGTAAAGAGCTGAGGGTTTTCAGACTTTTCGTTGGTGGTGTGTGGTGTGATGACTCTGTGTTTAGAACCAAAGCTGCAGTGACGTCAGCCATGTGATGGCTGAGTGCTGCCCAGCTGTCTTGGGTTCATTATGCATTTGACTTTGAATTAACTTTTGGTCATTTCAAACCTTTCACTGTACCACCCCATATGTAGTTGTGACCCACAGTTTAAGCAGTGGGTCCTGGTAGTTTTCTGAAATCAGAAGCAATAGAAATCCATGCACAAGCCCTCTGATGTGGCTGGTCCTACAGATGTCTAAGGGGACTTGGAGCTGAGTCATGAGGCCTTTGGTCAGACAGCCTTCCTTTCATCCCAGAGTCATCTTCTGGTTTTCTGCCAGCTGGTTGTATGATTCTAGCAGTACTCACAGAAGGAATAGGAAGGCATGAGTCTACTGTATTGGTTCTTTTTTTTTTTTTTGACTAACATTGTAAAGATTAGGGACAAATACCATCAATTCCTCTACACACACGCATGCGCACACACACAAACACAGTGAGGAGGTAATGTATTGCCTATCAGCTATAGTCTAGTATCTATACTAGTCAGGAGGTAGAAACCACAGCCATCTCTGGAACAGAGAGAATTTGATATAAGAACTGATGCGGGGGCAGGTCATTAGCAAGTTCCTGAGAGAGTAGGAGGACAGGCAACTGCACAAGCTGAACTGGGATTTACAGAGTACAACCATCCAGGGCCAGGTCAAAGAATCTAGCAGGGAACAGAGATGAGAGCCACAGCCTAAGAACTCAATATTGTCCCATGATGGGACATGCCTTGTGCACATGTGGAGTGGGAGACCTGAATGAGCTGTGTACTTAGTTGTTTGGAGATTTCTGTTCTCTGAATAGTTCAGACATCTCACCACAGGGAGTATGCTTTTACTGCAGATGTCTCTGTTTTGGTACAATATGGCCTCCTAGTTGCATTTTGCATATGTATAGTTCACTTTGTATGCCAGTAGCCATGTTGAGCACTACTACCATGCAACTTCATGAGAGAGGCCCACAGCATATTCCAAGAGTAGTTTGGTTTTTAACTGATGTGTTATATCAGCTGTAATAATGCATCAGTTTGTGAGGCACATCTACAGTTATAACCCAGGCAACTCGGAGGGTACATTTGTTAAGTATTGATAGAAATAGCCGTGTGTTTTATATGGTTAGCGCTTACCTCCTGCCAGCTGCTAAGTAGTGGCTAGCACTCCATCTAGGGCTCTGAGATGGGTGTTGTTTTCAGTCCTTCACTATTGACTTTTGTTGGTGGTTTCTTACCTGAAGTGTGTTTTCTTTGTGGTGATAAAATGGTTGTCTTCTTTCTTACAGGTGGTAATGTTTTAGGTTTGCTTGGGTATAATGCTTTTCTTAAATCAGGAATCCTAGGACAGGGGTAAAGTGATTACAAAGCAGTAGACTTTGTCAAGTTTCAGAGTCCTTCCTGCCCTCATGATTGGCTGCCTGTTACCTGCCTGCCTTGGCTGACCACCTCCACACCAGCCTGTCTAGCTTAGACCTCAGTGGCCTTATCTGCCCTCCAGGCAGCTCTTTTCTCTCCTCCTTGGGACTTACCCATTTCCAAAGGATCCTACCTTGCTAGGCTTCTACACTGAATTCTAACTAGAGTCTGATCTCCCCAAGGCATGGAAGCCCCAAATCAGCTCTTGAGGTTAAAGCCAAGCCACTGACTGTGGCAGCCTCTGGGAAGAAAGGCTAGTGAAGCAAGTTGGGAGAATCCCTGTTTCAACAGCAGATCAGATTAGGTGCATTTTCAGGAGGAGAGTTTTACTTAGTAGATCAGTACTTTGTTCAGCAGTTGGTTGGAAGCAGGTGGAATCATCAGCAGGGTTTGGGGCCAGGTTGAAGGAAGAGTTCTGATGGCTAGACTTGGGAGTGTGGGGAAGTGCCCTCTAAGAGAGCCAGAGACTTGGGCTGGTTATGAACCTCTTCTGCATGCACAGTATGCAGCGTCTCACACCCAGACTCTGCCTGCCTGAGAACCCTGCAAGGCTCCCTTAGCTCATCTCCAAGGATTTGTTCATTGAGATGATATCAACATTCTCCATTTCCAAATATAAAAATTTCCATTGTAGTAGTGCATACTGTTAATCCAGTGCTTGGGAGATTGAAACAGGGTGTTCTATGTGTTTAAAGTTAGTATCTCCCAAAGAAAGGACTATTCTTTGTTTTTACTGGAGTAGATAATTATTCTGGTAATGGATTTGTCTTTCCTAAATATAATGCTTCTGCCAAAACTACCATCTGTGGACTTACTGAATGCCTTATCCACCACTGTAATATTCTATACAATACTGCTTCTGACCAAGAAACTAAAACTCACGTTCTAGTTAGAGAAGTGCAACAGTGAGCCCACAATCATGGAATCCACTAGTCTTACCATGTTCCCCACTGTTCTGAGGCAGCTGGCCTTTAAAAGGGTAGAATGACCTTTTGAAGACACACTTACAATGCTAGTTAGATGGTAGCAGCATGGAGGACTGTGGAAGGATTTTCCAAAGGAAGTATGTGCTTTGAGCCAACATCCCATATATGATACAGTTTCTCCCTTAGTCAGGATCCATGGATCCAGGAATCAAGGGGTAGAAAAGGAAATAGTACTACTCACTGTCACCCCTAGTGACCTACCAGGAAAAGTTTTACTTTGTGTTCCTGTGACCTTAACTTCTGCTGGCCTAGAAGTTTTGGCCAGCAGAGTTGGGAAGGCTCCTGTGAGGAGACATAACAAACATCCCACTGTACTGGAAGCGTAGGCTTCCCTCTGGCCACTTTGTGCTTCTGATGCCTGTAAGCCAACAGGCTAAAAAGGAACAACAGTGTTAAGAGGGATGATTGATCCAGATTACGAAGGAGAAATTGGATTGCTTCTCCATAATGGAGGTAAGAAAAATTATGTCTGGTGTGCAGGAGATCCTTTATGGAATCTCTTGGTGTTACCATTGCTCTGTTATCAAAGAAATAGGAACTGACAACAACCTAACCTATGCAGGATGACAAAGGGCATAGAACCCCTCAGGAATGAAGGTTTAAGTCGCTCCTCCAGGAAAAGAGCCAAGACCTGTTAAGATGTTTGCTGAGGGTGGAGGAAATACAGAATGGGTAGAGTAGAGAAAGGTAGTTAGTTATAAGTACCAGCTAAGGCTATGTAACCAGTTGCAGAAATGAAGATTATAATTGATGTCAATGATTGTTGTATTTTGTTAAGAATGTGTTGTACATATTATTTGTGTTTTCTTTCCTCAATTTATTTATAATGTAATGTAATATTAGTTAAGAGAATATCATTGGCTTGTGATTATATGAGAAATAGTTAAATAATGTTAGATGTCATTATGACCTGTTTATTGCTTTTATTTGGAAATTAAGCATGACATAAGTTTTGATTTTGTGTCAAGCCGACAAGGGGTGGACTTGTGATACTATTCTTGTCAACCTGACTACACCTGGAATTAATTAAAACCCAAGTGGCTGGTCATACCTGTTCAGGATGTTTTTCTTTTCTTTCTTTTTTTTTTTAATAATTTATTTACATTCCAAATGTTGTCCTCCCTCTAGGTCCCTCTTCCCAGAGTTCTTCACCCCATCCTCCATCCCTTTTGCCTCTGAGAGGGTGTTCCTTCCACTCCATCCCCCTCTCCCCCCACCGCCCAGGATGTTTTTCTTAATTAAATCATTTGAAGTAGGAAGGTTCACTTCTAATCTGGATTTTTAAGATGAGAAGATACACCTTTAATCCAAATCTTTTGAGGCGGGATTATCCACTTTCATCTGGGCCACACCTTCTGCTGGCAGCCTATATAAAGGACTAGGAAGAAGGAAGCTTGCTCTCTCTGCCTGCTGCTCTTGCTAGCAAGTCCATCCCTTCACTGGCATTAGAGTTTATGGTTGGAAAGTCCAAGAATTCAGTAGTTGTTTTGTTCACAAGGCTTGATGCCTTAGCTAGTCTTTAATATATACCAGTAACCAGAAGAAATAGGCTCCAGTACCAGAGAAGGGATGAACTTTCCAGTGACAGTGAGGGCAAGCAGGCATAGAGGATGCTTCCTTCTTCCGTGTCCTTTAGGCTTCCACCAGAAGATGTGGCCCAGATTTAAGATAGATCTTTCCACCTCAAAATATCTGGATTTAAGGTGTGTCTTTCCACCTCGAGTGGTACAGTCAAGAAAAATCTCTCACAAGTGTACCCATTCACTGTGTTTTAATTAATTCCAGATGAAGCAAGTTGACAAACAAGAATAGCCATATTATCAATCAATGACAAGTTACCCTGGTGCATTTGGTCAAAAATGGGAGGAATGAGTATTTATTACTGAGTGAGCCTGTGCAGTTTGTCCTATAAGAAGTACTAACAACATCTCAACTATGTTTTAGTTTATAAATGCTCTAGAACATGAGGAGATATCTTGTTCATCTTTTTTTCCCCCCCTTTCAATCCATCTGAGTATAAAATGTACATCAGACTTCTGAATGATTGGAAATGAGTAGTAAGAGCTTGCTACCTTGGGCACATGCCAGCATCCCTGTGCTACAGGATGTCCCAGGCCCACTTGGCTGGTGTTTGACACTGTCTGCCCCTAGGCAGATTGTGTAATGACTGAGATGTTACCTCTGAACTTTTTAACTTCTGATTACTTAGAAAAACAAGCACAGTGTCTGTATGTTGCAGCCTATCTTCCTCTTTAGTGAGAGTATGTGACAGGCTCAGGAACTTGAGCCTCCTCATCTAGAATCTGAGTGGTTTATTTTCATCTACGTGTTTTTACACATAACTTCTATTTATGGCAAGTGACAGTGTTTTTGTTCTTGATAGTTAAAGTCTAAAACCAATTTAGGTTTAAAAAAGTGAAAGTAGATTAAAACCAACCAACCAAAGAAAAACAAAACACCTCTACTAGAAAAGACAGCACAAATTGACAGCATCAACAATATAATATAATATAATATAATATAATATAATATAATATAATATAATACAATGCCCACAGTGGAGTCTCTCTCTTCTTCGTTTTCTAATTCTATGTTTAACTTTATTTTTGAGTAGCTAATGCATTGATATGGCCAAGTCAAGAACTTAGTAGGTTTATGTAAAAAGGTGCACTACCCAAGTCCTCCAAGGTACCTGACTCCCTAATTTGGGAAAAGATTGACATTTATTTCTTTTGTACTCATCTAGTGTCCATTTGGTGATAATGGAGAAAATATCCTATTTAACGTTCCCCACTTGTTTTATCCAGATCAGCTCTTACTCCAGGCCTCACTCTCCTCGCCTGCAGGATTACCTTCTTGCCCTGGCTGACTTGTGTGGGTTGGTGGTGGCCAGGATGGCTTCTTCTATACCCAGCAGCTCTGCACTGGGCCTGTTCCCATCTTCAGCTCCTTAGCAGTGTTGAACCAGAGGCTTTCCCAGTGCTGTGGATGAGGCTGCCATAGACTGTCAAGGGCGGAAGGTACAAGCAGGGGCTTAACAGCCTGCACCCACTGCATCTTCTGTGAAGTACTGGGGGAAGGATGGGTACTGTGGATGTGTCTCCTCAGTACTGTTCACAGTGCTGTGGTCACTCCCTCAATATCTTCAGTAGGAAGGATCAAGGAGGAAGGGGTACTGGCAGCTTATACATGGGCCTCATTGGCTACACCTAAGGCATGCGAGCATCTCTGAGCTGGATTTCAAAGCCTTCCTCACAGTGGCCAGAGGGCTGTCTTTTCTGAGATGGAAGCCTTTACCTCCTGCAGACCGTCTTATGGACTTTTATGGTTGAGGGGCACAGATGCTCTGGAGACATGCTGCCAGAGGGATTATCCAGCAGGAGCTTGGAAAAGGCCAGAACAAGGCCCAGGCAGATGTCTGCTTTGAAAAGCCTCAACTGTCGTTGACTTGCATAGCTCAGAAGAGGAAGCTGAAATGGTGTGCTTCAGCCATGACTAAGGCAGTTTTAGCACTGGAGTAAGGTGGACTCTGATGCCTGGAGGCTTACTCAGTGACCTGTTTCCCCAGTATGGTCGTCCCCTTTCAGGGTTGCCCAGAGATAGGAAGAGCTAGGGAAGTGCCTTCCAAAGTACTTCCTGTGCCCGCTGTAAGAAGATAAAAAAGGGTTCTGCCCTGACTTGCGACTGGGTCAGACAGAGGGAGTAGCTGGGCATGGGCCAAGGGGTAGAGATGGTCTAACTGGTGTCTGTAGGAAGATGCTGATCCAGAGAGGGTCCTGTGGCCAGCCATGCTTTCTGAGCTAAGTGTTTATGCTGCTATCCCCTGGTTCTTCCGGTGCCCACCTAGCTCATCCATTTTTCTCTCTGTCATCTTGACACAATCTATCCTCAACTTCTGTCCCACTCGAGTCTCCAGCCCTTGGAGCTGAAACCAGAGGCCAACAATGTTAGGAGCCCTATTGTCCCAAGCAGTGAAGGGCAGAAACACTGCTAAGAAGGTGGAGACTGGGCAGAGACAAGTACAGCAAATGGGAAACAGGCATGGGCTCTGGAGTGGCTGCAGGAAGAGAAGATGAAGGGCCATGAGGCTGGACTTTGGTGGTCACAGTGGTTCGCGTGGTCAGTGCTTCTGTGCCTTCATGTGCTCGTGGAGTAAGCAGCTCCCACAAGGCAGTGCACAACAAGGCAATGATTAATTGCCCCTTTTAAATTGTAATTATGTCACTCACCAGAACCTGTGAACACTAATTCTTGATCTGCAGAGGGAGTAATTGGATAATGAAGGGCTGCCTGTTTGCTGGGCTCTGTTCTTGTCCTTGTGTACTTACCATGCCAGGCCCTTCTGTCTCTAGTCTTTGGCCATCGCTCACTTCCCTGGAGGTTTCAGTGCCTATTCTAGCCTTCTGACTGTTGCTACCTGGCACTGCCATACATTGATGGCAAGTGAGGCCCAGGTTGTATGTGCCAGAGGAGAGGAAGCCAGTCACTTGGGAGCACATCTGAGGCTGCTAAGTTTTCTTTAAGCAACAAAGCCTGCCTTGGTCAACTCCAGCCAGAGAGCCAGAAGCCTTTCTTGGAAGTATGATAAGCTTATGTGGGGCAAGAGGACAGCTGAAGAAGCATACCTTGAAGGGGACAGGCATCAGTCAGCAGGCAGACCACAGCAGCACTGGTGACAACAAGCTTCCATGTTTGCATTCTGCCGCTGCACACGTGACACAGAGACAACTTGACAGTGGGCACTGCTGTCTCTCCAGCAGTTCAGGCATTATGATTAGGAGTGGTTCTCTTGCTGTACTTCATCCCTCACTACCAGTGGGCTCTTAACCAGAGAAGGGAAGATGCTAGCAGGCAGTTATTACATAGGCCCTGTTGGTTCCACCGCCAGTCTTGGGGGTAGTCATCTCTTCTTTCCTGTCACATGGAGAAGTGTTTCCTTCTCCACAGGAAGCGAGTTTACAGGTAGAAAGAACTACACCATATGGGTCTGAAAGTTTTTCCTCTCTTTGGGCTCACATTTCAGTCTCCCTTGTCAGTTGACATTCTATTTGTTGAACTTAGAGTATAAGAATATATAAGTCACATTCTTCAGGTTAGGTACCCCAAATGTCCATTTGATCCCCCTGAACACCCTGCTTCACTCCCTACAGTAATCATATGCACTAACTCTAACATCACAGGTGTGTGTCCCTGCCTCCCCCTGTTTTATTGATTGATCTGTTAGTCACAGTGAAGTTCATTGTTAAGGAGTCTCTCTTTTGAGCCCTGGTGAGCACAGTCACACTAATGAGCACTGGCGCCACAGTTTGTTCTTTGGTGTGGAGTCATAAGAATACACCAGCTTTCCTCTTGGTAATTTCCAACATTATTATTATTGTATTATTATTGGTCTCAGTTACATGTTGGGTGTTAAGTCCCCCGAACGTTTTTCACTTATATGTAAAGGTTCATGCATATCCTTAATCAACATCTCCCCTGTCCCTGTCTCTCAGCCCTAGTAGCCACTTTACTCTCTTTCTCTAAAGAAAGAGTGTCTGTTCGAGATTCTGCATGTGTGTGAGAGCAGGTAGTATTTATCTCTGACTGGCTTATTTCACCAAAAATCCTTCCTATAATCACCTCAGTTGCTATAACATCCTTTTATAATACAAACTCTAGAAGTCATGTTGCTTGAGGACACAAAGGCATGTGTGGAAAGCCCACAGCTGACACAGTGGTGAAGAATGAAAGCTTTTCCTAGGAAAAACCATATGGTTGCCCACTGTACTTCACTAATTCTACACAGCACGGTACTAGAAATGCGCTCTGGCACTTAGGCAAGAAGAAGGACAACATCCACACATAAAAGGAAGGGGTTCAGTAGTCTCTGCGTTTGAAATGATAACATTCATAGATGGTCCTAATGACCTCAGTGTTGGACCAACAAACAAATGTAGCATGGCAACAGGACCAGATGTGAACATATATAATCACTGTGTTTCTGTATGTTTACAGTGAACTATGTAAAAGGCCGTTTGTAAAGTCCTTAGCTTTAAATTTTGAGAACTCTTTGCAGGATTGAAACTGTTTGTCCTGGAGTTTCTTAGACTGTTTTTTCTTGCTGTTATTGTTTTTTAAAATCCTGGAGCCTCTTAGACATTTTTGTTTGGTTGGTTGTTTTGTTGTTTTTAAATCAGCTGCTGTCACAATAATTGTGGGCACAGTGGAGGCTGGATCTGTAGTCAGACTTGTAGGCTTGTCAGTTTAGATGTAGTGTTGTACACAAAGTTGAGATCCATGGTCTTGGCCTTGTAGGTAAAGAATAAATTGTAGTAGAGCTGGAGAATTGCCACTTAGTAATGGTGTAGCTTTTGTAATTACACATACACACACACACACACACACACACACACACACACACACACACACACTGCAACCCTATATGACCTGATGGAATGATGTTGACTCTAGTTGTATAAAACAGAGTGCTATGGTTCTGCACGGTAAAACCCATGATGTAGTGAGCACCAGTGTCTGTCGCTCCCTACCATATTGTGTCTCATTAAGATGTCCAGTGTGTTCCTTCTGCACTCTGAAGTAAAAATGGTATGGTAAGCTGTTAGGCACCTACAGTGCATGTGTCTTGTGTTTGTTGTGCCTTTCAGTTGTGTCCAATGCTCAGACAGAGTGACTGACTCATACTTTTCAAGGTTTGTGCCAGTGTGCTGTGATGCCCACCAAGTGATGTGATTGCCTAGCAGCACATTTCTCAGAGTACCTCCCATTGTTAGTTCTCTTTGTCTCCCCTGGAAGATACAGGGCCTTGTAACAAGTCTTTAAAAGGGCCAGCAGGTAGCTTCTGGCATACCCCATGGGATGCATGCTCTACAGAAAGGCTATGCACATAGACCTGCATGCATGGTCCAAGCTTACTTCTCCGTCTTCCCCCTGCCTGAGTAGCCAGGCTTCTCCCATGGGCAACTTTAGACTGTTAAGTTTCTTTGCTCTCCCGGCAAGGGCCTTTTCTCTGCTTCCATTATACTCCCAATGCCTCCCTCAGCTTTGCAGCCTGTCTCCTCTGTCTTGGTCCCCAGGGCAGCCCCCATTGGCAGATTTCATTCTCTTCCCCAACCTACCACCCTCCCTTTAAATAACCTCTCCCTCCCTCCCAAAGCCATTTCTTTCTTTCCAAAATTATTTCATTTCTCTGTGAAGAACTTCCCTTAACAATTGTGCAGATCTTCTGGGAGCAGCCTCTTCTTTCCTTTTACTTGAACTTCATTTCTAGAAGACGTTTGCACTTTCGGTTACATTCTGGAGTCAGACTTCTGGTTAACAATTTTTTTATTTCAGTTCTTAGAAAATGTGCTGTCCCCTTCTGCTGGTCTCCAGGGTTCCTACTGGAGACCCACTGTCCTTTGTACTCTTCTCTTTCAGGGATAGCAGGACATTTCTCTCTAGCCATTTTCAAGAATTTTTCTTTCTCTTTAATCTTCAAAATTTTATTTACAATCTCTTTGGGAGTTCCTTTGAAGCCTGGCGTGTGGGGTGCTCTTCCTTTGTAAGCTTTACTCAGCTCTTAAATTTATAGAACTTTCTCTTGTAAACTGAGAAATGTTAAACTGTTACTTGTGCAATTTTTTAATGAAACTTTTCTCCTTTCTTTTGGAACTGAAATGTTCCTCCCACATTTTTGTTGTAAAATATTGTTTTCAAAAATTATAATTTATATATATATATATGGATTATTTATATAAGTTTGTTTCAAAGATTAGTACCAAATTTTGTTGGGTTTGGTGGCATGTTCCTGTGATCCCAGCAGTAGGAGACTAAGGTGGAAGGATTTTAAGTTTGAAGCCAGCCCATCTCAAAAACAAACAACAGCATGAGGCGGGGTGGGGTGGAGTCGGGGGGTGGAGACAGGATTAGTACATTCTCCAGGTACCTCTTCTCTTTGCTTAATTACTTATCTGTCTAGATTGCTCTACTAAGTAACGCTCTCAATTATGATTCTACAGATGGGTCTTGTGAATTTTATCTGTTCTGATCTGAAAATCTACTTTACTCTTTGCAGGCAATGTATAAAACTTCCAGGACTTCTAAAAGCACTATCTCTTTGACAAATCTCCCTTCTGCCTTCTGATGTCTAGCTTGGCCAGTGAGATCTTAGATACCCCATCCATCCTCCTACTGTGGGCATTCCCAAAGCAAACCTCACACTCTATGGTTTCTGTTCAATGATTAGAAGCAGGAGTATTGTTTACTAATCAAAATGATGATTTTTCTAGATAGAGCTAATAAGTCAATCAGCAGATACTCCATGTGGGACAGTTTGGTCTGTGGGAAGCTGTCAGGAGAGGTACTTGATCTGTGCCTTTAGGACTCTGGTCTTATTATTACTGTTATGCTACTTTTTTTTTTTGACTGAACATATTCTTGTCATTTTCAGCTATACAGTCCTGCCCTGTATACAGTTAGAGGGTACAGTTTTACCCTGTGGTGAATCTCTGCCCGTTTCTTGCTCACAGGAGATGGTGGCCTCATAGAAAGATGTGGATGAACTTTTTAAGTGCTAAGATAACAACTGAGTCCTCCCTAGTTCTGAAGTTCATTAGCTGTGGCCCAGCCAACATTGATATATTTTGTAGAGCGTGGTATGGTATATGCTATGGTGGGAGGGGTTGCCTCAGTGGGTATGTGCTGAGGGATCCCACCCACGCCCCAGGTACCAGCCATACAACGAGTCTAGTATAAAATAGAGTTTATTTAGGGACATGGGAAGGGGAGTTGAGAAGGGAGTAGAGTCAGAGAAAGAGAGGGGACAGAGAAATGGAAGGGGGGGAGGCTGGCTGGAACACATGCAAGGGGGGAATGGGAGAGAGGAAGAAAGGGGGCAGAGAGAGTGAACAGAGGCCAAACAGTTCCTTTTATAGCAAGCCAGTCCTACCTGGCTGTAGCCAGGTAACTGTTGGGCAGAGCCTAGAAGGAATGCTAAGGTGGTAACAAACCAGGTGATCATTCCTTCATGTGAAATGAGTTCAGAAGTGCTAGCCAGGGGTTATCCAGCCTAAATCAAGATGTCACAGATCTACTGTTGGCAAGCAGGTAACCTTCCGCAGGCCCTGTTCTTTCTCCATTCTTTCTGAAGCTTGAGAATTTCCTTTCCTGGCTGGGTTAGAAGTTGAGTGTAACACATTTGCCTACATGTGTTTGCTGGTGTATTACAACAGAGGAAGGACACAGAAGTTAGTCATTAAAGATTCTACATGGTTCTAGTTTCTAGAAATTTAAGAAGTTAGTTCTGGTTTGGCTCTTTGCATAAGAGCTTCATCTTTAAGCCTTTTGTCTTAGTGTCATCATACAAAGGAGTCATCACGAGCCCCCACCCCCAGGTGTTAAGTACTGTCGTTAGGCATTATGTAAAGAGCAGCACAAGAAGTGAATGGTCTCCAACTTTAGCCAACACTGAATGTTCATTAAGCCCAGCACACACCTCTCAGCTTTTCACTTCCAGAGAGTACCTCTAAGATAGTTCAACTTCTTCTGTTCTGGCTTGTCACTTACAGTCACAGTATCTATGAGGACAACCCTGTGCATGTGTGCATGCATGCATACTCTGTGTCTGCACATGCCTGGAGCAGGTGTAGTACAGGTGAGAACTTACTTGTAGGTGCCAGGTGTGGGCTCCCCTGTGACTAGAAGGTGCCTGTGTGTCTCCTCCCTCTTGTTTCTAGGTGGCCTCTCACTTGACAGGAATACATTGTTCTGTCTGCTTCCTCTTTTGCCTGAATCCCCCTTCTTTCCCTTTCCTTCAGTATATAGTCAGTATTTCTGGCTGAATATTTTACCATCTTCTTAGAATGACTTAGACATTTTTAGAGGGAAGTTCTTTGAGGAGAGCCATAGTCTCCATATTGTGGAGTGTCTAGCTGACTGGCTGCTGAGACACTCCAGCTGGCTCTGGGGTGCCCTCCAATGAGCATGTTATGCAGGTGTTCCTATAGACAAGGCTGGGTTTGGTAGCATGGGGTCATCAGAATCCTCCCAATAGTGTGTTATGAGAGTTTTCTGTGGGGGAGTCCCCTGACTTTTGCCCTTTCTTAGCCTCCCTGTGTGGCCAGAGAGGAGCTTGCCTTTGTGCATACTGTGCTAAGGACCCACTCTGGACATGTGCAGCCTTGGGCAGTAGGGCCAGGAACCCCTTTGAACATAACTGCAAGCTAATCCGAGGAAAGCATTCTCAGACACTTTACTACTCCTGCTTTTTCCCTGTCTCTTGCTCTTAGTGTTTTTCAGAGTCTCTGTGGTAAATTCTTCCCTCTTGGCTTCTTCACTGGGAGGTAGAAGATCATGGTGGGTCCCTTAGTTTCTCAGGAGGTACCAGATAGAGAGGATCAGAGAAAATCTCCCATTCCTAATTCCTCTTGTTACAAATGTTAAGAAGGACATTGGTGGTGATTAGGTAGAGGCAAGGGCTAGGAGAGGATTGGTGAAAGAAAGCAGGAATAAATGGGCCTGCGTAGGGTGGGAGGATGAGGCAGTTAACGGGGCCATTTCAGAAGAAGTTAGTGTTACATAAGTGCTCTTGGTTTGAGGAGGTGATCTCCAGGTCTCTTCTGGTAGATCATCCCTACTTGCTTGTGGTCAGAAAATGGAGTGTGCTAGGGATGACCTGAGACCGAGTCTACTTTAGGGCTTCAAGCCTTTTATTTACCTTAAATTCTTTCTTTACTCATAAATTATAAATGTGGTATGTGCTTTTAAGCATAATACACTGTTTTAAGATTTCTTTAAAGCCAGATAGAGGTATTGTATGCCTTTAATCCCAACCCTTGGGAAGTGGATCTCTATGAGTTTGAGGCCACCCTGGTCTACAGAACGAGTTCTAGGACAGCCAGGACTACATAAAGAAAGCTTGTCTTATGATGGTAGTGGTAAAATTTATTTTACCCCCACCGTGTGTGTGTGTGTGTCTGTGTGTGTCTGTGTGTCTGTCTGTCTGTCTGTGTCTGTATCTGTCTGTCTGTCTGTGTGTGCCTCTGCAGGTGTATATCAGCCTGTGCAGGTACCCAAAGAGAACAGAGGCATCAGATCCCTAGGAGCTGGAGTTACAGAGCTGCTGGAAGTAGATACTTGGAGTTGAACTTGGAACCTATGGAATATCAATACATGTTCTCAAGTGCTGAGCTCTCTCTTCAAATTCCATTAAACACCTTTTAAAATGCCCAAAAGGTCTTCCTTTTTTTTTTTCCCAGTAAAACATAGCCGGATGTTTATTTTATTGTGATTACATTTTCATGTGGAACTACAGATCTTAACCCTCATGACCTGAATCTAATCTGAAGTCAAAGTCGTCAGTCATGCACTGAAAGGATTTTTACCTTCTAGACTCTGATTGTAGTTCCTCAGATACCCTGAGTCCTGACATTCTATGATTAATGTTTTCTTTTTTTTCTAAATTTTATTTTATTTTCTAAGTTTTTTTTATTTACATTCAAAATCATTTCCCCTTTCCCGTTTCCTCCCTTCCCGAAAGTCCCATAAGCCCCCTTCCCTCCCTCTTTTCCCCATTCAACCTCCTCTCCCTTCTCCGTCCTGGCATTCCCCTACATCCAGTCTTTCCAGGACCAGGGGTCTCTCCTTTCATCTTCTTGGAAATCTATTGATATGCAAATTGTATCTAGGATATTCCAAGATTCTGGGTTGATATCCCCTTATCAGTGACTGCATACCATGTGTGTTCTTTTGTGATTGGGTTATCTCACTAAGGATGATATTTTCAAGTTCTGACCATTTGCCTAGGAATTTCGTGAATTCATTGTTTTTAATTGCAGAGTAGTATTCCATTGTGTAAATATACCACATCTTCTGAATCCATTCCTCCGTTGAGGGACATCTGGGTTCTTTCCAGCTTCTGGCTATTATAAATAAGGCTGCTATGAACATAGTGGAGCATGTGGCCTTATTGCATGCAGGTAAAGCCTCTGGGTATATGCCCAGGAGTGATATAGCCGGATCCTCTGGGAGTGTCATGCCCAGTTTTCTGAGGAAACGCCAGACTGCTTTCCAGAGTGGTTGTACCAGCTTGCAATTCCACCAGCAGTGGAGGAGTGTTCCTCTTTCTCCACATCCTCGCCAACAACTGCTGTCTCCTGTGTTTTTGATCTTAGCCATTCTGACTGGTGTGAGATGGAATCTCAGGGTTGTTTTGATTTGCATTTCCCTAATGACTAAGGATGATGAACATCTCTTTAGGTGCTTCTCAGCCATTAGATATTCTTCAGGTGAGAACTCTTTGTTTAGCTCTGTACCCCATTTTTTAATAGGGTTACTTGCCTCTCTGGAGTTTAACTTCTTGAGTTCTTTGTATATATTGGATATTAGCCCTCTGTCGGATGTAAGGTTGGTAAAGATCATTTCCCAGTTAGTTGGTTGCCGCTTTGTCTTTTTGATAGTGTCTTTTGCCTTGCAAAAACTTTGTAATTTAATGAGGTCCCATTTGTCAATTCTTGATCTTAGAGCATAAGCTATTGGAGTTCTATTCAGGAAATTCTCCCCTGTGCCCATATGTTCAAAGTTATTCCCTAGTTTCCTTTCTATTAGTTTCAGTGTGTCTGGTTTTATGTGGAGGTCCTTGATCCACTTGGAATTGAGCTTAGTGCAAGGAGATAAGAATGAGTCAATTTGCATTCTTCTGCATGTTGACCTCCAGTTGAGCCAGCACCATTTGTTGAAAAGGCTATCTTTTTTCCACTGGTTGGTTTTAGCTCCTTTGTCAAAGATCAAGTGACCATAGGAGTGTGGATTCATTTCTGGGTCTTCAATTCTGTTCCATTGATCTACATGCCTGTCACTGTACCAACACCATGCAGTTTTTAACACTATTGCTCTGTAGTACAGCTTGAGGTCCGGGATACTGATTCCCCCAGAGGTTCTTTTACTCTTGAGAATAGTTTTAGCTATCCTGGGTTTTCTGTTATTCCAGGTGAATTTGAGAATTGCTCTTTCTAACTCTATGAAGAATTGAGTTGGGATTTTGATGGGGATTGCATTGAATCTGTATATTGCTTTTGGCAAGATGGTCATTTTTACTATATTAATCCTGCCAATCCATGAGCATGGCAGATTTTTCCATCTTCTGAGGTCTTCTTCAATTTCTTTCTTCAGAGACTTGAAGTTCTTGTCATACAGATCTTTCACTTGTTTGGTTAGAGTCACACCAAGATACTTTGTATTGTTTGTGGCTATCGTGAAGGGTATCATTTCTCTTACTTCTTTCTCAGCCTGCTTATCCTTTGAGTATAGGAAGGCTACTGACTTTCTTGAGTTGATTTTATATCCTGCCACTTTGCTGAAGTTGTTTATCAGCTGTAGGAGTTCTCTGGTGGAGTTATTTGGGTTGCTTAAGTATACTATCATATCGTCTGCAAATAGTGATAGTTTGACTTCTTCCTTTCCAATTTGTATCCCTTTGATGTCCTTTTGTTGTCTAATTGCTCTGGCTAGAACTTCAAGTACTATAATTGAAAAGATATGGAGAGAGAGGGCAGCCTTGTCTAGTCCCTGATTTTAGTGGGATTGCTTCAAGTTTCTCTCCATTTAGATTGATGCTGGCTACCGGTTTGCTGTAAATTGCTTTTACTATGTTTAGATATGGGCCTTGAATTCCTGATCTTTCCAAGACCTTTAGCATGAAAGGATGCTGAATTTTGTCAAATGCTTTCTCAGCATCTAATGAGATGACCATGTGGATTTTTTCTTTGAGATTGTTTATGTAGTGGATTACATTGATGGATTTCCTTATATTGAACCATCCCTGCATCCCTGGGATGAAGCCTACTTGATCGTGGTGAATGATCGTTTTGATGTGTTCTTGGATTCAGTTGGCAAGAATTTTATTGAGTATTTTTGCATTGATATTCATAAGAGAGATTGGCCTGAGATTCTCTTTCTTTGTCGGATCTTTGTGTGATTTTGGTATTAGTGTAATTGTGGCTTCATAGAACCAGTTGGGTAGTGTTCCTTCTGTTTCTATTCTGTGGAATAGTTTCAAGACTATTGGTGTTAGGTCTTCTTTGAAGGTCTGATAGAATTCTGTACTAAAACCATCTGGACCTGTGCTTTTTTTGGTTGGCAGACTTCCAATGATGACTTCTATTTCTTCAGGGGTTATAGGACGGTTTAGATGGTCTATTTGATCCTGACTTAATTTTGGTATTTGGTATCTGTCAAGAAAATTGTCCATTTTCTCTAGATTTTAAAATAAGAAATGAAGGTCTGTCTATGTGCTCCCCTCTTCCCCAGTGTCACTCGTCGGATGGCTTGGGAGAATGGATTGCTGGGAATCTTTCTGCACTTGTTTTACCATGAGAGATTCACCACCAGGGCTCTCTGTACCTGCCTCTCTGATGCCACATGTGGTCCAGTTACTTGGGGAAGCACAGGAGGGAAAGTGGCAGGGCACCCATGTTTGTGCCTGCTGCCTTTGTCAGAGGCTGTTGGGAACAGAACACTTTTCTCAGCTGTGCTCTTTTTTCTCACGCCTATGCTGCTAATATGCATTTGATAACATTTCCTTTCTTAAAAAATGCTTTATAGTTTAAACCACAAAGTTGTAGTAGAGGGAATGGCAAGGAAATCCAGGTAGCCTGCTGGTAGGAGAGGAGCTGAGCTCAGAGTGACAGTGCCGAGGGTCCCCTGCTCCCAGTGTAAGACTTGGGAGCCACTCAAAAGTGAGGTTCTTGCTTCCTCTCCAAAGACAAGTTAAAGGGAGCTGGTTCTTGGAGTGACTTTTACTTTTGTCTGTGAGTAAAGGAGAGAGTGCACCCAGTAAATCCTTGTTGTTGTTCAGACAACAAAAAGTGGTTTCAGTGGAGAGAGAGCTTGAACTTGACAAGGTTACCTGGGTGATTGGATCTGGAAGCTAGCTGTGCCTCCTAGTGCATGCTGTTCCCATCTCCCTGATTTCTTTCATAGCCACTGCAGTCACAGGCCAGTGTTTTTCAAGTTCCCAGACAGCACTGATGTCTGTTACAATGTGCCCAAAGTCCATGGCTAGGCTGCCCACTGAAGGCAAAGGCTGGATCTGAGCCACCTGCTTGCCCTCCAGAGTCTTTTCGGTTTTGTTTTTAATGATTTATTTTTTGTGTGCCTGCATATATATAAATGTACCACATGCATGTAGTGCCAACAGAAGTCAGAAGAGGACCCTCCTGAACCAGAGTTACAGAACATCATAAGCTGCTACATGGGTTCCATGAACTGAACCTGGGTCTTCTGCAAGAGCATCGAGCATTTTTAACCACAGTACCATCTTTCTCTCTCCCTCCTATGGACTCCAACCAACAAAGGCAGGATCTGTGGGATTTATAAACTACTGCTCAGTTACTTACTACACACAGATACTTGGTGATTTCACAGTGGACTCAGGAATGGCCAACACTGATCCTCTCTCTGTGTGACTCCCTGGTCTTGACTCTCTAGACCAGAAAGATTTCTAGTTTTGAACAATCCAGGTTCTTTTATTCCATAGATAGTTGCTCCCACACCCTCAGACATGAATTTCTTATATCAGAAGCTACCCATGTTCTCCAGGCTGGCTAGATGTCCTGGTCCTAATTTCATCATTTACATTGTCATTTTTCTCTCCCGAGTCCCCGAAGACAGTCATCTCTGAGTCAGGAACTAGGTGAGGACTCATAAAATAGGCACTGGATGGCTGGAAGAGTCTTGTTTCTAGCTGTCTTTGGTGCATAGGTAGTGGTACTAGGGGCTGTAAAATACCCATGCAAGAGAGCCAGAGGGAAGGTCATGAGACTGAAATCTAGGCCTAAAGTTGTACAGGGTGTAGGATGTTTGTATCTGGGTCATGTGGCTCATTCAGTTTTTCAGTGGTCTGTTCATGTCCACAGTCTTTATCTGATGAATCATGGCTCATCTTACCTTGACTGAGACAAAATGTTAGGCAGAATTTATTGTCCAAAGAGGCAGGACCAAAACTAATGCCAGCCAACTTGTGCTCATGTGAGACTCAGAGGTAGTGGTAGTCCTACTGGCCTCGGCTCCCATCTTCTTATGCAAGACCTCTTGAAAGCATCTCAATATAGCCACAGTCCATTTGGTGGGTGCCAGTCCCCTGTACTTTTCTATCTTATATCTCCGCCCCCCTCCCACCCCCCACTCCCCCTGCAGCAAAAGTAGATAAACACCAGGACTCCAGTTCTGAGGGAGAAAGAGACTGTAGAGTCTTGGTCTCTGTCTTTCAGGGGTAGATGATGCACAGTGTACCTTTTGTAAACAGCCTTTCTCTTTGCAAATTTTGAGTGAGTGAGAGAGAGAGAGAGAGAGAGAGAGAGAGAGAGAGAGAGAGAGAGAATACTTACATATGTACCACAGTATGCATGTGACAGAGAAAAACTTTTGGGAATTGGTTCTTGTTTCTACTTTATATGTTATGCGTTCGTTTTCGTTCTAAGAAGTCTTTAAATTTTTTGTTTTTTCCTTGACCCAGTTGTCATTTGGTACAAAGTTGTTTAGTTTCCATGAATATATAGGCTTTCTGTTGTTTCTGTTGTTGTTGAAATCCAGCTTTAATTTGTAGTGGTCTGGTAGGATACAGGAATTATTTCAACTTTCTAGTATTTGTTGAGACTTGCTTTGTGACCTAGTATGTGGTCAGTTTTGGATAATGTTCCATGAGGTGCTGAGAAGAAGGTGTATTCTTTTTTTTTGGTTTGTGTGAAATCTTCTGTAGATATCTGTTATGTCCATTTGGTTCATAGATCTGTTACCTCCATTATTTCAGTGTTTAGTTTTTGTCTGGATGACCTGTCTGTTGTTAAGAGTGGGGTATTGAAGTCTTCCACTACCAATGTATAAGGGCTGATGTGTGATTTAATTTTTACTAGTGTTTCCTTTACAAATGTGGGTGCTCTTATATTTGGGGCATAGATGTTAAGCATAGAAAGATGATCTTAGATTTTTTTCCTTTGATAAGTATGAAGTGCCCTTCCCCATTTCTTGGATTAATTTGAAGTCTATTTTGTTAGATATTAGGATGGATACTCTAGCTTGTTTCTTAGGTCCATTTACATGGGAAATCTTTTTTCTATACCTTTACTCTGAGGTAATGTCTGTCTTTGATGTTGATGTGTGTTTCTTGTGTGCAGCAGATGGATGGATCCTGTTTTCACATCCATTCTCTTAGTCTGTGCCTTTTCATTTGGGAATTTAGTCCAATGGTACTGAGAGATATCAGTAACCAGTGATCGTTACTTCCTGTGTTATTTTGTTGTTGTTGTTGTTGTTGGTGGTGGTGGTGGTGGTGGTGGTGGTATGTGTGTGTTTCCCTTCTTTTGGTTTTGCTAGTATGAGATTCTTTCCTGTATTTTCATAGGTGTAAATTACCTTAGGGTAGAATTTTCCTTCTAGTACCTTCTGTAGGGCTGAATTTGTAAATAGATATTGTTTAAATTTGACCTTATCATGCAATTGCTTGTTTTCTCCATCTATGGTGATTGAAGGTTTTGCTGGGTATAGTAGTATGGGCTGGCATCTGGGGTCTCTTAGAGTCTGCAGGACATCTGTCTAGGCCCTTCTGGTGTTTGAGAAGTTAGGTGTAATTTTGGTAGGTCTGTCTTTATATGTTACCTGATCTTTTTTCCTTACAGCTTTTAATATTCTTTCTTTGTTTTGTATATTGAGTGCTTTGATTATTATGAGGAGAGGGGACTTTCTATTTTGGTCCAATCCATTTGATGATCTATAAGCTTCTTGTACCTTTATAGGCAGGTCCTTCTTTAGGCTAGAAAATTTCTTGTATGATTTTGTTGAAAATATTTTTTGAGTGGTTGTACCAGCTTGCAGTCCCACCAGCAGTGGAGGAGTGTTCCTCTTTCTCCACATCCTCGCCAACAACTGCTGTCTCCTGTGTTTTTGGTTTTAGCCATTCTGACTGGTATGAGATGGAATCTCAGGGTTGTTTTGATTTGCATTTCCCTAATGACTAAGGATGTTGAACATTTCTTTAGGTGCTTCTCAGCCATTAGATATTCTTCAGGTGAGAACTCTTTGTGTAGCTCTGTACTCCATTTTTTAATAGGGTTACTTGCCTCTCTGGAGTTTAACTTCTTGAGTTCTTTGTATATCTTGGATATTAGCCCTCTGTCGGATGTAGGGTTGGTACAACCACTCTGGAAAGCAGTCTGGCGGTTCCTCAGAAAACTGGGCATGACACTCCCAGAGGATCCGGCTATACCACTCCTGGGCATATACCCAGAGACTTTACCTGCATGCAATAAGGACACATGCTCCACTATGTTCATAGCAGCCTTATTTATAATAGCCAGAAGCTGGAAAGAACCCTGATGTCCCTCAGTGGAGGAATGGATTCAGAAGATGTGGTATATTTACACAATGGAATACTGCTCTGCAATTAAAAACAATGAATTCACGAAATTCCTAGGCAAATGGTTAGAACTGGAAAATATCATCTTTAGTGAGGTAACCCAATCACAAAAGAACACACATGGTATGCAGTCACTGATAAGGGGATATTAACCCAGAATCTTGAAATATCCAAGAAACAATTCACATATCAATAGATTTCCAAGAAGATGGAAGGAGAGACCCCTGGTCTTGGAAAGACTGGATGTAGGAAAATACCAGGACAGAGAAGCGAGAGGGGGTTGAATGGGGAACAGGGGGAGGGAAGAGGGCTTATGGGACTTTCAGAGAGGGAGGAACCGGGAAAGTGGAAATTATTCGGAATGTAAATAAAAAATATAGAAAAAAGAAAAAAAAGAAAGAAAATATTTTTTGAGTCTTTGAACTGGATTTTTCTCTTTCTTTTATTCCTATTATTTCCTTTTATAGTGTTCCAGATTTTCTGGATGTTTTGTGTTAGGAATTTTTTAGATTTAAATTTTTCTTTGATTGATATATCTATTTCTTCTAGCATATCATCAACACCTGAGATTCTCTTTTCCATCTCTTGTATTCTCTTGGTGATATTTGCATCTGTAGTTCTTGTTAGCTTCCCTCAATTTTCTATTTCCAGAACTCCCTCAGTTTGTGTTTTCTTTATTGCTCCTATTTCGGTTTTTCAGGTCTTGAACACTTTTATTTGTTTCCTTCAAATGTTTGGGTTTTTTTCTTGGCTTTCTTGAATTTCTTTAAGGGATTTATTAATTTCTTCTTTAAGGGCCTCTCATGTTTTTAAAATTGGTTTAAGGTCATTTGCTTGTGCTTCAGCTGTGGTGGAATATTCACGGCTTGCTGTAGTAGGATTGCTGGGCTCTGGTGGTGACAGATTGCCTTGGTTGTTGTTGTGTTCTTAAGCTGGCATCTAAGTTTGGGGTGATTATTAGTCTGGGAACTGATTTCTGAGTTTGTCTTTGGTTTCTGTTTCTTCTTTCCTCTTCTGCCTGGAGTGGCCTGTGGTTGCATAGAGGGTCTCTTCAAGAGTTGCGGGCTGGACTTCTGGTGGCTGGCATGGCCCCTGGTCTAGCTAAGGGTATTCTACTGGAGTTGAGGCTTGGAGTTCTGGAGGCCAGCTTGACCTCTGGTGGAGTAGGAGGTTTCTGGTGGAGTTTAGGCCAGGATGTAGAGATGAGGAGGGGCAAAGCTGTTGCCAGCAGGTAGGGGGCAGGCACTGAGGCAGTGGGGAATTCTCTGGCAGGGTGCATATCTGGGATTCAAGGAGCAAGTGTGGCCTCTGGTGGAGCAGGGGGCTTCCTTTGTTATTTTCTTTGGCGTAAATCCCTAAACATGGAATTTCTTATTCACTCTCTAAGAAAATTCTCTAGAAAAAATTAACTTAAGTCAATGTATTTGTTTCCTAGAATTGTACCAAGTTCCACAAACCAAGTGACTTAAAACAAGTAAAAATCTGTTGTGTGGAAGTTGTAAAAGCTAGATGTTTGGGGGTAGAGAGATGGCTTAGTGGTTAAGAACACTGGATGCTTTCCTAGAAGACCAAAGTTTGATTCTAGTCCCCACGTGGAAGCTTACAACTGTCTGTAACTCCAGTTCAGGCCATCTGATTCCCTTGTCTGGCCTCCATGGACACCGGGTATGAACATGGTACACTGAAAATACATGCAGGCATAAAACACACACACACACACACATTAAAAAAAAAATTAAGCTATGAGGAAGATACCTTTCAGGACCCACTCTGTTCTTTTGGAAGCCTTAGGCATTCCTTGGCCCTTTCTGTGTCTTTACACCCATTCTTCAAGTACTGTGTGTATGACCTCCCACATTTTGTCTATTTTATCAGGACCCCAGTCATATTGGGTTCGGGTTTATCCCATTGACTTATTACTTGATGATCGATGCAATCAGCTTAGTTTCAAATAAGGTCACATTGTAGAAGTAATGGGAGTAGAGCTTCCCACTTTTTCAGGGCCATAATCCAAATCCCAATAGTTGGAAATAATATGTTTGACTTGCATTTTAATCTGACAACATGGATAGTGGCTTTGAGGGACGGAGAGAGACTAGAGGTCAAGGAAACTTGGGAACTAGCTGTACTCTGATGAGAAATAAGAGCCTGGCCTCGAGAAACAACAGTGGACTTGAGAGGTGATTAAGAAGATAGCTAGTGAACAGAATCATAGAGCTCAGCGATCATAGTGTGTGAGGATGAGAACAGCCAGGCTGTCTGTGTAAATGGCATAATGAACACAGCCAGTTCTTTGGTTCCATCCCCAAGTCCAATTAAAGCAAGAGTGAAGATGGGGGGCCGCAGCAGCGCTGTGAAGCTGGGGGGTTAAATGACAGGATTGATTGTTTAGGCAATAGGAGGCCTGCAATGGGGAATCAGGCCCATGGCTGCACTTCACATCTGCCCCAGAGCTTTAGAATTGAAGGGAACCCTAGTCCTAACCCCTGTGGGGTTCAAAGAGAATAAAGAATAGAAGGGCTGGAGAGATGGCTCAGTCAGTAAAGTACACAAAAACCTAAGCTCTGACCCCCAGTATCTACATGAAAAGTCAGGTTCAGCAGTACAGCTGTGTTCCCAGCTCTGGAGAAGTAGACACAGATAGGGTCCTGCAGCTCACTGGCCAGCTATCCTAGCTACACAGCTAGCTTTAGGTACACACTAACACACTCCTACATGAAGAGGTGCATACATACAGCACACACACAACAAAATAATGGGAGGAATTAGGTTCAAGTTATATAAGAAGTGTCAAAACCTGACGACCTTGAAGCTCCTTTCTACCAGCAGACCAAGTCCTTTATCGTTCAGGTGTCATTGACATGGTAAAAGTGGAAGGGTCTGGATGCCTGCAAGCTTCATGTTAAGGGTACCCCTCCCTATGAGTAGGAAGGGCCTTTCATCCTACCCTGTGATTCTTTCTTTCTCCATTTGCTCCAAGAGTACCGGCTTAACCCTCTCAGGCTAGAGACTAAAGGACCCAGGATAAGTCCTACAAATATCGACAATGTAAAGTTCCTTATGAAATGTTCTGATAGTTCATCTGGCAAGTGACAAACAGGTCCTGGAGAGACAGAACTTGGAACTGCTTACTTCTGAACTTTGAGAAATCAACTCTATAGAGGGATCATTGATAGTCAAAATATAAACCAATGTAAATTAAGACTAACACATTTAACCTCTGTACAGAGTTTGTACATTGAAAATGGGAATAATGTATGGAAGCAGAAGAAAAAATAAGATTTAAAAAAAAAGCCCTCTGAGATTGTTAGCACAACACACGGAACAGACATGACGAAGTTAACACAGTGGCTTTGGTGACTGACTCTCCTGGGCTCTGTCTGGGCTGCCCTGACCATGGGAACACTGGGCCAGGAGTTGCCTTTCCCCTGCCGGGAGGTCCTGTGGCCACTGCCTACCTACCGGTTGGTGTCCGCTGGCTGCTATGCCCTGGGCACTGTGGGCTTTCGCGTAGCTACATTTCATGACTGCGAGAACGCCACCCGAGAACTGCAGAGCCAGATCGTGGAGGCCCGAGCTGATTTAGCCTGCAGGGGACTGCGCTTCTGACACCTAAACCCATTCCAGTCCAGACACCTTTCCTCATTCCTCATTAAAATGCAGTTTTATTTTCTTTAAAAAAAAAAAAGCCCTCTGAGAAAGAAAATATTATATTTCTGAAGAGCAGAAAGCTATTTTAAAGACAACATAGAAAAAGAGCTTTTAGAATTAGAAACACAATCACAGAAATAGGAAATTCCATCAAAGGGCTAGAAAGTAGAGCTGAGGAAATTGCCCAGGAATGAAAACAAGTGGCAGAAAATACAAAAGAAGCTTAGGAAACAAGAGCATTTGTTTAGACAGTTCAGCATTGGAGTGAAGTGATGACAGAGAACAGCAGGACCTTTCCCAGACCCTGCAGATGGAATAGCCATTAGCTGTTGAGAACAGATCTATAATGGGGAATCAGGCCCATGATGAAGGTCTACTTCATGAAATTCTAGAATATGAAAGGACCTTAGCTGCCCCAAAAGCATGCAGAGAGGAGCATAGTAGTATTTTGTGCTGCCATCAACTCACCCCAGAACCTAGAGTCACTTGGGATCTACCGTAGCACTCATCTGTGCCATGATGATGCAATGGCAGCCACAAATAGTACTTGGCTGTGGCCATTCTTGCCAGACTGTTCTGAAAGTACAAGTTGGGACAGGGCTGTGGCTCACTGACTCTGGGTTGAGACTATTAGTGTTCATGTCTCAGAGCTTCTATAGCTTTGCTGGATCTTTGGGCTCTGGATGACCTCAAGATCTTCAAACAAGGTGATTAAGCCATCTATGAACTTTCTAGGTATATCTGATTCTATTCTCATTTCATGGGTTTTGGAAGGTTTCTGTTTCTGTGGGCTGCTGGATGGGAGGTCCTTGGCTCCTTGCTTCTTGGACTTCTCCTTGAGACAGCTGTAACATGATAGCTTGCTCTGTTGGTGAGGGCAAAATGGGCAGACAGCAGTCCATCTCCCAAGTCTCGGATGATTTCCTACCACTTTTACCCTGTCTGTTTTCAGAAGTGAGACCACAAGTCCAGCCAACAGACAGAGAGGAAGCTGCCGTTAAAGGTGTGGGTGCTTTAACCAGTCAGTGTTTAGTCTGAACGCTGAGATGGAGATGATGGAAATGGATGGAGAAGATGGAGATCACTGGGGCTTTTTAAGCAGGCTATGGAAGAGAGAGGGAGGAGGGGTGAAGGAGGAGGGAGAAGAAGTAGGAAAGTGGGAGAGAAAGAAAAGAAAAATGGCAGGTTGTATCAAAGAATCACACTAACCCCAGTGTACTGGAAGCCACAGCATAGAGCTAATAGAAGCTGCAGAAGGAGCTGTCTCTTCAGAGTTCCAAAAGGAGAACAAAATTTGATTCTGCAGAAAACAGTTATTCTAGAAAAGAAATCTGAGAGCATTCCATGGCTCAGCTGTGAATAATACTGGCTCAGTCATAGCATGCTGTATTCTGCAAGTGATGAGGTCTATAGACATTGGAGAGGCATCTGTATGAAAAAAGTCCGTAACTAGCAGGCTTAGAAACATGGAGGCAAATACTTGAGAAGCAACTAAGAGGTCTGAGTCAGCCTAGGAGAGTGGAGAGAAGTTTAGTGTGTGTTGTTTGATTTTAATAGGAAACACTTGACAAAGAGACAGGATCAAAATGTAAAGTGTTCTCCTATCTTGGATTCTGGAACACCAATGATAACAAAATGATGGTAGTGGGTAAACTTGGGCTTAATGGACTTTGGTGATGAAGTAAGCACAGTTTAGTCTGTCAGAGGAACCCTGGTATCTTAAGATGCTACCTCAGGGAGTGTGCATGCACTCTACAGTGTCTTTACAACTTTTTATGTAAGTCTACAAGTTTTTCTCAACATAAAGCTTATTTAAAAAGAGAGGTACACTCGGGACAAAGGTGTCTCTGTATTAATGGGCAACTAAAGGGATGGTAGGTACCTCTCGATCTCCTGAACACAAAAGGAGTGGACTGGTCGTGGGAGAGGCTGGCTCAGCTGTGGACACCTCAAGCCTAAGTGTCGAGGCATATCAGATGTCCTTATAGGCAGGACTTCTAGTTTGAGACAGTGTCAGGCACCAGCTCATGGATAATTGGTCAGGAGCAGATGGGCTGTGTCTGTGGGAAATGAGAAGAGGAATTAAGACAGCGCTAATGAGTTCCAAAAACGTTGGTGGGGGATGCTGTTCTTGCTGCTCGGTTTTTATTACTAATTGTGCAGGCATACCTTTTTCCCTGTGCTTTGTTCTCCTGTTTTTGTTTGCTTGTTTGTTTACAACTAAAGGTTTGTATAAGGCTGCATCAAGCAAATTTATCAGCAGCACTTTCTCAGTACTATGTGTTTGCTACCTATCTTTGTGTCATGAGGTGATTCCTACAGTATTTCCAGCTTTCTCGTGAGTATTGTATCTTTCATGTTGATCTGTGATGTCATGGTTGTAATTATTTTGGACTATGTCTACATAAGTCTGTGAATCTAATCAGTAGATATTATATCACACTGCCTTCTGCTTTTACACCTTCCCTATTTCTTAGAATACAGCACTATTAGGCCAGTTATGCAGTAGCCTTTATGTGTTCAGTCAAATACTGATGATTAAGCTTAGAAAAGACGGATGTTGGACACTGTGATGGGCCAAAGGCAAGACCTGGCAACAAACATGCAAATTGTGAATGGTGAGAAGTGATTGGTGCTAGGCAGGGACACAGGAGGAGGAAAGTGGAGCAGCCTTGCTGCTGATGTGGAGAAAGTGTTAGTGGATAGATGTAAGCTCAAACCACCCACAGCATTTCTTTCAGCGAAAGCCTAATCCAAAATGGCCCTAAGTTTCTTCAGTCCCACAGAGGCCAAGAAGCTGGCAGAGACTGGTTCATGGAATGTAAGAAATGAGATGTCTCCATAACAGTAAAGTGCAGGGGAAGTAACAGGGGCTAAAGTGCAGGGTGCAGCAAGTGATCCCGAATATCTGGCTAAGGTCACTGGTGAGGATGGGTGTAAACCACAGTGGGCTTCCAGAACAGGTGACATGACCCCATGTTAGAATACAGTGCTGTCCAGGATTTAAATAGCTATCAAGAAGAAGCCAGTGCCTGTCTTCAAAGCCTCAAAGAACAAGCAGATTCTCTTTTGAGGGACTGATGCAGCTGGTGGATGACTAAGCCAACCAGCGCTCATTTGCCATTCCAAAAATCCTAAGACTTATTATTCTGCCTGTGCTCCATAAATGAAACAGCAAAGCATATGTGATAGCACATCTGTTTACAGCATCGGCTACTGGGGTTTTCAAGCCTATTATTTAGACCTGCTGCAACCTGGCAATTCCTGTGGTCACCCAGAGCTCTGATGGAGAAGAACAGGGATGTCAGTGTTGGCACACCTCCATACATGGCATCCATTTCCCAGCCAGACAATCAGGGAGTGATTTTGACTTAAAGTCTCATATTTAAGAACTACTTTTCATAGGACTATAGCTACACCTGAGGTGTTTGTGTTGATGATCTGGCAGGTTCAGCCAAAAACTTTCTAGAAAGGACTCACTACTCTCTTCCATTAAGAATGTCTGTGAGTCAAAAGAACACACACGGTATGCACTCACTGATCAGTGGATATTATCCCAGAAGCTTGGAATACCCAAGATACAATTCACAGACCAAACAAAGCTCAAGAAGAAAGAAGACCAAAGTATGGATACTTTGGTCCTTCTTAGAAGGGTGTCTTAGTCAGGGTTTCTATTCCTGTACAAACATCATGACCAAGAAGCAAGTTGGGGAGGAAAGGGTTTGTTCAGCTTACACTGTGGAAACATTGCTTTTGATCACCAAAGGAAGTCAGGACTGGAACTCAAGCAGGTCAGGAAGCAGGAGCTGATGCAGAGGCCATGGAGGGATGTTTCTTACTGGCTTGCTTCCCCTGGCTTGCTCAGCTTGCTCTCTTATAGAACCTAAGAATACCAGCCTAGAGATGGTACCACCCACAAGGAGCACTCCCCACTTGATCACTAATTGAGAAAATGCCCCACAGCTGGATCTCATGGAGGCATTTCCTCACCTGATGCTCCTTTCTCTGTGATAACTCCAGCCTGTATCAAGTTGACACACAAAACCAGCCAGTACAAAGGGGGAACAAAATACCCATGGGAGGAGATACAGAGACAAAGTGTGGAGCAGAGACTGAGGAAAAGACCATCCAGAGACTGCCCCACCTGGGGTTCCATCCCATATACTATGTCACCAAACCCTGACACTATTGTGGATGCCAACAAGCGCTTACTAACAAGAGCCAGATATAGCTGTCTCCTGAGAGGCTCTGCCAATACCTGACAAATACAGAGGTGGGTGCTCTCAACCAACCATTGGACTGAACACAAGGTCCCCAATGGAGGAGCTGGAGAAAGGACCCAAGGAGCTGAAGGAGCTTGCAGCCCCATAGGAGGAACAACAATATGAATCAGCCAGTACCCCCCCCCCCAGAGCTCCCAGGGACTAAACCACCAACCAAAGAGTACACATGGAGGGACCCATGACTCTAGCTGCATATGTAGCAGAGGATGGCCTTGTTGGACATCAATGAGAGGAGAGGCCCTTGGTCCTGAGAAGGCTTGATGTACCAGTATAGGGAAATACCAGGACAGGGAAGCAGGAGTGGATAGGTCTGTGAGCAGGGGAAGGGAGGATGGGATAGGGTGTTTTTGGAGGGGAAACCAGGAAAGGGCATAACATTTGAAATGTAAATAAAGAAAATATCCAATTAAAAAAAAAAAGAATATCTGAGTCACAGGAGTGGTGATGTAATAGGGCTTTGGTAGTTGACTCTGTCCTTTAAAGATGACTTGCAGAGGGTTAAACCTGAAATGCAGGCAGTGGCTGCATGTGTGGTAGCAATAACAGGAAAGCTAGAACTGAGAGTAAAGCCTGAAGATGTGCCAACTGGCAGAAGAACCTCATGAGAAATGCAATGGAGTTGCTTCTTAAGATGAGCAAAGGCAGTGGACTCTCAAGATAGAATCTGCTCCTTGCAGAGAAGCTGTGATCCTTGTTGAGACCACATGATAGGTTCAGGGTACTATAGAAGTACAATTGATAAGGCAGCAGCAAAGCTTAGGGGTGGGTTGGGGGGTGGTTAACTCTTATCTATAAGCAGAAGTGCTATGCCAGTAAACTGCTGTCAAAATAGCAGACTGGCCCAGAGAAGCCATTTGTGAGAAGAGCCTTGCAGCCTGTAGCAGCCATTACCCTGATTTGCCGGCAAACACTAACATAGAGGGGAGACTCAGCACTAGCAAAAAGATTAGTCCTCTCTGAAGGCTCAGATGATCATTAGCACATTTTAGCAACAATGTTTTTTCTTTTAAGATAGGGTTTCTCTGTGTAACAGCCCTTGCTGTCTAGGAACTTGCTCTGGGGACCAAGGTGACTTCAAATTCACAGAGATCTACCTGCTTCAGCCTCCCGAGTGCTGGGATTAAAGATTACATCACCACCCAGCAAAATACTTTTTTTGATCTAGAAAATATGCTTTATTTAGCCCCACAGTAATGGTTTAAAAACAATAACATTTACTAAGCAAATTGATACTCCACATTAATTTTCCATCTGACAAATGCACTCTATGATGTAAATGCATCATTCAGAAATGTCTTGAAGATATGTGCCTTCTTTTCATTTCTTAAACTTTTAAAAACTTGTGAGTTTCACATTATGCACCCCAGTCCCACTCATCTCCCTGTTCCCTCATATCCACCCTTCATCCTTGCAACTTCCTCCCCCCAAAATAACACACACACACACACACACACACACACACACACACACAAAACCAAAGCATAGAAAACATCTCATTGTAGAATCTGTAGTATATCACAGTATGTCTCACAGTATATCTCTCTTTCCACACATCTTCATCTACAAATATTCATTGCAGTCAATATTTGGTTGGCTCAAGATATTTGGTTTCTATGACACCATCAATATTGGGTTCACACTAGGATTCTTCCCTTTCATCCCATTGCTGCCCTGTGCATGGAGATCCTACAGCTTTGGATCAGCAGGATTGGCCCTTTCACATATCCTACCCATTCGTAGATAATATAGATTTTTGAGGTAGCCCTTGGTCTGGGTCTGGGTGGCAGCTGAGCTGGTGAGTGCACTGAATTTCCATTATCTGCACCACAGGGTGAGCTCTCCAGTACTGCTCCAGCTAGGCCACCCAATGCCAATATTGGTAAGAGGTGAGGTCAACTCTCTGACTCTCATGTCCTTGGGCCAGCTCACCTGTACCCTTGCCATCAGGACCAGCTCTACTGTGTTGCCCCGGTGAGATACAGGACCCACTCTCCTGGGTGCTACAACCAGTAAAGAGGCAGGGCCAGTTCTCCCACTCTCATGCCCTCAGAACCTGCTCTTCTGATTACTGCAGGTGATGAGGGGCAAGGGAGGGAAAGCATCACTCCTGGATCCATACCACTTCACAACAAAGGAGTGGTGGGGCCAGCTCTCCATCACTCTTACCCTTGGGGCTGGCTCCCTGCACCCCTTCTACCAGGACCAGCCCTACCTCAGGTGAGGTGTGGGACCCGCCCTGCAGAGTACTGTACCTGACAAAGTACAGGACCAGCTCACCCACTCTCATGACCCTGTGGGCAGCCCTTACAACTTTCGCAGGTGACAAGAGGGAGGGCAACACACTCATACCACCTCATGGCAGAAGAATGGTGGGTTCAGCTTTTCCACACTTAAGCCATCTCATTCCCCTCCCTTATCCTCCCACTCCCCCTTGTCAAGGCCAGCTCCGCTGTGCTTCCTGGGTTAGGTGCCAGGCCCGCTTTCTCAAGTGCTGCTGCCTGTGAGAGCTGAGACCAGCTTTCCAGGCCACCACAACCAGTGAGGGATGGAACCAGGTCTACACAGCCCCTGGACATCCTGTGGTCCCTGGCTGGTGCCCCAAGCAGGGGCATCGCCATATTCTCTATTGGTAATATAAGCCACAGACATTGACACACTGACCCCTGCTGCTGTGTAGCCACAGACCCAGACATTTCCCTTAGTGGCAACTGGGGCTGGGACCTCATTATGGCCCCAGGTGGCAGAGCTGGCCATAGGATACTCCGCTCCCCCCTTGAGTCTCCAATTGCACTCTCTTCATAATGCTCAAGCTGCTCCACTTCTCTTTCTTTCCCGTCTGACCATGTGATGGCTCCCTCCACAGGCTGGCCATGCATCTGGTAGGTCCCTTGGGTGACATCCTCTGTGGTGGTTCAAATATAGGAGTGGCACTATTTGGAGGTGTGGCTTTGTCAGAGTAGGCATGGCCTTGTTGGCATAGGTGTGTCACTGCGGGCCTGGGCTTTAAGACCCTCATCCTAGCTGCCTGGAAGCCAGTCTTCTCCTAGCAGCCTTCAGATGAAGATGTAGAACTCTCAGCTCCTCCTGCACCATGCCTGTCTGGATACTGCCATGTTCCCACCTTGATGATAATGGGCTAAACCTCTGAACCTATAAGCCAGCCCCAGTTAAATGTTGTCCTTATAATTATGAGTTGCCTTGGGTCTTTCTGGACCTGGCCGAGCAGGAGGTGCCATCATGGGTGTGGACATTTGCCACAACAAGAGCTGAAATGTTCGGCACAAAGAGCCCAAAAGCCAGGGCATCTACCTGCAACTGCTAGTCAAGCTGTACAGGTTTCTAGACAGACAGACCAACTCCACCTTCAATCAGGTTGTGCTGAAGAGGTTATTTATGAGCCTCACTAGCAGGCCACCTCTGTCCCTGTCCTGGATGATCCTAAAGATGAAGCTTCCTGGCCGTGAGAACAAGACTGCTCTGGTTGTGGGGACGGTCACAGATGATGTGCAGATTTTGGAAGTATCCAAGCTGAAGGTGTGTGCACTGCGGATGCGCGGCCGGGCCTGAAGTCACATCCTCAAGACTGGGGGTAAGATCCTCTCCTTTGACCAGCTGGCTCTGGAGTCTCCCAAGGGCCAAGGTACTATGCTCCTGTCTGGTCCTCAGAAGGGCCAAGAGGTGTACTGACATTTTGGCAAGGCCCCAGGAACCCTACACAGCCAAACCAAACCCTGTGTCCATTCCAAGGGTCAGAAGTTTGAGCATGCCAGAGACCAAAGGGCCAGCCATGGCTACAAAAACTAACCCTGAATCTTACTGTTAATAAAAAAGCTTTGGATGTTTAAAAAAAAAAGTTTCCTTGGTAATAGTGTCTGTTCACAGCAATAAAACCCTAACTAAGACATCTTCCCTCTGTTCTGTGTGGTGTGGCATCAAGTGGGTGTCTACAGCCAGCCTGTGCTGTGTGCTAGAGGACAGGTCTGTGGGTTGCATGGCTGCAGGTCTCTGTCTTCCTTCTCCCACACTATGCTGCACAGTGGTAGGTGGGGTTCTGTTTATCTCTGCTGCCCCCCTCATGCTGTACACTGGAGGGTAGGACTGTGTTGTATGGCATAATGGAATAAAGGTCTTTGTCTGTCTTCCTCTGGATTTGACTTTTATGTGTCCTATGCATATAACAGCTTTGGCCACTGTCTTAGGGTTTTATTGCTGTGAACAGACACCATGACCAATGGAAGTCTTTTAAAGGACAACATTTAATTGGGTCTGGCTTACAGATTCAGAGGTTTAGTCCATCATCGTCAAGGCAGAAACATGACAGCATCCAGGCAGACATGATGCAGGATAAGCTGAGAGTTCTACATCTTCATCTGAAGGCTGCTAGCAGAATATTGGCTCCCAGACATCTAGGACAAGAGTATTAAAGTCCACAAGGCCACACCTACTCCAACAAGGCCATACTTCCCAACAGTGCCACACCCTGGGCCAAGTATATACAAACCATCACAGCCACCAAGCTAGGATGAACAAAGGACTGCCACCTGCTCTGCCCCTTACTGATTTAAGAGCAACACCACCAACGAGTTGTCTCTTTGCCTGTTGCAGGGGGATGGCAAAGTATTTTTAATTAAGGTATAAACATTGCTTTTCAGATTGTGCTTAACTGATACTCACTATACTGAGTGGTCTAGAACAGAACTGTGATGCTCCTAATATATATGCCTTAGTTCTTTCTGTTAATGCAGTAATGGTTTGAGACTGGTCATTGAAATTCTAAATAACATAGTTCCAAGCACTAATTCCCAAGCTTCTAGAAACCGTGTAGACTTGAGCAAAGTTTACCTTATATATGTAATGGGACGTGTTGTTCTGTGACAACCTAAACTGTATATGCTCTGTCCAGAAAGGTGGTTCCATCTTCAATGGATTATTGCATATAGGAATAAAGGATCTTCTGCTGACACATTTCATTATTTTACAAGTCAGAAATTGAGAAAGTTTTAATAGTTTAATAGTTCATTCATTCTTGATTTTATTATTAAGGCAGATAATGTATGTTGAAAAGGTTGCTTGCATATTGCCTATTTGTTAACTCTATTCAGTTCATTCCTGTGATTGTGGCTTCTTTCCATTCTTTTTACTGCTCTACATTTTGCTCGATGCCTTAATTGACACCACACCCAGAGCCTGGCATCCAAGTGTTTGATGAAGGTTGCTGATAAATTTGAACCTTTTCCTACATATCCCTGCTTACAAAGTCCCCTTGCCTGCCCATTCACAGACTTCCTGATGCTGACTGATAAAGCTGGCCAGACTTTTAGTTCTTTTCTTAGGAACTTTAGCTTATTGCCATGCAATGGGTGAATAGAGTTTAGTTTCATGCCAAGAGAGACAGTGTGGTCCTGAGACCTGTGGGACTGTTACACTAGCCTGGAAGTTCAACCCAGTCAGTTTCACCTGCTCTAGGGGTCATCACAAACACCTTCAGAGAAAAGTATCAGTCTTGTTTCTGAACAGAAGCAGATCCCTCTTCACTAGTGAGTACAACTTGTCACATATGACTCGAAGGTGTGAGCCCCACTCTGAGCATCTGGACAGCCTCTCACTGTATGAATTGAACCCCAGGTCCCCGATGGACTGCTTCTGTCCTTCAACTCCAGCGTACACCAGCTGTAAAGGCATAGAGCTGATTTAGGTTGACCATAGGAGTTTGTTGCTAGAGTAAATTGCATTAGTGACTCACTGTGAAAGCCACTCATTGTGGCTTGAGGAACTTTCACAAAGCTGTGAGTTCTAGATTCTAGTTAGTTCCCACCCAGTTGGAAGAGTCATATATAGAGGGGTCCAATTCCAACCCAGACTTTGTGGGTTAGACTCACCAAAGGGACTGTTTAGAATCATGTTTGTTGTAAATAACTTTGCTGGTGACATCACACCAAGCATGCTAATTTGTAGCTTTATTTGATTTTGCACTTATTCATTGAAGGGCCTTTTCCTAAGAGCTCTGAAATGTGGTGAGAAAAGGTGTAGGTAGGAGGGCGTGAAGCAGAAGGAGACATGGGTGTGCTTTATAAGGTTGGAGGTAGCCCCTTGCTGCTCCTGTGGCCTAATTAGTCCTGGTTCTCTTGTGATTGGTGTAGTTTCCCACCAAAAAACTATGTGATGGATGTCTTTCATTTTTGTGGCCAAATCTAACTCTGTATAACCTGGAAGTCAAGGAATGTGGCTGTGCCTCTTCTGGCTTCATCCCAGCCTTCTCCAGAAGACGCACCTTTGTTGGAGGTACAAGGAACTCCTTAGCATGTGCAGAGCAACCAACAGTTCAGGAATGACTATTCAGATGGCATTTCCCCTTCCCCTGTCCAGAAATAAATGACTATGGACATGAAAGACCTCCCTGCCCTCTGCATTCTGCCCATGCTCTCCTTCCCATCTCCACCCTGCCCCACTCCTACAGCAAGGCTGCTGGGATACGCTTGTGCTCTACCGCTGCATGAAGACACACTAGAGGCCTATGAGCAAGAATACTGTTTTAACAATTCCTGGCATTAGCAACAACCACCAGTTGGATGCTTGAGAAAGATTTTTCAGGGGAATTACAGGGCACTTACATGGAGGCTTAGAGTTTTCTTGTTGGCTATGTTAACAGCCAGTTGAAAGAGTGATCATGTTGCTGTTGTTATGATCTGATAGGGTGTGATGATCAATGGCCAGCACCCACTGTCTCTGAGGGAAAGCTGATGGCCTTCCTAAGGAGCTGGTTCTCAGAGATTTAGGGCTCTGTAAGTGCTGAATGAGCTAGGATTCTTGAACTTTTCTGATTCAAGAACTGACTGTTCTTGCACTTTATCTTGGGGGTAGCTTCACCTAATGTGGACAGAGCACAGTGGACTCTTGCTTCAGATTCACAGAGGATCCACAGCTGGGAACTTGTAAGAATGAGGAGGCTTCTGCAGCCTACACAACCTCCTCTCACTTTTAGTAGGTTGCAACATGTGATCTGGATCCCAGCAGTCTTGCAAAATGTTGTTGCCTGTCTGTGCTGATGCCTGAAAGCCAGAAGGCAGCAGAGCCTTATGCAAGAGAGGAGTGTGGTTGTGTTGTTTTCTCTTTACAATCAAGTATGTTGGGGTTTTGCCAGATAGATTTTCCTCTTGCCTTTTTTAATTTTTTTTCCCCCAAATGAAAAGCTTTTCTGGCAGATGTCGTAAAACCACTTCTAGGGCATTGATAGTTACCTAAAAAAGCCCCTGGCTTCCTCTCCCCACCAGCTGACTGTGCATTTCAGTGCCCCACATCTGTGCTGTCTTTCACAGAAGGCTGAGCCTGCAAGTGCCTGCTCTGGTGAAGGCCTGGCCTGTGCCTGCGGGCCCCCAGCACGGGTCTGTCCCTCCTCCTTAGTCTCTTATGAACTCACTTTGACCCTCCCTCTACTGGACCTGAACCTGCTGCAGCTTTCACATCTCTCATGGCATTCAGGCCCTGTGAGATCTGCCTGCATCTGGTCTCTCCTTTATCTCCTCATTTGCTGATTCAGCTTTCCTCTTCTCTCATTGGCCCTGTGCTGTGCTGCTGCTTTTACTGTCTTCCCTGGTCTTCCTCTACACCTTCTTCCCCACTTCCTATTAGAAGTCGGTCCAGATCACGTTACACGACACTTAATGAGCAGTAGAATATACCCAAGGACAAGGCAGAAAGGCCAGGGTTTGTGTCCTGTGTGTCCAGTCCAGCTCTTCACAGAGCTTTTTCTTTTAAGGACAGGGTGAATGCCCTGGTAGTCTTGGTAGGAAGAGTGTATAAGGTGACCTGTTAAGCAAAGAGTAGCATCAAGACATGCCTCCAGATGTCTGCCTGCTTTAGACAACTCTCTCCTATGCTGCTGGACTGGAAGTACTTCTCTCTATGCCTGTGCCTTGGCAGCTGACAGGTATTGCAATTGTTTGCAGAAGGGCTCTTTTCCCTCCTTAGACAGGTGCTTTGACAATGTTGGGCTCATTCTCCACAAAGCCACTTAAGCCCTTCCTAAATACCCTGTTCCATAAGTATGTGCAGAAGGTATACCACTAAACTCAGAGGTTCGGAGCCAGACTTCCAGAGGTGGTTGCTCCCCCATGGAGATAGGCAGCCTTCCTCTCTGCCTTTCATTATGTTTATTACCTGAACTGATTTTGATTCTGTATTAAAATGTATTTGTAAAGAGAAAGTAAATGAAGGCCTTGTAAAGGGAATAGTCTGTCAGTGTGGGCCCCAGTGTTCTCTAATGTAGATCACCATGGCAACATGGTAGCCTTCACATTTCACTAGTTAAGAAGATGAACTCTTCTGCCCACAGAATCCAACCGGATTGGTCACCATTACTTAGTGCTCTGTGCAGCAAGTCTTCCTAAAAGCCAGCAGACCTCATTACCGGGGACCTTTCTTCAGCAGGGACCATCATCTAGCTGCCTTGACCCTTCATGTCTCCCTCTTGACCTCCTCCTGCATCAGACCATGTAGCACTGTCTAAAGCAGGCCTGGGGTGAGCAATGGTCCATATGGCTTTTATCTGCATACTGCTGCCTCTGTTCCAGGCCTGTGAGAGCATGGTGGGGTGAGAGTAGATATTTCTAAGATATTTGTGTTGTTAATCGGCTTGACTTCAGTGTGGTGTCATCAGCCTTACCACACCTCTCAGCAGCGTCCATGTCCTCTGATATCTCTCTGCACTGGAAGATGTACTTCCCTTGCGTACTTATTCATAGAGAGAATATCACTGAGTAATACAGTCTGGACCTGAACTTTTCAGTCCTTGTGCTAAACTCTTGAGTGCTAGGATTTGAGGTATGTGCCACCATGCATTATACGGGCCTCTTTTTCTGTCAGCTTGCTATCCTCTGAAGTCCTGCTCACCATCCCATTCTGTCATGATGGAAAGACAGGCTTATTTCTAGCCTTTTCTCTGTTTTGTTTGTTTTTTCTTGTGTGGGGGGAGAAGTAACAAGATATTAAGGCTGGATGCAGGCACAATAAGTCTATATTTTACCAGGAGCAATCCAGAAGAACAGAGCAGCTAACTCAGTCCCAGAATGCTCTGTGGCACCTGGGGTTCTTCATGCTGCATTAATGCAACTCTAGCTTAGACTGAAGCTGACAAGACTGGAGGATTCTAGTCCACCCCTTGATCTGGTACTTGCAACAGAAGACAGGCCTCACTGCTCCTCTCCCCTAGTGTCAGGCTACAGCATAGCCAGGCAGTGACTGCCACCGTGAAGGTGTGGAATCCAGCTGGCTGCGGTCCACCAGAAACCTGCTTTCCTTGGCTCTCAGCAGCTCTTTGTTGACAAAGGTCTTAAAAGGCCACACCTAACAGAGGTCTCTGGGCAGATGGAGGTCCGTATGCCCATTAGAGCACTAGCTTTTGATGGTGGGCCCCCAGGGAAGATTGGGCAAGTCTTGGAATCATTTGGCATAAAGTATACTGAAGGACAATATACCTAAGATGAGATTCTAGCTGTGCCTGGTTACCAATGTATAGGAACTTGCTGGACCTTGTCCTAAGGAATTCTCTGCTGATAAGGATACTTGAGGGTTGTCTAATAGAAGGCGCCTGGGAGTCTAGTTTGGATAGCTACCTGAGTTGTTCTATCCCAGGGAATGGGTAGCTGTGATGCAAAGAACCAGGTCTGGAAATCCCCACTCTGCTACCTGCCGACTGTGTGTTGTTGATATGGGTATAACTTGAGGAATGCATCTAGCCCTGAATAATGCCTCTGGAGGCCATAACTAATGCTCCAGCCATTTTCCAGCAGTCTCTCTTGGAGATAGTTATTTCTGATTGGCTTCTCTTTGGTCTCCATAGCCGCAGTGGTTGGTCAGGTTTTGTCTTGCTTTGTCTTTTTCCTTTCCTTTCCTTTCCTTTCCTTTCCTTTCCTTTCCTTTCCTTTCCTTTCCTTTCCTTTCCTTTCCTTTCCTTTCCTTTCCTTTCCTTTCCTTTCCTTTCCTTCCTTTTAATTTTTTCTTAAGGCATGACAGAAAGCTTGTAAATTTGAAGCCATCCTCTCCATACTGTTTTACATGGGCATAATTACTCTGGCCAAGATGTAGACCATTTCTAGCATCACCATGTTGACCCTGCCACTGCCGACTGGCTTTCGATCCTATGGAGGTATGTGCCATGGTGCCTCTGGCACTGCACTGTGCTTGTGGGATTTACCTGTGCTGCATTTCACAGCTTTCTGTTTGTTTCCAGTGTTTCATAACATTTCCGTATGACTGTGCCATGGCTTACTTGTCCAGTACATGTGCTGGATGCTGGGGCTGTCCCCAGGCTAGGCTAGTATGAATACTGTTGCTGTAAATTTTTGAATTTTTTATTCTTTGATTTATTATTCTACATGAAGCTTTGCCTGCATATGTGTATGCGTACTACATGCTTCCCTAATCCTTGCAGTAGTCAGAAGAGTGTGTTGGATCCCCTAGACTGGGATTTCGTATGGTTGTGAGCCACCATGTGGTGCTTGAAACTGAACTTTGATGTTCTGCAAAAGCGACAAGTGCTCTTAAGCTCTGAATCATCTTTCCAACCCTGCTGTGAATATTTTATAGATGAGCTTTGGTGGGTGTAAGCATTTATTTTTGTTGAGTACTCACCTAAAAGCCAAGTGCTGGATTTGAGCCTGTGTATGGCTTTAGTAGAAACTACTAAATAGTTTTCTGAAGTGATTGCACCAGTTTGCACTCCCATAAGTACTGTCTAAGAGTTCATTTATTCCATGTTTTTCTTCTCAGCGTTGATGGCTTTGATGTTCATAGTCTTGGGGGAGATTAAACATTAATTATCTAACTCAGGACCTATTCCATCCCCCAAAACACTAATCATGAACTCTGGACTTCTCCGTTTCATCCCTTAAGCCTCACACTACACTTGCTAACTCTTACCCTTGTCTAGCCTGCAGAAAAATTGGTATGCCTTCTGTCTTTATAGATAGTCACATTCTGGACATTTCATGGAAATAGAATTGTCTAATGTGATTATATACCATATAGTCCTTGTACCTGGTGTCTCTGGCTACACACGTTTAGGCTGCATCTCTATAACGTGTGAGTGTTCAACTATGTTTGGATAGATGATACTGTATTTATTCCTTAACTGATCAGTATTTGAGTTGTTTCTATTACCTAGTTTTTATGAATGGTGCTTATAAGAATCACAAACCAAAGCTAGGCAATGGTGGCACACTCCTTTCATCCTAGCACCTTGGAGGCAGAGGCAGCCTGTTATTCCTGAATCAGTTCTAGGAGAGCCAGGACTACACAGAGAAACCCTGTCTTGAAAACAACACCCATAAAAAACAAAGCAAAACAAAACAAAAATAAAAGAAACCAAAATCTTAAAAAAAAAAATATCATGTACCAATTCTAGACTGCATGCCTATTCGTTTGTATAGTGGTTATGTAGAATACCTGACATGGCAATTCAGGTTTAGCCCCTCAAGACACTGCCATGTCAGATATTGAAAGCTATTGCGTCTTCTCCATTTCTACCAGGAGCCCAGGTTCCTGTTCCCCATCCTCTGTCAGTGCCTGTTACTCTGTCTCTTTGATGATGGTGTCAAAATGGTGTCTCACTGCAGCCCAGATTTGTACTGTACTGAGGATTAGCGGGCCACATGCCTTCCTACATGCTGTTGCACCTCGGTCTTTTGAGGAAATGTCTGCTTCCTCTGCCCATACAGATTATTTGTCTTTTGGTTTTTGAGTTAGGTTGAGTTCTCTTCATATTTCAGACACAGATTTCTTGCAATGCATGATTGGCAGGTGCTCACTCCCATTCTGCAGATTCTCCTTTTACCTCTCATTTTGGTTTTGGTTTTTTTTTTTTTTGTTGTTGTTGTTGTTGTTTTTAGGTGTGTTTGAGGCAATTCTCTGTGTAACTCGGGCCGTTTTGAGATCCTACCTAACCCTCCAAAGCGCCATGAGTATGAGCACATGCTGCCACGCTGGCTTGTCTTGTCACTATTTTGGGTGTCTTTCGAAACATGGAAAGTTTGTTTTGGTGGCGGGGGTGGTGGGGTGGTGGGGTGGTGGTTGAGGGATGGTTTATTCTTTTGGTGTTGTATCTAAGAACAGTTGCCAAATTCAAGATCATGAAGGTTGATTCCTGATTTGCTTCTAAAAATTGTATAGTTTTAACCTTTTAAATATTGAGTTTTTATCTGTTTTGAGATAGATTTCAAATATGGTGGGGAGTATATGATTTGCATTTTTTTTCTCTTGAAGTAAAGTTCAACACCACTTTGGTGTGGACTTTGCACTCCCTTGCAAGTCATTTGACTTAAATATGAAATACAGGTATCCTACACCAATACCACACTGTCTTTATTTGTAGTTTGAAGCCAAGAAATGCAAAACCTCCAGATTTTTCTTTTTCCTAACTTAGTTATTTGATGTTCTTTGAGACATCCAGTGTGAATTTAGGTTTGCTATTCTACATCTGAAAAATAAGCAGCCGAGCTCTTGGTGGCAATTAGACTGAATCTATAGATCATTTTACACAATTCTCGTTGGTCTCAGTCAGTCATCCTGTGAAATAGCCTATGTAAGGTGTCCAATGCAATGTCTATTCACTCATGATACCTGTCTTTTGCTCGTGGGACTGCAGGAAGGCCTTGTGGATCGATCATCTCCTATGAGGGGCTGCTTCTGGACTGTCCTGCTAATGTGGTGTTACACTGCTCTGTGCTGATCTCCTTAACTGAATGGTTCTCTTTATTTTAGCTTCATGATGGCTTGTACCTTGTATGTGAACCCTTCATTTGGCTGTACCTCAAGATTGTCTTTTCTTTTGCAGATCCTTGCCTTTTCTATATCTGTTTTAGAATCAGCTCATCAAATTACCATCTACAGATAGGGTTGGACAGAATTACTGTTGTAACATTCTTGGGTCTTGCAGTCCATTTTCATATGTAATGCTGGTATATAGAGAAGACACTCTAAGACAGTAGTCCTCAACCTGTGGGTTTATCCTTATTTGGGAGTTGAACTACCCTCACACAGGGGTTGCATATCTGATATCCTGCATGTTAGATATTTAATTTACATTATGATTAATAATAGTAGCAAAATTATAGTTATAAAGTAGCAACAAAATAATTTTATGATTGGGGTCACCACAAATGACCAACTGTATTAAAGGGTTGCAGCATTAGGAAGGTTGAGAACCATTGCTCTAAGATAATGACTGTATATACAATATATAATGCAAATCCACATATATGGTTGAGTTTACATTATATGTGTTATGTGTAGTCTCTATATTTGGTATGTTTGTATTGGCCATGAAGCAGTGCTTCAGGTATTTCTCTGTAGTGTCTTAGACCGTTTTTATCAGATAGATATATTCCAGGTTTTTATTTTATTTTTACTAATGACAATGCTTTTAAAAAAACAAACAAAAAGATAAAATCTCCTGTATCCCTGACTGACCTCAAACTTGCTATGTAGCTGAGAATGACTTTGAACTTCTGATTTTCCTACCTTCTTCTCCCAAGTCCTGGGATCACAGAGTTCACTTGTGTGGAGCTGGAAAATCTAATCCAGGTCCTGCTACAAGCTAGACAAGCACATTATCACCTGAGATATATCCCCAGGCCAAAATGCTATTGTTGTAAAGTTCATTTCCTCATTTTCAATTTTGTTTATTGCTGGTAGATAGAATAGAATTGATTTTTTTTTTTTATGTTGACCTAACCCTGCAACCTTGATAAATTGCCTCATTACTTCCTGTCATCTGCAAGTCATGGCAAGCTTACTCTTTTCTTCTGGTCAGGAGGTAGAACTTTCAAAGGCTTTCTCCTTATCTTTGGCTGTTGCATTGGCTGCACGTCTGGGACAGTCTGAGTAGAAGCCACCACAGTGGACATTCTTCTCTGGGTTCCAGCTGAAGTGAGGGTGTCCTGGTAGCTGACTGCCCTGTGCTGTCAGCTGTGGGTCCCTACAGATGTCCTGTTTCTATGCCGCTGGCCGCCTTTCCTGAGGTCTTGATTGCAGTTGAGCTCTGTCTCAGTTGTTGTCTTCCCAGCCCCTCATTACTGCTGCCTCCTCTCGTCTTTTTGGCTAGAGTACTCTCTTCTTTACCTGCTTCTTATAGTGGTGGCTCGGGCTGCTGATTTGAAGTACTCTTCTCTGGCTGTCTTCTGAAGCTGTGCATGCGCCTCTAGACACAGTTTTGATGTTTTATACTTATTGTTATGTAGCTCAAGTTACTTTCTAACTCTGCTGTAATTGTTTATGTTTTGATTTGAGCCTTGGGTTTCAATACTTGGGATCTTCCCAGATGCTGAGCTGCCCTCCTGATGTTGAAATCCATCTTACTGGTGGTCATGTTGGTTTGCTTGTTTGTTTGTTTGTTTGTTTTGTAAGATTTCAGTCAATGGCATGTATTAGGATGTATCTTATGGCCCGTGCTCAGTTCTGGAAACCTTTCCCTTATGCTTAGATGCAGCATGTCTTGCTTTGGGGTTTGGTGGTTGCTGTCTGCGTCCTATTATCAAGGTGACTAGCTCAGCACTGCTGTCTGTCTTCAGCTCTGCCATCTATATTAAAACACTGATATTAAAACACCTTTTCCTGCAGGTCCCTGATGGCCAGTTTCCACTCATGCAAACCTTTACTTTTAATATAAGAAATATGTAAATCATCATTAGTCACGTATTCTCCCATGTTGGAGGAAGATGTCATGTAAGTCTTTGTGTTTGCTGAACATTCTCCTTGCATCCTTTGTATCTAAAGGTGTGTCCTTTGTGAATAGCCTCTTGCTCTAATTCCTTGCTTCACTCTTGACTTTAGTCTGCCTACCTCTGTGCTACCGCTTTCAGAGCCATGTAGGCAGCACATTTACCTGCACCACAGGCACCACAGAGAATGGCATCTGTGCTGTCTGGATCATCCTCTCCCTTCCCAAGTTCTTCCTGGGAATTTTATGCAATGGTGTGTTAGCTCATGGTCTGTCTGTAGTTTTTAACTGTAAGTAGTGTGCTAATCAGGATCATAGGAAATCAACCTCCACAAAAACCTCTGTCATGGCCACACTTCATCTGCAAAAACCAAAGCTTAGGTGGCTTGTGCAGCTTACTAGAATCCTACACCCAGTGCCTTAGATTGGATTTGAACTTCTCATGTTCTGTGTGTCAAGGAAATGATGACTAAATGAATGAGCAGCTAGCTATTTATCTGCCGTTCTCATTAGCTAAACTTTGAGCTTGAGATCAGGAATGTGTTTTCTGCTTCAGGGTCTGGCCCTGGGTACATGCTTAAGAAATGTCAAGGGAGAGAGAGCAGCAGGTGAGGATGACTGCTTAGCTAAGGAGGGAGCCAGCATTCCTTCCTATAAGCCAGGGATTTGTTAAACCCGTTGTCTTGGCCTCCTTCCCGCTCTCCCTCTCTCCTTCTCTTTTTCTCCTCCTCCTCCTCCTCTTCTTCTTCTTCTTCTTCTTCTTCCTCTCTCTCTCTCTCTCTCTCTCTCTCTCTCTCTCTCTCTCTCTCTCTCTCTCTCTCTCTCTCTCTCTCTCTCTCTCCACACACACACACTCTCTTGCTGTTTTATTCTCAAGTCTATAAAAGAGAAAACACCTCTTGCTTCCAGACCTAATAAATGGATAAGTTAATTGGGCAAATGTGCAAGTTACTGGCTGAGCTCCAAACACAACTAAGCCATGAACTGAGGATCCCCTCTAATATATTGGGGGCACCATGGTCCTCTATCCTTATAGGCAACAGAAAACAATCCTCCTGCCTTAGCTTTTTAAATACTGGAATTTCAGATGTGTACCACTACACCTGGCTCTTGCCTGGGTCTTAAACTATCCTTTGGTAAAGGACATAAGCCTCCCCTGGAAGAACTGCTGCATCTTCACTTCAGATGCTCCTCAGCTCCAAGGGGCTTCTCATGGTTGCTTCTCTCTCTGTTACTTCTTGGCCATGGAAAAGGTTCTTAGCTGGACCTTTTGTTCATGTTGCTCAGTCCCTCTGGCTGCAGTTTGACCTGACCAGGTATGCTGAGCTGCTGCTGTCATTTGGGACTTTAGTCAAGAGACAGTAAAGACAATCTAGCTTAAATAATAGGATATTCACAGCTGAATGGCAGCTAATGAATTGACCTGAATGGAGCTTGCCCTAGAGCCTGGGAAGCAGGAACTTCTATCTTGCTGGCCTACCCATTGGGTGGAAGAGGCCAGCATTTTAACCTCCAGCTCTTCTATTCACAGCAGCCCCCATGGGTTCCTTGAGGTCTCTGGCAATAAAAGGAAAGATGATTATTAGCCTGGGGACTGTGTAGATGGAAGGTCCTTATAAATGTTTATTTCAACCCCCAGCCCCTATATTCAGGCCCATCTGCCTTTAGGGAGATACCCTCCTCAAATATGTCTAGCAACAAAGTCTGTGTGTCTTACTCAAGCCTGGAAGCCTGCACTGGTTTCTGTTTTATTACTGTTATTTCTAGTTTGTGAGTAATGATTGTACACTACTTGTGACATGATGATGTCCTGTGGTCTCGGGCATGGATTATTTGTGTTCTTGTGACACGTGGTGCTGTCCCTCCTTTGTCTCAGGTGTTGATGGTTTGCATTCTTTGTCTTGATCAGTCTGGTTTGGAATCTATTAATGCATTGATCTTTTCAAAGAACCAGCTTTGACTACATTTTTCACTATCTGCTTTATTCCTCTGTTTTCCACCCATGCCTTTAGTACTTTTACTTTAATTCTTTGGTTTTGTTGGTTTTCTGAGCTTTGAGTCTACACGGTGTGGATTTGTTGTATTCCTTGTGTACCCGGGGCTCAAGTGCATGCTCCTTTTAAGGACTTCCTACTGTTTTACAAATCCCCCTCTGTGTGTAGTTAGGACCAGCAGATTTCAATCTGTGGGAGATAGGACTTCCTTTCTGGGATTATGTTTCTTTGTGTGCAGATGCTGTGGTGCCTCAGTCTCAGATCTAGATTTTCTGACTGATTTCCAAGTTCCTGGGACACCACCAGGTGAGACCTGTTCTCAGGTGAGAGCCATACTGTAATGAGCTCAGTCAGTGCCTCCCTGTTCATGCATTAGTTGCCCAGCCTCCTTCTACTGTAGGTCATTGTCCAGGATTGTGGTCTTCCAGTTTTTCCAAAATTTCTCATTTATTTTCTGTAGGAGATGTTATGGAGCAAATGTCTATGTCTTCCCTAAATTCACAGGTTGGACTCAGCAAGTATATCCTGGGTCCACCACACTGGGAAACTGATTGATACTGTATATGTAATCTTCCAGTTCACTTTCTGTCTCCTCAGTAAAAGGGAAGCTCTACTGGATTCAAGGAAGATAAACCACTAGCAATCTTTACTCCCCAGTCCCTCATCATAAAAGAAAGTATGTTTCGCTTAGTGTCTCAAAGGGAGGATGCCATGGACCTGAGGACTGTAAGGGACCCAACTCTGTGGTGGTGGTGCTGTCACTGTGTGTGGTGCAGGTTCCACAGAACAGTGTTAAAAAGTAGGGCCAATGCTTTGCAAAGTACATACAATATTTGGCCAACAGGTATTAATCAAAAATGAAGGGAAAAAGACTTCTGACTGGTGAGGTCTCATAGAATGCCAAGGCATTCCTATTTTTTAAATCAAGAACAGAGAGAAAAAGTGAAGCTCCAAGAGGTGAGGCTACTTTGCCCTACATCACACATTTACTGATGTTCAGAATTGGGATTCAAAAGCAGTCCCCTTTGACTCTGAGAATGCAGTGGCACGTTCATGTGTCTGTGCCCTACAACAGGCTCCTGAGTAAGTATTCTGTCACCTCTGCTCTTCAAACTTTGTCTGACCTGTGCTAGTCCATCTGTTAATATCTAGAGTGTTAGGGATGTCCCCTTCAGGCCTTAAGTCAGAGCATCCCCATAGCACCAGCTTAGCTACTCTTAAGTGTTTGTAGATGGAAACAGTTTCAGAGTCTTCCCAAGAACATGTGGTTGTATTCCGGGATTCTGAGTAGTGACATCCTCAGAGCTGGCCGCCAAGAGAAAATGAGATTCCTGAGAAGCCTTCAGTTCTCAGAATGGACACCATCCCTGTGTTCCCTTGTCTCTTGCTCTTTCTGCTTTGTAGACACCTTAGGAACAGGATTAAAGCCATCCAGCCACAGGAAGGGAGGAGGTCCAGCCAAGATCAGAGCCAGCTGAGTTAGGGCCATTGTCTCACTTCTTGGAGGAACACTGGGCTATAACGGTGTGATTTCTCCCACTTGAGGTCTACTGATGTGGGGTCGTCCTTTCATTGTCTTCAGAGGTTGGATCATGTCTACTGGGTGTACCCTACATGGTTAAGAAGTTTAAAGGAGGACTGGAGAGATGGCTCAGCAGTTAAGGGCATCTGTTGCTCTTGTAGAGGACCCAAACTCAATTCCCAGCACTCACATTAGGCATAACTGTCTGTAATCCCAACTTCAGTGGCCTCCTGAGCCACTGGAACTCATGTGCACATAACCACCTGCCCACACATAGACATACACCCATGCACATAATTAAAATGCTTTTTTAAAAAAGAGCTTTATAGGAAAGACACAGTGCACAGAGACATGGTACTCCCAGGAACTGAACCAGGATTTCCCCAACATACTGGCAAGTCACTAGTTGTATGTGAACAAGTCACTGAATGGGAACTTTACTATCCCACAGGCATGTGTATGCTTATATTCCCCGAAGGTGTGAGCATCAGTGTACATATACACACATGTACACACATACAAAACACGGACATACAGATGCACGTATGTGCTCGCCCCACCCCACCCCATGCACACGAGTACAAGTGGGCTTCAGTATTCTAAGCAAAGTCAAAAGCCTATTCTAGAGGGCTACTGTTGTAGGAGCCCTGATAGGAAACCAATGTCTTTAACAGGTGGGTATACATTTGTATTCTGGCAGGCTGTTCTCTTCAGCACATGTCTTCTCCTTCCTTGACCTAGAAGCAGGAAGATAGACAACTCTTTCTAGAAACTTGTTCACCCACTTAAAGTAAAAAGTGCTATTGCTGTTAAAGGTCTATGTGTGATCATTCTAAGCAATTTCTAAACAGTGCTTTGTGCAGCAGCAGTTTTGTAAGAACAGTTTGTACTATCCTCCGTGTGTGTGTGTGTGTGTGTGTGTGTGTGTGTGCTCACACGTGCGTACATGCACCTGTGGGGAACATTCTTTGATGATGGTGAATGAAAGAACATTGGTTTCACACCCACGTCAACCTGGGTCCTCATCCAGCATGGCCACCTGACAGCTGTGAAGTCTGATCCCAGGTCCTTATTCAGCACCTGCTGGATGGACAGTAACTGTCAAAATGATGAGTATTGCTCATCATTAGTTGGAGAATAAAGATCTGACCTCCGGACACAATGTGTGAAGATTACAGCACAGCTTTAGGTGGCCTGAGCTGCAATAACTAATATCAGTGTTTTTTGACCATTCTGTCTGAGAGTGGACTAATTAGTGCAGCTTGAAGATCTAAATCTACTCAACACATCTGTGTGGTATGTTACCTGCCAGACCCCATGGCATGGGGAGGTTGGACAGAATTGACTGAGGGTTGTTCGGAAGCATCTGGATGATCAATAGCTATAGATACATTAGTGTAATAATAATTAGAATGATTATAAAAGGTTCTCAAGTGCTATAGGAGTGCAGATGGGAGATGCAATTCTGTTCAGATAGAAAATAAAAAATAATGTTAAGCATCTTAATTGCAGTCATAGAAACCAGCTAGGGCCATCTTGAACACAAAAGAAATAGATTGGATTGCAGGGCCCTCACCAGTGGGTGTAGGGAGTAGGCATTACACCTGCCACTTGGGTTCTCCTGTGCTGTGCCTGCCATAGCCCTTGACCCTGTCAAATCAGTCTCCATGAGCCCCTCCATCTCTGTCTTTACAGGATTTACTTTTGTGAGATGGTGACTGTCTGAGTCAAGTTTGGCATTTCTCCTTGACCAGCCCAGGGCAAAGGACATACAAGTATCTGGTCCCTTTCTCAAAAAGGGCATCTTCTTTTCTCAAGAAAAACTGCATGCAGTTTTACTAGAGTATGGAGTACTTGATTGGGTCCTAGACAATTGAAAAAAAGCAGAACATTTGAACAGAATCCTAATTTTTTTTTTTAAAGGCAAAGAGCAGAAGGAGCCAGAAGCAAGGACCATTGGGTGTGCTAAGGACAGTATTTTATGACTGGCTAAGGCTTGGTCAATTTCTAATACATGTTCTTACAAGAAAGATCCCAGACCTAGATTCTAAGTAGATCCAGTTTCTAAGTAGCTTTTAGGTTCCTAGTGGGGCATCTTTCCTAATGGAAAGAATTGCCAAGAGGATGATGCCAGCCCCATTTTCCCTTTCTGCAGGAGAAACTCCATCTTCACCAGTACTCTCAGCCCAGGCTGTGGACAGTACTGATGCCCACACGGCCCCTGATTTCCTTAGGAGATGGGAGACAGCTGCCCTCCTGCTTATCTTTATGGGCTGAGGGTGGCTAGGGCCAAGCAGCCTTTCTCTGGTCGGTTGCACATTGCTTCTCTGACTCTCTTAGGCTCAGAGCACTCTAAAGGCCCTTTCTAACTTGGTGACTACAAAACCCTCCACTCTGAAGTTGCAACGAGTGTGGGTCATGTCTTGCTTTATAGACTCTGAGCCTAGAGCTCAAGCTCTGTGTTGCAATCCCATAAGCAGGGTTCAAACTACCTTTTCTTGGGGGTAGCATATCAGATATCCTGCATATCAGATATTTACATTATAGTTCATAATAGTTGCAAAATTATAGTTATGAAGTAGCAATGAAATAATTTTATGGTTGAGGGTCACTACAACATGTGGAACTGTTTTTAAAGTGTCACAGCCTTAGGAAGGTTGAGAACCGTTGTCTTAGAGAAACCCATGGCTTACTATGAATTTCCTTCTGATCAAAAGCTAGGGCTATCTCTCAGATCTTGTTCTTTGCAAGGAGTCGTGATTGTCACATTATCACGTTAAGCAACTTCTCTGAACACATACTCCTCAGAACTGCAAAGCGAAGCAGCAGGCCCCTGAATTGAGAACTGCATCCATTTCCTCTCTCCCCAGCTGCCTTTCTAGCCTGCAGAATCAGGTCCACCCATGAGCTCTACTCTACCGGACTCTGGCTTGTTTCAAGTGGCACATTGTTACAGTGCACTCAGAGACAGCCCCTGCCTCCCTCACAGGCAGGGATTTTATTCTCCATCATTACTTTTTAAAAGGTGTTCAGCTAGAAAATTGCATATTATTTCCTCTGTAAAGGTTTCTCCTTGCTGCCTTTGTGCCACTACAGCTGTCATAACCACAGTTGATATTTTCTGTGCCCGTGCATGCAAGTGCCTGGTGTGGAGATAATCAGGCTGGCCTCTTGGGCAGCTGCCTTCCAGTTTGGCTTTTATGAACTGGATTTAAAAAATAAGTAAGTCAGATCATATCATTCTGCTGTTCTCACCTCATAGAAGTCAGCATGAACCTTTCACCGCAGCCTGCCGGCCCTGCACCTCTGGGCATCAGCCTGGTTTTCATGCATTTGCTCCTCCCCCCTTCCCAGCTATGTGCCATTGTGTTTGTTATGTTCTTGTTTCTATCCCTTGAATGTGCCAATGTTTGTTTCTGCTCAGAGGCCTCTGTGTTTTCTGCTAGGCATAGCTCTGCCTAGATAAGTCCTTATCCACTGTTTTAGTTTATGTTTGTTCATCTTCCACCACTCCTTGTCTTCCTCAATGCAGTGTGTACCCCAGTTCTGGAAGCAGTCCAGGGCTATGGATATTCAGGGAGGTGTCCTAGCTCTGAGAGCAGTCTCAGGCCACAGGTGTTCAATGTGTTTTTGTTCTAGACTGACAGTAACAGAAGCCTAAAGTAACAGCAGGATTGCAGCAGGACTTGGCCAAAGTTTTGGCAGGAGAGAGGGTATTATGGGGTGGTACAAATGGGTCTCTGCTGGTCCTACTTTGCTCCCAGAGCTACACTCTGATAACATGGGTTTGGGAAGGCAGCATGCCAAGGATGCAGGTAGGAAGCGCAGTGGTGGTGGCAGGAACAGGCTGGGTGTAGTACCAGCAGTCCCACCCTCAGGTGATTTTACAGTGTGAGAGGTCCTATGTGGCTGTCATTCTGTGCAAACCTGGGCGTTGTCCTAGCCTGGGGCAAGTGGGGCATATACCAAATGAGTGCTGTGCCTGTTTCCAACTGTGTAGTTTCCCTTCTGGGACTTGAAACTGTAGAGTGATAAATGGCTTCTTACCACAGTCTCGCTTGAAAAATTATATACCAGGTGGAGTTTTTCAGAAGAAGGAACCTATTATGTGACTTTTTCTCCATGTAGTCTTGCTAACCAACCCTGAAGTGTCATTAAGAGAAAGAAAGTTTAGGTGAATCCTCTCCCAGGACTGGCGCGCGCGCGCGCGCGTGTGTGTGTGTGTGTGTGTGTGTGTGTGTGTGTGTGTGTGTGTGTGTGTGTGAGAGAGAGAGAGAGAGAGAGAGAGAGAGAGAGAGAGAGAGAGAGCAAGCGAGAGCATTTGGCATGTAAATAAATAAATTTTTAAAAAAAGGAAGAGGAAGAAGGTGCCACTAGGTATACTGCATAGACTGTGTCAGACACATAGCTGTCTCTGAAGCTTTCTGTTTTCTCCTTTCTATGGTTTTGTTCTTTGCTTCCATGGACCACATGGAAGATACTATGCTTTGGTTGTATAGTCCCTCATAGCTGAAGCCTCTTTTCTCCTGTCTCCAACATGGACAGTGCACACCCAGTCTGGGTGGGAGTAGAGATGTACCCTTAGCATGACAGCCTGTGAATAGAATTTTTAGACGAATACAGCATCCAAAGGCACCGTCTCCAAATGAGACCTATTTTCATGCCTCTTTCTCTGGTAATAAAAGAAAATGGGGGCTGCAGAGAGAGCCTATGATAGCTCAGCAGATGGTCTTGTAATAGAATGTTTTCTTGAAGTTTTCTACAAGGCATCAGTGAGTCTCAGGAATGCACGTGGAGTAATGAGGAACAGAAGACAGGACTTTGAATGTCCCTCTCAGCTGAACATTTATGAATTGGATCCTTTCTGGTACAGGTACATGGTTGGAAGATGAAGGATGTGATTCTGGAAAAGCGGTCTGCCCTGGTTACTTTATGTACTCTTGAGAAGTTGTCACCTTATCCTGTGTTATTGCGCAGCAAGTTTTTTCCTTGGCTCCTGCCTGTTCCATTTGGGTTTGATTTAGTCAGGCCATCTGATAATTCATAAAGGATCTGTACCTCTGTAGCCCCTTTCTGGACAGTGCTGACTCTCAACATGGGTATCAAGACACAGCTGGAATGGGAAGGGAAGAAGGAAGGGAGGACCAGATCCTGTAAGGTGACTTCTCCTCAGATCCAGAGCAGGCAAACACAGGCATGTCCAGGACCCCAGCACTGGAACATAAAATCACCAGTCCCCCACAGCAGTGCTGCAAACTGAGGAGGCTGGAGTAAGGCAGCACAATTCAATGCTCATGGCAAATCACTGTTAGAGCCCAAGCTGCCGAGCCATCTCCCTCACTGTTCATGTCCTCCTACATCAGCAGTGCCGTATTCCTTCTGTCCTCTCACCACACAGTAGCCGTGTGTGGACTTGGAAGACAGTGTAAGGACCTACTGGTAGGGAGGAGTACTGACAAATAAGCAGGCAAACATGTCCACATTCCCTCTTTGCAACTTATGTCCTAGCAGACACAAGAACACATTCAGTAAGGTCATTTCTGGCAGTAATTTGGCAGTTGGATGAGTATTCCTTGTGCTAACTGTTGCACTCTATTGTGGTGATAATGTGAGGGCCACTTAGGAGAGGAAGGCTGCCGATGGCATTTATTATTACAGTATGGGTAGGTGTGGCTTCCCATATCATGCCAGAACCCCAGGACCTTGTGTTCTGCCTTCAGTGACAACAGCAGAGATGGCTGCTGCTGCTTTCTCGTCCTTCTCTTTCTCCTCCTCTTCTTCCTCCTCCTCCTTCTCTTCCTCATTTTCCTTCTTGCCAGGTTCTTAGTTTGTATCCTTCACTGACCTTGAAGTCACCCTGGAGTTCTACTGAAACCTGTGGTGATCCTTTTGACTCTGATTCCATTATGAAGATACACATATGCAGTTCAGGCCTAACTCCTGTTCTCCTGAAGTGCTGGTTTTATGACTGCTGGCCTTTTCTTGGGTATTTCAGTAACTATATTCCAATATGATCAATTTCCTTGGATCTTCTATAATCAATGTTGGTTTTGAGATAGAGTTTCACAGCTGAGACCAGCCTTGAACACAACATTATACTGTTTCAGAATGTTAATTGCTGGGATTATAGGTGTGCACCACCATGCCTGGCTATTCTTTATTGGAATGTATGACTCACTCGTGTGAGGCACTCTCTTCTGTGGGTATTGGTATATTTGCCGAGGTGTACTAGCCATCACCACAGTTGAAGCTTAGAACATTTTATCACCCCCAAGAAGAATCCTGGTGACCCTAGAAGTTACATCACATCCCAATTGCTGGCGGATACTCACCCACTTCCTGCCTCTGTGTTTGCCTCCCCATCTGAACATGATCATGCAGTATGTGGCTATTTAAAACCGCCTTGTATCTCCTCCCCCTCCCTTCCTCTCTCTCTCTGCTCTGGTCCATTGCCATTCCTTCCCAGCCACTCACCTTTGTGTTCTTTTTTGGTTTTTACACATCAAGTCAAATTTGTGCTTGACATATATCCTTGTAGTATAGCCTTCCACTGGAGAGTGGTTGACTTACCAGTGTCTATACACTTAAAGCTTCTTGGATGGGAATGAAACTTCATACCCACCTTCCCCTTTCCTGCTGGGATTTGATCTGGCTTGAGCTTGCACAGGTCTTGAACATACTGTCACAGCTGCTGTGAATTCATAGATGCAGCTACTCTACTATGTCTGGAAGATATTGTTTCCTTATAGTCACCTTACACCTGTGGCTCTTACAGTCCTTCCTCCCTTTCTTCTGCAATAACCCTTGAGCATTGGGTGGAAAGCGTATGATAAAGATGTCCCATTTTGTGATGGACCTTTATTAATCTCTTATTTTCTGAACCTTGAAAAGTGTGGGTCCGTGTTAACTGCCATCAACTGTAGAAAGGGACTCCTCTCATGAGGGCTGAGAGATGCGCTCATCTACGGGTATTGTGGTAAGTCCTTAGAAGTCAGTTGTCCATTTAGCAGAATAATAGTAGCAGGCTCCTCTAGGGCCTGTGACCTGTCTGACCATGGGTTCTTCTTGGCCTGATAATGGTGTGCAGATAGGAGTCTTGTCTGGTAGAGTGGGGCTCAAGTGCAATCAGAAAGTGGTTTATTATTCCCTTTATGTTTGTGCCACTATTGCACCAGTGGGCGTGTCTTGCCCGAACAGTCATCACTGTAGCTCTTGGGGTTCACAGGTGGGTAGGTTTGGTGATTAGTTTTCTCCTCTGATAGCAGGTAGCTTGCTCAGCACCTTCCAGCAATATGGAAAATAGCCACTGGAGATGAAGCTTCCAGGTTAATCCTTGATTTTCTCCATGTTCTATGACTCAAGTATGTGGCATCTTCAGCAAAACGATTTTACTGCCAAGTTTGGGGGTCTTTGGGACCTCACTAGCTAACAACTCCAAATGAGGTAACCCATTCCAAGCACTAAGGTTTTTTGTTTTTGTTTAGTTTTTTTTGTTTGTTTTTGTTTTGTTAGCCTGTGGCTTATTTCTTATTGTCTGGTTTTCAAGATTCATTTGTGTATCAGGGCTTTCTTCCTCGCTCTGGCCAAATTGTATCCCATTATATAGAAGCACTGCATTTGAAATCCATTCATTAGTTGATTCATTGCGTGGCTGTGTATAGGGAAAGGGAAGGGGACTGCTTCTGAAAGTGTGATTATATTATATGCAAACTGCTATATATTGTTGTTTAAAGTGCAAGAATGTGCTTTAAAAGCCCATGGTAGTTCTACAGGTGGGTACCTGAAGGCAGGTGGTCAGAAAATAAAAGTAAACACAGTACAGGCACTGACACCACCTCCCAAAGGTCTTCATGCTGGCACCTTAGTGGAGATGATCTCAGATCATCTCAAAATTCTATTTGTTTTTGAGATTTGGCTTTTTACATGGAAAGCCTATTACCCATTGCAACGGTGGATAGGCATGCCTTTTTTCTTCATTGAATACTTAATGATAACACTTTTATTATCATAAGGACAATTCTTGGCTGGCATTTAACTTGAAAGCATTACATTGAATAAGATACTGTGTTGGTGCTTTATGTGCACACTCTTAATTAACCTCACTGCAGCCTCCTGAGACAGAGCTGCTGTCAGTCTTCTGGGTGTAGAAATTAAGAAACTGAGTCTTAGAGAAGCTGACCATGGACACTCAAGCAGAAGACAGATTCGGGTCAGGATTTCTGACTGCAAAGCAAGCCTGCTGTCTGGAGCCCTTTTGTACATATCCTTCAACGCTAGTAAATACCCTGACAGATGGAAAGGAGGGACTTTAGGGACAGTGATCTAGATGTCTCATCATTTACTTTCTGCTTGTACCCTTGCCTTGCTGCCTAGCATCTGTGAACAACATACACTTTTGAGCTTATCTCAAAACGTGCTGCTTGAAAAGCTGCCCTTTATCAGAATCCTAGTAACTCAAGTGTACACTAAGTGTTTGAGACACAGTGTTGCCATGCAGCTTATGCATGGCATCCACTCTGAGGGTCTATGGTTTTCTTTTATCCAAACATATCTCCAGATAGTCTGACTGCTTTAAGTTGGTTACCTAGGAGAAAGGAATCTGTCTCCATAACTCTACATCTGTACCATCTGCACCAAACTACTTAATCTGAGTCTTATTTTCTTTGTATATTCAATGAGAGATTTGTTTAAATCTTAATTTTTACAAAATATTTAAAGCTGTGAATTTACCTTAGATTCATTGGCTTGGATATGCAGTGTTTTGTGTTTTTTTTTATTAATATATTTACTTTATATCCTGTCAAAGCTTCCCCTCCCTCCTCTTCTCCCAGTCATTCTTTCTCATGTCCCTTATCCACCTCCCCTCCCCTCACCCTACCCCACTTCTCCCCATCCACCTCTCCTTGGGCCCTTCTCCTCAGAAAAGAGGAGGCCTCCCATGGATATCAGTCAGCCTTGGCATATCAAATTGCAGTAAGACCAGGTGCATCTTCTATTGAGGCTAGACAAGGCAGCCCAGTTAGGAGAAAGGCAGGCAATGTAGGCAAAGACAGCCCCTGCTCCCACTTTAAGAGTCCCACATGAAGACCCAGCTGCACACCTGTTACATATGTGCAGCGGTTGGCCATGCACTTTTAAATATAAAATTGTTATCCCTTTACAAAATTTCAAGAGTATTTATTTGACATAATAATTACACATATTCATGGATAACAATGATAATTTTGATTCATGTATATAATGTGTAGTAATTGGAATTTCTATTATATTCTTTTAATTCCCAAGTTATTTAGTAGGGTGCATTACTAAAACTGACTTTTAGTCATTCTTTTCACTGCATTGTATAGTTGTGTTGTATTGTACCTAAAGGAGTGATGAGTTTTTACAGCTGTCAGATGAACTCTCAGGGAATGGAAGCATTCAGGTAGGGGATTGGGAGGAGGGGGCTTCTAGATGTACCCATTCATCAGTCTCATTGGTGCATTTAGCAAACATTCTAATCCCTTCCTCATTTGTCTTCTTTTATCTTGGGGGAAAGTGTTTCACTAAGCCAGTGTCACATGCCTTACTTGGTCTTCAAAATGGTCACATTTTGGTAAATTGTGCTGGTTGTTGTCCCCGACCCCCTACAAAGATGGCTTTCTGCTGCCTCTGCCTCCCAGGAGGCATGTGCCTCTCAGCTCCATGTGTTTTGAGCACTGGGTACTCAGTGGTGCAACGGTCCCCCAGTCCAAGCAGACTGCCAGTCAGGTTGTGTGGCCATGCTGATATCTTCCTGTCCCCAAGAAGTCTACTTGTCCCATCAGCATTCCCACAGTAGAGTAGTACGGCCTCCAAGCATGGGTGCAGAGTGATTTGTGTCACACCTTTGCCCGTCAGCTTTGCTTTGAGTACTTCAGTTTATTAACTATATGTACACTTACTTCGAGTTGTTTCTTTGGGAATACTGATCTGCTTTATTGGAAACAGCCTTCCTTGTGTTTGGGAACATTTTCAATCAAAGGCTTTCTTGTCTGATATTAACACATTCACACTGGCTTTCCTCTTCCAGGGAGGTATCTGTGTACCTTCGTTCATTCTGTTTTAGAATCTTTTGATTTGTATCCAGGGGATATCATTAGGACTTTGCTTTTTCATTAGAGCAGAATAATGTGACCACTTAAGATCTCTAGAACCTGTGACTATATCCCATATACAAAAGGGACTCTGCAGGTGTGATCAAGTTAAGGACATCATGAGATGCAGAGGTTATCCTTTATTGTCCAAATGGCCTCAGAGTAACCCAAGGATCCTTAGAAGGTAATATAGAAGAATGTCAGAGAAGATATAAGGAGGGGCGAGGTCAAGCTCAATGTATAGTCACAAGCCAAAAGAAGAGACCCCTAGACCCTAAAATCCATTAAAGCCAGAGAAAGTGAGGAAAATATTTTTCCTAGAAGGCTCCATCCCCAAGAAAATCATGTACTTGGCCAGGTAGTCCTCATTGAGACATCTGCCTCTGCACCTGTAGAATACATATCATTGTTGTGCTTTTAGCCACAAGGGTTTATTCATTTTGTTGTTGGTGGTAGTGTTCTAAGAAATGATGCAAAGGTCCCATCCACCCCTGAATAAATCAATTTTTTTTTAATAAATCTGGGACCTTTGTTGGTTTTTATTTAGTTACTGTTTTAGGGCTGCTATAGAAATTACATTTTCTCTCTCTCTCTTTTTTTTTTTAACTCTATGACTTTTTGTGTTTAAGAATATTTGATTTCTTCAGGACTAACTAAGAAGTTTACAATGCATTTGCTTAGTGGTTTTTGCACAGCTCAGGTCTGTAGTTTGGAGATCCTCACCCCCTCCCAAGCTTGGTCTCTACTTGCTTGTGTCTGAGGTCTGGAGGGGTCTGTTCCATTGTGCTCACTTCTAGCTCTGTTATTAATTTTTAAAGTGTTTTCCTTTGTTTCTATATGGTTCTTAGTTTTTAAAATTTTTAATTAATTTTAAATAATTCTTTGATAATTTCACATAACGTATTTTGATCATATTACCCTCCCCCAATTCCTCTAGGATCCACCTCTACCTCCCTACCCATCTAACCTTGTGTCTTCATTTTATTTTTTTAAGCCCATCAAGTCCAATTTGTGTTGCCCATATAGTTTTAGGTTTAATGGTCATTCCCTGGAGTATGGTCAACACACTAAGGGCCACATCCTTAAAGAAAACATACAGTTCCTCTCCTAGTCACTATGAATTGCCAAAAGCTCTTTACTTGGGGGTGGGACTCTGTGCTCCTTCACACTGGGATTTAGTCTGGCTTGAATTTGCACAGGTCTTGTGCATGTTGTCACAACTTCTGAGTTTATATGTACAACTGCCTTGTTGTATCCAGAAAATATTGTTTTATTGTATTTATCTACCTGTGGCTCTTAGAGTCCTTCCTCACCCTCTTCTGCAATGACCCTAAAACACTGGGTGGAAAGGGTGTGATAAAGATATCCCATTTTGTGATGAGTCTTCAATAATCTCTTATTCTCTGAGTCTTGAAAAGTGTGGATCCATGTTAACTGCTATCTACTATAGAAAGGAGTTCCTCTCATGAGGGCTGAAAGATGCACTCATCTACAGATATTGTGGTAAGTCCTTAGTAGTCAGTTAGAGGAGCCTATGACCTGTCTAACCATGGGTTCTTGGCCTGATAATGAAGTCTAGTATGGGTCATCTTGTAGAGTGGGGCTCAAATGCAATCAGAAAGTGGTCGATTATTTCCATGATGTTTGTGAAAGGTAGCCAGTGGGGATGAACCTTTATGGTCAGCACTCACTTGATTTCTCCATGTTCTATGACTCAGGTGTATTTCTTCAGCAGAAGGATCTTACTGCTGATTTCTGGAGAGTAATCAATAGATTGGCATAGTTTAGGTAACTTACTGGCCAACAATTCCAAAAGTGGTAACTCATTCCTACTACTAAGATTTTTATTTTGTTGGCCCATGGTGTCTAATAGGGGCATTGTTGTCCCAATACACGATAGCTCCATTTAAAGTAATGTTTCTAGTGTGTATAGGTGTTTTGCTTGCATATATGTATGTGCACCATGTGGATGCAGTGCCCACAGAAGCCAGATGAGGGCATTGGATCCTCTGGAACTGGAGTTACACGTGATTGTGAGCCAAGTGTGGCTACTGGGAGTTGAACTGGGTCTTCTTGAAGAACAGCCTCTTAACTGCTGAGCTATCTCTCCAATCCTCATTTTAAAACTTTTTATATGTCTATATTTTATGAAGCTTTTACAGAAACTTTCGATATAGCTTTTTTTTAATTATCCCTTCTTGTATTCCTTCTTTCATCCTGTCTTCCCTCCCCTACCTCACTTAACCCTTTCTGTTCCATTATTCTACCTTAGCTTTTTCTACCACTATAGTCTATATCTTCTACTCTTAAGCCCCACTCCATTACTAATTTCCTGACCTCTATAGGTATTCCTAATAAAACATACATACCTAAAAGCTTAAAGGCTAACAATCACAGATGAGAGAAAGCATAGGACATTTTTCTTAGTGGGTCTGAGTTACCTCACTCAGAATGATTTTTTTCTAGTTCCATCCAGTATTTGTGCATTCCATAATTTTGTTTTTCTTAACAGCCGAATAATAATTCATTGTGTAAATGTAACACATTCTTTTTTTATTCATTCATTAGTTGATGGACATTTAGTTTGTTTCTACTCCCTGGCTATTGCATCTAGAGCAACAATGAACATAGTTGAGCAAACATCTCCACAGTAGGTTATCGACTCCTTTGGATATATGCCCAAGAGTGGAATAGCTGGATCATATGAAACATCTATTTCTACCTTTTTGGGGTACCTCTACACTGATTTACTTAGTGGTCATACACACCAACCCCCACCGTCAGTGAATAAGTGTTCCCCTTTCCCATCCATTTTAGCATATTTTTAATCTTGGTCATTCTGACTGGAATAATATGAATTTCAAAGTTGTTTCAGTTTACATTTCCCTGATGGCTAAGGGTGTTGAATATTTTTAAAAATACCTGCTTTTTATCTTTTGAAAATTCTGTTTAGTTGCATGCCTTATTTTGAGGGGGGTGTTCATTTTGTGGATGTTGACTTTTTTTTTAAGTTCTTTGTATACTCTAGATATTTCTGTTTATTTCTCCTATTCTCTTCACTTTAATGTTAATGTCCTTCATTATAGAGGTTCTTTAATTTCACAGGATTCAATTTATTAGTTGTTGGTCTTAATACTTACAGTTCCAGGGTCCTGTTTAAAAAAATATCTTCACAGGCCTTTAAGTTCAAACATTTTTTTTTGACAATATATTTTCACCTCTCTTTATTTTTTTTTTAAATTTTATTTTCTAAGTTTTTTTTTATTTACATTCCAAATCATTTCCCCTTTCCCGTTTCCTCCCTCCCCGAAAGTCCCATAAGCCCCCTTCCCTCCCTCTGTTCCCCATTCAACCCCCTCTCGCTTCTCTGTCCTGGCATTCCCCTACATCCAGTCTTTCCAGGACCAGGGGTTTCTCCTTCCATCTTCTTAGAAATCTATTGATATGCGAATCGTGTCTAGGGTATTCCGAGATTCTGGGTTAATATCCCCTTATCAGTGACTGCATACCATGTGTGTTCTTTTGTGATTGGGTTACCTCACTAAGGATGATATTTTCCAGTTCTGACCATTTGCCTAGGAATTTCGTGAATTCATTGTTTTTAATTGCAGAGTAGTATTCCATTGTGTAAATATACCACATCTTCTGAGTCCATTCCTCCGTTGAGGGACATCGGAAACCGAACTTAAAATGTTTGAACGTCTTTATAATAGCCAGAAGCTGGAAAGAAGTTCAAACATTTTAAGTTCGGTTTCCCCTCTATAGGAATGTCAACATCTTTGATCCATTTGGAGTTGAGTTTTGTACAGGGTGAGAGATTGGATCTGGTTTCATTCTTCAGCCTGCCTCTATTCAGTGTGAACAGCACAAAACTCAGATGGCTGTAAGCATGCAGGCTTATACATGGGCTCTCTGGTCGACGCTGTTGATCACATGTCTCTTTATGCCACACATGCTATTTTTGTTACTATGTCTCTGCAGTACTTCAAACCCAGGGTGGTGACGGCTCCAGCAGTTTTTCACTTGTTCAGGATTGGCTTTTGGCTACCCTGGGGTTTTCATGTTTTCTTATGAAATTTAAGGATTTGTTTTTTTTTATTATTATTTATTTTATTTTATTTTTTTAATTTACATTCCAAATCACTTCCCCTTTCCCGTTTCCTCCCTCCCCGAAAGTCCCATAAGCCCCCTTCCCTCCCTCTTTTCTCCATTCAACCCCCTCTCGTTACTCTGTCCTGGCGTTCCCCTACATCCAGTCTTTCCAGGACCAGGGGTCTCTCCTTCCATCTTCTTAGAAATCTATTGATATGCAGATTGTGTCTAAGGTATTCCGAGATTCTGGGTCAATATCCCCTTATCAGTGACTGCATACCATGTGTGTTCCTTTGTGATTGGGTTACCTCACTAAGGATGATATTTTCAAGATCTGACCATTTGCCTAGGAATTTCGTGAATTCATTGTTTTTAATTGCAGAGTAGTATTCCATTGTGTAGATATACCACATCTTCTGAATCCATTCCTCCGTTGAGGGACATCTGGGTTCTTTCCAGCTTCTGGCTATTATAAATAAGGCTGCTATGAACATAGTGGAGCATGTGTCCTTATTGCATGCAGGTAAAGTCTCTGGGTATATGCCCAGGAGTGGTATAGCCGGATCCTCCGGGAGTGTCATGCCCAGTTTTCTGAGGAACCGCCAGACTGCTTTCCAGAGTGGTTGTACCAGCTTGCAATTCCACCAGCAGTGGAGGAGTGTTCCTCTTTCTCCACATCCTCGCCAACAACTGCTGTCTCCTGTGTTTTTGAACTTAGCCATCCTGACTGGTGTGAGATGGAATCTCAGGGTTGTTTTGATTTGCATTTCCCTAATGACTAAGGATGATGAACATCTCTTTAGGTGCTTCTCAGCCATTAGATATTCTTCAGGTGAGAACTCTTTGTGTAGCTCTGTACCCCATTTTTTAATAGGGTTACTTGCCTCTGTGGAGTTTAACTTCTTGAGTTCTTTGTATATATTGGATATTAGCCCTCTGTCGGATGTAAGGTTGGTAAAGATCATTTCCCAGTTAGTTGGTTGCCGCTTTGTCTTTTTGACAGTGTCTTTTGCCTTGCAAAAACTTTGTAATTTAATGAGGTCCCATTTGTCTATTCTTGATCTTAGAGCATAAGCTATTGGAGTTCTGTTCAGGAAATTCTCCCCTGTGCCCATATGTTCAAGGTTCTTCCCTAGTTTCCCTTCTATTAGTTTCAGTGTGTCTGGTTTTATGTGGAGATCTTTGATCCACTTAGAATTGAGCTTAGTGCAAGGAGATAAGGATGGGTCAATTTGCATTCTTCTGCATGTTGACCTCCAGCTGAGCCAGCACCATTTGTTGAAAAGGCTATCTTTTTTCCACTGGATGGTTTTAGCTCCTTTGTCAAAGATCAAGTGACCATAGGAGTGTGGATTCATTTCTGGATCTTCAATTCTGTTCCATTGATCTACATGTCTGTTACTGTACCAATACCATGCAGTTTTTAACACTATTGCTCTGTAGTACAGCTTGAGGTCCGGAATACTGATTCCCCCAGAGGTTCTTTTACTCTTGAGAATAGTTTTAGCTATTCTGGGTTTTCTGTTATTCCAGATGAATTTTTGAATTGCTCTTTCTAACTCTATGAAGAATTGAGTTGGGATTTTGATGGGGATTGCATTGAATCTGTGTATTACTTTTGGTAAGATGCTCATTTTTACTATATTAATCCTGCCAGTCCATGAGCATGGCAGATTTTTCCATCTTCTGAGGTCTTCTTCAGTTTCTTTCTTCAGAGACTTGAAGTTCTTGTCATACAGATCTTTCACTTGTTTGGTTAGAGTCACGCCAAGATACTTAATATGGTTTGTGGCTATCGTGAAGGGTATTATTTCTCTTACTTCTTTCTCAGCCTGCTTATCCTTTGAGTATAGGAAGGCTTCTGACTTGCTTGAGTTGATTTTATATCCGGCCACTTTGCTGAAGTCGCTTATCAGCTGTAGGAGTTCTCTGGTGGAGTTCTTTGGGTCGCTTATGTATACTATCATATCGTCTGCAAATAGTGATAGTTTGATTTCTTCCTTTCCAATTTGTATCCCTTTGACCTCTTTTTGTTGTCTAATTGCTCTAGCTAGAACTTCAAGTACTATATTGAAAAGATATGGAGAGAGAGGGCAGCCTTGTCTAGTCCCTGATTTTAGTGGGATTGCTTCAAGTTTCTCTCCATTTAGATTGATGCTGGCTACCGGTTTGCTGTAAATTGCTTTTACTATGTTTAGATATGGGCCTTGAATTCCTGATCTTTCCAAGACCTTTAGCATGAAAGGATGCTGAATTTTGTCAAATGCTTTCTCAGCATCTAATGAGATGACCATGTGGATTTTTTCTTTGAGATTGTTTATGTAGTGGATTACATTGATGGATTTCCTTATATTGAACCATCCCTGCATCCCTGGGATGAAGCCTACTTGATCGTGGTGAATGATCGTTTTGATGTGTTCTTGGATTCGGTTGGCAAGAATTTTATTGAGTATTTTTGCATCGATATTCATAAGAGAGATTGGCCTGAGATTCTCTTTCTTTGTCGGATCTTTGTGTGCTTTTGGTATTAGTGTAATTGTGGCTTCATAGAACGAGTTGGGTAGTGTTCCTTCTGTTTCTATTTTGTGGAACAGTTTGAAGAGTATTGGTGTTAGGTCTTCTTTGAAGGTCTGATAGAATTCTGCACTAAAACCATCTGGACCTGTGCTTTTTTTGGTTGGAAGACTTCCAATGACAACTTCTATTTCTTCAGGGGTTATAGGACGGTTTAGATGGTCTATTTGATCCTGATTTAATTTTGGTACTTGGTATCTGTCAAGGAAATTGTCCATTTCCTCAAGATTTTCTAGTTGTGTTGAATACAGGTTTTTGTAGTAGGATCTGATGATTTTTTGAATTTCCTCAGTTTCTGTTGTTATCTCTCCCTTTTCGTTTCTGATTTTATTAATTTGGATACTATCTCTGTGCCCTCTGGTTAGTCTGGCTAAGGGCTTATCTATCTTGTTGATTTTCTCAAAGAACCAACTCCTCGTTTTGTTGATTCTTTGTATGGTTTTATTTGTTTCTACTTGATTGATTTCAGCCCTGAGTTTGATGATTTCCTGCCTTCTACTCCTCTTTGGTGTATTTGCTTTTTTTTGTTCCAGGGCTTTCAGGTGTGCCATTAAGCTGTTAGTGTATGCTGTCTCCCGTTTCTTTTTGGCGGCACTCAGTGCTATGAATTTTCCTCTTAGCACTGCTTTCATTGTGTCCCATAATTTAGGGTATGTTGTGCCTTCATTTTCATTAACTTTCAAAAAGTCTTTGATTTCTTTCTTTATTTCCACCTTGACCAAGTTATCATTGAGTAGAGCATTGTTCAGCCTCCATGTGTACGTGGGTTTTCTTTTGTTTTTGTTGCCATTGAAGACCACCCTTATTCCATAGTGATCTGATAGGAGGCATGGGATTATTTCTATCTTCTTGTATCTGTTGAGGTCTGATTTGTGACCAATTATATGGTCAATTTTGGAGAAGGTACCATGAGGAGCTGAGAAGAAGGTGTATTCTTTAGCTCTAGGATGAAATGTTCTATATATATCTGTTAGTTCCAGTTGGTCCAAGGCTTCAATTAGATTCACTGTGTCCCTGTTTAGTTTCTGCTTTCCTGAACGATCCATTTCAGAGAGCGGGGTGTTGAAGTCACCCACTATTATTGTGTGCGGTGCGATGTGTGCTTTGAGTTTTAGTAAAGTTTCTTTTATGAATGAGGGTGCCCTTGCATTTGGAGCATAGATATTCAGAATTGAGAGTTCTTGATGGTGGATTTTTCCCTTGATCAGTATGTAGTGTCCTTCTGTGTCTTTTTTGATGACTTTAGGTTGAAAATCAATTTTATCCGATATTAGGATGGCTACTCCACCTCGTTTCTTGGGGCCATTTGCTTGTAAAATTGTTTTCCAGCCTTTTACTCTGAGGTAGTGTTTGTCTTTGACACTGAGGTGCGTTTCCTGCATGCAGCAAAATGCTGGGTCCTGTTTACGTATCCAGTCTGCTAGTCTATGTCTTTTAATTGGGGAATTGAGACCATTGATATTGAGAGAGATTAAGGCATAGTGATTATTGCCACCTGCCATTCTTGACGCTATCTTTATGTTTGAGTGGTTATCTACTTTTGGGTTTGATGCAAGAAGGTTACTATCTCATTTTTTCCTGGGTGTTGTTTCTCTCCCTGTATTGGAGGTTTCCACCTATTATCCGTGGCAGGGCTGGATTTGTGGAAAGATATTGTGAAAATTTGGTTTTATCATGGAATATCTTGGTCTCTCCATCTATGGTGATTGAGAGTTTTGCTGGGTATAGTAGTCTAGACTGGCATTTGTGCTGTCTTAGTGTCTGCATGAGATCTGCCCAGGATCTTCTGGCTTTCATAGTCTCTGGTGAGAAATCTGATGTGATTCGGATAGGTCTTCCTTTGTATGTTACTTGGCCCTTTTCTCTTACTGCTTTTAGTATTCTTTCTTTGTTTAGAACATTCGGTGTTTTGATTATTATGTGACGGGAGGTATTTCTGTTCTGGTTCAGTCTGTTTGGAGTTCTGTAGGCTTCTTGTAGGTTCATCGGCATCTCTCTCTTTAAGTTAGGGAAGTTTTCCTCCATAATGTTGTTGAAGATGTTTACTGGCCCTTTAAGTTGCAAATCTTCACTCTCATCTATACCTATAATCCTTAGGTTTGGTCTTCTCATTGTGTCCTGGATTTCCTGGAAGTTTTGTGTTTCATGTTTTTTGCATTTTGCATTTTCTTTGACTGTTGAGTCGATGCTTTCTATGGAATCTTCAGCACCTGAGATTCTTTCTTCCATCTCTTGTATTCTATTGTTTATGTTTGCATCTATGACTCCTGATTTCTTCCCAAGGTTTTCTATCTCCAAAGTTGTCTCCCTTTGTGATTTCTTAGTTGTTTCTACTTCCTTTTTTAGTTCCTGGATGGATTTGCTGAGATCCTTCACTTGTTTGTTTGTATTTTCCTGTATTTCTTTAAGGTATTTTTGCATTGCCTCTTTCAGGATTTCTTCCTGATGACCCACGTTCGCCTGCATTTCTCTGAGTGATTTTTGTGTTTCCTCCTCATGGGAATCCATCTGTTGATCCATTGTCTCCTGCATTTCTTTAAGCAGTTCTCGTGTTTCCTTTGTAAGGGCATCTAACCGTTGATTCATTTCTTTAAGCAATTTTTATGTTGCTTCCTTATGGGCATCCGTCTGTTGACCCATATTCTTCTGCATTTCTTTATGCCAATTTTGTGATTCCTTTGTGAGTGCATCTACCTGTTGATTCATCTCGTTAAGCGATTTTTGTGTTGTCTCCTTGTGCGCCTCCATCTTTTGATCCATGTTCTCCCGCATTTCTCTAAGCGATTTTTGTGTTTCCTTTGTAAGGGCTTCTAACCGTTGATTCATGGTCTCCTGTAACTCTTTATGAGATTTATTTGTGTCCTTCTTGTGATCCTCTAATAGCATCATGAGAAGTGATTTTAAATCCAGATCTTGTCTTTCGGGTGTAGTGGGGTATCCAGGATTTGCTGCTGTTGGCGAGTTGGGTTCGGATGGTCCCACATTACTTTGATTTCTGTTAGTAACATTCCTACGTTTGCCTTTTGCCATCTGGATACCTCTGATGTTAGTTGGTCCTGCTGCCACTGGCTGTTGGTTGGACCTCCTGTGAGCCTGCAAAGCTATTTCTGCCCCCCCTGGATTGCCAGGATTCCCCTGGCACCGATTTCTGGGGCCTGCCTGCTCCTGAGTGACTTTGGAGCCCTAATGTGCCTTGCCCCAAGTGATCTTATATTGGGGAGGCCTTGCACATCCAAAGGCTCAGCCTAGTGGATTCCTGGAGCAGAGGTCGCCAAAGGGAGGCTGGTAGGCTCCTGCCCTGTGCAGGGGTGTGTGATCTCTCCTGGGGGGGGGGGGGGGCGTCCCTCTGCCAGGCAGAAGTCCCACAGCAGAGCTAGCACGCTGGTTACTGCAGATCTGCCCAGCACTTGGGAGCTGCACACACACAAGCCGCCCGAGACCCAAGCGATTATCAAGCCTGTCTGTCTCAGAACCTGGCTGTCCCAACTTCCCAGTCACTGGAGCAAAGATGGAGGAGTGCAATCTGCACACTCTCTGTGGAGCCGCTCACCCTGCAGACGCGATGGCCTGCCGATCCGGCACCCAGACGACCACAGAGCTGACCCGTTCTCGGGCGCAGACGGAAGCCCCAACAGGCCGTGTCCCAAGCGATGCCACACTGGGGAGAGAGAGCCTGGGGTACCCGTCTCCCCAGCGCAGTCTGCGGGAACAGAGGTCGCGGAAGGAAAGCTGGTAGGCTCCCGCGCAGTGCGGGGTCCCACCGCCAGGCAGAAGTCCCACAGCCGAGCTGGCGTGCTGGCCACCGCAGATCAGCTCAGCACTTGGGAGCCGCACACACACAAGCCGCCCGAGACCCAAGCGATATTAAGCCTGTCTGTCTCAGAACCTGGCCGTCCCAACTTCCCAGTCACTGGAGCAAAGATGGCAGAGCGCACTCTGCACACTCTCCGTGGCGCCGCTCACCTGTAGACGCGATGGCCTGCAGATCTGGCACCCAGACGACCACAGCGCTGACCCATTCTCGGGCGCAGATGGAAGCCCCAACAGGCCGTGTCCCAAGTGATGTTATATTGGGGATAGGGAGCTTGGGGTACCTGTCTCTTCAGCGCAGTCTGCGGGAACAGAGGTCGCGGAAGGAAAGCCGGTAGGCTCCCGCCCAGTGCGGGGTTCCTCTAGGATTTGTTTTTTGTTTTTGTTTTTTTTTTTCAGTTTCTATAAAGATGGCATTGAATTTTGGTGGGAATTTCATTGAATCTGTAGATTGCTTCTTGTGGGATGGGTGTTTTCACATTGTTAATCCTACCAATCATGAGCATGGGAGGTCTTTCCATCTTATGGTATTGTCTTCAGTTTTGTTTTTGCTTTTTTTGTTTTTTTTCCGGTGTATTGTTTTCATTGTACAAGTCTTTCACTATCTTGATTAGATTTGTTTCAAGTTTTGGGTTTTTTGTTTTTTGATTTTTGTTGTTTCTTTTGGTTTGGTTTTTGGTTTTTTTTTTTTTTTTTTTTTAATGTTGCTATGAAAGGAACTGTTGCCTTGATTTCTCTCTTGTGTATTTTTGCCATTTGTATATTGAAAGACTACTGATCTTTTTTAGTGTGAATTTTGTGTTCTGCTAATTTCGTGGATGTGTTTATCAGCTGTGGTTTTCTGGTGTAATCGTTAGTGTCCTTTCTGTAGAGAATTCTTATCTATAAATTAGGATGTTTTGACTCCTTTCCAGCTTTGGTTCCTCCAGACATCTTTGACTCAGAAGCTGCTTACCAAATCTCCCAGTGGGGCAAGGGACACCTTTTCCTGTTCCTGACCTCAGTGGAAATGTTTCCAGATTTTCTCCACTCCTGATACGGCCTATGGGCCTTTATTATGTTGAACTATGTCTTCTGTATTTCTAGATTTCCCCAGATATTTTATTGTGAAGAATATTGCATTTTGTCAAAGGCCTTTTCTCATCTAATGAGATGATCATATTGTTTTTTAGATTCTAGTGTCTTTTTATGAGATGGATTACATCTTTTTAAAATTTATATACATCTAACCACCTACTGCATCTCTACATGAATCTGAGTTGATCATGGTGAATTATCTTCATTTGTTTGTTGGCAAATATTCTGTTGAGAACTTTTGTGACCATGTTCGTTAGTGATATTTTCTTTTCTGTTATTGGACCTTTGTCTAATTTTCATATTATAGAAACACTGGATTCAAAAAAAAAAAACAAACCCAAACCTTTGTAATGTTTTTCTGTTTTACAGAATAACTTGAGTAGTAGTGATGTGTGTCCATCTTTGAAGGTCCAGTAGAACTCTGCACTGAATCCGTCTAGTCCTGGGCTTTTTGGGGTAGGGAAGGGGATCTTAAATACTGCTTCTATCTCCATAGATGTTATGGAGCTATTAAAGTTATTTATTTCATTTTGACTTAGCTTTAATAGGTCATATATACCTAGAAATTCACTCATTTCTTTTAGATTTTTCAGTTCCCCCTTTTTTATTATTGAAAATTCTTTCATACAATAATATATTAACTGTGTTTTTCCTTTCCCCAGATCCTATCCACCTCCTTACCCACCAACTTTATGTCTTTCTCTCTTTCAAGAAGAACGCAAACAAAAATCCTTAAGCAACAAAACTAAACCCCCCAAAAAACTAAAAATAAAAAACAAACAAAGCAGAAGACTACGAGGACAAAAAAGAAGTCAAAACATAGCAAATGAAACAAAAAGTCCACAAAAATATCTACCATTGAGTCCATTTTTTGTTGGTCAACTACTCCTAGGCATGAGGCAGTGCCCTGGACTCCATTGGAAAAAGCTGATTTTCATTTTGTAAGTAGCAATCAATTACAGATAGCTTCTAGTTAGGAATTGGATCCCATATCCACCTCTCCCTCTCAGTGATGAGACCCCTATCTGGCTTGAACCCATATAGGTCTTATGTATGCTGCTCCAGTCTCTTGGGTTCATATGTACAATGGTCCTGTTGTACTTGTAAGATACTGTTTCCTTGGAGTCATTCATAACCTCAGGCTCTTATACTTCTTTTCCTCTTCCACATAGATATTTGATCCGTGAGGGGGGAGGGTGGATCTTTGTGTTAATTATCATCTGTTTGCAAGAGGAAGTTTCTTTGATGTGGATTGAGCAAGTCACTGATCTATGTGGTATAGACGTATGTAATCAGGAGTCCTTTTATTGCTGTGTTCCTTGTACAGAATAATAGTATTAGGTTTTCCCCTAGACCCAAGACCTATCTCATTTCATATTCTTGGCCATTTTAGTAGTGTTGGATATGGGTTCCATCTCATGTAGTAGGCCTTAAATCCAATAAAGACATGATTGTTTTTTCCTCTAACATTTGTGCCACTATTGAACCAGTATATTTTGCAAACAGGTCATTGTTGTAGGTCTCAGAATTTGTATCTGGTTGATATGAACAATTACCATTCATACCTAGTAGCATTCAGAATACCTTTCAGTACCATAAACCCTAGTCAATAGGAGTACATTTCAATTAATATTGAATTCTTGGATCCATTTGCTTGGAATACCTTTTCCATTTTTTACTCTGGAGTGATATCTATCCTTGATGATGAGGTATGTTTCCTAGATGCAGCAGAAAGATGAATCCTATTTTCTAGCAGTCTGTTAATTTGTGTCTTTTTACTCAGGAGATGAGACCATTAATGTTGAGACTTGTTAATGAGCAGTGTTTCTTGATTTCTATTATTTTGTTGTGGTAGTTTGGGTATTTTTCCCCTTTCTTTTAATTTACTATTCTGGGGTTATTTATTTATTATGTTCTTTTGGGTATGGTTAACCTCCTCAGATATAAGTTTTCGCTTTAGTTTCAGAACAACTGGATTGGTAGATACAAATTGCTCAAATTTGATTTTATCATGGAATGTTTTTCTTTGCCTGCTGTTTGTGATTGATAGTTTTGTCGGGTATTGTAATCTCAGCTGATATCTGTGGTCTATCAGAGAGTTTGTAGTATATCCATTTAGATCCTGCTGGCTTTCAGAGTTTCCATTGAGAAATCATGTGTTATTCTAATGGGTCTGCCTTTGTATGTATCTTTGTCTATTTCTGTTACAGCTTTTAATATGCTTTTCTTATTAGTGTTTTGATTATTATGTGTTATAGGTAATTTCTTTTCTGGTCTTGCCTATGTGGTGTCCTGTACAGTTCATGCACCTTGATAGGCACCTCTTTCTTAAGATTGGTGAATTTTCCATCTATGATTTTGTTTAAAAATATTTTTGTGCCTTTGACCTAAGTTTTTTCTCTTTTTCTATACCTATTATTCATAGGTTTAGTCTTTTCGTGGTGTCCCAGATTTCCTAGATGTTTTGTGCCTAGATACTTTTATATTTAACTTTTTCTTTGACCTATCCATTTCTGCTTCTTTGTCTACATGGCCTGGCATTCTCTCTTCCATGCCTTGCAATCTCTTGGTGAGGCTTCCCCCTGAGGTTTTTGTTTGACATTCTAAATTTTTCATTTCCAGTTTTATTTTGGTTTGGATCTTCATTAGTGATCCTTGTAAAAGTAACTTTAATTCACTTATGGTAAATGTTGTCTCTGTGGCTTATAGTCTCCATCTGCTAACCTAGGTCTAGTCCTGGAAGCTTCCAGCCTTTGTAAATCTAATCTAGGCCTAGAATGTGTTCAGTCTCTGAGAGTTAATACTGAATAAAGCTCACTCTTTCTAGTTTTCTCCTATCTCTGCCTGGCTGGTCAATTTAACTGCTCTGGCTCAAACTCCTCTCCAAGCTGATTCAAATTGGCTTCTCTCACTTCTAACTGAGTTATTCCACTTGCCTCCACTCTCTAGCAATCTGTTCTAATCTTCTGGCTCCTTTTCATTCTCTGGCTCGTTCTGTCTTCTAACTTCTTCTCTCTTCAACCTGTCTCTGTAAAACTCTCCTGGTAAAACTGTCGCTGAGTTCCACAAACTGGCTGAATAGAACTGACTAGAACTCAGAGATTTGCATGTCTCTCTCTTCTGAGTGCTGGGATTAAAAGCATGTACCACCATACCTGGATCATTTGCTCTATATATCAGGCTGGCCTTGAACTAAAAGATCTGCTTGCCTCTGTCTTCAGGGATTAAAGGAGTGTGCATATTCCAGACAGATAACATAGACCTGCAAGGGTCTTTGGATGTGATCTCTTGCCAGAGCAGCCATGTTCTGAATTAAAATTCCTCTACACATCCTATTTCTACTTCCATGTGTTGAAATGTTTCCATTATTTCATTTATTTTTGTGTTTTCACTGTCTTAAGGCATCTATTCATCTTCAAAGTCCTTGAACATATTATATTCATAATTACTATTTTGAGCTTCTTGTCTTGTGCTTCAGCTAAATTGCATTTTTCAGGGCCTATTACAGTAGGGCTTTTGGTTTCTGGAAGAGGCATGTTATCTTGGCTGTTTGTGACTGTGTTTGGGGATAGGATCTCAACATCTGGAGTTCTGGTGTCAATATCCAGTCTGGTCTTTGTTGGGTGACTTTTCCATTCTTTAGCTGTTGTTTCCCACTTTGGATCCTAGGCAAATATAGTGGCTATAGGGTCTCTAGTAGAAAGTGCTTCTACAGGTTGACACAAAGGAATGGAGATGAGATAGGAGGAAAGGCTGATGGGAACAGACAAAAGGGAACCATGGGTCTGTCCAGGTGGTAGAGTCTCTAGGGAATAGTGTTAAGAGGGACTCCTTCAGGTAGGCTGCAAGGACTAAGTTTGGAGAAACAGGAATGAAAGAGCCACAATATATGGAATTTTAAAATATATCCGTACGATCCTCTGAAATTCCTCAATGTCTGTTGTAATTTCTCCATTTTCTTCTAATTTTATTATTTTAGATTCTCTTTCATGGTTAATTTAGGCTTGTCAATCTTGTTAAATATTTTTAAAAGACTAGCTCTATTTCTACTTCATTAAGTTTAGCTCTGAGTTTATCTCTACCTATCTACTTTTTTTCTTTCCTTTTGTGTGTGTGTTGAGAGGGATTCTTGCTTTTCTGAGGCCTCTATGTGCATCATTAAGTTATTAATTTGAGATTTCTCAAAAATTTTTATGTAGGTACTTAGTTCTGTAAACTTCCCCTTTAGGACTGTCTTCATTGTGTCCCATAGTTTTAGGATGTTACCTTTTCATGTTCATTAAAGTCTAGGAATTGCAAATTTTCTTCTAAATTTCTTCTTTGGCCCAGTTATTGTTTACCCATGTGCTATTTAGTTTCTATGTGTTCGCATGCTTCTTGCCATCCCTATTGCAGTTGATACATTTCTTTATTGCATTGTGGTCAGATAAAATGCATAATATTTCGATTTTTCCCATATTTGTTGAGACTTGCTTTGTGTCCTAATATGTAGTTAATTTTGGAAAAAGTTCTTTGGGCTGCTGTGAAGTAAATGTATTCTTAAATGTTTATGTGGTATGTTATGCAGATATGTTAGTTCTATTTGATTTATGATGTCATTCAACTCCAGAGTTTCTCTGTTGCGTTTTTTCCTAGATGGCCTGTCTATTGGTGAGTGGTATTTACATCACCATTATCACTCTGATGCTGTCAATATATTGCTTCAAATCTAATAATGTTTCTTTTATGAAATTAGGTGCTCTTGAATTTGATGCTTATATGTTTAGAGTTGTAATACTCTGTCCTTTAACGAATGTGAAGTGATCTTCCTTATCTCTTCTGACTGGTTTAGATCTGAAGTCTATTTTGTCAAAATTTAGGGTCGCTATGCCTACTTGTTTCTCAGATTTATTTGTTTGGAATACCTTCTTATATCCATTTACCCTAAAGTGGTGTGTATCATTGGTGGTGAGGTGTGTTTCTTAGAGGCAGAAAAAATATGAACCTTATTTTCTGGTCTAATCTATTTGTCTGTATCTCTATTGGGAAATTGAGATCACTAAAATTAAGAGTTATTATTGAACAATGTGTGTTAATCACTGTCATTTTGTTGCTTTTGTGGTGTTTCCTTAGACCTCTTTTGATTAAATGTTCTGGGTTTATTCATTCCCTGTTCCTTCTTGTGCATGTCTTTTTTTTTTCCTTCTCTTCAGAATTACATATTCTTCTAGTAGTCTCTATAGTACTGGCTTAGTGGCAGTTCTTAAGTCTATTTTTAGCTTGGGAAATTTTTCCTTCTTCGGTTACAACTGATATTTTTGCCAGGTATGGTAGTCTGGGCCAACATATGTTGTCTTTCATAACTTTTAGTAGGACATAAGTTCAAGCCCTTCTTAGAAATGAGGGGCAGCAGAAAGAGTGGGCCTCTCTGTGTTTGATTTGGATAGAGACTTGTTTCTAGGTTCATGATACTTAACTTGGGTTGTGTCTGTCCAGTGTGCCAGTAACCCCTGATGTTATAATCACACCATCTGCCTGTCAGTGCAAATGGTGGTCTAAGATCCTCTGCCAGTCCAATGAAAACATTGCCAAGCATTGAAAACAGTTACAGAAATAGAATTTACGTTTTCACATTTTTTAGACAGGGTCTCCCTATGTAGTCCTAGCCTAGAACATATTATGTAGACCTGGCTAGCTTCAAGCTCATAGAGATCTGCCTGCTTCTGCCACCTTAGTGCAAGTAATGGCATTAAAGGTGTGTCACCACACCTGATACTTTGTCACAATTCTGAACATTAACCCAATACAAGGACATTTGCATAAGGAAATGGGAGACTTTCAGTCAGAACAGCAAAGCTTTGGCCATTTTAACTGGCTCTATTCCATCTCTCCTTCTTCAAAGCTCTTTGATAGTCCAAAAACAGCAGTTGACAGGTAGTGTGTCAGCCTCCTGTCAGACACTGTCAGACTATGGAGTTCTTGCCAGTGTTGTTACTGCCTCCTGTCTCTCTGAAAGACCACACTTAAAAGATCTTCATCTGACCTGACTCAGTCTCTATTTACAGACCTCCCCTGCACCCCCAGAGAGTTTGTCTAAAACCAACCACAGATAATTGTTGAAAATAGACATTTTTCAGCAGCCTGGAAAGGTGATTATTTAGGCAACAACCTGGTGCCAAGAAATCTAGAAAGAAAAGCAAAGGCTTTGAAATCCCTGCTCTGTTCCTGGAATATTAGACTGTGTCAATGGAGACTGTGAGATTCCCAGATACAGACCTAGTCCCTTAGTAATCATGTTGGAAGAAGCTAAAGTCAAATTTCAAGGGAAGCAAGGTAGCCACATGTGAGGAGTCCTCAGTAAGATTATCAGCAGCAAATTTGTATTGTTGGAGGCCATTTCCATCATTGTAAAACTCTGTATATTTCATTCACATCTTCCCTTCTCTGCTAGATCCCTCACATGTCAGTATAGTGTATTGATTCTGGTGTCTGAACTGCTGGGGATTTGTTTCTAGTATTTAACCTCTTAGTGGTGGTAGTGTACTGGCTCTCACTCTCTCTCTTACATATTTTAGATTTTTGATATAATACTAGCCCTTTTATGTACAAGGTGGCACACACTACAGTATTTATTTCTTTCCAGTGAAGGGACTGGTGGTGTTCTGTATGACTGTTTGTATGGGTGTCTGGATCTCTTGGAAGTAACATCTACTTGGTGTTTCTTTTATCCAAAGTGATCATCTTTTTTCCTTAAGGATGAGATTAATCACTTTAAGTTTTATAATTATCTATTGTTAAATATCAATTTAAAAAACTAAGAGGCTTTAGTCGGTGGGTGGTGTTTGCACTGTTGAATCTGAGATCTGGCTCAGTGGGTGCTTTTCAGCCTCCCGGCATCTCAGTGCTGCTGGCCAGGTGTTTTCCAGGGCAGCCACTGCAGTCGAACGCCTCCCTGGAGAAGGATCTTTGCATGTTTCCTTCTGGCTGTTGGAAACATGAGGGTCTGTAGGCCTCAGCTTCTCCCTGGCTGCTGGCTGTGCTTCCTTTCTCACATTATCATTATCATGTGAGACTCTCCATGGGGCAGCTCATAACCTGGAAGTTCATGGGCTAAGAGTAAGCAAGAGGGACAGGAAAGCAGCAGAGCCAGAGATCAGAAGTGACATCGCACTATGTTTGACATAGTGATTAGTCATAGTGCTGATTAGCCCTATCTCCAAGTCCAACCCACTCTTAGGGAAGAGAACCATACAAGGCCTGAGTTGGAACTGGAGGAGAGTCTTTGCCTCTCAGAGGGCTTACAACATGTTTCTGTAACAGCTCATTTATTTTTTCTGTGGGCTTTTCAGTGTTTTCTTCTTACTGTTGTCTGCCCACCTTTCTCCAACCCCTGGTCCCTTACTTCTATATCTTGTTCCCTGTCTCCTCTCCCTATCTTTACTCTCAGCGTGTTTGCTGCTGCCTTCTTGACTGCCTAATACTCTCAGGGGCCCCTGCGCTCTGCCTCTGACATTCTTTTGCTATTCTGGTAGCCATTTGCCTGTGCTGGCCAGTTCCAAGCTTCTCCTTCATGTCTATTTGCCTTCCCACCTGCTGTACTCAGTGCCATGGCCACTTCCCTTATTTCCCTTTACTGCCCAATGCTTAGGGCTTATTGTATCACACTACAGTTTTTATTTCGAAGAATTGAGTATTTATGTCCTCTGGGGTTTGTCTATTTCATGCTCATAATTTCTTTTTTATATATTAGAAGTCATTCATTTGTCTTTGGGGCAATGTAAACAGTATATTAAAATATTTTATCAGTGGGAAATCTTAATACCCTGTATATTTGATGAACCTATTTTATTTTTAAGGTGGTACTTTTATTCTTTTTAGTCTTCATCTTTTAGAATAGCACCTTGAAGCCTACACAGATGAAGTGATTTGGGACAGGTGTTTGTGCACATCTGTGTGTTTGAGCATGTGTATGTCTTAGTTCTTTGTTGTTGAAGCTTGGTGATGTCATCTGACTTTTTCTTACATCATTTTGTCCTGTATTTAAAGCTTTCACAGTAAAAAGCTTTTTGTCCTTGTGACATTGTCCCATGACATTAGTTTGATCTGGGTTGAATCTGTGTCTCAGTTACCCCTTTTGCCAGTATATTTCCTCCCTTGAATGAGTATAGATTCACAGTGCGAGTCTTGTATGGCTGCTTTCTTTTCCGCTCACCTCCAACACGGCCTTTGTACCCTGATGGCATTTTTCTAGCTGCCTATCCCTACTAGGTCAGGCCCAGCTCCTCTTTCTGTCTGCACAGCTGTGATAATACACTGCAGAGGCCTCAGAAAGCGGTTGCTAGTCTTGTTCTGCATTGGTTCTGGGGCCTCTCACCTGTCTGGGTTGAAGCAAACAGAAAACCGTGTGCTAGGGAAGGGGGATCTGTGGGCATTTGTAATGCCTTCTTTTTGCTTCGGGGTTCACTCTCAGCTCCAGATGTCCAGATTGGTTCCTGCTCTTCCTCTGAAGGGTAGGGTTTATTTTTATCCTTCAAGATTGTAAGGTTGGTCCTGGCTGCCCAGCCCAGCAGGCCTGTGGCTCCTGCTCTGCCTACTGCTTTGAGTATCCCTTCTGTGTTGGCTCTTTAATCTTGGTTTTGGACCTGACTGTGTCTTTTCAGGCTTGCGTTCTCTACCCCTGCTGTGTGTGGAGCTGCAGTGGTGCATCAAAGTGCATACTCGGTGTTGTCTGATAGAAGGAGGTCTTCTACTTATCCATTGAAGATCCCTTCCACTCCTGCTCAAAGCCTGCCTTCCACTGTGCACATTGTCATCATGGTGATATTTGTCCTGTGTATCAGAGGCAGCATACTTGGTTTGACTTAGTATTTATTTTCCTCAAAGACTTAGTTGGTAATTTCTTTAGACAAAATAGCAGTCTGCTAGCTGCTGTTGGGTCAGTTATTGGGTCATAGTGTCTCCAGCACATCAGACTCCAAAACTATCAGTGCACCTATTTGATTCCCTTTCAAGACTGAGTTCCATGAGCACATCTGATACAGCTGAGGCCCCTTTTCAGGAATGTCTCATTCATAATAGACACTTGGGAACAGGCAATGAGTTGCTGAGCAGTTACTGGGACCATGATGGCCACTTCAATATCACCTGGAGAAATGCCTGTTTCTAGGAAGCCTTCTGACTGTAAGCTTTGTCTGTGTTACCTCCTGTCTATTATTGCTCATGGAGATTTCATTACCAGCCTCACAGGTGACTAGAGTAGGCAAGGACATAAAAGTGCCTTACCTGACCTTACCTTGGTCTTTTACATGCAGACATTGGTAAGTTTCAGGCTCTAGCCTGGGCAATAAATCTATGATAAGGCATCTCTGCCCAGAGCTTTACTTCTGCAGGTGTTTGCTGTGGCTGCTGTCTGAGTGTTCAGTATGAACAGAATCACAGTGTGGCATTTGGAGGCTGGGTACATGCCTGAATGAGCCTCCTTATCCTTCCTGCCTCAGTATCCCCTAGGGAACAGCAAATGAAGAGTCTCATGATAGTTTTGCCTTCAGATGTCATATTTCTGCTTGGCTGGAGCTACAGGTCAGAAAATGGCAGGTCCATGCCCTACAAGATATTCCAATACTGGCGCTAATTGTATCAGATGGCGGCTTCTCTGATTGCACCAGAGATCATTCACAGTTGGTGCTGGGCTGCTGAGAGGCCTTGCACATATTAGCCATGCCTGTGTGCCTAGGACACAGCCTCATCAGCTCATCATCGTGCTTTGAAAGATCCTGCGAGAAATCCCTGGCATTCAGTCCACTGCCTATGTTTAGCTTTGCTGGAGTATTGGCATTCCAGAGGCATTCCAGGAGCCTTCTTGAAAGATCTTATCCCGGCATGTAGTCCCTTGTCTGTGTTTAGCTTTGCTGTAGCATGGGCATTCTGGGACCTTCTTGGGATTTTTAGATTCTTCAGCCTCTGGGGAGCCAAGTTTCTTTGCTCCACTTGACAGGTAAGGGGAAATACATAAGAGGAAGGCACTTACCTAGGACTAGGGAGGCCACTGCCTAGCTGTCTGCCCAGCCCCTGGCCTGGCATTGTCTGAACCTTGGCCCTTTCCTCCAGCTCTTTTAGCATGTGCATGCTCACACTAGTATGCAGGCAGCTCTTATTGCACCGTTCTGGAAGGTTCTAAGCCAACAGGTACATCACTGCCAAGGAGAGGGGCTTTTAGAATCTTTACCCCTTTGCTTCTCTTGTATTTTTGAGGGATCAAGACCCCTCTGTAGATACTATAGTGTAGCTTAAAATAAAAAGCTCGGGTTTTAGAAATTGTGTGGACTCGTGTTCACAGTAAGCCTCAGTCGTTGATTGATAAGCTTTTGCCCTTGGGGATGATAAGGGTAAGTGCTACCAGGAGCCTAGTGCAGTGCTTGCTCAGAGACCTCATATGGGTAGATGACAATTAGGAGTAATGTTCCTCTTCTATGTACCCCAGACTGTCCCAACTTCTTGGGCCCATGATGGCTGCATCTGTGTACTGAAGACAGAGGCAATAGAACTTGATACATATTACTGGAAAGGCCAGTGAAGATGTGGGTATTCCAGTTCATACTCCCAGCTACCCTAAGCTCCCAGCTGTCCCAATGCTGTGGACCTGTGCAGAGGCCTTGTTCTAACTCTGCTCATTTCTAAGGGGTACCCTCAGTCTTCAGACAGTCTTGTAGGTGTGGGAAGCGAGAACACATCTGTTCTAGTTTTAGCCATTGCACCAGAGAGATGGACTGTGCAAGCAAGGAAGTAGTTCAGAGTCATCTAGCTGCTTAAGGGGAGGACTGGGCTGCACCCCAGGCTGCTGACTCTAAGCTGTTTACCCTGACTCTCTCAAGGTCATGACTGAAGGAGGGAGGCTCTGTTAAGCTGGTTTCAAAGGACTCATTCAAATACATCCCTTAGGTAGGTAGAAATATATACCCTCCTCTTTAAGACTCTACCTCTCTTGCTGTACATGGGGACTCCTGCCATATAGGACAGTGGTTTGGTGTACCACCAAATATCAGGATTCCAAAAACAGTGCCAAACTCTGCTCTTTCCCTTATTCAACTGTGAGGTTGGAGGCAGCTTTAGCCAGGTCCAAGTTCACTTCTGCTCTGTGAGTTTTGTGTCCCATACGCTGAGCTATTGTGGCAGGAGTCCCCATATACAGCAAGAGAGGTAGAGTCTTAAAGAGGAGTATATATATTTCTACCCACCTAAGGGATGTGTTTGAATGAGTTCTTTGAAGTTCATGCTCTGGCTGTGAGCTGTTGGATAGTTACTTGCCCCCTCTGCTGTATCTCCTGTCATGGGGATCCATTGTGACTCTTGACACTGATTAGCTTAATACACCCTACTTTCCTCTTAGGCTTTGGAAGGAACCTAGAAATGTCCAAGAAGCATGTAGAACAGTACTTGGCAGACAATAAGATTTCCATAAACGTTAGTGATTATCATCTGCAAAATGGTTGTGCTAATTATCCTCTTTGAAGGGCTGTTGTGAAAATTGAGGATAACACATATGCCTGACTGGCCACAGCACAGGCTCTCTGCATTACCACCGTCCTTCTCATTGAGCGTGACTGTGAGCAGAAATGTCAGCTGCCTTCTCCCTGTGCCGTGCACTTGTTCAGCACTGCTCCTGCCAGCTAACTCAGGTTTTGTTCTTCTCCTACTAGGCCAGGGAACTGGAGAACAGAGAGGCCGAGCTCAGCCGCCGTGAAACCTTTTACAAGGAGCAGCAGGGGCGCATCCAGGAGAAGGTAAGGCTCAGGTCTGGTTCCTTCTAGGTAGGTCCCAAAGGTACCTGACCAGAGCATACCACCATGATGGGAGAACAGCAGACCTCATGCTGGCTTACTCCAGCACCAGTAACCCTGTGGATGTGCCCATCCTCTTGCCTTCACAGGAGCATCACGATCCCAGCCTTTCAACAAGTTGCAATCACAGAGATAATTGCTTTTTAATTGGCCGTTTTCTGTGAATGTGGCTGGCTCTACTACAATCCAGTTTTAGAAATATAATTCACTTTCACCACAGGGCGGTGCTGAGACCCAGTATACCTTTTTTACTTGAGTTAGGCTACACTGTGTAAAAATAATAATAACATGAAGCTTTGCTGTACAAATGCATTAAAGTTGTATCATCAGTTTTCTCCTGGGCTTGGGAAGATCAAAGTGCTCCGCTGCTGCGTGCTTGCTGCTGTTCTAAGGATGAGCCCGGGAATGGCAGAGAGTCACAGGCATTTTTACCTGGCTAAATACTAGCAATTTATGATTGAAATTTTATTTGGTAACTTGCTTACTTTGGGAGGTTTAATTTGTTGATTATGACAGATTTTCCAAAGAAATGGCTTATAACATGGGAAAAGATGATTGGGAAATTTTAAAAAAAGTATTCTCCCTCATGCCTAAGAAAAGTATTCTTTCTCATGCCAAGCAATCTGAGCCACCAGCTATTGCAGGCAAGTCTTCTCCTGTCATTTGTCATGGTTTGGAGCTTTGAAAGTGACAGTTTGCTTGAGGGGCCTGCTTTCCACGGGGGTTTTCTTCTGCAGCATGCCACAGCAGAGTCTGGCAGAATTGTGGGTTCTGGATTTCCAGGTAATGAGGACAAGAGGGCGGGGGCTCCCTGCTTCACAGCCACCTGCTTGCCCACTTCTGCCAGGCATGTAGAGGAAAGCCAGCATTGAGGATAGAGCCCTGACAGTGATACCCTGCAGTCCTAAGCACGTGCCTGAGCAGTGCCAAGCGGCCTTTAAGGAGCCAGCTTTCACAAAGCAGTGCGTGCACAGGTTTGACTGTAGCCTGCCATGTTAAGAATTGTGATTCGGGATTACAAAAAGGAGTTTAAAAAAATGCACCAGCTATGGCTCTAATTATCACAGTCACCCATATGTTCTCGGGCATGGAGATAGTCTTTCTGTTGTATGTGCAGCACTGTTTCCTGCTGTGCTCTGCGCATCTCTGATTTGGACTTGGCTACTTGGAGCTTGTGCACATGCTTCTGCAGGGTGGGAGGAAATGGCCTGGTAACAGCTTTCCTCTCTAAATCTACTTTCCTTTCATCGCACTCCTCTTCCTCCTCGGTTTCTCTGTAAGGCCAGTCCTGGGAGAGGCAATCCTCCCACCAGGCTCTTCCCCCTCCACTCTTCCTCCCTACTACTGGGAAAGGGGCGCCCCACTCCTTACACACAGAGAATTTTACATGCTTGTGAATAGTTCTGCGCTTTGACAGGAGCTGTCAAAGTATGCTCTCCTTTCTGGTAGCGCTTTGCTGGCAATAACAGGGAGGAAAACAACCCACATCCCAGCAGATGGAGATCAGGCTAGAGGTAGTGGGGTTGCTGGGAGGCTGAAGAGTGAGACTTACCTGTAGTAGTTCTGAAAATGGCGTTTGATCTTTTCCATGAATAAGCTTATTCTGGTAATGATTGAGAAGAGGAAAATACAGCCTCTGACAATTTCTCTATGGCTGCTGCTTTTCTTCAGTTTGGCTTCTGTTTGCTGAACACTCCTAGACTTGCCATTTGCCTTCTAGCCATCGTGCTCCTCCCCTCCCCATCCTTCCTCATTCCCTCCCTCAACATCCCCTTCCTGTTTCTTCCTCTCTTGCCTTTCTTTTCCTTTTCTGTTTCTTTAAGTATAGACACTGACAGCAGAACCTGATGGAAGTGGGCAAGATGTGGACAGTGGAACCCTGTTTGGTTCCATGACATGGAGAGTTGAATCTTGCCCAAGAGGAGAAGGGCTCATTCTGGAGCTCTGAGCAAGTCATGGGAGTAAGGTGGAATGGTGGAGTCCTCAGGTTGGAATTCTGCCACCTGCCATTCTTGGGGCCAGTCCTGGGCTTCCATGTGGGCCTTCCCTGGCCACTGTGACAGGCAGGGAAGGAAAGTATGCACTATCCAAGCTCATGGTCCAGGAGAAGGAGACTTTGTGGTGCTTTTATACTGCTGTGTTTATTCTGCCATGATGGACTTTAAGTATGAAAGGAGAGGCTGTTGTACTTTGCAAACTTTCTGAATAACTATACACTGTATCACATTGAAAGGTGTAAGTGTAGAGTGTTGAATTTTGGCAAGGATAACAGTGAACTGCAGAGGACATGGGCCAATGGAAGGTTCTCATGCACCTGAGGGAGAACTGTAGACATACTAGTCACAGGGGACAGTCATCTACCCAGCTGAGCTGACAGAGCCTGGGTGTCAGCATCTGAAAGGCTAGGTTGTCTCTGTTGCTCTGCAGTTCTCATTTCTATGTGTCCACTTCCTCATCTTTAAGATGGAGTTAACTGTGCTGCCTGTGAAGAGGGAATGGAGACTAATGTAGGCAGTACCTATGGAATATAGAAGTGTTGCCCTAGACAAGATGCTGGTTTTGTCCTGTAGCCACTTGGGATCCTGTATGGTGTCATAGTGAGTTCTTTGGTTTGGGATTAGTGCATGGACACGGGTCTGTACATGTATGCTGTGAGTTTGAACCTAGGTATGCTGAAGATGATCTGTCCTCATCTCCTACTCTCTGGGATGGAGAAGCTTCCTCTCTGGGCTTTATATGAATGCCTACCAGGAGTCTCACAAGCAATGCCTTGTGCGGGGGGCCGGAGCTAGTTCACACTGGCATTTCTCACACACCAAGAGAATTTTTATTGTGTGTTAGATACATGCACCAGGAAGGTAAAACTCTCACCGTCCTCAAAGTCGTGCTCAGAGGACCTCTTACCATCTTGCTTGCACTCCAGCTGAATATGCACTCAGCTTTCATTTTTGTGAATTCTTCTAGGAGATGAAAGAACTGGGGCAGGATCCACACATTGTGCCTGGAATCAGCAGAGGTGACTTGTGTCTCTTAAACCAGTGCATTTGCTTCTAGCAGAGACTCCTGTGAAATGCCTGAAAAGCCCACAGAGCTGACCGCTTTTGCTGGCAAAAGTTCAATTGGCTGTGACTAACCATGGCCACGCATTGAACTGAGTAAGAGAAGGGACAAGTATGCTTTAAGGTCCTGTACATATCCTCTAGTTCAGCCTTGGAAATGGAACAACAACCTTGTGCTGAGTATGGTGTTTATATCCTCTGATCTCAGTTTTCTTATCCCCGAGGTGGGGTGATAATCTGCCCATTATTTTATCATGAGTGATTATTTGTGTCAAGCAAACATCAGGATGTATACTGACAAAAGTAGTAAGTTCTCTTTAATGTTATTTTCACCCTTTCCCTCTTTTTTAATTTTAAGTACATAGCCATTCCACATCGATTCAAGTTTGTTGTTTTATGGAAGCCTCAGGTGTGGAGGGGCAGTAGTGAGGCATAAGGAAGGTGTGGCTCCACCTTGCAGAGTCCTCTGGAATAGAGAGAAGTGATGCCCATGCTTTAGATTCTGGGCCACGAAGACACACACACACACACACACACACACCCCTACACCCCTCAGTAAGACTCAGTAAGTACTTTCCCAAATTTGTCAGCTGCATGGAGGAGAAAGCTTGTAAACTAGCTTCTAAGACTGAATTTGAAGAAAGCACAAAGCTCAGAAATGTTTGTATTCTTCCTGGACTTTGGCTCTTTCCCAGCCCAAACGTCTGTACACATCCTGCTTGCCTGTTCCTGAATAATCAACCCTTTCTTCCTCCTTTTCCTCTGATAAAGAAGGGCTGTAAACAGATCCAAACAGTCCTGATCAGCCTTCTTACTAACACATTCACAAAGCCTGCCTGACTAGGCACAGGTATCCTTGTCTCTTGGGGTGTCGATCAGTATATTCACAATGTTTTCACTTGCTCATGAGCATGTACACACCAGGGAGGCATAACCTTCGCCCACGGGGTAAGACTATTGTACACTCAGCAGAAGGGCCAACATGGAAGAGGTGAGAGCAGGTGCAAGTCTCATACAAGGCCATGGGAATACATTGACAAAGCCACGTAAGAAAAACTGAGGTCCAGGTCTATTATGACCAGGTGTGAACAGACCTAGTGACATAGCAGATTCTTCAAAAGAAGCCATGGTGCAGTGCTCAGGAAAACCTCAGACCAGAATCAAGGAATCCATTCATCTATCCAGTAAAGAGCAAGAGTGAGCAGCCTGCCACTGTAGACAGCAAAGATGAAGATTGAAAACCCTGTGAAGGAAGTCAAAGAGGCCAGGTGTGAAAGAGATGTGTGTGATCTATCTGCATAAAAGCAGCAAAGCAGATCTGAGGGTTACAAGGTTGAACAGTGGAGGTGGTCTGACTGGAATAAGATGCGTGGGCTGGGCAAGATCCACTCTCTGACCTATGAAGGATTCACCTCTCAGTATGTTAGACTTTGAGGAAAGGACTCCCATTGAGGAGGGAAGGCCACCAGAGAATGCCTGATACCTTCTGCTGCTTTGTCCCTTCTCCCACAGATCTGAGCACACACAGCACATACCATGTTGACTAGTCCATGCTAGTATCTATGGCTTCCCCCCCCCCACTTCCTGTAAAAGCTGTTGAGCACAGTCCTGATCAGTGTCATTCAGAAAGGGTGATTCATTAGTGGGGGCCAGGAATGCAGTGTTGGGCATATAATAGGGGCTTAGTAAATATTTTCCAGAGGAAAGTATGCGCACATAAACAGGAAACAAATGTATTTGGGTTTCTGGAAGGGAAAAGGGGAGCTTTGTGAAGAAGGCCGCTTAGTGGAAGCAGCGTTTGGAGAATGACCAAGATGCCCATGACAGCCTAAAAGGTAGAGGGAGGCCCAGCCTCAGTAGAGGTGCCCCACATGGGCCATGGGAGGTGGGGCTGAATAGAAATTGGCATGTGAGTTTGAGGGACCTAGATGAAACGTGTGGCCTTAATTTTAAAAGTCTGTAAGGCCTGAAAGCTAGAGAGAGATTTGAGCTTGAAAGCCCAGGAGAATAATGGTACCATTTAAGGAAAGAAAGTCATGTGAGCTACTGCTTTTGGGGATAGTGATGAACTTAATTCTAGACATGTGCTTATGAGGCAGAATGTCCAGCACATGATTGAGAAGTGTTAAGCAAGAGGAATGGATCCTGCAAGACAATAGTCACTCTGATTTTTGAGCCTGTACCATGTGCCAGGCCCCTTTTATAAGTTATCGCTGATCCTGGCTTCAACCCTGCAAGCTAGATTATATTACATGTGTTCTACAAATGAAAGAACTCTGAAACAGGCTGAGCAGGCTGCCAGAAGCCGTGCAGCTGATAGATGGAGTCTGCTCCTTTCACCACACCATGCTGCCTCTCTACATCCGCTTGGAAGAGAATGTGGGAAGCAGGCCGGATTCTGTGGGGGCAGAGAGCATAGACCCAAGAACACCTGTGTAGCAGGACTTGTGAGCCACACCCAGGGAGCCTTGTCAGTTCTCCTCTCAAGAGAACCTAACACTGGGGTTTATAGGGGTGAGGTAGGCATGTAAGGAGGAAAGGGCTGGCTGTGTTTTCAAGAAGTTTCATCAAGAGTATATTAGTAGTTGAGAAAGGAGTAGAAAACCTGTATATCTGGAAGGAACACTCCCATCATCTTTTGGAAAGGAACCAGCAGAAGCTAATCCAGAGTCAGAGGTGGGCATGCCAATAAATGGCCACAGGTTCTTTAGGAGTGAAGATTTCAGGCCACATCATGAGTAAGCTAGTTGTTGCTGCAACAACAGCTGCACAGGCATGTCCATTAGATACCTCTGCTGAGTACCAGACTGGGAGAAAGAGCATTTGTCTGCCTGCTGCTCCACTGGTGTGTTGTTTTGATCACAGCACCTCACATTTGTATGTCATGAGCTGTGAGTGGGAATGGATTAGCACATTGTTTATAAATGCCTGAACACCAGAGAGACAGAAGATGCAGTGGAGCTGGGAACCTGTGCCCTGTGTCCTTTCTCCAGTATGTGAGAAAATAGCCCTGCACTTGAATGGCTTAAGAACCACATAGTACAGTATCAAGTGCTGGGTTTTCAACACCACTTGCAGCTTTGTGGCGTTTACTATGGCTCATAAGACTGTTACATTTTTACAAGGACAGCATTATTAGCTTTGATTATAGGTTACATAATGAAGACATGGCATAAAGCCCTTTGCCTTGTATCCTTGCGTCAACTGAAGCCACCATCAGTGATCCTAACTAGGGATAACAACAGAACAGTGTAACTGCTGTTATCTTCACATAGCAGGGACTCTTGTTTCCATGTCTGTCTACTAGTCCTCTAACCCTCTAGTTTTTCCATTGTAGTAAAGGGAGTGTTAAGCTCCCATTCTGTGGAGTTAGATGCTGTCTTACACTAGTCATGTTAAATATGTTTCTCCTTGCTGTGAGCAAATGCCTTTCATAAGCAACTTAAGGGAGGATTAATAATAGCTCCTGGCTCATAGAGTACAACCCATTTATTGTGGGGAAGGAAGACACAGTGGTAGGTTGTGGCACAAGTTGCTGACATCTTGGCAAGCCACAAAGCAGAGATGAAGTGGAAGCAGGGCTGGGCTATAACCCTTACAGTCCATTCTTATTGCCTATGTCTGTCAGTAAGACCTTTGTGTCAAAGGTTTCACCACTTTCCAAAGTGGTGCTACCATGTGGGGACCAAATATTCAAGCAAGTAAGTCTGTGGAGGACAGTTCATATTCAGACTATAACCTGTCTCAGTAGGCATTCAAGATTGGCATCCCACCTCTCCCTCCATCATCTTTATCATCTCCACCATGACCTCTACCTCCACTGCCTCCATCCTCTTCATCATCTCTACCATTTCCACCTCCACTACCACCATCTCCATCATCTCCAATGACTCTACCACCTCCACCCTTTGTCTCTACCACCTTGGCTACCTCCACCTCCATCTCCTCCACCATCTCCTTCATCATCTTTACTACCTACCTCTACCCTATCACCCATATCACTTCTACCACTTCCTGCACCATCTCACCATCTCTCTTACTTCTACCATCTCTATTACCACCTCCATGATTTCTACCACCTAATCCATCTTCATCACCACTATCTCTACCTCTATGAACATCACCTCCATCTTCACTATCTCCACTACTCTATCTCCTCCATCTCCTCTTCAAGTCTACCTCTATCATCTCCATCCTCACTATCTCCACCCTCCATTCATTCCACCTTACCTCCACACCATCCACCACCTATGTCTCCTTCACTTCCACCACCACCACCACCACTACCATCTCCCCCTCCTCTATCACCTCCATATTCATCATGCATACTCCTCTACCTCCTCAATCTTCAACCTCATCTGTGTTCATGCACCATGTCTATATCTTTGCTTCTACCATCGGGTCCTATACCAGCTCAGCACCAGCACATAGACCTCCTCTACCTCTATCTCTGTGCTTCTACCTCTGCTCCACATTTACTTCCACCACTTCACATCCTTACCACCCACTCTGTTGTGGGAAATATTAAAAAATTGTACCATCCCACGCTATACCCAGCTACTCAGTTGGGTGACAACAGTGACTGCTGACCTGGCTGCAGTGCCTGCTGGGAAAGCCCCAGGTAAATTGTGAGTGACTCATTCTCATTTCTTTTGTTCCATCCTCAAACAAGTCCAGGAAGTGGAAACTCTCACCAGCCTACTGGGCAGAGAACTGGCACGGCCATTCACCGCAGTGGCGCCACAAGTTGGGTAGAGTCACAGATAGCAGAGTTTGTTGCCCTGAGGCTCTGGCCATCTGAATTCAGGGAATCAATACTTAGCGTCTTCAGGGCTCAAGTCAACACTGTTTCTAGGGAAGGTCCCTGAGTGAAGCACACAGGAACACTGCAAGCACCCCTCCCTATGGAATGGTTGCTTCTGCCTTAACGTATTGTTCTTTGCTTAAGCACCTTAAAGACAATTTCCAACAGCCATTGCCTTTCTCCCCCGGTACTTCACTTAAGTGTCAAAAATGTAAATCTTATGCAACTAAAATGTCCTCATCTTTCCTCAGGGGACAGACATTAATTCCTTTTTTTTTTCCCCAAAAATGCCTTCTTCCAAGATATTTGGATTTCTACTTGTTTGAGGTATAAGTCTTTATCCAACAGTCACATTACAGTTGATTCTTAGTTCTGAAGCCCATGGTCATGGTCATATAATTTAGGCTTTTTCATGACAATGGTTTGTTCCTTTTTTTCTCCTTCAGAGCATGGAACCTGAACCAGGGAAGTTAAATTAAATGCTGGGAGAGCCTGTTAGGAAAGGGAGCTGCCGCCCAGGTCAAAGGCTAGCCCTGTGGTTAAACTGCTGCTTTCTACTACTGATTTGTGTTGTTTGCTCTTTAGCGTTGCTAGGGTCATTTCGGCCCAGCCAGACTCAATCAGTAACTTGGAGTGGTTTCTGTGCATTCCTGCAATAGCCATAAAATGCAGTGCTTCCTGCTCATATGCATTGTATGTTGGTCCCCGCAGCACATTAAGTCTCCTAAATTGACACTTAGAGGTTGGAGAACCAGGAGTGGCTTTTCATCACATGTGCAAGTTGTCACTCATTCCAGTTGGAGAGGATTTCATTAAATAGTTTTCGATAGGTAGCTGCTCCAGGACCGTTCCCACTTACTCCTTTTTAGCGCTCCTCTCACAGGCCAAGATCAGCTGGATTTGACCATATGGACTCCTTAGTATTTCCTGCCGGTGTGATAGTGGGAGGCCAAAAAGGGGCCCCCTAACACTGGGATTCAGTATATAGTGACCTAGTGCTGGGAACTGTGTCCTACTCCTATCACTGAGATAGTGCTTCCTGCCCCACCTTGATCCTCCCTCCGTCATGGCAGCCTGGTAGGGTCTCTTACATGAACTGAAGCCATGTCTTTCCCTCCCACTATTGTACTTTTTTTTTCTAGACTCCACCCATGATACAACATCCAGTTGTGCAGCAAGATTTTCTGGTGTTTTTCATTGTCTTTCCACTGCAAATTAGGACAAGGCCAAGATTCCTCAGCCTAGGCTGCAAGACTCTAGTTTGGGTTGGGCTTGTGTCTTTGGGTCCTTCCCAGCCTGACAAGTATTGTCTGTTCTGGAAGCCCCTTCCTGCCTCTCCCTGTGCAGTTTTACATGTGCCTGCTATCCCAACAGAGCTGTTCCCTGTCATGGGCTCACCTAATTCACTTTTCGCCCCCTCCCCTTTTTTGTTCCCAGAGTTCAGAGCTCAGTTCCTGAAAGACCCAGAGGTCAGCACACAGCAGTATACACAGCCAGGCCTGTGTGGACCTGAGATAGAGAGTATTCTCTGAATGGCACTGGGTGCTCTTTGCTGCCTTCTCAGTCCCCAAACTCTGCTTGAGTCCTTGTTTCATAGGAATCACTGGGCCATCTGCTTGGAGCCATGGAATAACATTACCTTTTCCTTAAATTGCCTAATGTTTATTTCTTAAATAATATATGTTCATAGTTAAAAGAAAAACAGAAAATATAGATAAGCATAAAGACTAAAAGGAAATTCACTAACGCCGCCTGCCCTTAAAAGAAGTGACAGTTGCTCACCTCAGTGCTCACTCACCCAGCCAGACCAGGGTAATGTTTCAGTAACTGCAAAAATGGGACCATAAGCACACATGCTTCCCAGTGTCCTTCAGTTCTTGGTTCTGCTATCAGCCTTTCACATCCAGTTTATCTCAGTCTAACTAGCAACTTCCTGCCGCTTGTCCATGCATTACTTACCAGTTATCTGTCAGTACACTGTGTTGTTGTAGGTCTTTCCAGCATTAGAGCCATCTGGACTGGTTTTCTAGAAAAATGCATATTTAGACTTAAAATTTCTGAGTCATGAGTTCTGTACATCTCCAGGGGCAGAGGTGATACATGCATGACAGACTGATGCAGCTTACCCTCCACTGTGGGTGTGTGACAATGCTGGTCTCCCCTGACTTTATGTGTGCAGTATTTTCCTTGTCATCTTTTAAATGAATTATAGATATAATGTTTGTTTGCAGAAAGCATGGAAAACATGGCTGGCTGCAGATTCAACCTTGGGGGTGGGGTAGCTTCCTGCGAATACTTTCTCTGCTGGGTGCCTTTACTACAACAGTACAGACATAGATTGTCACCAATAGCGTTGCAATTTATTTTGCAACTTATTTTGAAGCTTGAACATAACAGTATGTCTTGGAAAACTTTACATACAGCTTTCTCTGCGCATCAGTCTCACTTGTTCCTTTTGACAAGTGCATGATGGGAATCTCTTATGTTTACTTGGTGGTTTCCTGTTAATGACATGGAAGGTTATCATCTCTGTCGCAGTTGCTTTTAATGGTTACCCCCAGATTCTCTTCAGGAATATATTCCAGTGAAAAGACTTTTTAGGTTGCTCCCCAATGTTTGTGCCATTGCAGCATCTTATCCCTTGTAAGAATGACTACACCTTACAATTATCAACATAAATATCTTTTTGGAAACACTGTTTTGATCCCATATTTTTTCTTTTGGGAATAGCCTATTTATATCAGCCAGCCATTTTCTTTTAGGTCATTTGTGTTTTTAATTGATTTATAGGTCTTTTAAAAAAGGATGTTTATAAGCCGGGCAGTGGTGGCGCACGCCTTTAATCCCAGCACTTGGGAGGCAGAGGCAGGAGGATTTCTGAGTTTGAGGCCAGCCTGGTCTACAAAGTGAGTTCCAGGACAGCCAGGGCTACACAGAAAAACCCTGTCTCGAAAAACCAAAAAAAAAAAAAAGGATGTTTATTAATGAGTGATCTATTTATTCATAGATACTCTTTGTGGGATTTATTTATTTATGATTTACAGAGTCACTATTGCCCAGGCTTGGCTCAAAATGATCCTTCTACCTCAGCGTCCTGTGTAGCTGGGATGATAGACTGTTTGGGCAGCTAGATATTGGTGATCGATCTGTTTGTGATTAAATTTAAATGCTCTTCCTTCTCCATTTTTACTCTTTTTGTCATTTATGATTATTTTGAAATCATATTTATTAGCAGTTACACAGTTCCATTTCTTGATTTGAAACTCTGGTCCTGGCTTAAACGCTCTTGTGTATAAGAGCTCTTACTGATGCTGCAGGCCCTCCTGTTATCTCCCCTTAGGTGATTATCACTGATGGAATCCATAGCCTCACCCAGATCTGAGTTCTTCCCTGGCTCTGGCTAACTGACCTTATGTGAGTGAATCACCTCTCCTGAGCTTAGAGTCCTTGTTTTTAGGGAATTGAGGACATGAGGTGGCCAGGCCTGCCAGGATGTAGCTAGGTAACCAACAGTCTCCTCTCCTCTCCTCTCCTCTCCTCTCCTCTCCTCTCCTCTCCTCTCCTCTCCTCTCCCCTCCTCTCCTCTCCCCTCCCCTCCCCTCCTCTCCTCTCCTCTCCTCTCCTCTCCTCTCCCCTCCCCTCCCCTCCCCTCCCCTCCCCTCCCCCCTCCCCCCCCCTCTCTGCTCATGGGTTCAGTTCATCTTATTGATAGACAATTGCTGTTGTTTACATGAAACTAAATTGCTTTCCAGGGCACAATGGTGGCCTGAAGAGTGACAAAGTTGTTACAAAGTCACTGGGTCCCCACTACCATCTGGCCATGTATGTTGTGTCAAGAATTGGGAAGAACTGCTCTTCACCCTCATTTTTGTCTGGAACTCATGACCCTCCTGTCTCTCATTAGAATAAAAAAAAAAGAATATGTGAAAACAAAAGGCGGGGAAATGGCTCTGGGCTAGGCAGGATCTGACACCCTACATTTACTCTCCTATCTGTCATTTGTGATGCTCTGTCCTTTTCCCCTTCCATAAATTGGACATTGCTTGTCTTGGGCATCTTCCCATTTACTCCGAATCCTCAGAAGTGCTGCAGCCCCAAAGTCTCTCCTGTGAGTGAATCCAGGCTGAGGCTGGATGCATCTGGATAGGGAGATTTGAATTCATTTAGTGTGACTGAATGTTCTCTTGCAATCTCTCCTGCCTTGAGTTTCAATTCCCTCATATCAGTGCTTGATTCAGTCTCAGTCAGGAGATTGTTCTCTTTGATAGCAGAGGGAGTTTAGGAGTTCTTTCTTTCCATCTTGCTAACTGGTCACCTTTCACCCCAATATGAGTCCAACTCTTCCTGCTCTTATCACTCCTAATCCAATTTTAAAAGCTCCCCCCTCCCCTTTCCTTTTTTTAAAGGCTCAACTTTCCAGTGCTCAGCTCTCCTGACCCTTTCCTTACATGCCTGAACCATTCCTTAATGTCAGTTCTTTGCTTTCCATTGGAAGCAGGTATTTCTAGGAAAGTAACTACTAGGTCAGATCTGGGAGAGGCCTTAAGGTCCTCTCCTAGAAGCATATAGAACTCATGAACTCCCTTCCTACAAACCAGTCTGTTCCTCTGGGCCCTGTTCCTATCTTACCCTGTGAGCTACAATCAGTAGGTGTCATGATCTTTGGGGGTGGGAACAGTTCACAAGCTCCTCCTTCCTTTTAAAAACATTCATTTTATTTCTCAAGAGTGTTTGCATGTTTGAACTCTTGCCCTCACAGAGTGTGGTCTTCCCTCAGGGATGTTTGTGACTCCAGGAGATGCTTGGTAACATCTGGAGACAATTAAGGAGATGATGCTGTGTTCAGCTAGTGAGGGACAAAGGTGTTGCTTTCTACCAGGAAGAGCCCATGGTGAGGAGCCATTCAGCAGGAGACCAGCAATGGTGCCAGAATGGCCCAGTAACCCCAGTGCAGAGCAGCTTCTAGCACCTCATCAGCCTGAGGTGTTTGGTAAAGGCTGTAGGCTTTACCAGGCATAATGACACATGCCCATAACTAGAAACACTGAGGCAGGAGAATCGCTCAGTCATAAGCTTTCTGAAGAACCATCTCTGGGTGAGAGAGAATGCAGGAGCCAAGAGCAAATGACCACAGGACAATTTACTGGAATGTACTGTGGTGATGGTCCCATGCCTGACTTTCCTGTTAGTTCTTTGCTGTCCCCTGAAACCTCTGTGCCTTGCTTTGTTTGCTGCCTCATTGTAGCTCATTATTCAGGACATGTTTCAGAGATATCAGCAGGGTATGCTCAGGAAGAGTGGAGGAAGGGAGACTTCAGTCTCTGATGTCAGAAAGGCTCCAGGTGTGTTTAGTGTCTTCCCCTGGCCTATGGGTGTCCCTTGCACAAGACACCATGAGGTGCCAATTCTGCCAGGACTTGGTTTGGGTTGGCTAGCCAGGGGAACCTAATCCAGAGTCAGGGCTGCTGCAGTGCAGTGATAAGACCTGCTGGTTCATGCTGTTTCTGGGGCCTCTGCAGGCCTGCCTAAGCATCTCCTCGAGTGAGCAGGGAGGAAGGTTTCTCTCCTGTGGCCTCCTTTTAGGCCAGCATGTAAGGAAGCTTCTCTAGCTTCCATTTGTGGCATGTCTCAGTAGTTGGCATTTTGCCAGGGGCTTTAGCTCTAGTTGCCATGGGTCTTTTGAGTGTATACAGCTATTCCCATTGTATGGTGGAACTTGGGGCTGTGGTGAACAGCATTGCTCAGTAGATGGTGAAAATAGAGTTTAAACATAGCACTGGCTGATCTGAAGTCTGTGTTTTTGCCTCCAGTGTTGAACTATGATTTCTGTATTGCAGTGGCAGGAATTTGAGCCATCAAAAATGGGAAGGGACCTTATTCTGCATCCCTGGCCCAATCATGCCCCCTTTAGACTGCTCTCATGTCACCTTGGAAAAGTTAGAGGTACATCTGGCTCATCCTTGGGATGACCCTCTTGAGATGCCTGTGGGATTCATTCCATTTGCACTACCATTTATCATAAAAATTTATTTGCAAAATAAATTTCCTACAATTTTATCACACTCTCAAATTGGTTCAAGTGTTCACAGTGAAACAACCTTAAATAAGCTTTAAGACCCTAGATGGAACCAAGCAATGGTGGCACACACCCTTTTTTTATAAAAAAGAATTTTTTATTTTTTTTAAGTATATGAGTACACTGTTGCTGTCTTCAGACACACCAGACGAGGGCTTCAGATCCCATTACAGATGGTTATGAACCACCATGTGGTTGCTAGGATTTGAACTCAGGATCTCTGGAAGAACAGTCAGTGCTCTTAACCACTGATCCATCTCTCCTGACCCCCAGTGGTACACACCTTTGATCCTGGCACTCAAGAGGCAAAGGCAGGCAGATTTCTATGAGTTTGAGGCCATATGGTCCACAGAGTGAGTTCCAGGACAACAGCCAGGGCTGTTACATAGAGAAACCCTGTTTCAAAGAGAAAAACAAAACAAACAAACAAACAGAACAGAACCTGGATGGAATTCATTAATTGAGAAGAAAAATGTCATGAAACCAAGTATCAGAAGCTTGTGCCATAGACTGGGCTATAAGGAACTAATGTCATCAGAGGTACACGGTGACCTCTATGCTCATGGTTGAAGATTCATGCAGTGTTACTGTGTGAGGGCTCTCTGTCTTGCAGGTGCATGTGCTCCAGTCACACTGTTATTCCAAAAGGGTGCCCTTTTAACCAGATATTAGGAAACACAGAATCTAGTGGGCCTTCCCCCTCCCCTGACCCCACTACCCGTGTCAGTCATTTCTAAACAGTTAAAAATGACTTCCTTTCATCCCGGCTGCCAGCATCTATTCACTGGGCCTTAATGGCCTCCTGGCCTTTAGCTCCAGACTCAGTGAGTACACAAGGTAACCTTGCCTGTGCTCTGATCACAGAATATTCTTATCAAATGGCTACTGCTTCACAATCCTCAGCCTTGCCCATATTCCCACCCAGCCAAACTGTCTTGCTTCTGGGTTCACTTGATACTTCTACAATCCTCAATGTTTCTTGAGCCTTATTGAAAGTGCCAGTCAGATCTGTATCCTATGACTCAAGACACCTTCCCTGAACCTTCCTGGAGAACTCCTGTGCTGGCCTCCGCGTTCCAAGACTGAATGTTTTTTTTTTTCCCCTGTCCCAAACTGCAGGCCAGGAAAAAGAAAAAAGAAAAATGGAAGAAAAAAAAAAGATCCTTATGTGTCACAGCCTCAAATACCAGAATCTCAGGCAGAGAAAGAGGGGGAGGGGTGGAGGGAAAAGATGGGTGTCCTGTGGAAAAGTATTTACCCAGTACAGATCCTAAGGAGATTCATGCCTCGTGTACCTTCAGCAAGGGACTGACCATTGGAGACTGCCAGGGATGGTATCTTTCCTCCTGGTTAAGCCACCTGAGGTCCATTTTGAGCATGGGAAAGCTGAGGGTGGAGCTTTCAACTGGCCAGGTGTACACTGCCCAGCCACAGTGGCATTGAGGCACCTGAACACCACAGGATAAGAGCCTTCTCTTATATGTTTAGAATGCCAGTGGGGAACGGGCCATATGAGGTGTGTTCAGGTTTATAGTGTTTTAAGGAGTGCTGGGCATCAGGTAAGGACTGATTTACTTTGTGTTGGCCTAAGCAAAGCCAATTTGTGCAAAGGCAAGCAAAGCTTTTCAGACCTGAAAGTTCAGATTGTAACCTCAATTCAGGGAGGTTCAAGTTACTTATCCAAGGCACAGGGTATGTGAAAGGCCTTCTTAGAAGCAGCACACTGTTTTGTTTCTGTCTGAGATGATCGGGAATATTATAAGTTCCTCTACTATCACGGACTCTCCCTAAGGAATACTGCCTGAAAACCTGTAGGCGCCTGTGCTTCCTGTAGCTCCCGGGAGGAATGTAGGTCACTTCATTGTCGCTTGTTAAAATGGTCAGCCTTGGCAAGTATCTTTGCTGTTCTAATGGCATCTAATGAGAGCACCAGCTTCTGGCAAAATAAGAGGCTAGAATGTAGAATCTGCTAATTTGCTGGTGCTTCTTGAATATCAGCCAGTGACTTTGCCTGTCTAGAATAAAGACTGATATTTACTGCACTCCTGTGTGTGGCAGACACTGTGCAAGCATTTCATAAGTATTAGCTCTTGCAGCCTGCAGCTCAGGAAATACTCAAGAAATGCCTGTTGTGTGAACTCAGTGAGCAAGGAAGGGTCTTCCTGTCCCTGTGCTGAGGCTGTGCTGAGAGGGGAGGGAATGGGAAAGAGGGCTGTCTTGTTCAGAGGATCCAAGAAAGAGCTAGTGTAAAGGGTGCTGTCTCCAGTAAGAAGAAGCCGAGTCAATTCCAAACCTCCAGGGATGAACTGGGTATGAGGTAACAGAGAAGCCTGCCAGCACTATGACAGTGTTCAGTATCGTTACTATTTTGTGACATTTTAAAAAGTGGTGAAGTATAATTGTTAACATTTTATGTTTTATCGACTATGTTTAGTGGAAAATATCTCACTTTACTCCTGAGCATGTGATCATAAGCAGCATATCACATCAGCACCCAGTGTGTATATCCTCTGGCCACTCCTACCAGTGGACTGGAATGTGAGTCACTGAAAACTCTTCCCAGCCAACTCTAATGGATACTGCATTAGGATGCACAGATTCCTTATTTCTGCTGAACAGTCTCATACGTGTAAATGATTGAAGAGCAAAAATTATGAGGCAAGTCTGAGGAAAAAAACACCCTGCATCAGTAACATCAGAAGGGAATGGCAACAGTCAGGGATGACACAGACTAAAGAGTATGAGCAGAATGGAGGGAAGGGGTTTATGCAGAAGGTAGCCTCCAAGAGTGCTGACAGGAGAGTCTCTGGGGTGTGAATCATCAATTGCTAACAGTCTCAGACCTCTGCTAAAACTGCAGCAAGGATACAAAGATTTGAGCCTGCTTATTTTTCACAAAGAAGTGCAGGAAGAATAGGCATGAACTGATGTTTTGCCGACTAGGCTGAAGAGGAGTAAGACGAAGACATGGTGGAAGGGGGAGCACTTGTCTGACTAGAGATTTTATGTGTACTTTGAATTTTGAACCATATTGTTTTCTTTACTCAAAAATTATGTCAACAGTAAATATCCTCCCTCTATACTCCCAACAGGTAACACTGACTAAACTCAGGGACACATACATACACACCCATACATACATACATACATACATACATACATACATACATACACACATACATGCATACATGACATCAAAGTAGGGGTACTTGTTAGAAAGTAGGGTTTCAGCAGAAGGTACAGTGAGATAAATTAATAGAGGGTGAAAATGAAATTCATATGTGTATGCATATGTGTGAAATTATCAATGAATAAAAAAATAAATTAAAATTGCATCAATAGCTGGTTGTAGTGGCACACACCTGAAACCCTAGCCCTTGGGAGGCTGAACCAAGAGGATATATAAGATCTAGGCTAGCTTAGGCTATATAGTGAGACAAACAAAATATAGGTCAACAAAGATAGAGGAAGTAAGTTTGAACAGAAACAAATATCTTCCTGTGTTTCAAGGACACACCATGACCCTGTGAAAGGAACATCAGTAGGCTTTTGGTCAAGACAAGATGACTAGACTAATTTCTCCCTACTCTTTCCTTCCAAGAACAGCTATGATTCCAGAAACTCTGTTTCTGGGCAGCCAGAGCAGTGCTCTGAAAGAATTGGAACAGTTCTGGCTAACTAGAGGCCCAAGACTTAGCATGGGTGTCTGAGGCCCAGCATCTCCCAACCCTGGTATAGTATCACATGTCAGACTCCTGTACTCCTCTGGATTGAGAGGAAGTGGGCCCAGTAGCAACAGTAAGGGATGCGGGCAGGGAGGACATTAAGTGGCAGGAGCAGCACTCCATCCAACAGAGGAGACATCTCCTGTCCCCAGGTGGTAGTCTAGAGGCTGAGAATACTTTGTCCTATGAATCAGACTCCATTCTCCACTTAGGACTGTTAACTGTCCCACATCAGTATGGGACGTGATACCACAAAAGTATCTAGGAGCTGCTCCCTTCCCCCACCTGGAACCACTTAGAGCTGTGGCACTGGCAGGGGTCCCCTTCAACACCCACTAACAGAGAAGCATTCTGCCCTGCACAGGGACGTGCTTTCACCTTTAGGGTCAGCAGGAAACCCACTGCCCTCAGATGGCTGAGACAAAACCAAAAAGTATGGTGTTGCCTCTGATTCCAGAAGCTGAACATGAGTCACATAAACCCAAAGAAGTCCTCATCTAAAAATGAAAAAGGTTATAAAATAAATTATTTTCCACAGCATTGTGACAAAATACTTGAGATTTATTTTAGCTCACAGTTTCAGGTAGTACATTCCACCATGGGGTTTGGTGGCTGGGTAGGTCCATTCTTGTGGTGGGAGCTTGTAGCCATCACCTTCTTAATAAAAAAAAATAAAAAATGGGGGGATGGTTCTTTAAAGACTTATCGACTCACCTCTACTTTGCTATTTGAAACACACAACAGAACAAGAAGCTGACATCTGTAGCACTAAAACATCATATGGAACAGGAGTAGGTGGAGGAAGGTCTGAGTATGGGTCTGGGAGCGGTACTGATGAGAGGCAAGCCACTGGGAGGCACTACCCAGAACACCTACCATGCTACAGGATGCAGGGTCCAAGACCATCACCCGACTGCAACCCTCCTAGAAGACAGGTATGGAAGGGGCCTAGAGACAATAATAGCTGAGTCTGCACAGGAGTAATGGGACTCCAGTTTCTGAACTACAGCCACAGTTGAAGGCCTAGGTTAGAGGGGTGTCTTGCCCTCATCTTGGCATCTTTCCAGATGGGTGATAGACCCTCCTAGGGGACTGAGATATGAGGATCCTAGGCAAAAGACTAAGTGCGGAGGGAGGGAACAGAAGAGTCATCAAGTACTCAGCTATGGCTTCAATCTGCAATCTTCTATTCAACCAAATTGTTAATTGAATGTGAGAACAGAAACAGTTCAAAATTTCTATATCCTGGCACCTTGATTAGGAGGATGCAGAAGCTGTATTGAGGACAAACAAGAACTAGGGAAAGGTTCTATAGAAGGAACCATGCTAAAGAGATGCTCAGACAAGTGCCAGGCTGCAGGCAGAGAGCTGCCCTGGGCTCTGAAGCAGGAACACTGCTGACCAAAGTCAGAGAGCCAGGCGGCTGCAGAACAACAGAACTGCTTGAGAGAACGGAAGAAGCAGAGCGGGGTCTGGAGAAAATAGATCTTTAAATGAAGGGATTTTCATTGTAGGGAAAAGGATGCAATTATGGCACAGAGTGGCTCAGCAATGGACAATAAGTTGTCACAATAGCAAATATCATCTCCATAGAAGTGTGCAAGCCACATTTCTGTGGTAAGAGGCATAGAGAGTGAACCCTTACTGCCCATCATAGGAAATTCATCTCTGATATTGCAAGTTGACAAATCATGAAATCGCTGTAAAAACAGCAATTTAGAGACCCAGAGTGAGTGCTGAGGAAAGGGAAATGGGTTCTTTGAGCAGTAGCAGTAATGTTGGGGTTGGGCAGAGTACTGCTAGGGTTTGCTCCTACTATGTGTGTTGAGAGATGCATCTGTGATCTGAAGGTGGAGATGCCAACCCAAGTAGTGGCTGCAGAACTCTAGGTCCCCTTCTATTCCCTGGTCTCATCTCCATCCTAATAGTTCTCAGTTCTCATGGCTCCATTGAGGAAAGCAGCCCTCTAGAATGGCAAACCTTAAAGTGAATGCTTGGCCCTACTGTGCCATTGTTTCAGGGAAGTCCATGGAGGACTGATGTCTCCAGAAGACATGAAGCAGGTGAACCCAAGCCACACTAGGAAAGGTGATCCACCTGCCTGTGACCTGGTCATTATGGATTATCCTAGTTAGGGTTATTGTTGTGATGAAACATCATGGCCAAAAAAAGTTGGGGAGGAAATGGTTTATTCAGCTCATACTTCTACATTGTAGTCCATCATTAAAGGAAGCCAGGAAAGGAACTCAAACAGGGAAGGAACCTGGAGGCCCTGGAGCTGTTACAGAGGCCATGGAGGGGTGCTACTCGCTGGCTTGCTCGTAATGGCTTGCTCAGCCTGCTTTCTTATAGAAGCCAGGCCAGATATTCTGGAGGCATTTTCTCAACTGAGGGTCTCTCCTTTCAAATGACTCTAGCTCGTGTCAAGTTGACATAAAACAATCTGGCACGTAGATATAGAGGTGGGTCACCCTAAAGTCTAAAATGAGCTATTCTAGCCATCTCTGGAGAGCAGAAGCTTCATCTGCCTGCATGCAGGCTTATCCCCTGCAGCTGGCTCTGGAATACAAGAATAGCTGACTGGCAGAAAGTAGTCCAGTCAAGGGTTACCCAAGGTGCAGCCACATGTCAGTCATTCCTTTTCCTCTTTCTAGCCTGTCTATCCTCCTGGCTTACTGTTCCCAGACTGTGTGCTGGGAGATGCCTGTATATATTGTCAGCTACCCGGAGACCATGGGGGAAGTAATGCCCCAAGGAGTGGTATGCCAAAGACAGCCCAGGCTTCCCTTCTATAGGAGGTTCTTAGCATCACAGACCAACATGTTTGCCACATTTGGATTTTTTCCAAGTTTCTGTGTTTCACCAGATTCCTGATGTTTCTATTTAAGAGTATATTTCTTACGTCTATATAAATAGGAGCAGATGTTTTGCAATCAGATATTTTGATTTGGTATCATATCCTGGACATCTCTCATTGGCAATGTGTGCAGGAGTCTGCACAGCATTTCTTCTTAGGGTGTACCATAATTTATTTACGCACTCCCTCCATGGTGGTTACCAGGGTTTTTTTTTTCTTTCCTGTTATAAACAGTACAGATGTAGATTCCCTTTAATCTATATCTCTGTACCCTATCTGCTTCCTCAAGACAGTGTGCTCATTAACCATGCCAGTGCATATCACAGCTACGCCTCCAGAAAGGTTGCATAGATGTGCCATGATAGCTGAAAGGACTGTGCCTGGTATGGCCGGCCTTTTATCTTGGCCAGTTTGATTGGCAAAACATTTCAGGTCTTCTTGGGATTTTTGTCAATTAATAGTGGGGCTGAGTGTGTATCCCTTAATTTATTCGTCATTTATCTATGCAGTCAGTTCTGAAGCTATGCTACCAGCTTTGGGAATACTATGACAAACACCTCAAGAAGAGCAGTCCATTCCAAGGGACAGAGTATGAATGACAGCCTCTCCTGGGATGTGATTGGCTGATAAGATGCCTGTGGTGATATATGACCAGATCAGACAGATTCCCCAAATGTGACCCATGGTGGAGCCTCAGTCCTGAACAGTGTAGAATGCTACCTTTGGAGCTGTTTCTCCTGCCTCTCATGTCTCCAGCTGCCCCTTTATCTATAAAGCTGCCAGCCCACCTCACAGGAAGGCAGGGAACTGTCTAGGTAGAGTCTTAACTGGTTGAGTATGTCATAGCTTCTGCCCAAAGTTCCAGGTTTGCAGGGAGCTGAAAAGACTGTAACACAACCACTCCCACAGGAGGCAGTATGGAACAGTGGAAAGTGCAAACTCCTAAACACCAGCCTGGATTTCTCTCCCAGTCCTGCATCTTTTTAGCTAGTGGGCATGCATGGAGGTATATGGGTACCTCTACCCTCTGATCCAAGAATCAGGCATCCAGATGTCCTGTCTCAGAGCTGTTGTCAGGATAGAGGAAGAGAGTGCCAAATAACAGGAGCAAAGTACTGTGTGATAGCTGTGGTACTAATTATAAGTCCTTCCCTCCCCACCTGGAGGCCTGGCCTCCCTCTTTAATTCATTGTCATGAATGAATTTCTTTCACCAATCAGTGTTGATAATAATAATCATGACAGCTATAATTCACTCAATACCTACTGAGGCCGGGCCCTATATTAGACGCGTATTATAAATGATCTTTTGTATTCCTTATAGTCATCTGTAGGGAAGATAAGTTACTTCCATTTTATACAAGAACAGTTTGAACAGCACCTTGTAGGAGCCCAAGATTCCTGAGTCTGGTGCCTTCACTCAAAGCCCATGCTTCAAAGACTGCTCATGGGGACAGACAGTCTCCTGAGGCTCTCTCCTCACCAGCAGACAGGTGTGTCAGCCATACTGTCCCCTCTTCCTTTAGGCTCACAGTTCCTGACTCATTAGCTGCATAACAAGGTCAAACATACAAAAGGGCTGTGGCTTCTTACCCCAGTCCTGTTTTATTTATGAGTTAGTAATGCTTCTTAGCTGTCTTTGCATATGCTGGGCTGTATTTGTGGATATGAAAATGGAACCTTTTAGAAAATACCTTTTCAAAGCCCCCAAACATTAGGATTATGTTAAAAAAAAAAACACCTCTCCGTTTTCTCAGTTCGGTGACATTTCCTGTTTGCCTTTGCACAGCCGGGAGAGCAAATATGCACTTGGGGCTGCAGATTTAGTTCCTGTTCTCAATTGCATAGTTCAGGGCTTGGATCATCTGCTCTTTGGTTTTTAGAAGAAGCAAAATACTTAAGTCTGTTACTTTTCTTTGTAACTAGCTTTTCTTTTGTCTTTTTAACTATGATGGGTACTAGCTACTAAGACAGGCTAGGGAGAATCCCAGGATTTGAGTCTAGCCTCCTCCAAGGCCAGTGCTATGCCCAGATTCCAAAAGCAAGAAGGACTTAAAAGTAGTATAGATGTCTTCCCTTGTCCTGTGGTAGGGAGCATACAGCAATCTCTTTTGCTGGAAGAGTCTTAGAGTCTTGAATACATATTAGGCTAGAACCTTTTGTGTGCTTAATATTGGTAATTTTGGCAATAAAAGAAGAGAATTATTTTTAACTCAGCTAATAAATTGCACAGCATACACAGTGAACTATATTATTCCACAAAATCCCACTATCTACCAACATTTTGAAATTGTTCTAAAATTAGAAATTGGAATTGGTAGGAGTTGACAAACCATGAAGAAAAGCCGGCCCGTGAAGGAGAGAAACAAGTGCATTTGCTATTCTCCTGAGAATGGCAGCAGCCAGGAAAGGAAAGGGTCCATGAGAGGGGAACAGGGTTAAGAGGATGAGAGAGTGTTCATGCAGCTTAGGAAGGAAGGAAGGAAGGTGCCTACTAGCAACTGGAAAATTGAATACAAAGGACTATAGTACAGTATCCCATCTTTCATTCTCAATTTTGAAAAGTTAGGTTCGTAGCTCATCAGTGGGTTTTAAGGGCATGTTTCACACATCACTCAATGGGTTTCTTGTGGGCTGGCTCTTGGAGCATCTAGAAGAGCCTAACTCCTCATGCTTGCTGACTTTGTTTCTTCAGTGTATGGACTAGAAATACACATGGTAAGAAGCCTTCTTGTGACTGAAGCTGGCTACAGGACATGCCTGGTGTCTGGGTCGAGTGGGCAGAGATCCCATTCCCAGAAGCAGCATGGTACCCTCACCCCAGGTAACTCTCCACCTAGAGGTGGGAGAGCAAGGAGGAGAGGCATGGCACAGACAGATGGTGCCCAGGACGGTGGTCACCTGGGCTTATTGTAGTCTTGAATTCTGCACGTCTTACTTCCAGAGAGAAGCTGTTGCTTGTTTGGTTCAGATATAAAGAATGCTGAGTGTTCTTGGCTTTCCTGACTCCTTAACAGTTCCCATATTCCTTTTTCTTCCCTTTCTCTTCTGAGAAAACTTGCACCCCAGTTTGACAAGGTCCCAGGGTGCCTCATACTGAGCTGTACCCATTTGAAGATAGAGCCTTGAAGATTGAGGGGTTCAGAGACATGTATCTCAAAGCCAGTGACACCTTGGTTTTAAAAACTGGTGTGTGTTTTTTGTTTTTTTTTTTTGTTTTGTTTACATTGTTTAGAATGCATTTGTTCAGAATGCATTTGCAGCAGAAAATCTCTTTCCTTTTCACAGAAGCAAAAGCTACTGAACTGTTTGGGGATCATGAAACTGGGGGGAGCTAGCATGTGCTCTGTCACCCTGCCATGGTCTCTGTGCTATTCTACATGAGAAGCAGAGGAAAGAGCCAGACCCTAGGATGTTAAGAACCATAGGAGTCCGAGAAAGAGGAAAGGGGAAGAAAGAGATAGGCTCTGGCTGCCTGGATAGGTGTCCCTAGATTGAATGCCTAGAAGAGCCAGAGTAAAGGCACAGTGGGAGAAGCACATCCGCAGTTCTGGGAATAGGCCTCACCTTACCTGAAGACAGCAGAACTGAAGAGGCTGCCTGATGGCAGTGATGGTAAGGTTCACTTGTGCTTCTCGGCACCCTAAGTTAAAGAGCACCACCAAACCAAGGCCCATTCTGTTTCAAGGTCATTCTCTTTGGCTTACTTGTTTTGAGGAAAGGTCTACCATGTTGTATGTGGCCTGGAACTTGCAACATTCCTGATTCAGACTTTTAGTTGCTAAGACTTCAGACCTACACCTCTGTACTCAGCCATGAGCTCTTCTTTGTACAGACATCCTTAGAAGTATAGCTGGGTACTAGCCAGCATGGACGCACATTAACCTTCTCTAGGACAAACAGCTTGCTCATCCTTTAGTTTCAGACAAGTGGACTCACAGGTGGTCTGAAGGATGTCTGTGAGTTCTTTTTGTCCATGTGCTCAAAAGTCAGGAAGGGGATGTGATAGCTCAGTGACAGAACCTATGTTGAGTATGTACTAGGCCCCAAGTATGGTCCCCAGCACCAAAGAAAGAAACTGGGAGATGACTCTGTCCTCAGTGCAGTTTGGTATACACAGGTATTACATTTCAACCCTAAGTGTACAATGAGAAGATGGTCTGCTCTGCTGATGTATCCTGGGCCCATCTTCCTCCAGCAGGGCCTGGTTGTCAAGTGTTCATTGCTCAGTCTGCATATGACCATCATGCTAGAGCACACCTGGGTTCTGGACTAGCGGACCTGGGAGGCCTTTGGTGAGCTAGAGCTCAGCACACACCTTAGGGATGTTGGAAATGTCTGACCTGTTTGTCTCCCATCCCGGCCACTTTTCTGGCAGAGAGTTTCTCACCTCGGGTAGGGCCCTTGTTGACCATAATAACATCCACCCTGCCTAGCCCTTATTGGAAGAGACAAGATCGTCCTCAGGTCCCTGGGTTCAACAGCCTTGGAGACCTACCCAGGGCCTGCTCTGCCTCTCACTACCTGCAAGAAAGATGAGCAGGTACCAGCAAAGCTCTGGAGCAGGGCCAGAGTGGCTCAGAAGGGACCCTATTCCAAATCTTTTCTCCTCAGTGAGGGCCAGATGTGTTTAAGTGGGACAAGTAGCCACTTAGAAATGACATTCAGGATAGCTACGAAGATGTACATGCTACTCTCTCTGTTCAGGAGTATTATTAAGTCTTAAAGGTTACTACCTTTGAGGTGAGGTGGACAGCATAGTTGGAACCTGTAAGGGTACATGAAGGAGTTGGGAGGCCTTCTTTAGGGAGCATTTGAGGTTTGGAGTGTCACTTGGCACTTGCAGACATATGGGCGTGGAATGGCTCAGCACACCAGGCCATATGAGACAGTAGGGAGAAAGACAAGCAGAGGATTATGAGTGGGACGGAAGGGGGAAGCTGGGTTAGCTGCTGAAGCTCCTGACTTCCCAGTGGACAGCATCCAACTCTCCACCTCGGGACTAAATACCTGGGAGAGCCAGCTGGTTAGGAGGACAGGCTTGCCATGGTTCATGGTCTCAGAAGTCTCTTCCAACTCCCCACTCAGTCCTGTTCCTTTGAGATTGTAGGTACAGCACACCATGGTGAGAATATCTAATAGAGGAGTCTATTCATCTCATGGCATCCTGGGAAGCAAGAGGATGAAGAGTGGCAGGAAGGGGTAATGCTGGTGAGGCTTTAACACTCCTAGAATGATATAGGCAGAAAGTAATAATGGGGGGAGAGGGGGGAGGCACACTCAGTGTACTTGTCACAGTTCATAGACAGGTCGCAATGACCTTACAGATTATATGGGCCCAGACTATATCTGCTAGGTATAAGTAATTTCAGCACAGGACTCAAGAGACAGTTAAGACTGAGAAATAGGATTTAGTGACAGTCAATGCTTACCTATCTCCTACAGTGCATATTCATTAAGAATCAATGTCAAAAGTCCTGTTGTATGGCCTAACAGGAAAACGTACTTTGCCACCAGCCTGTTGATAACCTGAATTTGATCTTAAAAATCCACAGAGAATTGACTTCCAATAGTTGACATCTGACCTACACACACACACACACACACACACACACACATACACACACAATCAATCAATCAGTCAATCAAATTTTTTAAGAGTCCATGTGAAGGGCCCACCTTGACACTTTGTATTTTTACCTTGTTCCCCAGGCTACCATGAACATTCTGGTACCCCCGTTCTTGGTACTCTAGGAATAAAGAACCAATAGCCTGCCTCACAAGAATGTCCAAAGTTCAGTTCCCAAGCCATTTGGTTTGGAACCATTCACACTCAAGAATTACTGAGGGCATAAAGCATACGTGCTTCCATGGGTGATAGCTCTCCATTCTGTCTATGTCACATCAAGTGAATCAAACCAGATACCAGAGGATGGAACCTGGGTGTTCTCACACATCTGTGGAATCTGAGAGAGAATATTGCTCAGAACCACTGGCTAACCTCTCTGCTATCCAGGGGCCCACACAGCCTCATTCAAGCCAGAGGCACGGGAGCAGGATACTGCTGATTATGGGCTACTGCCTTTCTCTGGCTAGCAGAATTGGATGTGTGTTCAGGACTTGCTGAAGCCAGTCATACTGATAGGCAGCTGGAGGCCGTGCTGTCTGTAGGGTCAGCATGCTACCAGGGCCTATGTGTTGGCTTCTTGTGGAGAAAGCAGAGAACCACTGTTGCTGCAAGCTCTCTGTTATCTATGGCTGAATCTAACCTTAACAGATAAAAGGCTAATCATTCATCTAGCTGCAGACCTTGCACATGGACAGGAGCTGTCCCCTGTGTTTACCACTGAGCCATTCCTTCTTAAGTCTGCCAGACCCTGCCATTCCTTCTTGAGTCTGCTAGGCCCTGCCATGGCTGTATTCCAGTTAATAGTGATGAAACAAAAAGATGTTCTCACCACTCTGCCTGCTCCACAGCCTGCTGGGGTTCGTGGGATGACATTTCCTGATGTCCCCCAGAGAAGGCTAGACAACGGCCAACAAGAGGGACAAGCCCTGCATCTGTGGGGCTGAGGAGCCGAAGCAGCCCTTGTGCAATACTGGGACTCTTGCCTATGCCTATAGAGGCTGCAGATTGAGGAAGTGGGGCTGTGGGAGAGATATGTATGGCCTGATGGTCCACCACCAGGATCAGGTGCCCTACAAAAAAAAAATCCTGCATACCACTGTGCCCCCTCTCCAGGGCAGCATGCTTCTGTGCCCTTGGCCTTGGCTTCCTCCCCCAATGCCCAGTTTAAAGGGCATGACCCCTCCAAAACAGAGGTTGCGAGTTTTCTGAGAATGACCACACTGCAGTAGCCACAGATGTGCTCTGAATGTTAGTGGGGAAATCACTGAGCAGGCACACCCAGGGACAGGAGACACCTCTCCTCTGTGAGTAAACATAAAAGAATTTTATATAAATATATGTATATATATACACATATATGTATATATACGTGTATATACATATATACGTGTGTGTGTATATACATATATATATGTGTATATATATATGTATATATATATATATGGAGAGAGAGAGAGAGAGAGAACTTTCTGGCTTATATCCCAAACCAGGTGCTTATTTTTGAATGCACAGCAAGCTATGTCCATCCTTTGCATGGCTTCACAGGTAACCCTGGCCTCAGTAGACCCTGGGATTCTCCTGGACTTTTTCTCCAGGAAGAGAGCAGGCAAACCCACCCCTTGTCCCTATGAGTCATCTTTCACGGTGATCATCTCCACAGACATATTCTACCTCTTCCTTGATCAGGTGTAGGGACAACTGGGTTCTACCCTGGGGAGGATCTCATGGCCTAATAGAAGTATCAGGTTAACTCTATGGCCAGGATCTAATAGGCCAGAGTGGCTGGCTAGTTCTGTCCGGTCAGAGAAGACTTCTTGAAGGAGACAATGTGACAGTAGCTCATAAAGAAGGTCTAGGGATTGGCCTTGCCGAGAACATGGAGAAGAGGCTGGGTTGTCCAATGAAGCAGAGCTGGTGTCATGTAGCGAGGAAAGGGTCCAGGTAGGAACAGCCAAGGGCACCGAAGCCACATGCCATTGTGCTCCTTAAAGCCTTGTAGAGGACAAATCCCTCTGCTGCTGTGTCCCCAGGAGTGACCTGCTATGGGCTTCAAGCAGTTTGAGAATCTATTGCCCAGGAAACTTGGATAAGCTCTTTTAGACTGTGTAGTCTAGGCTTCTGCTGAGCCCCTCTCCTGGCAGGTGCCCATTAGAGCAGCTATCACACTAGTCCCTCCATGTGGTGGAAACACAGCATTCCAGCATATTCCCTGTGACTCAGTGGCCCTTTTTGATGGATACTTTCATGTACCCCGCTATGCACCTGCTTTCCTTCTGTCTTTTTTCACCTCCAACTTGTGATTCTCTGAGGCTGAGGCCTGTGTCAAGAACATCATTTATGTGAAGAAGCCGGTTGCCACAGCTACCTGGCAGTTGACCTGCTGCCTGGTCTGAAATCTCCAACTAGGTCCACAGAAAGTGCTCATGGAAGGAAGGGTATATAGCCATCTGGGCCCTGCTCCTCTGTTCACAGTTTGCCACTCATGTGGATGCCGAAGCTTGCGAAGGAGCCACACCTGCTGCTCCAAGTGGGCAGTTCACAGGCCACTGACTGGCAAGCTGTTTGTACAGGTGCCCATGCTACAGCTGCCACTGTTTTCCCTATGACCTGCCTAGCTTCGACAGAAAGGCCAGTAAGGGAAATATACTGACCTCTAAAGCTTGCTAGCTTTAGGGGGCTTTCTGGTTCATACACCAACTGCTCAGCAGTGGGGTGGGTTTTCCTAGAACTGAGGAAACAAGAGACTCAGGATTCAGCAGCTCTGAGAGGAAATAGTTCCTAAGAATATTGAAAATGCTTTAGTCTTCTGGATAAAGTGTAACCCCAGCAGCATAAGGCTTGCAGTGGTGTGCTAAGTAGAATAGGGGCGTGGTCTCAGCAACATTTCAGGTGGGAACATACCTGAGTAGCAGGTGATTCATGCACCACATTTCTCAAGGAGTTGGAAGTAGCAAAAGTATCCCACCCTGAAATGAAGACACATTGGTTAGATAAGACCTTCTGAAAGGACCTGCAGATGTCCCCAAAGCTCCTTGAAGCCCTCAAGGCAGCAGAGTGAGAAGGAGCTAAGGCTGAGCACTGTTCCATACTCACACAAAGCAGCAGACTCTAGGGTGTGAGGTATATCTGGCTTCCATGTGAGATTGCTTGCATGGTATCTTTGCCGCCTAACCTGTAAGGCCTTTGTGTCCTGCTGCCCAGCACCTGTTGAGTCAGGATCCTGAGATGAGGCACAAGGCACTACAGTCACAATTTGCTACTATAGTTCTCCTGCTGTGCTGCTGAGCCTCACTTTTTTTTTTTTTTTTTTTTTTTTTTTTTGGTTTTTTCGAGACAGGGTTTCTCTGTGTAGCCCTGGCTGTCCTGGAACTCACTCTGTAGACCAGGCTAGCCTCGAACTCAGAAATCCACCTGCCTCTGCCTCCCAAGTGCTGGGATTAAAGGCGTGCGCCACCACCGCCCGGCATGAGCCTCACTTTTGATCCTGTCCCAACCCACCTTAAGGCAGTGATCTTGCCTTTGGGGCACCATCTGATTTGGCAGCAGTTACCAGGGAGCAGGAAGGATAGTGACAAAGAGTCTGACCAGTGCTCCTGTTGTGTGAGAGATTTCTTAGTAAGCATTGTACCATGAGACTAGGATTTTATCTGTAGATAGATGAAAGTTGAGTTTCTCAGAAGCTATGTGTCCTGGTTGCTGGAGGTTAGCAACAACAATAGCCCTGCCCTAGGACACACAGGCCTTGGAGAGTGGTATCCAGACATTACAGAAGTTGCTTCTGAGGTTAATGGGGACCCTAAGGCCATCAGGGATATAGTGTCAGAAAAGGCATGGTAGGAGCATCAGCTAGACTTGTGGAGTCACTTAAGAAGGTGAAAGGTATAGTTTAGATAAAGGATAGGTTTCACTGTTCTTCTGAAGGTCTGGACACACTAGATGGCATGCTTTTAGAGGTGCCACATAGCCTTTAAAAAGATGGCTGCATTGTTCAGGAGGAGCCAGAAGAGTGGGCATAGAAGCTGAAGACAGTAAGGAGGCAGCCGCTGAATCGTTCTGCAGCATGGCCAAAGCCAGGGCTGAGGGTGTTGAATCAAGAAGTAGTTGGACTTGAACTATGTTTGGGGTTAACCTAGTGTAAGACTCGGGGAGCTTTAACTTACCAGAGACCCCCTGAGTGAACAATGTGGAGACGAGAATCGATGTGAAAAGTAAGAGGAATTTTATTTACTCCAGCATGCTGGGGTCATCCTGCACATGGGGAGAGAATGACCACATGCAGCCCACATAGTAGGCCTTTATACAGTCTTCAGGGCAGCCAACATTAGGCACAATGTGATTGGCAGAACAGTTTTACCTTTAAACTGATTGGTTGTTAGGGAATGAGATAGGTGGCCAATGGTCTTGGAATAACTCTGGGTCTTCCCTAGCCAAAGGGACCTCCCTGTGGTCTAAGGAATGTAATTTAGCCTCTCCCTTCTGGGAGAAGGGCAAGTGTTCCATGACCTGTCCAAAGTTCCTGAGCTGACCCTGTCAATAGCATATGGAAGGCATCCAGGGATCGTTTACATTTACAGGAGAGAGCTAACTCAAGTATGGCTTGATACTTTTGTCTTGACTGTTGAGTGAATGGGGAACAGGGAGACCAGGCTTGGAGGTATGGTAACCTAGGTTTATTCTGAAGCATCCAGCCCATAGCCCCTGTGTACATCTGGGCTCTTTTGTGGCGATGCTTCCAGGCATTTGGGAAGCCTCATACTTGTGGCTGTGCTAGAGAAGTATGCTGCAGAGCCTACACTATACATCCCAGGGGGCAGGAGCCCAACTAGTTTACCCAGAAACCCCATACCCTGTATAGTTGTCTGTTTTCTCATGTGGATCCCAGGCCTCTGTTCAGAGCCAAATATGAGGGTTATTCCCTATGCTTATGGTCACTCCTCCCTCAGAGGACTGCCATGGTGACCTTGGGGCCAGCTCCACACCTGGACTATATGGCCTGGAAGCCTCTCATGACATAGTTGCAGTATCTAAAGAGACTGAACTGAAACCTGGGACGAGAAGCTACAGTAGTATCACAGCCAAGCTGGCCTTCATCATGGAACACCATCCTTGCCTCCAAATGCTGTCCAGATTATTCCCCTCCAGCATCCCCAGAAAAAGCCCCAGACTCTAACATTTCTCTCCCAGGGCTCTCAGCCTCTAGTATGGTTCACTGCTTTGGACTACAGCCCTGGCCCATGGAACTCTTATCACAATATGTCCCTAGTCCACATCTGCTCTGGAGATGACAGTATAACTTTTCTTATTGCAGTAACAAAACATCTCACCAAAGCAAATTAAGACAGGAAGGATTTATTTTGGTCCATGGTGTGAAGGTATGGTCGCTCATGGCCAAGATGGCACAATGACATGAGAGTAAGACCGCTGGTCCCATGCCATTCACAGTAAGCAGAGGTGAATGTGGTGCTCTGCTCACTCTCCTTTGTGTCCATCATTCCCATGGATCTCAGTCCACAGGATGCTATTGTTCACATTTAGGGGGGATCTTTAAACCCTAATCTAGAAAAATATACTCAAACCTGCCCAGAGGTTTTTCACTAAGGTGATTATGGATCCTGTCAAGTTGACGATTAATATAACCAATCATAGTGGCATTCATGCCCCTGTCTCTCTGCATTAGCCCTGTCCCCCAGCCTCTGACCTCCTGGTTTTATTTCCATGAAGCATGAGTTTAGACACCTTCTGCTCCTGTTACCACCTGCCTCAGGACCCGTCATACTGACTCCTCTGAGATCCAAGCCAAACTCAAGCCCAGCTGTAAGGCCACATGTTCATTGCTTGACCTGTTCTTCAGTCTTCCTGTGTCTCAGCTGGAAGTAGTGTTCATTGGTACTGACTTTCTCTTTCTCAAATAGCTCTTATTGCTTGAAAGTCACTTCAGCTGATTCTTATTTAATTGAGTGATCTCTAAGCTCTGACAGAGCAGTGTGTAATGATCTGATTCCTAGGATAGGAGTATCATCCCCTGCTCTGTTACTGAGGTGTCTGCTGGCCCTGAGTAACTCATTCATATTCTCCACTTCAACTCTCCCATCCTGTGGGCTGATGATGCAGCTTCCTGTGCTGGCCTACCTTGAATGAGGTGGAGAGAGATGTTAAAGCATGCCTAACAACTCTCAAGTCTTGCTCAGGAATTGCTCTGAAGGCCATTAATACAGTCTGTCCAGTATTTTTATTATTATTATTACTACTACTACTACTACTACTACTACTACTACTACTACCACCACCACCAAAAAATGAAGTGATGCCATTCAGTGAGCGAGGCTGCAAAGGGAGAAGTGGATCTGTGACAGGAAGCCCCAGAGTTAGCAGAGATCCCTGGGGACAGATACTGAAGTCCCCTGAAGGAGGTAGATGAAAGATTGGCTTGAGGGGCCAGACCCCTGCTGCAGAGTGAAGATGCTGTGCCCATTTCAGTGACCAGCATGGCTCTGTTCTGGGCCTGGGAGAGAATCCACCCAAATAGGTACCTTAGATCTGTGGGGAAAGCAGACTATTCCTGCCGTAGTGTGTATAGGGATCCAGGTATCTCCAAATACAGGGGGTTAGGGAACAAGCAGAGAACAATTGCTGATCCTGCCTGGGACTCTGCTGTCTCTTAGACACCATCTCCATTACTGAATGTGAGAGTTGAATCTGAAATGTCTCCCTGGATTCACGTGGTCAGTACTTGTCCCCAGCTCAAGGCACACAGCAGGAGGCTGTGTCCTGGCCTAAAGGAAATAGTTCCCCAGGAGTCAGACCTTCAGAGTGTGTCACAGAAGGCCCCTATTACCTGATTCCTGGGAAGCTGTTATCTTCTGTGACTTCCTCCTTTGTGATGGAAACCATGAACTAAATCTTTCCTTAAGTGGTTTCTGTCACATATATTGGTTACAAAGACAAAAGTTGGTAACCCAGGAGAGAGAAGTAAACAAAGCCTTTCAGGACCACCTTGGGAGAGCTGGATGGATTTGGGAGGCTTGTGCTTGGCTGGCACTCCATTATATTTCCTGTCTCACCTTGCCAATTCCTTCCTCTGGCCGCACTGATTCCTCAGGCACTTTCCCCTAAAATGTTCAAGGCACACCCCAGGGTCCCACCCTGCTGTGTACCTTTGTTTGAGGACACATGTTCCCTTCCCAGAAACACAAACTGGGGGAGATGCTTAAGGCCCTAACTCCCTCTGGGACTGGCTTCTTCTCAACATAAAACAGGGAGTCCAGAAGGCTTCTGAGGGCTTGCAGTTTGCAGAAGCAATACCTCTGAAGCTGAGCAGCTTAGCTTGTGGGCTCTATTGGGCAACCCAAGCCTTTTTTATTTTTTGCAATAATTTATTTATTCACTTACATCCCATCTCCCTTCTCTTCTACTAGTTCCACCCTTACAAATACTTTCCCCCATTACCCCTTCCTCTTCTGCTCAGAGAAGGGAAAGCCTCCCTTGAGTACCACCCTGCTCTGGGACATCTAGTCCCAGTAGGACTAAGCACATCCTCTCCCACTGAGGCCCAACCAGGCAGTCTAGTTAGGGGAAGGGGATCCACTGTCAGGCAACTGAGTCATAGACAGACCCCTCTCCAATTGTTAAGGAACCCACATGAAGAACAAGCTGCACATCTGCTACAAATGTGTAGGTTCAGCCCCTGCATGCTCTTTGGTTGGTGGTTCAGTCTCTGGGAGCCCTCATGGGTCCAGGTTAGTTGGCTCTGTAGGTCTTGTGGTGCCCTTGACCGCTCCAGCTCAATCACTTCTACCCTCCACTCTTCCACAAGTCTCCCTGAGCTTTTTGTGATGTTTGACTGTGGGTCTCTACATCTGTTTCTACCAGTGCTGGATGAAGCCTCTCAGGAGACAGTTATGCTAAGGTTCCTGTCTATGTAAGACAAAGGGCCACACAAGCAAGGATTCTGGGTTGTGCTTCCAGCATCAGAGATCACAAGTAGAAATGGGGAGGCCTGCCGAACACATGTGGTGATAGGTACTCTCTGTGCTTTTATTTATTTCATTTAAAAGTCATATCTGCACACGGTCTAACACTCAAGCCATTGTAGAACTGAGCTCTGCCTTTGTGTCAGCCCCCTGTCCCACTTGCCAGAAAGTTACCTTTCTTAGTGCTTTCTTACATATCTTTCAAAAATTTTAATGCATATTCAAGTATATATTTTACCCACATGGAATCACACTGTATTGTTCTGCAACTGCTTTTTTCTACTTTAATAATATGTCTTACAGTTCCTTCTGTTGGGATGGAGAAACCTTTCTCATTCTTGTTAGCTGTAACCTAACTAAAATAATAAATTCTTGAAACTGGAAAGAACTTCCAAATCAATGTGATCTAATTGCCTCATTTTGTTAGAGCCTGAAGGACTGAGGTGACTTGCCAGAGGGTACAACATATGAGGGAGAGAAATAGATTCCTCTGAGAGTCCTCTAGAAAGAAAAACCTCACCAGGGCCAGCACTGGGGCTAACAAGTAGGAGTGACAGTACCCAGCTGTCCATTTGCAGCAGGGGAGAAAGGGAAATGAAGAAGGCTGAGCTGCCCTCTGTACATGCTGAAAGGGGGCTTATGGGATTCATCCCAAAGGTCCTGGGGGCTGCATGAGCATGGATCTCCCACACCTGGCCTAATCAACAGAACTTACAATTTTCTAGAAGGCAAGCATTCTTCTGTAAGCCACTGGATCTTTGCTGTACTCTTCTGTAGTTTTTGTAGGACATATTGGCAGGAAGGTGTCTCTCCTTTCTCCATACATGGTCCTTTGCTGTTTCCTGGCTTTATCCACACACACTACTGTCCCCTCTGGCATTGACCCACATGAGGTAGGTTGGAGGGAACAAGGCTGAGCATAGCCTAAGAATTGTAGGTGCTCAGAGCTGCATGGTTGCCAGGTTTGAGGTGGGTCTTTTGGCCCTAAACTGTCATATCGAGGCCATTTGTATGCAGCAGAACCCTCTGGTTCCTAATCTATAGGTGCAAGTCCTTGGCCCAGCTTGTACCCCCAGGTACCTGTCCATCAGTATGTGTTCCCACCCTGGGGATATGGGATGTGAAACCACAGACGTGAAAGGGCATGTCTTCCTGGTACATCCAATTGACACAAAGCTTTGAGAGGAGAGAAATGCTATTTTTATATTAAAGCAAACACTGATATTATGGAATAGCACAGAAAATTCAAGTTACATTTCAAGATAAAAGAGGCAATTTCAAAGCAATTTTTTCCTTCCTTGCCTCAGGCATGTCAGGCTTCTCCCCTCTGGACCCTGGAGGGTGTGTGCTAGCTCCCCTCTCCTTATGGGGACTTGACTGAAAGTGCATTAGTTAGATTGAAGTCCTTTGCCCCAGAAGTGGAAGTTTATCTTAGGAGTGAAGAGGCCAGCCCTGATTCTCCTCTGTACTGGGCTGTGTCCGCTCACCACTGCCTTGTATCTGAGCACTCATCTGCTTTCTCTGGCTTCTTCAGCATTTCTCTTGAGTGGCTTTGGTTTATCTTGACCCTGACCACCATGGCTATCTCTGTTTCACCTCCATTGCTATTGGTCTGCTTCTCTGTTTATCTCTCTGGAAATCTGGTTGGCTCATCTTATTTTCTTAGGCATGTTCATAGAACACTGGCCAGGGTGAGAATTACTGCTCCTATGGGTTCAGGGTCACCTTAGAAGACGTCCTTAGCTGAACCAATGTCTGGGTTGCTGAGCAGACTGGGATGGTTGTTCTAGAAGGGTGTGTACACTGGTGGTCAACCTAGCATGTTCCCAAAGAAGTGAGCTCTCTGCTCCCAGCACACCCTGCCTGTTTCATGGACATCCTCTCCAAGACCCTCCTGCCCTACCATGCTTCCCACAATACACCATGGTTAGGAGTACCTGCCCACTGCCACACAAGTGGCCATAATGGCTTTCCTCTGAGCAGGTTGCCCAAATAGGCTTCCTCCCAGGTTAAGCTGGAGCATGGTATCACTGGCAACTGGAGGAAAGGGTGAGGGAGCAGAGCCTCGATGTAGGGAAGCCCTGTTTGGTATATGAGATCTGCTGCCAGGGCCAGAGGTACTACAGATGGATTGGCTGTTCGAGCAGGCTGGCATCTTTATCATGGAGGCTGGCTGTGTTTCAGTGCCATTAACAGTCCTACATGTCTGTGTGCTGTGATATGTATGAGGTTCTCCTTACAAGAGTGTCATGTTATCTGTAGATAGCAACCCTCATGTCTTTTTCTTCTCTTGGATTAACACAGCAGCAACACTGGTTAATGTGCTGGAAACACTGTTCCTCTAACAAATATTAGGAACAGAGCATACTTGCCCCTCATGTGACTCATCCTGTCCCTATTCCTCTCTGCCTTTTTACTGAAGGACTTGCTCACTATTGTATAATGGAGAGTGACACAGGGGATGACATGGAAAGTCACACAGACCCAAATTTTCATCTTGCCTCTGCTGCTCACAGGTTCTGTGACCTTGTGCAGGTTTTGGGTTTTTTGTCTGTTTGTTTGGTTTTTTGTTTGTTTGTTTGTTTGTTTTGATTTTTTCTTTTTCTTTTTTTTTTTTTTTGTCTGTCTGAATCTCTTCTCATCTATAAAAATGGCGCCCTGGCTGCTGGTGGGAGATCTTAATGAGGTCTCCTGTATTAGGTGATGAGACCCTCTAGCCATGCTGACCTTTTCCCGGTGAATCCCCATAAGGCCAATACTGGAGGTGCCCTCCATACCTCATTTCCTCCAGCTGCCTGACATTGTAGACTCAGTTGGAACATGAGCATGGAACTTTTTTTGTGTGTGAACTGTCCTATGTGATAAGTACTTTTGGTACCCTAAAGGAAGGCAGTAACCTCAGTCTTTGTAGGAGGAGACAAAGAGCCTGCCTTATGTTTCAATGAGGATCACAGGGTGGGAGGTACATGGAGAACTCTCCAGAACAATTGTCATGATGACACTTTGTGGATGTGGCTCTGATAGGCCCTGGAAGTGTCAGGCCAGGTTCTTCAGGTCCATGCTTCAGCACTAGACCCCACCACCTCTCCAGCCCAGTTCACTTCCTGATGGGCTTACTCTTCAGACACATAATAGGCAGACTGGGGACTAGAGTCAGACAGTTCCTCCTCTTCAGAGCCGAAAAGTAAAAACGAGGAAAACTTGTTTTGTCTGCTACTTGCTTGTTTGAGATCCCCTTTCTCCTCAACTGGAAAGTTACTAGTTAACACATGATTATAAATACACAGCGCACTTGAATATGCCAGGCACTGTGCTGGGCAGCATGCCCTCACACCTCCATTCTCCCACCTACCCACCCCCACCCTGATAAGCAGACACACTTCTTACACACAGATACCCAGGTAGCAGGTAAGGGAGCAAGCCCACCGAGCCTGGCTTTCCCAACTCCACATAGTCATGTGGTAGCAAGAGATGGAACAGGCCTGCCAAGCCTGGACTGCTTGGCTCCACATGGCAATAGAGATAACAAGTGAAGAAGCAGGCTTTCTAAGCCCTGATTGCTTGACTTTTTTTCTTTCTCTTCTTTCTTTATCACTTAAGTCTCAGCACATTGGAAATGGTCCCTTCTAATCTGTTGTGTAGTGGTAAATGCCTCCCTTCCCTGCCAGCTTACCTTGTCTGTCCCCTTCTAGCCCATAGGCCCCTGGGTCAGTGTGGTCCTTGATGAGTCAGTTCCTGATATTTGGGAAGAACTACTGCATCCCCATCAGCTAAGTGGTAAATGATGTCCCCCATGGCAGCAAGGAGGGTCAATATTGGCTAGAACTCCCAGAACAGAGGACCCCAAGCTAAATGTCTCAGACACAAAGCTAATTGCATCATGTGTGGCTCCTGAGTCTGGCAACTGCATGTCAAGATGTGGAAGATGATGCTGCCTCTGAAAATGCTAGGGAAGGTCTACTTTAGGTCTCCTCTCCACTCTGGTAGTCTCTTGGCTTGTGGGTGTGCAGCTCCAGTTTTCATGTCACAATTTCCCTGTGCATGTGTCTCTCATATCCAAATCTCCACTTCTCATAACAATACCAGTCATTCTAGATTGGATCACCCTTCTCCAGTACGGCCTCATGGAGCTAATTGTATCTATAGTAGCTTTATTTTCTAGTAAGGTCATATGATAACAATAATCAGAGCTGGGGTTGGGGAGCACACTGTGACAGAAGTCCAGGAGGCGTCTTGTTTAGTTTATCTGAGCCAGATCTTCCTTGGCTACTCACCATCCTGGTGACCAGGGTATTGATACGCTGGATGCCTGACCTTGGGCACTTCACACTGGCCTTAGACTCTATAAAACCATATGGATTCCCCAAAGGAAATCAAGAGTACTCAAAGAGAGGGAGAAAAGGCATGATTTACTCAGGTGGACCCATCCTGAAAGTCTGTAAGAGTCATTATACTGGATATTATACTGGATATTATGTGGCTATGACCAAAATGCCTAGCATAAAAAAACATAAGGGTGGATTTTCTCCTTTAGCTGACTGGAGGATTTAGTCCATGGTCACTTGACCCCATGTGCTTGAGCAGAACATTACAATGGCAGAATTTTGTGTGAAGACTGCTTTTCACTCCTTGACAAACAGGAAGCAAAAGAGGGAAATGGGTCCTATGTCCTGAAGGTTTTAGAATATTCTAACATAGTTGAAGCCCACATGCTCAGCCCATGAGCCTGCGGGGACATGGCACATCCTAACATGTCTAGCACATAAGAGGAGAAAGCAGGCTCCAGACTCCAGCTCAGACTAATATTCTCCTCTGGGACTTAGGCTTTTTCTAAACAGTACAAGCAGAATTTGGGGATCACTTGAATTTGGGGATCACTTCCTTTCTTGAGGAAGAAGGATTTGGTAAGTCTTCTGTGTGACATTATGTGAAGGTGGATCCGTTGTACAGTGTCCTCCACCTTTGTGATCTCCCTGTATTACTTTGAAGAAGGGAAGAAACTTGGTGGGTTGTTTTTAACCACTCTGAGTAGCTGAGGAAAACAAGGTGAAGTACAATTATGTATCTTGCCTAAAGGTACAGCAACAGTAAATGAAAGACTTAGGATATATAAGATCACATCTCAAACTTGGGGTCCCCTGACCTTAGAAAAGTGATTCTCAACCTTAGCTTCACAGTAACATCCCTGAGAAGAGCACTTTAACTTTAAAAATCCCTATGCCCAACAAAGCCCAGCCTGCACCAGTAAGCAGCCTCTGAGGGTGGGCTCAGTTGGAGCTAATGAAAGTGACTCAGGTAGTTCCAGGGTACAGTCAGGGTTGGGGACCATAGCTATATACTTTGAAGGCTGAACTGAGGGACACAGCACAGCTGCCTTTAGAGCCCTATGGGAACGTCAGGCACATGAAATTGTAGGTATAAAAGCACAGTGGCATGTAAGAACCAGGGTAAACTGAAGAACAAGATCCAATCAAGTAGACTCTATTTTTTTAAAGCAACTCAATGCTCTACCGACAGAGCACTGAGAGGCCTGCCACCTCATACCTGTATCTCGGGCCTCAGCTATGCTTGAATCTGCAATCTTGTGAAGAGCAGGTATGTGTGAGCTCCAGGAGGGCCTTGCCTTTGATCCAACTCTTGGGCCATGTAGATCCCAGTGGTTCAACAGCAAACTTCCAAGATGAAGACGCACGCCCCCTCCCAAGACCATCCAGCTAGAAACTCAGTGGAAGAGTTCTTCTGTGAGGGAAGGAAGGGGCAGGATATGCTCAAAGCCACCTGCCTGGGGGTGTGCTTCTCACCGAAGTCCTCTAGGAGAGATAAGACCTTTTCTCTGGAGTATCCCAGAAGGCCCTGTCACAAAGGGCTAAGAACTGCTGATTGTGCAGCCTCAGCCAGCCTTGCTTCTGTAATTCTTCTGCAAATGGAACCTTTAGAATCAGCACAAAGAGCCAAACTGTCTTCTGCCTGCCTCTGGCCTGAAAGCACAGTCCTCATGTGCTCCTCAGCTTGGACAAACTGGATCCCCAGGGCCTATAGCTGTTCCTTAGCCAGAATTCCAGCCTCTGACTTTACAGCTATGGGTTTGTCCTTAGGAATTTTTTTTTGGTAGAGTACCAGCATACCCCCCACAGCATTAAGACCCTGTGCAATTTAATTGAGGGTCATATCATCCATCAGTAGCAAAGTTAGAATAAGACACACAGCTCTTGGTTTGATTTTTACTTTGTGTCAGGCTATACATTTTGTTTTCATACTTTAGATATTCACTAGCCAAATATGTTTTGCAATGTTTAAAACAAAACAAAACAAAAACAAAAACAACTAACAAGCAGCCCTAAAGTGTGGCTAGCTGCCTGGTGTTTGTTAGAGTGCTGTTACTCCCTATGCGTGCCTCCTCCCCATGCTCTCTGCCAGTGGAGTGATTACACTGGTAGACTGCCTTGTCAGTCCTGCTTTCTCCATGTACACCCTTAAATTCCTCCCTGCCATGGCTTTTGTCCATCCAGATTAAGGACTGCTTCATTCTCATATCTATACAAGCTCGGTGCTGGCCATTCTCCCTAACGCCTGCTCCCTGGCCTCAAGAAGTTCTGGGGATCCAGTCCCTGTCCATAAGCCCAGGTCTGGGCAAGTGAATCTGACCTCTCAGTGCTGCAGCCCTCTTAGAGATCAGTTTTCTCACATGGCTTTAAACAGGACTTTGACCTTTTCATTCTTAACTGTTTATCAGGAACTTCTTGGAAGTTTTTCTTGAGCAAACCCTGCATTCACCTTTTCAGACCCATTCTCATGCACTCAAATCCAAAAGCTTCTTAGTCTATCTCTTACTGGGTCTGGGCCAGGGCTCCTACCTGACTATTGCAGGCTTCTCTGCTCTAGTGGAAGGAGCCAGACACACATGTGGTCTTGCCTTCAGTTCTAAGTTCTGTGGTGTCTGTCCTACCTAAGGAGCGATAAGATATACCCTCTGTCATTCCGGACCAGAATGCCAAAGGGTCACCCATATCCAGACACACATCTTGCCCTCACATAAAGAAGGACTTTCTGGATGAAGCCTCTCATCCCTGAAGGTCTGGTGCCTCCTGTTTAGTATTCAGTGCAAATCATTACAGAAAATGTGCAGCTATTGCCAATTAATACAACTTTGCATTTTTGTTACTATGTGTGATGTGTGTGTGTGCTATGTACACACATTAAAAAGCACATATGTCCAAGTAAATTCCTCTCCCACCCCAGCTACACATCCAACAAAACATACATAACCCAGGAGTGGCTGAAAGGCTGGAAGGCTCCACCAAACCCATAAAAGAGGCACGGTGAAGATTGCAGAGCCAACAGAGAGTGGCAGGTTTTTGGTGTTTTGGTTTGTGTGTGTGTGTGTGTGTGTGTGTGTGTGTGTGTGTGTGTGTTTCTCTTCACAAATGCAAATACTTCTGAAAGGGTCTCACCTACAACTACCTCACCAGCACTCTAATTAGCAGTTCAGACCTGGAAGGAGGTGGGAGACGTAGATGGCAGGCATGTTAAGAAATAATAGCATAGACTAATGTCCTTAGGATTGAGGGGTACCTGAAAGTAAGGGGTAGATGCCCTAGAAAAGGTTGGGATATGATAGAATTGTTTTAGGAAAATGGTCCTGACAGTTGAGGGGCCTATGTCTTGTTTGTTTGTTTGTTTGTGACAGGGTTTCTCTGTATATAGCCCTGGCTGTCCTGGAACTCACTCTGTAGACCAGGCTGGCCTCGAACTCAGAAATCCACCTGCCTCTGCCTCCCAATTGCTGGGATTAAAGGTGTGCGCCACCACTGCCCGGCAAGGGACCTATGTCTAATCATACAGGCCAGAGGTTCTGAGTACAGAGTGGTCCAGAATGAGTTTAAAATGCCCTTCAGCCGTTCATCAAGTACACATTGGTTGGGCTGGGTGTGGTGGCACACCTTTAAACCTAGCACTCTAGAGGTTGAGGCTGACAGATCCTGGTAAGTTTGAGGCCAACCTGGTCTACATAGTAAGTTCTAGGACAGCTAAGGCTACAAAGAGAAACCTTTTCTCAATAAACAACAAACCAATAAAAATAAATAAATAAATATTTTCTTTGGTTAAGTTCCAGGCTTTCCCAAGCTTTGGCAATAAAGATACAAAGCTCACCCTGGAGCTCAAGCAGTTCTCAGGGGAGATAGATAATTAGCAGATGACTGCAGTACACAGTAAGAAATGCTGCTGAAAAGTGTATCTTAATACAGAGCACGGAGAAAGCCATGAGAAGTCTGACTAGAGAGACCAGATATCATTCATCCAGTGGAAAGGATGCTACTGGGCCTCAGGGCAGGACCAGGAGCTTCCCACGTGGACAGGGAAGAATTAGTAGAGGAAGGAATATTTAGAACATCCTGGAGGCTTTCAAAAATAAGTAAGGCATTGCAAGGGATGCACAGAGACTGAGGATAGTGCCAGGGTCGTTAGGAGAGGCCCTGTCTCCAGTAGAGATTCTTGGGGGTCTTTGGAAGTCCCCAGCCCAGAGTGTCTGTAGAGACTGCTCTTACCACTGCCTGGGTGGTGAGCTGGAGGCAGAGGATGCAGCCACAGAGGACAGCAAAGGCATCTGCATGCAGTGCAGTCTGTAGTCGCCCTCTTTACCACGGTGAGGAGTGAATGAGAAGAGCAAGTGGGGAGAAGGAAAGGTTTCAGATGATCCCGAGGCAAAGCCAGTGTTGGCATTCTGCTGCCGCTTGACATGCAAACCCCAGGGGGCAGGAAGCAGTGATAACTGACAGTTAATCTCCAGGAGTTGGGTGGAGGGTGACATTCTTCAGTGCGGGAATGTTATAAAAACACAATGGGTAGGGATGTGGGAGAGAGGAGGCTCTCTAGAAGCATACTGTTGAAAAGACAGAGAAAGGGAACAGGGTGTAGTCAGTCAGATAAGTTCTGATAAGGACACAAAAGCTTTCCGTGTTCAGCCAATACTTAGCAAGTGGACCCTGCCAAAAATGCCAGCCTTGTCCTGAGTTTCAGCCATCTCCACCAACCAAGGCAAAGATCTGTGCCTCATTCTTCATCACTGCCACAGAGGTGGTTTGTCCCCCACAAAGTGACCTAGCCCTTTCTCCAAGGTCACTGCGGTAGCCCGGCTGCCTCCACTGCTCTCCATTGAGGCTGCTGCATGCTGCCTGTTGACCTTCGAAAAGGGATCTCTGGTGCCATATCTCATAGCACAGCCTCCAGTGGCTTCCTACTGTCCCTAATATAGGTTCTGCAGGTGAGGCCATCTCTGGATGACCTTCTATTCATTTCACCTTGAAAGTCTGTCTGTGCTTATTGTTATATCAAGAACTCACCTAGTGCAGCCACCCTGTCAGAACCTGCTCACACCCTGACTTCATGTCAGTTAGCCATCTGCCTGAGGAGGCCAGGCAGAGGGACAGGCCTTCCCTGACATCTAATGAAAGTCACAGCCCCTTAAGCTTTTTGTGTGATCTTTTAAGTGGCATTGACACTGAGTGAAATTATCTGTTTACTTCTTCCATATCCAGACTGTTAGCTCTGTGGAGCAAGGACTTCATCCCCTCACCTGCTGTGCTCACTGCTTGTAGATCAAGCCTTGGCAAATAGCAAGCACCCAATATATGCTTCTTGGATGTACAGAAGAAGCAAGTGGTGGAACTGTGGTGTGTTGGACATGTTTGATTCCATTCATGGCCATGTCCTCAGTGCATTTCACTGTCCACTAGACCCATGAGGAAGCAGACCAAGGGCTAGCTAGTATCTGCCATTCTGTGTCCATTGGAACTGGGATCAGTATCTCAGATGTGTGACCTGTGTCCCTCTAAGGGTGAGAGATATAGGTACAGTCAGCACTGGTAGAATGTGTTATGGCAGTAGTTGAGTATCCAATGGCAATGGGAATTCAGAGCTGGGGGACATGTGGCTGAGTAGCTCACAGGGAGAACAGATAAGGAAACCAGCCTTTGTGAACTGTGGTGACAGGAGGATGGAGTTCAACCTGGGGAGGGCTAGGTAGGCATGGGTTCTGAAGACAAGAAATAGGAAGTGTGGTGTGAAAGGTAGAACTTTGGGCCTTGGTGTGGGGACACCTATCAGAATGGCCTGCGCTCAGGGCTACAAGCAGGCTCCAGGGTAGAATGGGGGTTCCTCTCCACAGGATGGTGCAGGGTAAGTGGTGCTGGCTAGGACAGAATTGAATTTTAGCAGTCTTGGGAAGTGCATGCTGTAGCTCCATGCCCAGCACTCACACTCTTGATATCTTATGCTAATGATTTAGGCCTTTAAAAAAAGTCTGGTGTACTCTTTTCAGGTTAGAGGCTCCAAATCCTGAATATGTTAATCACCTTTGCTTCTCCTAGAATTAGCATTTCTTCCAGCTCTAAAAGCTGCTGATAATTAGGTTGATTCCAGATTCCCTGTCCCCCACTTTCCACAGGTAGCTAGTGCTGCCTATTCTGGCAGCACTTTGGCCTGGAGTAGTTCTAGGTTTAATCTGTTCCTCTCAGAGTTCTGGTATTCCCTCTGGCCTCCAGCTGTGGGCCCTTTCCCGCCTATCCTGATATTGCTAGGTCACCCTTCACCTGTTTGTAACTCAGATCTGTGTTGGACCATCACTCACTGAATTTTTCCTGAATCACAGCTGGGCACAGCAGGGAAGCAAGGGACTGTTGAAGAAACCTGTGCCTGCCCCACCCTGCTCTTTGGCTTCTTGTCCTTTCACCTTAGTGATCCCTTTGCGTCCCTGGGCCTCCTCAGTTTCTTCATCTGCCAAGTTCTTACCTCAGAATAACTGCTCTGAGCTTTCCAGGGATCGGCCTCCTGGGCAGTCCCTACAATAGTGCCTGGCCAGGGGAGGCCAGTGAACCTTCTGATGAGACATATTCCTCACTCCCATTGGATAGTGACTTTGTGTATATTGCTGCTAAGGCCAGCACACATGTGACTGTTGCCTCTTGCATCCTCCCACAGCTTGTGTTAAAATATTCCCACCGCCTGGGAAATAATCGAAATCCCTGAGCTTCAATCTGCCTGCCCTCCACCGGCCATGCCTTAGTCACACCATGTGCTACCCCAAGTTGGTCTACAGTAGCCTGCTAAATCTGTGAGTGCAGACCCAGTGCAGAGCTGGAGCTTAGGAGCTGTCTTGCCTCTTAACTAGCCTGCACATCACTCTTGTGGTTCTGGCCTTGGTTTGAATTTATTCAGCAATTCTTGTGCCAGGCCCTCTCACAGGCTCTGGGGATAGATCATGAGCAAGAGACTAAAAGCCCTATGGTGGTGGAAGTCACACCCCCTGAAGAACCTTCTTTCACTCCTCAGCTCTGAGAACTCTTCCACACTCTGCTGGCCTTGTTGGTTCATATGCATAAAGTGAGGGATGTTTGTTAAGTTCTTAAAACATTTATTGAGTGTCCAGTGTGTGCCAGGCATTGTGTAATTCTATAATGCATTGTCCCGCCCCACTCCCATCCAGCCTGTGCTGACTACTCCATCATCTTTCTTACTGTGCAGAGGAGAGGACATGGCATGACACATACTAGGAGGAGAGGTCCTGACCTGAGCACCAGAAGCCTCACTGTGATTCCTACATAGTCCTGCACGATTTCTCCGTAGAGATATCAGCTGAGTTCTCTCTAATGCTGTGACCCTTCTCAAGCTGGGTCTCCATGACACCCAGCCCTGCTTTCTTTCCCTTAGTAGATCATCCATGAATGCTTTTGACCTAGGTGTCTGTGTTGAGGGCTCTGGCCCAGGAGCAGCTCTTTTCCAGACATATAGGATAAGCTCTTGTTTCTATATCTATTGTCATATACATGAACACATGGGCCTCACCCTGACCTGCACTTGGAGGACTTGCTGCCGACCTCTGTGCCCCTACATCCTCCCATTCTGCTGCTTCTCCTAACTCTGCCTGGGGACAGCGGGTCTATCTCTTCTGCCCGAGACATGTTTTGATGCCATCCTCCCCTTCCTGCCTTCCCACCTTCCTTCTCTCACCCTCACACTCTCTTTTGATCTTGAAAATCCAGGTCCTTGGAGAAATCAGACAGTATGAAATATGAAAACTGCTTGGGAAGTAATTGAAGGAACACTGCGACTTTTGAAACCCACAGAGATAATGCTCACACCTTCTTACTCACGTTATTTAATTTTTAATGGCAGATTTAATTAATGGAGATCAGGTCTTCTGCCTTCAGATGTGCTCAAGAAGCAGCTGCAGGCGGCGGAGGAGGGGCAGCTGTCTAGAGCAGAGGAAAAGGCATTCCAGAAATGAGAACCTGAGGACTCTATGGGAAGAAAAGTCTCCAAAACTATCAGCTCACGGTGGTGTAGGCACAGATGATGTGCAGACAGCACAGACCCATCAGAGAACAGTCAGAAAGCCCATGAGCTTCTATGGTAACTGTAGCTCCTAGGCCCTGGGCAATCCAGGACCCTCCAGTGCTGATGACCCCTCCAGGAAGACAGGACTTCATTGTCCACAGCTGCCACCGTCTTTTAAAAACAGAACTGCTCTGCTATTCCCTCACTTAAAAAGACAGGCATAGTAGCTGAGGACTGTAATTTCAGCACTCGGGAGGTTGAGATAGGAAGAGCACAGTGGCTCTCAGTTCAGCCTTGTCTACACAATGAGTTCCAGATTGGCCTGGGCTACAGAGCAAAACCTTGTTTCAAAAACACAAAACAAACAAATCCAGGCTTTTATTCACCCCTCACTGGAACTCAGGCTCTGAGCCTGAAGTTGAGTCAACTGTACCCACTGTGTCTCTCAACCCTCCCTGCCCTCGATCCCACTGTTTGACAGTCCCTGCTCGCCTCGTGTACCTACACTGCCCTTTAAACACCCACATATTGTTCTGTCTCCTCCTTGTTTGGCTCATATCCGCTCATCCTTTACAGTTAAATAGAAATAAATATAGTCTTTGTCTTAAGACCCTGACTTCTAGAATGTTCTCTGTAGATATGCTCATTCACACACAGAGCTACAGGTAGGCACTCAATCTCCTCTGCACTGTTTACAACAGTAGGAGCATTTGTTGGCCCAGAGGACATGGTGGTAACTACTTGACTTGAGGTGCAGAAGGCTTACTCACAGAGCCCTCACCCCCACTGTGCTCCCTCACAAGGTGCTCCTTCACAGGGCGTGCTCGCTCAGTGTGTTCCTTCAAAGAGTGCCCACTCGCAATGTACCTCACAGAATGCTCTCTAATTAAAGTACTTGCCCACAAGATACTCACAAGTGTACCATGAGCTCACCCAGAGCTAGAAAGGATACAAGCCCTAGCACGCTTGCTCACCACTCACTATATCCCCTGGTCTGCTCTCACTTTTGAAAATATTGACATGACAAAGATTGTGCCGTAAAGTTGAGTGCTAGTCTACCATGAACTAGGCCATGGAGTCCATTGTTAGAACCATCAGAGGCAGTGAGGGGAGGGAGCAAGAGATATGCTTTGGTTGGGTTCAGCTCCCAAGGAGACAGTCTAACCAAGTATTCAGGCAGCTCTGGTAGGTACCCCTACAGCTTGAACTACTGGCCTCATGCCCTTTTGTAATTGTGACATTATGGTGTCTGAGTGCCCATATGGCCAGGGCACAGGCTCCAGTTGACTTGGACCCCACTCCCATACCTAGTGTTCTCAGGATGAACAAGTTGGTCAGTCCTCAAGAAGCCCACAATTATGACACGTTTTAGTCTACAGAATCCTTGTCCTTAATGAGGAAGGCTGGAGAACCAGGGGCTTATGAGCCCCCGTGGTGGCTTGGAGACCTTTCCTGTGCTTCTGGGCCAGTGGTTGTTACAAATCGCACTGCCATGGGTCTGCACAGACAGTCAGGATGGGACCAATGGGGAATTTTCACTGAGTCATCATGAGGAAAATAGAGGAAGCTACAGGGGGGTGGCCATAACCACTTCTTGGCCTGTGGACACTTCCTATGACAAATGCTGCCTACCATACAGAGCAATGGCCCTAGGCCTCTTCTGCCTGCCCACAGTACATGGGCCCCATCTCAGTCTTTGAGAGGGACTCAGCAATTGACTGGGCCTGGAAGCCTGTGATCTGACCCTGTGAACACATACAGAAGAAAAAAAACTCAAAAGTTTGGTGGGTTTCTTATGGGGAAGAAAGACCCAACTTCTGTGGAAAGAACACAAGGTTCTTTTTGGCTTCAGAAGTTCTACGGTGTGTGTGGCTTGGAGAGATCTGTGTGCTTGCTTTTCTCTCACTCTTCAGTAAGAAATCAAAGCTTGGAGGAAGTAAGTGGTTTACCACAGACTGCGGCCAGCACACACTGAAATGCTGTCATACTGTGAGCCCATGGGCCAGACCACGTCCTCAGGAGGCTCCACCAGAATCCCAGTGACCCCAAGTAGGTCACAAACAAACATGCACTAGAGGAATAGGGAGAGACCGATCAGGGTGCCTCTGCCTTTATCCTCAGCCAGGACAGCCATATCAGGGAATGTCACACCATTCTGAAGCAGGGATGTGAGTGCAAAGACTTGAAAGCTTCCTGAGTGTGGCATTAGTATAGATCTACTACCAGGCTGTGAGGAAAACCTGTGTTTATTTCATGCCTGTTGTGTGCTGGAGTTGTTGGCACACCTTAGAGAAGGCTCCCTGGTGTGGAGATAGGAAAGTAGAAGGGATAAGCTAGATGACCTGCCCCACCTTCTAGTTCCTGGGCCCCCCTGCCAGGGACTTTGTTCCTAAGCTCTCCTGCAAGATCTCCTTTTCATGATGACGTCCCATCTAGCCTGCCTGAGACTGCAGACAGTGGAAATCTCAGAGAGCAGGTAAAGATAGAACCTGATTCCAGCCCAGACCTGCCTTTGCACCTTAGTCTCCTAGAGGAAGTCCTCTGCCTTAGTTCCCTTCCCTATAGGCCTAATTGGGCTCCACACCACATAATGTGCTCTCCTAGCAACCTGTATTGAGACTTCTCTTTCCCTGTCCATCCAGGGACTAGCTTGTTGCTTTTCTTTAGCAGGTAGGTAGAGCCGGGTAGAGCCTGACAAACGTGCAAGGAGATGTAGCCCTAAGAGTCCACAGTCCTTTCACTGCTGTGTTAGCTTGTTACAAGGACTGATGAACCTGAAGCTGTTTGTTCATCACAAACATGGAGAGTCCCTTCTCAGGAGTGAATATATTGCTGTGCAAAGAACCTGGCCTTGGCACACCACACAGAAGCATCTGCTATTGGCTTCATACCCCACTCAAGACATCTGACCACTTACCCTACACCTCTGTACAGGGGCCACTTAACCCATCCTGTCTCAACCTCCAGGTGTGGCCTTCCCCTGCACTCTATATGTTTGACCAACTGCATGGGTCTGAGTACTCCCACCTGGAGTGGGAGTGTCCTGAGGCTGAAAGGATGTCAGTATCAGTCTTCTCTGGGAGAAAATGCAGATGTCAGAGCTTTAGAGGAAAGGAAAGTGCTAGGCTAGTTCTGTGTGACCAGAAGTGACTGACAAGCACCTTACTGAAATTCACAATGTACCACCACGATCAAACACAACTGGCATGTTCTTGCTCTCCTAGGTTTTTCCTGCCAACCTGACTCTGTAGGTATATGTGTAATGGATAACTTCAGAAAGGATAGGTACATGCCCTCAGAACTTCCCGCAGTGCATCCTGGGAAGCAACAGAGCATGCCCCAGTCTAGGAGAGAAGACACTGGATAGCCCTGACACTGCTGCTCACTGTGTGACTTTGGCTTGTCACTTGACCTCTTTAGGCAGCATGGCCCACTTGTCCAATAGGAATGGGAATAGATCAATGTCAGCACATTCTTCTTTACAAGTAATAGATGTTTCAGGCTTTGCAGACCATGCAGGCTCCACCACAGCCATTCCACTGATACAAACTAAGTGTGTGTAGCCATGAAACTTTATTTACAAGCAAGGTGGCCAGCAGATTTGGCCTGTGGCCTGAAGCTTGCCACTCCCTGAACTAAAAGTTATCATGGCTTGCCTTCAGCGGTCACTTTTCTGGGATTCCATCACAGTGACCAGCATGCCGTGGGAGCTAGGACCTAGGCTGTGCTGACATCAGTTAAGATATTAGCATCCGCCCAGTTCTATTGTGATTGTGTCCCACAAACTTCTAGAAGACAGTGGTAACCTTTGGTAACCAATTTTGTATTTTCTCTTTGTAGAATGCTGAGCTGTATAAACTGTCTTCACAACAATTCCACGAGGCGGCTTCAAAAGCAGAGAGCACAATAAAGTAAGAGTCTGCTTATTGTTCTTTGTAAACTTGCCTGCATTTGTAGAAATCCCCATGTGAAACCTGCTGCCACCTGCCTGATGGCAAATTTCTCTAATAACAAGACAGCCATCTGTTCATCAGCCCCCTCAGTTGGGCTGAAGGTAGCCATTGGCTATCGGTAATTACCCAGATTAGCACACAGCTCTTCTCAGCTCCTCGGTGGGCTGCAGTGGACTGCAGCCACTGCCTTTTTCTGGGGCAGCAGCTGCTTGGTTATCTAGCTAGGTGAGGGGCAGTGAACAGGCTCCATGGGATCTGGGGTTCAGCCCTGGCCCTCTACTTTATGAGGAGTGGGGAATGGGGGTGAGTGTCAGCATGTCCCCTGCTCCTGCTGAACACACTGTGCTCCCCATGCTCAGGACATGCATGCTGTGCTCCCAAATGGAAAAGGCTCAGAGAGGTCAAAGACTCATGTGCCAGTGCTTAGCCCCATCTGCCATGCTCCTGTGCCGCTGTCCAGAACACTCTGAGCCAGGTTGTCAGAAGCAGGGAGGTGTAGGCTTTTTCATGAATCATTTGGGGTGCAGATCCCTGGGAAAGGAAAACCTTAAGTGTGAAGATGGTCTGTGTGCCAGGAGACTGGGATTCTCTGATGCACCATCAACCCCTTCTGCTCCCTTGGCAGTCTCTCTCCCAGCAAGTTAGGTGAGTCACCAGAAAAGCCCATCATGGTACAAAATAGTTGGATCTGGCACCATGAGAAGAAGGTGTCAGAGGAGGGTTGCATAGCTGTGAGGTGACAAAGTACTTGTGAAAGAAAATGCAGTGGATATTCGTGAACCATGCAGAGAGCCAGAAGAATAGGGTAGAACAATGTACAGTCAGAACAGACCTGAGGAACAGGGTTCCTTTAGTTCCCACATTGTGAAACACTTGTAGCTAGGGTATGCTGATAATCAGCACCAAGGAAGAAACAGAAAGCAACAGTCTTGAAACTCCAAGTCCTAGAGGGACGATGTGAGTCTACAGTGTGGGAGGACAGGACTTTCCCATCGGGTGGAAGGAGACTGGAAAGGAATAGATACACAGCCCTGGGAATGTTGCCCTTTCCCACCACACCCACGAGCCTGAATAGTACATGTCTCCTGAATGACAGAGGACATTTAAGTGTATGTCATCTACCTACAGGTATCCTTGCCTTCATGGAGGGACAACAGAACCTATTTCATAAAGACTTCCTGAGCCTTAGCTTCACCCCAGCTTTTGAAAGCCTCATGTCAGACTGGGAAGGAGGATGGGGAACCAGGTGATAACCACTGTGGCAGTGCAACCCCTGACCATATGAGGTGCTTCTCCATCGGCAGGAAAGTAAAGCTGCTTCACCCTTAAATACCTGGTGCCCTGCCACCTGCCACCTGCCTTTGTGGGCCTGACTTCATTGTTACAGGCCACTTTTGCATCCTCTTGACCTCTGAAGACAAAGTAGAAATGGACCAATATGGTTTTTATGAGGTAAAAAACAATGGTCTTGTGTGTTTGTAGCACACCTGGATTACCTCTGCTTCTTGCTGAGCCTATATTGAACAGTAAGGCTTTGCCCACGTTCAGTTTGATTCTCTAATATGCTATTACTGCTATCAGTGTACACATGGCTGGAAGGAGCTGGAAAAATGTGCCAAGGACCCTTTGCCTGAGATCATAGCTGGTTGGTATAGTTTGTATCTTACATGTCACACCCACCCAAAGTCACAGGAATTAAAGACATGATCCTCAGCTACGGGGCTGATGTAAGATGGTAAAGTCATTAGAAGATGCCATCTAGAAAGAGAGAGTTAGACCCTTAGAGGCATAGTCTTGAAGGGCATATTGACCCTTATCTCCTGCTCCTTGCTTTCCAGCTGCTGTGAGGTAAGCAGGCCTCCTCTGCCACAAGTTCCCTGCATCATGTCTTGTGCTGCCACAGGCCCAAAGCCTCAGTATCAAGTGATCATATTCTCAAGCTTCTGAATCAATAAGCCAAGTAGACATGTCCTTTTCCCCCTGTTAGGTTGATCTGACTTACACAGTGGATGTGTAACAGGACTGGGGCTAAAGCTTAACTCAGACTGTTTCAGAGCTGTCTTATGTCTTTGTCTCTGCTGTGTTTCTTTTTTAAAGATCTATTTTATTATTTTTAATATATGTATTTCATGTACATGCTCATACATAGACACATTGCATACAAACACATATTAAAATAATAATTGTTTTTAAAAGGGTGTGCTGGAGAGATGTCTTAGTGGTTAAGAGCTGACTGCTCACCTGGGTTCAACTCTTAGCACCCAACTGGCAACTTTCAACTGTCTGTAACTCCTGTTCTGGGGGGATCCAATATCCTCATGCAGACACACATGTAGGCAAAACACTAATGTACATAAGAAATAAAATGTGTGTGTGTGTGAGAGAGAGAGAGAGAGAGAGAGAGACACGACTGTTAGTCACCCCACATGGGTGCCAGGAACCAAACTCAGGTTCTCTTCAAGAACATGATCTTAACCATCAAACATCTCTCTGGCCCCTCTGCTCTAAGAACTCTCTGAACCTGAATAGGTGGTTGGGGCCTTAAGCCACTAGGCCTGACAGACTGGCTCAGACCTCAGGCCTGCACTTATTAGCAAGTCACTCCAATCAGTGAGATCTCCATTTCCTCACCTCTAAATAGGACACACTTTGTAATACCCTACATGATGGCACACAGACTTCATAGAGAAGGGAGGCATAGGATCGTGTCAGCTGCTGATGGTGGTAGCAGTGTGACTTTTGGCTAGAGGCTGAGTCAGCAGTCTTCAGGAACCCAGCTGGATCTCTGAAAGGATCTGGTCATAAGTATTGAGTCCTTGTCCGTGGGATCAGTGTTCATGTGAGAGGGATGCTAGGAAGATGCCTTGTCCTTCCCATCCTGAGAGTGCATGGGGAGAAGGCACTGTTCATGAAGCAGGGCTATGGAGCTTCACTACCCAGGAGCTGCTGGCCCTTGGGCCACATGGGTATCCAGCCTTTAGGACTGTGTTCAAGAAGTGGATGTTCTTTGTGACCCATCTGTGAGTCTCAGCTCCACCAGTACTAAGAGATTTTAATAATGGCAGCCATTGAGTCACTTCACAGCACTTGCTTGGTAGAGAAAGATTTGATGAATAGAGTTTCCAGAATACTGTCTTTTCCCTCGTGTAGTAAACAGTGCAAAGTTAGAAAGTATTTTCCTTAAATATCAAAAGAAAAAAATGTTTGTGAGATTTTTCGGATTAGCAAATGATTGCAAATTGCATTGTAAATGTCACAGGAATGAATGCCAGCTGCTTGTGGCAGAAATGGTGGGAGTTTCCTTCCAAGATAGTGGAGCATCGCTAACAGCTCTGAGTAAACCAAATGATTACTTAGATGGTAAACTCTGTCCATGTTTTTGTTCGTTCATTTACCACATGTGGCATGGCTCCTATTCCTGATAGCATGCTAGAACTGAGGTTCTAGGTAGGAACAGGACAGCTTCTTTCTCTGTTAGGAAGAGCCTAGTGACATTTGAGATATGAAAAACAGTTTCTTAAACTGAATTGCAGAGAAAGCAATTTCCCAACAAATGCTCACAAGGGTCTAATAGTGCTGTGAGTTATGGTGCATGAGTCAGAAGTGTCCAACCAAGGAACCTAACTTAGGCTGGATTCGCAGAGGAAATGACATTTGAACTAACTCCTGTGAGATGAAGAGCCACTAGAGGAAGGAAGGGGACGCTAGTTTCTGCGTGTGCAAAAATCCTGAGACAAGAAGTCTTGTAGTTCACTTAAGGAACAGAAAGATGACCGGTGTAGCCAGAGTAATGAGCAGGAAGAGAGATGTAGATGAAGTTCCTAGAAGTGAGCAGGGGTTGCATTGACATCACATGGCCTATTTTAGTTTTATTAAGAATGCACAGTGCATCCATGTGCTATTTAGCAACACCTCAAACAAGCCCAGAGGAGCACAGTGGGACTGAACACTTATTTCTACAGCATTGCACATCAGTGCACACACACCTCTGAGTAGCCAGTGAGACAACAGCACAGGCATCTGTGTACAGCACACCATGCTTGGTGATTGCAAGTGATGGTGCTGCTGGGTTGGTGCTCGGTATATGAAGCTACTGCTGGTCATTATTTTAATGTGTGCTCATTCTACTTTACAAAGAAAAAAATCACCCGTAATAAGGTAGTATGCTCTATGACTTGGACAGTGGCTTCTGCCATCTTATAGATACTGTGTCTCAGTTGCATCAGGAGGCCACACCAAGTGATTGACACATGCCATTTAGGATTGCATCATGTGATTTGGCTGATTTAAGGGATAAATAATAAGCTGCTCTACTACTGTTCACATGATGTTGCTAACAACACATTTCTTCACAACAGCTCACTGTGGATAAGTTTACCACACCCAGCTTTATTTCCTTTCTTTTGTCTGTGGTCATAACTGTGAATTTTCTCTTGAGCATATAGCTTTGCTATAGCATTTAAGTTCTGAGCTGATGTATTTTCTTTACAATTTAATTCAATTTTTTTAATTTTTAATTCTGATTTCTTCTCTTAAAGAAATGTATTGATGATTTTCCAAACATTGGAGGATTTTGTACTTTTGGTATGATTGCTCTCTAGTTCAATTTGCTAATTAGTGACTTGAGAACAGGAAACTGAAATTGCTTGGAAGCTTGATTTATGATTCAGTATATCGTCTGTTTGGTACCCTCCATGGTTACTCTTGACTGTCAGCTTCGCTGGACTTGAAGTTACCTGGAAGACACCTCTGTGTGTTGTCTTTGAGTACAGTCTGCCTGAAGAGGGAAGACTTGCCCTAAATGTGGATAGGATGGGAAAGTGGGGAGAAATGAATTGAGCTTTGAATTTATCTCCCTACTTGTTCCTGCGATCGTTTGCTCCTCTGGGGAAGGATTCTTGATTCCAGAACAGGAGTGTTTCTGCCAGAAGGTACAGTCACCCCATTGAAGTAAAAGCCAAGATTTCCCTGGCCACTTGGGCTCCTGGTGTCCTTTACAACTGTGATCCAGCCCATTAAAAGAGAAATCCAACTGTTTACCTCAATGGAGGTAAGGAAAATGTGCCCAGAGGGCAGGAGATCCTTTAAGCGGCTACCTCTTGGTGTTCTCATTGCCGCATGGTTAAGGTCATCAGGAAATTAAAACAGGAAGGATGAGAAATGGTCCAGACCCTTCCGGAAAGAGGTGCCCTCTAGGTAAAGAACCAAGTAACGACAACAATGACCTGCATGTGACCAAACAACTTTACACCCAGTAGATGTGGGGACATGTCCACTGCAGAATTCCCTTTTAACTGCACACAAAGGCTAGTCCTCTCCCTTCTCTGGTACTTAAAGCACATTCCTCTCTTACCCACTCCATATTCCTTCCACCCTCAGCAGGCAGGTCTTGGTTCTTTACCTAGAGGGGTGACTAGAATCTCTTTCCTGAAGGGTCTGGACCATTTCTCATCCTTCCTGGATTGGCTTGTTGTGGTTTCCTACTGACCTTAATCATGTTTCCTACTGACCTTAATCATACGGCGACAGGAACACCAAGAGGTAGCCTAAAGGATCTCCTGCTCTCCAGGCACATTGTCTTTTAACTCCACTGAGGTAAATAGTTGGATTTCTCTTTTAGTGGGCTGGATCACTCACCCCTCCTGCCCTTCTCCATCATAGATCTTTCTTTGTGTTCCTGGTGGTTCTCAGCTGCATGTCAGGCACTGAAGGGGCTTCAGGGATGTTTTCTTTTCAGAGATGTGCTTGGTGGCTGCCCAGATGAAACAGGTCATCTTATTTTCAGGGACTCAGCTGACTAGTTCCTATAGTCTTCCTGACAGTTAGCTGAGTCACCCTATCCCAGGGTGTGGCTCTCCAGAATGTTTCCTTCTTAAAACTCTGAACCATGGTTTCAGTTTCTCCAGTCATAAGAACCTTCTGGAAACACCCTTTCTGAAACCTTTACATGAGCTTCTTAGCCTCTTACTTTAAATGGCTTGGGAATTTATAAATGTTTTAAAAGAAGAAAAAAACAAAGTTTCTAGCCTCCCACCTAGCCTCCTGGGCCTTGAGTGAGCTATGTGGCAGCCTCCCAAGGAATGCTATTTCTTTGCATCCCTGTGACCTCCAGGCCTTCACTGAAGCCATGAGCTAATAGAAACGCTGTGGGTAAAGTGACCCAAGAATGCACAGCTGCCTCTGTCTGCATGGCCCTTCCTCAGGTCCTGGCCTGTTCATCCTGGTTTCCTTGATACTTAGACACCTGCAAAGACTAGCTTTTATGGCAAGGGAACGGAGGTCTCCCTCTGCTGCGCCACTGCTGCTGAGGCAGAGCTAGCAGCCTCTGAGAAATGGCTGGACTCAGCCAGCAAGTTAAAAAAAAAACAGGAAGTTTTAATGTAACTTTGGCAGAGCTGCTCCAGCAACATAGCAGGGCTGGTCCTAGAAATCTCCCATTATCTCCAGAGGCCTGAGTCTAGATCCTGAGGCAATCACAGTTTGGCAACTCTTGTTTTGGAAGAATTGAATTGTTGGTGTAGATATGAATACCCAGTGTGTATGCCCTTCCACCTCACCCAAGCACTGTGGACAGGATTGCTCTAATTTTTTGAAGGAAGAGATTAAGACCCCAGGGAACATCCTGCATTTATTGTGCCACATCTATTTTTTATGACAACCTTCAGTCCTCTCCCCATGGGATTCATTCACAACCTGCCTTGGCTTCTCGTTGTCAGGAAGCTTGTACTGTCCTCCTAGGCCACAAAGAGCCAGCTTTAGAGAATCTAGAACAAGCAAGCCAGGAGGAAGAGAGTTGTTAACTATTTCCTGAAACTGAGTCATTGTGTTCCTAGGACTTTGATCCAAGGCTGTCTGATTAATGTCCCTTGAAACTTGCTGGTTTGAGCTGCCACCTTCTCTGGAAGATAAGATTTACTATACAAACTGTGTTGGTGACCCATCCGAGTCCTTCAGTTTGCATCTACTTAGTGAGCTGATGACAGTTGACTTATTAAGATGGTGTCCATTCATTCTACATTTTTAATGAAGGTAGCATTCAGCCCTGTCTGAACTCAAGGGATGCCAGTGGCTCAGTTCCCATCAGAAGTGGTTCAGTACATCCAGTGGATGGACACCATGACACGGGTGCTTTGTGACACCCTGTCTGTCATCCTAAGGCAGAGGCTGTATCCATGCAGGCAGACAAGGCAGCATGGCAGGTTGGTTGGCCTCTCAAATACAGTGTCCTGATATAGAAACTGAGACGAGTCTGGCATTTTCCTGTGCAAATTCTTACAGGGACCCACTTTCGTGGGCATAGAGGCAAGTCTCCATTATTCTCCACTTGATTCTCCCTACTCTACCTGAGGCCAGGGACAAATTACTAATACACAGACTGGCTGGATGCTTCAGTGTTGTCTGAGAGAGGGGGAGGGGAGAAGAGAAGAGAGGAGAAGGTAAGAAGCACATGTGCATGTGCTTGAGCTTTTCTAAGCTGCAGGGTCATTGGCAAGACACTACTCCCATGCCCCTGCAAAGTCATATCTCTTGGGGAAAGAAAGAGTCATGAAAAGAATTGGTTTCCATAACATGGTGTTTGGGTGGGGGTAAATGGTTGAATGCTCACCTGCTCCAGTCAGCAATGGGGTACACATCACAAGTGGACCCCAGTACCCTCTCATGGAACCTGAGGTCTGTGGTTCCCAGGCAACTTTGAGCATTGCCCTCCTGTGCCCAATAGCAGCAGTTGGATAAGCTTTTGAGCTGAAACCCATTTGCCACCCATGGGTCAGATGAATTCAGTTGTTGGAATTGCAAGTCTGAGACTGTTTGGCTTCCACTTTCAGAACAAACACTGTCCTTACATATCCTACTCTCTGTGTAGCATATCCTCCCGTTTCTGTCTAGATCATGCTTGCTTAAGCTCCTTTTCTGTTTGCTGTTCATTCAGTATCATGCTATGTTCCCACTACCCAGCCCAAAACATGGCATGGTAGAAGTGCACCAGGAGGGTAGGTAAGGGAGCCATTGTCCCAGGGTAACAGGTAGGGTTGGGAGAGAAAGCATACTGTTCCATGGAAGCCTCTACCACAGGAAGCAGGGTCTCCCCAGGGCAAGGACTTTGAGGTCAGTCAGGTACTTATACACATCACAGTTGTGTGCTGCTTAAGGTATGACCTGTGACAGATAGCAGAACTACTATTGTGGTTCATATTATTTTAGGGGGGTTACCCCACTTAGATCATTCCTGAATAAAAGAAACAAACTTTTATATTTATAATAAGCCTTAAAAGCACTAGAGCTGGACGGATACCAACCCTCTCTGCTGTTTTGACCCTGTTAATAACCCCAAAATATAATTTGCCTTCTTCCACCCGGGCCGCTCCTACTCCATAGGCTGGACTTCCTGGCCTTGTGCTCACAGTCCATGCTATCCCCATGGAGACTTCTCTCTCCCTTCCTCCTCCTGGTCTCCTTCCTCCGTGGTGGTCCCTGCCTGAGGCCCCAAGCCCAGGAACCTTTGCTCCACCCCCTCTCTTCTGCCCAGCCCAGGCTGTAGGCATCTTTATTAACCAATCAGGGATAACTTGTGGGGCAAGGTTTACATAACAAAAGCTGGTCTACAGAGGATCTCCCTGTCTTGGAGCAATCAGATCTTTGGGTACAGAATTTAGCATTTGAATATAGAACATCATCAGACCAACCCCCTACAAACTACTAAGACACATTTCTGCTGATTGTTTAGACAGCATAGCAATGCACATGATGAAGACACAGTATGCACTATTAGTGGTAGCTTACATATTAGCAAGCACACCTGCCCTTGATACACAGAGTATGGTCACAACTTAATCTGGAGCCACAAGGGCCAGAGAAGGGAGGTACCTGGCAGCTGTCCTTGAAGAACCCTGCCCTGGAGGTACTCTGGATACAAGCAGCTATGGATGGAGCACTGCAGTTGTTTATAGGTGTAAAACACCAGAGCAGCTCACTGCAGCTGATAGAAGACTCTACAGCTATTGACTCTGGAATAGCAGGTGCTACAGAGGGTGAGCCACAGTGGGGCAGCCAAGTACAGAAGAGAAACACTGGGTATTGTATCTATATGCCCAAATGCCACATGACACCTGATGTTCTCCTCTTGGGGGTATGGGTGCATGATACAGAGAGGCAGGGAAAAGCCACCTTCCAGGTGGAAATGGGTACTGACTTCAGGGGAGCTTAAGTTTTTTGACAGGGCCAAATGAGATGGTAGCATTATCTAAAGTGCTCACTTTTAAACAGTATGTATTTGTGGGTAGCTTGTACAATTGAAATTAGGAAGATTATTACTAAAGGGAATTGTGGGGTGGGGGAAATAGAGATTAGGGCTGCTTTCTTCTTACCAAGCAGCAATAGCTGTGACAAAGGCTAGCTTGTTCTCCCTTGGACCTAGACCCTGTCTGTGGATTTTATCAGAAGAAAGGAAAAAAAAAAGATACCCACTCTGGACCCCTGAGACACAGACAAGCTGATTGGAGTGCAGGTGTTATAGACTATAAGGAGACTTCCCGATGCTCCGAGGACCTCAGGCCTCAAGGCCAACTTCTAAGAATGCTGGACTAGGGACAGTGGGACAAATGTAGGAATTGCCAGCAGTTTTATGTTCCCTGCTCTGTCCTGTCAGCCTAAGTGATGAGTCCTAACCAAGTCCTAACTAAGCCCTGCAGGCCCTGGGTGAAGACATGAAAGGCCCTACAGGGAAGGACTGCATGCCTAACAGGAAAGGCAGGTATAGTCTATGGCCTGAAAAGAAACTGGCAGCAGGCCCACTGGCACTCCTCAGAGAAGCAAACCTTGTCTGAGAAGCAGCAAGGCCAGAGACCTGAACTGCAGCTATGAAACTCAAGTGAGGTCTAGGAAAGAACTTCCTGACTTGCCGTGAGCCTTTGTAATGTTCAGCCTTTGTCTTCTACCAGAGTGTTTAAGGAGAAATAGTGTGGTGTGTACTCAGAGTTGCCCGTGTTGTCCTCTGTCTCCTATCCCCTAGTGAACTATCAACATCCGTCTCCCAGGAAAAGCTGCCAAGTATTTTATTTTGGGGATACCTGGGACTAACCTATGGCCTGTGTTCTGGAGCCTGGGCCTACCATTGGCAGAAGGAAACTGGGGGTTCTGTGTGTCTGTCTGAAAGTTTCCTCACCTTACTGTTCTCATCATTCTTTCTCTTAAACATGAGACTGAGTGGTGTGACCTCTGACCTGGTACAGGCCTCCTTCCTCAGCTAAGGATGAGATGTGGCCCCTGCTACCTCTGATATCAGGCAGTTCTGTCTATGCATTCCCTCTCCCCAGGCAGATCTCACTGTTTTTGTCTTGACCAGGGCTCTGTAAAGGCATTTTGGCAGTCCCCCTGACTCCATACTATAGAGCCCCATCTTCATGGTGCCCAAAGGTAGGGCACCTCCACTCCCCCTTAGTGTGACCTTTTAGTCATGCCTAGTCACCACAGTCTTGTCTGCAGAGTGCAGGCTTCTTGTTGGGAGGAGCTTTGCTCCCTTCATCTTTGTAGCTAGCTCCAAACATTTCAAGTACTTAAGGGTCTCTCAGGGACACAGAGGCCCCTTGGGAACGATGAGTCATGGAATGTGGTAAAGCTCTCCTGGAACAGAGACCATGACAAACTAGTCTCTGCCTCAGCTATTGGGTAGTGACATGAACCGATCACAGTGGGGCATCTGAGTCCCCTGAGTTCAACAGGCAGCCCCAGAGAGATGGGCAGGCAACTCTGTACTCAGGCGACAAAGTGAGTGGAACCTACAGGAAGGTTCTGATGAGGTATCAGGAAGGCAGTCCTGGGGTGGTAGAGGTATTCACTGCACAAAGCCAGAAGTTGAGGTTGGTTCTGGACACAAGGCCAGCAGTGCACAAGAGCCATTTGGAACTTGTTCTTCAAGCTGCGGCAAGTTATAAAGAAAAGCTTTTAAGTGGGGAATTGATCGGATTGGGTTTGTGCTTTAGAAAGATAACTGGCAGCCTTGGGGAGGACGAAGTGACAGTGTCGAGAGCAGAGACAGGACTCAGCACTGCCAGCTGGAATGACTCACCCATCCTGCAGCCACAGGCTGCAGTGTTCTAGGGACAGAGAATGATTAGACCCTAGCCGCCCGCTCCCAGGCAGCAAAGCAGACAGTCTACAGTGAATGAGACAAATACAAAGTGTATGAAGGAATATACATATATACATAGACATGTGCATTAGAGAGAGAAGAATATGGGGAAGAGAAGGTAAGACTATGCTACTGAATGATACAAAGTGCCATGGAGGAAAGAAAGCAGGACAATGTGGGAGATGACGGCCACCAGGGCTGCACAGGTGAGAGTCACAATGGGCTTTGTGCAGCACTGATGCCGAGGAAGGTAGGTAGGTGCCATGGAGCTCTGGAGAACAGGGATGCCTGACCAGGCCCTGTTTGTGCACTGTCACCTCCTGTGTTACAGGCTATAGGGCGAGGAGCAGGTCTGAGAACCATGGGGTGATGTGTTCTTTACAGTCTGTGTGTTCCAATAGCCTGGAGCTCGTGCGTGGGTTTGGAAGCACTGGCCATAGGCTTATGGGAAGGGCCGCCTCAGCCCCAGGCTTTCTTGAGGTTCAGAGATCCATGACTTAAAACTGAGCTTAGAAACAACAGTTTAGTAATCCCCTCCCCTTACAAAGACAGAACTGGCATTTCATTCCCAGCTCTATTAATGGACTCACTTTGGGAATAAAGCCAGTCTCCCTGAAGGCAGGGCTGGCGCATCTCTTTGTGCCACTTTTGTTTTCTTCTGAGTGTTACATTTAGATTAGCTTTTGGGGATTAAATGGCATTACAGTCCAATTTTTTTTTCTCCTTTTTTAATCAGTAGAGAGGTGACTGCTTAGCAGTGTTGCTGTTAGATTATTTTCCTAGGTTGTATCACCTCCCCGTTCCTAATCTTTGGGGAAGCCTGGCTGAGACTGCATCTGCTCCTGACTTGGGAGGAGCCAAGCTATCCATTGCAGCCCTGAGGTGTGTGCATGCTGCTTCTCTAGGGAGTGTGGCCAGCCAAGTGGGTAACAGTGTCAGTGAAGAATCCCCTCAGTGCTGGGTGCCATCAGTGAACTCTGCTTACCTAGTGCTAGCTGCTGGGCTCTCACCTGCCAGATTTCCAAAGGCCTGCCGGGCTGCAGGCAGGAGAGCCTTGTCTCTGGCCCTGACATCTTGTTCTCAGGAGAACAGAGTGGATGTGACAGAAAGACAGCTCAAAACAGCTGGAGATTCAGACAAATGTCCCAGGAGTAGGCTCTAAACCATAGCAAAAAATTGTATCTCAAGGCCATGTGAGGGTTTCACCTTTCAAGAGCTGACATTGTCTGGCTCCCTTAGTGTAGGCAAGCTATTCTAAACACAGGTGTAGGCCATTCTTGGAGCACCCTCCTGTACATGTTGAGTCACCAGTGACCATCCTTCCACCTTCCATCTCCTGTCTGCTTGGCCTGGAAGTTAGCAAAGAGCATTCATAGGGCAGCTTAGATGATCCTCACAATCTTCCTCTTTCCCTGTCTGCAGCTCTACAGCACGGAAAGATGCAGCCCTAACAGCTAGGTGACAGGAGCTTTCAGATTCCCCTGCCTTGGTTTTTCCCTCAGCCCCCAGAGGAGGCGCACATCTCAATGAAGTCCTCTCCTCTCACTGCCGCTGTGTTGTAGCCACCATCTCCCTCATCCACAGACTGTGCCACATCCACCAGAATCCCCTTGGAAAACTAATGCCTGCTGAGCTCTCAGCTGACTCCAATGGCCATTGGCATAAGCTTCCTCCATGTTCAACTCCACATAAGCTCAGCTTGGGCCTAGGATCAGGACCCAGTGTCCATTCCATGAATGGCACTCTAGGTGGACTCAATCCAGCCTGGGGACTGATGTTTGTAATTTTGTATCTTGTTGTTCTTCATACTCCACCTTCTACTAACTTGTTGGCCACTGTTCTTTCATACTTCGGGTAAGTCACTGATGAGCCTGGGAGTTGTCCAAGCCTGAAGACATCCATCAAGACTTCTACCACATACCTTTGTTCAGACAGCCTTTGGTCAAGTCCCTGGCCATCAACTTGTGTTTATCACTCCTTAGCTGCAGGCTGGATGTTGAAGGAGAACCTTCCAGGAATGTAGAGACTGGAACTGTCAGACCATTGGTGCCCACTGCCCTAGCCAGGATTCCTGGAGAAGAAAGATGAGATGGGGGGGTGCGTATTCAACGGACTCATGCATTACTGATGGAGGAAAGGAGAGATTGGGGGCTAGGGTAATGTTCAACAGACCCATGTGTTCCTGCTGCTGTCTCACCCTGTCCAACTTCTCTCAAACCAGCCTCTTGAAACCAACCCAGCATCTACTGGGGCGACTTGACCCCTCTAAAGTGTGCCGTGCCTGTTCTCTGCTGGATGTAGCAGTAGTGGCATGCTCTTCAGACTGCACAAACTGCGTTCTTGAGCACAGTTCAGTGGATGGAGGGGGTGGTAGACATAGGAAGAAGCCTGGTCTTCTGATCATCCTCCTGCCCACAAAGACCTTCTGTTCTTTTTCCTAGCATTTGTTCTGTTTTCTAGGAGGAAGCCAGCTCTATGCAGAAGTCCATGGGCTTTGAAGCAGAGAACTCAAATACTGTCAGTGTCTCCTATAGTGGCCCCTCTCAGCCCCTGTTGTATTGTCTCTAACACTTGACCTCTGTCTTAGTTAGTGTTTCCATTGCTGTGAAGAGACACCACAACCAAGGCAACTCTTCTAAAGGACATTTAATTGGGGATGGCTTACAGGTTCGGAGGTTGAGTCCATTATTATCAAGGCAAGAAGCATGACAGCATCCAGGCAGGCATGGTACTGGAGAAGGAGATGAGAGTTCTACATCTTGTTCCAAAGGGAACCAGGAGAAGTCTGACATTCAGGCAGCTAGGAGAAGGATCTCAAAGCCCACCTGCACAGCGACACACTTTCTCCAACAAGGCCCCACATCTAACAGTATCATGCCCTGGACCAAGCATTCAAACCTACATATCCTCAGTAGTTCCCAAGGGCTGTGGTGAGGGCTGAGATTTGTGATACGAGTCTTCATCTTCTTCAGAAGGCAGATAGGAAATCATTTCTGTCTCCATTTCATTCTCGCTCAAGCCCATCTGAATGTATGCCCTCCTTGTTTCTTTCCCAAGAACCCTAAGGCCTGGAGTACAGAGAATGACGACTGCCTTGGCTCAAGGTTCCTCTTCCTACTGCCTGGCAGCCTCTTCCTTGTAGCCTCCTTGGCCCAGTCAAGGTCATCAGGAAGCCTGGCAAGGCAGAGTATGTTCCTGTCCCCTTGGTGGTCGCTTTGGTACAACAATGACATTGGATTATGTGATGGGATTGTTGTCCTGCCCAATACCTGGAGCCCTGCCTGGTCTCAGCCTTGCAGGACTGCCAGTCTTCCCTTCCCATAAGGATTACCTAGTTATCAGTAAATGTTCTTTTAAGCTTTAACTCCATTCGATTACCTAGGTATCAGTAAATGTTCTTTTAAGCTTTAACTCCATTCCAGATGTTCTTTTACTTCCTTCTGGTCCCAGCACACAGATCTGCTGATGAAGCCAACCTTGGTCTGTCAAGCTGACTCTTAAGCTTTCTGAGCCAGACTCTGGCCTTGCTTACAATTCTAGTTAGAAGGACCGACCATAGGATTCTTGTTCTTTCACTGTATGCCCCTTGAGTCCAAGCTATGGGTTAGGAGCTAGGGAACTCTGCCCTCACACTCTTCTGCCCTGGCTACTAACTCAGTCTGCCCAACCCCAGATCACTTTAGCTTGCCTGGTTTCTCCTCCGTGTATACCCAGCCCAGAGCTTTGCAGGCTCTAAGGTGATTACCAGGAGAAATGGATCCAAACTCTTGAAAACTCGAGCGTATAGCCCTAGTTCTACTGTCCTTGACAAGAGATCTGGTTCAGATAACCCAGGAACTGAATAACAAAACCCATGAAGCACTGAACCTGTCTACATCAGGGAGCTGTCCTTTCCCCATTCTCATGATGAGGAAATTGAAGTTTTGTTTGCTTTCCTGTTCTGGGTTATCCAGTGGAGGAACAGGATAGAGGCAGGATTTAGGGCCTACCTTGAAAATGTAATTTCCATCTTGTAGCTGCCAATGGTCAGCTTGTGTGAGGGTCCAGAGGTTCTAGTCATGTGTGGCTTGAAGAGTAGAGCTGCTTCAAGGCCTTTGCTGTGCCCTGTTGCCCGAGAACCTCCCTCATAACCCACCACTGCTTCGAAGCCTGGCTAAGCCAGCCCATGGGCTATATCAGGCTATAAACAGGTCTGCTTAGAATCACATGGGTTGTAGAGTCCAGCATTCTGCAAAAGCAGAGACCTCAGAACATGCACTGCCTGCAAATTCTCAAGTGGCCACTGTGCACCCTGGAGTTAGATTGACTGCCAAGTGAGTGTGTTATAGCCAACATATTAATCACTTGCCCCATAAAGTCCCCCAGGGAAAGCCACTAAATCTAGGCTGGCTTCTGAGTTGCCTCAGGGACCATAGAGATTGAAGAGACCTACTACTTTTTCCTGTATGAACAGCTACCTCCTTTCTAGGGCCTGGGCCTTGAAAGTAGAGAGAGCATGGGTCCTTCTGGAAGGAAATGTTCTGTGCCCTGTGGCCTCACTGACCCAGGGCCTCACATTTGAACGTGCCTTCCAACTTCCTGCAGAATGCATACATACCCAGTGGCCAGGCACAAATGGGCATTCCAGGGGTGTGAACACAGGAAGGCCCTAGTGGTTGTGCCAAGCCTGTGAGAAGACATGACAACTGCCCCTCTATTGATCAAGATGCACTGTAGCTCACGACTCCTACCTTTTTAGGAGTTTGTATCTCTCATCTGAAGGGAATTCATTTACTGTTTCTAACATGAGCCCAGTTCTAGGATCAAGTTCTTGGGTGACTTCCAGGGAGCTTTGCTCCAAGCCTGGGAATGTGAGATCAGAGTCATACCTGCCTTGTTAGTGGACCTGCTCACTATGCCAGAAAGTTACCTCCCACCTTGGGCCTCAGATCTTCATCTGTTCTGTGATATGACTGGACCACAGGTTCTCAAGGCCCAGAGGAGTATTAGTTCCACTTGCTCCTCAGGCCTGCTTCCTTTTGAAGTGGTAGCTGTGCCCCATTCCTCCTTCCTGCATTTCTAGGATCCAGGTGAAATCTCTGGAAGCTTTAAGTGGTTTATTAAATTATGTGCTAGTGGTGAGAGTTAATTCTGTAATAGCCCACATTTGTGGGCTACAGAGTGTTTTCCTAAATAATAGGCATTGGTTTAGCAATCACTGAAATACCTTCCAATAACAAGATTTCTTCACAGTTCGTGGTTTTTAAGTTGTATGTAATGCAGTCACAATCAACTGCTGCTTTATCTTTAGCACAAAAGCCAAGTCAGAATATCACACAGAGATACACCTGTACACCGCCCTCTTGCGCACACACAACCTAGCATCAGCTCTCTCCATTCCCCGGTGGCATTCTGGAGCAGTTCTTCTCTCTGTGGTGCTGGTAGTCCCTAGGGCTCCAGGGACACACTTCCCTATAGCTGAGGAAGATGTATGAGGAAGGTGTTCCTACAGTAGATTCCTCTCAGAGTTCGTGTGTACTTTTGTATTGTCGGGCTCAGTCTCTGAGTTTCACTGGAATGCCTTCCAGTGTTCTGTATGATGGTTGTCAAGAATGCCTGGGAGTTTTACTTAAATTAACAAGTGATTGCCCTTCCCATTAGCTCTGCAAACAGACCCTAATTAGTGAACTGGCTAATAATGGTTGCCTCTGGGGTCATTAGTCCTGACAGACAGTGTTGGTGGTGTTCCAGGTACTGCATCACTGTCACAAAGCATGTTGTCAGGCTCTACTGGAAGTTGAATCTGGGAACACATGTCCTGTTGTCCCCTCCTTTTGTCTTTTACATTGTTTCCTTGGCTCAGTAAATTACCTATGGATTAGAAACATGGATTTTTAGAATAAAGGCCAGAAAAGTGGTTATATAGATTCTAGATAAAATAGTTTTCAAGAAACAGTTGCATTAGTCTGGAAATCACTTTAGACACAGTGTTTTGCCCTGAAGCCTTGGGCTTCCCCAGTGAGCACAATTACCTTCCCCCTCAGGGTGCACAGGATGCTCAGCAAGTATCTTTAACATGCCCCCCAACCCCAAGTTGTAAGAAACAGGAAGACAGCATGGCAGGATGCAGAGGCAGGGCATCTGTCTAAGACATGGTACTTCTCAGGGCTCGTACCTTTTGAGAGTCTCCTGCCTTCCACAGGAGTGGTCATCAGACTTAGCACAGCCTGATAGATGATTATTTGGGTTTTTTGAATTCTAGACACCCCAGGGATTTGCAGATATAGCTTCATAGTAACTCTGTGGAAGTCCTAGGTTGGTGTTTCAGAGGTGAGGACAGTCCTGCAGGGTGAAGCAAAGTTCTGCAGAGACTACTTTGCAGGGCCAGGAACCACCATGACAAAAAAAGTGCTTTGCATTCACATGTTGTTGCCATACAGATTCTTCCTACATCTGCTCAAAATTCTGTGCCATTTGGTCTAAACATCTATTTAATCAAAGGCTAGAAGGCTATTCGAAGACATAAAGGGCAAAGAGGGTATTCACAATACAAAGCTTAAAGTGAGTCATGGATGTAAAATGTATGACACTTTTCATATGATAAAAATGAACAAAACTGCATTTAAATGTTCATAAGTGGCAGAAGTGAATCTTATAGAATTTTTTAAAATTGTGCGAAGGTGATGAGCAGAGCAGATCTTAACATGCTCTCACTGAATTACCATGAGTTTTGAAAGGCAGAAGCACAGCATTAGTTGAGGTGGGAAGGCAAGGTTTCTGTTTCCACTTCGGACTGAGGTGACAGGAAGTGCTGGGAAAGCCATCAGGGGAAAGGCCTTGGCTACTCCCATGGAGTATATATTCATTTGATCCCTGCAAGGTGGATCATTCAAGCCTGTCCCACCCCAGCAGGCCATGCCTGTAGACAACTACATGATGCTTCTCACATTCAGGACCAGACTGTCCCTCTGGGAACAGAGCATCCCCACAACCTGCAGCCAGGCCACCCACCTTCACATCCCTTTCTCATAGCTTCCTATCCTGGGCTAAGGCATGTTCATGGTTCCTTTGCTCTGAATCGTCATGCTTGGGTGGGAAGATAGTGAGACGTAGCTGCTATAGCTTGGATCAAGAGTGTCTTCCACAGGTTCATATCTTGAAGGCCTGGTTTTTGTTGTGCAAAAACAGTAGGGATGAACAGCCATGGACTGAACCATGCCAAGATAAACATCTCCTCTTCAAGTTCTGAGTCTCAGGTATTTTGTCACAGTGACAGAATGTGACTGACATAGACATGTGTGTAGAGGACCCAGTTCAGAAAAGTACCAGTCCTAGGCTGTTCAGATACTGCCAGGCTCACCACATGCAGCTGTTGACATATGACTCGTCCCCTCTGAGATGTGCTGCCAGTGCCAAGTTCACATGGATTTCAACCACTCAGAACAAAACTCTCCAATGTCTCATAACTCCTTCCTGTTCTTACATGTTGGAATAACACTTTGTTATATTTTATTCAGTGAAATGCACTATTGAAATTAATTTCACCTGTGTCACTTTTGCCACGTAACTATTAGAAAACTTTTAAGTGTACATGTAGCTTGCCTTCCACTTGTACTGAGAAGCAATACTGCCTTCCCTTCCTCACGACCGACATGCTTCCTGCTTTAGCATGCCTACCACCATGATTGCAACCCCACCCAAGAGAGCTTGTGTGTCCCCAGTGGAGAAAATTGCACTGGGTCCTGCAGGTGATGAGTAGAAGAACAGCACTGTTCTTATAAACAGCAGTTCCTCTTGTTTCTGCTTTGAGCACAGGGAGGTCAGGAGCCATCGGTAGGCAAGTAAGAACCCACCCAGGAGGAGAGGGTACTGTGGCTTCTACCTCACTGTGTGGTCACTAGATTTCTTGGTTTGGGTATAGCAAGAACTAAACTGGCTTTGAACACAGTCTGCACACTGAATCCAAGATGAGCCGAGTTCCCATGGCGTGAATGCACACACAGAGCACCAGGCTCAGGGTGAGGATGAGCTGTGTGGAGGCTGCGCTTACTCGTTGCCATCACTGACTCTTAGAATGCCGTGCTCCACTTAGACTCTTCAGAGTTGCCTGTGTGCATGCGTGCATGCATATGTGTGTTTTTTAACATCAATCTCATTAAAAGACAAACGCCTTTTTAAGATTTAAAATAAATGCCTATCAGAACAAGAAAGGACAAGTCCATCATCAGGGTATTCCTGTGCCCTTCCTCTAGGACCATATTAGTAGGACCTTGTCCTAGTCTGCTTCCTGTTGTTATGATCAAAACCAACTTAGGAGGAAATTGGTTTATTTCAGCTCATAAGTTACAGGCTGTAATCTAGGGAAGCAGAGAAGGAGTTCAAGTCAGGAACTGAAGCAAAGAGGTACATTGCGCTGGCTCCCAGGCCCACATTAGGTGCCTCCTCTTATAGCTTAAGTCCACCTGCCCAGGGATGGCACTGCTCACAGTGGCCTGGGCCTGCCTACATCAACTAGCAATCAAGAAAATCCCCCACAGATATGCCCACAAGCCACTCCTCTTGATATAGTTCTTCAGTAGAGGCTCCCTCTTCCCATGTGTGTCAGGTTGACAGGATTAACAAGGACACACCAGTAGGCACCAAGGCAGTGTCATCCTCAGACCCTGCAGACTCCTAGGCCCCTCCTCAGGACTGACCCGGGCCCCTCTCTCATCCTGTGAAGTCTCTACAGAAGGTCTGTTTGTCACCAACATGACTAAGGAGGCCTCTGCTGTACAGCCACCTTCTGAAGCTTCCTTCCTTTGGGTGTTCTCTCCCAAACACTGACTCCTCCTGCATGCCTCTCCCTTCAGTCTTCCTGTAGACAAAGGGGTAGGAGGGAAGTCATATTTATTGGACCCTTTCTGTGCTCTTGGGAAATGACATTGAATACATTATCTGCCATTTATTGCCTTATTTTATAGGTAGTAAGATGGGGAGTCGCCAAAGTGAAGGCACTCGCCAAGGTCACAGAGCTGATGAGTAGCAGTCGCAGGTTTCTGTCCAAGTCAGCCAGCCTCCATCAGCTGTCTCACAGGAGGTATGGCAAGGGAACGTGGCTGGCACAGGACTGACAGTGGAATTTTAAATGCCAGGGGCTTGGGCTTGGTTTTGTCTTTGGAAGCCATCAAAAGTGTCTGAGCTTTGAAGTGACAGAATCAGATGGGTGTTTTCAGGAGATAATTCTAGGAGCCATGTTTTGTCTGCTAAGGCACAACTCTTCCCTCCTAAACCCAAGTACAAGAAATTGCATTTGTCTGTATGATTTCATGCATATGCTGGCCTATTATTCCAGCCTGCCTTTTTCAGTCTGTGTAACTGCCTCACTGTGTACACACATTTGTGTGCATGTGCACACCCATCATGAGTCGGGGGCATAATGTGGCAGAAGACTGACTGCAGCTGGCTTCCTGCCATGCAGCCTCTGGCTTACTACAACTGTGACTTGTGTTTCTCACATACCTATGATGGAACAAGATGGGGATACTGAGAAATGAGACCATCCCCACACAAATACCCCAGAATTCACACCTTTTCCCAGCAACATTATTTGTGACTTCAGTTTTGAATTTCAGAGGCACTGGCAACCTTTGCATCTTGTAATTCAGTGAGTTTTTATTGAGCTCATTCTGTGTGGGCCAGGGCTTTTGTGCCTGGTGTTTCATGGAGGTTTGTGTTCTTCTGTAGTTACTAAAAATGAAGTATGTTTATATGAAATAGTACTGTGACAACGGATGTTCAGAATTCGCTTAGGTCCCATGCTGACACTTGTCATCTGCAGTACATGTCTTTGGCATCTACCCTCAGTCTGGTTTGCTGTTTCCTATAGCATCTTCAAATTACAAATAACACAAAATACATACCAGAGAGTTCATGCATCTGTATATGTGTGTAGTGATAGATAGGCTGCATCTTTAGATGTTTTTCAAAATGAAAACCAGTGTCATCTTTTGGCCGAATAGTTATAAAAATGGTATATGAATTTTATACTCATATATGTAATATTACTGTATAATAAAAATATAGAAAAATATAAGGAAAGTTTTTTTTTTAATCTAAGTCTTTCCCTGTTACTATATTGGGGCCATCATCACTCAGTTCACAGAGTGCATCCACAAACCAGGCAAATGAGCCATGGGTCCTGTGCAGTAGACATCTGTCCTTGAACTAACCTCATTCACATGTGGACACCTTTCTGGTCAGTAGATGTCTAATTATGTCTTCATATTAATTACCTGCCATTCTTCCATATGGTTATTTCAGAGATTCTTGAGCATTCCCTATCACAAGCTTGGGTAGTTTCCAGCCCCTTCTAAGGTAGCCAGCAATCTGACAAATGGACTTGCCTGGTTTCCTGTACACATTTGTTTAAGTTTGTCTAGAGAAAGTGGCTAATTCAAAACCTGTACCAAGAGAGCCAAATACACTTATATTAATATACTTATGGTTCTTCAACTGGCCCTCCAGGAAGTACAAGTGCCATTTTCTACAGCACACAGTGATAGAGGAGAGTGTCCATTTTCCCAAGGCTTCCCAAGCCTTGTATTGTAACAGTGTTTTGTTTTGTTTTGTTTTAAAACACCTTTGCCAATTTCACAAGGGAAGACAGCCCTGGTTTCTACAACTCACTTCTTCAGTTACCAAGTTTTGCTGTCCGCTTCCTCTTTCTGTGGCTCACTTACTGGCAGCCTGTGTTCTTCTTACAAGTCTGTGCCTTAGTGTTGTCCCTACCTCTGGTCTCTCTTGTTGACTGCTTAGTTAACGCTTTCGGTGTTGATTTGTAGATAGGAACCAAGTATCTTTTTGTTCATGTTTTTGTGATTTGTGTTGTATTGCAGAGGCTTTCCTTCCCCCAGGACTGTAATCCCAGGGAATAGTACTTGTGTGATTTTTCATTTCATGCCCTTAAACTGTTATTCTAAATAGCCCACTGGGGTCCACTTGGGAGCCAGACATGATCACAGATCAGCTTATATTTTCTCTGAGTAGGAGTCCTTTGTCCTGTTGGTTCTGATCTAAGTCTCTTCGACCACACACTAAGTCCCACTTGTACACACAGATCTGCTTCTAGACTCCTTCCCAGGGTCAGCCCTGTATATTTTAAATACACTTAAAATGTATTATAAAACTGCCATGATTCAAAATATTATATTTCTAGTAGAACAAGCTTTTCTACCTTGCTTATCTTTTTCCAACTTGTTTTTTTTTTAAAGATGTATTTAGAATCATTTTGTCAAATTTCTCCAGCCCTACTCACTCCTAGCTAGAAAAAGAAATGAAAATCTGGTAAGGTCTTTTTTTGGATAAGCGCATCCTCTTGAGTACATTCCATCCTATCAATTGCCATCCTTATTGTTTGGCTGCTTATTTGGAAGGCACTCCCAACCCATAGCCAGGCTGAGGACAGCACAGAGGAATCCTGCATCCCTTAACCAGGGCCCCTGAGTGCTGTACTTGTCACAGGTTTGCTTCAGCACCATTTCTCTGCGGAGCCATATCCTAGTCTGAGCTGGTAGCCCATCGCTCCTCAACTGCTTATGTCCTTCATGTACTTCCCAAAGTGTCCTCCATGGCTACCACACAGCCTTTCCTTTATGAAACCCATATCTGAATACAATTATCACCTCATAAATGAGGGTCCACCTGCTGCTCTAGCAGCCTCTCCTTCCTTTCTAATCCAGAACATTGTCCATGAATCTGTCCTGACTTAGTCGTTAGCTCCTTCATATGGGCCTGTTCCTTTACCTTACCTGCCACTAACAACCTTGACAGTTTTTTTTAAAAAAAAAAGTATAGGACTCTCATCTGTTGGATGACACCCTGGCCTGTGTTTGCCCAGTGTCCCCTCACAACAATAGTCAAGCCATATGTCCTTGGTGACCAATGCTATGCTCTAACAGGGTTTTCTTCCATTAGGAGACCTAAGTCTCCCATCTCCTACTTGGGCATGCTGTCCTAGGCCTATTCTGCTTGTGGTAAAGACCCCATCTTCTCTGTTACCACCTAGTATTTTGTCAAGAAGTACTGTGGTAGGATGCCAATGTGCTGACCTTCTCCAGACCTTCACTAAACCCTGTATGTATTGACATTCTCACCCAATCAGCCACCACAGTGATGGCTGCTAAAGGGTGATTGCTTCTATCCAGAATGTCTCCTGTGTTTCTGGATTGCTATTCTATCACAGGAGAGTCTCACCTCCTCCCACCTCCAGCTCTGTATTCACTTACCTCGTTCTATGTGGGAGACCAGGAAGTCACATTTGTTCATTGGGTTGTAATGTTTACTCTCACTTATTTAGTGGAATGGCCTGGGTTTCAGATTTCGGATTAAGACTGCCCCTCTGTCTTTTCCCCCCATCTCTTCTCTCTCAAAGTACATCTCAACTTGTTCAGGGAATGAGGTCTCCATTGTGGTCTTTATCTCCCTCTGTTCCAGGCATGGAGCCTGTCATTTAAGGAGTTAAGTGCCTTTGATTAATGGTATTGGACACCAGCTTCTGGGCCTGGGTGTGCTTGGTGCTGCTGTGCTGCTCTCACTGTTCTGGGTATTCTCAGTAAGTGAGCTAGGACTCATGTATGCATGGACTACATGGATGGTCACATGTGTACACATATGCAGAACTGTATCCTTCAGGATTTCCTTTTCTGTCTATCGTTTATATCAATATTTCCAACATCTTAGAGTTCTTAGCCCTTATCCATGGTTCCTTACTACCCTCAGCATAGGAGCTGCTCTCCCATCAGTGAACTGTGTGTCAGTTGAAGCCCTCTCCCAAGTACTTAGACTACCTTTTTGCCCTCCACCTTCATTTCCCCTCACTCCTCTTGGCAGCACACCACTAGTATTCTCTTGGTACCCTCTCTATCAGTACCCCACTTCTCCTTCTCATGCTGAAGGGTTAGATGGGAGGGAAAGGGCTAGTCTTCTGTTTCAGGAAACAGCACAAAACCCTTCAAGGACTCCAGATTGACAGTTTCAGAAAACAGACAGAACACCATTGTGACCATCACATGGCTGGTGATGATCAGAATCACCTCTCCAAGGGCCAGAGTGTCAAAGGTCTTGCTAGACCCCCATAGGTTATGACCTGCCTTGTGACTGTGAGGTAAACTCTGGTTCAAGGTCAAGATCAGGTAGCAGAGGATAAGAGTATTTGGGGATGCCTTCTGCATAGAGAGTACATGACTGCTTTTTTCCTGAGTGACATGTGAGATTCAGGAGAAGGGAGGCTCTGGAGAAGATCCTCTTAGGCTCCTCTTGAATCACAGGACAGGGAGTGGGATTGTCATCCTGCTGCCTGCCCACACATGATGGAACAGGCCCAGTGGCCAGGTGTCTTCCTAGAAAACACATAGCTCAATCCAGGCTTTTCTACATAACACCAGTATCTACATGTGCTCAGGTAAGGGGGGGCAGGACCCATGGGTGGGATGAGTTTACGTGTAAGATGTCCGTTGTGTGCATTCCTAGAATCCCCCAAAACAGTGAGCTTCACAAAAAAATAAACTCTGAATAGATCACAGTCCTAAATGTAATGCACAAACTCCCAGAAGATAGGAGTCTAAAGGAGTTGAGTTTGATGGTGACTTCTTATATTCAATGGCAAAGGCACAAGTCATGAGAGAATGGATTGACACTGGATTTCATTAAGACAAAGGGAGGATGGCTGAAGGAGGGGTGGGTACAGAACGGCCACTGATTTAGTCAGGTCTAGTCTGGGAGGGTCAGATAGCAAGCAGAGCTCTAGGGAAAGTATTAGCAGACAGCATGGGGATAGATTACAGGTGGTGCCAAGACAGAGGGTATGCGTGGCCAGGCTAGATCTACCGGGTGAGACTAGAGAAAATACTGAAAGTATTCAGAGTATTCTTAGGGTCAAGAATGTGGAAGCATGGGGTGTTGATGGCAGTTGGGAGCCCAGATTTTGAGGGGTCCAAGAGGCTGGTTTGAGTATACTGCCCAGTGAGGCTGCTAGAGGGCAGAGTTGGAGAAAGGGTCTGGCTGTGTTGAGGGTGTCTGCAGAGCAGACCCATAAGGAGATGTGTAAGCATCACAGGCCCAATGCTTGCCTTCTTGTCTTATGAGATGACAATGTTCCCTCAAGAGCACGTGGCACGAGATCCACTTTCCCTTTTGGGTGGCAAACTGAAGGCAAGCATGCCCAACACCTGAGCTCAGCCTAGCCAGCCACACTAATTGGGTGGGTGGCTATGGATGCCATTGGAGGAGTCCTGTGCTGCAGATAGCCCTGTGCTAGCTGGAGTTGTGTCAACTTGACACAAGTTAGAGTCTTCTAGAAGGAGGGAACCCCCACTGAGAAAAGCCTCCATAAGATCAGACTTGTAAGCCTATAGGACATTTTCTTTATGAGTGATTGATGGGGGAGGGCTGAGCCCATTGTGGGTAGTGTCACTCCTGGGCTGGTGTCCCTGGGTTCTATAAAAAAGCAGACTGAGAGAGACAGTAAGCTGTCCTCCCCTCCCTCAGTGGCCTTTACATCAGCTCCTGCCTCCAGTATCCTGCCTTGTTTGAGTTCCTGCCCTGACTTCCTTCATTGATGGACTACAATATGGAAGTGTGAGCCAAATAAATTCTTTCTTCCCAGCTTGCTTTTGGTTATATGGTGTTTCACCATATCAATAGTACCTCTTCTGGATGCTTCTAGATACTACTGTGTGTAGTTGGCCCAGGTTGTACAGGTGAGCTCCAGAACTTTTCACAGCAGGCAACTGCTGCTTGAAGATCTCCCATGTGTACAGGTTCCACACACAAGACCAGAGGATATAGCAGGGACTCTAGCCTTTGAAGACTCCTCAGATCTGGAGGAAAAGGGAGGCTGAATCACCTAGGACAGAGGCTGCCAGGCACAGAAAGTGTGGGAGGTGAGTATCAGGGAAAAAGTGGGCTCCAGAAGAAGACACTATTTGACTGACTGTCAGAGAAAGTAGGCAAAGTCCAACCAGCCCATACAAAAGTAGACCCATGTAAGTCTCAGCCACAAGAACCTGTGCAAAGTAGAACCCCTGTGACTCTCAATCATTGATGCCTTGCCAACTTCAGACAAGGAATATCTGCTTTCTGCTAGCTATGCTGTGCAGACCTGCAGAAGCAAATGTAATATATTATGGTTCCTGCCCTCCAGGAACCCTGGTTTAATGGAGAGACAGCTCTCACATGACCTGCCTGCAGCATGCATGTGTGGTTTTCAAGTGGGTAGTAGGCAATGCCTAGGACCCTCAGCAGCAGCAGCCCAGCAAGGGCCACAAAGCCTTAGGTGACTGGAGATGTAGAGGCAGAGACAGAGTCAAGAACACTTCACCCAGTGGGAGGGAACCAGAGAGGCAAGAGACCACGCTGTCATGGGTGGGAAGTAATGAGGCCATATGGATCAGCCCCTCTCTAGGATCTTTGTGAAAGCATGTGTGGGATAGAGAAAATAATCTGGAGAGGGAAGCATGGGAGCTATGGTGCTCCCAGGAGAGCATGGCACATGTTAAGAGAATGACCTGTAGTGGAGTCTCTTACTAGCAGCTCATTTAGCAGCTGTTACATGCAGTGCTGGCAGTGCTGGGAGTAAATGTGCAATAGTAAGAGTTGCAGAAAAGAGAAGAAAGTGCAGCCAGTGATAACTCTGTACACTGTGGGTCACCGCGTCCAGCTCCAGCCTACAGTACTGAGGTCCTCTGTAGAAAAGAGGGGAGCTTGAGCATGGAAACAGGTAGGTTTGCTAATCTGCTGGCTGAGCACAGGCCTTAGGTGACTGCAGAACTGGAGGCAGAGAGAACAGTAAGAGCCCCTGGGAAATAGAGCTCAGGAGACAGCAGTTTCTATGTGAGAGGGCAGACACAGACTCTTGGCCTTGGGATGCTATAGTCATGTATAGACTGTAGAGAGCTCTGAACATCTCTAACAGGCAACAGGAACCAGTGAAGAGCTGGAGGCTGCCTTGCAGTCTGATGATCCTGCTAGTAGCAGGACAGTAAATCCAGAAGCCAGGGAAGTCTTGAGGGATGTGGGCCCTGAATCCAGGTGTCCAGAGCACACAGGTGAACAGACGGTTTCTGAGGTTCGGGATCTGGATAGCTCCAGTACAATCCCACTCTGCACCATTTGGGCCTCTGAGACACTTCCTTCCTGTTGTCACCTGTCCCGGGATAGCTTAGGGACAAATCCTATGAAAGCAGTTGTCTTAGGGTTTTACTGCTGTGAACAGACAACCATGACCAAGGCAACTCTTATAAGGACAACATTTCACTGGGGCTGCCTTACAGGTTCAGAGGTTCAGTCCATTATCATCAAGGCGGGAACATCGCAGCATCTAAGCAGACACAGTGCAGGAAGAGCTGAGAGTTGTACATCTTCATCTGAAGGCTGCTAGCAGAATACTGGCTTCTAGGCAGCCAGAACAAGGGTCTTAAGCCATGTCCACAGTGACACACCTACTCCAACAAGACTGCACCTACTTCAGCAAGGCCACACCTCCAAATAGTAACACTCCCTATATATACACATCACGGTGGTGCTGTCCTTTGGTTACAGACCAGACTACCTCAGAGTCTGTGCAGGTTCAACTGCTTTGGCTGCTACGGTTGGGGTGAGGGCTCTACTTCATGCTTTCATGGTTCCCTCAAGGCTGAGGTAGGCTTGGTCTCTTCACCAGGGTACTTTTAGTAGTACACGGAGCTGTTACCCACACATACCACATTCATAGGTGGGTACATTACTCAGATGGAGGGCACATCATAGAAAGCAAGAACTGGTGCCCTTGGGTCTAGAATGATGCAGGTACTAGTGATGAGTTGGGGAGACAGAGAGGAACAGAATAGACAATCTGAACATGCATCATTTCCTGTTGTTACAAATAATCACGTGAATTCTGGAAATGAAGTATAATGTGGGACTCAGAGGCTCACAGGACCTTTAGGAGAGAAGCAAGACAAGAAGTCAAGGGAGATAATTGGTCATAAGTCAAGAGAAGTGTCAATCCAGACGACCTCAGCTGTAGGCACTGAAGCTGGTGACTCTTGGGGAATGTGCCAGACATCTCAAAATTCTCTGAGCTCAACCAGCCTGCATATCTATAAGCCAATTGTATGGCTCCCAAGAGCCCCTCAGAGCTGCTGGGTCGGCTTCAGGGTGCCAGGCTATGGCCTTTAAGAGTGGGCTTCTCCCTGCTGCTAGAATTGGCTTCAGACTGCTGGGCCAGAGCCTTGAAAAGTGGGGCTTTTCTCTGCAGTGGTTCAGGCTTTGCAGTATTTCTCTCACTAGCAAATACTGGGAACTTCTGGTCAGGAGCTTGGCTCTGGGATGGAAGTGGGCCTGTGTGCTCTGTGCCAGTCCCTGTCAGGTCCCATTCCATCATACAGAGGATCTTTCTGTGTAAATCAGCTGAGCCATGCTACCATGGCTTCTTGTGGTAGAGTATCAGCATCTGCAAGTCAGCCAACCTGAAGAGCATGACCTTCACCCAAAACACCTCTATACCAGGGCTCCCAATGCCCTATACATCCAACAACATTCCTAGCACTTGGCTTCCTTTAGAATAGACTTCACACATGAGAACAGTCAAAGCCACTGTAAGGCCAGATACAGTGTGACAGCCACTGTGAGCTGCTCCACAGGGGCCATGGCCACTACTGGTGTCCTCTGTTAGGACCCTCAGGACCACATACATCCCTGGGTTCTTGCAACATAAGTTGGACAAATTCACTGGTTTTTGTGGAGGACAGCACTTCCTCCTGTAGCCTTGGTGCATCTCCCAACAATGACAGGGAAGAGTCTGACATGTTTCCATGCGTCCTGAGAGGCACTGCCTTGGGGTCTTCATGCAAGAGAAAGCTAACCCCAGACTGCATCATGGAGAAGCCCAGATGCCACCCTAAGAATGCCTCTGGACCTCCGGCTTGAGGGTAGGTGGAAATATCCACTCTAGAAGTTGCCACATTTGGCAGGGGGGCGGGGGACAGTAGAGGGACTAGGCACAAAACTAAGGCTCTGTCTTCACCCTGTCACACTCAGCATTATTCAGCAAACACTTAAAGTTTCCAGATCTGTACTAGGACTTTCTCACTGAGAACCTCAGGTTTTTGGAGGAGGCTGAGCAGGATACAGATTTCTTGACCTGGGCATAGTTGGCTTTGCCTTGGGTTTTGAGCTTGTCACTAGGACTAAAGCAGACCTCAAAAACCAGGCCCACATGGCTGGCACAGTCCTTCAGAGTAGCAGTATGACCTTGGTTAGAGAGATTCCTCTAGTTAATGTCAGAGGGCTGAATTATAGAAGTAGACCAGATTAGAGTGTGATAAACCAGCCAAGATGGACAGTTTTTCCAGGTGGCAAATGTCCAAGGTTCCAGAGAGAAGGAAATGGGGTTAGGAAGGGCCCTTCCTTGAGGAGGCTAGAAAAAGGCTGTAACTGTAGTTGTGAGAAGCCATGTAAGTGCTAGAAATCAAACTCAGGTCCTCTGGAAGAGCTCTCTCAGCCACTGAAACATGTCTTCAGCCCCAATTGAGGGCCCTTCCTGATTATGCCCAAGAGCCTCAGACCACAGCTACAGAGACTACTGTGGCACATCTGTCCCAGTATAGTCACCCTCAGACATTGAAGACCACAGTAACCTGCTGTTTCCCTCCATATCCCTGAGACTCTGAAAGGGCCCTGCTCTTTCACACATTGGGGGAAGAGGGGGTGGGGGGACGGGGAGGTTGTACAAGTACACACAGTCCCTCCCTCTCATCCCACTTAGCCCTGTGCCTCTTACCAGGCTCTAGTTCTTGGAGGGATGGGCATCTGAAGACCAGACTGACAATGATCCCAAGTGGCGTGTTAATCAATAGTCGATCCCTGGGTCCCATTTACTCAGGTTGAGTGGCACATGATCGATAGCAGCCAGTTAACCCAGTCCCTTGCAACCTGCCTGTCTGAACAGTGTCTGCGCCCTGGCCACAGGATGTAACAGAAGCTGCCTTTGAGCAGCTGGGCAGGACGTGACGGAGATGCATGGCTAGTGCATGGAATCTTGCTGCTGCTGCTGCTGCTGCTATAATAAAAAGCCTGTTCCAAGGTCCCCACCAATGTTTCCTTGAAATCAAATATGAGGAGGACAGATAATAGCCAGATCCTGTACCAGGCCAATATTATCAGATTGATGTCAGCAGTGATAATAGGAGAAGGATAAGTTGGTGAGATCCCATTTATTAAATAAAGTGAGAGAGACAAAGGACGGGGGCTGCATGTGAGCTGATATACAGTGAGCACCTCATGAAAGGCAGCTGGGGAAGGAATAGCACCCTGGATTTGCTGCAAGGAACTCCTCTTGCCTGCTGAGGCTGCAGTGGAAGTGACAGCAGGGGAAGATGCTATCCCCATAATGACGCTGGCATGAGAGCAGGGAAGATCCTGCCCCTCTGGCCTCCTATTGTCTCCAGCCTTGTCATTTTCCTTGGTTTACCACGAACTTTGCCTTTCCTTGTGTGGAGCCTTCCCTACAATACCCCTTTTCAAGTGGAGTCAGCAAGTTTCCAGGCCATTGAGAAACCCTGCATACCTTGTGATATAAGCCTGTGTTTTGTTTCTTTCCTGAACCCCTGATTTTCTCTTCTTTTGAATTCTGTGGCATTTTCTTAAGGTTAAGTGGCTTAAAGACACGGTCTATGGACATGGACATCTTCTTGCCATGCCCTGCCTTACTATGGCATACACTGAGAAAACCACTTAAGCTTTTTGAGACTCATCCCTGTGTGCAGATGAGGCAGCAATGCTATCTCACAAAGCTGCTGTTTGTATTCTGGGGAACATGGTACACTGTTAGTAATGTATGTTGTCAGGGACACAGTAAGCCCTAGCACAGTCTGGGTAACCATAATAGCAAAGACTTCACCTACATGCACTCCCATTTGTGTCTAGGTTTTTGTCCTAGGCTGTTTGCTTGGATTATATGTCCTCTTTGCCTTCTCCTTTCCCCAGGCTGTTCCTCACTCCAGATGTCTCCCAGGGTGTAGGCTACTTAGGGAGCAAGGTGTCTCTTTGTAGAACTGCTCATGAAATACTTACCCTTCCCTTAACCACAGTTTATCTCTAAGTGTAGATGATGTCTATCTTCATTGGGGTTACCATTACTGTAACCATTACTGAATCACAATGACCAAAAGCAACTTGGGGAGGAAAGGGTTTCTTTGGATTATACTTCCACATCACTGTTTATCATTGAAGGAAGTCAAGGCAGGAACTCAAACAGGGCGGGAATCTGGAGGCAGAAGCTGATGGAGTGCTACTTACTGGCTTGCTCAGCCTACTTTCTTATAGAACTCAGGCCACCAGCCCAGGGATGGCACCACCTACAGTGAACTGGGCCCTTTCACATCAATCATCACTCAAGAACATATACAACAGGAGGTTTGCCCATAGTGGGGGCATTTTGTCAATTACAATCCCCTCTTCCAAAACGACTCTAGCTTGTGTCCAGTTGATATAAAACTAGTGAGAACATTGCCTCACAAGGTTGAGGTCAGAGACATTGCTGAGCCTGGCATCCATCCTGGTACATGCACACTAGCTAGTGCCGAGGAGGTTCTGGGCCTTGGTACCCTGCTGCCACTCAAGGCCACCAAAGGATCATATATTCTCCCAGTTTAGAGACTGAGAGTCCAAGTGCAAGGTGTGTGCAGTTCCTGGCCCTCTCACCCAGTAGAGGAGCTGCAGATACTCCTGGTAGCCCCTGCACTCCTTGGCTGATAACGTGTAGTACAGCCTTCGCCTCCCTCCTCAGAGCACAAACATCTCAGGTGTCTGTCTCTGTCCTTTTTCTTCTCATGAGAGTGTGAACTAGATTACCACTGGGCTTGGCTCATTTTACCTCTCTGTTACCCATCTTTATTAAGTGTATCCATAGCCACACTGTCCAAATACGGTCATGTTCCAAGGCCCAGGAAGGATGTGGTCAGTGAAGGAAACTCAAGCCTGACTTCTAGGTGTGCTTATTCCTGATCCCCTTTGGGCACCAGTTTCTGTCTTGGCAGATATGTGGGATCAAGACTGATGTAAGCTAAGCAGAAATAGAGATGTGCACTTCAGAAACAGAAAACCCGACCAGCTTTTGGTATGTTGAGGAGATGTGTGATCTGGGCGAGGGTTATGGCACTGGCGACCTGATTTTTGAGCCATCTGCTATAAGACTTTGCATTTACTGAGTGTGTGTTGAGACCATGTGCCCTCATCAGCTGAGCAGGACTTCTACAGTCACCTAAGCTGGTACCCATTCACAAGATTATTCTTACCCGTTAGAGCTGTTTTGTAACACTGAGTAAAACAGGTCACCTTGAATGGGGTAAAGCTACCCAACACCTGCTTCCAAATGGTTTGACCTGACTAGCCCTACCCTGCTTCAGAGACAGATTCACTTCAGGAGCTGTGCCTCTCCTCAGATTCTTTTGTGCACAACAGATAAAACTGTTGACATTGACCTTCCTGTGTGTACTACTACTGTGCTGAAGTCCCTGTGGAAAGGGACTGTGGCCTCAGCAGTTGCAATGCTGTGCAAGAGATAGATTTCACACAGCCCAGTTTCTCCTGGCCTAGGAACCGCTTTTCTGACGTTTTCTCTCAGCTCCCAGGCCCTCTTATCGGAGAGCAGTCATCAGTGAGGTGGGCAGCTCTAGGGGCCATGAGAACAGAGGCTAGTGATGAAGCCACTCCTCTCCTCACTCACAGCTCCGTCTATATCAGCAGCTCTGTCATACATGTATGGAGGGGGATGTGAATCAGAGCTCTGGCTCCGAGTGTGCCTCACATTGGACCCAGGAGCCTGCCAGGGTACTTTCCCAGTAAGGACAGTAAGCCTCATACCACTTAGAGCTGAGGTAGTAGCTTCTGGTATCTGCCTGGTGCCTGCAGACCATGACTATGCAGGGTTAACTCTGTGCAGGGAGGATGCCTGCATCTTCCCAGATGTGAGACAGAGAACAGAGCCAGGAGGGGAGACAGTGGGATAGGGGTGCAAGCTAGGACTTGAGGGTGTTCTTGAGGGACTGCAGAGCAGTGCTCATAGAGAGCACTTGTTTGAGACATGAAGCCACTGAGAACTCTGTCTTCCAAGGCCATACAACTCTAAAAGGCCCATGACTGGACAAGCTCAAGTTACAAAGGAGATGATGGCACAGTACACACAGGGCCTCTGTACATCAGGTAGTACCTGGCAAGGGAGTCTCCAAAGGATCAGGAGAAAGGCAACTCTCCCTCAGGTATCTGAAGATGTGATGTAAATGCTGAGGCAAAGACCCCAGATGACCTCACTGGAGCTTGTTGGGAGGAAGCCCCCTTGAGGAGCATTGGGCACAGCTATGAGATTTGGGGGGCTTCTACCCTGTATGTGGGTTTTCTTTCCTATGGCCTCGCAACTTGCCACAGCATCCCAGCCACCCTGACCACTCTGTTGCAAACCTCATTGACTCTTATTGTCCCTGCTAAATATGGAACATATTCCTCACTCCTTCACTGGCACGTGCCTTAGGAATAGACCTGTGACCAAGTTCTGCTCAGCAGGGAAAGGTGAACTGGGTGAGTGAGGTTTCTAGGAAGAGTCAGGCCTGATTAAATGAGGCGCCATGCCTACAGAGGGGAAAGTGCATGATGACTGTGGTCCAGGGCTGGTTCAGGAAGAAGGATGGACCCCAGGCAGCATCACGAAGCAAATGGCAGTGGTAAAAATGCCCATTCAGACCCCTGGGCTGGGCATAAGACATGGCAGACTTACGTCCTAAGCCCCTGAGTACTTTGCTGCCGGCTCTTCTTAACTGATGATGACTTTCACTTGGTTAAACTGTCTTGATAATAGCACTCTTCCCTCCGGTGCCTGCTGCATGGCTGACACTCTCAATTCAGAGGTGCTGGGCAGGAGAACAGCAAGCTGGCCTCAAACACAGCTTGCAGAATACCCATCCTTTTTATTGCCAAAGAATGTGAGGAATGGCTCACTGCGACTTTATAACTGTCGGGTGTCACTGCAAGTCCACCACAGCTGTTACAAACATGGGGAGGCTTTGGCGAAAACCCATCCAGAAAGCTGATGGGTAGATGGTGCCACCACAATGTCAATAAATATACCCTCCCCATACACTGGCTATGTGATGTAACTTCTCTATACCACAGTTTTCTCATGTGGGAGAAAGAGGTAGGGAAGAATAAATAACATGTGCCACATAGAGCGGGGAGAGGTGACGGGGGCATGTTTTCATCAGTGTGATGCTGTGTGAGCTGCTGGGGTGGGACGTGAGAGAGTAAGTGTGCACAGGACCCTGAGTAAAGGTGTTAAAGGAGGTTTGTGGGAGGGGAAGGATGAGTGTGAGAGAATGGTGTGGGGAGTGTGTAGATGTGGGAGGGCTGTGAGTGAGTACATGCGAGTGGGGGACTCTGGGATCATAGAAGTATGGGTGTGTGAGGCAATGTGGGAGTGCGTGTAAGGTGCATCAGAGGATGTGTAGCTATGTGTGTGTGAGTTGTGAGAATACTGGATATGTGACAGTAAGGGAGGCAAGGGAAGAGAGCTTACATGGAACAAAAAGGCATCTAGTAGTGGTCATGTCAGAAGTGGCCCCAGGGAACTGTGAGGGACACCTGTAAAAGTGTAATCTGTTGTTTGCTTTTTTATCACTTGTTTTGCATCATAATTGTAGAAATTCAGCATATTCATTTGTTGTAGGTCCTGAAACTATTTTGATAAAGGAAGAAAGAACAGATAGTAAAATGCCTCAACACATTACTACAACTATCTCTAAGAAGTGTATTTTTGTTTTATCTTTTGGACATCTCTGTAGGTTTTCTGTGTCACAGTAGTAAAATTAGAACAAGGGTTTTGGGGGAAAATGGCATTCTTGTCACATGGCTGTGGCATCAGGTCAAGAATGCACAGAAGACCCCTTGGACACAGCCTGACCCAGTCAACTGGGAGGTTGTCCAGTGTTACGTCCTCCAGCTGAGGCCCTTCCACCAGGCCCCTCACCCTTCCTGGTTACCCTGGGGGCTCATGGCTGCAGCTCGTCAGCATACAGCCCTATACCTGAGTCCACCAGACCCTGCAGCTCCTCACTTGTAGAGTGAACTGGCGCATGGGTAGACATCCAGAGCTTCTCTAGTGTCTTTCTGGGTGATGAGTGCGAGTTCTTGCCTCTCATGCCTTCTAATAACAGCCATCTGCTCTTATCGTCCCCCAGGCCCCGCAGAATGGAGCCTGTGTGCTCTGGCCTACAAGCCCAGATTCTCCGCTGCTACCGTGACCATCTGCATGAGGTGCTTCTATGCTCAGACCTGGTCAAGGCATACCAGCACTGCGTGGGCACTGCCCGCAAGGTGAGGCCACCTGCCTTAGTGTGTAAGCATGAGACAGTCTATACCTAGGCCCCTGCATTTAGATGCCCCATCCTCCACCTGGCTCAGAGCCATTTCTCACTACTCTTGGGACCCCAGACATGTCCACGGGAGCAGTATCCCCTGTGCTGCTCTACCTGGCTAGGCTTATGAATTCTGACCACCTCCCTGGAGCAAGTGGCAAACCTCTCACCTTTCAGCAGAGGGGCTGAGAGAAGGACTACTCAGTTACATCCCTAGTCTTCCTTGGAAGAAGCAGCTCTAAGCCTTGCTTCATCCACTCTGTGTCAGTGGCCATTTTCAGTCCCTGTGCCCCCTTAGTGTATCTCACCAGTGTACCTTCATTGCACTGAGTGAAAACCTGGAAAAGGTGGTGCTGATGATATTGGACAGACTGCAGGAAGTTCCAATGTGCCTCTGTCACCACACATGTCTAAAAGAGGCTTGGGACCTTCCAGGCTCAGCCTCTCCTTCCTGTTCCTACACCTAATGTCTGGAAACATCAGAGACCAGCTGGGCCCCTGAGCCACCTCTAGACCATGCATGTAGTCTGGCATAGTGTAGGCCTCAGCACCCAGGCTCACAGGGCACCCTGTTACTGAGATGCCCTTACTGGAAAAACTTGGTGCCCTCTGCCAGATGCACCGAACATGGTCCCTGGAAGAGGTGAGATAGGAGTGAAGGATCCTCAGGAAAGAATTGTTTCCAAAAGCAATCAGATGGCAGGGGTATTCCTGGGCCAGCTCAGGATGCCTGAGGGCTTTCCTCCAGGTACTGAGCTATTTTATCTGCCTGGAGGTATGCAGAGCTCCCTAGAGCCGGAACCTGATTGCACAGTTTCATTCTCCCAGTGTCTCTCTTAGAAAATCCCTAGCTGTTAAGCTAGAGAAGAGGAAGGACCTTGCTTAGACAGAGCAGAAGTGGGCAAGGCTGCACTTGGCCAGGGTGGGGTTAGCCATACCACTGTAAGAACAGAGAAGGGAGCTGGGCCCCTGGGGATAAAGAAGTGGTGCTGGCTATTATTGCTGCAGAACATGTTCAGTAGGAGCCTGTGTCCTGCTGGGCAGTGGGGAGAGACCCAGTCTAGGTCTCAGGCCAGCTAACTGACTAGTAGCCAGTTATGCTTCAGGGAAATGGCCACTGTCCATTGCAGTCTGCAGGAGCCTGGAAAGCATGGGGCTGGGGTCTCTTGCAGCCCAGGCCTGGGCGATCTCTGGGGAAGAAGAGGGCTCAGCTGAACTCTGGCTGTTCTCTTTGAAGGGCTGAGGAGCAGCATCCTTCCTGGAGCCTTGAAGAAGGGACCGATCATGGGACCACAGACCATGGCCCCCATGCCCTGCAGTCTCTAACTGAGCATGCCTCTGAGCGTGGGGCTGCCATGCTCAAGAAACAGTATGTGCTACTGATTGAAAACAAATAAAGCAGATGTCTTTGTTTGCAGTCATTCACTCCTTGGCACCCAGTCATTTCTCTTGACTCTGTGTCCAGCCGTCTGTTGGTCATCAATGACACAGAGCCTCACAGGACAGACTGCTTCTCTGGGGGAGTACCAGGCCTGGCAGAGGATAGCATGCAAACCCATAACTGCATGGCCACACAGAAGCCACTGTGGAGCAAGTATGAGAGGAAGAAGGGAAGTGGTGCTTTCTTGGGATGGTGCCAGCATCCAGAAGGACCTTCAGTTTGCTCTCAGGAAGGCTAGTGGGTAATTGCAGGACAGAGCAGAGCCATGAGGAATGGGCCCCAGGTAGGGAGGAGCAAGGTGCCCTGTAGCTAAGGGGGCAGTGGGCATGAGAAGAAAAGGAAGTTGGGGAAGGGGCATCCAGGCTGGGAAAGCCAGGCCATGAGCAGAGGCAGGGCTGCTCAGGCACCTAGAGCCATGCCATTCTCACAGGAGGGGCAGACTGAGGTAGGGCCAAGCCAGAGCACTGTGGTCTGCACTGCCCAGGATGAAGCCACCCTGCTCTCCTGGACCAGTACAGGTGTCTGAATAGGAGACAGAAAGGATGGACCGTTTTCAAGGCTCTGATACAGTGTAGGTAGCAACACTGTGGTTCAAGCGTGAGGACTAAGATGAACAGGTCTAAATCCCAGCTTACCAGTGCTCAACCTTCTTCTCCATGACAGCACACCAAACACCAGGACCATACTGTGGCTTGCATTATGTCCTGTCCTGACGGGTTTGGGTGGAGCTTGGGGTTCTCTGGCCTCTCTGCTGGTAACCTTGTATTTCATATTCAGGTTTGCTCAAGAGAGTCCCTGAGCCATCTGGAGCTGAGTGCCCCACACTCAGGCTTAGCAGCTCATCCCTATACTTCTCCCTCGAAGCCCAAGGGAAAATTAAAGCCAGGTTTATCTGATGGTATTATTTAGCAACACTGTGGGAGCGGTGATCAAGAAAGGCAGCACGGCACCCTCCCTCAGTGTTCTGAGTGAATGCCTCACAGTGTGTAGGGAAGCCTAAGGGTGCTCTAGCCTGAGCCCTGCAGGGAAGAAAAAACCTGCTGGGATGAGAGAGGTCACAGGTCACATGGCTTATTGACCCTAAGTGATGCCAGAGCAGTCCTCTATCTAGGAACAATGATCCTTTCTGACCCTCCCCCAGAGAGACCTGGCTACTAGTCATTGTCTGTCTTGGAAATCCCACAGCAGCAACATGCAGACATCCCTCTTATTCTGCAAGCTTAGTCAGGCTCCAGGGCTGGGCATCAGACACTGCCAGGTGTGTGAGCACAATCCCGTGCCAGCTCACTCTGCTGGGAGACAGGCCTCCCCCAGACCTGGCATACATGGCACCATCTATGTGGCTTCCAGCACTGCTGAGCAGAGCTTCTATCCTGCTCTCTTTCAGCTTCCCTGAACCTTGCTTGTATCTGCAGACATTGGCAGGTCAACAGGCAGCCACTGGCCCTTAGGATCTCACTCCCCTGCCCAGCAACTGCCAGACTATATAGCTTTCTCTAAGTGTCCCTCTGCCTGCCAGGATTGGTCTCAGACTCAAGCCAGCTGAGCAGGACCGGCAGCAAATACATACTCCCTCACCCCTGGCCTACAGCCTCTAGCTTAAGTGTGCTGGTGGCACTGCTGGCTGGTTGACGTGGAGAGGGAGGGCTGTCTTGGCCTCAGAGCTCTGTGGAACCATGTTCTTCTGTAGGAATGGCAGCACTGACCAGCCTCAGCTGCAGTCTGTCTAAAGAAGCCCTGGGGACGGACGGCAGAAGCGGCTCGTCAAGGCATCTCACTGACAACAGGTGCTGTGAGGCTTATCCAAACTATAAAGCCTAGAGGGTCGTAGGACCAAAAAGCAGAGCTCAGAAGAAGCTGATGTGGGATAGCCTGGGGAACTCCAGCAAAGGTAGGACGGCAGGTTCTTAGGCTATATAGTGTTCTGCAGGCTGCCTGACCCTCCCTGTGCCCTTTATCCAGAGTCTCAGCCTAGCTGCCTGACCACCTGACTGATGGCAGCCACACAATCACAGCAGGGAGGAAGACCTTAATTGGCTTTCACTTGTCATTCTAAAGCTGGAGATGCCTCGTCCTATGAAATGATGACTGTCTAGAGCCAAACAAAGGAGGCTGACTTCCTAGAAAGTGCTGGGGGAAGCAGAAACCCAACACAGCAGATTAGCCATTTCAGAGTTATTCCCCTTAAAGAAAGCACAGAGGGGGGCAGGGCAGTGAACTTTCCCTTGTGATTGGCCACCGTAGGGGCTCCTGTTCTTGGAAAACTGGCCCATTTCAGAGTTCAGCTTGAGGACTTAGAACCCAGCAGGAGTAACTTCATTCTAGAATGGTCTTGTCTATAGGGCCCTAGAGAGGCTAATCTGAAAGATGGCCATCTGTGAACTGTAACAGTGCTCTTAGCCTGGGCCTCCCAGCATAGTTTCTCTCCAGACAGCACACAGCACACACACACATACCTCTCACAGCACACACACACGCACACGCACACACACACAGACCACATCACATCTTTCTGCTTTTCCTTAGCTGGTGCTTAGTCCTAAGAGCGGGTTGTACTGTTCCAACTGCAAGTGGGCCTGACTCTCCCCTACTACGTCCCCAGAACTCAAGGCACACACGCACACGCACACACACACATGCAGCCTCTATCTTCCCTTCCCATTGTACCACAAGCACCCCTCATGGCAGCAGTTCTTCAGGGAGAGCTTTCTGTGAAGCCTCTGCCTCCACCTCCCAGCACCACCCTGACAAAGCCGGCCATCCAGACTGAGGTCCTTGAGCCTCCACAACTCAGACTTGAGGTAGGAGAGGAGTGGACCAACTATTTATCACAAAAGCCTCCATCTGTCATTTCCTGTGTGATATTGTTTGCTTCTGGAATGGTTTTGTCTCTAACTCAGGGTGGGAAAGTTGGCATGTGGTTACCAGAGAAAGAACTTGGGCCTCAGACCTAGAGACCTCAGTCCAGCAAGTCCCTAAGCTTCAATTCCCCATCTACAAAACAGCTAAAACAATGTCCAGGATTTCTAGGGAATGACTGTGACGTGTTCTATTTTCTTTGACAAACAGTTTGCAAAAGTTTGCAAAGAATGTCCCCCTCCTAGCCCTAGACTCCACCTTCTCCCCCAGAGGAAGAGGGTACCCAAAAGTAGAGCGGACAGAGACACATAGCATGTGGTCAGAGAGAGCCTGGATGAGCTAGACCTGAAGTTAACAAGTCTGTTCCTTTTCATATGTGTTGGTCGCAGGTTTTCTGTCATTTGCAGCAGAACCCCCAGGACAGAGCGTGGTGGTAGGAAAAACCCTGTCACAGTATCTTGACTTCCCTTCTTTCTGAGACAAGCTATTTGTCTGAGGAGGGGCTACAAAGATGAGGCAGCAGCAAGTTCCACAGGCACCCAAGGAGCACTTCCACTCATGATTTATGAGTGTCCAAGTGTGGGACATATGTCCATAGAGGAGCGGGAGTTCTGTGCTTGTGTATGTCTGTATGTCTCTGGTGTATGTTCTCCTGTGTATACTTTTGTGTGCTTAGGTCTTATGTCTGTTCTGTACACAGGTGGCCAGCCTCCCTCAGCACACCTGCTGATATAGGCTTGATACAGGCTTTCCCCAGCCTGGACCTCATCCCATTTCCATGCCTTTCCTGATGCCAAAAGCAGGCTTCTCTTTAGGAAGAGAGAGTGTGTGTGTGTGTGTGTGTGTGTGTGTGTGTGTGTGTGTGTGTGTGTGTGTGAGAGAGAGAGAGGGGGGGGGGAGACAATGCTTGGTGTGTTCCTGTGTATGTACGTTGGCACACCCAGTACCTTGCCTGGAGGAGAGGTATGTTAGACAGTGTGCACTTTAGGAATGTCCTGGAGCAAGGCTGGCAATTCCTGCTGCTGGGGAACAATGTGATTTGTCATTCTCAGTCCAACCAGGGAGGTAGAGAATGCCATGATTATTGAGGCCAGAGGGAACAGGAGGAGACAGGAACAAAAACCTCAGCTGGGTGTTGTGACGAACTCTAGATGAATAACAGCAGGAAGCTCCTGGCCCACCAGGGCTAGAGTCACAGGGAGAAAGGATTGCTGGCACCATAGTGGTGCCAAGGGGATGCGAAGCACAGCTACAGAGGAAGGACTGCCCATGGAGGAGAAAGAACTTCATCCCATCACCCATCATCATTAACCCTCCCAGAGCTGGACACAGCAGGGAGCCAGAGGCTCAGGCAGCTGAGGGGAGATGCAGCTGCCGCTGCTGAGAAGGAAGGGCCTGAGTGATGGTGCAGCTACTCACTGCTCTGTGGTGGCATGTGTGCCTGTGCCTAGGTGGCCATGAGCAGTGGGTGTCAGTGCAGGGATGGACATGGACCTGTGTGGTTTATACCCTGTCTTAACAGGTAGTGGACAGCTGGCAGAGAAGGATACCAACAGCCAAATCTAACGCTTAGTAGACTTTAAACAGGAACCAGAACAGTGTGCATGTTTGTTTAAAGCCTTCCACAGCAATATGGCATAATTACTGCTATAATCATCTCATAGATAAGGACAGTACAGTGTAGAAAATGTGAGTAACTTGCCTAAGAGTACACAGGAAGATCCAAAGATGGGACTCAGAGCTGCCTGGCCTTCAACCCCTGCACACAGACTAACACTGCACCACCTATTAGAGGTTGGCTCTGGCTGTGTCTGGGACAGAGCTACCCTTAACCTGCTCCTGAAATGCCCTTGCCCGTTCCTGGCTACCCAAACAGCAACCCTGACCCAAGTCCAGTGTTGGCTGTAGAGGCTATATGATGACAGCCCATTCCTCCTTCATGACATTACTGTCTATGACAATGAGTCAGTATCGGCAGCCAGGTGGCCTTGAAATTCTGGCAAATTGGGACAGACTAGACCTGCCCCACTTTGTCCTTCCATTGTTACCGTAGGCGGACACCCAGAGTGAACACAGGGGGCTACAAGAGGATAAGAGTACCCAGTACAAAGCAGGGCAGTCACTGACTTCCTGGCTGGGTGAATGCATCAAACGTTGTCTTTTAGAATGTAGGGTCCCAGGGCTGGAGAGATGGTGCAGTGGTTAAGAGTGTTGGGTGCTCTTTCAAAGAACTTGAGTTTGCTTCCCACCACCTATATGGTGGCTCAAAACATTCTGTAACTCCAGTCTCTAGATCAGACATCCATTAGCCTCTACTGGCACCAGGTACACAGAGTAGTGCAGAGACATACGTGGATGCAAAAACACCCAAGTATAGTTAAGTAAATGCAGTCTCACAAAGCATAGTGGTGCATACCTGTAATCCTGGCTACTCAGAAGGCTGACAGGAGGACTGCAAGTTTGAGACCAACCTGGACAACTTAATTAACAAGACCCTTTCTCTAAAATAAAATATTCCCAAGGACTGAGGATGTATCTCAGTGGTAGAGGACTTGCCTAGTAGCCAGGCTCTAGGTCCCTTGCCCCAGACTAAAAACAAAGTTTCCAAGTTCACAAAAAGCAAGCAAGCAAAAGCTTTCTGGGTTCTGTTTACAGACGATCTCACCCTAGTTCTAGGGGCACAAGATAACTGTCAAAAAAGGGGGTGGGGATAAAAAAGATATGCCTGCAGCTGCCTCCAGGAGAGCAGAGGAAGTTGCAATCCAAGAAACAGGATACTTCCAGACTGAGCCTTGCAAGCAGCAAGGGGACATTTGGAGAAACAGAGTGACAGTTCACAGGAGCCTTACACACCTTACACTAAAGCTGCAAAATATACAAGGTCAAATTTGCAGAATTGATCAAGTGAGTCAACACTGCATTTACAGATTTAGAATTTGCATAACTCGTGTCCAGTGTTTGTCAGAACTGGTACTAGAAGTGTGTGTGTGTGTGTGTGTGTGTGTGTGTGAGAGAGAGAGAGGGGGGGGGGAGTTTACAAATGGATGCATAACAGCATTGCTCCACGCATCACTCAGGCCAAGTTGTAAAGGCCTGACAGACGAGCCCAAGCCAGCTCTTCCATTGGCCATGAGCAGCTCTTGTGCCATCTACCCTCTCTCTTTATATGTACCCATATAACCTGCCAGTGGAAGGACCTGTGACCCCACCTGGTTCCTCCAAGACCTGCCATTGTGGGCTGCTGGTAGCCCTACACTGAGTTGTTTCTCCAGGAAGGACAAGCTGAGGACTGGGTCCTACATCTGATAGGGATCTCCTCAGGCTGGCTCTTGTGCTCAGCGTGGGGTAACTTAAAAGGTGGTCCTTGCAGGGCTGGGCAAGGCCCATGGAGACTCTGGTAGCCCTGCTTTTCCCTCTGCCTCTACTGCCTGCCCTTTGCCAGCACAAGATTTCTCTACAAACATCCTGCAGGCTCCTTGTTTCCACATCACTTCACAGAGGAAGAGCATCCCGTAATCACTGTGTCCTGAGTACTCTCATGGAAGGGTCATACCCAGTCCATTTTCTCATTTGGTCAGAGTCCAGCAAGAGAGATGGGTGTCCAGTGTCAGGTATGGTGAGTCCATCAGTGGGAAGCCATGAGAGCTCAGAGCCTGGGTCCTCCAGCTCAAGGGTCAAAGTGGAAGGAGGGATGAGAAAGGGAATATTGAAGTCAGAGCTAAACCAGAACTGACATGGTGAAGTAAGTGCCTGGCAAAGGGCAGGAGATGGCCCACATGCCTGTGGGTAGGCAACACGAGACAGTGTGATCAACCCATAAGCAGAGCCACTCCAACAAGAGTGTTAGGTACTTGCTGTGTGGCACAGAAATGAATGCAAGACTCTTCCAAAACAAACAAACAAACAAACTTAACCAGGACATAAAGATGGGTGTCCATCCAGAGAGAAAGGCCAGAGGTTCAGAGCATGTTATCAGCTCTTCCTTGGGACTACGATGGTAGCGTGATTAATACTATTTTCTAATATTCTAAACTGACATTTTATTTTTGAGTTAGGGTCTCACATATCCCAGGATGTCCCAAAACTCAACTGTGTAGCTAGGGGGTGGATTTGAATTTTTTCTTTAACTTTTTATTAATTTTCTTTGTGAATTTCACATCATGCAACCAAATCCCATTCATCTGTCTATATCCTCTCTCCACCCTTGCAACTTCCCCCAAAAATAAAATAAAAAAAAAAAAAAACACAAAAAAAAAATCTCATCATGGAAGCTGTAGTGTGTCACAGTGTGTCACACAGTGACACACTACCTGTAGTAGTAGTACAGGTACTACTGTACAGTAGTAGTTACCTGTATCTAGAGTCCACATTATCTTTACTTGCAAATGTTCGTGGCAATGAGTCATTGGTCTGGTTCAAAGCCTCTGGCTTCTGCTACAACACTATCAATACTGGATATTGTCCTCTCCAGGACTCCCCTCAGATATCCTGTTGTTGTCTTGTGTCATGGAGATGTACAGAGCTTTGGATCTACAGAACCAGCCCCTTCACATGCCCCAGCAGTTCATAGATGGGGTAGATAGGGGGTGGGCCAACTCAAAGCCCTGGAACTGGGCCTGTGTGATAGTTGAGCTGGTCAGTCCACCAGCTCTCATGCACCCACACCACCAGGGAGAGCTCTCTAGCACTGCCCTGGCTAGCTCACTCAATGCCTGTGAAGGGCAGGGCCAGCTCTCCTGCCTGCCACAGGTGGCAAGGGGCAATGGGGATGAGAGCATCTCTCCCTCGCCCTTGCCATCACACAGCAAAGCAGGGCTGGGACCAGCTCAGCACAGTGCTTAGACATCAACATGGCCTCAGGTAGCAGCCCAGACCAGGGATATGCATGGCCTTTGGTGGTAATACAGGCTTCAGACATCAACACAGTCCCCTGCTGCTACAGTACCAAGGACCAAGACATTGCCTGCTGGCAGCATGAGCCCAGATGTCACCATGGCCTCAAGTGGCAGCACAGAATCCTCATATCTACCCGTTCCCTGCTGCCATGGAGTCTCCAGTCCATCTTTCTCCAGTGTATAAACCTCTCCGCATCACTTTCTCTCCCATCTCTCCATCACTTATTCTCTCATTGTAGTGGTGCCCATAATGGATGCCTGCCTGTCTTTCTTCCAGCTGCCCCCTGAATCCTTGACTCCCCTGCCTCCCACACACTGAGATCACAGGTCTACACTACCAGTTTGTGTAATGCTTCACTATCAAGCCTCCTGCATGCTAGACAGGTGTCTGCTGACTGAGCTTTCCCCCAGTCCCTGCATGAGCAAATGAGAGAGTGTGGCTCTTGACAGCCTCAAGTCTTGAGACAGGCAGCTCCTTCCCTCCTGTGTATCTGAGCCCTTGACTCCTGTTACCAAAGCTAACTTTATTCCAATCCTGGACAGTCTGAGCCTCCTTCAACAGTAAGGTGCTTCTGCCTTCTAAGCAGAGGCCAGCAGAGAGGCAAGGTCTGGGGTATTAGATCCTTGAGAGAGGACCAAGCAAGAGGCCTTTCTGCACCCACCAGCTCCCTGTACAGACCGCCGTGGTGTGCATCACAGTCACTCTTAGGCACTTGATGAGAACAGCACAGAATAAAGCCAGGGAAGGGAGCCCTTGAGTGCGGAGACCTGTGGGAAGACAGATGATAAAAGGAAACTAGTAGGGTCACAGAATGCCTGAGGTAGACTCTGGTTCTCTGCCTTCCCCTCTCCAGGTTCCCACTGCAGACCCAGGCTAGCCTGCGATCACCCTAGGTCTGGGGCCAGGAAGACCAAAGCAATTCCCTCTGAAGGAAGTACGTTCCACCTCACATGAAAACCTGCCTCATTAAATTTAATGTGCTGGTTATTCCTGTTAAATAAACATCAACTAATTATGAAAAACATATTTGCTAAAGTTTGACTATGGAACGTATGAACCAATTACATGGTTATTCAGCCTCAAAACACACGTGGTAATGAGGTGGGTTATAGGTAGGGACAGCTGATCCTGGCTCGAGGGAGCTCCTCTCCACCCTTTCTTGCTTCCTTCCCGGAGTATAGGAGCCCTGAAGAATGCTCATGTCCTGGAGAGTCAGGGTCTGGGATACAGGGGTCATATGAAATCAGTCCTTCGGCATCGTGCAACAGACTCTGACCTCCAGCCAACTTGAATAAAAATTCTTAACAGATTGAGTTGTTCAAAAAGGAGTCTCAGGCATAGCTGGATCTAGGGGTTAAAATCCATTTATTGAGACCTAGTCTCTTCAGCTGTTTTTCTCTGTTTCCCTTGTGGGGGTCCCAACAAAGCCTCAGCTTATCCCTATGAAGTTCCTTTCCCCTGTACTTTCAGATTGGGATTCAAGATCATTTTTATTTGGTTAATTGGTTGGTTGGTTGGTTGAGTAGCCCTGGCAATCCTGGAACTCACTCTGTAGACCAGACTGGCCTCAAACTTAGAGATCTGGATGCCTCTGCCTCCAAAGTCCTGAGATTAAAGGTTAATGCCACCACAGCCTGGTGATTCACTCTCATTTTTCAAACCACCTTACAGCTAAATATCTAACATCATGAAACTCTTGAGAATTTCATATAGGCATAGGTGAAGCTCAAGGGAGCACCTGCCTCGTATGTGTGTGTGAGAGAGAGAAAAAGAGAGAGAGAGAGAGAGAGAGAGAGAGAGAGAGAGAGGCCCTGAGTTCTGAGAAGGCAGAGCCATGATGTCTTACTGAGGAAATGTGAAATAAAACCATCAAAAAGTCCTGTATACCCAGCCAAGGTAGAAATGAACAGCAAGCAGCCCCACACAGACTCCCTGATGCTGCTACTGGGGACAAGTGGTGTGAACAAGTGGCTTGGAAATGGCTTGGTGGGGTTTTGTGGTGGGAGGGGGATTTTTGGTTTGGCTTGGTTGTTTTTTATGTGTGTGTATGGATGTTTTGCCAGAATGTATGTCTCTGTACCACATGTGTGCAGTGCCTGCAGAGGCCAGAAGAGGACATAGTGTCTCCTGGGACTGGAGCTACAGAAGATTTTAAGCCACCACGTGGGCTCTGGGAATTGTATGCCAGTTCTCTGGAAGAACAATGAGTGCTCTTAACCAGCTGGTGTCTTCTTAAGGAGCTGAGATACCGTGCTTCACCCTTGGCTTGGCACTCAAGAAAATGACCATCTTTGTCCTCTCTGCCCATACAGGATGTCACATAGATTTATTCACAGAAGTCAAGGACTTATAGCAGCCCCACTCTACCTGTGCCTCTGGGAAGTCACACTGCACAGTGAGGAGCTTGAACCATGCAGTCTTGCAAGAGAGAACCTTCACAGAACCCACTGCTGTGTTTGCTTTCTTTTAAGATAGTGTGCATTCATGTATGTGTGCATGCATGTACATGAATGCGGATTCCCACAGAGGCCAAAGGCATTGGATCCCTCTGGAACTGGAGTTACAAGGAGTTATGAGCCACCTGGCATGGATGCTGGGAACCAAATTTCAGTCCTCTGGAAAAGCAACTGAGCCATCTCTTCAACCCATGTATTTGTTTGCTTTTTCTTCCTCCTCAATGGGACCACAAACCTGGGCTAGCCCAGCACACATCTCACCAACCTGGGTTAATGCTGGGCACAGTCAGCTGCATCATCAGTCACTCAGGCTGCAGAGTAGATGTGTCTAGGCTGTCCCTCAGAAGCAAGACTTCACTGTGTGCACCTGGCTGCCACCAGCATCCATTTCTTTGCAGCTGTCTTTTTGCTGATGCTGGGCCCAGCTCCTGGAGGCTACCAGCTGTCTCATGGCCCTCGATTTTATAAGGCTGTCTCTTATCATGCATAGCATATATGTTCACAGCGTCCCCACTCGTTTGCCCTATCTAGAAGCTAGTCATACACCTAAGAGGAGGTAAAGATGTGACACAGTACTTATGATCATAGATTCAAGACTACAGCACTCATGCTGGCATGGGGCGGGGGTGAGGGGGAGGAGAGGTGACAGGGCTACCTGGAAAAGCCTCCCTGAATACCTTCATTTCCTTTGTCATCTCCATTCCTACCCTAGATGTGGAGCAGGTAAACGGTGCTTGCCGGCATGAATGAGGGACTTTCATATATGTATATAATCATAAAATGGTGTGGTGCTGCATGTTTAAGCCTGTGCACTTTATGGAAATGAAAGGGGGGAAGGGAGGAGGTGAAATGGAGAGGAGGCAGGGTAGAGAATGGGGAGGTTTCATCTCTAGGCACCCCTGAGGAATGGTCGCTCATCCTTTTGGTAAGAGGAAAGACAGAATAAACACATACACAGAAGCTTCTGAGCAGCAGACTGTCTGTGGAGGACTTGAGATGTCCTAAGCTTGGCTGTGTGAGCCCAGGTTGCCATCATTTCTCTCCTGCTGTCCTGAGTGGGGCTTAAGGACAAGCTTCTCATTGTGTTTCTTTTTATGTACTACTTGAATAAAACGAAAAGAACACCTATTTTAATCATTAAAACATTCATTGTTTCAACCAAAAGCTGGACTGCATGGAAGTCCAGGGATCTGGAGCTGTCACCATGCTGCCCCACAGTTGAGAGGTACGTGCTGCAGTTTTAGGCTAAGAAAAGTTCTTGTATTTCCTAAACTGTGGCAGCAAGGAAGGACTGTTTGTGTGGTTCTATTGCATCAGAGCCATGTGATAATGATGTTTGTTAGCACAGGAGAACAGTGCTAAGGTGGAGCCAAGAAAGTGTCCCTGGATCCAGCCATGCCTGAAGCTCAATGTCCTTGGGCCAGAGTGAGTCCGCAGTTAGTAAAGTCAGGTTTCCACAAGGACGGATGTCAGCCAGCCCACACCTGTGAGTTCCCGCCCATTGTTGACATCTAGTGTCCACTCTAGTTATTAAATAGTTGGAATGTCATTTTAGAGTCTGCTCCTTGAGTCAGATAATGTTGCTACTCTAGATGGTGCTTTCAAGGCATGGAGTGCAGGACAAATAGTATGTGCCTAAGAAGGGCATGCTGAGCAGTTGCATATGAAGCAATGTACCTTCATACAGTCCCTGTGGATTGCAGCCCATGCTAAGGAATGTCAAGGCCCATGACAGATATCACCACTTTTGAGCTACTGCCAGCACAAGCCAGAGAGCAAAAGATGCTGATATTCAGTCCAGACCTTTTTGGCCCAAGCAGAGGCTTGGGGAGTCTGAAGCAACAGCTAAGACCAATAGGGTGACCCCATGGAAGGAAATCCTTCCGGAGTGGAGTACCTCCAGAACACAGCACGTAGTGTCAGGGAAATCCCTGGAAGCTAGCAGGGGCAGAGCAAGTCTTCAGGGCGAGCCAGCTGCAGAGAAGAGCCTCTCTCCCCACAGGCTCAATGGGTTTGGTGCCTGGTCATCCAGAGTAGCTTATTCTGTGACCTGGAGCATGTCACTCTGCTTCTTGATGATTCTCTCTCTCTCTCTCTCTCTCTCTCTCTCTCTCTCTCTCTCTCCCTCCCTCCTTTCCTCCCCCCCCTCTCTCTCTCTCACACACACACACACACACACACACACACACCACCCCTGTTGGTCACAAAGCCTGAGTCTTTACCTTTTGCTTTGGCTCTGATCCTTAGTGACCCTTGATCTGCCCATGAGCCCCCAAAAGAGGCTGAGGCATCTGCCTGTGTTTGTGCTTGTAGACCTGTGCTGTTTCAGAGGGAGACTATGACTGTCCTGGGCCATTCCTATAATGGGGGCTTCCTTGTAGAGTTGATGCAGTAGGGACAGAAAGTGACTGAACTACCTTGTAAAGCCTCCCTGGTTACCATCCTTTCCTTTTTCATCTCCATTCCCACCTTAGACTCAGAGCAAGTAAACAGTGACAGACAGATGTGCACAGAACAGCAAGTGGCATAGGTGTGGGCCATGCTCCAGGCCCTGCTGCCACCCCAGGACTGGGCTCTAGCTCCCAGAGTCTCAACAAGACTTCCAAGCGCTCACACAGGCAGGCATGAGACTGAAATCGGCACTCTTTCCATGTAGGTAGGGATGCTGCTTTCCAGGCCCCCTTCCTTCTCTGGGAGCTGACATGCCAGAAGCCATGCCCTAAGGCCGCAGTGCAGGAGGATCCGTGCCACAAGCCACACAGGGATCAAGTAAGGAAGGCACCAAGGATTCCAGCCCCAGGAGAGTCAGTGGTCAGTGATGAACCACAGCCTATGGCCATCCTGCTTTAAGGATTCAGCCACTGGAGCAGAGACTGCCCTTCCTACTGCCTCTCTGAACATCCAGCAGAAGACAGGGATACCACAAGCTGCTTTCAGAAGCCTTTCATCTCAGGGGCTAAGGACATTAATAAATACCATATTCAATCCCTAACCCAGCACACTCCAGCTGTGACAGACACTGAACTACTTGGTAAGGGTGATGGGGCCTGGCTGCATGGAGTTCCCATTCTGGAGTAACCAATTACAGCTAAGTTGACAAAGAAGTACTAAGAGCTGGGGAATAATGAACCCAAGTGGGGAGCATCTCCCATGAAGGACTCGGGGTTCTGGTGAAGGGATGTGAGCCAGCCCCGGAGAATGAAGAGATGAGATCTGGGATCTGGAGACTAGAGCTCTCTAATTCACTATAGGAGCTTCTAAGGGTGGACCCTGGAGACCCTGTAGCAGTCTTGTCCAAGAAGCAAAACTTGCAGTGAGCTGGGAAAGGGTCAAAGCAACAGCTAAGGAATTTTCTAAAACTTAATTTTGAAATCATAATTATTATAGACTCACAGGAAGTTGGAAAGAGCAGAGGGACTCTTGTGTTTACTGTTCTCAGTGGTCACACCATCTTAGGATGAAGGCATTGATCCTGGTGTCAACAAGTTCTGTGTCATTTTGTCATGTGGACTCATGTCACCATCACCAACATCAAGTTATGCAATCATCCCCTTGAGTTGGAAATGGTAACTTACTCATATGACCTCAGTATTCCAGGGGTCAAGGCAGGAGTGTTGCTGCAAGTTTGAGGCCAGCCTAGGCTACATAGCAAGTACCAGGCTAGCTAATGCTACCTGATAAGACTTTCTTACAGGAAGTAAGAGAAGAGAAATTTGTCTTGGCTTGAAGTTCTGGAGGTCCAAGGTCAAGGGTTTCATTTGGTGATGGTCTCTTGTTCTGGAGTCCTGTTGCTCAGGATATCATGTGTAGTGGCTATTCCTGGTTGTCAACTTGACTATATCTGGAATGAACTACAATCCAGAATTGGAAGGCTCACCTATGATTCTAATCTGGAGGCTGAGATACAAATTTCTGACCTGGATCTTGGCAAGGAGATCTTGAAGCATAGTGGCTATGAATTCCAGAAAATTAAGTCAAGGAGATCTCTGAGTTCAAGGTCATCTGGGATTAAAGGCGCAGTAGCACACACCTTTAATCTGGGCCACACCCTCTGCTGGAGACCTACATAAGGACATTGGAAGAAGGAAGACTCACTCTCACTCTTCCTTGCCTGCTTGCCTCGTGGGACTGAGCAACTGCTAGATCCTTGGACTTCCATCCACAGCTGCTGCTGACCATTGTTGGGGAGTTGGACTACAAGCTGTAAGTCATGGCAAAATTCCCTAACTATATAGAGACTACCCATACTTTCTGTGACTCTAGAGAACCCTGACGAATACATCATGTAAAGAGAGACAGGAAGCATGAATGTGTGTGCATTTTCTTGTCCTGCCTCCCTTTTCTTTTAAAGTCACCAGGATTCAAAGAGAGTCTACATTTGACAGTCTATATCCTAGTCTTCCCACAGGTCCTAGCCCTAAACATAGGGAGAGTTTTTACTCCTTAAAACTCCACAGGGGAATTAAACTTGAATACACAAACCTCAGGGGCCCTCCTCTAATCACAGCCAGGCCAGAGCACCCTCATAACCTCCAGTTTACCCTCCATCTCTGTAATTCTTTCATCCCAAAAGTATTATACAAATGGAATCATGCCATTTGTTTTTTTGAAACTACTGACGATACGGCTGTCTGCCATTTTAATGTTGCTTTGCTTCCAGTTTGTTGTTTTTGTTTTCTTTTTCCTGTTTAGTGTTTAATTTTGTCTTCCTTACCTTGTTTTTAATATGTACAGGTTTCTATGGTTAGTGTTACATTATCTTTTGGGACACCAGACAACATCTAAATTTCAATACTCTTCAACTGTCCATTGCATTTACTTATCATCTTTCTCTTCTTATTTTTTTTTAAATATCTCAAGATTCTTTTATCATTTCCTTTCTTCTATGTCATGGCTTTCTTTAGCCACAAGGAGTGTGCATATATATGAACTGGGTATATATATGAACACCTCTCTTGTTTCTCCTTTGCCTGTGGATGTCTCCATTGATGTCCCAGAAGAATAGTTTTACTGGGTATAAAATTCATGATTACCATGTCATCTTTCAGCCTTTAATAATGTCTGCATCTTTCCAGATTTTATCTGTGTTATTTGAATTGTATACCTTTCTAAGGAAAGTGGGATTCCTCTATATCTGCTTTCAAGAATTATTTAAATGTTTTTGTGAGTGTGATATGTTTTAGTGTGCATTTCTTTAGGTTTTGCTCTTTGGGGTTTACTCAAATTCTTTAATCTTTTTGGCTACTTCTTTTTTGGCAGAGTTTAGAAATTTCCATCATTATTCCAGCTTCCCCCTTTTTCTTCTCCTTCTGGTACTTGGATGACATGGATGTTATATGTTGTTCTATCCTAGGAGGCTTGAGCTTCTCCCCCCCCACACACACACACATAACTATTTTCCCTCTGCTTTTCAGACTAAGTAGTTTCTACCACTCAGATTTCTACCACTAGATTGTTTTTCCTCTGTCCCCTCTGTCATGTTATGGCACTATCATTGAGGGAGTTTAGTTTTTGTCTTTATATAATATAGTTATTTCCTTAGTCACACTCCATATTTTCATTGTTCCATTCATGATCATAACTATTCATTGAGACATCTTTTATGATGTCTACTTTAAAATCCTCAGATCATGCCAATACTGATGTCATCCTTGTTGATGATACCTTTTATACCATTTGAACTGGTCCTTGCTATGACAGGTGAGTTTTAGAAATCTTTTCATTGAAATAGAATTATATCATGTCTCATTCCCTTTCCTCCCTCCAGCCACTCTCAGTTACCCTCCCTTCCAATTTACCCTTCCAATGTCTCTCTCCCACCTTCAGGTTGATAGCTTTTTTTTCTCATTGTTATTACATGCATACATATATAGGTTTACCACTCTGTAATGGACAACCAACAAAGGAGCTCATCCCTGGGAGAGGCTATCCTTTTCCTAGCAATCGTTAGTTGCCTATAGTTGTCTATGGGTCAGATCCCCTTCTGTGTTAACAAGTCTATAGACATCACCATGGTTCCCAGAAACTTCCTTTCAAATAATTGGTCAGGGTAGTCAAAGTAACTCCCAAAACAATAGACTTTGGAGGTAGCCTTTGGTTGCCTCTCAAGTTTTTGTTTGTTTGTCTTTTTAATCAGTCCTTGAATATTTCAGGTTTGGTTTATTGAGATTCTAGATCCTGTGTTGTCTTCCTCCTCCTCCTCCTCCTCCTCTTCGTCTTCTTCTTCTTCTTCTTCTTCTTCTTCTTCTTCTTCTTCTTCTTCTTCTTCTTCTTCTTCTTCTTCTTCTTCTTTTCTTCTTCTTCTTCTTCTTCTATGTCATAGCTGTTCTCTCCTACCCAGTACCTGTGGGCAGAGTGGCACTGTCTATCACTGTCAAGAGGGAAGAGGAGTCTAGTCTCTATACTTCTGCCTAGTTGTTTATAGAATGGTGGTGGGGGAGGGAATAAAACAAAACAACAGCAACAACAACAAAACAATCTCCTGTGCACCCAGGAGGCTCATGTCTTGCTTCTCTGACACTTGGCACTGCAGTGGCCAAGAGCTCCCATGTCTTATGGGGGGGGGGGGCTTCTGGAGTGGCTAGAGATGCTTTCCATTCTTGAGGACATCAGCAGAACCAATGACTTGGAGTGCCAAGATCCCATGGCCACAGGAAATCTTGCACACCTGCCCTCCAGTTCTTCAAGTAGCAATATCCTAGTGAGCCCAAGCCCTGGTGAGCTGCATCCAGCTGCCTGAAGAGAATAGGCAGGCTATGAGGGTAATTGGGGCCAAGCAAGCCCTCTGTCTGCAGTCCCAGCTCCTACTCTAGGTACTTCTCCTCCTCCTTTTAGAGGGCTGGGCAAGAGCCAAGACCAAGCATGGGGCCTGTAAATACCTTCCATTGACACCCTCCTGCTTCTGGCCCTGAACAACTGCTCACATTTACACTGATCGTTTCTGTCCAGGGAGCAAAGTGGGCTTCCCAGAGTAAGGTGACCATACCTGGCCCCTCATCAGACTTCTCATGGCCTAAGGTATGAAGAAGCCAATGGATGAGAAGCTCTTCTCTTACATACCTGCTCAAAAGACATCAAGGAAACCAGGAGACCATGCCATAGGCTGGGTATGACTGGGTATGCAAAGCTGTGGCAGAAACAGTAGAGGAATGTTGTCAGAGGCTGGAGCAGGACTTGTCTCGTGTGTGGGTCTATGTGTAGAGGGAAATCATGCATGAACTGGAGAGGGCATACTGGTAAGTCAGAAGGGTGAGCAGGCCAACAGGCAGACATATGGAGCCCTCTGTGCTGGGGAGCTGTACAGTACAGTGCATGTTTGTGAATATGATCTGTATACACAAGTGTTTCACATGTATGTGCATGTGTCTTTATATGAGCTCATATTTGCCTGTACATAGCTACAGATGTGGGTGTATGCAATGTGTATGTGTATGTACAGTGTATATATGAATGTGTATGTATGCCTGAGTATATGTACATTTGTATGTATGCCTGAGTTTGAGTAAATGTATGAATGCTTACGCATGAGGGTCCCGTATATGTGCCTGTGAGTATATGCATGTTTATATGTCTGAGAGTACATGTATATATGTGAATACCTGTGTGATGTATGTACATGTGCATGCCTCTGTGTGTATGTGTATGTATGTGTGTGCTTGCATGCATGCATATGTGGAGGGTTCTGAACAGGAGGCTCTCCACCAACTCTTCTTTGACCCTTGAGTCATAGGTGGAAGCCAGAGACAGGAAGTGCCCACAACCTCCAGCTAGGAGATGGCAGGAGGGAAGAGGGTGAAATGGGCTAGGAGGCACTGATGTGGGAACAGGGGAAGACTGGAATGACCTGAAGCTTTAACCTGGGCCTGGGAGAAGTGGGTCCTCTAGCATGCCTGGGCTCTCCCTATGCCTTCCTCCTTACCTCTTACCCCTAATATGGGGCTGTCTGGGGGAAGGAAGAGCCAGCCAAGCCCATCTGTGGGAAGGTCTGTCACAGATGCAGAAATGGCCCTGAAACTGTTTGGGGTTGGAGCATGTGAAGGGAGGGGCCTTAAGAACCTTATTAGGTCCCCTTGACCAGAACCACGCTCCTGGGAATCCTCCTCTCCTTTCCAGTTCCTGCAGGGAAGTGACCCCCAAGGGGAACCCCAGAGGGAGGAGCCCTGGCAGCAGCAGTCACAGCAGCTGTGCTGACTCACTTCCTTTCTCTGAGATGTGGTCAGGAGCCCTACAGCTGCAGACCCAAGTTCAAACCCAGCTTTATGGTCACCGGCTTTCTTCTTTTACTTCTCGGGACTCAATCAGGCCACATAAAAATGAGCTGAGACATCGGCTGAGGCACAGTGCAGCTGAGAGGGACCAGTGGAAACTACTAACTAATCCAAAGCAATACCCCCTAGCCGGGTTTTCATCCAGAAAAAGGTTTGCGGAGGTCATCTATCCCCTCCTATGGGACGGTAGCCTTCTTTGTGTTGACTCTTTGCTGTTCTTCATATATTCTGGAGACCTATCCACTGTGTGTGGATCACAAAACAGGAGGAGCCTTGAGCACCTGCCTAGCTGTACTTTGGAAAACAGGTTGGCAAAAGCAGGTATGGGCAGAGGCAGACAGCCTCTGGAGTCAGGGAGCGGAGGCAACTCAGGGAACAGCTGGATAGGCACATCCCCAGTCTGCCAGTGGCCTTCACACTGTAAGCTCCCCCAAAAGGTTGCAAAGTATCAAATCTGCGAGGCAGATAAAGCTGTGGCCTGGTCAGCAGAGCCAACTATTGGTGGAGACATATCAGCATTGTATCAGGTGTACAACTAACTGGGACGACCACGGCTTGAACTGCACCTCTGGGCTAGACTCCAGGCTCTGCCACCAAACAGCTCGGGAGCTTGGGCAGGTCACAGGACCTGTGCAGCCTCTGTCTACCCCATTTGTACAGCACAGCAGAGATTTGTACATGTAGTGCCTGTGGAATCAGACCGTAAGTGTAACTGTGGAAGAAGGGTCTCACCACCATTCAGAAGCATAGAGAACCAGCGCCTACTTTCAGCCTAGCAAAATCAAACCATAACCTTTCCCACGGTTGCTGACACTTCTCCATCATGTGGAGGGGTGGGGTTTCACTTGGGGAAAACCAAGTTTGCCTTGTCTGCTGAAGCTAAAGACATACCTAACCACGATCCAGAGCCGCGAGTCCCAGTCCAGTAGCAGAAGGGAGGATTAACTATCCAAAATGGCCCATGCCACATAGTGAGAGCAAAGACTGACCACACGACCCTGCATTCCTATCAGAGAGGATGGTGGGACACTATTTCTATAGCATCCCCAAACAGTCTACACAAAAGAATATGTCATTCAGGGAGACAAAATATAAACGGTCACACCCAGAGAAAAGCCAGGCAAGGATGAGCACAGGGAAAGAGGGTGATGGCTGCCTTGGGAGACGAATGAGTACGGACAATGGTCCTTACCGGATGAGCTGCACTGGGTCCCCCACAGCTGTGCCCAGTCAGTACTTGCCCCTCCCACGACCACCTTTTCTGGTTGCTCTGTTCTGTTCTGCGGGCGGCTGCCTGCTTTGGTCTGGATGCCTTGCACTGGGCAGCCTTATTGAGAAAGGTTCTCTACGCGACCCAGAACTGGCGCATCCAGCTCTGCAGGCCAGCCCCGCGCCCGCGGTCGACCCGGCGAGGTCTCTATCCTGCTGGGGTAGTTCTAACACGCCCCGATGCAGGACCGCGTACCGGACGGGACAGTCGTCCTCTGAGCTTAGGCATGCTGGCACGCGCCACCTCCTGGGGCCTGTGGGGTGCAGTGCCGGTCCCACCTAAGCGGTCGTTGCGCAGACCGAGATGAGCAATAGGACCAGGGCAAGTGCTTCCTCCGGACTCAGTTTACCCTTCCGGGAACGAAAGCTGTACTTTCAGCTTGTGCTCGTTATAGAGTGCACCGATTCCTGGGACCACCCGGACCACCTCACCCACCCCCACCCCAGTCCAGAGTTTTAAGGCTGAGGTGGCCATCACCCTTTGAAGGCAAGCGGTGGGGCCCGACGCGCGCGCTCTCGCCGCGGGGCCGAGCGCCCCCTGCAGGCCATCAAGGGTCCCGCCCCGCCCCCCAGCCCCGCCCCCCGGGTTCGGCCGGCGCATGCGCGCGGCACGGCGCTCCGCGGGGCGGCGAGAGCGAGGCCGGTCCGCAGCCGCGCGGAGCTCAGCGCCCCATTCATGCTGGGCAGCGGCGACGCAGCCACGCAGCGGAGCGGATCCCGGGCGCGGCGGCCTTGGCCTGGGCGGCCTGCGCGGCGTGGGCGGCCCCGCAGAGGGGCGAGCGGCGGGGCGCAGCGATGGCCAGCGGCAGGACGCGCCCGGGGTTGGCGGGTGAGTCGGGGCGCAACTTTCCCCGCGGGCGGCGGGAGGCTCGTCGCGGCCCGGGGTCCCGAGTGGCCTGGGGGCGGTGGCGGCAGCCAGGGGGGTGTGCGCGGGGACTGCGGCGCGCGTGTCCGCGGCTGCCGTGTCCTGCGGTTCCGGCCGGGCGCCCGCGTGTGTCCGGGCGCGGTCTCCGCTATGGGCTGCCGCGTCCCGGCGGGTCGCAGCACGTCCGGGGCCCTACGATCCGGGGAGCGCAATGTCTGTGACCGCAGTCGCGGCCCCTTCCTCCAGGCAGGAGAGAAAGTTTGCAGTGGCCCCGCGGGAAGGACCCTGCGGGTGCCCATGTCGGCCGGTATCGCGCCGGGTCGGACCGGGCCGCGGGTGGGGACGTGGGCCGCAGGCGAGCGCCGCGCTGGGCAGGCCCGGGCAGGGCCTCGGGATTCGGGGCAGGTCCCAGGCTGCGCCTCGGGCCGGCCTCGGGCAGTGGGGTGGAAGTTGGAAGGCTTCGTGGGGACCCCCGCCCCCTCCGGCTCCGGCGCGCGAGTGGGCGCCGCAACCAGCCCAGGCCCGCAGGCCCTCCACCCGGCTGCAAGGGGCGGTGCGGTGCCACCGGAGAGAACGCCGACTCGGGCCTCCTCGGCCTCCCCCTGCGCAGGGCCTCCACGGGTCATTCCTTCCCTGGAGGTTTCCCCCCTTGCTTCCTGGACGGTCCCAGGCCTGGTGTGCGGCGAGGACGACGGCGGTGATGGGCTGACTCTGGCTGCTGTGGGGAAGGGCGAGTGTAGATTCCTGGGAGGCCCCTCTGCCTGCAGAGACCCCAGGTGCTGCCCTGGAAGGATATGAGAGGGCTTCTGAGAGGCTAGCAGTCTTAGTCTCATCGGTGGGGTGCTGGGGCCACGCCCCTTGAAAGAAAGGGGTGTGTTGGGGGGGATGGGAAGGAACTGAGCCTCTGCCCCTCTACCAGGCTCCTACCTCTGGCTCTGTCTCCTGGTGCTGCCTACCTCTTCCAGCAGGTGCTGCGGGGCTTTAGTCCCGTCAGGGTGGTGCTATCCTGTGCTTCTCCAGCCCTCCCGGAGCACCCCCAGTTTCCCAGGTCCCTTGCTTGTTGGGGGTGAGCAGGAGGAGGTAGTGCTGCATTAGGCTGGCCAAGAGTGTGCTGGGTTTGGGAAGCACTCAGCCAGTGCCCTAGGCAGAGGTGCAAAGCAGGGATTCTGCTTCAGGGCTAAGCTGTCAGGCAGTGGGGAGGTGGCAGCTTGGACCCCACCAAAGGTGTCTTCAGGCACAGAGGACAGCATGAGTGGAGGCTTGGGGTGTGTGTACAGTGTTGGCTGAGGAATGTGTTCTTGGGTTTGGGACCAGACAAGATGTGGTGGACAAAGCCACACCCCATGGAGCACCTGGCCAGAAGTATGGGACCCCAGGGAAGGCTAGAAGCTCGCACCTTTTCTGGAGAGCAGGACTCCAACACCTCCATGTAGAGAATAGACTGTTGGAGACCAACTCCTATGACCTCTCACAGGGTGGGGCAGGGTGACAAGGAAGGGAGATCCTTCTCTTGAAGCTGATGGGGAACCAACCACTAGGTGAGATGGCAGTAAGTCCTGCCTGTCCACAATCATAAGGCTCCATCCAGAACAGCAGGGCACAGGGAGCAAGCTGTCCTCCTGTGAGGACTCTGAGGTCTTTGTTTCTGAGCAAGAACCATGGTGTTATCTAGGGTTGGGAGAGGGCAGATTACCAGCTCTGTAAGGTCCACTGGAGATCTGCTCCAGAGTGACCCCTGGTTGAGTCCCCACCACACCTGCAAGCCCAGCTTCTCTTTCCTGGTCCCTGCTGCACACATCCAGCACTACCGTAGCCCTCCTGTTCAGCTTCTCACTTGTCCATGTTGGGGAGCGGTGGCTGTTTGTGCTACTCCCAGCTGCATGTCCATTAGGTGTATTCTCCATGCCGTCCCCCTAGGACACCCTCACCCCACCAGCATCCAGTGGACCTGGTTGGTGTAGAGCAGATGGAAAGGTGCCACCTGGGAGTTTCCGTAGGCTACAGTGGCCAGGCAGCTCACAGAACCCAGAGCTTATCTGTTCCCCTCCCCTAGCCTAGCTCAGCACCCAGTATCATACCACGCATCTCAGCAAACATTGTTTTCTGAGGGACCTGGTCCCTGTCCTGCCAGGGTCTCCACAGAAACTCTAGTTCTTTTCTATCAGTACTGGCTGTGTGACCTTGGATCTGTCTGAATCCTGAGTCTGTCTATCTGGAGAAAGTAACCCAGGCGTCTCTGCTAGTCTTTGTGCAGTGGTAGGTGTAGGCTCGGGATCCCCTCTTTCCTGGCCGGCAGCCCTGTACCCCCGAGGCCAATCCCTTCCCAGCAGCTTCTGTTGGGAGGCGGGGGAGTGGGCCTAGGGCCAGGCTGGAGTTTGGATGGTGGCTTCTTCAGCCAGGTCCCTCCTGTTTAATATAAAAAGTAGGGCCCGTAATTGCATTAAGACGTGTATAATTATCCCGGAGGAGGGGAGAGCCCAGCCCCTGGTAATTGCAGGCCTGCTTTGAACTGATAAACGGTGAGTGATTCATGTTTTCTTTAGAGTTCGCATGGACTCAGTGCTCAGCCCAGGCCCGTTTTGTCTGCAAACAACCTGCTCTCTAGTCTGCTTTGGTTTTGAGGGTGGGAGGCTGGTGGGGGTGTGCTCCCCTTCTGGCTCCCTGTGGAGGCCCCTGTTGGCTGCTGGTCTTGGGGCATAAAGCAGCTGACAGCCTGCTAGGAGTGTTCCTGCAAGGTGGCACCACCATACATTTGCTCTGGGATTTAGGCCAACCCTTTTTGCTGCCCTGAACCTTAGTTTCCCCGTCTGCATGTATGTTGAGGAGAGTTTTGCCCAGTCCTGGCCGCTCCTAGTGTCTTTACTTACTTGATCACTCAATCACAGTGTTTGCTGAATCTGCCTGGGCACCGTAGCTCTGGAGAGAGAGTGTGACCTATTTGCACCCAGCTTATGTTCTTTTGGGAGAACATTTGAGCCATAAGTAGGGAGAGCCACTAACCAGACCTGTGCCACAGATTGAGACAGGCAACTGAGTGCAGCCAGCTACAGCCTGTGCGAGCAGATCAGAAGATGCAGCTCAGGCTTACCTGAGCAGGTGTGGGGCAGAGCGGAGCAAGGTGCCTTGTGCTCCAGAGTCTGACCAGAGGATTCAAGGCTGAGCACCTGTGACCAGCTTCCTGCCTCTGGCTAGTTCCCCACCTGGACTTACCAGCAGGCACCATCTTTAAGCCTCAGTGTCCCCGGCTGTGAGTGGGGCTGTGGGGGAGGACATGTGTGGGAGTATAAAGAAGCTGTGGATACTGGCTGACTGCCCACTCACCACACTAAACACTTCCATGGTCAGATATCAGCCGAGGAGTGGGGTAAGACCCCCACACCCCCGCCACAAGTCCACAGGGCAGGCTCTGTGGCCCTGCTGTCCTCAAGAGTGTGGGGCCTGCAGGCACCTGTCAATCAGCACATGATCTTCAAACAATTTTATCCAGTTTGAAACAAGCGTTATCATTCCTTTGGCAGCTAGGGAAACTGAGGAAAAGGGATTGACTCCCTTATGGCAGTTCAGTCCTGGAAGGTGGCACTTTCCAGGGACAGTGGGTATACAGTTAGATTTGAGGTGTCATGCCAAGGTTTGGGAGGCAGTGCAGATCTAAAAAGTGACCCAAACTATATCATGACTATGGGTGGCCATGGTGGAGGAACCAGGAGTGGGCAGAGGGCTGGAATTTAGGAAGCCCTCCATCTCTCTGGAAGTCTCTGCTTGGAGTCCAGTGCTAGGGTGGAGTGCTGGGAGGAGGCATCACGGGGAGTGTCCTCTGCCTGGGGATGTGGGGGTTTAGTGGAGCTGTTTCCTCTAGGTCTCTCCTTAAAGTGCTGGCCTTGTGGTTTACACTGGGCCAAGGTCAGCCAGGGAGCAATGCCAGGGTCAAGATCTCATAGAAAGTGGCCCAGACTAGCCTGGCCAAGCTCAGAACTATTACCATGTGGCTGCAGAATGGGGGGTGGGGAGTTGGGGGTGGGGTGGGGAGGACACTCTCTGACCCTTGTAGGTATGGATACTGTACTGGGGGTTGGTTAGAGTCTCAGGGGAGTCGTCCACACATTGCAGGGTTTGTAATAGTGTGGAACATGGCTACCCTAAGCCAAATGGTGCATCAGGGCACCTGGCACTCTATGTGGAGGAGCATATGTGTAATTACAGCTATGTCTGCCCAGTTTTGGTGGGGACATTGATGCAGGAAACATGTCACCCATCTGAAATTGAGGATTTTGAGGGCTCTTGATCCTCAGAAAATGGGCAGGCTCCAGGTCAGGGTCATATAGACCCCAGACCCTTGAAAGTTGCTGCGTTCCTGGGCGCATTCTTATCTTACCAAGGGTGGCAAAACACAGGCTGTAGCTGAGCATCCTGCTGCCAGGCAGGTATCCTGCGCTACTGCTGCATGCCTGTGACACTTGGCTCACTCTTGCTGTCTCTGTCTCAGGACATGAAAGTGTCTTTGCTCTAATCTGTCTGGGTCGTGGTAGAGGGTCTTTTTGGAGATATCCGCATAGCATGTGTGTACACGCGTGCATAGCTCAGAGAGTGAGGAGGCCATGCATTGATGCCCTGTGCATATGTGGGCAGCACCACACTCACACCCTCTTTTCTCTATTCTTTCCAGGGCCAAGAATCCCAGTCCCATGATGCTCGCCCCTATAGGACCTGAATACCTTGGCTTGAGGCCCCAGCCCACCATGCCACTGCCACCTCTGAGCCCTCGGACGCTGCTGCTGTTGCTGCTGCTGCTGCTGAGGGGTGTGTGGACAGCCGTCAGCTCGCCCCCAGCTGGTTTGGGTCCGCAACCTGCCTTCCGCACCTTTGTGGCCAGTGACTGGGGCCTCACTCACCTGGTGGTTCACGAACAGACCGGAGAGGTATATGTTGGCGCAGTGAACCGTATTTACAAGCTGTCAGGGAACCTAACCCTGCTTCGGGCCCATGTGACAGGCCCTGTAGAAGACAATGAGAAATGCTACCCACCCCCCAGTGTACAGTCGTGCCCACATGGTCTGGGCAGCACAGACAACGTCAACAAGCTTCTGCTGCTGGACTATGCTGCCAACCGCCTGTTGGCCTGTGGCAGTGCCTCACAGGGCATCTGCCAGTTCCTGAGGTTGGACGATCTCTTCAAGCTGGGCGAGCCGCACCACCGCAAGGAACACTACCTGTCCAGCGTGCGAGAGGCTGGCAGCATGGCAGGAGTGCTCATTGCGGGGCCACCCGGCCAGGGCCAGGCCAAGCTCTTCGTGGGCACACCCATCGATGGCAAATCAGAGTACTTCCCCACTCTGTCTAGTCGCCGGCTCATGGCCAACGAGGAAGATGCTGACATGTTTGGCTTCGTGTACCAGGATGAGTTTGTGTCATCTCAGCTTAAGATCCCTTCAGACACACTGTCCAAGTTCCCAGCCTTTGACATCTACTATGTGTACAGTTTCCGCAGCGAGCAGTTCGTATACTACCTCACCCTGCAGCTGGACACGCAGCTTACCTCGCCTGATGCCGCTGGTGAGCACTTCTTCACCTCCAAGATTGTGCGGCTATGTGTGAATGACCCCAAGTTCTACTCTTACGTGGAGTTCCCCATTGGCTGCGAGCAGGCTGGAGTGGAGTACCGCCTGGTGCAGGACGCCTACCTGAGCCGGCCAGGACAGGCCCTGGCCAAGCAGCTGGGCCTTGCTGAGGATGAGGAGGTGTTGTTCACCGTGTTCGCACAGGGCCAGAAGAACCGTGTGAAGCCCCCCAAGGAGTCAGCGCTGTGCCTGTTCACACTGAGAGCCATCAAGGAGAAAATCAAGGAGCGCATCCAATCATGCTACCGTGGAGAAGGCAAGCTCTCACTGCCTTGGCTGCTCAACAAGGAGCTGGGCTGCATCAACTCGGTGAGCAGGAGTGGGGGTGTGGGTGAGTGCCCGGTGCCCCCCCTCTTCCCGGGCTCGCATTTCACCTACGCCTTGGTGGCCCTGCTCTTTGTTGGACCTGCTTTCTACTTTTTCTCCTCCCTGGTTCCCCCAACCTTGTGAGGCGGGACCTGAACCCAGCATATCGGCCCCAAAGTCTGCTCCTAACCATGACATTGCCTTGTACCTTAGGATGTGGGTGGTGGCGCCTGTCCACACAGCTCCAAAGCCCTTGGGACATTGAGTGGTGGTGACCATTTTTAGGTTTTTCCCCTTTTACAAATGAGGTTATAGAGGATAAGAGGGATAGATTGGCTTGCCCAAGCTCACACAGCCAGTAAGAGGTAGAATGGGATTGGAGCTAATCACAAGGACCCCAGGAACTGCTTCTGTGGAGTTTATCCCATATCCTCCTGGCAGGATGCCGGCCCTCTGGGACCCCCACTGTGCCCAGTCCTGAGCGCTGAATGCACAGTGGGATCCGCTCCAGGAGAGGCCCTGACATAGGGGCAGCCGAACTACCCTGTGCTGGATGTTCTGCAGCCGGTGTTCCCTGCCCCCAAAGCCAGCTATTCCCCCAGGAGACAGCAGGTTTTCCATCGCAGAATTGGAGACACAAGCTGCTCCTTAGAATAGAGTAGAGCAGCGGGAGTGCCTGGCTCCTGTAGGAGTGACGTGCGTGTGGCTGGGCTCTGAGTGCAGCAGGAGGTGAAGCCACCACTCTTCACCTGGCTTCTCTGGAAAGACATTGTGTCCCCACGTGTCTCCTTGATGCCCTGCCCCTGGTCTCAGACCTGCCCATTACTCCTTGATTATTTCCAGGGATTCCTGGCCAGACTGGCCTCCCTCTGCATCCGTATTAGTAGCCTCTACCCCAACAAACTTCAGACCCCAGAGGAGGACCAGCTGTCCTCTTCCTTCTCCCCAAACTCCTGTCCTGCCTCTCCACCCTCTCCTTGTGCCTCCACTCAACACCATCTCCGGAACCTTGAGGTATTGATCGCTTCCTGCCCGCACAGCATGTCCCCCTCTCTCTCTCTGCCTTCTGGTTGTACCCACTCGCTCCTATCTTAAACACAGCTTTTGTCTACATGCAAGGTGCAAATGTAAGATTTGCAGAAGGAAGACTTCTATTGGCTGCCCCCCCCCCCCAGCTCGAGGCAATTTCTTCCTTTGTCCAACATGACAGCTTCTGGAGTGGCTGGCCTAGTTGTGGGGCCTGTGGCTCACCTGCCCTTCCTTCAAGTCACTCTCTCTGGGCCTTTCTCCCACTCTGGGCATTCATTGGACCTGGGCTGCCACAGACTATTTCTTCTCGAGAATTTTGTAGACCTTGTTTGGGTCTGGGTGTCATAAAACCCCTCGACCCCCAGCCCAAGCCTGCCTTTCCCAGCCCTGTCCCCTGCTCAAGGTGAAGGCCCTTGAAGCTGCTAAGTACTTACGTTACCACTTCTTACAGCCCCTGCAGATTGATGACGACTTCTGCGGGCAGGATTTCAACCAGCCACTGGGGGGCACGGTCACCATCGAGGGCACACCCCTTTTTGTGGACAAGGAAGATGGCCTGACTGCTGTGGCTGCCTATGACTACCAAGGCCGCACCGTGGTTTTTGCTGGCACTCGCAGCGGCCGCATCCGCAAGGTCAGGCCTGTGTGGGCTTGGAAGGGCCACCCCTGAATGGTGTGTATGTATGTTCAGGTCCCGTCCAAGAGAGAGAAACTAGATTTCCTCTGACTGGGAGACTGGGTCTGTGCATGAGGTGGGGAGGTGCATGCCTCTGTGCCAGGCCCAGTGACCTTGAAGGGCTCAGATGTCTGGGTGCCTCTGAAAGGCTTCCTTCTTTCTGGGCTTCCCATGGGAAGTTTTCCCCAGTCCTTCTGTTGTTTATCTGAGGACCCAAGGGTAGATGGGGCTTGTGAGGAGCCGGTGCTTCCACCTTTCCTGTGATTGGCTTTGTTCTGCTGCACAAGATTTTCAGGGCCACTGTACAGAAAGAAGCCTGTATCCTAGAGGTTTGGGTGTCTAGATGCTGGGGGTGGGAAGCCTGTGTCGATGTTGAACTGGGCAGGGCTATGCAGCCCCCCTCCCCATTTGGCCCTTTCAGCCCTGGGAGATCTGGTGTCTGCTGAAGCAGCATCTGCCTCAGCTAGCACCACTCCCACCCACCATGCAGCAAAGCAATGCTGAGGCCAAGGGCAGGGCAAGGGGAGACCCCCGCCCCTACCACACCATTGCCTACCCTGTGCCCAGGGAGCTGGTGACTTGAGTGACGGAGGGCCCAGCTCGGGCCTTGGGGTGACCCTGGCTCTATCTATGTACTAGCCTGTTTGGTCTCTAGACACTCTTCCTTGTTTGGACAGGAAGGGCTTCCAGAGGCTGTGGATCGGCCTGTCACTGGAAGGGCAGTGGGTGGGGCCCCACCTGGGTGGAAGAAGCCTCCAATAACACTGAAAGGTAGAGTTGCCAGGGTACCCAGAGGACCGTCAAGCAGGGCCAGGAGATGAAATAACAGCCGAGAGCTCTTGCTGACACAGCCCCCTCCCTCTGGCCTGCCTGCTCATGTGCCTGTGGGTGAGACTGGGCCCAGGGCCAGGAAGTCCTGGCCTCTTCCCAGTCCCCTAGCCTTGCATGTGGGAACCACATCCCAACCTTGCCTATTCTCTGATCACCATCCTAGGCTGGGGTGCTGTTGGTGATCTTGAGGCCTTGGGACCTGAGCTGGTAATTGAGGGGCTCAGGGTAAGCAAAGAATCCTATGGACTCTGTTGTAGAGCCAGGCACCTGATCAGTGGAGGTGGGCGATTGAGCAGCTCAGATCAGGCCTCCACTGCACTTGGAGCCCTGACTTGTTTGCTGTGACTCCCAGGTGGTGTAGGTGTGCCCTGGAGCTCCAGTATAGCCTTTTCTGTAACTTACTGTGCCTCAAGGAGACCCATGGGCCTGGGGAGCCACTGAGTGAAGTCAGTTAGATATGTGTTGAGAGGCATTATGGAAGGTAGGGTGCAGGAAACCTAGAAACTTTCTCTTGGGGTTTTCTAGTACCTACCTCCCAGCTAGAGATTGGCTTCTGGGGTTGGGAGTGCCCCCTTTTGATGTCCTGTGGACTGAGGGGGTGGCAGACAGGCCCAAGTGAAGCTAGGAGAACGGGTCTCTCCAGTTCTGTCTCGCCTGGCTGCCTCCTGGGCTCCAGAGGCCCCTTTGGTTCCAGGCTTTGACTGGTGAGCTCAGAGCATACCTGTCCCCCAGAGTCTTGGTTGGCAGTGCTCCCACAGAGAGGAAACGGAGTCCTGGAGTATGGGACCTTGGAGACTGTCCATGAGCACAGGCTGCATTGTGGGTGAATTCCCAGCCCTCTCCTTCTCCTCTCTTCTACCTACCATCTCCCCCATACCCATGCTGGTGGGTGGGCAGGTAGGAGTGGAGTCCCCTCTGCTGCCTTGAGATTGTGTTTAGACAGCTGCTAGACAGTCCAGCTGAGGAAGTGGTCTGCGTGACCCTTTGCCCCAGCCAGTGTCCTCCTCAGGCCAGGGGCCTGTTTCTACCCACCAGAGCCTCGCCTATGACTTAGGCTCCTTGCATCCCTGGGTACATCTGGACTAAGTGCAGCTCTTGAGTGGATGAGGCCTTTCTGGGGTTAAGTGATCTGTTGTTTGTGAGGGAGGGTATGAAGTTGTACTGACATTTTGTTTGGAGCTCTGTGGTTGGACTGGGTGCATGCTGCGCCACCCAGGGCGTGGATGCAGTTGTGTCCTGGGGCCCCTGCCATCTGAACCTTTTCACCCAATCCACCGGTCCCAGACGTGGGATCTCATGAAATGGTTCAACTGGTGTTCCTGTGTTATCCATCATCTTTTGTTGCCACTGTTGTGCAAATGAGTTGTTTCTGAAGTTTTGTCAGCTCTCTCTGGCTGTGTGAGTCTCTCTAAGTCCTCTGGTCACTACGTTTCCAGAGCCTGACAAGCTCCGTTGCTATGAGCACATGCCCAGTGCTCTTGACTGACTCACCAGAAGCCTCACAACAATCCCAGCATCTGTTTCACAGATTGGGAAACTGAGGCACAGAGCAGTCATGTCACATGACTCCAGGGCCCTTGCTTCCTCCCTCCCTCCCCTCTTTAGTGGGTCCTGGGAGGATGACTGAAACCTAGCAGGGCTCTGCGACCCAGGCTGTGCGTGCTTCAGTGATTCGGAGGAGCCTCTTCCCTTGCTGTTCTTTCTGTCGCTGGTCTCCAGGACTGCACCACCGGCTGCTATGTCGACCTTAGAGATTGGCATGGCTTCCACATAGTGCCTTAGATTGTCTCTGGGAGTAGGGTGGAATCCCCTCTACCTGCTGGCCTAGCTTGGAAATGCCTGAAGCTCCGGCTGCAGGGCCTGGGGCCTAGTCCACCAGCAGGGAACAAGATTCCCACAGCTTGTACTTCCCCAGGTCATGGCCCTGACAGATGGGCAACTTTCTGTGGTCCCCCATTCAAGCCAGTACTAGTCTACTGCTTGTGGGCTGCAGGCCACCTCCTGCATCTGTGCTTTGGAGTGGCCTCCTGAGCCCTCTTGTTTTTATCCAGGCTCCTCCCACCCCTGAGGCTTCTGGGCCTGGCTCTGCTGACTGACTAACTGTATGCAGGGGTGCTTGTGGCCCCACCCCTTCCCCAACTTTCAGCACTGCTTGTTGGAACCTGGACTCTGGGGACCCCAGGCCATTGCCTGACCTAGGGCAGGCAAGCTGCGCAGGCCCCTCCCATCTTTCCCAGGCCTGGGACTTCCAGGGCTTTAAAAAGCATCTAGGGAGCTCCAGAGACTTGCCTGGCCCTAGGCCAGGCCCTGCCAAACGTGTTGTTGTGTAAAATTGTAGCGATTAATTTAAGACCTGCCAACTTCAACTGCTCAAGGCTGGCTGGGGTGCCCCTGCCTCCCCCTTCTTCTCCAGAGCCCTGCCTGCCAATATGACCCTCCCCCAAATAGAGGCCATCTCTCTGGAATGCCCTTCCCAGCATCCTCCTGGGCCCCTAGAGCCCCAGCCCAGTGAGTAGCTCCCCCTACAGCTTCCAAAGAGCCATTTCTGGCCAGAGTTTGCAGTTGCAGGCCTTGTTTGGTCCTGCAAGGTGGCCCAGGTACCTCTACAAAAATAGTCTCTGGACTCCTGCCAAGTACTTGCTCCAGGTTATTGCAGAAACTTTGTAAGGAAGGGGTACCCCAGGACAGTAACCCTGTTCGCTGATTCAGGGCTGAGGTCCAGCCAGGTCCTCTGGTAAGCGTGCCAGGTAGAATATTGCTAGGGCATTTTTGTTTATTTATTGTTTCATTTTTTCTAGGATAATCTGGATATCTGTAGTTTTTCTATTTTTTTATGTGTGAGAGATAGTTCAATGTTGGCAATTAACCCCTTGTTTCTAGAAGCCTCTATAAACCACCTAATGTGCACTAGTTTGGGGCCAGAGACCCATGCTGTGGCACTATACAGCTGAGAACAGGCATCACAGGCCAATGCCGGTGGCAGAGCTGAGGGAAGGGCCTGAGGCGGCCTGTGAGGCTGTACTCATCTGCTCAGAGGCCTGATGGGGCCCAGCCATTGAGGAGATCTACCTTGGTCAGCCAGCCTCTCCTGAAACCTCTTTCCTTTCCTGGACTTGCAGGAGCCCAAGCCTCCCTGTGAGCTGGCCAGAGGCTTGGAGAGGGTGGAAGATGGGACTGGGGTCGGGGTAGGAGAGGGGTGGTGGTATTCCAGGTTTGACCCAGGACCACCATCCCCTCTTGCCCTCTCGCTGCTGCGACCCTTTGGAACAGGTGTGGCTGTGGTTGTCCTGCCAGACCGTGCTCACAAGCCTTGAAGGCCTTACCCGTCAGCCTGTGCTGCGCCTCTGTCCAGGCATAGATATCCGACTCTCCCAAGGGTGTATGCTCCCCAGGGTATTAATCATAGTGTCTCCAGATGATGTTCTGAGGGGTGAACACAGCTCTGCTCAGTACATCTAAAGCCTGGAGCAGGATTGAAGCCTTCAACCGGCTTACTCTGCAGTTCAAGTGTGTCTGTCAGTGGCCTTCTTCATTTACAACTGTTTCTGCTGCTATCAGAGTCTGTGCTGCTGCAGCCTGGCTCCCTGGGGACAAGCAGCCCCGCCTGCCAACACAGGCCCTTGACCTTGGATGCCTCCAGCTTGCCCTTTTTTCCTCTGCAACCAGCCCTGCTAGAGACCCTGTGTCCTCAGAGGCACCCGTAATGGTGCTCATGGTGAAGGCTCACTGGAGGACACACCACCAGCATCACCATCCCCAGAGCCCCACCCAGGCCCTGCCTATTCCAGGGATGCCCTGACTGACCCTTTGCGGCTAACGTTCTGGGAATGGGCTGAGTCATGTGCATTTTCTGTGTCTTTTGCTCAGCGGCCGTGAGGCTCATCCTGACCACAGTGCCAAGCTGTGGCCTGCTCTGGGTCTGAAAGCTACACACTGTGGGCCACATACAGGTCAAGCATGCAACCCTCTGCTTGGCATGCAGTGTTTCATGCAACATTGCTCCAAGGACCCAGCCTTTAGGGCATAGGTTCTGACAGTGTTGGGAAGAGTGGCTGGGCTTTGATCTTGGTCTTTCCATTCAACTTCTGGACTGATGTCTTGTTCCAAGCACTAGAGACCCTTGGTTCTACTTAGTAGGACCCATTTCTGTTTTCTCCCCCTGCTAATTGTAAGTAGGGAATGGAGGGGCCCAGGCTGTCTGCCTTCTGTGGAGTAGATTTGCCCCTGTGGAACCCATGTACTCTCATGGTGCTAAGCAGACATCTGTGTCTCCTGGGAGCAGTGCCTCCTCCTTGCTGGTTCTAAAGGAGACCTACCGTCGGGGGCTGAGGGCTCAGGAGGCCACTCCAAAGCACAGACCTAATCAGTGCTAGCTAGCTACTAGCCCCAGGCTGATGGCATATTAGCTCCTAGTGGCCAACAGGTTACCCAGATGCACATGGAAGTTACTCTTAATGTTTCCTACTCCTAGTACCCACCCTGGGCATCCCTTCCCCTGAGAGCAGTTAGGTTCCATCCATGGCAGAGAAGGCCACAGTAACCCCGCTCAGGACTGTCCTAGGAAATGTGTTCTATGAGTGAGGAACAGTGGGGCTATAGCAGAGAGTCTCCAAATAACCTCCAATCAGATGCTCTCTCCTGTAGAATTGCTGGCTTCTGAATTCTCAGTCCTCAGAGGTGAGTGTTGGCCAGAGTGATCCACTGTGTGGGAAAGGTCAGTGCTGGAGCAGGCTACAACTGGTCCTCACAGCCCTGCCTGCCCTTTGCCTAGAGCTCTAGCTTCTTTGCCTATGCTTTTATGTGTTACAAAGGTAGAGGTGAGAGGTGTGATCTCTGGAACCACTGCCTATACTTGGCCCAATTACAGCTATTGGGCACCTGCAAACCATGTTTTCTCATCCAGTTATGGGCAGCTAAGTGCCAGCTACCCTTATAGTGTCAAACTGCCTGGTCTTTGAGAGCGGTAGTGATCAGGGGGTTTGAGGAAGGGCCTTTGTGGGAATGGAGGCTGCATTATGTAGCCCCTTGTATGACAACCTCCAATGGAAGACAGGATTGGCAGTTTTATCTGCAGAAACTACTATGTTCACTGGCTGCTGCTACTGATCTCCTCTCTCCTCTAGACCCTGTCCTGGAGACAGTATCACCCAGTACCCCCAGGGCTAAGTAGTTTGTACAGACAGCCCAGGCTGCTATCTTGGGGCATGCAGAGCAAGGGACCTCCTCTCTTAGGTTGGGCAAAACTGGGCAGCCCCCTGCCTCCGGGCAGCTAGGGCGCGTGCCGGTCTTGGCATACAGCCTGGATAGCCCAGACATCCTCTTCAGCAACCCCGCCTGCCCTCAGTCTGGATAATAGCCCCATTGTTGGCTCAGGGCTGGACGGACAGCTGACCTGGCCAGGCTGTCAGCTGCCTGCCCACCCGCCCTGCAGCAGTTGGCCAGGGCCTTAGAGGTGACTGGAGCCTAGTAGACAGGCTGACAAGCCTGGGGCTCTGGCCTTCCCCACTGGTGACAGCCTCCTCTCCAGCCTGACTAGGCTCCCTCTGTATGATCTCTCCTGAGGTGTCCTGGGATCCATGGGCAGGGTGCTCCTGTCCATTGGCGAGATCAGAGTCTGACCTGACTTCTCTCCTTGGTCAGCTCAGATTTCAGGTCCATCCCAACAGATAGGCTAGAGACCTGAGGCTTGAAAAGCACAGACAGGATGGAGAAGACTATGTCACCAAGATAGGGTAAGTAGGTGTTGGTGAAGCTTGGGGCTGTGTCCAAGGAGGCTAGGTGGCTCCACCACAGCTTCTAGAGGCAATGCACTATTCAGGATAGTTATAGAAGATTCTAGTTTCTGAGGAAAAGAATGAGAAACAAAAAGGCAACAGCTGGAGATGGTAAGGATACCCAGGATGCCCCAGCCCAAGCCTTCCATGTTCTGCAGTTGCCCGGCTGGTTGCAGGGGCTGCCAGAGCAGCTGTCTCCAGGTGGGTGGCCCTAGGGTGGACAGCTGTGGGCTGAGCCATTGGCATGTGGGCTCTGCTGCCCTGTCAGTGCTGCCCTGCTATTATTGCCCTGGCCCTGTGCCTACTCTGTCTTCTGAAGCTCTTGCTTTTGCCCTCCTGGGATGCCCTCCTGGCTGGCTCCCCAGTGTTTCAGGGCAGACTGTGTCCCCAGTTACAACTAGGTGCCTAGAACTTGGTTCTTCTCACAGGCTCTGTGTGAATCTCAGTTTACTGTCTATGTGGTCTGATGAAGCTGGCTATACTTTAGTGACTCTAGCTTGGTGGGATACAGCATGACCTTGGGACTATCATTCCAGTCAGGTGTTCCCCTCATGTTTACACCTGGAGATCCCATCAAATGCATATGTACACAGTAACTACCATTACATAGGTTTATACAGTGGGAACCCCATCACACATGTATATATACAGAGACCCATTACATATACTTGGGGACTCTATTACACATATGTATAGACAGGGTCCCATCACACACATGTATACTGGGGGATTTTATCATCTGGTAATTCCATCTAACAGGTGTATATAGAGATTTCATCATATGTGTGTATATGGGATCTCTACTACATTTGCTTACATAGGTCCTATCAAACACATGTATATGGGGACCTCATCATACATGTGTACACATGGATCATATCCTACATGTGCATGGTTTTCCCTTCACACATATGCCCTTAAGGATTCTGTTATGTATAGTCCAGGGGACTATATACACATGTTTACAGGGACCCATTATATACATATGTATGGAGAGCCCATCACATGTGTACACAGGCTTTACTACATATGTCCATGTGCTCACACATGAACTCATCATGTGTATACAAAGGGACATCACACATACTTAGATTCAGAGACTAGAACATGTCTGTACATACATATACCCCATTATACTTGTGTATGCAGAGGCCACATCATCACACACATGTACACACAGGGTCCTATCACATGTATACACTGAGACCCTGTTCATATATATGCACATTGAGGCCCTATCACACATGTGCACAGTAATCCCATCATCACATGTGTTTCCAGGTCTCTTGTCCCATGTGTGTACACAGGAGCCCCATCAACTTGTATGTGTGCAAGGACCTGTCATGGATACATCCATTGCACATATGATCACAGGGACACTATATGTATACATATAGGAATCTGTTCCATGTGTATACACATGGTTCCCATCATATGTATGCAAAGGAACCTCATTACCCACATGTGCACAGAGACTCCATTTGGAATGCACTTAGGAACTGCATCACCTACTTACCATACACCCAGGGACCCCCTTGTGCATGCACCTAGGGACTCCATCACATACATGTGAACACAGGGACCCCATCACACATGCACCTAGAGAACTCCATCGCACAGATGTTGTCACAGGTGTCTTGTATTTTCTTTTCTGCTTTTGTGATAAAATACCTACCCTGACAAAAACAATTTAAGAGGAAAGGGATTTATTTTAGCTCACCGTGGGATAGAGTCCATTATAGTGGGGGAGGACATGGCAGCAGAAAGGCAAGTGGAGTCAGACTGTAAACCTCAAGGTCCACCCCAGTGATGTCTTTTTAACAAGACTCCCACATCTAAAAGATTCTGTTACCTCCCTCTTCAGTGCCAGCAGCTGGGAATGAAGTTTTTAAACACATGAGCCTATGGGGGGCATTTCATATTCAAAACATAAGCTCCATCATTGCATATGTACCCAGGGACACTGTGACATATGTACACACTGATGTGCACAGAGGTCCTGTTAGGCCTGAGCATGGCTTGGCTCAGTGCACAGTGCTACTACTCATGTCTATAACCTCCCTGATGCCCACACTTCCTCTAACTCAGGAATGGTTTCCATGCTCTTCCAGTGGCCCCTCCCCAGAGTTAGCCTCTATTGGGCTGTGTCCCTAGGACCTGGTTTTGCATGTGGACCATTGCTGGGCAGGTGGATGGACAGCTGGACTCATATGCCCCCCAACTGCAGCTGTTGAGACCACCTGTCCCAGTCACTTAAGCTGGCAGGCTGGGGGCAGGGCCCTCTGAGCCTGGGTGGCCTGTGATCCTTTCCTTATGGACTCTGGAGAAAGGCCTGCTCTCTGCTCTGGCCTGTCCCTTTCCTGCATGCCTGGAGCCAGTGTGTCTACCCAGTCTGGGAAGAGTAGTGGCAGGTGGTAGCAGGCAGGATAGGGCTAGAGGTTGCAAGGCTACCAACCAAGAGTGAGGAGCATGGGTTCTTTCTGTGGCGTTGATGTGGGTAAAGTCTGGGGTGTGGGGGAGTAGAGTCATAGCTGTGGTCTTGGAAGCTTGGAAGACATTGGTCTAGAGTACGCACTGAGCAGGCTTGTTTCCTGGCACCTGTCTCAGACAAACTTTTCTGTCTCTGTCATTGGGGGAAGGGGGCATGATTCATTCCCATTTCAGGAGTAGGAAAACAGATACATGTAAGCCAAGTTTGGCCTAGATGGTGTGAGTCCAGCCTTGTCTTTGGCTGCAGTGCTACCCACTTAATGTAGCAGTGTGAGCTAGCCTGATATGATCTGCTCTAGCATAGCTGGACTGTATAGGCTTAGGTTAGGGTTAGCGTCCTTGACAGCGCCAGGGGTATTGGGCTGCTGGGGCCCCTTTCTTTATCAGCTAGCTGTTCCTGCTTGTCCATCCAGAGGCCAGAGGAATAAAGTTTGGGCAACTATTGGCCCAGCCCTGCAGGCCTACCAGGACCTCCCCACTTACCCAGCTCTTCTGGGTCTGGTTTGACTTAAGCCTGTCTTGGTGGAGCAGCAGCTGAGCGGATGTGGGGGGTGGCCCAGGCTCTCAGGAATGTGACCCTCCCCCTCTCTCCCAGCTAGCAGTCTCTTGGCCCAGAGACACAGGCCCCACCCTGGCTGGCCCCTCGCCCAGCTCCTAACAGAGCTAGCCTATGGCTGGGTGCTGGTTTTTGCTGCCCTTGCTGCCCCCAGGTCTGCTCTGCCCCCTTACTGTGGGGTACAAAGGCCAAGCTCACTCCAGCCTTGTACTCAGAAGTAGAGAGGTAGGCCAGATGGGTTAGAAGCTGGAGGTAGATGCTAGGCTGCCTTAGCTGCACAGTGGGTAGAAGCAAGCTGCAGGTCCTGTGCCAGGAGACTGTGCCTGGGCCCAGCCGAGCTGGGCAGACGCGCCCCACGAGTCCCATCTTGAAAGCCCCCATGGGTCTCTCTGTTAATTAAATACATTTGTTTGGTAAAAGCAACTAAAAATACTTGCAGCACCAAGGCTGCAGGAGAGGAGCAAGCTAATTAGCGCCTGGCTTGTTTGGGATCTGAACTGTATTTCCGTGCTGCTGAGATCCCCTTCTCCCTACCACTTTCTTGCTGGGATATCCCTCATCCCAAGACACCAAGGCCAGCCTTGGCTTCTCTATGTGTGAGCCCCTGGTCTTGTTCCTCAGCTGTACTGATCACAAGGTCTCTTCCTGCCCTCTTACCTCAAACCTGCTTTCTTTCACAAGCCTCCTGGTGGTCCATGAAAGAGGCTTCTGCCTGCCAGGGTCCCTGCAGCATCATGGTGGGCACTGGAGCCCACGTGCACCCTACCACTGTGTTTTGGTGTCTGGATTGGTAGAGGAGTCAAGGCACACCCACCTGGCCAGTGTGTCTTGTCCTATCTCCCTGTCCTTGGGGTGAACTGGGTCAGGGACAGTGAACTGGATCAGCCTTGGTTCATTCCTTAACCAGCCTGGTTCTTTCAGGGCTTTGGTGGGAAGGTGCTTGTTAGAGGGCTTGAACCCTTTGCATCGGGTATGGTGGGTCTAGGATAGAGTGTTGTTGGCCTGCCTCATTGAGCACCCTTTGCTACTACAGATTCTGGTGGACCTTGCAAACCCCAGCGGCAGGCCGGCCCTGGCTTATGAGAGTGTTGTGGCTCAGGAGGGCAACCCTATCCTGCGTGACCTGGTCCTCAGCCCCAACCGCCAGTACCTCTATGCTATGACGGAGAAGCAGGTAGGTGCTGCAGGCTGCTCTGCATGAGCTTTTAGGGTTGCTGGGGTGGGATCCCCAGTCAGAGATCCCAGTCATAAGGCTTGCCTGGAGCCAAGAGGCTGCTTTTCCCCCTGGAGGTGTCCTATTGTCTATAAAACCTGACATGTCACTCTACAGACAGCTGAGCAGTGGACCTGCTAAGAGGTGTGGTTATGAGGCTCCCTGTAGCCTCGGACTCCCCAGGGCCTAGTGCGGATGGCCCTCTTTCTCTCTGTGACCTCTAGCCATGGAAGTTGATACTTGAGTGACTGCACTGTGCAAGCACGGGTGCATTTGGAGGATTGAACTGGGCCGCTAGGCTGGGCTTACCTGGGTCAGGCTCTGGCTGTCTACAGTGGGTTGTGGCTATGTCCTTGGCGAGACACGGCCAGCCTGGCTTGCCTACGTCTTCAAGGTATTCTTATGTGCCCAGCCTTACCAGCTTGGTGCCTATTCCTCCCCCTCTGTGTGAATTGGCCTCCCTATGGCAGATGGACAGGTAGTAGTTGGAGGGGAGCAGGCAGGATGTTAGCTCTTGCTTTTCCTCTGCAATCCTTCTTGGTTCTGCCTCTGGGGTCCTGAGAACTGGGGAGACCCAGAGTTGACCTGCCCCTCTGAGCACCACTGGGGCTAGGCCCGGTCTTCCTTCACCAAGCTGACAAGTAGTCCAGACAGGTGGGAGACGAAGTGTGGTCACAGCTGTAGGTCTCAGCCAGCTGCCTGCCTTGGATCTCTTGTCCCTGTGACCCACTTGGCTGAGGCAGGGTGACCCAGCCAGGCTTTTGAGTACACGGAGCTCCTTCAGGATGGGCTGGGAGCCTGGGATGGGCCTAGATAGGCCTCACACTGTGATCCTTCCCCAGGTGACACGGGTGCCTGTGGAAAGCTGTGTCCAGTATACTTCCTGTGAGCTGTGCCTGGGATCTCGGGACCCCCACTGTGGCTGGTGTGTCCTGCACAGCATGTGAGTCTGGGAGGTCTGGCTTGAAGAGCTGGGTGACATTTGGCCTAGTGGCCCCTGGAAGCCTGCTATATGTATCTCAGATAGTCAAAGCTGCCCTGGGTCTCATTTGACCCCACTGACAAGTGATGGGGATGTTATCAGGTGGGGGTAGAGGAATCCATGCCCTTAGCCCAGGGACCCCTCTCCAGTGGCCCTGGAGACTCTGGACCTATAAGAGTCTGACCAACCTGGGCATATTCTTCCTGCAGCTGCTCTAGGCAGGATGCCTGTGAGCGGGCAGAAGAGCCGCAGCGTTTCGCCTCTGACCTGCTGCAGTGTGTGCAGTTGACTGTCCAGCCACGCAATGTGTCAGTCACCATGTCCCGGGTGCCGGTGAGTGTGGCTGTTGGAGGTGGCTGGGAGGGAGTAGTGGGTGGAGCAAGTGGGACAGGTAACCACTTACCTATTCCTTCTGCCACGGCCAGCTCGTGCTACAGGCCTGGAATGTGCCTGACCTCTCAGCTGGTGTCAACTGTTCCTTTGAGGACTTCACGGAGACTGAGAGCATCCTGGAAGATGGCCGCATCCATTGCCACTCACCTTCTGCCCGGGAAGTGGCGCCCATTACACAGGGTCAGGGTGAGTGGGTACTCTTCCTGCTCAGCAGCTGCAGGTACAGGAGGTGTGTGGAGCCAGACAAAGCTTCAGAAGGGATCAGAGTGGAGGTGGAGATATCTGTGCTGCATGTGAGGAAATCCTGGTGGTGGTTTGAGCACATGCCTTTCTGCCTGCTATGGTCCGTTTCCGGTCACTGCTTGGCAAGTAGCTCAGTGAGTCCATTCAGCCCAACCTTCATGAGGGATCTGTGTTCTGATTCCTTACTGACCAATTAAGGAAGGGGCATCAGCTCCCTGAGGCCTAGGCTAGAGGAGGGATGCGTTAGTTTATATCTGGGCTTTCTCTGTGGGTGCCAGGACTGTGGTCTATGGCCCTGGTGGCTTAGCCTTCATGTTCTGCAGGAGACCAGCGGGTGGTGAAGCTCTACCTCAAGTCCAAGGAGACAGGGAAGAAGTTTGCATCTGTGGACTTTGTCTTCTATAACTGCAGTGTTCACCAGTCGTGAGTATCCCTGGATCCTGTCCTTGCTGCAGTCGCATCCCTGTGGTCTTGCTGCAAAAACTTCTTTGCAGGCCTGCTCTCCTGCAGCTGACATCCAGTCAAGCAGACAGGATAAGAAGCCCCACAAAAGCAGCCTGCCAGTTGAAGAGCTAGCTGGGTAGCCTGGAAGGAGGCTGTGGCTGGTATTGCAACACGCATGGAGAACTGTTTTAGGAACTGGGCAGAAGTGAGATATGACCTATGAGAAAAGCCCTGCTGGCCACCAGAGTGGGGCCAGGGGCTCCAAGGGAGACACTGATCTGGGCCATTGTGGAACCCAGACATGACAACTCAATGTGTGCTGACTCTGGGCCTGGAAATAGTTGCTACATAGTAGGACACCCAGGCCTTGGCTTCTGCCTGGTTCTTGGGGCTTCTGGGTGGTTACAGGGAGTTGGGCAGGGGCAGCATTGTTTGCTTCTTTCCATCTTGGCAGTGAGTACCTGGCTTCAGATACAAGGAAGCTGGGGACATGTTAAGGTCCATTACTAGCCAGGGCACTGGTCAAGAGAGGGACCTTAGAAGACCAGGGCAAAGGTGGGGATTTCAGAGAGAATTATAACAGGCTTGGCCTGGGACATGGGGCAGGCTGGCTTTTCAATCTTGTTTTCATTTATTGAGAGACTCCCAGGGCTTTCTTGGAGTTGTCTTCAGGAACAAGGTGGTAGGGCTGTCCTGTAGGGCAGGGAGGTATATTTTGGAGGCTGTGAGGCTGTCTCTTTGCAAGCCCCAGGATTATGAGATGCACATTGCTCCTACCCAAGTAGAACATGTTTGGATAGGACAGGCAGAGGTGGACTTAGATCTGAGCAGTTAGGGGAGCCACTCTCCACATGTACCAACCTGAACCCACTGAAGTAGGGAGTGTGACACGTGCTTCTGGTGTACTTACAAGTACATTCTAGTTCTGTCATGGTGGCCAGGGTCACTGCAGTGATCAGTACTGGGTTGAAGAGGAGAGTCAGAGGAGGTAAGACCATTCTCAATGAGGCCTGTGTAGCAGGCAGCAAGTCTGGTGACCTCAGCTGGGGCAGCCATTGCAAAGGCCCTGAGGTGACACTTCAAGGAGAAGCAAGCAGCACCCTAGGTCTTCATGGTAGAAGCACAAGCTGAAACCCTAGGCCTAACTGTCCCATTTCCCCTCCCTGCAGCTGCCTGGCATGTGTCAATGGCTCCTTCCCTTGCCACTGGTGCAAATACCGCCACGTTTGCACCAACAATGCGGCCGACTGTGCCTTTCTGGAAGGCCGTGTCAACATGTCGGAGGTAAGGCTGTATAAGTGGCCTGGAGGCTTCAGAAGTACCAGTGAGCCTCAGGGTATCAAACAATACCCATGGGTGACTAGCGTGCCAGTTACATATTATGAGGTGTGATCACGATGGGGACAACTTCCTGAATGTCATAGCCTGAGGCCAAACTGGGACCATTTGCTGATGGTCATGGGTGTCCTTTGTAGTCCTTGGGAGATAGAGGCCTTGTGGTAGCTTGTGTGCCAGAGTAGCCTGATGTTTCATAATAGTTCTTTTCCCAGACAAGGACGGAAGTTAACAGTGGAGCTGTGGGGCTTTCTGAAGCTCCACATGGTAATTGCTGCTGAGTCTGACTCTATGAGTGGCAAGCTACTTCTCCTGGAACCTGTGACATCCTGGGCATACAGGATGGGAAGTTGGGGCAGGATCCTGGGGTCCATGTTGGTGTGGGGCCCGGACTTAAATCAGGACCCATTCATTTCACTGTGAATACTGTGCTGGGTTTGGGAAGGGGAGGCCATGAATTCTCTTACTTGGGTCTGTGGGAGCTGCAGCCAGACTGAACTTCTCTGGAAAGCATGGCAGAAGGTCATGTGTGAGTGTGGCCCCATGAGCTGCCCTCCTCTGTCCCTCCTTCCTGTACCCTCCCATCATCCTGCTGTTTCCTGGCCTGATGTCTCCTAGGACAAGATGGCAGTAAAAAGCAAGACCCTGGACCTAATGGTGATGGGAGCTGTGACAGTAGGTGGAGACAGGGACACAGTGGGATTGGGGGTGGTGTTTCTAGGAGGGTAGCAGTTGGAGAACTGGATCACAGGATCTAGGGTAGGAAGTAGGAGCCAAGTCAGGGGCCTTGGGACCTGGCCAGGGCTGGCCTGAGGCCACTTCTGGAGGCAGTGCCCCAGAGACAGCAATGTGCTAGTAGAAAGCAGGGGAGACCCCTGTTCGTGGCTCCTGAAGCCAAGGTGGTCCAGTTTTCTTCTCTAATAGTGTCCCTCTAATTCTGCTCTGAGTAGCCCATCACCTCTAGGAAGTTTTATTAACAGAGGAAACGCTCCCTGCAGTGGCAACCCACTCAGGTTCTCATACCCAAGCAGCCATAGCATTCTCAGTGGGATGGGCAGCATAGAGCCTGGTTTGTCTACACGGGGCTGGAATCTTTTGGGGAATGGGTTGATCCCATGTGTGCATATTCTTCTTTAGTTGCAGCTTTGTATCAGCAGTGTTATACACCCATAGACAGAGTATACGCAGTGGCAGGCAGCACACTCCATCTCTTTGCCTCTGGCTCTGGGGGACCTCATGCAGATTCGTAGTCCTCTGACTTTCTAACCCAAGATCCTTTTCTGTGCCCAGAATACTGGCTTGAAGATGCAGAAAGACCTGTAAGCACTCACCTTGCCACCCGCTGAACAGGCAGTGAGATAGGCACCCAGCACGGGGTGGTAGGCCCTAGAAGGAACCTCACAGAAACTTGGTCATCAGAGCTCACACTGATAGTCCTGGGGAACTGACATGTCCTAGTAGTTCCACATTCCAACCTTGCTGTAGGGTAGAGAGTGGCCTTCCACAAAAGCTCTATCATATGGCCTCCCCAGTGGCCTGGTGGGTCTCACTCTTGACTTCTCTCCCTTGCTAAGCCCTAGGATGACCTCTGAGTTCCCAACAGGGAAGTAGACTTGTCTGCATGAGGGAGAGGGCTGTGGGTCAGATGACTAGGATGCTGACCCGAGTCCTAAAACATCCTCTTGTCTTGGCTGCTTCCAGGTTGGTCCTGGAGTGAAGGCATAATCAGGAGCCCTTAGGCAGGGACACTGGTTCTCTCCACAGTGTCTGCCAGTGTCTCCCAGGCATGCCTTGGGCTGCTGAGAAACAAGGAATCAGTTAGACCTTTCAGGGCTGCTGGTCCCTGAGACAATAGACCCCACTCTGTGACCTCCTCTCAGCAGGGCCTGAGATACAAGTAGCTGATGGGATTAATTCAGCTTGAAGCTGTGTGCCCCACTGGTCCCACCCAACCTGGCCTATGAGTTCTAGAAACCATAATTGGAAGATGCTCTGCTGGGCTTGGATAGATCGGGAGGCTAGGTGAGGTGGAAGCTACACCCGGAGGCCCAAACAGGTCTTCCATCCAGAATATGGCTGGTGGACCTAGAGCTGAGAAGACAGTGTTGGGTCAGTGGGTCAGGCAGGAAGATCTGGCTAGGCTCCATTCAGCCATGTCTGCCCTCTGTCTGCGGCACTCACACAAGGGTACTGCAGGGCTCAGTAGGCAGTGCTGGGCTCCAGGCCTGGTGTGTTATACTAGATGGATGGTAAGCTCAGCTCACAGTGGCTGGGGAGGCCTCGGGAGGCTGAGGCTAAGTTGATGCTGTTTTCTCAGCTAGGTCCCATCATAGCCTGAGTCTTGAGGTATGGTCACAAAGTGCTTCTTGGATGGTATGGAGACAGCAATGTGAATGTGGCCCTGCATACCAGTGTTTTCACCAGGGCTGCCACCTGAGTTGGGGTGGGGGGGAGGCTGGTGGCCAATCTTGCCCACTGAGCCTATCCAGATCTTCTGGGGTCAAACCATGAGAGACCGGGTCGGAGATCAGGCTCTCTGGGCCCTGCAGAGCAGACCCTGGGCCTACATCTTGAGAGCCAAGGCAGACTCCAGGGATCAGGCCTGTTTTCAGCATCCCTATTTAAAGCTGCTCCACACATTCCCATGGGGTGCCTCCTCCTGAGACTGCTGCCAGCCATGCTGCAAGCAAGCTGGGCGTTGCATCAGTTATTGTTGCTGAAACCCTGGCTCTGGGGGCCCTGGCTGTTTTTCTACAGGGCCCAGGCTATTTTTACACTCCCCGGGCTCCCAGTGAGAGCCTGCTACCCCAGCACCCCGTTTTTGGCTCCTGCTTCGGGTCTTTGTAGCTGTGGGCCAGATGGGGTACCTGTGGCCCCTAGAGTGAAGAGTGGGGTCCTAGGATATGGCAAGAGTAAAAGGCTAGCCCCATGCAACCACAGCCTGGTTGGAGCAGGACCTGAAGACCACTGTCTTTGCAGTGCCCAGATCATAGTGACACAGGGAACCTGGGCTTTGGGAGCCACCATAGCCGGGGCCACAGTGGAACTCGCACCTCTTGCTGCCACCAGACCCAGTTCAGCCAGTGCTTTGCTTTCCTCAGGACTGCCCGCAGATCCTGCCTTCTACCCACATCTATGTGCCAGTGGGTGTGGTGAAGCCCATCACCCTGGCTGCACGGAACCTGCCGCAGCCACAGTCGGGTCAGCGAGGGTATGAGTGCCTTTTCCACATCCCAGGCAGCCCGGCCCGAGTCACTGCACTGCGCTTCAACAGCTCCAGCCTGCAGTGCCAGAACTCCTCGGTGAGAGAATAGCAGTCGGGTGGGCAGGTGGGGTGCTCCGTGCTTTGGGGTGGACCATTGCCCGCCCGGTCCCAGACCTGGTTTGTTAGCAAAGAAAGGCCAAGATGGCTTATGTGGCCAGGTAGACCCTTGGAAGATCTGAGGGCTGTGTTGGCTTCCCGGCTAACACTGAGTCCTTGGGTGAGTATGGGCGGTGTAGCTGAGTGGGATGGTGGTGAAGCTATACCATCTGGTTCTTAAGTGAAATAGCCAGGTAAAGTGACAATAGCCTGTGTCTGTGTGCTTTGGCCACAGTGGAAGACTACCCACAGCATGGCCATCTGAAGATGAACAGGTGGCCTTGCTGGGCAGGTAGGGAAAACCCATGGTGGAAATCTCATATATCACCACAACATTCGCAAAGTTGCCACTGAGTTTAGCAAGTCTGATACTGAGGACTTTTCTAGAGCAGAGTTCTTTAGAGAAAGAACAAACCCTTTCTGGATGTTCATGGGACACTGAGCTCAGGTTTTGAGCTCTCCTCTGGCTCCTGGCTCCTGACTACTGGCAGGCCTCATTTTCCCCTGTCCAGGAAGTGTATCGTCAGGAGGACAGTGAATTTTTTGGAACAGGCTTAGGCCCAGATTAGCAGAGCTGTGGATACCAGGTTGTTGGCAAGACTTTAGTTGTCCCTACAGATGGTTCCAGCAGCCCATGGTTGACAGGGATATCCTACAGAGCAGGAGTAGGGGTCAGAGTAGACAGCTCTCTACCAAACAGGGAAGGGTATACTCTCCCCTTTCACTTCCATCCTTCTCTTACTGGCTTCTCACATAACCCGCACCCCCCACACTCCCCTCTGACTCTTAATCACCCCCTTCTTGCTTGTGCTTCCTGTGTCTCTCCATCCCTGTCTCTATTGTCCTCTTCTCTGCAGACCCCCATTTATCTTCCCTTCAGCAGTGTTTAAAGGGAAGAAAGGGTATCAGGAAATTTGATAGGTTCCAATTAAATTCCTTGAGATAAAATAGTGATGAATTGCTGAGCCACCCCTTTGAGATGCCAAGCTGCATGACTGAGCCAAACACAGTACAGAACTGAGGTCATCAGCTGCAGAAAGTGGGAGGCAGCTAAGCCGGGCCGGCCCTTGAGAGGGGCTGTTTCCCTAAGTGCCAGCCAGCCTGGGGAGAGGTGGAAGGAAAAAGCACCTATTCCCAGGACAGTGATCTTTTGACCTATGCTCAGGCTGTGGGGTCACAGATACCTCACACCTCAGAAGTCCTGGCCTACTCAGCAGACAAAGACTCATGTTCACAGAGCTTTCCTGATGCTTTTGGGCTCAGCTAGCCCTACTCTCCCAGACAGCTGACTGCACCTCTCAGGCAAGTCGGCCCTGCTTTTGGAAGTAGTGTCTGAGATAGCCTTGGCGGATAACATAGGGAGACTGGCAGTTGATGTAGTTTCTTGACTGTGAGAGATAGAACGTGGCAGGAGGGAGCAGGGCCATAGAGCTAGAAAAGAAGCCATGTGTGGAAAGATGACCAGAAGAGCTGTGTGTATTCTAGTCCAGCTTGCATGTAGGCAAGCCCATTCAGTAGTCAGTTTCAGAGATGTTGAGGGGACCCCACAGGCACCATTGGCCCGCCACCCTAAGCGTGACCACTGTACTTGCTTCTAACAGTACTCCTATGAGGGGAATGATGTCAGCGATCTGCCTGTGAACCTGTCGGTTGTGTGGAATGGCAACTTTGTCATTGACAACCCCCAGAACATCCAGGGTGAGTAGCAGGGCTGGTGGCCTGGGTGGGTGGATGGCGGATGGTCCGTGCTGACTAACCTTCCCACCACCATAGCCCACCTCTACAAGTGCCCAGCCTTGCGCCAGAGCTGTGGCCTTTGCCTCAAGGCGGACCCGCGCTTTGAGTGTGGCTGGTGTGTAGCTGAGCGCCGCTGTTCCCTCCGCCACCACTGCCCAGCTGACTCACCAGCCTCCTGGATGCATGCCCACCATGGCAGCAGCCGCTGCACAGACCCTAAGATTCTCAAGGTAGGAGCTAGAGACCCAGCCTAACACCTAGCCCCACCCCTGTAAGCCCACCCAGTATCTCCTCCCACCTGGCAAGGTAGACCTTGCTATATCCGCCCCAGCCTCTGCTTTCCTGCAGCTGTCCCCAGAGACAGGCCCTCGGCAGGGAGGGACTCGACTAACCATCACCGGTGAGAATCTGGGCCTCCGGTTTGAGGATGTGCGGCTAGGCGTGCACGTGGGCAAGGTGCTTTGCAGCCCTGTGGAGAGCGAGTACATCAGCGCAGAACAGTAAGGCAGACTAGGGTGGGTGGTAAGGGCCTAGGTGGCCTGGGGAGCTCTTTTGAAGTGCTGAGCCCCACCATGCCCACAGGATTGTCTGTGAGATCGGAGATGCCAGCACACTGCGGGCCCATGATGCCCTGGTGGAGGTGTGTGTGCGGGACTGCTCCCTTCACTACCGAGCGCTGTCCCCTAAACGCTTCACCTTTGTGGTAAGTCCCACCCCACTGCCCTCTGCTTCCCGCTGCCCCTAGAAAGTAGTTAAGGGTGCTGCAGAAGTAGGCCTGGACTCATCTCTAGTATAAGACACTGCCCCTGATGCCTATACCCAGCCATAAGGGAGTGGTTACCCCTGCCCCCAGGGCTGACTGTGTGGGAACACAGGGTAAGGGACCCAGACGCTAGAGTGTGCACCTGAGAGGGAATTCCCTCTAACAAGTCATCTTCCTGCAGACACCGACCTTCTACCGTGTGAGCCCCTCCCGTGGGCCTCTGTCTGGAGGTACCTGGATTGGCATTGAAGGGAGCCACCTGAATGCAGGCAGTGATGTAGCTGTGTCCATTGGCGGTCGGCCCTGCTCCTTCTCCTGGTATGGGGTGAGAGGAGTCAGGGACACAGGGCTTTTCCTCCTGGCTCTGCTGTCCCCTCCTGTTGCCTGGGCAACGGGTATGGAAAACCTGGTTGGGGTGATCACTATGGAAACCTAGAGGCAGAAGAGGTTGCCATGGAGATAGGGGGCCAGCCTCCAGAGTAGGAAGGGGGTGTGGCCTGGCCTCAGGGGTACTACCTATTGGCTCCAGTAGCTCCTCCTAAGAAGAGGGGGACATCTCTCTTACAAGCAAAATAAAAAGTATTTTTAAAAAGTTTAATAGAGAAAACAGACATCTTAACAAAAGCCTCCAGGCTTGAAGTGGATAATTTTAGATTAAGGATGATAATGGAAAGGCCCTTTAAATATTTTCCTGTGGTAATTACCCGTTATCAAACTAATCATTGGTGTTTGTAGTCTGGAGGCTGTGAGGCCTCCAGGCTGCAGTAATATAGCCAAGGGACAGCCTCAGAGCAGGTATTGCCCTGCTGACTGCTAATGAAGGTGACCTGTGACCCCATGCCTCAGGCCAGCTTACTGTTACTAGGAGCAAGGTCTTTTCCAGGTGTGTATACTGTAGGGAAGAAGGAGCTGGTTTGTTCAAAGCACTTGGTAGTAGTGGGACTCTGTGCTCAGGGGTCTGAGGAAGGCAGTGCTGGCAGGTGGGAGGGTCAGGCCTGTAGTTTAGTCTCTTTGACCTCCAGAGCAATAGCCTGTCATCCACAAGGTGTCTTTATCCCAGACCTGGCAGTGTAGACTAGGATGGCTGGCTGGTACTTGTTAGAGGATAAGCTTGTCCAGGGTCTCCTGAATAATCAGCACAGTAGGCAGGGTCCATTTCATCCATCTCATTAGAGTACAGTGGAGGTGTACAGCCAAATGTAGATGAGACCCAAGGACGGGGCGGGGAGAGGCCAGTCAGGGGTTAGGGTAGGGCATTCAAAGGTCAAATAGTCATCCCAGGAGCCACCTGAGGGAGACCCAAGCCTTTCCCTAGATGCCAGTTCTCAGCCACCAATGGAGAGCTGCTGATGTGTTGACATGCTGCCCTCACAGTGCCCGCACCCATCTTGACCCCATCCCAGGAGAAACTCACGAGAGATCCGCTGCCTGACACCGCCCGGTCAGACTCCTGGCAGTGCCCCTATTGTTATCAACATCAACCGTGCCCAGCTCTCCAACCCCGAGGTGAAGTACAACTATACTGAAGACCCAACTATCCTGAGGATCGACCCCGAGTGGAGCATCAACAGGTAGGAGACCTGCTGTGAAGCCAGAAGCACCTCCCTGTCCCCCACGTTGGAGTACCTCTCCAGGGTGTTCTACGGTGGTTTGTTCAATGGCAGCCTCCTAAGGTCGTTAATCTTGGCAAAGCCGTGCTTTGACCCACCTGCTCATGCAGGAAGAGTCTGTGTCTCTCTTATATTTCTAGGCCTAGGGCGTTGTCTGATTCCTCTCTCCTTCCTTTAGTGGTGGGACCCTCCTAACAGTCACAGGCACCAATCTGGCCACTGTCCGTGAACCTCGAATCCGGGCCAAGTATGGAGGCATTGAGAGGGAAAATGTGAGTGGATGCCCTGTGCCTCTGATTCCCTACCTCACTCTGTTCTGTTCTCCCTCCCCTCCTGGCCATATGGGTATTTCCTAGACTGGTAACGACTGCTGCTAACACCTTCCCCTTCTAACTGCTTCTGCCTCCCCCTGCTTACCTGTCTGTGCTGAGGCTTTGAGGACAAAGTGGTCAGCTAGGGGTGATCCCTGGGCCTGTCCAGCCCTCAGATTACAAAGAATGGACATCTTGAACATGTGCTTCCTTGGTGCCTAGACCATCTACACAGGGAACTGTCATTCCCGGGGGGGGGGAGGGACTGTTACTGGGTAGCTGGCCCACAATGGGAGAGCTAGCCTGCCTGAGGTCCTGGTCCCTGTGTCCCAGAGCTGCATGGTGTACAATGACACCACCATGGTGTGCCGGGCGCCATCTGTAGACAACCCAAAGCGCAGCCCACCGGAACTGGGAGAACGGCCAGATGAGATTGGTTTCATCATGGACAATGTACGCACGCTGCTGATACTCAACAGCTCCTCATTCCTCTACTACCCGGACCCTGTACTGGAACCACTCAGCCCTACTGGACTCTTGGAGCTGAAGCCCAGCTCCCCGCTCATCCTCAAGGTAGGGTCTCAGCCACTGTGGCCTCCTGCTGAAGAGGCTGCTCTGGGATGGGGCTTGTGGAGACCTCAGGATTGCCCTCATTTCACCCTGACCCCTGTAGGGGCGGAATCTCCTGCCACCTGCTCCTGGCAATTCCCGGCTCAACTACACGGTGCTCATTGGCTCCACACCTTGTATCCTCACCGTGTCTGAGACACAGCTGCTGTGTGAAGCACCCAACCTCACGGGGCAGCACAAAGTCACGGTACAGACCCTAACCTTTCTTTATGCAGAGAGCCTGGAAGTCCCTGTCACAGCCTATCTGTGGTCTCCTGGAACCACCCTCCTGACCTACTAACCCTACCCCCACTAGAGCAACCCCACCTCTGAGAAAATCCCCGTGGAACTGAGTTCTAATGCAGGCCCCATTCAGTCCTTACCATCTTTCCTGCTCGGAGCCCCTCTCACGACTGGTAGCTTGTGTGTTAACTAGCTGGGTGTCTGTCTGCTCATGTCCCAACATCTTGCACCATTAGCCACTTTGTCACCTGCTGGAAAGATGCTGCCCACAGTCAGGTAGATAGATGTTGTGGGTGACTTAAGGACCATTGCACAGGGCCTCAGGTTCTGAGGGGCGGATGCCCTCTGAGTACCTCTATCCCATCTGGCAGGTGCGGGCCGGGGGCTTCGAGTTCTCACCTGGGATGCTGCAGGTGTATTCAGACAGCCTGCTGACACTGCCGGCCATTGTGGGGATTGGTGGGGGGGGTGGCCTCTTGCTGCTGGTCATCGTGGCTGTGCTCATCGCCTACAAACGCAAATCCCGGGATGCTGACCGTACCCTCAAGCGGCTGCAGCTCCAGATGGACAACCTGGAGTCCCGGGTGGCCCTCGAGTGCAAGGAAGGTCAGCAGGGAGATGGGTGGGGCCAGAGCCAGGGAGGGAGTCTGAGGGCTGAGTTAGTCACCACCACTGGGCTCTGGCTCAGTCCAAGGGAGATGACAGGTGGTAGAATCATCCTACTGGTAAAAGGACCACTCCACAGCTATAATCTAGGGGTTATGCCACCTAATCTTTTGTGTCCCCATGTCCTGGTCTGTCGAATGGGCACAAAAACAGTGCCCACTCCCTTGGATATCACATAGTGAGGCAAGGGCACATACAGGTGATCATGCTCTACCCCTGAGAGTCCCACATAGTAGAATGGTTGGCTGGGTACCTGCCCTGTAGACTGCTTTGGTGGACAGGAAGCAGACATGAGCTGGGACTGGAGAATGGAAGCCCTTGACTCCAACCTACAGAGGGAGATTGAAAGTCCAGTGTACATAATACATTCTCTGCCAACTTGGGCAGGGGCAAGACCTGTTAGATAGGGGAGGCCAGATGCCTGGCAGTAACCGGGAAACGAAGCCACAGCACTTCACCAAACCTGCTAGGTGCCCTGCAGCCTGCCCCACCCCCTGACTCCTGGTCAGATAGAGGGCAACTAGAGGGCTGATATCTTAGGGCTTGCCATTCTGCCCTGTTTTCTTAGACCTTGAGAGATGGTGTAGGCTCAGATGGTGGTGTAGAGGGCCCTGGGCCCATGGTGTGTATACGGCAGGGGCTGACATAGGGCTGGGACCTTGGGGGCTATACTGCAATATCTGTGTCACCCCCTCTACACAGGGCTGGGTCTTGGCTAAGGGGCTTCTCATTCCCACCCAGCCAGTGTTGGAGCCATTGTTAACTCTTATCTGGTTAATCTCATGTTAGTACAGAGGGAGAAAACCTTTTGTCCTAAACTAGGGCAACTGAGGCACAGAAAGGCACTTGATTTCTTTAAGGTCAGGACCAGGAATCCGAGCCACACAGTAGGCAGCCTAGGACTGAGAAGGGGAAGGGGAACCTCAAATGTGCTGCCCTTAACCTCACATTGCCCCTGACCCCACATTTGGGCACAGCCTTTGCAGAGCTACAGACAGACATCCATGAGCTGACCAGTGACCTGGATGGTGCTGGCATCCCATTCCTTGACTACCGTACGTATGCCATGCGAGTGCTGTTTCCTGGGATTGAGGACCATCCTGTACTCAAGGAAATGGAGGTAGGACTGCCACCTTAGAGGTCCCTGGGGACTGGTGGGCAGCCAAGGGAAGGGGGCAGGTATGGCCTTGCCGAGAAAGTTGCAGGGCTTGGCCAAGTGGGAAGTATGGAGTTAGACCCATGCTGGCGCCAGCACAGGGTTGGGACCCTGAGCTCTGAGGCAGGGACCTGATCTCTGGGGCAGGTAGCTCGCCTTGGGTGACACCATTGCCCATCGTACTTCAGAAGGCTGGAAGGAGGCCCTAAGCATAGACCAGTACCCCAGGCTTCACCCAAGCTAACTTCCCTTTAGCCTGAGATCCTGGTTCCTCTCCCTGTGTTTGATTGTGGGGGGCTCTCTTTGTGCCACTTCCCTGCCTGGGTCCTGTGGAGGATCCAGTGCTGAGCTTTACTGTGCAGTGAGGGCAGTCTGGCCTATCTGTGTATTCCAGGCCAAGTAGCTCGGTGTCACAAAAGGCCTATCCCTGCCTTAGCTGTTGGAACTATGTACCCCCGTGGTCTGAGCAGGCCTATGTGCCCCCAGGTGCAGGCCAACGTGGAGAAGTCGCTGACACTGTTTGGACAGCTCTTGACCAAGAAGCATTTCCTGCTAACCTTCATCCGTACACTGGAGGCCCAGCGTAGCTTCTCCATGCGTGACCGTGGGAACGTAGCCTCACTCATCATGACAGCCCTGCAGGGTGAGATGGAGTATGCCACGGGAGTGCTGAAGCAGCTTCTGTCTGACCTCATCGAGAAAAACCTGGAAAGCAAGAACCACCCCAAGCTCCTGTTACGAAGGTACAATGAGGGAAGCCTGGCGGGCAGGGTCACTGTGGGAGTCGCGGGGACCTGTCTGCTGGATGGTGGAAGTGACTCCTCTTTGCCATTTGCTTCTCTTCCCACAGGACCGAATCAGTGGCAGAGAAGATGTTGACCAACTGGTTCACCTTCCTTTTATATAAGTTCCTCAAGGTAGGCCTCAGGGGCCCAAAGAGTGGAGGGAAGGGCTGGGGTGGGGAGGAAGCCAAGAAGGCACAGAGGCCAAGCCCTAGGTGTCGTGTCCCAGCCCAGCAACCCAGACTACTTGCTCTTAGCTGTTTCTTGTGTTGATACTTGCTACTACAGAGGGAGGATAGACATTCACTCTCTGAAGTCAGTGCCCAAGCTGGAATTTGGATATAAGCTTGGATCTCTGCTTGGTACCTGGAGCTAGCTGCCAGGCCCAGGAGGACTCCACCTAGACAGGTTTCTGAGGGCCTAACTCTGGTGGGCAGGGTGTGAGTCCATCCTGGGCTTCTGGTTCTCCAGAGCTTCCACAATCCCCGCAGATGCCAGAGTGGGCTGCGTTATTGAACTGGTTGCCTGCACTTAAGAGACTAGGTAATTACACAGTTCCAAGGTCTCTGGCTTCCTCTGACCTCATGGCCAATGGGATGCATGTCACAACTGGTGACAGTGGGTCTGCCTGGGAGTAACTAGTGCGAGTCAGCCTGCTCTAGTACTCTGTGGATTCAGTGACAAGGGTGGGGCTGCTGCTGAGCTCTGGATGACCACAAGTGCCTGCACATGGGTCTGCTCAGAGCAGGTCCCTGGTGGGAGGAGAGCCAGCGATAGGGCATGGCAGTAAGAGACAAGAAGTCTGAGGGACCAGAGATGGAGAAAAGTGACCTGGATGGCACAGGGACAGCTGAGGAGAGGGGAATCTGTGTGTACAGCAGCCCCATAATGGTTAATGCGCACATCTCCTATGGAAGTGCTGCCCTGTGGACAGTTATTTACATGCTCATTAAAGCAGGCTCTGAACCAGAAGAAGCAAGGCCGAGCAAAAGCTTCGGCAGTCCAGCAACTGTGCCCATGCTGGGTCTTGATGCGTGCTGACCCCGTCTGATCCTCATTCTCCACAGCGAGGAGCGGGTGCAGTTCGCCCCGTTAGGTGTCAGACCCTGAGCCAGCTCTGCAATGTCTGTCGCTGCAATGTGGGGAGGCAGGCCGCCCCTGGAAGCTGGCAGAGCGGGCTCTGCACCTGTCAGTGTTGGGCAGGGAGCAGAGCCCGTCAGAGCAGAGCCTCACGGAGGGGCACTGCGTCTCAAGGCAGTCAGGGTGTAGGATGAGGATGGGGTGGGGCACAAGGCAATGAGGGAGCAGCAGGAAGGGAGGAAGCGAAGCCTCAGAGAACTGAAGTGGACCATCTGCCCCGGGTTACTCTTAGGTCCTCTCAGTCTCCTCTCAGCTCTGTTTTCTGTGTGGCCTTTTTTGCTGTACAGTTAAAAACAATACTCCAGGAGTGAGCCCAGATTGGCCTGGGCTTGTTCTATCCCTGTCTGTGGCCACTGAGCCACACATAGGCCTCTTGATACATGTTTGCTTTATAGTACTGAGAGAAAAGACACTTCCCTCCCTTCCCTGAGCTGCCCAGGAGATTCTCCTGCCCATAGTTCTGTCTTCTCTGGAGTCTAAGGCTCGAGTCACATTCTACATAGTTTCCCAGAGTGCTTTCTTTCAGTCATAAGACAGGTTCCTCCACCCTTTCATGGCTCAGTAGTTGGTCTCTTTTTACCATGCCACAGTCTTTAAAAATGTTTTACTGGATTAAAATATACATAATACAAAATACACCACCTTCTAGATTTCTTTGAAATTACATTTTTATTTCTTTATTATATGGGTGTATACCACAGTGCACACACAGAAGTCAAAGGACAACTTGCAGGGAGCGGGTTCTCTCCTTTCACCGTGTGGGTCCCAGGGATCAGACTCAAGTTGGCAGAGTTGGCAGCAGGCTGCTTTACTTGCTGAGTTATCTCACCAACCCTTATCTTATTTGAGACAAGGCCTACCTAGATAGCCTAGCCTGTCCTCGAACTCATGACGTTCGTGCTTCAGCCTCTGGAGTGTACAGGTAACTAGAGTAAAGTGACATCTGTAAAGTGCAGCCCTTGTTCCTCTCCCTTCCCTCCACCGTACTACCTCTTATCATTTCTGCCTCTGAATTCGACTGACGTGGGGATGCCCTCCAAGCAGAATTATCCATGGTGCCCTTGCATCACTGACTAGCTGACCCCACTGTGGGGCTGCAGAGCTGTGTCTGTTGACAGACGTGTGTGGCCCGCACTGCTACTGTGCTTCCCTTAGGGTCAGTTGCTTGTGATCGGCCATAGCACAGTATGGACAACTATTACAGAAATGCAGCTGTATTAAGCCATGAGCCACTCTGAGAAGCATGAACAGTCCCTTCCTAGAATAAGAATCACCCTGTCTGGCCAGCACAGCCATACCATACACAGCTCAGTTTGACTGGGGAGAACAGAAGGGAAAGCAGACTGCGCGGGGTTCTCCTGAGTCTGCACTGGGGCAGGGTCTAAGCCCATTCCCTGCTCACAGACACGTGTGACTAGAATGTCTGAGTGAAGTCGTTGATCTGCTTGTCTGTCACTACACTGTCAACAACAGCATCTGTGAGGTAAAGGGGCAGGGCCCCAGCTCTGATGGCCACAGTCATCAATATTCAGTGTGGATCACTGAATTGAATGGAAGCAGAAGTCTACAGGTAGAGGAATAGTTTTTGTTCAGATTTTTTTGTTTTGAGTTCTGACTGCACTGACATGCTGTTCGAAGTTCTGGCTTAAGTAACACCCCCCCCCCCCGCCCGCCCACCTCAGCTTCCCAGGCTGTAGTTGCCACGCCAACCCCCAGTGCTTTTCACAGGGCATTCTGTCACCCCACTCTGCTCCTCACTCCCTTTTATCCCACCCCAGGAGGGTTAGGCCCATGTCTTCAGGTAAGCTGGCACACTGGTACTGTCACTTTCACTGTCCTCTGTCACACAGGCAGAGGGTGTTAGGGGAATGTGAATTCTCCCCAACATAGCAGGCTTCTGCTGGAGCTGTATGCTCTGTGGGCTTTCAGAGTGAGCGCAGGTGTCTGGGCATCCTTTCCTGGCCTGGGTGCCAGGGCACCATCACTGGGGGTGTGCATGAGAACGGACAGCACACTCCCCTGGCTGCCGTTTATGCTACAAGTTAAACAGTTTACTCGACCAGCCACTTTCATTTTCTTTGAAGCCACAATTGTGTGTTTTCTAGGTTTATTTTTTTTTTATTTTTTTTTTTTTTTAGTATATGGTAAGAGTTCTTTTGTTTTAAATACCAACAGTCCATCATTTGTAGCTTTTCTGCTACAGGTGAAGTACATGGCATGAGGTAGGGGTCAGCCTTGGCTTTCCTCGCAGATGGAAAGCTGGGGCCGTGCCTCCTTTACTGAGCTGCGCGCCTCCTGCTCTGTTGCCTCTCTCTGAAAGGACTATTCTCTGCACCTACTCACCAGGATTGAGAGGAAGCTGGGACAGGGAAATGAGACCCAAAGAGAGAAAACCCTTAAGCTTAGGACGGCTTCGTTCTGGGCTCTGATCTCCAACTGCTCTTTTACAGTCTTAGAGAGCCTGGTGAAAGTGATAGTCCAGGCTGGTCCTTCTAGGTCTGAGCTTTCTCAGAGAAGCCCTGGCTTTTCTGGAGCAGGTGCATTAGGGTTGGGTGGGTCTGCATCCATGGCTTTGGGCACTGGCCTGCCCCCTCTGCTCCTTTTACTCTGCTCAGGAACACAGGGGCGGACAATCTAACCTGGGGAAACCTTATTGCTTGCCAAAAGAGGCAGCTATTGATGGCTCTGAGTCCCAACCTGTTCCCCCTCCCTCCCACTTCCTAGCTGACTTAATGAAGCCAAGTTTGCAAATGAGACATAATTTCAAAGACAGGAGTGTTGTCTAAAGGTCTCTGGATGATCTATGCTCCTGGCTGTTCCTTAGCAGCTGTCTCTTTAATTGCCTCAGATGCTAATAAGGGGCTACAATATCTGGGTACAGGAGCAGAGTCACCATGGGCTTGCCAGGGGCCCACCTGGGCTATCCTCCCGCCTAGGCGTTCTCAGCCAGCAGCCACTGTGAGGAGTGACTCCAGCAGTCGGGGCTTGGCTTCAGGGCCATGGGACCAGCCTGAGCTTCAGCATCTGCTTCGCTCACTTTGCTGAGTAATGTGGCCCTACTTCTGGCCCCACCCCTGCAGTGCAGGGAGCCAGATGACAAGTAGTTGAGGGAAGGGACAGTGCAGGCTCTTGTCAGGTGTGCAGAGACTACCCTGCTAGTCCCCGTTTCTCTTCGGCACTAGTCTATGTGTATCTTTGCCCCTTGGTGATAAGGAGCATCAGGAGTCCGTGTGTTTGTGCTGGTGATCATGGTGAAAGCATATTCTTCGTGATGCTGGACTTCTGGCTGGGTGGCCCTAGACATCCAGCAGATCATGATCGCACTTGGTGTGCAGCGAGGGTAGTGTTTCAAGGATTTCTGTGTCTAAGTCATAAGGACACTGGGGGTGTCGCTCACTAGATTTCCTTGCCGGGTGCTGGTTCCAGAGACAAGCTTACCTTCAAGAGGAGATGGAGCTTCTGGAAACAGCTAGATAGCCCTTAAAGGGCTGACCAGGTCCTAGCCCAGCCTCATACCCTACCACCCACACAGGAGTGTGCAGGGGAGCCGCTCTTCATGCTGTACTGTGCCATCAAGCAGCAAATGGAGAAGGGCCCCATTGACGCCATCACAGGGGAGGCCCGCTACTCTCTGAGCGAGGACAAGCTCATTCGGCAGCAGATTGACTACAAGACCCTGGTGAGCCCCCAGTCCTGGGTCCTCCCCTTTCAGTGAACTGAACTGAGTGGACAGGACTAGTAGAAGTGAGGGGTGTGACTGGTGCTACCATACCACCCTCCTCACACACAGACCCTGAACTGTGTGAACCCTGAGCATGAGAATGCGCCTGAGGTTCCTGTGAAAGGGCTCAACTGTGACACCGTGACCCAGGTCAAGGAAAAGCTACTGGATGCTGTGTACAAGGGTGTGCCTTACTCACAGCGGCCCAAGGCTGGGGACATGGACCTGGGTGAGTCGTGGACAAGTGTCCCTGTGATGCTGGTCCAGAGGTCAAGCCCTTTGTCTTGATGGTAGGAAGGCATTCAAGGGAGGTGAACAGAATCAGCTAGGGTCTGAAGGCCAGAGTACAGGGATGGAGAAGAGGCAGAGTGTAAGTTTGATATTCTCTGGGAAGCCAGGGCTGTCAGGGCTGAAGGAACAGAACTTTGCACTGGGGAAAGTCAAAAGATGTGGGACACAGTTCTAGGATCCTGCAGGAGATAGGTCTGGAATGGCTGAGACTGGAACCTGGGTAGAGCAGGGCCTACTACCTCTTGGGCTCATCCAGGCCCCCCTGGGCCACCTTGAGCCTGTGAATGTAGCTCTCCAGGGGAGGAGCCTCAGCTTCTGTCTCTATCCCTGGCTCTTCCTCAAGTGCAGAGCAAGCCCCTCCCTGTCTTCCTGTCTTCTCCCATTCCCTTGTTCTATGTGCCAATAGAATGAGGAGCTTGGACAGGAGGGAGGGAGGGAGGGAGGGAAGGAGGAAGGGGGGGAGGGAGGGAAGGAGGAGGCCCACCTCTAATACCCTACTTCCCGTAGAGTGGCGCCAGGGTCGTATGGCACGCATCATCCTTCAGGATGAGGATGTCACCACCAAAATTGACAATGACTGGAAGAGGCTGAACACACTGGCTCACTATCAGGTGATCCTACCATTCAGGGACCACTGTGTGGCTTTCTTTCCCTTAAACTGGAACATGCCTAGTCAGGTGTGGCCTGTGCCATGCCCAAGTGATTATCTGCCCTGGAACCATCCCAATGGAGATTCAGAGTGGTGGCACAGCTTTCCTTCAGGGGCAGAACCATGGATGTCTTTAGGTACCCCCAGGTTGGGCAGGGCATCTTAGTGGCACCCTGTGACTTGCATCTTTGATGTTTGCCCACAGGTGACGGATGGGTCATCGGTGGCACTAGTACCCAAGCAGACATCTGCCTACAACATCTCCAACTCCTCTACCTTTACTAAGTCCCTCAGCAGATACGGTGAGGGACCAGCAGGGTTGCAAGCAGGTAGTGGGTGGGCAGTGGACCTGGATGGGATGTTCTGCTCGTGTGTTGGATGCCAGGACTAAGGGAACATGTGGCATGTCACTGGGCTCTTGGCCTTCCCTTTAGTTATAAAGTAATGCCTGTCCCCCAAGCCTATAAACAAGTGACCTCGTGCTGCTTACATGACCTCAGTGGCCATTCCCCAACATACCTAGCAGGAGCCTTGGTGCCCTCTGAAGGAAAACTGGCTGGGGTAGGGCAGGGTCTGGCCATGGGTGAGGGACATAGCCCTGCCAGCTGACAGGCTATTCCTGCAGAGAGCATGCTGCGTACAGCCAGTAGCCCCGACAGCCTACGCTCACGAACACCCATGATCACGCCAGACCTGGAGAGTGGAACAAAACTGTGGCACCTGGTGAAGAACCATGACCATCTGGACCAACGTGAAGGTGACCGTGGCAGCAAGATGGTCTCTGAGATCTACCTTACGAGGCTGCTGGCTACCAAGGTAGGTGTATGGGAAGACTCCTAGAACACATGGCCAAATCTGAAGTTCCTACAGACCTGTCCAGGTCACCTAGGAGGTTGGTGCCCTGGGCAGCCCTGAAGCTCACTACTCTCCCTGCAGGGAACACTGCAAAAGTTTGTGGATGACCTGTTCGAGACCATCTTCAGCACTGCGCACCGTGGCTCAGCCCTGCCTCTGGCCATCAAGTACATGTTTGACTTCTTAGATGAGCAGGCCGACAAGCACCAAATCCACGACTCAGATGTGCGCCATACCTGGAAGAGCAATTGGTGCGGCTACCATAGGGGTGGGACCACCAGGGCCCCGGCCTTACAGTGCCAGGATCACCCTGGGCCTTCCCAGTTTCCAGCCCTGGATCCTGCCACAACCCTACTACTATGGCCTGTAGGAATTCCCTGGGTGAGGGGCTGCCATATAAGAAACAGAGTTTGGTGGGTCAGAGCCAATTGATAGCATAGAGGAAGTGATATTCATAGCACAAGCCTGTGTTCAGTGATAAGAAATGCTAGCACCTGGGGATAGAGATGGCTCTAAAAGGCCACTCTGAGGTCACATGGTAGTAAGTGTGGAGCTGTGTATTGCCGGTGAGAATTCAGGCCACCCAGACCCCAGTGGGCTCACTCCAGTGACTCCTGTGTGCTCAGCCCTGAGCTGCCTTCTCCCAGAATAGACCACCTATACTTGTAGACCAGCCCTAGATGCCTGCAACCCTGCCATGGGCCCCACGGCCTCTTGCTCCTGATCAGGGCTGCTCAGTGTTCTCTGGCTTTGGCTGACAAGCACAGTTGTGGGGTTCTGCTGTGTGTAACCCTGACCCAGCAGGCTCTCTACCCCTGTGTGTGGTCTTCCCACCCCCATAGCCCACGACTTTAGAGGAGGGCCACTTGGGCTGAAGACTGGTCAGTTGACCTTCTGCAAGGTTACACCATACCCCCGCTCTACATTCCCAACAGGACATACCTTTCACATCCACACACGTTAGCTCCTTTCGCCCTGAAGTTGTGCTCTGACCTCCAAGTAGAATTGGCCATTAGCTTTCCTAATCTCATGACCCTTGGCCTAGTGTGCTTGGATGGTCCTGGCCTCAGCCTAGAGCCCTGTACCCCTCCTCTCTCCTTCTCAAGATTCCTCTTGGTTTTTACCTGTTGTCTCCCTCCAGGGCTGTGGGAGCCTGAGTCCCAAGTTCATCTGGGCTGCCTGTCAGGGGTCCCAGCAAGGGAGGAACTGCTGTGGGAAAGCACTGGCGAGGAGTAATGTGCTATACGGAATCTTCTTGATTTACTCGAGAGCATCTGCCTCAGCCATGTGGAGTTACCAGGCTTCTGGCACATGCCTATGGTCACCAGTAGCCTTAGTCTCCAGCTTTATTCAGTTAATGTTTGGAAAGCATGTGTTATACTTGGGTGCTCAGCCAAGGCTGTCTGAGGCCTTGTGGGGCATAGGGGGTGGGTGTGAAGACATATGTCCTTGGACTGATGAGTGCAGGAGCAGGATATAAGCCAGTGCAGGCCTTAGGGATGACCATGGACATAAGCTGAACATGAGGAATGGTGCTCTGAGAGGCACCAGGTTGTTGGCAGCATGTCCTGTCTGGTCAGTGGGGAGAGGGGCCTGCCCCAGTTGAGCCTGTGGACATCCACTCATTCTCTGGGGGACAGAGTCAGGCCTACAGGATGGTTGGCCATTCTAGCTGCTGTCCAGAAGGGGATGGGATGCGGAATGACCATCCTGAGCACTCTTGGGCCTGCTTGTCCACAGCCTGCCTCTGCGCTTCTGGGTGAATGTGATTAAGAACCCTCAGTTCGTGTTCGACATCCACAAGAACAGCATAACAGATGCCTGCCTCTCAGTGGTAGCGCAGACCTTCATGGACTCCTGCTCTACATCAGAACACAAGCTGGGCAAAGACTCACCCTCCAACAAGCTGCTCTATGCCAAGGACATCCCCAACTACAAGAGCTGGGTTGAAAGGTGGGTGGCCAGCGGAGGTCATTAGGGGCCAGAGGTTGGTGGGTGGGTGGGTCCTATGACCCCACCCATGCTGACTCTGCCGCCTACTGTCAGGTACTATGCTGACATTGCCAAGATGCCCGCCATCAGTGACCAAGACATGAGCGCCTACCTGGCAGAGCAGTCCCGGCTGCATCTCAGCCAGTTCAACAGCATGAGTGCCCTGCACGAGATCTACTCCTACATCGCCAAGTACAAGGATGAGGTGCGCCCTTCTTCCACCCCAGTTCACCTGTATCTCAGAGGTCACCCAATACTTGCTTTGCTTCTGTACCTGACAGCCCAGCTCTTCCTAGGGGTAGTAAGGAAATCAGAGATTCTGGGCACACAGAAGGTTCTGTGGGGCAGAGTGGGGGGACAGGGTGGCAGTGTTTTCCTTAGGTGGATAACTGGTCCTATAATATAGTTTATTGGGCTGGATGGTATCCCTGGGGCTAGGCAAAGGTTGCTCCTTGTCATTTGCCAAGGAGCAGCTCCCCTGACTCTTTTCTCTGGGATGACTTCTCTGATTCTGGGCTGGAGCTTATGGGTACAAATAACCAAGGAGTGGGTATGTGTGGGCAGTGCCAAGGCACTGAGTGGGCCTGGTGGGCCAAGATCCATAGAGTCTACATGGCTGAGCTAGGGCCACCTAGGAACAGGCAGATGTACAGACCAGGGTGACCTAGGTGTGGAGGCTGTGAGCTTGGCTGTGTCCCTCAGCCAGATGAATTGTTATAGGTCTAGAGGCAGGGAGGCCATGGTCTGCTGGCTATACTGAGCCAGTGAGGCAGATAGCCAGGCAGCCTGTCTGGAGGTGGGAAGCCACAGAGACAAGTCTAAGGCCGTGGATCTATGGGCTCAGAGGGCTCTGGGTTCAAACCAGTCATGGAAGGGCTCACAGGCTGTAGTGATTAAGGGGATATGATAGAACACTGGACCTGGGCTCCCGCATAGACTGAGGTAGGGTGTGATACTCAAGAAGACAACCTAAGAGCATAATAAGAGAGTAGTGATCATGCCACATGAGAAGGATGGGCATGGAGTGCTGTCAGAAGACTCCCAGAAGCTGAGAAGGATGAGGTGGGAGAAGCTATATCCAGGGGCCAAAGCCTGCTGATGAAGGAGATGAGAGTGGAGGTGATGACCTTGGGGGCTCACCCTCAAGTGCTGTAGTACTCTGGATCAGAACTGTTTTCACAGCTAGGAACTTGTAGTCAGGTCTTGCCTGACTGCTCCCAGAATCCCCCAAGGTATACCAATGTCATATGTGGTGGCCCAGCAGCTTCACTTAGAGCTTCCAGCCCATGTCTGCGCGTTGCTAGCCCTGACTCTGACCCTATCCCACCCCTCACCCCACCCCTGTAGATTCTGGTGGCTCTGGAGAAAGATGAGCAGGCTCGAAGGCAGCGGCTTCGAAGCAAACTGGAGCAGGTGGTGGACACGATGGCCCTGAGCAGCTGAGCCCTGGAAATGCCCACCCAGCAGAAGGCAGAGCAGGAGGGCAGCAGAGGACCCAGCAGACAGCCCTTGGCCCACCTGTACCAAGTGCCACGTGTGGGGCTGCAGTTGGGTCCTGGCCCTCGCCTTCCTCTCCCTGCCATGCAGGGCCAGTTTTTATCGCTGTGGATGTGAGGGTTCCTGCTGAACCACCTCTGCCTAGGGCTTGCTGCCTTGGGGCAAGGATTGCAGTGTGGCTGGTCCTGCCCAGGGATATTTGCTGCTTGGCAAGAGCTGCTGGTGGCTTTCCTGGGAGAGAGGTGGCCTCTGAGGGGCCGAGATAGAAGGCCAGGCCCTCCAAATGGAGGGCAGCAGGACAAGGGGCTGGACCAATTCACAGTTCTTGGCTTCTCCAGCTGCTACCAGCAGGCAGAGTCTGAGGGAGAGGTGAGATACCCAAGGCTAGGCCACATAAGTCACAGCCTGGGGCTGTCCCACCAGCCTCTACTCTAGCACCCTGTGCTTGCCACCACCCTCAGATTCACCGCGTGCTCTGCGCGGCCAAGGCTGGAATTCCACATCCTTCTGCTGGGGAGAGAGGCCCCACTCCCCTCCTATGGAGGGCCTGCAGACCCCACTTCCAAGTGACATGCGGACGATGGCTAGGCGAACCCTTCTCTGTCCTCAGGGCTGTGCCTCTGGGAGCCCCTGGTCCTGGGGCTCCAGTCAGAGTGCATGTTCCCATTATTTATTTCCCGCCTCCTGCTCCTGTCGCAGCCCACCACAGAGCTCTGGAGGAGAATAGGACACCATCCTACCATCCTCTATCCTCCCCGCCCCTGATGCTCCCGGTGGCTTCCAGTCTGGCATCTCAACAGTTACCTGGCCCCTCTACAGTGGGACATCTGGGTACTGCTTTTAAGGGAACAAGAAATCCTGTGGTATTCTGCCCTGGAAGTGGGGGGGGGGCATTTCTGCCACCCTGCTGGCCATGGGCAGTGACCCAAGGGACCGGAGGTCAGCTGTGTCCACCTCTGCCCTCAAGGAGCAACAGTTTTTAATGGACCCTGTACATATATATATGTATGTATGTGTATATATATATATGTGTGTGTGGCCCTGGCCCCAATGGGGTGCTGTACAATTATTTGAGGGAGGAGACACGGAAAGGCAATTCAGGAGGAACCCAGGTGGAAGAGAGCAAAACCAAGGGCCCTGGAGCTGCCATCTGATGTGGCCTCTACTTCCCCCAGACGGAAGAAGCCGCTGTCCACAATTCCTGGTGGCCCGAGCTTCGGGTGCAGAGGCCGCGGACCTGCATGACTGTGCTAGAGTTTAGTCTGAGTTGATCTTTTCAAACTGCAAGTGTTGAATACTAGAGGTGGTTAGACCCTTTTTTTTAATTTTTTTTTTTAAATTAGTCATTGGAAAAGCAAGCAAGCGGCCTATTCCCTGTTCAAGTTCATCTTTTTGATTGTACTAAAGATATTAATGGATTTTAAGGGACAGCTAACTGTGGCCATCCTCAGTGCTGGGGACAGCACACCCCACATCCATGGGCTGCTAGCCTTGTGGTCCCTCACACTCCAATCTAGGGAGCCAGTGGGACAGGGTGGAGGTCAGATTAGAGCTGCGCCTTTATTTGCTATGGGGCATGTGCAAGGACTCAGGGAGCAACTCCTCTGTGGTAGTCATGAGCCTGGGCACCCTGGGCCATGAATTCTGGTCAGACTCCCATCCCATCTCTGTGGCTCACTCCCTGGGCTGATACTAGGGTCAGAGCCAAGGCTAGCCAGCCTGGATATAGCCTCTTCTCAGAAGCCCCTGTTGTTGCCTGGGGTTTACCCATGGATATACCCCTCTCTTCCTTCTGATGCCTCCGGGCTGTGCCTGGGTGGGAGCCTCAGTTTCCCCTAAAGTCTTCCCTGGTTGTAGGCTTCAGATGGAAGCCCCCAGTTCTTCCAGCTCTGTCTGGACTACGCACAGCTTCTAGGCTCGATGCCTTCACTGTCCAGCCCCAACGCCCTGCCCAAGGTCCCCAGGCTCCCTCAGAATAGGCCAACCTCACTCTGTCCTACCAGGCCACCTTGCCCCTGTGGGTGTCAGGTAGAAGGTGAGGTGGCCTGGAGCAGCCTCCCCAGGGCATTTGTTCGCAAGCACTTTAGCGGATCTGTTTACATGCGAACTGCCCTAGCTGTTCTTACCACGCATCTCGGCACAGCCATCAGGGCCAGGCCTCACTTCCCTGCCACTTCTGGACTAGGCTCTGACATCTGCTTGTCCTTGGTCTTCAAGAGCCATCCCTCTCTGTGGTATTCTGCAAAGGGTTCCACTCCAGCCTCAATATGGCGTGGGGTTGGAGCCCACTGCACTGGGTGGTGGATGCTCAGAGCCGCCCGCCCTCTACAGTCCTAGGGCCCAGGGAGGTGGGCAAGCACTACTCCAGCCAGCCTGGCCCTAACACTCTTGGTACTGCCGTCCTGCCATGGGTCCCATCCACAGAAGCCCTAACTTCCTGCCTGGTCTTTCCCCTTGCACCCAGACTCAAGAGTGCCTGGGCCATTCCACGCTGGGCCTGGGTGCCTGGTCTCCACATGCCTTGGGCTGGCTCCGTGCTCTCCAGCTGTCCTGCTTTCTGATTGGACAGCTAAGCAGAGCAGCAGGGATGAGGGCCTTGGTGTGTCCCCAAGAGACACTGCATTGAGTTCCAGGCAGGGGCCGGCAACCTCTGTTGGTACAGAGGCCCGACCGCCACCCTCTATCCAGTTCCCCCAGGTTGGATCTGGTGGCTCACATCGGTGCTACACAAGCTAGAGTAGATATATTTAGAGAGAGAAAGATATTTTTAAGGCAAAGCCCATGATTAGCTGTCCTTTAATGCCGCAGAAAACTCCCTCTTACCCCTTCCCACACCCCCAAAAAACTGGTCATTTGGATGGTCTGAGTAGACCAGGCCTCGGCCATTGCTTCTCTGGAAGCGGCGGAGCCAATACGCTCAGCCATCAGATGTGTAAATATACTGCTATTTCCTATTTTACGGTTCTTCAGATTTAGTACTTGTAAATAAACACACATTAAGGAGAGATTAAACATTTTTGCTAAAGCTCGTGGCTCTGAGTCTTATTTCAGTGGGATGGGAATCCAAGAGGTGACCACAGAAATAGCTTATATCCTCAGGGATGGCAGCAGGCACCTTGGACTCCTCCGGGTGAGGGCTTGGTGTGAACACACGGGGACTGTGTCCCTGGAAACCTAGCACAGACCATGTGTCACATCACAGTTTTATCTGATGCAGAAAACAGTGTCCCCCCTCATTGGAACAGAGAGGGAACCTCCTCAGGGAGAGTCTGTGTGGCAGGACCGTGTGTAGTCCTCACTGGGAGCACACTCACCTATAAGGCAGGGCCCCTGTTACCTCCCTTCACCATGGCCTTACACTAAGGAGCCTGGTGTGGGACAGCCCATGTGCACACTCATCCAGTTTCATGGGTACAGAGTTCCTAAGTCTGCTGTTTGATGATGTGGCTCAGGTATCTAGTCTTGCTCTCCTCAGCTTGGCAGTGTTGTGTGGAGCTGGGGACAGTAGCACTGAAGGAGGCAGCTCCGATGGCTGTGGAGGCACGCATACCACCTCCCTAGGAGCACCTTAGTACCGTACCTAGGAATCATGTCTGATAATAGTGCTGTTGTTCACCCCCTGCAGAAGGCTGGGGAGGGAGCTTCCCAGTGGAGAGGTGAAACTGTCCTCAGAGACAACCTGAGGAGCAGAGGTCCCAGGCCACACTCCCCCCTCCCCGTGGGGAGGGGGGCTCTGAAGCACTCTAGCTGCCTCTGACTTACTCCATTCCTTTCTGGGCTTGGATGGCATTCCGTAAGACACAATCAGTCCTCCTCCATTCCTAGCCAGTCTGTCCTGCCAGCCTGTTCAGTATTTAAAAAAAAAGGGGGGGGAGGGGGCAACATAATCACCATAAAATTGCATGGGAAACAGATTTAGCAAATGTGGTCCCATTTGGGGTGTGACATGGCCCGTTTCTGTCTCTTGAGCCCTCCCGACTTTCTGGCACAATCAGCTCTGCCTGAATTACCCTCGTTAGGCTGCTACAGGCTCCAGCCCTGCCCTCGGGGACTGAGGCAACCTCTCAAAGAAGCAATCAGTGCCCTTGCACAGGGTGATCAAGCATGATTAGAGCAAGCAGGGTCTGATTGCCACACAGCTTAGAGAAGGCAGCAGTCCATCCATACAGCTCTATGGTGGATCTGAGCCCATAGGGCAGAGACTTGAGGCCTGTCTTCAACGCTGTGGATCAAGAGGACATTTTACTGCATTTCTTTCCTGGGTCCAAGAGCAGCCACAACTTCAGCAGAGGACAAAGCAGTCAGCTGGGATGCTAACCATGTCAGAGGTATGAGGAAGATGTCTACTGACAGCTGAGGCTCAGAGGGCCAGATCAGGAGCAGACCAAAACCAGCCAGGGGTGAGAGAAAGAATGGAGACCTGCCAACCATGTAGTCCTAGAGAAAGGCAAGGCCATTTGCAGCAGTAGGAGTGACCTAAGCATCAGGGTCAATGTAAAGACCTGGTGTGAGGCAATAGCAAGGACCAGCCGCTGCAGAGGCATGAGGGTACCAGCCCTTGAGAAGCAGGGGCTGACTTAGGTTTGCTCTTGGTGGCTACAGCTGGTCACCAAAGGCATTTGCCATAGCACAGCCTCATCCACTGGGGGTGCTGTGTGGCAGACATCTCTGACAGGTGGCTATTCTAGTCTCTGATAATCTATGAGGTTCTGGTCACGCCTAACTGGGCATCTGGGTCTCCTGGAGTGAGGTTCTCATCAACTGTAGCTTCAAGCTTTGTTGAGCCCAAGATACGGTACAGGGCAGCTCTGGTCATGGCCCAGGCCCTGAGATGGTTGTTTCTTCAGTGTGGCCCAGACTAGCAGCAATCAGACAAGATTAGCTAATTTTAGAGCAGGCCAGAAACAAAGGTGAGATATCTGTTCCAAGGGACCCAGGGCACCTTGGTGGGGCTAGAATTCATTCTTAGACTGCCCTGACTCCTGAAGCTCTTCTCGGTGCTAAGGCTCTGCAAGGAGAGTGCCCAGGAGCCCCCAAACACTGGGAAGGTGGAGGGAAGTTTCCACTTGAGGACATGTACCAGCAGCTACCTCTTGCTCCTAGGAGACTTGCCTGATGTTCAAGAAGGGCTCTCTGCTGGGAACCAGTCTTTCTGACCATGATGACTGTATCCAGTTCATATTCTACCCTAATAAGCACCCAGGCACATCCCTTAAAGATCCCTTCTGTTTGCAATGTGGCGGGGTAGGTGAGAGAGCTGGGTGACTTTTACAAAAGTGCAAGAGATGACAAGATCAACCCTGTACTGTATCTTGTGCTCAGCAAAGTTTGAAGTTACAGTTGCTGAGAACCTCACTTCAGGAGACCCCAGGTGCCCAACTAGGTGTGGCCAGTCACCTCATAGATAATCAGAGACTAGAACAGCCACCTGCCAGAGATGTCTGCCACATAGTACCCCCAGTGGTACTTCATTCTTGGTTGGATCCAGGTGATTCTGTGATGTCACAGCACCCCATCTTTCTCTTGTCTTCCTTATCTTCCCAAATCAGTCCCCTGGTGGCTGTCAAATAGCAGGGCAGTGGTCTCTTTGGTTCAGGTGGAGATTTCGTTAGTCACCCTTAGGGCAGCTATGACTGTTTGAGCCCATTAACCTGGGCTAGAGGAGATACTCTGGTTAGCTGGACACAGGCACATGCCCGGGAGGACACAGGCAATGGCCAGTGCACTTGAGCCTGAGTTTTGCCAATCATTCAGAGCTGTGGCCATGCACAAGTCCTGGTCTTCACAGTCCTGAGCCCGAATTCTTTGACATTGTAACATTCCCTCCTGGAGAGAAAAGGGAGGCTTCCAAGACTCATGCAGCTATAAGATCCCTGAGACATGCTCCCCTCCCCCAGTCAAAAAATCAGTGACAACTTCTGAGCAAGAGACTTTCCTGTGGAACTGCCTGAAAGTTGTGCAGGGAGCTCCAGGGATGCAAATTCTGAGATTGGTTACCCATTCTAGGTCAGACTTTTCAGTTGATATGAAGTCACCCATGAACCAAGAAACCTGTTGGTTCCCTAGGTGAGGCGTGAGTGGAATTGTTTCTCTGGTCAGTCATTGGTGCCCAACTGAGATGATTAGTTCTGCTTTCTTGGATGCTTGTTCCCTTGGCCTCCAACAAGAGAGTGAGCAGAGAGAGGAGGAGATGAGGGGGACATACATTACCACCCAGGAGTGAAGATTTACATAATAAGAAAGTGAGAATCCTGAGACCCTCAGTGGCAGCAGGATACCAACCAAGAGCAGCTTCAGGTCTTACAGCACCATGTTCTAGGCAGACTTAAGGATTCCAGCCCAGAGATTGCCAGCAAGCTTACAGCTTCAAAGCTTAGAGGGCTTCTGGTATCCTCAGGCATGGATGCCTCTGACAGGACTGCCCCCCTCCCCTGAATTTGAGGTCAGTCTTTCTTCTCCACAGAGGACCCAGAAACTTGACATAGCCAGGAGCTGGCTCTGAAGTCCTCTTCTTCAAAGCATGCTTGCAAAGAGAAACTGTTGAGAGGTTTGGTAAAATCTCTTACATAAAACTCTGATTGGCTGAATGTACATGCATGCAAATAAAATTATAAAATAGGACCAATAAGGGAAGAGCTATCAAACCCCAAAGGGAAAAGAAAAAGCCCACCAAAATATGAGTGATACCTACCCCATTTCATGTTTCAAAGGAAGTTGGAAAGGTGGGAATCTCCCTGCAGCTTTTCTTGTTTGGTGCATGGCCAGCAGTTTGAGCTTGTTTAAGGATCCTGGGGACTTGGAACCAGGCAGCCTGATCAAAAGCCCAGAACTGTTCAATCCTCTGCCCAATATAGCCTGCTGCATCCCAGGGTTCTTGTGTGGGCTTTGCACCAGCCAGTGTGTGTGTGTGTGTGTGTGTGTGTGTGTGTGTGTGTGTGTGTGTGTGTGTGTGTGTGTGTGTGTGCGCACGCGTGGATATGTGATCATTCTCTTGCTACCTGAACAACTGAGAGGTAAGAAGGCACCTGTCTGTCAGATGGTGGCAGAGAAGCCTTTTGCTTGTCCATCCAGTTGTGGCTCTTGGCTGTCAAACACAGCCCGCCCAGCTCTTTGAGCTCTTCATTTTGGGAGGCTCTCCTAACCCCCAGCACTATCTTCTATCAAGAGATGTTTGTTCACGCCTTTGAGCTAAAACAGAAACTGGGCTCTTCTTGTCCGTGAACCCTGGTTTCAGGGTCAGTCCCCCAGCTTACCTGCAGCTTGGGTCTGGCCATGATCCTCATTCAGAGCTGTGCCCAGTCAAGGTCTCTGTCCTACTGTTTCTGTGACCCTGTGTGCTTCCCTTTCCAGGTTCCCTCATTTTTGCCCGGGAGGGTCTCTGCTGTGGTTCCATGTCATGTCTGTGTGATAGGGAACTTACCATACCCAGTGGTGCCAGGTCCACACAAACTGAAGCCCAAAAGTGCAAGCCAGGCCTCTGGAAGGCTCCACAGAGGAACTGATGCATTCTTCCCAACTTTTGTTCATTGACTAAGACCAAAAGGACCAGAGGAAGGACACACAATTTTTGCTCAAGAAAGAGCCATCTACTGACAAGACTGACTCAGCTGGTGAAATCACTTATTATCTAACCTAACCTGATGACCCGACCCAAGTTCCACCCCTGGAACCCATAAGTACCTGTCCTACTTGTTCATAAACGAAGGAACAAACGAGAGAGTGAATCTAATAGCATTTTAGAAAACCCAGAATCCCACTTGTCTCTCAAGGAATAAATGACTTAGATGCACTTGTGTCTACTAATGAGATGGGGAAGGTGGCTGAGCTTGGCAGGATCATCGGGTTACCTCCTAACTGCACTTTACCACTGGCAGAAGTAAGGGAAAGGCTTGTGAAAATGTCAGACAGGCTGACTTGCTGTTTGAAACATCCTGGTAATGGGTGTGAGGAAGGAGTATCTAACCCTTTAAGATGCCTTGAGTACCATCAGAAGAGTTCATGTGGAGAGATCAAAGGGTCAGAGGTCAGGCCAGAAAGATTCTGCCTCTCCTGGTAGGACTGAGGAGAGGGAAGGAGACAACCTGCCCAGCTGTACAAGGTGACATTTCCTAGGGTGGACTGTGGCCCTGATGTTTGCTGCAGCCTATTAAGGCCCAGCAGTCTAACAGGAACCTAGGGAAGGAGAAGGAGGCTGCTGGGGTCAAAGGGACAAGTAACTGACAGGGCCATTCAGGGCTGAGGGACAGAGAGTTATAACTCTAACATGTAGGGAGCTGAGCTAAGGAAGCCCTGCATGGGTGACATCCTGAGTGAATGACTGTTGTTGACATCGACAACTATACTAAGAACTTCAAACCCTCAGATCTATGGGACAAGGCTCAAGAGAGCCATGCTTTCTTCAGGAGACCAAGTAGGAGTATTATGAATGATTATTGGTGTGTGCAAAGACTAGCAACTGCAACTTCCTCCTCCAGGATGTGTACAGTCTGAGACTGCTCCCTACAGACTAGTGAAAACCCCACTCTCATGCTATACCTAATACATCTGCTAAGTGAGCAGAATTCCACCGGATCCCAGCCTTACTGTACATATGTCCATCTGACTGTCCTTTCTACATTCCCTTGCTGCTCCTAGTTGGGATTCCAGGACCCAAGCTGTATGGGATATGGCACCCAAGAGAACAGTCTATGCTCACATAACCCATGGTGACATTCAGTGCTTAGCCTGCCCAGCTGTACAAGGTGACATTTCCTCTGGAGCTGACAAGGGACCTGAGCTCTTTCCTAGTGTCAGGAGACCCATGTGCTGTGCTGTGAGTGACCTTAAGCCATCTGGGGAAGAAGACTAAGAAGGGAGCAGCCATTTCTCTTGGGAAGATGATCTGGAACCAAGACATTTTCAAAACCGAGACTGTTGAAAAGATGTGTTTAATAGCATGGTATTGAGGCAGTTTTAAAGTCTGAGGTTTGACCGTGCCTCCCTGTGGGGTAATATTGGAGAAGTCACAGATGGTTTGGAAGCCACATTGGCAAACCCAACTGAGCGGGGTGTATACACACTTAACGACAGATGCTACAGGTTGAGGGCAGTGCAGGGGTCACAATCCTCCTCCTCTGAGGGCTTGCAGACATGTGACATTTGGCAAATCAGAGCCTGCTCTGTGTGGTGGAGCTCACCAGGCCACCAGAGAGCCAGCTTTCTTCCTTGAAAGAAAAGTGGCAGGTTTGGTTTGATTTTACTTTGTAACAAGGGGCAGAGTCTATAGAGAGTTGTGAGTCCTCTTTGGGTTGTCCAGATATGAAGCTCATTCTAAGGGTTGGGACCCAAGACTTGAGGTATTTATACTGCCCACATGCAATGACACAGCCACATCAGCCTGAGAGGCCTGATAGGTCTGCAGAGCGTGGTTGTCCCTTCTAAGAGGCAAATGGCCCTTCATCTGCCACCAGGCATAGCACCTGGGACTAGGTGTCTGCTCAGAGCTGATATGGCCAACTTAGAGACTGCAGCATACTCAGTTGGACAGACAGACAGACAGACACACACACACACAGACACACACACACACACACGCACACACCCCACATCATATCACACACACATCATTTACCTGAAACTGTCCCCTCAGGCTTCTGCCCACAAGTCAGGGACCACTGCAACTCACTTGCAGACATCAACACAAAGGGTAAAGCCATGGCTCTGTCCCACGGTGGCTAATCCTGGATTAGGAAGCTGCCAGCGCAGAGCCACTTGGTTCCAGCATGCTCTCAGCATGCTGCTAAAGGCCCATTAAATCTTGCAGGCAGAGGCCCTCGAAGCTCGGGCGGGTGGTCGTGACTTTGGAGTTCTTGCCAGCTTCGAGCTCCCATTTCCCACAGTCACTGGCTCAAAGCATTCTCCATGGTGGGTCTTCCCCCACCCCCCACTCAATGCCGGATCTTCATCAGCTCACTAGGATTGACAGGGGGTTGACTGAGGACTGGCATAGGTCTCCTGTTCTCAGCTTTGCCCCTGGGTTCTAGAAAGGACATCAGGTTTAGTTACTCTGAAAGGCCGTGGTTCTTCTTTCTCCCTCCAGGTACATCAGTGTTACCTTCTTGGTGTCCACTGAATTCAAAATAGCCACACCTTACAACAATCTTCCCGTGTCGCGGCACACTGCTATTGTTTCGCTTATCTTGCTGGCCTGTGAAGACATGTAGACTGGTCTGTCTCCATCCCGGATGACTTCTGCTCTTAGGATGGTATGTGGCTCAAACAGTGCTCAGCACGTGTTTGTTGAGTGGATGAATGATCACAGGCCAGTCTTTGCATACATGCAGTCTACACATCTCTGTGGACAGTGTCCCGTTTGTGACGAGGCAAGTGCACCAGGCTGTCACCCATCTCCTTGAGCTTGACCTTTCCAACAGGGCCCAGGGTCATGCTGGGCCCTACTATGATGGGCTGTTGTATTGGTCAGTTTATTGTCCCTGAGACCTAATAAGGGAAATGACTTAAATAAGGAGAGGGCCGTTTCGGTTACAGTCTTGGAGATTTTGATCCAGTTGTTCCTTCTCTGAGACTAGGATGGAGCTGGGCATCACAGAGGGAGAGCACCGCTGAGGCCAACTTCTCACCTCATATCGTCCAAGAAGCAAAGGTGGAGGGACAGACAAGATAGGCACTGCACAGAGCATCCCTGCCTGGGCGTGACCCTAGCAACGCGCCTCTTCCTTCTAGGCCCGCCTCCTAACTCTATCCCTTGTCAATACTACCCTGGAATTAGGAGTTCATCAATGGAGTGATTCAAGATGAGGTAAGAGCCTTGTGATGTTGTTACCTCTCCAAAGACCCAGCTCAGCTCCGCTTGTGAGGGGGACCCTGCTGCCACTCAGCCTGTGTGTGTGTCAGAGGAGATTCCCAATCCAAACCCTTCTTCATCCCAGGTGCCATCTATGCGTCGCTGGAAGTTCTGGGGACAAACTCCATGTGTTCCTCCCATGCAGAAGTCACCATGAGCTTCCGGTCTTTGTTTCCCAAGTTGTATAAATGGCTAATCACAGAAGAGTTTCTCTCGTCTTTTTGCCCCACCTTGTCTTGAACAGTTCCTCTCATGGAGACTGAGTCCCTCACGCCCACCTTTGGTCACAGGTGACTTGACTTAGCCAATGAGGTGTGGCAGAGATGCTGCCTCACTCTGTCCTCACTCTGTCTTGGACTACTAGGAGACTCCAAACAGCAGCTGGAGGATGTGAGATCATGGAAGGAAAAGCCAACCACCCCAACCATGGCCACCCAAGACACGCTGTGACCAGCTGTCCCTAAACAGACACAGGAGAAACAGAAAGCCAAAAGGCTAGTCAGGGACCCAGTGAGCAGTCAGAGCTGTGAAGCATCAACCCAGGGTTTCAGGAGGCTGAGCACTGGGCCACTTGATAAGTGTCTGACTGTAAGAAGTGAGGGATTGGGGGTTGATTTTGCTTGAATTCACTTTATCAGGACAGTGTGTTTTGCTAACCCTGCAGTTGCTCGTCGCACAGCACCAGCTGACAGTGTGCAGAGCTGAGGCCTCCTGAGGCAGCAGAATACCATCATGCTGACCCACTTATGGGAATCTGCCCCTGGAGACCCTGAATGGTCTTCAGAAACCACATAACCTGGAATTATAAGCTTCAGGGGTTCTGCAGAGCTAAGCATCTCCAGTATCCTTCCAGGTCACACTGAAAGTCCCAGAGCGTGCTGGTAAACTAAAGGGACTGGGCTGTTTCTGTGCTCCCCCTTCCCCTCCCTCTCCCCTCCCCTCCCCCTCCCCCCTCCCCCTCCCCCTCCTCTTCTTCTTCTTCGTTTCCTCTTCCTCTTCCTCTCCCTCACTCCCTCCTTCCTTTCTTTCTTCCTTTCCCTCTCTCCTTTCTTCTTTTTTGCTTGTGTTTAGAAGTTTGTCCCAAAGTAGCTAAGTCTCTAGTTCCAGCATGAGTCCTCCAAGCCTCTCTAGTGAGTGATCACCAGGATCCCAGATGTTCCTAGCACTGACTTTCAAGCCATGACACTGTGGAAGACTGGCTGGAGCCTGCCAGAGCATGTGCATCAGGTACTGGGGTGACGGCCTTAGCTCTGTGGATTCCTGTTGGGCTAGAGAGGCCTGGTGTGCCCCAGATTCTCCCCGTGTGGCAGCTCTCCCTGTGTATCTTGCCAGCTTGCCACCAAAGTGTGACCTTCCACCTGTGCAGCCAGGACACTATGACCTGCATAGTCAGATCACTAAGATCCCCAAGGCTTCAGGAACTGCTTGCTGGGAGGCAGCTGAGCAAGGATGCCCCATTCTGGGAGCCCCTGATTCCTCTCAGCAGCTATATGCTGTGACATTGCCCATGGTCCTGGCAGTAGCTTTTTCTTATTCCAGTTTCCTCAACCTCCCTGGAGAGCTATGAGTCCCGTGTCGATTTAAATGGCTGGTGTTCTGATTCCCTTTGACTTCTAGGTCCTTGCATCTTCTGCAGGACCCTAGAGAGAGACTGAGACACTGACCAGCAGAATGGTATGCCTGTCCATCCTCTGAAGTTGGACAAGCAGGGTCAGGTAGCAGGAATCAGTGACCACACCTGGATGGAGAACAATGAGCCTCACATATGTCCAAAGGGCAGCAGAATGGGTCCCTGTCTGTTGGCTGGGCCCTCCCCACCCAAGGTGAGCTGGCACCTGTGGCTTGCTTTTCCTGACAGCAAGGGCTCTAGAACCCAGCATTTCATCCCAAACTGCCACTTCTCTCTCTGCGCTAGGGTTTCAGAAACATCCCAGCAGGCAAAAATGAATGTTTCAGTGCCATGCTCTGCCCTGAAATACATAGTCTTTGCACATTGCTCCTGTGGGTCCCTGCTCCCCTACCTGCCCAGTGTGTGCTGAGCCCCTGGGGCTCATACCAACTCATTGTTTGCCTCAGTTGTGCATGTGTATCTTAGTTCTGGGTGTACCCGTACTTGGCTAAAATGATGTCATATTAGCTGAGTCTTTCTTTGGAACAGTCGATGATTTGCTAATGGTGGGTGAGGCCTTGCCGTCATCTTCTCAGGGCCTAGCGGCCTGTTGCTCTCCCAGGCCTGCCTCTGTCATGAGGCCTTGAGGAGGTCCAAGCTGCTTGCTCAGTTCCCTTGTGCCATCCTTGGTATGTGACCCCCTCAGGAGGTCAATACACATTACATGTCATAGCATTGCTCAGTTGTGCTGGCCAAATACAGCCAGAGTCAGCCAGATGCAGAGGCCAGCCAGAGCTTCCTGGGGACAGCAGGGCGACCTCTGATTTACACGGAACAGAGCTTGCAGAAGGGAGCTATGAGGACACCCCATACCCCCAGAGGACTGGCTATAGAGTCGTCCCTGCTGTATGTCCAGCGGGGTCTTATCTGATCTGAACCCTCCCGTGGCCATGGTGGCTGCTGCCACCATTGTTGGTTGTCTATGTCACCAGCGTTCCCCTTCAGGTCCTTCTCCTTACTCTGCTGCAGTTGATGCCGAGGACACTGCCGCACCTGTTACTGTTGTTAGGCAATCCCCGTAAGAGCTACTCAGGCATCCTTAGTACACAGCAGCTGTCTTATCCAGGGCCGATGCCCTAAGAGGAAGCCCGAGGAAGGCTCTGGGCCTGCTGTGGTCAGCCTCAAGACTCAGCTGCTCCGTTGCCCAAGTTAGCTCTAGTTAGCATGGGAGAACCGCCTGGGCGCATGCAGAAAGACCAGCCTAAGCCTCAGCTCTCCTCTGAGGGCTGCTCTTCTAGGAGGCTGAGCTTGTGGAACATGTGTTCAAACACAAGAAGGCCTGAAGAACAGTCATGAATGTCTTGTTCTCCTAACTCTTGAGTTGGAAATGGGATCAAGTTATCTCCATCTTAATCACAGCAGGGCTGTGAATTTTCCTCTAAGGAGCGTGAGTGCCAAGGTTAAGAGAGAGCATCAGGACTGGCTAGAGGGCTCAGCAGGTAAAGGAGCTTGCTGCCAAGCTTGATGTCCTTGCTTCAATCACAGGCCCTACATGATGTAAGGAGAAAACTGGCTTTTGCAAGTTGCCCTCCAACTTATATATATGTCCATGTATATACACAATAGATAAATAAACATATATAATTAAAAGAGAAAAAGCTTTAGAGGGTGGACAGATGACTCAGTGATTAAGAGCTCTTTCAAAGGACTGGGATTTGATTCCCAGCATCCACATGGTGGCTCGCAACTGTCTGTAACTCCTGCACCAAGTTTTCGCTGCCCACTTCTGACCTCTGAGGTCATACACATGGTGCAGGCAAACACCTATGCACATAAATAATATATATGAGGGCATTCTTCCTCTGGGGCCCTTTCTACTCCCAGAAATTCTTTCTCACTTTTCCTTAATAAATTTATCATTGCTCTGCGGGCGGGGGGAGAGAGAATTAAAAATTTCAGACAAAGGTCACTTGTGTTTATTCCATTTAGTTTTGTTATGTGTGGGGTTTTCTTGCATTTATTTGTTTGTATTGTGTGCAGGTGTGGGGTGGGCAGAGGACAACATACACCCTGTGGGTACTGAGGACAGGACTCTGATTGCCAGGCCTAGTGGCAAGCCCCTTTACCCCCGAGTCATCTTGTTGGCCCTGCAGCTAGCTTTGTTGCTCACAGTCTAAGAGTACAGTTTGCCACAGTGAGGAAGCCATGGCAGTAGGACCCTGAAGCTTCTCACTCATACCTGGATGCATGAGGAAGTAGAGACAGGATGGTGAACAAAGTGAACATAAACCTCAAGACCCAACCCCAAACCACCCATCTCCTCCAATCAGGCCCTACCTCCTAACAGTTTCCCAGCTCCCCAAACAGTGCTACCTGCAAGGGACAATGCAGTCTGACACAGTTCTCACAGCACCAGAATTATGCACAACAGCCACGCGTTATAGTACAAGGCATTGTAAGCACTCCATATATAAGCTATTTTATTTAATCTACTTACTCATGTAAGTGTTGCAGGAAATATTAAAAAAGAACTGCCAAGTTCCCGTGCTCCATCCAGCTACTCTCTGCCCACCGACTCTCCAGTTTGTCAGAGCTCCCGAGTTCTGTTTGCTGTCTGGCCAGCCCCACACAGTGACCGTCCACCCTACGGTACAACACCCAGCAACCTGGTAGAAACAAAACTCTAGAAGCTTATAATTAACAAGTCAGATTTATATATCAATAAATTCTCAATTCACGAGATGCCCACATAATAATTTCAGAGCCAATTGATAATGATACAAGCTACCCACCTAGATAAGACAAGTTATCCCAATTATTCTATCCCTATATGCTATTCATAACTACCTGTGGCTATTTAAAACCACGCGGGATCAGGATCTACTTCCTGTTCATCCACCTCCATATTGGCTTCCCTTCTCTCTCCTCTGAGTTGCTGCTCTCTGTCCTTGTAACTCTTCACTCTGCCCCCCTTTTCCCTGTCCAATCACAGGCCTCCTGCTGTACTAATATTTTAATGTAATTGGACAGGGAAAGTCCTGTCACATGTAAGTAAATGCATATCATGTTTTTATAAGTGATCTGGAGTTGATTCGAAGTGTAAAGGAGGTTTGCATGGGTTATATGTAAATATGGTACCATTTATTGTAAGGGATTTGAGTATGTGAGAATCTTGGTGTGAAAAATGTGCAGAGGACAGTTTGGCTGGGTATAGAATCCTAGCTGGGAATTTGCATTTCTTCAGTACTTGACACTAACGCTTCATTTTCTTCTTCCTTAACTCATATGTTATGATGTCCTAGTTTCATTTCTATCCCTGTGATACATATCTTGATGAAAAGCAACTTAGAGAATAGGCTTATCATGGTCTCTCCACTGTCATACTCCCCTCATGTCATAGTTGTTGGGAGCAAGCCATCAGTTTTCCTCACACAAAGACATGTATAGTGTGTCATGCTTATAAATATAGTATGCTATATCTGTGTCCATGTTCCCTTGTACTGCTCTGGTCATGTGGCCATGGAAGCCACAGGGATGCACTCCTTTAGAAGGGACTCCCTGTCACTGCAAGGATAGCCAATGGCTAGCCACTCATTGGTGCCTGCATAGCATAGGCTGCCTGCATAGGTTTATCTCATGTCTTTGTCTTTGGGGGGAAGCGTGGTCTTACTTTGTAGCAAGACTGACCTCTAGTTTGCAGAAATTTTCTCGCTTCAGTGCTGAGTAATGGGATTTCAGGCATGAGCCACCATGCTTGGCTTGCCTCAGATTTAAAAGCAGGGTCATGGTCAGCCTGGGCATCCCTGTCAAGAACGAAGTCAGATTCCCTTCTCCCTCACACAGCACTCCTCTCTAGACTCTGACTCCAGACTATCCAAGAACTCAAGACAGAACTCCTATCTAGCCACCTTAGGGACAAGGGCTTCCTTCCCAATGTGTTTTCTCCTGCCTGTCACAGGTGTGCTCAGCCAGCTCCACCCATCCCCGTTCCTCTTGCCATCCCTGAGCCACCACTCTCTAGGGACCAACCACAGTCTCCTGATAGCTGATTGTTGCAGTTAGGATTTACCAGAGACGTCCTTCTATGCAGGCACAGCTACATCCGCGTTGTCCTTTGTGCCAGCTTTCCTAGCAAGCATGGATTAGAAGTTACTTCCTGATTCTCCTGAAGAACCTTAAGTGCTCTTTAGTCTTCGTTGCCTGTGACTTTTGCTCCAGATACCCATGGCTTTTGTTTTGTTCTGTTTGTTTGTTTTTGTTTTTGTATTTTGTTTTTGTCCTTTGGTGTCACTCAAAGCTCTAGCTTACAAAAAGGCTTTTCCCAATTACTTATGTAAGAAAACTTTTAAAAGAATTATTTTATTTTTTTATGTGAGTGTTTGCCTCTGTGTTTGTATGTGCCACATATGTGCCTGATGCCTGTGGAGGCCAAAAGAAGATGTTGGATCTCCTGAAGTTGTAGTTGGTTGTGGGCCAGATGCTTTGTGGGTAATGAGAACTGAACCCCATTTCTTTGCAAGAGCATCCAATGCTCTTAGCCACTGAGCCATCTCTCCAGTCCCAACTACTTGATTTAAAATCGTAGCTCTCACACTCTGGATAGTTCTGTCTCCCTGTTCTAATACATCTCTGCTGAGTCCTCTCCATCTTCCTTGCTGTGTAATATCTTGTGTATTTGGTTCCTTGTTTTCTGTCTCCCATTGGTGGCTGACACACAGCAAATTTGTCCGATAAATGAGTGACTGGGGGCAGTCAAGTGAAGGATCCTGGGGAGTGCTCACAGAGATGAGCCCAAAGTGGTTACTGAGAGCCCTGATTAGAAAGAAGTGAGGATGCTTGGTCCAAGCTGACCTCCTGATGCCATTCAGAGTTCCCTCTATGCAGCCATAGCATTCCAGGGCCTAGGAGTCTCCCACTCCTTCACTTACACCTTCCCTTTCTGCTCAGACCTGTTCCACCTCTACAACAGAGGGAACTTGATATTCCCATGGGGTCATGTGACTGTCAAGGTCCCACAGCAGGGGATGACCTGGAACCCAGGAAGACCTAGACAGAGGAATCCAGGTGGACCATGAGCCCAGCACCCACTGACCTATATATTTCCTCATTCCAACCTTGAGCATAAGCTAAGTTCTCTGGCCTCTCTTTCTGAAGGTGGTTGCTTGGCAACTGTTGCTAGGCAAATTTTTAACGAGTGAAGAGTCAAGGCTCTCTCTTTGAGGCCCTCAGGAATGCCAAGGTATATCAGGCTATGGTGACCCATGTTTGACACAGCCCACAGATTCCTGCCCAAGACATGCTGTGAGTGTGGGATGCTGTGTATTTGTCAGGCTCCGTCTACAGCAGGGTGGTGAATGGAGCCCACGGAGTACTCCATCACAGAAAGGATTCCCCTACTGGTATGACATGAGCTTTCAGGTCCCTATAGAGCACAGTAGCCCAGGGTCTGATGGAAGTGCCTCCTCCCCTTGCTACCTAGACCATAGAGATATTGGTACTGGCCCTCCAAGGAGCCAAATTCTGTCACCAACTCCTGGGTAGCTAGACTTGGCTAAGAACACAGTCCGACTGGCAGACACACAACCAGTCTACGGAACCCAGGAGCAGCCAACTCTTAGTGATGGACTCTTGGACCTGTAGATACCACCAGGTCTTCAGAGGTGATGGCTGATGTCGCTGAGCAGTTACTTGCTATCCAGTTGTGATGGTAACACTGACCATTAACTTTTGGGTCTCTAGGATCTAGGAGTGCAGATGTCAGTCTCTGGCCTTGAGGCCATGTTCTCATTCTCTCCCATGTATACCAGAACTACACCCTCAAGGCTGGCAGTTGGGTTGGACTATCAGATCTCTACAGGGGGATCTTGAGTCCCTGGGAAGGGGCTAAGGATGTATACTAATACTTTTTCCCTGCTTTTCTAGGGCCTTATTTCTATTGGCCCAAGGTTAGGCGTTTGACTACTTTTAAGCTGAAGTGGTCCGTTACAGATGAACCAGAGTTCTTCTCCCATGCCTCACACTCTAGCTGAGTCCCAGGGTCCCCTCTCTCACACTCCAGCTGAGTGGGGACCACTGGTGAAGAACCCAGATGATCCCCAAGTTTCCCAGAGGGGCCATGAGAACTCTGTACTGGAGACTCCTATGCTTTATTCTATTTTAATAAGATGGTTACTAAACACCTAGGAAGATACCTGCTTCTTAGATAGCAAAGAGATGCACAAAATAAATGCCGAGGTCTACCTGGTCACCTTCCTAGGAACCAGGGCTGGGGATGGGGAAGCTATCTACTTCCTCCTTCTACATGTGTTGACATGAGTTCTCTAATGTACCCCATCACACACACACACACACACACACACACACACACACATACACCCTTATACTCACATACATCCCACATAGGCCCAGCCAATCCCCTCACACATACACACCCATATATTCCCATATATACACATATACATATATATACACATTTATACACCATACATGTACATCTCCATACACATACACACTACATATATACACTTTCTCCATATACATCTGCTCACTCTTTTGCAGTGTATACACTTTTGCATACACTCACATACATACTCCCATATACACCCTCACACATACACATGCATTTCCATATACATCCCCATTTATACCCCCTGAGCTGGGTAGTTTTATGTCAATTTAACACAAGCTAAGGTCTTCTGAGAGGAAGGAATCTCAATTAAAATGTCGACGTTTTCTTACTTACTGGTGGTTGTCCTGGGTTCTATGAGAAAGCAAGCTGAGCAAGTCTTGGGGAGCAAGCCAGTAAGCAGCACTCCTCCATGGCCTCTGCATCAGTTCCTGCCTTCAGGTTTCTCTCCTGTTTAAGTTCCTATCCTGACTTCCTTCTATGATAAACTACATTGTGGAAGTGTAAGCCAAATAAACCGTTTCCTCCCCAACTTGCTTTTTGGTCATGATGTTTCATTGCACTAAGACACTCTAACTAAGACACCCCCACATACACATACTCACATTCACACCCTACATATACATCTCTGTATACACATAACACATACACCCCCTCTATGTACACACCCACACACACCATATACACACCTCCATACATAAACACACCCTTCCTCCAGACACACCTCCTCATACACACTCCATACACATACTTCCCCCATATACCCACCTCTACACCTCCACACACACACTCCTCCACAAACACCCACACACCATCTTCTCCTTAAGAAAGAAAAGAAAAACATGAGAAGAAATAGAACTGGATCCCACTATATGCATTAGAAATAGTGGGGCCCCATGCATTAGTTAACTGTGTTGTCATGAGAAAATGTCCAACAGGAACATCTGAAGGGGGGAAAGGCAGGGAGGAGTGGCTGTCTGTGGATGATGGAGGGTGGGGCAGAGGCTGTTTACACACAGGACCAAGAAACAGAGAGGACACAATCAGGAGGACGGCTATGACCGCCAAAGGCCAAGCCCTACCGAGCCACTTCCTAACACCTCTTCAACCTACCAGCAGCTCTATCAGGTAGGGAACAAGCGCTCAGCAGATGAGCTTTTGGGAGAGACACTTCATATTTGAACTACGACTACTAAACACTATTGTGCAACTTGCCCAATTACCACGTTCTGGCCCTGTCGTCACAACACAGCCGAAGGTTGGCTTCATCTGGAGCTTTCCTACAGCCCTTCTTTGTCGGAGATGGAATTAGCTTCCCCTTTCTTTCTATTTTATTTTCCCAAATACTTTGAAAGTGGAGCTTGGAGTCCTTTCATTTGGAGTAAATTTTGCTCTGAGGCTTTGAAGAGAGTCCTCCACAGCAGCCAGAGCCTGGGTAGTGATAGGTAGTGGTCCTCTAGGACTCAGGACACCTTCTGTAGTGTCAGAGACCCAGCAAACCAGTCTACTGCCTGTGGTGGCCTCTGAACTGCAGGAGGAGAGGCCCGGTGGGTCTTGGGCCGAGGACAGCTATGCACACTGTGGCATGGTGATCCTGAGGTCCCATGAACTGTGTGCCAGGCACGTCCAGAGGATGACGGTCCCAGAGAAGCTCTGTGAGCAGTCCTTAAAGCTGTAGGCATTGTGTACTCGGGCTGGGTCATCCAGGGCCACCATCAACTTTCAACTTCCCTCGATCCTTCCACTGTGAAGAGCAGCCATGGGTGAGAGTGGTAGAACCAGGTGAGAGAGATGCCAACGAAGGGGTTCATGAACGGTCCCACAGAGACAAAAGTTAAGAAGTCAGCAAGGCCTAGGAATCGACACCGTCATGCATGACATGGACTTAGAAAGAAGAGATTCGAGATTTAAGAAAGGGGAGAGTTCACATGTAGAGAATGGGAAAAGATAAAAGGGTAACACTGAAGATGGAGAGCTAGAAACCATGTAACCAATGGTGCCCTGTGGAAGGCTGCAAAGGAGCAGGGATTAAGGATGAGACTGCTTAAGGAGATGAAATCGGAGAAGCAAAGTGAGGGCTGAGATGCTACAAGTAAAAATGGGTTTGCAAAATGGAAAGAAAAACACAGAGGCATCCCCTCCTGTTTCAGGTTAAGCCGCCCAGGGAAGGAGAGCAGACCAATGGTCAGCTGTGGCAAGACTATGAGAGAGATCGATGGTGTGCCAATCAATAAGACAATGCAGAGATTACGAGCTAGAAAGCCACACAGAGTTCCTCCTTCCTGTGAAGAGGAAAACTTCCTGACAGAACCAGACCCTTCTGGGCAGCTGGACCCTGTGGCCTGCATCCCGTACCACAATGGGTTCCTAGAAGTGGCTGGCTATGAGTCTGTTGACATGCCAGTGTTCACTGCCCAGCAGGGATGGGAGTAGCTTGAGTTCCCTTGGATCTTAGCGACCTCCACTCAGGTGAAGTCAGGGCCTTGACCACACCCAAGCAAATAATTTTGGGATAAGCCAGAGTGAAGGGAGTCAGTGAGTTTCTAAGCAGGAGAAAAGAGGATGAGAGGACACATTTCAGACTACAGAGCTGTGTTTGGAGGGGCCCATGGGAAAAGGACAGGCCACACCGAAGGAAGGCTGTAAGGCAAGCTTAGGAGTATTTAGAATGGTTTCATTTGATCCTGGGGTTTGCTAAGTCACTCGCTCAAAGGATGTGATTTACAATGAGGCATAAGGATTAACAATGTTTAAAACTAAGCATAGAAATAGGAGCTGACTCACTTTTCTCTTTCCTGAAAGAGTAAAATTACCAGAGAGCCATCTTTTGCTTTAGATGAGAGAGCGCTCAGCGACAAACTCCAGGTGACAGACTTTCTGTCCCCATACAAGCAGAACTTACTGCTTTCCACAGCCCTGTGAGAGTTGTCTCTGAGGAAAGCAGACATTATCTCTGTAGGCAATTTGATCTTATCGGTTCTGTTGAAGTTTCCTAATGCTCAGTCAGCAGGAAGGCAGCCTGGGCCCCAGTGAGGGACTTATTCTGTTCCTCAGGCCCCTTAATTTTCCACCTTCTGTCTTGCATTAGCATCTAAAATTCAGAAACTTAGGTTGGGATTTGGATGAGCCCAGCAGACGGTAGCTAGAAGCTGCCCCGCTCCTGTGCCGTTCGGTGCAGGACAAAGACAAGAGAGGCCGTGTCTAGACCAGGGCCGACTGACCATCAGTCAACATCACTGCCTTGGCTTGTCCCAGATACTAAGCTCAAACTTCCTCAAAGAGAAAATATCCAGGGAGCACCATTCTCCCACCTCCATAACGACTCCCCACCCCCACATCGACTCCCTACCTCCACACTGACTCTCAGCCTCCCTGCTCCTGAAAGATGCATAGCTTCTGAAATTTTCATCAAAACACTGGCCTCTGGTCACAGGCATGAGGAGCCCGGGGGTGGGGGGTGGGGGTCCAGGCATCCTGCTATTGATCAAGCCTGGACTGCCCAAGATGTTGCAGGCATGGGGTGGGGTGGGGAGCTGAGGATGCTCCTAGTGTGTACATTGTGGTGGGGAGGGGGGAGCAGAAAATATGCTGCACCAGCTCTCTGGGTCGATAGGCAATGCAGATGGCAATATGGGTACCAGGTACACTAGGCACAGGGGACAGGACCTTCAGGGTTCTAGGCCTGTGACTGCCATGGCTTCAAATCATATTTACTCCTTACCCTGGTGCTTGGTGGTTATTAAAGAACCAAAATCATGCACTTTAGATGGCTTTAGAATAGGTAGTATGTAGGGCACACACCTGTGTCCCCACTGGGAGGGCAGAGATGCCATTCCCTTGTCTGAGCTGATTTGAAGACATCAGCTATTCCTTGAGGTGTGCCGGCAGTGAGCAGGTGGTACAGCTTTAGGTCTTGCCAACAGAAAGCCTGTCCAATTTGGTAAGGAAAGCCATTCAGAGAAGCATAAAGAGGTTGCCTTCTTTGGGCAGGTTGTTCTGGGACTAGAGCACAGGGGCTTGCAAATACACATGTGTATGTATGTACATGTATGTGCATGTGAGTATTTATGTGTTTATGTTTATGTGTGTACATGTGAGTGTTTATGTGTCTGAGTATATGTGTATGTGTGAATGTGTGTGCATGTGAGTGTTAATGTGTTCATGTGTGTGTATGGTCTGTCTGTGGAGAAGGGAGTATAGTGTAAATACAAGGTCTTGTGCCCTCTGGGCTGCTCAGTTATCTTTCACAGATCTGGAGGAAGGGACACTTGGGCAAAGGCTGAGGACAGGACAGTTGACCAGAGTAGGTACAGGGTGGTATAGCCAGGGCTGTGCTCAGGGACTAGTCTTGGGAAGTTGATTGCTAAGGCTAGGTACTGCTCAACATGTTGAGGTCTTGAAGACCAAAGGAAGGGCCACACAGCTGTGTGGAGAGGTGGGTCACAGAGGTAGGGTGACAGAAAGTGGCAGTATGTATATCAGTCACCTCCAAACACAATGGTCCAAGCACTACTCTCAAAGACTAGCAAACTGGACAGATGCTGTAGGCTGGGCTGGGCTGAGCCTGACTGGGTTGTGCTGTTCTTTGCTGGACCATCTACAGCTTAGGACCAGGCTTACTGTGTGCAGAAGCTATGTGTGAGGGAAGGCCGGCTGGGTGGAAGGGTCCTAGGTAGGCAGAACTTTCCAGGAACCTCATGAGTCTAAGTGAGGGAGATCCTGAGGCCAGTTTTTCTGTCCACCTCCCCAGAAGGACATGAGGACACAGAGCTCACGTGTGGGGCAGTGCAGTCAGACTGGCCATCTCAACGCCTAGCCAGCAGACTTCAAGAGTGGCCTCTGCCCTGGAGGGCATAGTGGGTGAGAAGGGGACTGTAGACAGAGCTATGGCACTTGGAGCTGTAAGAGGAACTCATGAAGGGTTCAGGAGTCATTCTGACCGGGGTCTGAAGGTGAACAGGGTTTCACTATGTGGTCAATAGGGTAAATTGGGGCTGAGGCCAAGGGCAGCCAGTTGCACCAAGGAAGGAGGGGCTCCCCTGGGTGCTCTGGAACCTACAGCACCACGCAGGCTGCTCTTGCCCAAGCAGCCCAGGGATTAAACTGACTTTGTTGGGATTACAGTTGTCAATCAAGTTCAAGTACATTTTTAAGAGCTTAATTTGCGGCCCTGGGTTTCAAATAAAATCATCAAGTCCAGTCGATTAAACTCATTAAGGCGGGCAGCCTGGCTGGCGTTTACACCACCATCAGATTCGAAGAATTAATTAGGGGCTGTTATCCTTTGTCGGGATTAGTGGTGCTGGCCTGGAGGCCCTGGGTGTCTGTAGAAGGCATGCTGTAATCTCTTTAGTGGGCCTCAACAGATCGGTGGCTGTGGGGCAGGAAGACCATGTGATGTCCTGATTCTACCGAAGGGAGTAGGGCCTTGGGAGCTTGGGTGTGTGCAGGCTCCACCAGCAGGTTGGACTGCCTTGAGAGCACTGAGGTAGGTCACAGGCTCTCCACTCCAGCTCTAACGTTTCCCAGTGTCCCACACAGCAGGGGGAGGGAGTCTTAGATTGCATGGCATGTTCCCAGTGGGTGGGGTTCAGGGCTCCAGTTCCTTAGGTGATATGTATACCTGCTGTACTGTGCATGTGGTGTCTCCGAACTGACTTGTGTTCTCCATAATCAACAGCACAGTGTTGGGAGCCAGTTCTGAACACTGGAAGGACAGCTTCCACACTGAAGCAGTGTGCAGAGGCACCTTTACTTTCTAGCAGAGAACAGAGGGAGGAGAGGCCATGCCACTCCTGCAGAAGAGCACATGAAATCCAACTCTGTCTACAACTTGTCCCTGGTTTGCCTGTCGAAGGAGTTTGCTTCCTCTCTTGCTGGCTCATTTCCAGGCACCTACCTTCTTTCAGTCCTTCGTGCATGCCAAATTCATCCAAGGGCCTCAGGACCTTTGCATGTGCTGGTCTCCCAGGTGCTCCAGGCTCTTTCCATTCCTGAAGGTCTCAGAGCCAATATTATGTCTTCAGAGAGGCCTTCTTCCTCTATCGAAGAATGCCTCTTTTCTAGAGTTCTAGAAGAGGACTGTAGAAAAGGAAGATCACATAAGCCATGTAGATAATTTAAAAGTTTACAACAGCCTGTCTAATGAGAAATTAAATTTAGTTACTACTCTAGTTTCCTTTCTGTTGTGATAAAATACTCTGGCCAAAAACAACTTGATGAGGAAAGGATTTGGCTTACACTTTCAGGTCACAGTCCATCTGTAATTGTAGGAAGAAGTCAGGGCAGACATTCAAGGCAGAAACCTGGAGGCAGGAACCATGGAGGAACACTGCTTGCTGGTTTATCCTTAGGCTCTGCTTAGCTAGCTTCCCCATGTAGCCCAGGACCACCTGCCTAGGAATGGTGCTGCCCACAGTGGGCTGGGCCCTCCCACACCATCAATGAAGACAATCCCTTACAAACACATTGACAGACCAATCTGATAGAGGCAACTACTTAGCTGAGACTCTTTCTCAGGTGACAACAATTTGACACTTAATGCTAATTGGGACAGTTAATATTTACATGCATATTAAGTATTTAGCTATATTTATCTTAATTCCCTTTCACCCAACATATCAAAAATATTTACTATTCCATAGGTAACAAATATAAAAATATCAATGAATGATTCTCATACTCTTGTGTTGTGCTAAGTCTGTGAAATCTGATGAGTTTTATACTTTTGGCCCGTGTCAATTCCAAAACTAGATTTTTATCAGAGGCACTCGATCTGCATTTAGATTTGATGGAGTTTATGTTGAAAGAGATTTACATACCCAAGTAGTTCTAAAATATCTGAACTGATTTGAGCTTCCATTTTTTTAATTTAAATTACTTAAAATTCAATAAAGCATAAAAACCTCAGGTCCTCATCTCGCGGGAGCCCATCGTTCACAATCAGTCAGGCAAGCGCTGCCCATCTTGCAGAAGATTCTGTTGGGCTCTGCAATATTCCCTGAGTTTTCTAGGCAGCCCTTGCCGCTGTTTGCACACTCCCATATCTGCTCGCTGCCTCTCTCCTCTTGCTTCCTCTGGACCAGTGGCTCCTCCAAGGTGGGACTCTGACTGTAGAATGGAGGACAGGGTGGGGCTGAGGGTGAAGTGACAACGTGAGGACTGAGAACAAACCTGTGGCAAGGAGGCTGCCCCTGGGGGCTGCAGTGTCTGAAGAACTTGGTCCTGGCTTGTGTGGGGTGAGGATTGAGCAGGATTGGCTTGAGGAGAGAAAGCATCATGGCTCCCAGACCAGAGCAGGGACATACCTGCCTCACTTACCCAGGATGGCCACAGCATTCCTTGCCCTGACATCTCTGTTCTTATTCTAGTCTCAGTAGACCATTCATGCTGGTCTGGTCTTCTTCATCCCTCCAGCACCTCTCTCCAGTTGCTACCTATGATGGTTCCTCCTTTGTCCATCTTAGATTAACTGAGGAAACACTGGTAATTGACCAGGCTGGGGTACAGTCACCCATCGACCCAGGGAAGAAGAGGAGGCCCCAAGAAACTCCACAGTCTAGAAGTGAGTGGCAAGTCCCATGAGGAACCAGCAGTCATCAACTCTGTCAGTCGGGAGAAGGCCATGGGTCCCAGGGGAAGTACACTTTTCTGTGGGGCAGGGAATGGGGATTTGGCACAGTGGGAAGTGGCTGCTCTGTACTCCGGACACAGCCAATGCTCTGACTGTGAGTCACCAGAACACATATTGTGGCTGGGAGATGGGCAGGGAAGCCCTACTTGTCCCCAGGGAAAGGCTGATATAGGTGTCTCAATCTCTTGAATAGAGGCATAAGAACCAGGTTAGGATGAACAAGGCTAAGAGGAAGGAGGAAGTTCAGGGTGGGAAGGGGCCGTCACAGCCATAGTCCTGAGTCTAGCCTGAGGTTGGTGACCCTGGGACACCCTAGATTTTCACCAGTCAGTGGTGGTGTCCTGTGCTCTGTGCTTTATGTTCTCATCATGGTGTCCAGATGCAGTTATGATCTGGGTGGGTTCCAGCTTCTAGCTTGTGTGAACCAGGACTATCCTACGTCTCAGGCAACAGAGGAACTATGGGATGGTGAGTGTGGGGTCTCTAGGTGCTGGATGTGGAGCCCCCTTAAAGATATAGCCTGCCTGGTCTCTGTAAGGCGAGCTCGAGGACCATGGTGAGCATCTGCTCTGCCCAGTGCCTCTGTGGGGCATCTGTGCTGGGCATGCGGGCAAGGGCATTCAAGGGCCCCTTCTCTCCAACTTCCTTCCTTCCTTCCTTCCTTCCTTCCTTCCTTCCTTCCTACCTTCCTTCCTTCCTTCTTTCCTCCCTCCCTCCCTCCCTCTCTCTCTCCCTCCCCTCCGTCTCTCCCTCCCTTCCCTTACTTCTCTCCTTCCTTCCTTCCTACCTTCCTTCCTTCCTCCCTCCCTCACTCCCTCTCTCCCTCCCTCCCTCCCTCCCTTCCTGAGTCTCTCTCTGGGGTCTGACCTCTTGACTGGTCAGCATCTTCTCCTGTGAATTTGACCTGGAAATTCTCACTGTTTTCTAAGCAGCTGGTGGGCAAGCCATTGCCCTCTGTCAGCAGACTTTCTGATCTAAAATCCCTCTGTGTCCTTTCCTCAAGGCCCCATCAGCCTCTCCTGTGACCTGTGGCAGCTTCAGACCCTGTCATTTGTTGGTCCTATCAGTGCCTCTAATGGCTTCCTAGAAGAGTCCAGGGAGGAGTGTGTGGGCCTACATAGAGTTTAGGTCCTGGGACCCAGGCTGAGCTGAGATGGATTGCAGCTGGATGGGGTTAGCATGTCATCATCCAAAGTTATCTGTCTCTTGTAGTCTAGGACTAGCAATAATCCCAGTGTGTGCCCACTGCTGTGACATGGGCTTGGGGCACTGGAACAGGTATGATTCAACTTTGAGAGAGATCAGGGTGGTCCTGACTACAGCAGACCCCATAGCTCACATGTCTGCTGAAGCCCAGGAGATCTGAGCTAGTCAGCAGCATACCCCAGATGGGGCCTGCATCCACTGAGGAAGGTTAAGTCTGGCCCTCCTTCCTGTGGAGGGATGAGGAGTGAATCCTACCAGGAGGTGAGTGTGGAATCAGGAACTCAGGATGCTAGTCTAGCAGGTGTCTAGCTGAACCTCACTTAGGCCCTGTATCCTCAAGTCCACCTCCAAGCTCTCTCTCCTCAGCACCATGGCCCCACCAGAGAAGCTCCTTCTACGGCTGAGTCTCTACCCTGGCCTGAAAATCCTGTCATTTGCTGGGAACATAGTAGAGCAGGGGCTATGATTATCTTCACTGGTGGGGCTAGGGACAGCCTAGTCAATCAGTTGCTCAGTAGGTTGAGGTTGAGTGGAGGCTCACAGACCCCAGGTTCATGCCTTGCACTCTACTACCAGAAGGTCTGTGGCTCTGATTGGCACTGGGCACTGATATGGAAGGGGCTGGCAACTGGGTTGGACTTCAAGGCTGTTAGCAATCTGGGCCCATTTTTTTTTCTTCTGTAGGTTGAGGCAGAGAGTCTCACCCAGAATTGAAAGCAGGGATGGGGGTCCTAGCTCCATGCGAGGTGTCTTGGCACTCACACACATTTGAGAGGGACTTCTATGCAATCTGAACTTAGCGATTTCTAGGATTCTTACTAAAACCCCTTGCTCAGTGTTCCTTAGGTAAAAGCCCCAAGTTCCACCATTAGTCGCACGAGCCATGGACAGCGATGCCTGAGGAAGAGTGCCTTGTGAGTGACATTTCATCAAAACTCTGCACAGAGCATGGGGGCCCCAGTTCCTGGCCAGGGCACAGTGCATGCCTAGGCCCTGAGGCCACAACATATAGTGAATGAGCTGACTAGACATCTGTGTCGGAAGGCTGCTTTTCTCAGAACTAGATGGAGACTCAAGCCTTATAGCTTCTGAGGCTGGCTGCCAGGGCTACATTTTTGTAGTAGCGAGGGCAGGACCCAGGCCAGCAGTTAATTAAGTCACAATGGGCTTGCTCCTTCCAGCTAGGGAGCAGGGGCGGAGCTGAGCTCTGGAAGTCATCTTGATTCAGGAGATGAGAGACCCCATAGCACCTGCCTCCCTGCCCGTCCTGGAATGAGGCCAAGGAACTCTGGTCCCATAATCTCGTGGGCATGTGTTCCCCAGCCTTGACCATCCTCCTCTGGAATGGTCACCTCCTCAACCAAGGCCACCAAGGCTGAAGGCCAGGTGAGCCCTTGTTGGACTCTAGCTCTGGGTAGAGCAGAGAGCAGAGATCCTGCTTCTGAAGGCTGAGAGAAGTCTGACCTTCCTTCCATTCCTTCAAAATGACCAAGCTGCTTAGCTGAACCCAGGTCTTCGGCTGCTCCTGGACCGGAGACATCAGTGGATGTGGGCACTGCCTCCTTCTGATCCTTCTGCCCCTGCCCAGTTCTGTGGCAGAGATGCTACCTATTGGCCCCTGCTCTGCAGCTCTGTCCTGGCTTTAGAGATTTGGGAAGGGCCAAGAGAGAAAGGCAAAATTGCAGCCTGGCCTAAAGCCACACTGACCCCTCCCCGGCAGCACCCTGGGTCCCAGCATGCTTTAATTAAAGATGGAAAGCTGCACGGAGGGCCGCTGTCTGCCTTGAAATGCGATGATTGAGCATTGGTCACACTCATGCCCAGCCCCCTCCCCCGTCGTGTCGTGTGTGTGTGTGTGTGTGTGTGTGTGTGTGTGTGTGTGTGTGTGTGTGTCTCCTGCCGCAGAGCACCTGCTGGGCCATTCTCATATCTACGGTGAACAAGAGCAGAGTAAGCCACTCTTTCCAGACCCCTCCTGTGGCACCCACTTCCTAGTGTATCTAGTATAGCTGGACACCCCACTACGGACTCTGGATCCTCTGCAGCTCTGACATCTGCCTGGGACCTGACGATACAGAAGCCAGTGCAGAAGGGAATCCCTCAAGTCCTTTGTTGGGACGCTGGAGTCTCCATCCCTGGGTTGCCCTGGCAGTGGAGGGCAATGCACCTTGTCTATGACTATCCCCCTAGAAGCCATGACTAGTTCACATAACTTCCTGCTCTGGCTTTCTGACTATACAGTGGGAGAGTCAGTGCAGCTTCCCATGGGGACAGAGCAGGCACAGCACTGGATGTAGCATATGACCCTCCAGGTGCTCGGCCACCCTGTGTGGACCCTCTGGAACCTCCAACTGTTCATCCCTGCAAGCCTGTGCCAACATTGTTTAGCTGGTGCCTCTCCGTGCCAGCTCAATCTGGAAGGTCATGGATGGCACAGAACAGCTTGCTGTCCCTAGCCTGCAGCCTGCAGGGCAGGAGGGACACATTTCCCCACTTGATATTGTTTTGACTTTGCTGTATACATTTTATTTTTTTATTAAGAGGTCATATCTTAACTGCGAACATTCTAATTATTATTTGTACATTTTCTAATCATGGTTAAATGTGCAGGGCACACTATCATCTTTGCCATTGTTGATAACAGCAGTGATATCAGGACAACATGCTCTGGAGCTCTCCTCACTGGTCTATGAAGCACCCTGTTCTCTTCTCCTTGGTCCCCGGCAGTCACATTCCACTTATGACTTTAAGAGTCTGACTTCTCTTGTGAGGGACTCACACAGGGCTTATCATCTGTGACTGGTGTTTTTCATAGCATTGTGTCCTCAGGACTCACAAATGTCCTAGCATATATAGAACCCCTTCCTATATAAGGCTGTATAGTATTCCATGGTATGTTTTGATCCTCCTGGGTTTACCTCTACTCAGTACATGGATATATTTAGAGGATTTTACCTTTTACTTGATGGGAAAACAGAGCAATGAAAAGTGCTGCTTTTGTGCCGTGTGCAAACATTTGCTCGAGATCTTGCCTCTGTTCCAGGCTTTTGCTGCCGTGGCCCTGTCTACCACTGTACATTGCAGGCCACAGTGCCCCAGACCCCCGAGGCTGCCACAGCCTCACCAACACACACCATGAGCAGTTTGCTCTTTCTATGGTGATTATCCTAATGGGTGTGAGGTGGAAGTTCATCGAGGTTTTTATTTTTAGGTCATTAGGGATGGAAACGGGGCTTCCTGGATGCTTGGCAGGTGTTCTCCACTAATCTACAGCCCCAGTCCTTTATTCATCTCTCTCTCTGTCTCTGTCTCATCTATCTATATCTTTCTATCATCTAGCTATTAATCTATCATCTATCTATCCATCTATCTTTATCTTTCTATCATCTTTCTATTAATTTATCATTTATCTATCATCTATCTATCTATCCATCTATCATCTATCTATCCATCTATCTATCATCTATCTATTCATCTATCCATCTATTCATCTATCTATCCATTTATCTATCTATCTATCTATCTATCTATCTATCTATCTATCTATCTATCTATCTACCTACCTATCTGTGTGTGCACATCCTCAACCACTTTTTACTCCATTTTTTGAGACTGAACTTGGAGAATACTAGCGTGAGTGGCTGGTGGAGCCACACAGTGGTGGTTCTCCCTGTCTCCGCTTCCCCAGCCGCTGGGATTATAAATGTGTGATGCGCTGCCTGGCTCTTCCTATGGGTGCTGTGGTGCTGGACTCAGGCCTTTCTGCTTGCATAGCAAGCACTTTACCTGCTCATTACCTGTTCAACTGTGAGACAAAGTGTACTGGCTGGTTTTGTGTGTCAACTTGACACAAACTAGAGACATCAGAGAAGAAGGAGCCTCATTTGAGGAAGTGCCTCCATGAGATCCAAATGTAAAGCATTTTCTTAAGTAGTGACCAATGAGGGAAGACCCAGCCCATTGTGGGTGGTGACCTGGCTGGGCTGGCGGTCCTGGGTTCACTAGAAAGCAGGATGAGCAAGCTAGGTGAAGCAAGCCAGTAAGCAGCATCCCCCCCTCAGCCTCTGCTTCAGCTCCTGCCTCCAGGTTCCTGCCCTGTGTGAGTTCTGTTCTGACTTCCTTTGGTGATCAGTAGAAGTGTAAACCTAATAAACCCTTTCCTCCCCAGCTTGCTTCTTGGTCATGGTGTTTCATCACAGCAATAGAAACCCTAACTAAGGTTTCACTAAATTGCCCAGGCTAGCCTTGAACTCCCGCTGTAGCCCAGGAGGGCTGTGAACTGCTAATTCCCCTGCTTCACAATGCTGCCGTGACAAGCCTGTGCTGTGCCCACTCTGGGCTCTGCATTTTCCCAGCTATAGGTGCTACCCAGCTCTCTGCTACTTAGCATTTTCATTAGGGAAACACGGTTGGGGGCAAGCAAGGGTTGGAGTCCACCCAGTCACTTCATCCCAACACGGAAACAGGCCAGGCCAGGTTCCCACTCCTGAATAATGTGTGCAGTGACCTGGATCCGGCCTCAGCACAACTGTGTGACCATGGCCGGACTCACCCAGGATGGCAAGAGAGACTCCAACCTTCCTAGTCTCTGGTCCCAGCTCCTGCTTTACCCTCCTTCCTGTAGCCCATAAGGACCAGGGAGCACAAATTCCTGAACCCCTGCTCAGCAAACTCAAAACCTCGGAGATCCCAAAGGATTCATTTAACATGGGAGCAGAGTTACAGACTTAGGAGGAGGAGTCTGGGGTCAAAATCTGGCAAGCCTCCCTCCATTCCTAAATGCCTCCAACCCCCACCTGACCTTAAAGTCTCTAATCTATTTGCCGTGCAGTGGGTTCCAGAACTAAACTCCTGCTCCCACCCCGTAGATCCCAGGTCACCTCAGTGGCTTTGCCACGGCACTCTCAGTGTGAGCTTCTAGGGCCTTCAGCTGTTCATCAAACAAAGCCCAACCAGTAGGCTCCCACCCCTCCCCCATCCAGGTTTGTGCCTCTCCCTACAAGGGCAGTTAAGAACAATGGGCCAGAAGGGATGAGGCCTCCTGCCCCTAAACATCCCAGTCTTCAAGGAAGCCACCAGGTTCTTTGACCAGAAAACAGCATCTCCATAGTTTCAAACCCTCCGAAGGAAGAAACTTGTTTCCCCTTTAAGAGGACCAGCTCTGTCATCAGAAAGCGGGCTGTAGCAGTTTAAACCCAGGTATTCACAGTTCAATTGTATGCAAATATATGCACCTGTTGGGAGGGAGGTGGGTAATCTTCGGAAACAGGAAGCCACTCATCAAAGGCCCAGAATCTCAGAATCTCTGGAGGGCAGCAGAAGGGGAAGGGCTGGTGTGGTTAAATGGTGGAGCTCTCCAGACAGGTGGAACCCTGGGTCCTGGAATGTGGAGATGCGGCATCCTCAGCCCAAGGCGTACACAGGACAAAAGGAATAGCAGAGGCTGTATAGCAGCCTTCCTTATCTTGTGTCAGTTCATAGTGAAGGGAAAATAATTTATACATATTAATAAACTTGAATGTATTCTCCCTGCATCTTCATAAAAAAAAAGTGACAACCTAGCTGGAGAGATGGCTCAGTCAGGAAAGGGTTTGCTGCTCTTGTAGAAGACCTGAGTTCAGTACCCACCACCCACCTGGTGCCTCACAACTGCCTGGACTCCAGTTATAGGGGATCTGGTGCCTTGTCTGGTATCTACAGGTACCCACATGCAAGTGCTCATGTGCACATACATGAATACAAATAAAGTGAATTTTAAAGAAAGGAAATCCCCGTTTAAAAAAGGCAGCAATCAAGCTGGGTGTGGTAGTGAACCTGTAATCCCAGCCTTGGGGAATGTTGTGATCATAAAAAGAGAAATAGGCGAGAGAATATGTTCTACAGAGGTGTGGGGGAAGAGGGTGCCTCAGTGGGCCCAGGCTGAGGCATCCCTTCCCCCTGAGGGACCAGCCATGCGACGGTATAGCATAGAATAGAGTTTATTTAGGGCATGGGGAGGGGACTTAAGGGGGTAGTAGAGGCAGAGAAAGGCAGAGAGAAGGAGAGAATAGAGAAGCAGAGGTCGGCCATGACCACGTGGAGAAAGGGGGGGAGGGGAGGAGAGCCCAAGAGGAGGCAAGAGAGAAGCTGAGAGTGAGAGAATAAGAGATGCAAGAGAGAGAAGAGGGGGTGAGCAGCCCCATTTATAGGGGACCAGGCCTACCTGGCTGTTGCCAGGTAACAGTGGGGAGGGGCATACCTGGCTGTTGCCAGGTAGCTGTGGGGTGAAACTTAGACAGAATCCTAACAGGGAGTTTGAAGCTAGCCTGGGCTATTATAACGAGCACCTGTCTCAAATAGTAAAGCAAAATAAAAGGACTGGGGAGGTGGCTTACAAGCACAAGGCTATGAGCTCAACCCGCAGAACCCACACTTAAAAAAAGAAAAAGCTGGCAGTGGTAGCGTGTGCTTGTAATCTGCACTGGGCTTGGAGTGCTCCCAACCAATGAGAAGCCCAGTCTCACAAAACAAGGGCAATGGTGCCTGAGGAACAACACCCAAGACTGACCTTTGACCTCTTCACGTGTCCACCTGCATATACTGGAACACACACACACACACACACACACACACACACACCAGCCAGATTATTTAACATCTGTGGGTGTCTCTCATGACGTGCCCCTCAGACAGTGAAGGTGTGGGTAGTAATGTGTGAATGAAGACTGCTTGAAGAGGCGTGTGTTCTCTCTGCTGGCGCAGGCTGAGTTATGTATAAGAAAAGAAATGTGTTTCTCCCAGTTTCAAGGCTGGGAAGTTCAAGGCTGGGGGCTGCTTCTGCCTCATCCAGTTCAGCACCAAACAGCACACCAGGACCAGCTGTGTTAAAAGTCCTATCTCCCTGAGGCTGGAAACCCCCTGTCCTTAGCACCGCCCATTAAGCTCCACCCCTTACACTGTTGCCCTGGCAACTAAATCTCAAACTGAGAAGACAGAATGAGGTCACCTCAGAGTAAACTCAGTCTGGGGGCCTTGGGCAACACCACTGAGGGTGAGTGTCAGCTTGCCTCCCATCTGTCTGCTGATGGATGAAAGGCACTTTGTCCTCCAGCCTGCTGAGAGGATGTGTGTGTGTGTGTGTGTGTGTGTGTGTGTGTGTGGTATGTGTGAGTATTCACCTGTCTGTGTGTAGTATAAGTATTCACCTGCCAGAAGAGGGCGTTGAATCCCCTGGCACTGGAGTTACAGAGAGCTGTAGGCTGCTGTGTAGGTGCCGGGAACCAAACCAGGGTCCTCTACAAGAGCAGTCAGTGGTCTTAGCTGCAGAACCTCCTGTCTAGCCCCTAGACTGAGATTCTTGTCATCATGGAGGGTGCAGGACAATGAGACAAACACGCCACTGCTCTCCAACTCTGAAGACAAAGTTGAAGGGGGAAAGCTGTGCTGCGGAAGTCCCCGAAGTGGAGACCCTGCCCTCCTGTGCAACTTGACCCAGCCCATGCCTTTGAAGAGGCCACTATGTCCCCAGGAGGTGGAGCACTCAGAGCAGTGGGTGGGGAGCCCTGGCCACCCTGGCTTCAGCCTTGGTTGGTATCTTTGATCTCAGATCCTGGCTCAGTTCTCTCCTGACACACACACACACACACACACACACACACACACACACACCCCTCATTATGTTCCACCTGGATTGGTGCTCACTTTGCAGTGGGAAAGGGGACGCTTCCCAGAGGGGGGTTGAAATGATGAGCAGGTAAAAGCCAGCCGCCAGGTCCCTCTTCATCTTTTGATTTCAGCAGGAAGCCTGCCTCGCTCACGCGTGGCGGGGCTGGGATCTCAGTGAAACCAGCACTTCCCAGACATCGGGAACAGCAGGGGCCCAGCTCAAAGGAAGCAATCTGTGAATACTGCCCCCCAGGCGGGCCTGTGTGCAGGGGGTGGGCTGGGGGTCCCGTTTCCAGGCCTCCCTCCTTTCTGAGAGGTTAGACTGCTGTGTGTGGTGGGGAACACTGTTGGGGACTACTGTCTAAATAGGAACAATGGCTGAACAGTGGTGGCCCTGACAGACTTGCAGATTGTATTCACTTGTGACCTCCAGCTGCCTGTTTTGACCTTCAGAGTGAGCTTGGGACCTTGAGCTTCGGTCAGCCGTTGGGACCCACACATCACATGACGGTGAACTGAGTAGAATGATCTGGTTAAGGTTAATCTGGACTGGACTGCTGGGGGTCTGGTCTGGTTTGATATAGCTTTATCTGGTTTGGGCTGGTCTAGTTTGGTCTAGGTCTAGCCTGTTGGGCATCGGTGAGCTTAGCTCAACGCCCCCAGCTGAGCTGTCTGCACAGGTTTCCTGAGAGCAGAGCATCCTGCGGCTTAGCTTGATTTCTGTCTCCCGCCTGGTGTGGTAGGGACTTGCCAGGTGCCTGACCTATGACTATGATTGTTTTTTCCCTGTTGTTTTTCACCAGATCTCTAGTATATATTGCTGGTCCCTCAATAAAGCTTTGGCATTCTCCTCACCAGAATGACCCGAGTCTGTGTTTTCTGTTAATCCCCCAGGCCTATGCCCGATACTCGGTACCGTGGCAGCGCGGGCGCTGTCACTAGCCTATATTCATTTAAGCTAGCCTGGTCTTGTCTATTCTGGTCTAACTTCTGGGCTATTCTAAGCTTTACTGGGCTAATCTATTCTGTTATAGTCTGGTTTGGTCTAACCTGGCCCAGTTTCATCTATTCTGGTGTTGTCTAAGCTAGTCTAGTCTGGCCTACAGTAGTGTGATCTACCCTGGTCTAATCTAGTCTAAACTATTCTGGTGTAGTTGGTTTGGTCTGTACTGGTTAAGTTAATCTGGTCTGGCTTGTACTTGTATGTTCTAGTCAAATCCAACCTGTTCTGTTCTGTTCTGGTGTATAGTAGTCTGTTTTGGATTGGTTTATTCTTCTTTGGTCTGATCTGTGCTGACAGGATCTTGCCATGTCTGCTCTGATATGAGCTGGCCTTGGCTGGTTAATTCTGGTGAGCTCTAGCCGTGTTTGGATTGGTCTAAGTTAGTCTGGACTGGTCTAAAATGGACTTATAAATTCTGTTCTGGTGTTTTTAATCTGGTCTGAGCTGTCCTGTTCTGTTAGCATCTAGTCTGAACTGGTACAGCCATTCAGTGTTCACTAATTGCTTTCTCTGAGAGGAACTGCTGAGCCAAGGGACCTGATCTCAGAAGAACTAGACATTCTACTAGCAAACAAATTCCATTTGACAGGACTGGAGATGGGTGGCACAAAGATACAAAAGATGATGGAGACGCCACACCAGGAAAGGAACGGCCTGCATGGGGACTGAATTCTTTCTTTCTCTGCACAGGACAAGTTTTCCTTCCTTCGCTGTCACAACAGGTGACTTTCTTACAGAGAATCACCTGCTGTCATCCTTGTGGCATGGTAGCCTTCTCCTGTCACCAAGTCCAGAGGGATGCATGTTACCTCGTCTTAGCAGAATGTCTGAGTCCCTTCCATTCCTGTGGCAGTGGGTCAGAGGACTCAGACTGGGTAGTGAGAAACTCCCAGAGTGAAGTTTCCTCACAGGTGAGAGGGCTAGAGAGGCCACATCAGCTGCTCCCTGGTAGGCAGGCTGCTGAGAACACTTAGGACTCTCACCAAGCTAGGTCTAGAAGGGTTTTATTTCCCCCAAATATATATCACAACTTTATTATAGGTTGATGTTTGTATAGCTAACTTAATAAAATATCATACTTCCAATAGTCATTCAATTAATTCTACCAAGGATAATTTAATCACTTTATGTTCTAATTGTTAAATTTTATTTACTTTTCTTGTCTTATGGCACTGGCTTGAACTTCCAAGGCAATTTGAAACAATAGTATCAATAATATCTAACATCCCGACTCAACTCTGAGTACAGTCAATGTGTTAAGAGTGATTTTTGCTTCTAATTTAAAATAGGTAACTCTTCTCACACTCTGAAAACTTTTTATTTCATTTTTAGCTTGTCAACAGTTATATTAGGAAAAATATATGTTATTTCATAAATACTTTTCATATATCTGTCAAGATCAGGTGCTGGTGGATCCAAGGGCATAATCTAGGTGGCCTGTTTCTGTGAGCTGAGAGCACCCTTCTGCTTAAAGATGCTTGCTACAAACTGCAACAAAGATTGCATATGGCTGGTAATGCCTGACATTTGTAGTTCAGACTTTTAGGGAATAAATGTTGTGACCCTTAATCTGGAGTAGACCTCAGACTCTAAATTATCACTGTCATGCTCTTACTATTAATTTTGAGCCACCATTGAATTCCTAGAACAAACCAAAATCTTACAAGGTTGTCATCACTAGAGCAGTTGACAAAGGGTCCATGCTTCAGAGAGTGACGATCACTCCTGAGCACCTGTATGTTTAGGACTGCGGAATCTGGCAAAGTGGGAACACTGCATGGTATGTGTGTGAATGTACGTGCACACATGTGCACTGACGTGTTATGCGTGTGCGTGTGTGTGTGTGTGTGTGTGTGTGTGTGTGCTTGTGCTTTGATATCAGTGTCACTGCTCCAGGCTCCCACCAGGAAGCAGGCTGTATCCAGTGCAGAGCTTGTGTACATTTGGCAAGCTGAGTTGTGGATGAACCTCCTTTCATGGAGATAGCTCTTGTGGTAAGCCCTCGTGGCGTATGCCCACATGTCTAGACTGGAAAGTTCTTGCTGTAATGGATCAGGAGACAGTGTCAAAATCTGAGAACAGGGACTTGAGAGATGGTTCAGGGGCTAAGAAAATTAGAGGACTCAGGTTCAGTTCTCGGCACACACATGGTGGTTCACAACGGTTAATAACTCCAGTTGCAGGAGATCTAGCACCCTCTTCTGGCCTTCCTGGGCACTGCATGTACATGGTGCACATACATACAAGCAAGCAGTACTCATAAACACAAAACAAAATGAATACATCTAATTTTTCAAAAGTCTGAGACAAACACCAGGACGCATGTACATTCAGAGATGAATGAAAGCGTGCCCAGATGAGCTCTGGAGACTGACAACCTGTGCCCTGCATGCCTCTCTTAGACCAGGATTCTTTTTTTGTAACTTGAAGCTGCCTGCACAGTTGGCATGTGAACCACCCCTCTGTTCCTTTGAGTTCTGCAAACTGTTCAGTGCAAATGTGTCCTCTGGGGTTTGGAATTTCTCTGTTGGGCCAGCTCAAATGTCGGCAGAGATCTCCCAAATGTCTGGAGCCAATGTGTCTCCCACACCTAGCTAGCTGAGAAGGCTCTGTGCAGGACACACCGTCAGCGTGTGTCCAGGCAGCTTGCTGTCCTACCTTCCTCCCATGCAGGCCCTCTGCCTGCTGGTGGGTGCTTGCAGCCTCAGCCTCAAAGGCCGTCCACTGAGCCGGCATGAGCACATCCTGGTGTGAAGACACAGGCTCTCCACCCACCCTCCCCCTTCACTCCTGCAACATCTTACACGTGACCAGCATCAGGTGGGTTCAGTGTCCCCACCCCTGTGGACACCCCACTCCCAACTTTCCTCTCCCTTCTGATGAACCTGTTGCCGGCCCCACTGTCCTGCGCAGCCTCAAACATCTGCCACAATTGCCTCTGAAAGTCTGGGACAAATATTACTGAGATGCAGGCTGTTTGCCCTAATTAAATTCTTGAGTTTGTTCAAATAAAGACCCTGCCTCTCTACTGGCTGCCTAGGCTATTGGCTTCTCTATTGGCTGTTGGAGTCTGAGGTCTCTTGGAGTAGTTGGGGGAGGGGAATGGGATCGGACAGATTAAAATGCCACCAAGTTGTGAGCTCTTTGAGAGTCAGCTGGTTTTTGTGTGTGTGTGGTGTTTTTTTTTTTTTTGGTTTTTTTTTTTTTTTTTTGCTACTCCGCCCACGGAGGGCTGCCAGCCTTTGGTTAATTTTCAGAGTTCTGAAATGTTGATTCTGACAATCTATACCAGGGTGCTCTGTGCTTCTGTGGAGGAGAGAATTTTTTTTTTTTTTGGAGAGCCTGACTCAGCTACATCTTAGAGCAGGCTTTGCTTCTCATTCTCTTGTAGCAGTTATCCGAGGCTTTTCTGCACAGGGCTGGGTCTGCAGCTGGAAGAAGGGGAAGGGGTGTGGTTCTGGGGGTGGACCCCCCTTTCTTTAGGCTTGGAGTAGGGGAAACCAGCCCTGCAGAGGGTGAGCTCATTTGGGGTTGGGGTGCTCCATGCCCAGCTCTATGGAGGGAGGCTGGGCTCTGAAGAGCCCCCTCCGGCTGGGACCTGTTTGTATGCAGGTTTACAGAGTCTGCGGCTTGATAATTAACTGGCTCAGTTGTCTGTCCCTGCTCTGGAGACCTCCCAGTGCCAGTTTCCTCTTCCCTCTCTCATCCTCACGTCCCGCGCAGCTGGGCGGCAGAATAATGACTTTATTAGGCATATCCTGCTCTTGGTTCTCCAAGGACGTTGGTCCATTAAGAAGACTAATCTGCCAACAGCAGCCACACTGCTGGTCCAGGCCCATGTGTGGAGACCAAGGAGGGGGTCCAGGAAAGATGGGGCTGCTACTCTGGAGGGTGGTCCAGGCCTCCACTGGATGAGGTGTATGAGCACTGCCTCCATCACACACCTCTCCCCACATGTGTAGTGAGGCTCTGCCTGGACACTGGGGAGATCTGGGTAAGGGCTTGTATCTAGGCACTTGATTCTCAGCTACCCTCTGGGTGGAGATAAGGGAGAGGTAGAGTTGGGAGGGGCGTGTTTAGAAATGGGTGCAAGGCAGAGCCTGAAAGGACAATCTTAAGAGAGGTCACAGAGGGAGCAGTCGACACCCCAGCTCACCCTCTGCTGCCCACCCCTCTCAGCCAGAAGTCTTTCTTCTGGTTCTCAAGCTTCTCTCTACTGAAATGAAGATGGTGACTCCTGGACCATCTTGGGTCAGAGGGAGGTAACTCCGTTGTGGGGGCTTCACTGACTGTCTATGGGGTAGATGATAGTGTGAACTGTCAGTGTCTGGCTGTGCAGCTCAGGGCGGATTCCTCGACATTGTGATCCACCTGAGGGCCCTGCCCAGGAGACTCCCCTGCCTCCAGTGAAGGGCATAAGCAGCATGCAGAGGCCACTGGAATGAGCTGTAGGGATGGCTGGTCTGCCAGTGTGGAGCCAGGCCAGCCAGGCCGCCCCTTCCCTGTCCCTGCCTTCGTCCTCGGGCAGGCCACCCTTCCTTGATGTCCATGGGCAGCAAGCTGCTCCGGCCCAGGGAAGGCGGGTCCGCAGTACCCCAGCAGACTCCAAGGGTTATGCCAGACCTTGCCCAGCACTGCTGCAGGCACGTGACTCAAACACTCAGGCCAGACCTATCGGAGGGAACTGAGAACAGGAATGAGAGAGGGAAGTGAAAGCAGAAGCAGGACTTCCCCCAGAAGTCTGTGCCAAGTACTGTGTCAGGGTACTGTGCCAGGGTACTGTGTCAGGGTGCTGTGTCAGGGTACTATGCCAAGTACTGTGTCAGGGTGCTGTGTCAGGGTACTATGCCAAGTACTGTGTCAGGGTACTATGCCAAGTATTGTGTCAGGGTGCTGTGTCAAGTACTGTGCCAGGGTACTGTGTCAGGGTACTATGCCAAGTACTGTGTCAGGGTGCTGTGTCAGGGTACTATGCCAAGTACTGTGTCAGGGTACTATGCCAAGTATTGTGTCAGGGTGCTGTGTCAAGTACTGTGCCAGGGTACTGTGTCAGGGTACTGTGTCAGGGTGCTGTGTCAGGGTACTATGCCAAGTACTGTGCCAGGGTGCTGTGTCAGGGTACTATCCCAAGTACTGTGCCAGGGTACTGTGTCAGGGTGCTGTGTCAGGTGCTGTGTCAGAGTATCAGGGTACTTATCAGGGTGCTAAGGAGTTTTTTCCAGGACTGTATTCCCAGGGTGTGGTGTCAAGGTGCTGTCTGCAGGATGCTATTTAGGATGTCCCAAGACTACTGTCCTCAGGGACAGTGTGCTGATTGTGCAAGCCCCAGGGTGCTTCCCCTAGGTGTCATCCCCTCATCTCTGTCCCATTCTGCTCCCCTTTCAACAAAGCCATCAGCATCAGCTTGGGTTTTGGGTTTTTTTTTTTTTTCAAGTTTATACAGAACTTTATTCTTTTACTACAGCTGTATTTGGTGGCCAGGGAAGGTAGTGCTGTATGCAGACACATACAGACACATACACAGAGATATCACATGCTTTAAAATCCCTCGGGAGATGGGGTGTCATGTGCAAAATCCTGCAACCTGCTGCTTTTCATTGCATACGGAGACAATTGTTTGAGTTTTTGTTGAATAGACAATTTGTATTCCTTGTCTCACTGAGCTGAACAGTTAGATTTCTTCTCTTTTTTTCTTCATAAAAGCTGTGGGCATTTGTGGGCGTTCTTGTCATATATGGGGTTAGGAATGGAGTCACTGGGTCATGGGGTAGACAAATCTCTCTATTTATGTACATACGTTCAGTGTGAGAACCGTCCTGTGTTCTAGGTGGCAGACAACTGTGCCATGAAGGGTGTGAAAGGTGGGCAATTAATAACTGTGCGTCAAAGAAGGCAGGGGCAGGAGGATCACAAGTCCAAGGCCAGCTTGGACTACAAAGTGTGACTCTGTCTGAAAACAAACAAATTAAACGAATATACACAGGCACACACCACACACACACACACCCACACCCATACACACTGAGACACACACAGAGACTCACACTGAGACACATACAGAGACATACACACAGACACACACCAAGACACACACACATACTCCTCTGACAACACAACAAACAAACCCCCAAAAAACCTGAAGCCAGTGGGAGCTCTGGTGTGTCTTCCAGGCTCCTTTGGCCTGAGAGTCCTTTCTCAGGTGACTTAACACTGCCCGGTCTCCTCCTGAATTTCCCCGCTTGTCTTCTGCTCATTCTTTGTCGGACCCTTAGCATTTCCCTGACTCCTGCTCTTCCCAGATTCTCAGGACCAATCTTTGTGGGGTAACTGTGGTGCTGCCAGCTTGCCCGGCTGGCGTGTGTTTTCATTTTGACCTGCGTTGCTTGTCTCCCCGAGTTTTACATCTGAATGCCTTCAATCCATTCTGTCTCTTCCTCGGAATTTTGGTGATCTTCTAACCTTGTCAACGAGTCATTTCCACCTGAGACACACAGATAGCTTCCTAGAAGTCCATGTTTTTTCTTTCATGTTTAATTCTGCAACGTGCCAGGATTTTAAAGTGCTCTATCCTTGAATTAAGAGTTTTATTTTTGTTATTTTTTCAGGTTGTCCAAAAAGAGTGGCACCAATATGTGTATTCTCCTTTCTAGAAAGTTCTACTTTTGCCAGGCAAGCTAGCTCATACCTTTAATCCCAGAAGAGGCAGTTACATTTCTACAAGTTTGTGGCCAGCTTGGTCTACATAGTGAGTTCCTGGACAGATAAAGCTACAAGACCCTGTCTTAACAGACAGACAGACAGATAGACAGACAACAGACACTCCAGTTTTCAATCACGTTTCCTAAGACCTGATGTGACAGTTCTTTCCCTTGTAGTCTGAGCCCCTGTCCCTCCATGCCCTGCTCTGTCCCTTTGATTTTATTTCTTCCTGAGCCCAATGCCTTACTCTATCAAGTCTCTGAAATTTTCTGGGATCTAAGAGCCCTCAGGATGAGCCCCGCCTTTTCATTTAGGAGCTCAAAACTCTTCCGACTCTTTTATTCATCCACGTAAATTTGAGAATTAGCTTGTCATGTTCTCTAAAATTCTCTGTTGGGATTTAGTTGAGATTAAATTAAATTTATAGATCAATTTGAGAGAATTGTCAGTTTTATTACGTCAATCCTTCTCCTCCGTGAATGTGGTATATCTGACTAATTTGCTCTGGCCTTCTTTTATGTTTTTCAATAAGGTCTTATAATTTTCTGTGCAAAGATTATGCATAACTTTACACTAGATTTCTCTCTAATCCTATACAGCCATTGTTGTATTTTCCAGCATCTTTTTAAAATTAATAAATTCTGATAGCTGCTGTGGCACAGGGACACAGTTCCTCTTTGTGCTCCGATCCTCTGCCCTACAACTTTGCTCGGTTGTGAATTAATTGCACTAAATTGTTTCTAATTCTATAACGCTCAACGTCAGGTCCCATCACATGATGTGGGAATCGCCTTTGTTTGTTTTTCTTTCCTAGAATTTACAAACTAGATTTCCTTGTCATGTCTTACTGCCCAAGCCACGACCTTAAGTACTGTGCTGAGTGGACCTGTGGGAGTGGATGTTCCTGGGTGTTCCCGGGTGTCCCTGACAATTACTACAACAGGTCCAACCGTGAATGGGAACAGCAGATTGTTTCCTCACATTGAACCATTATGAGCTCTCTTTTGTTCCTCGTTAGGAGTTTCTGCTGTGAGTCACTACCATGGAAACTGGGTGTCCTGCATCTGTTCTGACAGTCCTGTGAGTGCCCTCTGGTTTATTCTATTGCTGTGTGACACTGAGAGGGTTCTGTGTGACACCAAGGGTGCCCTGTGTGACAATGAGGGGCTCCTGTGTGACACGGAAGGGGTCCTGTGTGACACTGAGGGGGTCCTGTGTGACAATGAGGGGCTCCTGTGTGACATGGAAGGGGTACTGTGTGATACTGAGGGGGTCCTGTGTGACACTAAGGGGCTTTTGTGTGACAGAGGGGGCCCTGTGTGACACTGAGGGTGCCTTGTGTGACAATGAGGGACTCCTGTGTGACATGGAGGGGGTCCTGTGTGACACTGAGGGGGGTCCTGTATGATATGGATGGGGTCCTGTGTGACACTGAGGGTGTCCTGTGTGACACTGAGGGGGCCCTGTGTGACACCAAGGGGGCCCTGTGTGATACAGAGGGGGTCCTATGTGACACCGAGGATCCTGTGTGACACCGAGGGTGCCCTGTGTGACACTGAGCCTGTTCAGTTGGCACCTCTGGTGAGTCCTAAATTGTAGACAGGCCGATGCTACAAAAGCTGTCCACTCTTAACCATGTCCTGGACACTTGGGTAGGCCATCATAGACACGTTGCTCGGCTCTCACCCTGGCTGTGGTGACCATGGCCTGACTTCCCACAGGTCTGTCTGGCAATCCTAGGCTGGATATCATAGATGCATTAGCTGTTGAACATTGTGCCAGAGAGCAGCCTTCACATCCAGGACAGGCTGTCTCTGTACCCCAAGCCTCTAACCGGGAGTGGCTCCAATTTATCCTGTGTCAAGGTCTCATCCTGACAGTGCCATGAGGACCTGAGTTCCCACCCTTCCGAGCCCCAAACATTCACTACACTTGCCTCTCTGGCTGTGCCCTCACCCCCATTTTAAGATTTTTTTTGCATTTATACTCTCTCTCTCTCCCTTTCTTTCTCTCTCTCTCTCTCTCTTTCTCCCTCTCCCTCTCCCCCTCTTTCCCTCTTCCCCCCGTCTTCCCCTCTCTCCCTCTCCCCCTCTCCTGTCTCTGTCTCTGTGTCTCTGTCTCTGTCTCTCTCTCTCTCTCTTTCTTTCGCTCTCTCTCTGTCTCGTATTTTAAGACAGGGTTTCTCTATGTAACCCTGGCTGTTCTGGAACTCACTCTATAGACCAGGGTGGCCTCAAACTCAGAGATCCACCTGTCTCTGCCTCCTAAGTGGGGCTTAAACATATGGACTACCACTGCCTAGCCCAATTCTCTGCTTTTGAAGAGGCACTTGTCATATTTTATTCTGTTTTTGCTTGTCAGCAGCAGGGATTCTTCAATTATTTAGTGGGCTGGCTTGCTGTATCAGAATCCCAGCATCTCTGAAGGAAGGGCTTCTTTCATGTTCCCTCAGGAGGAGCCTTTGGCAGGTCTCTTAGAGCCATCTAGTTGGATCTGGTCCATCTAGTTCAGAAGTAAGAGGAAACGGTTTGCTGAAGTTCTGATAGAATTTCTTGGTGCCCATCAGGGATGGAGAAGCTATAGTGGACTGCTTCAAACACAGTCACAATTTGACCTGTTTCAACCTACACACCTGTACCAAAAATAGCTGTACTTGCTCCCCTCTCTGCATCCTGCATCTTGGCTACATGATGCAGCATCTCTCACAAAGGGCTAAGGGCTGGGTTCCTTCCGCAGCCCCTTGACTTGGAGCTGGCTGAGACCTGTCTTGGCTGGTAGAATGTGCTGGCTTTCAGCCTCAGTGGTTGATTTGTATTCATGCAGTGAGAACCAGCCCTGGCTAGCCTGCCATCGTTTGGGACATATGTGGAATGGACTGCCTGCTGTGTCCATCCTAAGCCCTGTTTCCATCAGTATTGCTAAAATCCCTTCCCTTGTGGAGATCACCTGCCCCTCCTCCTACAATCCCAAAGACAAATGAAGATGTGATTCCACTAATGTTCACTCTGGGAAACCAAGGAGTTTATTGGGCTTACAGAGTAACTGGTGAGGGGTTACAGACAAAGAGCATGAGTGACCTTATACACAGACTGTTCATGGCCAGTACAGATGAGGGCTCCCTGTGGTTGTGTAGATGATGCCCACTCCCTTAATCTTCCCACCCATATCCTCTAGCCCCTCCAGAGACTCCAAGGTTATGTGCAGTTAGGGCAGAATTACATACCACTGACTGGAAGGGGAGTTGGATACTTCAGTGAGGGTTCCATGAGCCTTTCCTTCCAAGAGGGAAGGTCAATAGCCCACAAGCCCAACTGTGATGATCTTCACCAAGAGGGTCCAGGTGGATTCCTGAAGATGAAGGCAGTTTGGTGTGGAGGACAATCCTGTACAATAGATGACCAGTTGCCAAAGAGTTAATGTGAAACCCCTTTAGGAGCCCAGGCCTAAACACTAACCCCAGAATTCTGAGCTAAATAAACAGTGAGCCCACAGCTCAGTGTGCTTTAGGGGTCATCGCTTACATAGCAAAAGCTAACTGACGTGAAACTTCAGACAATTTGTCGCCTGTATCTGTCACATCTCAGTGTCACCTGTGAACACGGCCACTCTACACTGTCCTGGTTCTAGTGCAGTCTCATGGTCCTCTGTGTTCATCCGCTCAGCTCCTGGATCACGGATGAGCTGGTCATCAGCAACTTTCCTTGCAAGAAAACTCCCAGCCTTGATTCAGGCCGCATGCTTCATTCCTCACCAAGAGAATGCTGGGTACTGAGCAGTGACAGGTGTCCATCCTAGGAATCCTAGGTGCCTTCCTGATTTTTTTTTCCTGGTGCATGCGTCTCTGTCTCAGGTGGGAGGATTGGAGAGACAGGCTTGAACCTGACAGCAGAAGACAAGGACCATGGTGGACGTTTGGAGTTCCAGGTTGGGTTCCTGAGAAGCTAGGGAGGAAGATTGTAGGTGTGAAAGTATGAGGGCATCTGCCCCCAGTGCATCTCTGGCACCGTGCCTCTTGAGGACTCTGAGGAACACACACCTGCATCCACCTTAAATCACTTCGGTGAATTTGATTCCTCTTCTAGAGGAAGGGTTGTCCTTTGTGAGCTGGCCAGGGCCCAGTGTGTCAGCCTCCTTGCTTGCTGACCTCTCTCTGAGAAATGTCACTTGGCTGAACATATCTCCTGTAGGCTCCGCCCTCTCCTGACCTGGCAAAGCAGACGGACAAAGCAGAACAGCCAGACCTTCAGGTAGTCCTCTCCCTCTCTAGTCCTGCCCTTTGCTTAGTTTGACTTGGACTCGAATTGTCTCTGATGTGACTTGTCCTAAGTCCTGACACCATCCTAAGCAGTCTTCCCTTTACTGGTGGCTTCATGTTCAGAGTACTTACGGGCAACTGGGGCCTGAAAATATTAAATGGAAGATTACAATTGATTGCTTTTGAGCTTTAAATTACATGTCATTTGGGTGAAGAGGTGAGATCTTGTACTATATCATGCTGTCCTGGTCAGGATGTGACCCACCCCTATCCAGTGTATGCACTATCTTCCCAGTAGTCTCTCGGAATCGTCTTGGAGATCAGGCTATCTGTCACAGTATGGCGGCTTGTCACCAAGAGGCTCTTCCTATAGTTACCAGTCTCCCCAAAGGACAAGTGAACTGGCTATTCAGATGTGACAGAAGAGTCAGAATGCATAATGCTTAATGAAGAAAAATGTCACACACACCAGGACGTCTAAGACTTAAAGACAAACTAAGCTTCCAGCCTTGGAAATCTAAGAACAGAAAAAGACATGTGGGTCATCTCTGCTGAGACAACGCAAACTCCAAAAGTTATAGCTATAGTGTCAATCCCATAGCTAAGGTGAGGAGGCAGTAATTGAGGTAGATACTGCTCATGGCTCCAGACATCCACTGCAAGTTTGGGGAGTACTCTGGAATGTATTGCCTATTGTTTGGGAGGCCTGCTGCATCACTCCAAATCACTCTCACACCTTTCTCGTTGGTCAGGGTGGGGTGAGGACATGGAGGGACTGCTGAAGGTCACACACAGTGAGAAGAGTAAAAGTGGGCGCAAGAGCGCCAGCCTGGTGCCCCAACTATGGTGCCTGGTGCTCCTTCTGCAGTGCCCGGTGCTCCCTCTGTGGTGCCTGATGCTCCCTCTGCAATGCCTGGTGCTCCCTCTGTGATTATGCCTAGTGTTTACTCTGTGATGATGCCTGGTGCTTCCTCTGCAGTGCCTGGTGCTCCCTCTGTGGTGCCTGATGCTCCCTCTGCAATGCCTGGTGCTCCCTCTGTGATTATGCCTAGTGTTCACTCTGTGATGATGCCTGGTGCTTCCTCTGCAGTGCCTGGTGCTCTCTCTGCAGTGTCTGGTGCTCCCTCTGTGGTGCCTGATGCTCCCTCTGCAATGCCTGGTGCTCCCTCTGTGATTATGCCTAGTGTTCACTCTGTGATGATGCCTGGTGCTCCCTCTGCAGTGCCTGGTGCTCCCTCTGCAGTGTCTGGTGCTCACTCTGTGATGATGCCTGGTGCTTCCTCTGTGATGATGCCTGGTGCTTCCTCTGTGATGATGTCTGGTGCTCCCTCTGCAGTGTCTGGTGCTCACTCTGTGATGATGCCTGGTGCTTCCTCTGTGATGATGCCTGGTGCTCACTCTTCATTGCCTGGTGAGGTAAGCTGCTGTGGCCACAGTGACTGAGTATCTCTCACATGGTGCTCCTGAGCTGGGACCAGGAAAAAACATAAGTGAAAATGGTGGGTACAGATCTTCACATCTGAAGGTTGGCAGCCAAGGCAGGGAGTCAGCCCATTGCCCAGCACTCAGGTGAGAGGCAGTGAGCAGTAAGCCTCAGAGTGAAGGGAAGATCTCTAGGAGAGGTCTAGCCGGGAAGCCTTTGGGAGCTTGCACCTCAGCTGAGAAGGAGAACGGAGACCCTGAAAGCTGTGTGACTGAAGTATGGGCTGCAGATTAAGAAGAGCCAGAGTGGGAGGGGACCAGGACATAGCACAGAACTAGTGGTGTCTGCAGCTGTTTCAAACGAATCTCTTCAGGGCTTTGTCAGACTCAGCCCTGTGTCCTGGGCAGTTCTTGCCCTCACCCCAGACCCCATCCTTGGTTCCTGTGTCTGTCCAGTGTGGGGGCCACCACTGTATCCAACAGCTGACTTGTGTTGAAGATTGACACTGCTGCATCCTGAGGTCCTGGGTCCCCATGCATTCTCTGCAGTCCATCTGCAATCTGACCCTCCTTAGAGCTTGCCACACAGTAGGCTTCCCTGCCTGTGCTGGTGGGGGGAGAACTGTCTGCAGGGAGCGGCAGGCTCTTTCCTTTCTGTGCCCTGACAATCAGGGTGGGGGCAAATATTCCCAGGCCATGCAGGATGGAAGCCACAGTTCCAACCTATGGGGTTGATTTCACAAGCTGTGGCCTGTCTGGTTTTTGCAGGAAAAAACAAGAAGGCCCCATTTAGTGGAACACAGACCAAATTCTGAAAGAAGGCAGTGTGGGGTACAGTAGAGGGGCAAGAGAGGGGATAGGGGCAGGAAGTGGGGAGCCATGTGAGAAACCCAAGGGAGGCTGAGAACCCAGTCAGAAGCAGATGACAGGCTGGCTTTCCCGCCTCAGGACTCATATCAAGTTGGGAAACTTGGCTCCTTGTGTGCTGCTCTGAGCTGAGGGGGCCGGGGGGGTGGGGGGGAAGCGCAAGCTTGCAGTCTGCCGGAGGCTGCCTCCCCCACACTACCCCTCCACCCTGCAGGAAGACTTTCTTTTTTATCAAAGATCTGTGTTTTTGTCCTAACCTTTTAAAAATGCACATACATATACATATATAATTATTGTTTAAAAAATAAATGGGCCCACAGTGTACCATTATGCCATCTCGGGTTTCTCTGAGGTGATGGTACGCTTTGAGATATTTCTTGGTCTCTGTATAGCTCTCTCATTCTTCTTAGTAATACAACGTGATTTCCTAACAAGTCCCTGGCAGACAGTCAAATAGCTTCCAATTCTTTCTGTTTAGTCAAAGTTATGTTTCTCAGTGTACGGTGCATGTGTGCGGTGTGTGTCTGTGTCATGTGCTCAGTGTCTGTCTTCTTTCTTTTCTTCTTTTTCTTTCTGAGATAGGGACTATATAGCCCTGGTCTGGAACTCACTGTGTAGACCAGGCTGGCCTCAAATGCAGAGATCCACCTGCCTCTGCCTTCTGAGTGCTGAAATTAAAGACACATACATTTATGCCCAGCAAAGATGTGATTATTTCTATATTAATTTACTCATCTGTGTGTGTCCATGTGAGTTTATGCACCATGTGTTTGCAGGTGCCCTCAGAGGTCAGAGGAATCAGATTCCCTGGAACTGGTGTTACAAACAGTCATGAGCCACTCACTGTAGGTGGTGGGAACTGAACTTAGGACCTCTGTAAGAAGAGTACACACTCTCTCAACTGCTGAGTCAACTCTCCAGCTCCCCCTTTCTTGTAATGAAATGTTTACCACACCATGTGTGTTTGCTGTGCATGAACTTTATGCATGCATGTTGAATGTTCATATCTGTTGTATTTGTGTATCTGTGGCATGTGCCCCATGTATATGTATGGATGTGTGATGTGCAAATGCTTGGTACACCTTAATTTAATAAAACAGGAGCCCTATCTCAGAGTGTGTATGTTGTGTGCAGGCACATGCATACATGTTGGGTAACATGGATGTAGAAGCTTCCACTGAAGCAAGAGTCTGTACATATACACATGTGTGCTGTATGCATTTATCATATATGTGCATCATATGTGGTGTGCATGTTTCTTTCAGTAAATCAGAAACCTCATCTTGGGCATAGCTCACCATCCCTGTTATACTATATGGTTCTGAGGAGCTGGCATAAGTATCAGAGGTGATGGGCCTTGTTATTGAAGATCTCTAGAAGGTCATGAGTCTCAAGATGATCGACCAATCAGCAGTGCCCCTCTGACACTCTACCTTTGGAGATGAGTCTGCTGCCAAGAGATAGCTGCCAGAAACCAGTCTTCTGCTTATGTTGGAGAGACCTTGTCTCCACCTGTGTCACAAAGCCCAGTATTTTGTGTTCCTTGGTGCTTCAAGCCAGCTCCCTTGTGTCCCCTGGCTGTATGACTCCACGGGTATGACCTTTTCCCATCAATAACTGTTCTGCATCTGAATGGTGCCTACCATGAATCTGGCACTAGAATGGGTAGTCAGGGCCATGGTGTCATACAGTTCACAAGCTGTTGGTGACACTATTCCTGGGGACATGTGATTTTACCCCAGATAGGGAACTGCTGATAAACCAGAGTCCAGCTTAATAAACCAATGAGTTTATTGGAGTTACCTACAGGACTATGGGTGAGGAGTTACTTAAAGGAGCAGAAGGGACTCAAAGACAACTATATCACCAAAACCCCAGTAGGGATGGCAACTCGTGAAATCTAGATAGCTGCAGTTCATGACACAGCATGTAGACAACTTGACAGGTTGGAGATGTCACCTTCAGGTAGTTTAGGAGGTCTGTGCCTGTGCTAGGCCGTTCAGCTTGTTTGATATTGTCTCCCTGCAGTTCATATATGCCTGGGGAGGAGGGGTTTAGTGAATCTGGTTAGTTTCAGGGACTTCCTGAAGGCTTTGAGTTGTTTACTTTCTGAGCTTAATGGGTTTCCCAGTCAGATGGGATGGAAGTTTATCTCAGAGAAAATTACAACAGAACATATGGAGTGGGGAGGGAAAAATCATCTGGTTACCTGAAGATGATGACCTGCCATATACCCACTCAGGGTATGGGGCAGAAGCTACCCTGGTCAGAAGCTTCTGGCTGGTCAGGGTAGTGACCATAGGAACCCAGCGACTGCCCGGTTATTTCGAACTGCCTAGGAAACATACAGAGAGAAAGCAACAAAATGCAGGCTTTGAAATTCGAGATGGGTGGAGGAATTATAGGGCCTCACTGCATCCTGAAGCAATCTCGTTTCCTTTGTAGCTACAGGGCTGATCCAGCTGAAAACGAGACTCACAATTTGATCACACGGGTGCACAGTGACAACGTCGATTGAATTTGCAGCTCTGACAGATGTGTTTTATAAAGGCCGGGGCACTGATCAGAGAGGAGCAGGATGCCAGGGCATGTTATTGAACTTGGATGAGTCTGAAAAACAGCTGCTTCTTGCTGTCTGGAGTGATGAGTCTCTCCTTTCCTGAGAAGCCCGTGAGGGGTTCACAGGAGCAAGTTCCCCAGGAGAACATTGAGTCTCCTCTGCCTGAGCTGCCTTCAGAAGCCTGCTCCTGTGCCTCGGGATACTTTTCTCAGAGGAGATCATTATGGTACCATGGGAATTTTTCTATGATCCGTTGATAGAGCAAGAGAAGACACAACCCCTGTTTGCAGATGCTTTTGTTTAGTATAGCAAGGCTTCCAGCCCAGCAATTCATGAAGATGAGGTCTGTTTGGTTGGCTACAGATCCAAACAGAAGTATGCCTTTACATGTTCATGGGGAGTGGGGGCTTGAACTTGAGGAGGCTGGGTGAACTTCTCAAAAGAGGCAGAGTACCAGGGAAGACAAGCTAGACTTGACCCATGGACGGAGTTTGCTAAGTCCTGATCTAAACTACCAGAGACTCAGTAGTGGAGCAAGCAAGGAGGGTGCCCACAGTAGTCTAGCTTTAGACATGTGACTCACACAGGGTACTGTTCTATCCATATTCAGACTGTGAGTCTGGAATCAAGGGAAGAAGCAAGAACAAATGAGGCAATATATTTGTAGTTGGGGCTCCATCCCCATGGCTCTGGCACTCCTGAATTAGACACTGTATTTCCTGGGTGGAAATGTTTCCAACGGGGACTGCAGTGGTGGTTCCCCCAGTGATGAACCTGGGCTTTACAGGTTCTGAGCCAACAAAGGAAGAGAAGTTTGTATTGGTTGTAGGGAACAGATCTGTCTGTCAAAGGGAAACGGGTGATAGGGACCATGGGGGTCAAGTCCGGAATCTCTCTGGGGACCTCTGTGGATCTTGGGTGATAAAGAACCGTGGAAGAGGATAGCAACCTGAGAAAGCTGGAGTGGAGGTTGGTTGGTTTCACTGTTAGTGAATAACCACAGCGGAGGGGCTGGTTGGAATCAAAGGGAAATAACCACAGTGGAGGGGCTGGCTGGAATCAAAGGGAACTTAAAGCAGATAGAAGAGGGAAGGAAAGAGGGAAGGAAAGCCAGCATGGGCCTGAGCAGCCTTGTGCTCTCTCCCATCTCAGCCCCGCTCGTAGAACCTTCTTTCTTTGGTTTGTTGTGTTACTGGGGTTGGTATATGTCCCCCCAAAGTTCAAGTGTCGGAGATTCCATCCCCAAACTTACATGTTAATGATTTCTAGGGATTCAGTCAGTTTCTGGGAAGTGACTGGGTATAAGGGAGGTCCAGAAGGAGGCCTCCAAGGTGATATCAGCACAATAGGAGAGGCCTGACCTTGAATGATTCTCTGCCTCCCTTGTGATTCTTGTTGCAGAATCAGGGAGTGTAGCCGTGCTCCCTTCCCCTGCGTAGGATGGGTTTATTCGCTAACATTTCTGGATTTCTTCGTTGTCCCCTGTTCTTAGTCTATGGCATTTAACATTTAACCAAATGCCAGAGAGTATCCAGGTTGCATGGTGACTGAACTGAAAGCAGGGTCTGTGTTGCCTTTTGGGGAGAGACGGGAATGTTCGGATATGTTCAGGAGATGGCTACAAAGGGGATGTGCCTGCCGGTGCTGTTCTAGTTTGGGAGAATAAGGAAGTGGCTGGGTACTGAGGGTGTGATCTAAGCTCCCCTCTTTAAGGCTAGAAGAATGGGAGCTATGTTTTCTGGGCTCACTGCAAGCGGGCATTTCAATGCGAGCCAATGAAGTCACGTGGAAGGACAGTGGAGAGACAGCAGCTGTGGTAGTCTGGCCCCAGGTATAGGGCAAGAAGGCTCTGGCTCTTCCTTTGGTGTGGGGCTGGCTCTGGCCCCAGCACAGAAGCTGCAGTGCTGTTTCGTCACAGAAGCAATGCCATAGCTATTCCTCCAGCCAGCATGGGCCCGAGCAGCCTTGTGCTTTCTCCCCTCTCAGCCCCGCTCGTAGAACCTTCTTTCTTTGGTTTGTTGTGTTACTGGGGTTGGAATATGTCCCCCCAAAGCTCAAGTGTCAGAGATTCCATCCCCAAACTTACATGTTAATGATTTCTAGGGATTCAGTCTGTCTCTGGGAAGTGACTGGGTGTAAGGGAGGTCCAGAAGGAGGCCTCCAAGGTGACGTCAGCACAATAGGAGAGGCCTGAGCTTGAATGATGCTCTGCCTCCCTTGCGATACCCTGTGTCATGTTTCATGTAACTGACGTCTTTGCCAAATGTCACTAGATGCCAGCACCATGCTCTTGGACTTCTTAGACTCCAGAACCATGAGCCAGATAAACTCTCTCCTTTATAAATCAGCCCCTCTTGGGCATTTTCTTATACTCGTAGGAAATGGCCTGAGATTTTTATGCCTGGGCTACTATAGCGATTGCTATAGAATGAGACACCCTTCATACCCCAGGCTCCTGGATGTCTTCTTAGGTACATTTAGATTTCTGGCTTTTCTGAATGTGACCCTTTGCAAGACGGTTAGGGGGGAAATGTTCTGCTGTTGATTCCAGACAGGACTCTTGGCCTCAGATCCTTCACAGCTGAGGCAGACTGCTTGCTGGAGGGCTGTCCTAGGACTCTTTCCAGAAGCCACATGCATCTCCAGAGTGATAGTCAGCAGTGTGACAGATGCTCTAGGGCCCTTGTGACACTCTTCTTGGGAGCCAGAAGCTCTGGGTGAGAAGGCAGACACAGAGATGTACCATTTCCTCAACACAGAGGCAGCACGGTGGGGTTGTGCTTCATGAGGGCATGAATAGCCCCTTAGAAAGAAGGGCAGTTTTTAATTTCAGAATAATACATTTTAGCTGCAGAAAACGCGGACGATGCAGAAATATAGAAAGCAAAAAGCGTGCTGGCATCATCCTATTGTGGCAGCCAGAGACAACCATTCCCAGCATTTCACTTTATAATCTGCTATGTCCGGTGCATATAAATAGATGTATTTTCTATTTTCAACAAAAAGGAGATTATGGCACACACACTGTTTTGCACTACCCTGTCGTCACTTAAGGACACAGGCTGATCATCTTTTCATATCATGCATACAATTTTACAGTACGACTTCCCCCGGCTGTTGACTGTGATGGTCTGATGGGGTTGCAATTGATGTGGTCTCCGTTGTCCTTTAGAACATGTATTTGTATCATGTAATTAATGCATGGTATTTGTAGAGGCTTAAAAGTGGGAATAATCACAATGCAGGGGAAGGTGCTGATACCTCGGGTGTATCCTGCCCGAGTTTTATAGAGACTGATTTATCTTTGCACACGTTATTTAATCACTTGCTCTTTTCACACAACAATATAGCATTTGCACTCACACTTGTGCGATGCTGTCATGGGCAGACATAGAATTCTATTGTATGAAAATGGAACACACACATACACACACACACACACACACACACACACACAGAGAGAGAGAGAGAGAGAGAGAGAGAGAGAGAGAGAGAGAGAGAGAGAGAGAGAGACACGGCCACTGATTAACTGACATTGCAAGAAAAAGCAGAGGCAGCAATAAACAACCTTCAAGTTAATTCTTTGTTTTTCAAGACAAAATTCTACAAGAGTGGGGTCAAAGGTGAGCAGAATGGATATGGGAGATGAAATTGCCCTATAACAAGCTGTGCCACTTCAGGTCGCCCAGAAGCAGAAACGCCCAGATTCACCCGCTCCCTAACCCAGGTGCAAAAACAGTAATAATGAAGAGCCAATTTCATAGGTGAAATTGGGGGCTTGTTGTTTTAATTTGCATGTACTTGAATACTAATGAGACTGAGCATTTTTCCCAAATGCTTTTTGATATTTTCATTTCTTTCATCGAAAGTTGGGGGTTCATAGTCCTATTTGTATGTTAATATTTTCTTGTTTCTTTAATGTGTTACAAATGTTAACCCTTTACCTGGGTATATACAGGAGTACTGAAATTATTTCCCCACACCCATTACCTCTTTTCCACTTGGCTTTAATTTTTCATTTTCTTTATTCCATTTGTTTAACCCTGAAGAAGCTTAAGGTGACAGTAAAGTCAAATATTGTGACTTTTGCTTTTGACATTATGATCAATCATCTATCATCTATGTATCTATCACTTATCTTCTATCAATCATCTATCTTCTATCATCTTTGTATGTATGTATCTATCTGTTTATTATCTATCTACCTACCTACCTACCTAACCTACCTACCTACCTACCTACCTACCTATCTATCTATCTATCTATCTATCTATCTATCTATCTATCTATCTATCTATCTATCTACTGATCTACCTACCTACCTACCTACCTACCTACCCACCTACCTACTGTACTGGGGGTCTAACTGAGGGCCTCAAAAGTATGATTGGCAAGTGTTACTCCATTGAATAACATCCTTAGTCTTTTATTTTTTCCCTAGAACCTAATGCTTTCGGCTAGTTGACATTACGCACAAAGTCTCTTTTGTTCACTGTCCAGTTACCCAGGGGTGCCCCAGGAGCGCATGCTTGCCTCCTTGTGCTCAGCACTGTGCTGTGGATCAGGGGTACATTGAAGATACAGGAGACTGAGTGAATCTGTCTCCCGTTGGCTTCTCAGTTCTTCCTGTCCATTCCTGTCACACCTTCCTGTTCAGTTTTGTGTTATTCTTGAGGTGAAACTTCCGGTGGGTTATGGCATCCCATCATCCCATCAGGGGTAGAGCTGAGTGAGCCACACTAAGGCTTATCCTTTTTGAGCCATGATAACGCATGTGTCTGCATTTACTCAAGCCTTTTGAAGGATTTTTCTGAAAACTTTTGTAGTTAAAACAAAAGCATTTCCTAGTCAGAATTACACTGGAGGCAGAGAACAGGGTCTGTGCAACCCCCTTTGAACTTTTGGTGGCTATTATTTCTTTTTTTTTCTCTTTAAATTTTTTTTTCTTTTCTTTCTCTTCCTTTCTTCTTTTCTTTCTTTCCTTCCTTTTTATTTATTTATTTTCCATTTTTTTGAAACAAGGTTTCTCTGTGTAGCCCTGGCTATCCTGGAATTCACTCTGTAGACCAGGTTAACCTCAAACTCAGGAATCTGCCTACTTCTGCCTCCCGAGTGCTGGGATTAAAGACGTGTGGCATCAATATTTCTTTATATATTCTGACAGTTTATTTTGAATGCTTGACTAGTTTATTCCTGAGTTGTCACTAAGAAAGGCTGACATGTTAGATTCCAAGTTTCACACCTAAGCACATATGACTATGTACTTGGGCATGCATACAGTGCCATTAATAACATATTTACATTCTGTGTTAATTTCTTTTGTCTCCTCGTGCCATCAAGAGCTTGAAAAATAAATTGTAATTCCAATTCGTGTTTTTCTCAACCAATTTCAGGACTAGAGAGTTGGCTCAGCAGTTAAGAGCAATTATTTCTCTTGAAGAGGACCTGAGTTTAGTTCCAATCCCCCACATGTGATGTCTTACAACCTCTCATACTTCTAGCTCCAGGGGATCTGCAAGCCTCTACTGTCCTGTATGGACACTGCACTCATGTGCACATACATACATGGGCACATACACATAAACAAAATAAACCTAAAAATGTTTCACCTTCTTTAGAATGTACAATACATTTGTATTGGTACGTAGGATCTCATGACCATTCGGGCCTCCTGCCCTGTGGGATGCTTTCTGTCATGCTACTGAACCTCAAGTGAGTACTTGACCTACAGGCTCCTTCTGATTTTTTTATGCTGATATGTTTCTATCTTTTATAACTTTACATTAGAAGAATCTCATATGAATGGTACTTACTCCATTATCGCCTGACTCCTCATGGAAAGATTGGCTCTTTAGTTAGGTGGTTATTGTAAAACAGTGTGTCAGACACTTACTGTAATTAATAGTTCCACTCTTCATCTGTCTCCTTCCTCCGGGTTTCTTCTTTCCCTACGACAGATTCTATGGCCATCTTCTTGCCTTAATTCTTTTAAAAGTTATTTTATTATTCTATGTGTATGGGTACATTTCCTGCTTGCTTGTGTATGCATTCATAGTGCATGTAGAGGTCAGAAAAGGTGTCCATCCCCTGGAACTGGAGCTATAGGAGGTTGTGAGCTGTCATGAGAGTGGCTAGGAATAGAACCCAGGTCCTCTGAACGAGGAGCAGCCTGTACTCCTAACCACTGAGCCATCCCCCCAGCCCTGCACCCTCTTGACTTGTGATAGACCTCAGAGAGTTGCAAGGGGTATGTGTTCTTTTTCCATTCCTTCAGATTCCTGCTTTAGAACTTGTGCTTCTAGTTTCTACAGCCAAGAACAAAACAGTTTTTTGGAGGACTCCTATTGAAGATTCCCTCTAGAATACATCCTTACTGACAGAGTGTACCTTCTTCTGCTTGGGACACATTGGCTCCCTTCTATGCCCAGGGGTATGCTAGCCTCTGATAGGGATGGTGCCAGCTCCTGACAGATGCTTGTATGCCGAGATGGATACCTCTCTTCTGGGAACACTTATTGACAAGCTTATACTCTCCAATGCAACCAGTTATTTGATGGTCCCAAAGGAAAATTGGGACATATGAGGTTGCATCTAAGTGACCTTTTCATTATTATATTGGTGTAGACAGGATCAGAGAAAATTTTAAGGGTCACTGAAATACCCAGAAATCAGCAGCTGTTGCCGCCTTCCAGGGCTGAAAGGTAGGGGTGGGGGGAGGCAGTGCTGACCCAGGGGAGGGACAGGCTTGCTCCAAAAGAATAGCAGCAGCTATAGAGGATCAGGAGGAGGGAGCTAGGATGGGAGGGTGTCTCATGACTTTTCCTGGGGAGACATGAACAAATAAATGAGTCTTCACCCCAGACAGAACACCAGTAACCAACCAAAGAGAGGATTCCATACAGATCTATTTTGGTGAGTCATGGAGTTTATTGGGGTCACTCACAGGGTGTGAATGAGAATTTACTTACAGGGGTATAGATGAAGGTCTACTTTTGAGAGATGAATGATGCAAAGCTCACCCCAGCCCAGCCTATAGGCAGCTCCTCTGAGGGTCTCCCTTCCCAGCCACAGTTAGCTACCTTATGAATCTTCTAAGTTGGAGATTCCTGCACCAAGTCCTAGAGACTATCTTTTGGAGGAAATGTTTCAATTCTACTAAAGAGCTACGTGACAGAGGGGAAGCAAGATCCCAGTGGTTTTTCCCCTTGCCAGCTCTGGAGTTGGCCTTCAGTATCATGGGGAAGCCAAACTGACCTGTGGTCAGCAGAGACAAACGGTCAGCCTTGGGAGCACAGGTGGGCGTTGAGGAGGATGGAGAGAAGACAGCCAAAGGTAGCTTCAGAAAGCTGATGAATGGCAGTCTGTTTCTGCTTTCTCCTGCATCATGTGGTAGTGGAGGGATGTCTGCTGTAGCTTCCAGTACCCTACATTCATGTGACAACATCCAGCCATAGAGCACAGAGGTTGAAGTAACACCATGAGGTCCCTGAGTTACCCTGCCTTGTGCTCCTGAGATCCCTAGCTAACTTAGCAGGTCATATGACAGGTGCACTGACCAATCAGGAGTGAAAGTGACTGATGGTTCCACCTGCTTCAGACTGTCACAGTCCATGCCTTTGCTGGATACACCAGGTTCTCTTGCCTACCCCGTCTGGTCCACGTTCCATGAGTGTCATGGGGCTGGTTGGCCTCAGTCCTCCTGCTTCATCTGCCTGCAGGATCTGAAATAGTGGGTCACTCCTTGAGTCTTTAGAGATGCATTCATGCCTCTAGCCTTTGCTACAAATCAGATGTAGAACCCTTGGACAACTGAGAGCCTCCTCCTTTCTATCACAGCTACTGTTCCCAGCCACAGCTCTGGAGCAACATTGCAAAGATGGACAGGAGCTTAGAGTTTGTTCTTCAGCTTGGATGCTGTGGGAACACATGGTATGGATGGCAGCATAGTGTGTGTGTGTGTGTGTGTGTGTGTGTGTGTGTGTGTGTGTGTGTGTGTGTGTGCCTCCTCCTCCCCACCCTTCTTCTCTAATTTCTTTCACCATCTTGACCTTCTTTTGAGAGCTCCAGGGCTTGTGCAGAGACCTCTCTTGTACCTGTATGGGGTTACCCCAGCATCAGGACCTCAGTCACCTCCTAGAAACCAACAACTTCCACTTCTAAGCACTTTCCATACCCTCCAGTACCTCCTATCACACAAACCTTCTCTTGCTGCTGTAACAAACAGGCTAAGGGGCCTCAGCAATGCTGGTTTACCTTTCCTCGATGCTCCAGGCTAGACATCCCAGAGTCGAGGTGTTGACACTCTGGAAAGGATGAGGAATCCATTTCTCAAAGCTCCATGTTCCCTGGCTAATAGACTCTTCTACTCTTTAGATCCTGGTGACATCTTTTAGGGGTCACAAGCCAGATGGAAGTGGCTAAGAGAACCTGGCATGCCCAGCAAAGGTAATGGATTATAACTTCCATGGCTGCCAGAGTCACCTACCACCAATGCCCTTGGAGTGCTGTGACTCTGTCTCTCCTACCTCCTGCAGTACCTTGGGGGTGAGATGAGGGTTCACCTGGGTCACCCAGAACCACCTCGCCTTCCCTCAGCACTTCCTGTGGGCTCACTGCCTCAGACTTTGGTCATGGTCAGTCTTGCTCCTCTCCCCCTCATCTTCTCATGAAAACCTTCCAGAGGAACCTGGTGACTCCCCTTTGAACAATACCCAAGTCTCCTACCTACTGCCCAGTTGTGAATGTCTCATTCAGCAGGGCCTGTCCAGCCTAGGCTGATGCTCTCTTTGTCTTACTGGTCTTATAGTTGGCACACCCCCTCCCTTGCAGGGTGCATGGTAGATCTCTTCTCTTTGTCCTGGCTGTGCACGCCCCAGGTGCCTCCCCTCTCCAGGACTCCTCTCCTGAAATTCAGTTCCTTTGTCTAGCTCCCACTGCGTTCCGGTCCCAGTGTCATGGACTGTAGGGCCTGTGAGCCTCTTACCTGTGTAGCTTAAGTAGGCTACAGTCCGGCTTCACCATAGGCTCCAGGCTTCACTGGCTGATCAAGTGAACATGAGGCAGAAGTCAGCAGAAGCTCGGCAGTGCTGGGAGGAGGAAGTAGCTTTCCCTTAGGTGTGAGATTGGGCTGGGCTCCATGTTGTTTCCCTTTAGCTGGGGTGGGGACTGGATGGAGAAAGCCTGGAGGTAGGAGATGGGTGCAATAGGAGACTGGACCAGACAAGAGGACCTAGTGTATATGCTACAGAGCTCTGACATCAGGGGCTGGCTTTTGACTATGAGGAAGAGGGATTTGACCATGAGGAAAGCTGTGCTTCACTTGGGCCGTGTGTGTGAGTGTTGTGTGTATCCGTGAGTATGTGTCCTGAAGAAAGTACTGGTCACTGTTTATATGTGTGATCGTGAACTTCTGGGAGTGTCTGGGGTGTCATTCGTGTCCACACCTATGTCCTTGGGTGCCTACGAATATGTATGTGTGGGGGGGTATCCTTATCTGCCTGCGTCTGTGTCAAAGACTTTCTATGTGTGCCTGGGTGCTTTGTGAGGAGGTATGTTGGATGTCTGTTATCCAGTTATCTGGTACCTTTGGGTCTGGATTTCCATGAATATCTATAAGCATGCCTATGACCATGAGTGAGTAAGTGTGTGGGTCTGTGTCCTGCTGTGTGCCTGCATGTTCCAATAGGTTTGGGTATCTGTATATGTGTTAGACTATAAGAGACTCAGTGGGCATTAGAATTGTTATGTTTGTGCATCTATGCATAGCTGCCCCAGGCATGTGTACGAGCTCCTTTTCAACTGCACTGCCTTGCCTCTGTACAGTATTCCCTTAGAGGGGAGTCCGTGTAGCTCTCACTAGAGAGCCCTGGGTCCCAGCCAGGCCAGGTAAAGCGGAGCGGGTGGTCTAAGGCTGGTCTGAGGAGTAAGCACACCCTTGGTCCGGTATGTCCTCCTGTCACCATCACCAAAATCCTATGGTCAAGCCCAGGCTGGAAATCAGCCAGCCCAAGAGCTCTTGAGCCCAGCACCCTCCTCTGTCCCATGCTGTCACCAGGGCCACTTGCTCGGGTTAACCGATGGCAGTGAAAAACCCATTAAGCTCCTGCTTCTCCCAGTCATTTGCTATCATAAGGCTGCCTGGCTGACACACGCTGGCTCTCCTTCACATAATTGGAGAAAGTTTTCCCGTCACCCCGTTCTCTGTGTGGCAGCGCTGGCCCTCTCGGGCCCCTCTCTGCCATCACGCCGGCTCTTCTCTCCTTCTTCAGAGGCTGACCTAATTTCCACTCTGTCATTTTCTCCTCCACACTGTGTCAGTTTCCCTAGGAGCTCCCAGGAAACCCAGTCCCAGCAAGCCATCTGCTCCTTCTTTCTCGTCTCTAGAGGGGATGCTGGGGTAGCTTAGCTGTCCCTGGGGGAGGCAGGAGAAGCCCTGCCATGTACTAACCCTGACAGAAGTCAGATTGTAAAGCATTGGAACTCAGGCCTGTCCTGGCAGAGAAGATCTTTGATAAGAGCAAGCCCTGATGCTGGATGCTGGACCCTCACTCAGATGGTGCTTCTGCGGGAGTGGGTAGCATACTGTATCCCTGGCTTCCCTGTGTCCTTTCAGCAAGCTCTGAACCTCTTATAACAGCACCCCTGCTCTACCCCATTGCCGTGGTATCCTGTAGCCAGCACAGCACTCCAGCCCCAGATGGACTCCACTTTGTGTGAAGATCTGGCATGTTTGAATGAGGGGAGCTCTGAGGAGTGCATGAGTGGTACCCCTGCCCAGAAGAGGAGCAGTGTCTCTCTTGGAGCCCCTGGCCTGGAACACAGGCCGGACCCTCAATGAATATAGAAGCCAGGCCTTCCTTAGACATTCTACTTCCCTTATGAGCTGGAGACAGATCCACTGTAGGCTCAGTCTTATCCTTGGAGTCCCTGGTAGGTAGAACCTCAGGGTGCAGGTTACTAGAGACTCGTGGTCTTTCATGGTGTTTAACTTTAGTCTCCCTGATCTTTAACCCTAACCCAACCTTGGGGGAGTTCCCAAGTTACCTTCAGTCATGGTGTTGAGCAGTCATAGAAAGCAAACTTTAATTTACTTCAGTTTATAACTAACAGTCCACCATGAATTGAGCCAGCATTCAAGTCAGGAACCCAGGGGCAGGAACTGAAGAGGCCATGGAGGAACACTGCTTGCTGGCTTACTCCTCAGGTTGACATCCAGGTACATTTCTTAGACCTCCCAGGACTACCTGCCCCAGGGGTGCCACCACTCCTAATAAACTGGGCCCTTGTACATTAATCATTTAGAAAATGCCTCACAGACTTGCCCACAGGCCATTCTCGCGGAAGCATCTTCTCAGCTGAGGCTCCTCTTTCCAGATAACTCTAGTTGTGTCAAGCTAACAAAACTAATCAGGTCACCAGGCCTTAAGGAACTTGCCCCAGCCCTGCCCACCTACCATATCCGCAGCCTCTCCTCTTTGCTGCAGACACTGCAGAACGACAGCTACAGATTCTGTAGAAAGACTGCGGTGCCTTCCTGGGCTCCCAACACTAACTGGCCAAGGCTGACCTGGAAGCCCAGTCAGATTCAGCTTTCTTGAGCACAGAAGTCTATGTCCACCTAGGTGAACAGCAGGCAGATGAGAGAGGAGCCTATCTCAAGCCAGCAGCCTGCCTGTGGCATGCCCCAGCCTCATCACCCTCTGACTCCAGTGTCTGCAATTCTGCTATTGTACCCCCTGGACCCCAGTATCCTGCTCCTGAATCAGCCTCTGGGGAGTTCAGGGCCTGTCCCCTCCCACCCCCTCTCCCGTCCCCATCAAAGGTCTGGTAGCCACACAGAGACTTCATGGAGCTGGATGTCCCTTCAGGGTTGACATATCCCTTGTGGCATGTGGTGTCATCATTAGACAGCGTTCCAAAGCACAGATGCTGTCAGGAGCTCTGGAAGAGTTTTAATTAGTGGATAACATTCAACGCTCCAAAGACTTCATGTGAAGCCATAGATGGCCGACTTCTCTGGAACCACTGGGAGCAGGAGCGACACAGGAGAGTGGCAAGCCTGTGCCAGGTGGAACTGGTGCTTAGGCAGGGTGTCCTCACGTGAGCCACAGTTTTCTGACTGCAGAGGGCTACACCCAGACTGGCTCCTGCCTGCATACCATACCAATGTAACCCTGCTGGCCTTGTGCTGTAGACCCGGGGGATTGCTACACATCTGCCTCCAGAGAACTGACCTGCACAACTGTCCATCCACATATTCCTCCACTCCTCCCTGGGCTTAACCTTCATCACAGGGCTCTGTGGTCCTTTTCCAGAAGGGGTTTACTCACTCACATTTGGAATAGGCCCAGCCTTATGACTTGGTTTAGCCAAGGGGCACTGGGAAATGTAGATAAGAACTTGCTGTCTGCAGAGGCTGCCATGGGGTGAGCCAGCCAGCCAACCAAGGTAGGAGGATGAGAAGCTGAGGCTGGGAGCCTGGAGTGAGCAATGGTCTGTTAGCCAAGGTATGGGAGAGCCCGGCAGAGCTGGGTTAGGGCTGGACCCAGCTGCCCAGAGCTTGGTTCTTTGGAGCCGTGAGCTTCCAGATGGTATGTTACATGGTAGAAACTAGCTGATACATTATGTTTATGCCATAAGTCAGGTGATTCTGCTGGGGTGGGGAGAGGCATGGAAAAAGGAAATCGGGGTTCCATTTCATACGGACTTTTCCCAGTACCTAGCTATTATCAGAGGATCTCAGGGCCCCTCTGTTTCTGTACAATGGGGTTTGCTGTCTAGTACCAGGCCCCTGGGAAGACTTCTGGGGGCCACATCATCCTCTGCTGGGTAACACTTGCTGGGTGTGCCTGTTTCCTGTTGGCCTTAACTATGGCAGTCCCCCCCCCCCACACACACACAGCTCACATACCTGATGTTCTGTCTGTTGTCCTGTGCAGCACCCTGGCTTTCCGATGTCCCAGGCACAGGCTTCTCAGACTTTCACCAAGGCTACCACCTGCCTGCCTCTCACTGTCTGTGCACAATCAGATCACTTTCAGCTCTTCCAACTGTTGAGAGTGTGGGGCGAGGTCTGACCTAGTAGAACAGACACCGTGAACGACAGGAGATGTCTGCAGCAGTCCTGAGCTCCTTTGTATCAGTTTGCAGCACAGGTAGCAGATGTATAACAGAAGCTTACCTGCTCATACTCACAGGCGCACCTGGCATGCGTGCACACGCATGCTCCCTGTGAGCACCTATCTCCTTCTAGATGCTGGCCAGGTTTTCCCATCCAGGGCAAAGCTAGCTTTGGAGGGTCAGGATACCACCCATGGACCTGGAAAGTGCCTACCATACAGAGGGCATGAGATGTTTCCAGTGGCTGACCAGAGAGGGGTGAGGGCTGCTGGCTAAGCAGGGGCGAGGCTCCATCCCCATGTACTCTCTGCTGGCCCCGAAAACCTCCACATTCTATGCTGAGTGTGCTGCGTACTCTGCCAGATGTCAGTGAGCTGAGACAGAACCTGAAAGTGACAGGTGCTTCTTGGCTGCGGGCGTGCCCCAGGCTGAGGCTGAATTGGCTGTTGCAGCCCCTGCTTCCTGGGCTAATTGGGGAAGGAGAAGGAAAAGGAGGGGCCAGAGGGGAAGACGCTGAGCTCTGGGCTCAGGCTAAAGGCAACAAGGCTGATTGTGAGAATGATGAGCTGGAAGTGGTGTGTGTGTGTGTGTGTGTGTGTGTATGTGTGTGTGGCACAGGAAAAGAGAAACAAAGATACGGAGAGAGACATAGAAGGACAAAGAGACAGATGCAGCGATACAGAGGGAAAAGAGGTCATCAGAGACAGGATGGGAGACAACAAGAGAGAGGAGACAAAGAGAGGAAGTAGGAGTGGGAAAGAGCAAAAACACAGGAGAGAGGAGGAGAGAGAGAGAGAGAGAGAGAGAGAGAGAGAGAGAGAGAGAGAGAGAGAGCGAGAGAGAGAACAAAGATATAGAGATAGCACCCATGGCAGGAACGCTCTGAATCCTCCCATGTCCACCAGCATGTGGCTATAGAGGAGCCTCAGATATGATCTAGCCCAGGTCATAGGCCTTGATTCCTGCATAACCTCGATATCCTGCTATGCCTCAACCCAGGCCCTGGGCTCCCTGACTGTCAGCCTGCCCCAGGCCTGGACCACACCTTGGGCACATGTGCAGCTTCTGCAGACTCAAATTGAGGAGTGAAGCTCCCTTCCATAGGCTCCCAGGCTCTTCAGGAGGGTTAGGGTTAGGGGTTAGGAGTTAGGGTTAGGGTTAGGGTAGAAAAGATTGTCTCTGATCTAGAGGGGCGGTGCTCTAGATCTCTTGATCTTAGTGCCCAGTATGAATGCTGGAATCCAGAACCACAGTACGTACATGTTAGATACTGGGAGCTCGAGTCTGGGTTGAGGTTGCTGGGGAGGGGGAAGCAGCTTGCATACCTCTGCAGAGTGTCTTTATTGGCTGGGGATGTGTCACTTCTGAAGACTCTGTCTACATCAGTTTAATAAAGACTAGAATGGCTCACTGGAGGTGCTGTAGGAGGGGCCATCACAGATTGAGATACTGGAGGCACAATGGGGTGCAGTGGTCAGAAGCAGGAGCAACAGGTAGGTGGGCATTGTGGGAGCCAAGGAGACTGAAGTCACAGTGGAACCCTCCTAGGTGGCAGGAACTGTATGACTCAGCATAAAGCAGGTGCCAGGCTTGCATCCCCACCTGCTACACCCAGTTGGGCAGTTCTGGGCCTATCTCAATGGGGAGAATGACCCTGCCTAGAAATGACCTGAAAGGCTCTGGTTTTATTTGTATCTTTGTGGAGCAGGTAGTATGTATGCGTATGTGCATGACGACCAACACACACACACACACACACACACACACACACACACACACACACACGCTTGGAAGTCAACTGTCAAGCACTGCAGTTTAAAATGTGCTTATTTACTTGGTTTGTTGGTACGCTATCTCCTCGGCTGCCTTTATAAATATTTATCAATGTTGTCACAGTGACATTTCCTGTGAGGAGGTGAGAAGGGGAGGGGAGGAGAGAGGAGGATGTCAGAGGGAGCTGACAGGTAGAGGGAGGCAGGCTCTAGGGCCCCAGATCAGCCTTGATAGGAAGAAGCTCTGGGGAATGGAGGCTACCCCCTGAAGACCTGACCCATTCCCAGCCAGTTGGGGTTCTAAGAAATGGAATGCGGATGTCAGTGTCTCAGGTGAGACCACCCATCATGGGCTGAGTCCACAGTGGCTTGTTAAGCCAGCGGTTAATACTGACTTGCTGTAGTGAGGATTCAATATTTAAGTCTTTTTAACAACCATGTGACAAAGGGGCTCCAGCCAACCAGATAGGAACTTCTCATGCTTTATGCATGATGGGCCCCTGCCAGGCCCTGGAGATCCTGCGGAGCCTAGGCAGACAGCCCTGCTCTCTGGGGATGTCTTGTATTTCATGGGATGCCGAAGACAAGCATTACCATGAGATCACTACAAAAGCTTCAGGGGTGGCATCAAGGAGTGTGTGGGCTTGTGAGTGTGTGCAGGCGTGTGCAAATGACAGTTGTATGTTCATGGGAAGTTGCACACATTTGTGTACCACTGTGTTTGTACTCTTCTGTGTGTAAGGATTTGGTGTAATACATGTTTGCATGTGTGTACCTGTGTATACATGTTTGTGTGTGAGCCTCTGAATGTGAACATGTCTCTGTGTGCATGAATGTTGCATGTGTCTACTGCATGTATTATGAGCTGATGCAAAAGAGCTCAGGGCTGCAGCAGGCCCAGGAAAAGACACAAGCAACTGCAGTTTTATGGGGAGTGCAGGTAACACATGACAGCGGGGACTTGACGGAGAGGAGGTTGTCATTCTGGAGTAAGAAAACACTGGTGTTGTGGGCTGTATCAGCTCACCTTTTCTGCATTAACAAATATCTCCAACCCTCCAAAGCTTCGTGGCTTCACATTCACTCTTTTAGTTAGGTTTTATTGCTCTGATAAAACACCAAGACCAAAAGCAAAGTGAGGAGACAACTTACAAGGCTCAGGGCCATCATTACACTCCATCATTGAGGGAAGTCAGGGCAGGAACTGAAAGCAAGAGTCATGTAAATGCTGCTTACTGGTTTGCTCCCATGGCTTGCTCAGCCTGCTTTATTATAGCACCTAGGCCCACCAGCCCAATGGTGGCATCACCCACGGCAGCCTCCCTTATAAAATCGTCAGTCAAGAAATGTCCTGTAAGCATCCCTACAGGGAACCCGAGGGAGGCATTTTCTCAGTTGAGGCTTTCTTTTCAGAGGACTTTAGCCTGTGTAAAATTGACAGAAAAGAAAAAAGGAAGGAAGAAAAGGAAGGAAGGAAGGAAAGAAGGAAGGAAGGAAGAAAGGGCGGGAGGGAGGGAGGGAGGGAGGAAAGAAGGGAGGAAGGGAGGGAGGAAAGAAGACAACCAGGGCACCTATTTTTCACTGAGCTCCTCATTTTATTGTTGGCCATTCAGGCTGATCTATTCAGCTGAGGAAGAGGCTGGCATCTCCACCTTCACCCAGAGTTAACGCTCACCTTAACCAGGCACTATCTATTATGGCTGCCTCTCTTGCTCCACTATGAAAAGCCTCATCTTCATGGGGCACCTAGACCTTGTCCACTTCCTCAGCTCCACTGCCATTCACAACCACCCTGCACCTTGACTGTCCAACCTGCCTGCACTGCCTTCCCACCTCCAGACACACTGAGGTCAGAGCATGGCCCGCTGCTATGCAGGGCCATGACATCACCATGGTCCCTGTGTTATCTGGATGGCAATGGCCCCTCTGTCTTTGTTTCCTTCACCTGTCTCCCAGCTCATCAGCATCCTGTACCCAATAATGCAGCCCCAGAGAAGCTTCATTTGTCAATGCATTTAAAGTTTCAATCCTACCCAACACCCTGACCCCCCTTCTCTGCTCTGATACCCCCCCCCCACAACGCTGTCATTACTCACTATATTCTATAGCTTGAGGACTGTCTATTGGTTCTTTCAGGATTGGATTCCCATGGGCATAAGCGCTTATATCTGTTTATTTACCTTTATATCCTGCACAGGTGCTTGTCAAGCAGCCATAGATGAGTGAATGATTGGTATTAGGGATGGACAGGTATATAGGGCACAAGAAAATCGGTGGACAGACAGGAGGATGGATGGGTGAGTAGGTAAGTGGATGGAAGAATGGTAGATAGACAGGTGAACAGCTGGATGGGTGGGTGGACAGGTGAAAGAATTGTGGGTAGGCGGATGAATGAACAGGTGTATAGATTAAGGAATGGATTAAGATATGGGTAGTTACAAGAATGGATGGGTGGGTAGGTGGGATATTTTGCAACCTATTTTCAATAAGGGCTCAGTCTCTCCTCTAACCCACAGCCCAGCAGAGGTACTAGAAGAGCAAAGTTATTAGGATATGGGGTAGTAGTTCTTTGGAGGTGAGTTATTAGGATATGGGGCAGTAGTTCTTTGGAGGCAGTTTAGTCCCATAGCAAACACCAAATACAACTCAGCAACTGCAGACCAGTCCTCTAGGCAGGCAGATACTACACACAAACCAGCAGCTCCAGTCCAGTCCTTTTCACAGGCAGACGACACCACACACTAACCAGCAGCTCTAGTTCAATCCTGAAGCAACTGCAAGGCTCGCCAACTAGCCTGAGGCAAGGCTACGGAAGCAGCAAGTTACCACAGGAATCTCACAAGCAGTTATTTGGTGAGTTTCTCTCAATGGCCTTGTTACTACAAGTTGAACTCAACTACACTATATAAGGCGAACCAATACATGGTGTCATTAGTGAAGAATAACTCGAGGCAGAGAAAACCAAATCAATGCTCAGTGTTTGTCTCCCACTGTCTGTGGGGACATATTTATACTGCTTCATCAAGAGTCCTTTCACATGTTTGCTATATGAAAACATCCTTTCACCTGTGTCTGCTTCAGCAAGACATGCTTTCACCTGTGTGCCCCAGCAAACCATCATTTGACATAACTGACTTTCCAAGGAAACAGGAAGTTTCAGGGACCAGTGGATACCTAGATGAGTTAATAGATAATAGAGTTAATAGAGTTAATAGACAAGGAAGGATGGGTGTGTGGATGGGTAAGTGCCTGGCTTCCAGGTCTCTGGGCCAACTGCTCATCTTGATCCTATTACAACCACAGCCAAGTGGCCAGCCCCTCTGTGATGGGAGGAAGGAGTGAGAACTTGCTGCCCCTGGGCTGACGCAATGGTAGATTGTTTGCAGCTGGGGCTTGTGGCCACCTGTTCCACAGCTAGCCTCAGACTCTTCCCATGATAGAGTGCCCTCATGTCGGTGGGAACTGGGGACAAAGACGATCGCATAGAAGGTATCTAGGAGGTATCTAGAGAGAGCTCCTGCAGATCATCCAGAGCCCCAGTGGAAAGTCACACACCAGGGGACACCTGGGCACAGATTCAAACTCATAGGGGTCAGAAAGGCAGAGGCATTTCTACAGGCCACTCTGCCCAAGCAGTGACACTGGCTGGCCTTGGTGGCTCATATTTTTAATCCCAGCACTAGGGAGACAGAGGTAGGTGGATATCTGTGAGTTCAAGCATGGTCTATGTAGTGAGCTCCAGGAAGTCAGGACTATACAGAGAGACATTATCTCAAGAAATGGGGAAAAAAGTGACACTGGCCACACATCTTTGACCTTGGGTGGGAATACAGCAGAAAACTCCCGCAGGTAGGAGGCCCTTCACGGTCAGCGTTAATTATGCATGCCCCTGGAAGTGCACAGGCAGCTCAGGCTGGGGGCTGGGCAAACTGATGCTGTGGCAGTCGGTCAGGGCAGACAGGCTAACTCTGAGGACACAGAACCACCTCACCAGTAAACAGGGCTGGGTGGGGAAGCAGTCTCAGGAGGAGAGGTGGGTGGAGGAGGCATGTGTCAAAGGATAACTCAGTAAAAGAAGCGTCCTCTGAAGACACCAAGAGCTAGTGTGGCCACTGCAGCCCACCTACAGGAGGAGTCTCACCCCATCCTTGCCTCCAAGTGACTCAATCAAAATATAGGATTTAAGGGGGAATCTAACAAACTAATCCTAAAACTAAGGATGAAATGGTTAAAATAGCAAAGGCTGTTTTTGAAAGCCAGCAAAGTTGGCCAATTTGCCTTTCAAATTTAACACATTACAGAAAGCCAGGAAAGCCATGGTCACTGAAGAGCCTGGCATAGGAACAGAACTGAAGTCTGAAAGGCTCCTAGGTCTGGTGCAGCATGGGACTGCAGGACACAGCCCCCATTTTCACAGACGCAGCTAGTTCAGCCCTCTGGTCACACATGAGAGGTAAACTTGAACCTCACTTGTCTTAGGGTTTCTATTGCTGTGAGCAGACACCATGACCAAGACAACCCTTAATTGGGGCTGGCTTACTGGTTCTGAGATTCAGTCCATTATCATCATGGCAGGAAGCACGAGAGCATCCAGGCAGGCACGGTACAGGAAGAGTTGAGAATTCTATATCTTGTTCCAAAGGCAAACAGGAGAAGACTGGTTTCCAGGCAGCTAGGAGGAGGGTCTCAAAGTCCACCCCCACAGTGACACACTTCCTCCAATGAAGCCACACCTCCTAATAGTGCCACTCACTTCCTGGGCCAAGCATATTCAAACTACCACACCACCAGATCCTGGTTCCATGCTGGGCACAAGGACCAATGTGGTAAACACCAGATTGGGCATGGGGATTGTTCTTGGTCCAGGGAGAGGAGACAGGAAGTCACCCCTCAGAATCTAGTAATGATCTGCAACAAGAATGGGGACAGCCATCTGTGGCCACATCAACCTGAACACACCAGATCTCATCTGATCAACACCAAGCAGTGCCAAGACCATTAGCACTTGGCTCAGAGAAAGAGAGTCGAGGAAGGCTGAGGGGGAGAGATGGCACTTACAGGGATGAGTGTCTGCTGGAGGAGGGGGTCCCCACAGACAGGTTTATCTTCTAACTTTTGTCCAATTGATAATTAACACAAATTAACCACAGTCGTTAATATAAACCAGGAAACTGAGGCCTATAAAGAAGAAGCTACCATGAAGGAAGTGGGTTCTACCTGCCATGGCCTGACCTGACTTCTGTGCCTTCAGGTTCCCCACTGATGGGAGCCCAGCCAAGGCCTCCTCTCAGAGGTGGGCACCTGGAATTTAAGCAAGGCTGTTGGTGTATTTAAATACTGTCATTGACAACTGTAAGTGGGCTTATGAGCCTTATCGGCTTAGATTTGTATCTGCAGGAGAGCTGTTCATCTTAAATAAATATGTTTTTAATAATCTCTGAGTATTTATGGAGCATAAAGCTGTCAGGAGCGATGGAGATGAGGATTCCTGAAGTCGCTTGCCGCACAAGGCCCTTGCCGAGTCATTAAGGAAACCGGCTCCCAGCAGGATGGCAAGTTCTGCTGCCAGTGCGAACAAACGCGCGAGCGATTATCATCCCAGAGGATTTTTAATAAGCTGGGGTTGGTTATTTAACCTACAATAACTACTTAATAAACATAGTAAATTACTTGCAGGTTTAGAAATATCTGTTCCTCCCAAGACCACCTGTGCCCTGGAATGTCTCACAGGAAGTCCTGGTATGAGGCTCACACTTCTGGCTTGTACTGCAGTGGTCATCAGGCTGGCAAGGGTTCCCACTCTGCTTTTTGCGTACAGTTGATCGGGTGCACTTCGACCTGATTTCAGCAGGAGTCCAGGACAGACTCTTTGGGACCAGGCTAGCCCATCAGGTTCACTTTTCTCAGCCGGGCCAAGGCATACAGCTCTCTGTCAGGGTTGAGGTTCCCATCCTGAGCCCACCACCTTGGATGTCCCTTCTCTGTGGCTTGCTGCCCAAACACAGCATTCTTACACAGGCATCATGGTTCCCAACAATTCGGCAAGCAGCAAACATGCATTGGTGTGAGATCTACTCACTACTGAAGACCCTTAACCAACGTTCAATTCCTATGAATCTGCCATCCCTATTTATATCTAATATGGCTTAACATTGCTCAGTGCCAGGTGCCAATCAGACACTTCATACAGACCTACTCACTCTAGCCTCCCTTCCAAGCTGTGGGGCAGAAACTGTTGGTATTTCTTTTAACAGATGGGGAAACTAAGGCTTGGATGCTTTTCTGGGTGACATTTGAAAATTACATAAAAAAATTACATTTTTTTCCTCTCACACATAAAGTATGAGCCACATAATTGTATCCAATGATCTGTGAGCTGTCCAATGTACCAGACTTTTATGTCTCAGTCAGCTCAGTCTGCGTAACAAACACACCCCATTGGGAGGTTGGAAACTCAGGGTCAAGGAGCCAGGAGGTTCTAGTCTAGGCAAGGACATGTGTCCCAGCTTTACACCCACATCTTGCTGTATCCTCCTGTGTGATTCCCACAGTATCTAGCTTACTTTCCACCACAGGCTCTATCTACCCATGCTGAGGACTCTCCCCCCCCCAGATGCATTATGGGTAGAGGGTCAACACATGGACTTAGATGTGACATAAAGCTTTGACTAGAGCAGCTTGAGACACTTGGGATCACATCTCAAGTTCCTCCTGGTCTTGGAGTACATGGTAGGCACAGCCAGGTGAGCTTCCCCTTGCCTCTCCCATGGCCACGGTCAGATGGCAACTGGACCTGTAGTTGCCTGAATGGCACCCCCTGATTTATCCAGTGGTTATCCCTGATCAGGACTCTGAGACTAGATGCTGCTAGAGATAAGGGGGTGGGTACTGCACCACACATGGCTTAGATCTAGAAACTTGACTGAGGTTGTGAGCGAATGTAGAAAGGACAGATACTAAAGAAACAGCAGACACAGAAAAGCTGGGCTCAGGTAGACTGTGTGCACTCTGATGGAGCTGCACTGACTACTGTCAGCTCGTCTTGGAAGGTGGTCTCTAGAGATGAGCATTGTCAGACTGTAAACATCTTGGGGGGGAAGCAGCAGTTGCTTGCTTTTGCACACACTCATGAATCATTTATAAACAATCATACTTGGACCAGAAGGAGGCTTTACCCTTCTGAGCCTGACCTGAGGAAGGTTTTGTCACTCCCTAGGTATGAGGCGTTGGTCTTTGGAACGGCTGTCAGTAATACGGATGGATACCCTGAATCTCTGACCAAGACTGTTGTCTCTGGCCCAAAATTCTGAGGGCTTCCCTTTTGTGTGGGGCTTATAATATGGAGCAGCATGGAAGGTTGCAGCCCACTCGTGCAGGCCCATGGCCCATGGACCACATGAGCTCAGCAGCATGGCCTACATAGGAGGGATGGTCAGTTTTTATTATCAACTTCACACAACCTTGAGTCACCAACAGAGAGAGAACCTTAACTGAAAAATTGCCTAGATCAGATTGGCCTGTGGCCATATCTATGAGAAGATGTCTTTATTGATGATTGATGAGAGAGGGCCCAGCCCACTGTAGGTAGTATCATCCCTAAGCAGGTGGTCTTGGGCTGCCTAAGGAAGCTAACTGATTATGAGCAGTTAAGCAAGCCAGCAAGCCGAGTTTCTTTATGGTGTCTGCTTTGGTTTCTTCCTTTGATGTAGGAAGATGGAACTGTGCCATGGGAGTAGTGAGCTGACCGAGTTGCTCTGATTGGTGTTTTATCACAGCAACAGAAAGGGAACTAGAACAATGGGGAAGCATTGTCCTCTTGTCTGTCATTGGCATTCTTTAAGTACTGCTAGGAGTGATGAGTGGCGGACCCTGGACAGGGCTGCGTGGTACGCTGCCCAGTGTCCGTGATGGGGTTTCACACAGGCAAAGGAAGATGCCACAGAAGCTTCACACAGGCCACGCTGGGAGCAGCGGGGACAGCCAGTGGGGCAGGTGGCCCTGAGAAGACAGATACAGCGCAGCTGGTGCAGGTGGGGGTCCCGGAGGCACCCCTGGCACAGGGGCTAGAGGTGCTACTAGTGGCCTTGTTAGGTCAAGAAGGACTAAGAGCATGCAGGGACAGCTCGAAACAGCAATGCGTGTCTGAGGGTCGGCTGAGAAAAGGAGTGGTCAGATGACCTGCTAGGGCTGTGGCGGCCTTTGAGTGTGAGTTGCAAGTATTTGGGTGTGTAAGTGTGAACATCATCTGAGAGTGTGTAAGCACATTTGAGGAGATGAGTGCGGGACCCAGGGGGCATGTGTGTGCCTTCCCAGGTCTCAGGCTCTGTCTCTTCCTGACTCTCTCCCTTCCATTAATTCTCCTAAAACTGACCCCAGCATTCGATTCCCCCCTTATTTAAAAAGCTTTATTTTCACATACTTGACCCACTCTGAAGCTTGAACCCTATGTTTTGGGGTTGAGAAAGAATTAAAAAAAAATCTGAAACGAGAGGACATGGCCGACTCCCAGGGCTCCCCCAACCCCATGCTCCATCTCCTACACTGCCAATGCCATTTTGCTGGCCAGTGCTGGTGGCATGCAGCTGCCTCCCCAACCACCTCCCCCAACCCCCACAAACACTTTGGGCTTGCTGCTTCTCTTAAAAAGCATCATGCAAATGGAATCGGACCTGTGTATTCTTGTGTGACTTGATTCTGTCAGGGGTATTGTCTCTGCCACGAGTTCCCGCGGCGTGCGCACCTACACATTAATCACTGCCGAGGCAAGTGGCCCCTTTGTCTGAACGCCCAGCACATCTGCATTCTCTTGGGGCAGGCACATGAGTTGCCTCCAGGGTTTCCTTTGTCCCAGGGAAGCATAAAGCCCCCACGAGGGTCTTAGAGGGTTATACAGTCAGGGTTGGAGTGAGCCACAGGGTTATGGATGTGGTCAACTGGACTTTGCCACCCCATTCCCCATTCCGTCCCTGTGTTCTGAAAAGGGGCCGTTCGGATGAGCTGATGTCCTTGCTGGCTCGACCAGAGCAGGCTGCAGCCCAGGAAGACCAACATCCTCCAGCCCAGTGGCCCCTGCTGCCCAGGCAGAGGCACTCATGGGCTCTATCCACATGCCTGTGCACTCGGCTCACCGCAGAGCCGTACTAATGCCATTTCTTTAGCTCAACCAAGCCATGCAAAATTCACCCTTGGCTGAGGAAATCAGGACCTGGAGGGAGGTGGGGAGCTGTCCAAGGGTAGGGCTGTTCACCAAGCCAGATCTAGGCCTCCTCTGCCCCGTTGCTCAGCTGCCCTCTGCCAGAAGGAAGCTAGCATGTCAGCTAAAGGCAGTGGCTGACTCTGTGTAAGGTGGGCGTAGGCTCTGTGACTGGTTTGCAGGTGGTCAATAAACCCTCCAAGAAAATGCTTCTCTTAAGAGCCAGGCCCTGTATGAGCTCCAAGCTCAGTGTTATGTGGGAGAGGAACCCCACTGACTGACACCCACCAGGCTCCCCGGCAACTTTCAGTGCAGATGCTGCCATGGAGAGAGCTCAGGATGCCTGAATGACAGGATGGCTTTCTCTTACCAGCAGGGGTACCAGCTAGAGTTGGAAAATACTAGAAGTCAAGGGGGTACTCCTCATTGCATTGACTCCCCCAGAATCTCCTGGATTTTTGCATTTCTGTGACTGAGGAGTTGGAGACCCAGGAGAGGTTATCCTTTGAGGTCTCCAGGGAGGTGGGGAATGGAGAAAAGCAAGAATTCAAGTTGATACTCATCCAACTAGTTAGGGGTCACTATTCATACATGCCTGTACCTGGCAAAGAATCATGGAGAACCATTTGTTCACATGACAAGAAACTCCCACCAGGACCCCTGCTGCACACCTCCAGATCGGCCATGTCCCATCCACTGCTGGAGGAATCAGGAGGCTATGAGTCCAGCATTTTAAGTCCCAGCCCTGGAAGGCAGAGCCCACTTTCAGGAAGAAGTGGTGCACTATCTGTGGGTAGGCAGAACTGAACCTTGTGAGTTGAGTACAAATTCTCTGTAATAAACCAGGAGAAAGCAGAGGAGGGGACAGTGTGTGAAAGGGCGCAGGTCTAGAGGCTCAGGGATGGAGATAAGAACAGAGGTACAAGGGATGCTAGGGGCGGGTGGGGGTGGGGCTTTTGGCACTCTTGGATCCTCTGCTGTGGGTCAGAGATTCTAGGATGCTTTGTACCTTTCCAGGGTCTTGGGAAGTTATGCTGGCTATCTGCCACTCTCTTAACCGACAGTTCCTGCATTCTGTCCCCAGGGCTGAGAAGGAAGGAGGTAGATTCTAGATGGCAGCTGGTCACTGTGGCCTCGGGGACACCATTTACTTAGACACACCTTTGCTCCTCAGGTTCCCACTCAGTGAGCAGTGACAAGTAGGTTCTCCTTGTGAAAGGAGCACGGAGGTCTACAACGTGTTCAGTATTTAGATTGTGACACCAGTCCCAGCCACACAGGCCGGCTTAGTCAATCAGGGTCTCTTACAGCCCGAGGCTAATGTTCTGTGAACAAGACTGTCCCAAAGGGAACTGAGGATTAGGTCAGCAGGGATGTGACCTCAGGGGTCCCTCTGAAGAGGATATAGAATTCAGTGGCCAGCAGGCAGTACTGAGACAGGAACCTGAAAGGAGTGGACGGGCTGCAGAAAAGTTGGGGTGAGTGCCTGCCATCTGTGTGGTTGTGACTTACTATGCTGAACTCCATCCTGGACTAAGTCTGGCTCACCCAGACCGGTCCAGGATGATCAGAGGCCTGCATGGGCCTTGTCTGGAGCTAAAATGATGGACACAGATACTATGTCCTGCTAGCTGCCCTACCTGCTGAGGATTCCAGTCCAGCTTTAGAGCTACTGTGAGCAGTTTTCTTCTTGCATCTTGGATGGCATTCAGTGGGCTGCTGCGTGAGGGGCAGTCTATCACCTATAGACCACGACATGGCCAGTGGCTGCTGCTAAGTGTCTTGCCTGGCCCGTCCTGGATCTGCAACATTGACTCTTGCCACCTATGAGCCCCAGTTGTGGGGACAGATTTCTCCAGAGCATGATGCTGAAAAGACAAAGGAGTTGATGGTGTGCTTAGGGAAGGGGTGCTATGTCCCTGAACTTCAGGGCTTCTGGTGCCTTAATTGGAGTAGGACCTGGAACACTGGCTGATTGAGGTACTCCTCGTTCCTTGGGCGGATGTTCCCTGTTGCCCTGTGGCATGTACCCCTGGGAATCTCCTAGGACCCGATACTCAATTGGGGGAACCCCCCCTGAGTGGACATCTGCAAGCATGCTATGGTAGGAGAGGGTAGACGGGAGTGAGGTGTGAGGCCCACTCTTTTTCCTGTTAATAGCTTGTGCAAAAGCCTCTTCTCCATCGGATTCAATTTATTCCCATCTGGGCCCTGCTGTCTCCATCAATTCAGCTAATAAAGAGAGGTGGACGTCTGTGACCCAGGCCACTGCAGAGGCCTCTTCCAAGCTAATTAACCGGCCCGAACAATCCCTTTTAATATCTCTGTACTTAATGCCTTAAAAGGGAAGACTGAACTGGGGGAGGGGGAGGGACTGGGTGGGATGTAGGGAGGCTGTTCCAACTGGCTAAAGAAAATATGAGGGCAGGTCTCTGCCCTGAGGGAAATTCTGCTTTGTGACAGGTGGACAGATCCGGGACCGCCAGGGGATAGATTGTACCCTGACTGGGGTATTCTTTATCTTGGGTTGACCTTGCTGGATAGCTGGCTCCTTCTCTTAAGCCAGCCTCAGCCCAGGCTGGGAGCAGGGTGGAGCCTGGGGATGGGGGAGGGGAGAGGTGTGGAGCTGTCCACCTAGCCGTGCTGAAAATGCTGATATTGCAGTCTCCAGGGGGCATCAGTCACTAGCTAACCCTGCAGTCTCTGACCCTCTGCATGCTTTGAACTTTCAAAAGTGCCCTTTAGCTTCTGAAGAACCTTTCCTAAGCCCGGGCAGTGCACCTCCTGGTGGCCTTGGAACAGAAGAAGGGAGGGGACTGTAGCTATTCCCTGTTCCCTGGGGAGAATGGTCTTCTGCAAACAAGACCTTGGGAAGACAGGCTGTAATTACAGCAATCATTTCCAGGCTGATGGCAGGTGTGGGAGGAGATGAGGGTAGGGAGCTCACTGCAGGTTGGGTGGGGTCAGCACACAGGCCATTAGGACCAAGCTGGTCACTCACACAACAAGGTCCAGATGGAAAGACCTGCTCTTACACACGCACACACTACTCATGGCCTGAAGAGTAGTGGGGACCAGACAGATGGGATCCAGCTCCTGGGTAGGGGCTGCTGGCCTGTTTGTTGTGTAAGATATCCCCTTATTACCTGGGAATTCTGGGACATGCAGGATTTCAGTCCAAGCCTCAGCCTGTCCCTTCCTAGCTCTGTGGCTGTTGGCTTATCACTCAGAGCCTGCTTCTCTATCTGTTGTACACCCTGAGTTTCTCAGGGTGAGTGAGGTACAGGCTTAGAACAGGGATTCCATAGATATAAAACAAATCTTTACAGCCCTAATTCATACGTGGTGGTTTAAATGAAAATGTCTCCTATAAATTTACATGCTTGAATGCTTAGTTCCCAGTTGGTGGAACTGTTTGAAAGGGATTAGGAGGAGTGGCTTTGTGAGAGATGTGTCAGCTACTCCAGTCTGCCTGCTTACTCCTATGCTCCCCACCATGGACTCTAATCCTTTGAAACTGTAAGCAAACACCTAATAAACAATCCCTTCTATAAGTTGCCTTGGTCATGGTGTCTTATCACAGCAGTAGAAGGGTAACTAAGACACTCATATGATTCGCTAAAATTTAAAAGGTAACATACTGTGCCCACATTTCTTACCATTGGAGGACGTGCGAGCTCCTGGGCACCCTCTGGCTCACTCTGTCGTCTCTCACTGGGGTGTCTTAACTCTTGCTGCTATGGAAACAACCTAATGCCAGTGGGCTCTGCTCTCTCTCCTGTTCTCACACAACCCTTGTCCCTCATAGAGGGCAGGAAACCCTGTTCCCTCCTTTCTTAGTTCTCCCCATCTCTACGGGATCCCTATCATCATTTCTTGCTCTATGAGTCCTGACCAGGCAAAGGAAGCGATCAGCCTCGTTTGGGGCTATGTCCAGCATGGGCCAGCCACCCTGCAGAGAGCGTGAGGAGCGAGAGACTTTGTGTCAGCTGTTTTTGGAAAAGAGGTCTTCCCTGGGCAGAGGTCAGGTGGGGCGGATGAACGGGAGTGTGTGAAGACAAGGAACAGTGTCATTCAAGGGGGATTACGGTATTGGGTGAAAGCCAGAGGCAATGGAAGGAACGGGTCTCCATGCGGAAGCTGTGCTGAGGCAATTGCTGATTAGACGGATGGACTGAGATGAGGAAAGCGGTCTTTCATGGTCTTACTCTTTGATACCAGGAGCCTTACTATCCCCAGAGAGAAGAAGGCTCCCTTCTTTGTAGCCAGGGTTTAGAAACAACATGCAGGGCCACAGCTTTCCTTCGTAGACTACCTCATCTACACTCTCACACCCAGCCCTTCCTCCACTGGGCTCTTGGATCCCTGCCACCTGAATAACCCATTGTCAGACATCATCAAGCAGAGATGGCCCTGTCCTACTAGCCCCTTGCCCACCCTTGCTTACCTTGCTTACCGCCACCCCTTTCTGCAGATGCCACAGCAGTACTCATGTCCACAGCCCCACCCCCGACCTACTTGGTGCAGCCCTGTCCTCCTTCTGTCTGTGAAGGAAAAGTGGAGCATGACCATCTTTCCTTCAGTGGCAGTCCTCTGACCTGTGGCTCTCACCACAACTGAATAATAATGACAACATAGTGTGAAATGCTCACGGTTTTGAAGACACCTGAGGGTGCTTGTCAACCTCCTTCCTTGCCAGCCAGCCACCTCCTGTGGTTTTGAAGAAGAAAGGCAGAGGGAGTCCATGCTGGGGTAGCAGGGACAGTCCACACCTCCCCTCCCGCTGGTACCTCCCCATTTCTTCTGGAAGGAGAGTGTTCCTATAGCAACCCAGTGAATAACAAACAGTAGCCATTCCTTTTCTCCAACAGGTGGATCCAGCTAGAATGGATGGATAAGCAAGGGATGAAGAGTATTGCTATAGCCATAGATACATCTGAAAGCAATCCAGGAAAAAAACAAAATCACACGTGCCCCACTTTCTCCTTGCTCTCATGGTGACTACTGGCTTTCTCTCAGGAACCTGTCTTATTGTTTGCTTGATGGACATTTTTGTTTCTCCTACTCCCTCCACACCCCCCCTCAGGTGTCAGTGTGGGCAGTCCTGGGTGATCTTTCTCTACTCCCACGGAGAGCTCAATGGTCCCCTGGCCGCTGATTTAACACTTGAGTGCTGTCATCAGGGGAGCTTGGTGGGCTCTGCTCCAGCTGCTGTGTGCAGCTGCCTGGCTGAAGATTCGGGGCCAGGTCTGACATGCCATGAGTGGCTTGCCAGATCCCAACGAGGGCAGCCGAGGGCACAGCCAAGCCAGCAGGCCAGGCACCGCGGGTGGCAGGTAGCCAGGCCAGGCCAGAGCTGTTCCAGGCAGCCCACGGCCAGCTGCTCGTGGTTATATTTAGCCCTTACTGCCAGGGACAGCAGGACGCTGGGGCTCCCCAGGCCAAGGGACCATACGCTGCCTAAGTGGTCCTTGGCATTGGACATGTGAGATTGTTTTCCATTTTAAGGACATTATTTTAAAATGTTTCCATGAAGGGAAAGGGAGGAAGGGAATGAAAGCTGATCTGGAAGAAGAGGCCTAAAAGAAATGCAGCAGCAACAACCGCAAATCTTTGTTTGCATTCCGACGGCCGCCGCCGCTGCTGAACCAACTCCAAAGAGATCGCTGAAGACATCTGGGAATTCGCACACAGGCTGAGAATTAAACGATATTAAAGAATTATTAATTCTGTTGAGTGTGATGATACCAAGATTAGATGTCTTAAACTCCTTATCTGCCAGAGACACAAATTGAAATATTTATGATAAAGTGGTTCGATGACGTGTGAGGCTCACTTGCCACACGGATCATGTGTATGGAGTGTTGGGGGTGGAGGCACGCCGGCTGTGGATGCTGCCTCCAAGCTGGGGCTGGCACACACTCGTTATTCCTGTCTCTACTTTTGTGTGGAGTTGACATTTTCCGTAATCAATGCTAAAAAGTGCTTCCACCGTATATTCTTGCCTGAGGCTTTTTCTTCCCGAGTCCTTTTTTGCCTTGCTTGCTCAGGGAGAATTCCCAGGGGTGGAATTACTGGATCTGGGAGCTTCACGATTTCTTCCCCCCTGGACATGTGCTGGCAGGTCGAGAGTCCACAGGAAGTCCGAGGACTCTGTGCTGAGCACGGGGCACCCAGAGTCTCTGTGCGGCCACAGAGCTGACACCCACTCAGTTCCTCACGTCATGAGGTCACTCAATATAAAATTGGCATGGCATTCAGCACTTGACTCCCAGCTCCTGGATGAACGGTGAGGCAGGGCACATTCACTAGACCCTAAGCTCCTACGGGATCTTTTGTTTGCAAAATGCTTCTGACTCACTGGTGACCGTTGTCTCTGCTGATGCAAATCTGTGTACTGTCCTGCTAGTTTTCAGTTTTTATATTCTTTTAAAAATAGGATATAGAGGCTGGAAAGATGGCTTAGTGGGCAAAGTGCTTGCTATGGAAGTATAAAGACTGAAACCTGAGTCCCCATAACCCACCTCTATGCTGGGTGCTTCTTGGAAGCTGCCATAACCCTGGGCTCCAGCGGCAGAGATAGGGGATGCCCTGGGCAATGGTCAGCTAGACTAACCGAATCAGCAAGCGTTGGGTTCAGTGAGAGGCTCTGTCTTAGTAAATAAAGTGGAAGAAAACGTCACACACCAACCTCTGGTTCATACACACACACACACACACACACACACACACTTAAAAAATAGCACGTAGTCAGGAAGCTCTATTTTTACAGCCTTAGCTTTACATCATCTCCGTCTTTTCAGTTTTGAGATGGGCATCCGTGCTTCCAAATATGGACACTGACACCAACTGTGTCTTGACTAATTGAGTCTACAGTGCAAGGTAGTGATTCCTAGTCCCGTCTCTTCCCCCTCCTCAAATTAATCTCTAGTGAGCTCAGCAGCACAGAGCAAGGGCTTTCTGTTCTAAACTCTTGACCGTGAGTGATTCACTCTCCGCATCCAGCAGGCTGAGTCCTTCCCTCCGGCCTCAGCTCTTTGTGTGAGCACACATAGTTTTAGTCTCAGCTACAGCAGCCTGTGACCCACATCTGACCACACTAGTTTCAGGTATCACCCCTCTTACCACCTTTCAGGCCAATAATGTCTCTCCCTACCTTCCTCACAATGCCCTAGACCTAGAGAGATGGAGAGAGGAGACAGGGGCTTGAATTCAAATTTTCCATGAACTGCGAAAGAATCCCTGACCCTCTCTGAGGAGCAAGCAAGGTGTGACTTGTCAATGGGCTAACATACAAATAGTCACTTTAGAATTTTTAAAGTATCCCCTTGTGGGTAACAGAGGCTGTAGATTGGTAGGTGTTGGGGATGGGTCAGGATAGCTCCCCAAGAGAGGACGCTAGAAAGGATAACTTGCAGGGCTGGGGAGTCAGTGGTAGCTCAGGTGAAGAGCATTGAGAGACCTCATCTTCACACAAGCTATAGCTGCTCATAGACCTGTTTCCATGGTTACTGCCTAGGGATGAGATCACCTTCCACAGGCAGGAGCACCAGGCACTCTGCCAAGGAGACTCTCTAGTGTGTGGCCAGCATGGCTGGCCACAGGGCAAGATGAAGCCTGCTGATATCTGCCTTAGACAGCAAAGGTGGGGCCACGGGATATAGGTGGCCATCACAGAGCTAAACCAGGGAAGCATGAAACCAGGGCCTCTTGTCCAGCCAGGACCGTGTGACATGTCAGTGCTGACAAAGCAGACTCTGGGAAGGAATGTCAGGTAATCAGGAACGACCACGCCCAGAACTGCCCATGTTGGGTCCTCACCTCGGAGCTGACTCCCTCATCACAGAGTCTTTTGGAGTTCCAGCCGCTTGTCAGCCATTGCAGCCCCAGGAATGGCAGCTGTGGCCCAGAGAGGACATGCCACATTCCTGGAACCCTGGCCTCTAGACACCAGAGCACAGAGCCTGGATCCCACTAGCGTGGACCCCACTGGCCACAATGATGTCACCCCAGGATGATGTGTGGAGAGAGAGGGTTCTGGGGCTGCACCAAGCAGGGCAGCTAGGGCGTGAGAATCAAAGAGGGAGATCCATGCTCTCTGTTTTTCTGCAGGAGATGACAGAGAATTGAAGTATGATGCCCGCTTGCTGAGATGTTTGCAGGAGGGGACAAGGTTCTCCTCGGTCCTAGTTTAGAGCTGGGACGTAGGAGGTATGGGTTTGTTGAGAAGCATCGCCTTGGAGAAGGGAAGGACAAAGGAGGGTGAGGTCGACGGTGAGTGGTGTGGAAAGACAGGCAGGGCTGGGGGAGGCATGAGGAAGTGCTCTGGGCGGTTCTATAAAAGGGCGGACTCAGTGTGCTTCCCTTAGCATTTGGGAGTGACAAAGAAACCCATTCCTTCCTCACACTGTGCATCTCCATCTGATCTTGGCTGGTCCCTGGGGTCTCTTTCTAGCAGTACTGATCTGAGCCTTGACCCTGTGTGTCTTGTCTCTGGCTTTCTGGCTCCAACTGATCCTTCAGGCTTCAGCCCCTCCCCTAGCAAACAGCCTGTGCTCTTACTTGCACGGGGTTTTCTTTGTCTTGCCAGTGCTATCCTGCCTTGTCTACTCCTCTCCATTGGTGTGCCAGCTGCCAGTGGGCAGGAGCTTGTTACAGTCTCACAACCAAGGTCCTGGTCCCTAAAGGATGTCTGTCAGGCTGGAAGTACTTCACCGAGTCAGTCACCTTTAATCCCAGTTACTCCTCTGCCCCTGGTGTGGAGTGGGTATTGCTTCAATTTTGTTGTTTGTTTTGTTTTTGTTTTTGTTTTTCCCCACAGTGGGAAAGACATCTCAGTCCAAAGTGACCTGGAGAAGCATAAGCCATGGCTGCCACAAGGACCGTGGGCCTTAGTTTCCAGTCTGGCTGGCCTTATGCTGATGCTTGTCCAGACCGTGAACATGCAGCTGACCCTGTGCCAGAATGGTTCTTCTATAAGGCAGCCGCCCTGCTAACTGCTGGGGCGGGCAGAGAGACCTGAGCCTAGAGGCTTCTCTGCGGGGGCTGATGTGTGAGGGATTTATGGGTCGTGGTTAGAAATGAAAAGCAATTCAATTCAATCCCAGGGCGGTGAGAGCTTCCCAGAGCCTCGCTAAGTGGGTCTGGAGCAGCGATCAGTGTTGCGAATCTATTAGCCCACACTCGGCATCTGAGTCACGGGGGAAGAGCCAGGAAGCGGCAGCGCCCAGCGGGCTGCACGTCAATTATGCTCCTCTCTGTTTAATTAAGCCATAAAACACGCCCGCGTCTGGAAAGGGGCTGGACACCAGGGCTGCAACCTCTGCTGCTAGTATCACACAACCATAGTCTGGAGGGACAGTGAGGAGTCACACTCTCCTGCCTGCCCTGCCTGGGACGGTGCCCCTGATGGAGGCCTGGAGGCCTGATGGAGGCACTGTCTCCATCCCTCTGATGGCCAAAGAGGCCAAGCAGGAGGGTAGGGTGAATGGGACCATGCTGTAGGAGGCCACCTACTGAGCTGGGTAGCCTATGCCCAGTTCTTCACCTCCCTGTGCCTCAGTCTCTCCACATGCACGGGGATGGAAGAGAGATGCAGGCGCATGGAGGGGGCAAAGAGAGTGTATGGAGAAGTGTAGGGTGTATGGAGAAGCTTGAGGAGTGTGGGGGGTTGTAGAGAGGAATGGGGGCACAAAGGGACGTTGGCATGTGGCATTCATACAGGTAGGGTGGCAGTAGCCTGCACAACAGGTGATACCCAGCTTCTGTGGAGCTGTTCTCTTCTCTGCCTCTCAGTGGCTTGTGCCACCTGGGCGATTGTTTATCTCATACATTCTGTGAATGTAGTTCCCTCTTTGAAAACATAAACAAAAATATCTGAAGCACCTCCAGGCTTCCCCAGAATGGGAGCACCAGAACCACTGGCCCCAGGAAAAAGCAAAGGTGACTGAGCACAACGAACCCTGAACAGTCCCAGTCCAGCTGCTACTCTGATGCCAAGGTATGCTGATCCAGCCTCCTTCTTTGAGGAGATTAGCTGGTGCTGGAGGCTTCAGACAGTCCAGGGGCATCTTGGGCTATTCTAGCAAGTGGTGTGATCTGTAAAGGAGGCCCAGGTTCTCATTAGATCCAAGCAGGGTCTTCAGTGGCACCTCTGAAGCCAAGATGAGCAAGAGGAAAACAGCCGTCAGGTATGGCCTTGGAGGGCAGCACACACACAGCTTGGTCATCAGAGGACACATGAAGACCCAAGGTCCTTCTGAGAAGGACAAGTAGAGACAGAATGAAGGGACATGCTCAAAGCACCCATTTCTCTGCCATCTGTGCACGCTCTGTCAAGCCAGGGATAGGCACATCTTTGAAAGTCCTCTCCTGCTTAGGTTCTTCTTGTCACGTGATAGGCACTATCCCTAGGTGGGAAGGAGTGACTAGCAGAGGATCATGGGAAAGCAGAACCAACCTGCTCCCAGACCTGGGTGTACATGAGAACCTCTGTCTCCAGCACCAGTGAGTTTTCTAAACTTTCCAACCTGCAGCAAGTTAGATTGTAAGAGCTGGAGAGTCATGTGTGTGAAGAGATCTATGGGAGAAATTCTAGAGTGGAGACTTATACACACAGCATGAAGTCCAAGAGCCAGCTGGTCAGTAGGTACAAGTTGTCAAGATGAGTGTAGAGTGGGACTCATAAAGATCAAAGGATCTTTCAATGGCTTATCACCAATATATGGTAATAACACAGATGGTGGGTGTGATGCTTGGCCCAGGGAGTGGCACTATTAGGAGGCATGGCCTTGTTGGAGTAGGTGTGGCCTTGTTGGAGTAGGTGTGGCCTTGTTGGAGTAGGTGTGGCCTTGTTGGAGTAGGTGTGTTACTGTGGGCATGGGCTTTAAGACCCTCACCCTAGGTGCCAGGAAGCGAGTCTTCTGTTTGCCCTCGGAAGTAGAACTCTCAGCTCCTCCTATGCCATGCCTGCCTGGATGCTGCTGTGTTCCCACCTTGATGATAATGGACTGAACCTCTGAACCTTTAAGCCAGCCCCAATTAAATGTTGTCCTTATAAGAGTTGCCTCAGTCATGGTGTCTGTTCACAGCAGTACAACCCTAACTAAGACACTGGGAGTGAGCCTGCTGTGTGCTGGGCATGTGCTCCTCTTGCTTTGGACCCCATCTGCTGAGCTTTGGTGTGGCTTGAGTTTCCTTTAAGAGGAAGAAAAGACAACATTGACAATGCCTGGTTTCATGCAGGAGATTAATGCGACACCAAGAGCCACAGGGGCTCTCAGTGATGGCTGCCTTCAGCAACTTTTCTTCTGGTGGGTCTTTGCTTTTGGCTAGCGTTAAGAAGCTGAAGTGGGAGGGACCACTGTGGTAAACAGATACATTCATCATGAATTAATTTGGGCAAGCTTACATCCCCCTCAATAGAGAGAAAATTAATTACAGTCAAGAGGCTTCTGTAGGTGTTTAAATGGAAGATAAATATATGCAAGCAAATAGCTTTTTTAAAAAATATGAGCAGCACAGAGACAGGTTGCCCATCACCTTTCCAGAAGAACTTGTCTTCCTTCAGGATTCGGTGAGCAGATATATTGTGGATGACAGCTTTCTCGGGATGGACACCTGGCAAGGCACACTGTTTGCATGGCTCTATACAGAATAGCTAAGTAGAAAACCTTAAATAATGGACTAGAAAGCTAGATCAGCAATTAAGAGTTCTCTGCTCTTCCAGAGGATCTGGACTCGTATGGCATCTCACAACGGTCTGTAACTTCAGTTCCAGGAGATCTAACACCCTCTTCTGGTCCCTGCGGGTACCAGACATGAACATGATGCACATACATACATGCAGACAAAACACCCATAAACATAAAATGAAATAAATGGAACTAAAAATGCAAGTGCAAATAAGTCTAAATAGAAACTTAAAACAGAGGAGAGTCTTAGCCCAAGACAGGGGACTCTGCATACTAGAGTGGCCTTGTGATGTGTGAGGTTAGAGGGTAACCAGGCTGGGCTAAGGGATGTCTAAGTATCTGGTGAGATGTCATGTCTCATGTGTCTAAGGGAAGTTTCTGGAAGACATTGGTGTTGTAACAGTGATTGAGTAAGACTCACCCTCCCTAGTGCAGCTGGGGAGACAGGGAAAGGTACTTCACACTCTGGGCTGGAATGTCTATCTTCTGCCCCTAGATGTCAGCACTTCAGAGTGACAGTATCTCAGGGTTCCAGACCATCCTTGGTTCCCAACTTGCACATAATGAAGGTGGAGGTGGAGTTCTGTACTCCTATGTGAATCAGTTCCTAGAATAAACATCCTTCTATCCAGCCACTGGACTACCTAGATTATCAACCTGTATAGTCAATCTTGTTTGTAACCCAATGAGATCTATAATCACCATGGACATGAACTTCTAGAAAAGTCTTGAGGAGTTTCCTAGATTAGATTACGGTAGGGACTCCCATCCTGGGCTGGATTCCTGGGCTGAATAAAAAGGAGACAGTGAGCTGAGCACCAGCGTTCATCTCTCTCTGCTTCCCAACTGTGGATGCACCATGAGGAGCTGCTTCCACCTCCTTCCTGCCATGCCTTCCCTGCTGTAGTGGACTGCACTTAGAACCATGAAACTATGAACCAAAGTAAACCCCTCCTTCTTTATGTTGCTTTTGTCAAGTACTTGATCACAGTAATTAGGAAAGCAATTATCTATCTATCTATCTATCTATCTATCTATCTATCTATCTATCTATCTATCTATCTATCTATCTTTCTATTTATCTATCATCTGTCAGTTAATCATCCATCTACCTAGTTACCTACTATCTGTCTATCTGTCTACCTAGTTAACTATTTATTAATCCATATCTCTCTCTCCTACTGATTATGTTTCTTCAGAGAAAGTATGCTAAAACTCCTTTCCTGTGCTAAATCTAAGCTTTGGCTTGCCCCTTTCTGGGCTAAATACATATAATAAGTATAAATATTCAACAATTTGACAGAAATAGATGTTTCACTTGAATAAGAAGAGGATTACTGAGTGGACCCAAGACCACAGTATACGGGGATCACATGGCAGAGAAAATCTCTGTCCAGAGGGGTGGTGAGTGAGCAAGTCATCAAGTATATCTAAGGCCAGCAAATATGTAGAGATGCTAATGTCATCCCTCTGCCTGAGAAAGAGAAATTGCGACTCTTCTAGAGTTTCTATCATTTCCTTCCCACCCCCCCCCACACCCCATGTGTCTCTGAGTGTGTCTAATATGCTTGGAGATATAAAGACCAGAAACTTTACCCATAACAAGCACAGAATATGAGAAAGAACTGAAAAGGTTTGTGGGATGGAGTATATGATGTTTCATATAACAGATTAGTAGCTCAGAACTGCAGAGCCATGAAGCACAGAAGAGGAGAATTCTGGAGAGAGAGAGAGAGAGAGAGAGAGAGAGAGAGAGAGAGAGAGAGAGAGAGAGAGAGAGAGAGAGGAAAAACAGCAGAGACGCTAGGCTTTCCATCCCTACTTGCAAGGTTTCCAAGAATGACAAAGAACAGACCAGAAAGAGAGCCAGTGTTTGTCATATTGTCCAATAATAAGGCTGGGAATCTCTACAATGCACAAAACAGTTTTCAAGTTGAATCAATGTGTGGAGCATATTGAAGATAAAATCTTCATAGAACAAAAAGAAAAAACTGGAGACATTGTGTTAAAGTTCATTACATCAAGGTAAATGAAACTCCATGAAAGTTCCAACCAAACTCAAGGTTTCTTACACAGAAGGAGATTCGGATGTAAGTGGCAGCAGCTAAGACTAGAAATAATGCAACTATGTCTTCACAAGGCTGTTCATAGTGACCCTAGCCTACCTCTTGTCTTAGTTACTTTTCTATTGCTGTGACAAACAGCCTGATCAAGGTAAATTATACAACAAGAGTTTAATTAAGCTTATGGTTTCAGAAGGCTAGAGTCCATAATGGTAGCACAAAGGCATGGAGGCAGGAACAGCTGAGAGTTCACCTCTTGATCAACAAGTAGGAGGCAAAGAGCTCATGCAGTTTTTGAAACCCTAAAGCAGTGGTTCTCAACCTTTCTAATACAAAGATCCTTTCATGCAACAGTTCCTCATGATGTTGTGATTCCCCAAACATAAAATGATTCTGTTGCTACTTCATAACTAATTTTTCTACTGTTATGAACTGTAATGCAAACGCTTGATGTGTAGGATACCTGACATGCATCCCTTGTGAAAGGGTGGTTTGACTCCCAAAGGGGTCATGAACCAGAGGTTGAGAACTATTTTTCTAAAGCCTGCCCCCAGTGACATACCTCCAACAAGACCACACCTCCTAATCCTTCCCAATCAATCCCACCGACTGGGAACCAAGTAATTAAATATATGAACCTACAGGAGCCACTCTTATTGAATCACCACATTCCACCCACATGTCCTCCTGGTCATATCATACTTCAAAATGCATTTAGTCCAACTTCAAAAGCCCCTCCTCCCATCATCTCAACACTGTTTAAAAGTTCGAAGTTCAAAATCTCTTTTGAGATTCAAGGCAAATCTCCTCATTATAACCCTTTGTAAAATCATAAAGTGAATTACATACTTTTAATATACTACAGCATAGAATATACTTGACCATTGCAGAAGGGGAGGAATTTGAGTATGGTGAGGAAATACTGGACCATAGCAGGTCCGAAACTCAGCAAGGCAAACTTCAACTCCTCTAGCTCCCTGACTGATGCTAAAAGACTTAGACAGCTCTGTCCTTCCAGCTTTGCTCACTGTAGTATACATTGCTCTCTCTGCCTTGTTCCACGCCCTGTGTGTAGCTCTACTTGACAGATATCGCATGGGTTTGTCACCTCTAACATCTTGGGATCCCAATGCAATCCAAGATTTACTTTCATAGCTTCACGTAATGGCCTCTCAGGGCCTCCATGCAAGGACTCCCCTGCTACATACGTGACTTCAGCAGTTTAACGGGGAAAGACTCTGCAACCCCTTTACTCATGTATCTCATGTATTTTGTGACTCTAATGTCAGAACCATGTGTACTATACTACCAAGTTTGACTACTAACTTGAGGTAGACCCTGGACCTCTTGAATTATTTTTGCAACAAATTTCCTTTGTTGTTTCTTAGGGGCAGAACATTCCTTAGACTTTTTGCTTTCACAAGTTTGGAAGGTTAGCTGGATGAGGTCTTGCCCTGAAGATACCCCAGGTGTCTTAGTTAGGATTTTACTGTTGTGAAGGAGAGGCCATTACCACAGCAACTCTTTAAAAAAAAACCAGAAACAAAAACAGAATGATTGTTTATTGGGGGAGGGTGCACCAGTCCTTCCTGACCACCTCCTTCCTTATGGCTGCCAGCATATTGCTCAACTACTCCTGCATTCTCTTGGCGATGATGTGTGGGCTCACCCTCTTCTTGATGAACTTGAGTGCACTTGTCCTTGGACACTCTGAGCAACTCCATGGCACGCTGCTCCAGGATCATGTCCTACATGAACTTGGTATGCTTGATGAAACACCCGAGCGACAGCTGTATTTCAGCTTGCTGACGTTCTTTGTCATCTTGTGGCCCTTGTTGGGGCCCATAGCCATGGGGAAGCACAGGGCCTTGGCTGCTGCTGCCCAATGGCGGCTGGGACAGGAAGCCCACAGCAACTCTTATAAAGGAAAATATTTAATTGTGGCTGGATTATACTTCAGAGGTTTAGTACATTATCATCATGGAAGCATGGCAGCACGCAGGCAGACATGGTTCTGGAGAGGTAGCTGAGAGTTCCAAAGCTGGTCAGCAGGCAGCAGGAAGAGAATGCCACACTGGACCTAGCGTGAACATCTGAGAACTCAAAGCTTGTCCCAAAGACACACTTCCCACAACAAGACTGCACCTACTCCAATGAGGCTACAACTCCTAATAGTGTCATTCCCTAGGAGCCTATGGGAGTCATTTTTGTTTAAATCAACACATTCCACTTCCTGAACTCCATAGGCATATAGTCATATCATAATGCAAAATGCATTTAGTTCAACTTTAAAAATCCTCATAGTCTATAATAGTCTTAAACTTGTTTAAAAGTTCAAAGTTTGAGTGCTGTAGAGATGATTAAGTGGTTAAAAGCACTGGATGCTCTCCAAGAGGTCCTGAGTTCAATTCCCAACAACCACATGGTAGCTTACAACCTTAAGGAATGGGATCTGATGCCCTCTTCTGGTGTGTCTGAAGGCAACTACAGTATACTCACATACATAAAATACATACATACATAAATACAACTTTAAAATGTCTAAAGTTCAAAGTCTCTTCTGAGACTCATGCAATTTCTTAACTGTAATTCCCTATAAAGTCAAAATGAAGAGACAGATCACATACTACCAACATACAATAGCACAGGATGTACATTACAATTCCAAAATGGAGTAAAGATAACATAATGAAGAAATACTGGATTAAAGCAAGACCAAACCAGCTGAGCAAACTCCAAATTCTGCATCTCCATGTCTAATGTCAAAGCACTCCTCAGATCTCCAGCTACTTTTAGCTTTGTTGACTGCAATATACTTCTTTCTCTTGGGATGGTTCCACTCCCAGTTAGCAACCATCCTTAGTAGGTATCCCATAGCTCTGGTATATCCAACATTTTGGGGTCTCCAAGGCAATTCAGGCTTCACCTTCTCAGCTTCATGCAATGGCCTCTCTAGGCCTCCATTCAGGGATATCCCCGACACATGCCTGGCTTCAATGACTTTCCTTAGTTGAGAAGAGAAAATCCATAATAACTTTCTTCTATTCTTGACTCTACAGCCAGAACCATGTAGCTGAAGCTGCCAAGTTCTGTTGCTTGCTGGGGCTGGAACATGGCTCTCCTGATCTATTACATCTTCACCAGCTTTCTGTTTCTGATGGTGTTCTTCTTCACTTGGCTGTCCTAAAACTCCATCTATAGACCAAGCTGACCTCAAACTCATAGATCTGCCTTCTTCTGTCTCCTGAGTGCTGGGATTAAAGGTGTATCCCCAACATCAGGCCCTAAGCTTTTTAAAAATTTCCTTTTCACATCTTGGAAGTTTAGCTGGGTGGAATCTTGTCCTGAGGTTACCACTCCCTCATTTCATTTAACATTAGGATTTTCTTTAAACTGTTTATCTCCTTGACTGTAGAACTTAGGTAAATATTATTCCCTGACAATCCTTTTCTCCTCAAATTTTATATTTTGTAACTTTCCTAGTTCTGCTCACTCCTTTCATTATAGATCTGTGTAAGAATGACCACAAATAACCACAGGATAGAGTCAATGCTAGGTTGTCTTGAAATGTCCTCTGCCAAAACTGTTAATCCATAACTCTTCAGTTTAGCCTCAGGAAGATTTTCTGGACAAGAGCAGAAAGCAGCCACATTCTTACCAAAATATCACAAAACATTCTCTAGAAATATACTAAATACTCGTCTGAAAGCTCTTGAGCCAAATCTCACAGTTCAAATCACCGTCAGGCCCATTGTCTTCCATTTTCCTAGAAGGATGACCTAAAAACCCCACTTAAAGCATTCAGCAATTTTTTAAATACAAAGTCTCACAGTTCACATTCTAAATAAATAAATAAATAAAAGCATGATCTAGCCTATCACAGCAATAGCCAACTCCTAGTACTAACTTCTATCTTAGTTATGATTTTATTGTTGAGAAGAGATACCATGAGCATGGCAATTCTTATAAAGGAACATATTTAATTGGTGCTGGCTTACAGTTCAGAGGTTTAGTTCATTATTATTATGGCAAGAAGTATGGTGACATGCTGGAGAGATAGCTGAGGATTCTACATCTGGATCAAGAGGCAGCAGGAAGAGAATGCCACTCTGGGCTTGGCTTGAGTACCTGAGACCTCAAAGCCTACCTTCAGTGACACACTTCCTCCAACAAGACTGCACCTCCTCATAGCACCATTCCCTATGTGCCTATGGAGGCCATTTTTATTCAAACCATCACACATCTTTGTATTCCAATGTATATCAAGACTCCTCTTTATTTCCTTATCTCTTTCAGCACCAGCCTTGACTCCAGCATTATATTCCCTGTCTCTGTTTCTCTCTGTCTCTGTCTGTCTGTCTGTCTGTCTGTCTCTTTCTCTCTCTCTCTCTCTCTCTCTCTCTCTCTCTCTCTCTCTCTCTCTCTCTGCCTCTCTCTGTCCTGATCACTCTTTTTCATTGTAGATCTACATAAGTGTGATGAATAACACCCATGTGACAGAACCAATATTAATTTGTCTTGAAATCTCTTCCACCAAAGAAATGAGCCCATTAGTTTCCAATTTATCTTCAAGCAAATTCTTAGGAAAGGGACAGAAAGAAACCACGTTCTTTGCCAAACTATCATAAGAATGGTCTCTACCAAAGTTGGTAATATTTTCCTCTGAAATGTTTTGAGTTTGGCCTCCACAGTTCGCATTTCTCTAAGCTTTACTCTCTTCCAATATCTAGGATGATCTGTTAAGCCCTGTGTACAGAGTTCAACCTCTTTGATTCTGGTACAAAGTTCCAATCTTTCACATTCCTCCTCCAAACTTCATGGTCAGGTATGTCAGAGAAATAACCCACTCCTTGGTACTAAATCCTGTCTTAATTACTTTTCCATTGCTATGAAAACCAAAACCCACTATGACCAAAGTAACTTATTTTTTTTTGTTTTTTTTTTAATTTAATTTAATTTTATTTTTTTAATTTACATTCCAAATCACTTCCCCTTTCCCGTTTCCTCCCTCCCCGAAAGTCCCATAAGCCCCCTTCCCTCCCTCTTTTCTCCGTTCAACCCCCTCTCATTACTCTGTCCTGGCGTTCCCCTACATCCAGTCTTTCCAGGACCAGGGGTCTCTCCTTCCATCTTTTTAGAAATCTATTGATATGCTAATTGTGTCTAGGGTATTCTGAGATTCTGGGTCAATATCCCCTTATCAGTGACTTCATACCATGTGTGATCTTTTGTGATTGGGTTACCTCACTAAGGATGATATTTTCAAGTTCTGACCATTTGCCTAGGAATTTCGTGAATTCATTGTTTTTAATTGCAGAGTAGTATTCCATTGTGTAAATATACCACATCTTCTGAATCCATTCCTCCGTTGAGGGACATCTGGGTTCTTTCCAGCTTCTGGCTATTATAAATAAGGCTGCTATGAATATAGTGGAGCATGTGTCCTTATTGCATGCAGGTAAAGTCTCTGGGTATATGCCCAGGAGTGGTATAGCCGGATCCTCCGGAAGTGTCATGCCCAGTTTTCTGAGGAGCCGCCAGACTGCTTTCCAGAGTGGTTGTACCAGCCTGCAATTCCACCAGCAGTGGAGGAGTGTTCCTCTTTCTCCACATCCTCGCCAACAACTGCTGTCTCCTGTGTTTTTGATCTTAGCCATCCTGACTGGTGTGAGATGGAATCTCAGGGTTGTTTTGATTTGCATTTCCCTAATGACTAAGGATGATGAACATCTCTTTAGGTGCTTCTCAGTCATTAGATATTCTTCAGGTGAGAACTCTTTGTGGAGCTCTGTACCCCATTTTTTAATAGGGTTACTTGCCTCTCTGGAGTTTAACTTCTTGAGTTCTTTGTATATCTTGGATATTAGCCCTCTGTCGGATGTAAGGTTGGTAAAGATCATTTCCCAGTTAGTTGGTTGCCGCTTTGTCTTTTTGACGGTGTCTTTTGCCTTGCAAAAACTTTGTAATTTAATGAGGTCCCATTTGTCTATTCTTGATCTTAGAGTATAAGCTATTGGAGTTCTGTTCAGGAAATTCTCCCCTGTGCCCATATGTTCAAGGTTCTTCCCTAGTTTCCCTTCTATTAGTTTCAGTGTGTCTGGTTTTATGTGGAGATCTTTGATCCACTTAGAATTGAGCTTAGTGCAAGGAGATAAGGATGGGTCAATTTGCATTCTTCTGCATGTTGACCTCCAGCTGAGCCAGCACCATTTGTTGAAAAGGCTATCTTTTTTCCACTGGATGGTTTTAGCTCCTTTGTCAAAGATCAAGTGACCATAGGAGTGTGGATTCATTTCTGGGTCTTCAATTCTGTTCCATTGATCTACATGTCTGTTACTGTACCAATACCATGCAGTTTTTAACACTATTGCTCTGTAGTACAGCTTGAGGTCCGGGATACTGATTCCCCCAGAGGTTCTTTTACTCTTGAGAATAGTTTTAGCTATTCTGGGTTTTCTGTTATTCCAGATGAATTTTTGAATTGCTCTTTCTAACTCTATGAAGAATTGAGTTGGGATTTTGATGGGGATTGCATTGAATCTGTGTATTACTTTTGGTAAGATGCTCATTTTTACTATATTAATCCTGCCAATCCATGAGCATGGCAGATTTTTCCATCTTCCGAGGTCTTCTTCAATTTCTTTCTTCAGAGACTTGAAGTTCTTGTCATACAGATCTTTCACTTGTTTGGTTAGCGTCACGCCAAGATACTTAATATGGTTTGTGGCTATCGTAAAGGGTATTATTTCTCTTACTTCTTTCTCAGCCTGCTTATCCTTTGAGTATAGGAAGGCTTCTGACTTGCTTGAGTTGATTTTATATCCGGCCACTTTGCTGAAGTCGTTTATCAGCTGTAGGAGTTCTCTGGTGGAGTTCTTTGGGTCGCTTATGTATACTATCATATCGTCTGCAAATAGTGATAGTTTGACTTCTTCCTTTCCAATTTGTATCCCTTTGACCTCTTTTTCTTGTCTAATTGCTCTAGCTAGAACTTCAAGTACTATATTGAAAAGATATGGAGAGAGAGGGCAGCCTTGTCTAGTCCCTGATTTTAGTGGGATTGCTTCAAGTTTCTCTCCGTTTAGATTGATGCTGGCTACTGGTTTGCTGTAAATTGCTTTTACTATGTTTAGATATGGGCCTTGAATTCCTGATCTTTCCAAGACCTTTAGCATGAAAGGATGCTGAATTTTGTCAAATGCTTTCTCAGCAACTAATGAGATGACCATGTGGTTTTTTTCTTTGAGATTGTTTATGTAGTGGATTACATTGATGGATTTCCTTATATTGAACCATCCCTGCATCCCTGGGATGAAGCCTACTTGATCGTGGTGAATGATCGTTTTGATGTGTTCTTGGATTCGGTTGGCAAGAATTTTATTGAGTATTTTTGCATCGATATTCATAAGAGAGATTGGCCTGAGATTCTCTTTCTTTGTCGGATCTTTGTGTGCTTTTGGTATTAGTGTAATTGTGGCTTCATAGAACGAGTTGGGTAGTGTTCCTTCTGTTTCTATTTTGTGGAACAGTTTGAAGAGTATTGGTGTTAGGTCTTCTTTGAAGGTCTGATAGAATTCTGCACTAAAACCATCTGGACCTGTGCTTTTTTTGGTTGGAAGACTTCCAATGACAACTTCTATTTCTTCAGGGGTTATAGGACGGTTTAGATGGTCTATTTGATCCTGATTTAATTTTGGTACTTGGTATCTGTCAAGGAAATTGTCCATTTCCTCAAGATTTTCTAGTTGTGTTGAATACAGGTTTTTGTAGTAGGATCTGATGATTTTTTGAATTTCCTCAGTTTCTGTTGTTATCTCTCCCTTTTCATTTCTGATTTTATTAATTTGGATACTATCTCTGTGCCCTCTGGTTAGTCTGGCTAAGGGCTTATCTATCTTGTTGATTTTCTCAAAGAACCAACTCCTCGTTTTGTTGATTCTTTGTATGGTTTTATTTGTTTCTACTTGATTGATTTCAGCCCTGAGTTTGATGATTTCCTGCCTTCTACTCCTCTTTGGTGTATTTGCTTCTTTTTGTTCCAGGGCTTTCAGGTGTGCCATTAAGCTGTTAGTGTATGCTGTCTCCCGTTTCTTTTTGGCGGCACTCAGGGCTATGAATTTTCCTCTTAGCACTGCTTTCATTGTGTCCCATAAGTTAGGGTATGTTGTGCCTTCATTTTCATTAACTTTCAAAAAGTCTTTGATTTCTTTCTTTATTTCCACCTTGACCAAGTTATCATTGAGTAGAGCATTGTTCAGCCTCCATGTGTACGTGGCTTTTCTTTTGTTTTTGTTGCCATTGAAGACCACCCTTATTCCATAGTGATCTGATAGGAGGCATGGGATTATTTCTATCTTCTTGTATCTGTTGAGGTCTGATTTGTGACCAATTATATGGTCAATTTTGGAGAAGGTACCATGAGGAGCTGAGAAGAAGGTGTATTCTTTAGCTCTAGGATGAAATGTTCTATATATATCAGTTAGTTCCATTTGGTCCAAGGCTTCAATTAGATTCACTGTGTCCCTGTTTAGTTTCTGCTTTCCTGAACGATCCATTTCAGAGAGCGGGGTGTTGAAGTCACCCACTATTATTGTGTGCGGTGCGATGTGTGCTTTGAGTTTTAGTAAAGTTTCTTTTACGAATGAGGGTGCCCTTGCATTTGGAGCATAGATATTCAGGATTGAGAGTTCTTGATGGTGGATTTTTCCCTTGATCAGTATGTAGTGTCCTTCTGTGTCTTTTTTGATGACTTTGGGTTGAAAATCAATTTTGTCCGATATTAGGATGGCTACTCCACCTCGTTTCTTGGGGCCATTTGCTTGTAAAATTGTTTTCCAGCCTTTTACTCTGAGGTAGTGTTTGTCTTTGACACTGAGGTGCGTTTCCTGCATGCAGCAAAATGCTGGGTCCTGTTTACGTATCCAGTCTGCTAGTCTATGTCTTTTAATTGGGGAATTGAGACCATTGATATTAAGAGAGATTAAGGCATAGTGATTATTGCCATCTGCCATTCTTGACTCTATCTTTATGTTTGAGTGGTTATCTACTTTTGGGTTTGATTCAAGAAGGTTATTATCTCATTTTTTCCAGGGTGTTGTTTCTCTCCCTGTATTGGAGGTTTCCACCTATTATCCGTTGCAGGGCTGGATTTGTGGAAAGATATTGTGAAAATTTGGTTTTATCATGGAATATCTTGGTCTCTCCATCTATGGTGATTGAGAGTTTTGCTGGGTATAGTAGTCTAGGCTGGCATTTGTGCTGTCTTAGTGTCTGCATGAGATCTGCCCAGGATCTTCTGGCTTTCATAGTCTCTGGTGAGAAGTCTGATGTGATTCGGATAGGTCTTCCTTTGTATGTTACTTGGCCCTTTTCTCTTACTGCATTTAGTATTCTTTCTTTGTTTAGAACATTCGGTGTTTTGATTATTATGTGACGGGAGGTATTTCTGTTCTGGTCAGTCTGTTTGGAGTTCTGTAGGCTTCTTGTATGTTCATCGGCATCTCTCTCTTTAAGTTAGGGAAGTTTTCCTCCATAATTTTGTTGAAGATGTTTACTGGCCCTTTAAGTTGCAAATCTTCACTCTCATCTATACCTATAATCCTTAGGTTTGGTCTTCTCATTGTGTCCTGGATTTCCTGGATGTTTTGGGTTACGCGTTTTTTGCATTTTGCATTTTCTTTGACTGTTGAGTCGATGCTTTCTATGGAATCTTCAGCACCTGAGATTCTTTCTTCCATCTCTTGTATTCTATTGTTGATGTTTGCATCTATGACTCCTGATTTCTTCCCAAGGTTTTCTATCTCCAAAGTTGTCTCCCTTTGTGATTTCTTAGTTGTTTCTACTTCCTTTTTTAGTTCCTGGATGGATTTGCTGAGATCCTTCACTTGTTTGTTTGTATTTTCCTGTATTTCTTTAAGGTATTTTTGCATTACCTCTTTCAGGATTTCTTCCTGATGACCCACGTTCTCCTGCATTTCTCTGAGCGATTTTTGTGTTTCCTCCTCATGGGATTCCATCTGTTGATCCATCGTCTCCTGCATTTCTTTAAGCAGTTCTCGTGTTTCCTTTGTAAGGGCATCTAACCGTTGATTCATTTCTTTAAGCAATTTTTGTGTTGCCTCCTTATGGGCATCCGTCTGTTGACCCATATTCTTCTGCATTTCTTTATGCAAATTTTGTGATTCCTTTGTGAGTGCATCTACCCGTTGATTCATCTCGTTAAGCGATTTTTGTGTTGTCTCCTTGTGCGCCTCCATCTTTTGATCCATGTTCTCCCGCATTTCTCTAAGCGATTTTTGTGTTTCCTTTGTAAGGGCTTCTAACCGTTGATTCATGGTCTCCTGTAACTCTTTATGAGATTTATTTGTGTCCTTCTTGTGATCCTCTAATAGCATCATGAGAAGTGATTTTAAATCCAGATCTTGTCTTTCGGGTGTGGTGGGGTATCCAGGACTTGCTGCTGTTGGAGAGTTGGGTTCGGATGGTCCCACATTACTTTGATTACTGTTAGTAACATTCCTACGTTTGCCTTTTGCCATCTGGATACCTCTGGTGTTAGTTGGTCCTGCTGCCACTGGCTGTTGGTTGGACCTCCTGTGAGCCTGCAAAGCTATTTCTGCCCCCCCTGGATTACCAGGATTCCCCTGGCACCGATTTCTGGGGCCTGCCTGCTCCTGAGTGACTTTGGAGCCCTAATGTGCTTTGCCCCAAGTGATCTTATATTGGGGAGGCCTTGCACATCTAAAGGCTCAGCCTAGTGGATTCCTGGAGCAGAGGTCGCCAAAGGGAGGCTGGCAGGCTCCTGCCCTGTGCAGGGGTGTGTGATCTCTCCTGGGGGGGGGAGGGGGCGTCCCTCTGCCAGGCAGAAGTCCCACAGCAGATCTGGCGCGCTGGTCACTGCAGATCAGCCCAGCACCTGGGAGCAGGTTACACACAAGCTGCCTGAACCCGAAGCGATATTATGCCTGTCTGTCTCTGAGCCTGGTGGTCCCAACTACCTGGTCACTGGAGCAAAGATGGCGGAGGGCACTCTCCGTGGCGCTGCTCACCCTGTGGTCACGATGGCCCGCCGATCTGGCACCCAGACGACCACAGCGCCAACCCGCCCTCGGGCACAGAAGGAAGCCCCAACAGGCCGTGTCCCAAGTGATGTTATATCAGGGGGAGAGCCTGGGTACCGGTCTCTCCAGCGCAGTCCGCGGGAACAGAGGTCGCGGAAGGGAAGCTGGCAGGCTCCCTCCCTGCGCGGGGTCCCTCCACCAGGCAGAAGGTCCCACCGCGGAACTGGCGCGCTGGTTACTGCAGATCAGCCCAGCACCTGGGAGCAGGTTACACACAAGCTGCCTGAAACCGAAGCGATATTATGCCTGTCTGTCTCTGAGCCTGGCGGTCCCAACTACCTGGTCACTGGAGCAAAGATGGCGGAGGGCAGTCTCCGTGGCGCCGCTCACCCTGTGGTCACGATGGCCCGCCGATCTGGCACCCAGACGACCACAGCGCCAACCCGCCCTCGGGCACAGACGGAAGCCCCAACAGACCGTGTCCCAAGTGATGTTATATCGGGGGGAGAGCCTGGGTACCGGTCTCTCCAGCGCAGTCCGCGGGAACAGAGGTCGCGGAAGGGAAGCTGGCAGGCTCCCTCCCTGCGCGGGGTCCCCCCAAAGTAACTTATAAAAGAAAGAGTGTAATTGGGCTTACACTTTCCATGGTGGAACAAACATGCTGGCAGGTATAGCTGAGAGTACACATCTTGACCACAAGTGGAAGGAAGTCAGAGAAAATTGAGAATGGCTTACATGTTTTATAACCTCAAAGCCTGCCTCCAATGATGCACTTTTGTTTTTTTAAGACAAAATCTCAATCGTTCAGTTTTACCAAATGAAGACTCAGGAGCCAGATGCTAGAGTGAAAGCCTGCTAGCTCAGAGAGGCAGAGGAATCACCCAGCTGACCTTCCTCAATGGACATCTCAGAAGGAAAAAAAGCCCATTCTCCTCTCCACAGTCTTAAAATTCCTTCAACTGAATGTCCCTCCCTTCTACTTCCTGCGACTCTCTATCCTTCCTCCTGACTTCTTCCCACTCAAGTTATTTTCCCCCCTATTGTCTTAGTCAGGGTTTCCATTCCTGCACAAACATCATGACCAATAAGCAAGTTGGGGAGGAATGGGTTTATTCAGTTTACACTTCCATGATGCTGTTCATCACTAAAGGAAGTCAGGACTGGAACTCAAGCAGGTCTGGAAGCAGGAGCTGATGCAGGGGCCATGGAGGGCTGTTTCTCACTGGCTTGCTTCCCCTGGCTTGCTCAACCTGCTTTCATATAGAACCCAAGACTACCAGCCCAGAGATGGTACCACCCACAAGGGGCCCTCCCCACTTGATCACTAATTGAGAAAATGTCCGACAGCTGGATCTCATGGAGGCACTTCCCCAACTGAAACTCCTTTCTCTGTGATAACTACAGCCTGTGTCAAGTTGACACACAAAACCAGCCAGTACGCCTATGTTTCCCCAGTTGGTTGCTTGTTACACCTTTTGATCTATGGTTGACATTATTTAATCTTTTTTTTACAAAACAGAAAGCTCTTGGATTAAAGGTGTGCTCTAGGGTGGAGCTATACCATAACTAGAACCAGGTTGGGTTTTTTTCCCAGTAAATAACACAGTCTCAGGGTTCATAGTATGATCAAATATCCTGCAACATTTCCCCCTTTTCGTCTAAATAAAAAGAAAAGATTTTAACTCTAATACATTAAAATATTTAAAATAATGAAACTATGTCTGCCAATCTTTCCACAATGTTCAGCTTGGTTATATTTGGCAGTTTTAGGATTAAGTATTTTTGAGTTCAAAGTTCTGTAAAATGTTGATGTCAGTCTCATATGAACTCAGCAGTTTTAACAACCTGAACAGTTCGTAGTCCAAAGTTGATTTTTGGTTGTGTTTGTCGGCTTAGTGGCAATCCTGGCTAGGTAGAATAGAGCATTCAAAGTTGTCCACTGTTTGAGTGGACACTGGTGGCAGAAGAGGCGTGGGGCAGTTTTCCCCAGTGGTTAGTGTTACCACAATCCATGTGGATTCATCTTTGAAGGGCCTCAACATCTTCTTGGAGACCTCAAAGGTTTCTGTTAGAAATGGTAGAAGATTTTAAAATTTTAAGTGCCATATTCAGCAGAACTCAGAAAGGTTTGAGGACCACAATCTATTAAATTCGTCTGAGGTTCCCAAACTGTTCCTAGTTACCTGCTTCAGATTTAAACCTGAAAACACAAACATGAGGCTAGATGAAGCTTATTTCTAGAATTAGTGCTCTATGACAACTGGTATCATGACAGAAAGTTTATATATATTATAGTCTTGTAGATTTTGAGATATTTATACCTTAAAAAGTTTTAAATAGTCAAATGAAACCAAAAGATTATGATAGTGGCTATAGAATAGTCCTTTTTTTCCACCTCTGTACCATACCAGGTGGCTCTTCAGATATAAGACAAAGATTTTGGATTTCCCTTCTACAAGCATTCATGGGTTTAGAGAAGGAGAGAGCCATGCTCCAACCTCAAAGCCACCTTTAATTTTTAATTGAATTGGGACCACAAAAAGACCACTTTACACTTAAGTTTGTAGAGGGCAGCAAGATCACTTGGCCAATTTATTCTTTTTCTTGGGACATTTTTTCTCAATGATCTGTCATTTCCTTCAGATGTTTCACTTGTCTGATGGTCAGATTCCTTAGTTGGATGCTTTTATTCTCCTGGAAAGATAAAAGCAAAACCCTGCCCTAACCCTAACTCTGGGGCTTTCTATTTTGGCAGGCTATATCTTTCCTTGGAAAAAAATGTTTTTTGACAACAGAAAAAGTATTATCTTTTAATTGAAATTAAAAAAAATCTTTTGAAAATTTGAAACTAAATATATTTTAGTGGATAAATATACCTATGTTTTCCTTTCTCTTTATATATAAATTCAAGATTTAAGTGTATTTATTTTTAGATCACAAAGGATATTCATTTTGAATTTCAACCTGCTTTTTGTAAGAGGCTTTTAAATTTAAATCACTGTGATTCTTATGTGCCTGTCTCTGCAGTCCAAGTACTGGGATTAAAGGTGTGGCCTACTGCCACCTTGTTCACTGTAACTCTAGAATTTAGAAAACAACTAACCTGCCTGTCTCTGCTAGGATTAAAGGCATGGGCTAGCACTGCCCCACTCAAATATTTTGTCTTAGCTCAAAATTACTCCAACTCTTAGAGATTTAGAAAACAAGTCTGGGGCTGGAAAGATGACTCAGTGGTTAAGAGCACTGACTGTTCTTCCAAAGATCCTGAGTTCAAATCCCAGCAGCCACATGATGGCTCACAACCATCCTTAATGAGATCTGATGCCCTCTTCTGGGGTGTCTGAAGACAGCTACAGTGTACTTACATATAATAAATAGAAAACAAGTCTGAATTGTAGTAAACCTTTGAATTTATTTAAAACATTTGAAATCTCTTACCTATGTCTTTAATACCAAACCACAAAAATATCCTTTTTTGTTTAAGAAGAAAACTCAAAAGTTGACGTCCATGGGTCATGGCATGGACCATGTGGCAATCTACTGTAACATTCTAACATGGAATTAAGACAAGTGGTTTAAGAAAACCAATTTTCATTTCATGCCAGTAAGGCAAGTGTGTCTTTGGTAAATTATCATTTGAAAACACCTTTTTTCATGCCTGAACAAATGAAAGACATTTGTTAGTCTTTATAAATTAGTTTGGACTGAATGACCAACTTGTCTAAGGAATTTTCACCTCTCCTTATTCAGATCTCTCCTGTTCAAATCTAATGTTTATCAATCTTAATGGAGTCCACAGCTTTTCTTCTCCTGTGGAAACAAAGATAAAACCTCTTCCCCAATGTAACACATAACTGGTTTCCATTGTGAGGTTCACAGATCTTTAAAACATACAGCATGATTTAATTCAGCATTTAAAAAAAACAATCTAATGTCTCTCTGCATCTGTTGTGTTCTGCTTATGAACAATCCGGAAAGTCTGTGACTGTTCTTGATAATACCTTTTAATACTTTTATCAAAAGCAGTTTTTATTTTATGGTTTGTTTCTGAGATCGGAGGAATGTTAATTGGTGTTTTCCATGATCACATCCACATAAATTCATGGCTATGTTAGCCACATGTGGCTTTAACTTTCCTCTTTGTCCTTCTGGCCCTATATACTCAACCCATCCTGCACTTTCTTTTACCTGAGATAAAGTTCCAGTTCTTAGAAGCTGAGAATTTACCTCTTGCAGAGGTCAATCTAGATGCCAAGATTTTAGTGAAAAGATTGTTACATCAGCTCCTGTGTCTACTAAACCTTCAATTTCAATGTCATTTATTTGTATTTTTAGCTTTGGTCTGTGTTCATTTATAGCAGTTTGCCAAAATGCTTGTTTTTTGGTCTCTCCTGAATTTTTTCTATTGAAGTTGTCTTGTCTTTGATTATATCCAGAGCAGTGTAGTTTTTAACAACAAGCATTGAATCTTTTAATTTTTCTGTAGATGAGTGACATGGAATGATTGAATCAAAGTTGATATCAGGCCTGTGAAAATTCCCTTAGGGCATTTTCCAACACCATAGGTTCCCTTGCCTATCCCTTGTTGATCTTCATTCACTAGTCCAACACCAGCCTTTGCCACACCTTCCACATACTCCAGAAGGCTGGGGCCTTCCCTTTGGATTATCTCTAGAAAAAAACATTGTTTCTAGGAATACCTTGCAGACAATCCCTTTTTAAATGACCTTGCTTTCAAATGACCACAATTAAAACATTTGACATTTTTATTTTTCTTAAAACTTTTAGGAATTACTTCTTCTATCATAGCAGCATCATAAATATGAGAAACAATATCAGCTGTATTTCTAATCTGTTCATCATTGGAACTGATCTTGCCTTTAAAGGTCTAATCACCCTTTTGCATTCTAAATTAACATTTCAGAAGCCAAAGATTTGACTAATATTTATCTGACTTCTGAATCTGATACTATTCTATTTACAGTTGAAGTCAATCTTTGCAAAAAATCAGTGAAGGCTTCTTTTGAGCCTTGTATAATTTTAATAAATGACTCAGACCTCTTTCCTGATTCTTCAACTTTGTCCCAAGCATTTAAACCTGCTAAATGACATAGTGCCAAGGTGTGAATATCAAATTCAAGCTGGATTTGTAATTCAGTATTTTGACCTTCACCTAGCAACCGATCCAGAAACTATTTTTTTTTAAAATTTATTTATTATTATATCTAAATACACTGTAGCTGTCTTCAGACACACCAAAAGAAGGCGTCAGATCTCATTATGGATGGTTGTGAGCCACCATGAGGTTGAACTCAGGACCTTTGGAAGAGCAGTCAGTGCTCTTAATCACTGAGCCACCTCTCCAGCCCGATCCAGAAAATATTAATACCTCTAGCCTATGTCATTGTCCTATGGCCCTAGTTTCCTCTTTCCACCATGTTCACTATTGTAACTGAGAACCAGCTACTGATATAGCTGTTGCCAAATCTTTCCAGTCTTGGAGAATAATTCTGTTCTGAGTTGTCCATGAATTTAATATCTGCTTCACATAGTGTGAATGCATACCAAATAAAATAATTTCTTCCTTAAATCTTCTCAAATCTAATATGTATATAGGATTCTACTTAATTTCCTCATAACCTACAGGGTGCCTATCATCCACTGATAGGTCTTGTATAGTAACTGGATAGACTAAGATTTGTTTCCTAACAACCTTGGGCTAACCCTCTTCAGGTTCACCAAGTGGTGGCATGGTAGGTTCTTGTCTACATTTCTCTGTGTCTTAGTATTTTTCCTATTTTAATTTTTAAGTTTTTCAAAGGCTTGTTTTAATTCCTGCACGTCTGAGTATTTTTCTTATTTTTACTTATAAGTCTTTTTAAGGCTTCTATCTTATTAATCTATTTTTCATATATTTCTTTTCCTTTATCTTTAAAGCTTTTCTCTTTGAAAGAGTACAGAAAGCCACCATGGCTATTAAGAATAAAGTATGAAATACCAAAATGATAACAATCACAATTGGTATTGAATCAATTGTAATTAAGTCATTTAGGTTTTCATTTCTGCTTCTATTTTCAAGTCATCTAAAGCAGTGCTATACAGTGTCCTAACACCTTATATTATGGTATTTCCTATCCTTAACTGTTTCCTTAAGGACTTCACAAATGATTTACCAAATCTGATGGCTTCTTAGTTTGTCCACAGCTGGAGTGATTTCTCCATCTATGGGGTCATGCCCCACACTGGGCACCAAATGTTGTTTTGTAAAACAAAATACCAATCAGTCTATTCTGCCAAATGAAAACTCAGGAGCCAGATGCTGGAATGAAACCTGTTAGCTCAGAGAGACAGAGAAAGCACTCAGCTGACCTTTCTCTTCATGGATGTCCCAGAAAGAAAAAGCCCATTCTCCTTCTCCACACTGTCTTAAAAACCTCGCAAACTGAATGTCCTTTTTTTCTACTTCCTGTGACTTTCTATTCTTCCTCCTGACTTCCTCCCAATCTCTATGTTTTTTTTCCCTATGTTTACTTCCTGTTAACTGGCTGCTTGCTTGTTCTGCCTCTTGACCTATAGTTGACTTTATTTAACCATGTTTACAATAAATAGAAACTCTTGGATTAAAGGTCTCTGTTCTTGGGCTGAGCTACACCATAACTAGAAACAGGGGTTTCCCCCTCGGGTTCCCCCCCCCCCCCAATATATAACACAATGTTGGAGTTCATGGTGTGATCAAATATCTTGGAACAACACACTTCCTTCAACAATGTCACACCTTCTGATCCTTTTCAAACAGTTCTACTAGCTGGGGACCAAGTATTCAAACATATGAGCCTATGGGGCAATTGTCATTCAAACCACCACAGTTCTCTACTAAGGCACATCTTCAACTAAGATTTAGAGGTGATGAAGAATGTGTGGAGTAAAAAAGAATCTAGAGTGATTTACTCCCTTATCAGACCCCAGAGGAACCCAATTTTAGAGAGTCTCAGCATTGGCACAAGCTCCAGATAGAAGTCATGGATGACAGGAACTGCCTTGGAATGGTAGCAAGTTACAGAAGTATTGATTAGAGATTGTGCGAGGATCTGTGAAACAAGATGAGAAAAATAATTCCATGCAGCCTGGCTCCATCCAGAAAGACCATGACATTGATTTTTCTCAAATAAGGTCAGTAAATGAGAATGGATTAGATAAATCTGCAATGAGATGAAGACTGGCCAGTAGGTAAGTATCAACAAAGGAATAAGATGAAGTATTAGTCACACAGGACAAAATGAGGTTCAAGGCAAAACTACTTGGAAGAGTTAAAAGCAGACTGAGTATGGCTCAGTGGTATAATAGTTACCTCGAAAGTGTAAGGCCCTGGGTTTAACACATACACATACACACACATACACACACACACACACACACACACACACACACACACAGCAACATTAATGGATCAGATCAGACTAGAAGACATTTTTGCAAGGGCTACGAGAGGAAATATTTATGAAGTGCTCATTCTATCTACAGAGGTATTGACAGGGCTAAAGGAGCCCACAGGAAATGCTGGATCCCTGAGAGAAGCAGTGGGTGGGACTCCTGGGATCTACAACAACTGCAGCTGAAGAAAAGAAGCAGCTGATCAGGCACACAGCTGGCCAGCTGCAGGCTGCAGAGAGGAGCTATTTAGTGCAAACTAAAAATGGAGAGCCTCCCCTCTCTCGCTCTCTGGTTTTGGGTTGCAGAGAGAGATTCAGGCCATAGAGGTCAACTTCCAGGGGAACCAGGGTAGGGCAAGTGAGACAAGTAGAAAGGGTGACTGAAATGTTGCATGTGAGAAGATGAATGATTACAAAAAATATGCAACAAGAAACTTACCTAAAAATAGAAATCAAAACCTAAAAAGGTCACTTGGCTAGCCTGAACCACCTGAGATCTTCTCTAGAGCCCTGAATGGTACCGGAAAGGAGTCCTCATCTAAGATCACTCAGCTGTCAGCAAATGGTTCTATGCTCAACCCTCTTCAACTGTCCACAGAGATGGTTACTGTTGCTGAAACTGAGAAGGGAGTTCTTTATTCTTTGTTTTCTGGTTCCCACAGTTTCATACAAATTTAGGAGGAGTCATGTTAATTTATGCAAAAAGCCAGCTGGAGATTTCGACAGGGATTATGGCGAATCTGATCAACTTGAGGAGTTCACTATTAAGTGAACTATTATCTGTGAACATGGGATGTCTTTCTATTTATTTTAGTCTTTAATATCTGTCAGTGACATTTTGCCATTTTCAGTTACAAGCCTTAGATTTCTTTTGTAAAATATTTTCTTAAATATCTTACTTCTTGATATTGTTATAAATAGATTTTTAATTTTCACTTATGACTGCTTCTGTGACTGTTTAGAAATATAATAGATTTGTTTGGAGGGATTGAGATGGGGGTCAATGCTGTAGCTCAGCCGTGTTTCAAATTCACTATGAACCTGAGCTTTGCCTCCAGAATGCTGAGATTGTATGAATATACCACCATCCAAGATCCAGAAATTCAATAGATTTTAAAATGTATTATTAGTACCCTTCAACTTCACCAAACTTATTAGCTCTATTTTGTAATCTATCTATCTATCTATCTATCTATCTATCTATCTATCTATCTATCTATCTCAGAGATCTGCTTGCTTCTTTCTCCTAAGTGATGGGATTAAAGGCGTGTACCTCCTAGACCCATCATATTTTCTAAGCCTCCTTTCCCTACTAAATTCGGGGTTTTCTGTCTGGGTGACCTTAACACCAGCAGATCAGACACTGCTTCCCCAGTGCTGGGATTAAAGGTGTGTGTTCTTCCATCCCTCCTGGCTAGACAATTATTCTTTGAAGCTCAGGCTTGTTTGGGGTCAGGGTGAGGGAAGCCCAGCCTAACAGCTGTTCACTAGTTGCTCATGCTTTGGTAATCAGAGCTAGGACTCCACTGTTTAACCGACAGCCCCAAAGGTACTGCCCACATATCCCATTGTTAGATCCTAAGTGGCCCCTCTCCCAAATGGCAGTGCCGGAGACAATGTCATAAACAGAAGAGTTTTCACCAAGTCAACTGAAGGATTGTTATTGGCCAACAGAGACCTAAATCTGGGCTTCTGTTTACTTGGAGCCTCCTTTAACCTGTCCCAAAGATCAACTACCTTGGTCAAGGGCATCAATCCAAACAGCCTGCATCAGCTCAAAGACACCACTCTGCTGTGATACAAACTGTTGGCTTTTCCACCATTTTCCTCTTCTCTTTCATCCCAGCCCTGGCCCTGGTCCTGGCAGTGTGATCCCCAATAAAATTTTTACCCATGGGGTGGTTCAGTTGGGTAGTTTCACTGTGCCCTCTATATATTTATAATTTTGTAGTTCCAGGCATTGGCTTGCATATATATATATATATATATATATATTTGTAATGATTCAGGGACTGTGAAATAGCCCCCTAACTGTCCTGGAACTCTCTTTGTAGACCACACTGGCTTCCAACTCACAGAGATCTGGCTACCACTGCCTCTCAAATGGTGGGATTAAAGGCGTGTGCCACCATGCCTGCCATTTTGTGTCTTTTGATCCAATTAGAGCTGCTCTTTCTAGGGTGGGTATGAGACCATGCCACTTACCTTCCTGGGTGTAGCTGTTCATGCATCTGCTCCCTCAGCATAGGTTGAGATCATAATATATCATATTTTATGCTTGAAGTTGGTAATTTGAAGGATTTATTCACTGCAACATTGACTTTTTATTTATTTTTAATTTAAAAATTTAACTATCATTTTAATTGTTATTATTTATGGAATATGGTGAGGTAGGCATTTCCATCCTGGGGTGTGATAGACAATGACCAAATCAGTCTAATTGGTGTTTCTGTCTCCTCATTGTTTTCCTCTAATTTCTGTCTTCCAGGTATTCCCAAGTACTTACTGTTACAGTAAGTTGGATGGGGGTGGAGTCTCTCTCAGCTTGTTTGGCGAGTGTTCTGAGTCCTAACTGCTTTGGCTTCAGGTGGTTACACATGCCTTTAATCCCAGCTCTAAGGAGGCAGGAGAATCTCTGTGAGTTCCACACCAGCCTGGACTTAATAGCAAATTCCAGGATAGCCAGGACTACACAGGAAGACCTTGTCTCAAAAGAAGGAGGAGGAGGAGAAAGAAGAGGAAGAGGAGGAGGGTTTATTCTGGCTCACAGTTTGAATCCAGCATGGCAGGGAATTCCTAGTGGCCAGAACCTGAGGCAGTCGGGTACAGAGCGTCCACAGTCAGGAGGGGAGGCCTATAAATATCATGCACAGCTCACTCTTTCATGTAGTTCAGGACTCAACCTCAGGGATTCGTCCCACACTCCTTTAGGGTGTGTCTTTCCACCTCAATTAAATTAAGAAATCCCTCACAGGCTTGCCCAGAGGATAACCTGAATTAAATAATCCCCCTCGGTCTGCCTGGAGTCTTGTTTCCCAGGTGACTCCAGGTACTCCTCAGATTGGCAGTCAACATTAACCGTCTCATTAGGTAATCTTTGGATATCTCAAAGTTAGGGAAACGGTGTCCTGTTTTCTTTTATGTTAACTTAAACATAACTTCAGATCTGCAGAATGTTGCAAGACATTCTAGAAGATTCAATATCTATGCCATTTACCTTCCCTTAATTTTATTGTCATATAAAACCAGAAAACAGCTATCAATATAAGAAATAAAGTATGTTTTTCTTTAAGTTGCCTATTTTGTCATTTAAATTAGGTCTGTGATCATTGCAAATTCACATGTAGTCTGATACCTGAATTATGCATTACTCTCTAATATGTGAACCCGTGAACTCCAGCCCCATTAGCTGAAAAGCCCTCAGTTCTGCATTGAGCTATCCATACCTCTGCTGCATACAGTTATGGGTCTGTGTACGGACCCCATGCTTGATTTCACTAGTTATTTGCTCCTATGTAAATATCATGCTGACATGTTTGATGTATATTTAGTAAGATTTAACTTCTGGCACTGTAAATTTCCCAACTTCATTCTTCTGTAAGATCATCTTGGCTGTTCCTGGCTGAATGCTATGATATGTATCAGAAATGGACTTCTTTGGTGAAATCGGCAGCTCATTAATCAACATAATGAATGTGTAAGATGTTTGAAACTGAAGAAAGAAATTAAACTTCACGTGGAAAGGTCACACTAAGCGTGTAGCAGAACAACCCCTGCAGGAGAAAAAAAAAAGGTGTAATTACAACCCAGTGACAGGTCGAAATATCAAAGGAAGAGGGAAATCCTGTTAGTTCCCAAGCAGAAAAAGGAGTATTTATAAGGAGACAGATTCTGATAAAAATCATAGTTCTCAGCAGCAAAAGAGAGGAGAGAGGTAAATTAAACGATAAGGACCAAGAAAACAAGAAACTGAGGGCAAAGACTCTGCACCTGGAACTCTAAACCCAAACAGACTGTCAGTCCAAGCACCCGAAACCTTTGAATTCGCCAAAGAGTAAAAGGAGAATGTAAATGATGGAATGCTATGAGTTACATGTTATAGAAACTGAAGAAGAAAATTATAAGGAAATTCATCCAGAAAGAAATTATGTAGGTCAGAAGTGATGGGGTAGTCATGTGTGAGAGCTATTGCCAAGTCTAATTAAGTACAGATTGAAAAAAAAATAGACACTGAGATCAAGTCAAGATTCTAAATATCCACCCAGGATGCAAGGAGCTTTTCAAGACAACACAGGATGGTAGGAATCTTGTTTCCTTGGAGGGGAAGAAAGATGTTGGTTGCTAATTTGAGATAAACAAATGTGAACAGAGTCAAATTATTAATTGAAAGATAAACACTGACAGTATCACAAAGAGTGTGTTTGGTATCAATATCCGCAGACAAAATACAACTCAGGGCTGAACCCCTGGAGAATTCAGAGATGGGTCTCTATGAAGGCTGTAGTGTGGGGTATCCACGCTGAATCTTGAATGAAGAGACTAATTTTGGAGTCCTGGGAAAGCAGGAAAAAAGGATGGGGGAGTGTGAAGTGCCCAGAGGTGTATAAACAATAGCCTTCAGAGCCATTTCTGTCCTAAAAAGGTAGGACTGGAGAGATAATGGGAGTCCACAGAGCAGTTATTCAGGGGGAGCTGGGGTTTAGAGAGGTTGTTAACTGCACCTGGGGCACCTAGTATAAGATCTGAATTGTTGGCACCCATAACACCAAAACGACCCAAGCAGTCATGAAAGTTCAGCAATGCAAGATCTTTATTTGAATCAGGCATCAAAAATTGTCTGGTCAGGGACAACCACACAGACTCAGGACCTGACCTCATCTTTAAAAGTTCATCTTAAAAAGTATCTAAGCAGATGACAAAAACTTATTCTATGAAAGCTGCTACTGATCGATTAGGGACAATGAAAAAGACTCAGGAGCTGAACTTGGACCCCAGGCCAAATGCCATAGAGATTTTAAGCCCAAAATCCTCAAAAATCTGTGTCAAATTATGCCAACAATCAGGGTTTAGGGATAAGAGACTCCCTTAGAGGCATGTACACTTATGCTGCTTTGGTAGGCTTATTAAGGATGGTGGGGCAATTTGCCTAGCACTCATGTCACAATTTGACAACCAGGGAGTCAGTTGCCTACCTACATGATCTCTTTCTTCCAAGGAGGTTGTGAGTTACCCAGAGGGGTCTAGGGATCTTAAACGTTATTTGACCGCTGTTCAAAGTGGAGGTTTTATTCAAAATGGCTTCAGTTTAGTTCCTTCTTACAGAATAAGAGAATAAGACAGGTGTAAGCCTTTTCTTTTTCTTTTTTCCTTTTTTTTTTTTTGCACAGGAGCTGCACGGAGCTCTGGCAAAGACTGTCAAGGTCAAAGCAATGGCAGCTTAGTTCAACTTTAGCGCCCCCCACTGTGAAGGTGACCTTGGTACAGTCACTCCTGCAAAGCCATTGGTTGGCTCAAATTCTGATAGGGTCCAACTCAGGCTGATCACAGTGTCCTGCTGAACTATCTCTTCAGATATTTATTGTCTAATTAGGACAAATAAAAATTTTGACCGTGACTGGTACCTTGCAACAACTGGGAATGCATGTTTCATTTCTCTTAATTTTGGGACAGGCACTTGGACTTATGGAATATATATTGGCCTTACTCTTTTTCTAGATCCCACTGTGGGCTTCCTGGGGGGAACTGGGAATTAATGGAGTTAAGCCTAAAACCTGTTCAGCACAGATCTTGGTACAGTTTTTAGAAAAGGCAGGGGAGAAGAAAAGGCAAGTACACATAGATTTCTGAATTCTTTTCCTAAGAGATCCTTGTTGTCATGTAAATTCTAGATATCATCAGGAACTAGCTACTTCAGAATAAAAACTAGCATTATTCTAGCCTAACCAAGACAGTTGGGGGCTGGATGGCTGAATCAATATTCAATTGGATTCACATGATACTAGGGGCCAAGGGTCTAAAGTTTATCTCTAGGCAGTTTTAGGTTTCAAGGTAGATTGAGCACAAGTATCTAAAATACATATGAATATACATATCAAGGAATATATAGATAAAAAATAGACAAATATTTAGCAATACAGTTAGATATACATATAGATACACAGATACTTAGAAACACAGAAAAGCAATAAAAAACAGAATAATTAGAGACAATGTCTGCCAACATACTCTAAAAAGACAATAATAAAACACCCATCAAGCCAATAGGACATATGAGAAAAGCCTTATGACTGCAGCTTGTTTATTTGTCTGTTTGTTTTGAAAAACACTGTCTTTACATAGTCCTGGATCTCCTGGAACTCACCATGAGAACCAAGTTGAGCTTGACTCAGAGATTCATCTGCATCTCTCTCCTCAGTGCTGGGATTAAAGGCCTGAGTGACCACACCCTGCCTTGTTTTGCTTATTGAGTTCTTTATATCTTTATTTATTTATTTTTGATTCACATGGAACATGTTTGATGTTTCAACATTTCATAATTCTTCAAAACTCACATGAGAGAGCACAAAAATTCTACCTGTATTCTATATGGAAGCCTATGAAAGTACATTAAAAAGAGAAGCTTCTGTCCTTTCCCTGCTAACCTTGGCCTCAAGACCTAGTCCCTTCCTTCCCTGAGATTGGAGCCTATTTGGAGGCGGGGAAGGGGGCAGCAGTACACAGATGTAGAGCGAATCTCAGCTGAGACCTCCAGCTTTAAAGGCTGAAAGCTACTAGGTGCTCGGCTCTTCCAATGTGAGGCAGCCCATATTGGGTTAGCAGTACCACAGCCACTGTGGCATTTGAAAGAAGGAACAAATCCTTATTCGCACTAGGGCACAGAGAAGCACACATAGCACCTCCCCTGAAGGCCTCGGAGGGTCACCCAGTTTCAGGTGGGGACATTTTTACCTACTTTTCCTTCTTTAGCCTTGACTAAAATTGCCAGTGTCTTGTGGGACAGGCTAAGCAGAGAAGCCTGTAACTCAGGTGTAACCATCTCCATTGAGTGATTGACTCTTGGTGTCCAGGCCACACCCACCATGTCTCTCAAGGCTTTAAAAGGGCACACAGCAGGCTTGTGGTCACAGACAGCCCTAGACACAGCTTCTAGAGCAAGGCAGGAGTGAAGGCAAGCCCTCTCGAAGAACAGTTCCTCGGCTTTGGAGAAGAAACCTCACCAGCATGGCGTTAGGAAGACCAAGTTGGGAAGATGAATCACACAACACCTCCAGCCTGTTTGGAGGCCCAGGTAGGGTCTTTCTCAGCCTAGGGAGGTAGGCTCCCGCTTGACACAGAACGGAATGGTTGTGTTGAGTTGAAATGTGTGTTGCCCTGACTTCCAGGCCTCTTGGCTAGCACCCTTGGTGGATGGGAGCCAAGGGGACCTTTAAGTCTGGCAGAAGGATTAGCATCCTGCCGTGCTGTGGGTGTGGGGAAGAATGGTCTAGTTCCTGTCGAAGCTCAGGCCCTGATAGCAACAAGGTTCTTTTCTCTTTGGGGTTGCTTGTGAATGACATGGAGGGATTGCAAAAGGAATGGCCCACGGAGGACTTTGCTTTTCCCCTTATGGGTCCTCCCTCTGGCCCTGAGACTTAACCCAGCCACTCAGCTCTTTGGAGCTTTTCACTTTGTGTGGTAAGAAAGGGTCTCACAGAAGCAGGCAGGCTGCTCTGGCGACTAGTCCTGAGGCTTGTCCTGTAGGTCAGGTTGATGAGGAATGTGGGGTCCTGCTGCCTCACAGGCTGTGTTTAGGATTTCAGACAGGTGTGTCCCAAAGTGGCTTCCTAGATGCTACTGGGATTGGCCCTTGCCATGACCCATTCCAATCCAAAAGGCTGTGACCCTGTCTCTGGTCGCCTCTTAAGTTTTTGGACCTACCATATCTTCTTGGTCTTGGCCTCTACAAGTTCTTTTTTGTTGTTGTTGTTTTTGTTTGTTTGTTTGTTTTTTGTTTTTCCAGTCAGTGTTTCTCTGTGTAGCCCTGACTGTCCTGGAACTCACTGTGTAGACCAGGCTGGCCTCGAACTCAGAAATCCGCCTGCCTCTGCCTCCCCAGTGCTGGGATTAAAGGCGTGCGCCACCACTGCCAGGCTCTTCTTCAAGTTCTTACAATCGTCTGTCTCTCTCCCCCACAGAGAGGTTGGAGCCCCTAAGAGCCATTATGATTGGCAGCCAGAATGGAAAACGCTCTCACACTCCCGATTCAGATAGCCTGTTCCCTTCAGAGATGGAAGAAGAAGAAACAGCCCCAGAGCTGGTGCAGCAAGATCCCTGGCGCCCTGCAAGAAAGTCCTCAGAGGGAAGCACCACCTGTGTGTCCCAGGTCAGTCCATGGCCCAAGAAAATCCCGAGATTCAGCCATTTAATTTATGACCGTGCAATCCAACTGCCTGCTAGGAATCCCAAAGAGACAACCAACTGGACAGGGTCCAATCTAGCTGGATCAGTAGTGTGGTCAAGGCGGGCCAAGAGCTTTTCTCATCACGGTGAGGGTCAGCATGCTGCTGCCACAGCATCTGGCCCATTACACTGTCCCATGGGAGAAGTAAGCCCCAAACCCTGGGCCTTCGCCACTCTGCCAGGGAACACGTTGAACTTTGTTCTGGAGAAAGAGGAACAGGTACCAGACATCCCAGCCAAACCTGCAGAGAAGGCCCCACTGATAGGCCATCCTAGAGGATGGGACTCCGGCTTGCACATATGGGGTCAGGAAACACCTCTGAGCCCAAAATGGCAGCATCTGTCCTGCTTCGGGGCCCAAGAGGTGGAGCTCCTAAGAGCCCGAATGGTGGGCGGCAAGAACGGAAAGGGTTCCCAGACTCCCGACAAAGATAGCTCGATCTCTGCAGAGATGGAAGAAGAAGTCGTAGCCCCAGAGCAGGTGCAGCAAGATCCCTGGTACCCTCCAAGAAAGTTCTCAGGGGAGGGTTCCACCTGGGTGCCCGAGGTCGGTCCACGGCTCAACCCTCTCTCTCGCTTAAGCCAGTACATTTCTGACCCTGAGCTCAAGCTGTCTGCCTGGACCTGTGAAGAGTCGGCAAGCTCTCTCAAGATGGGGTCCAATCATGCTGGGTCCTTAGGATGGTCAAGGCAGGCCAACAGCTTTTGTCATCAAGGTGGGGGCCAGCACACTGCTGCCACAGCAGCTCGCCCATTTCACTTCCCCATGGCAAGACCAAGGCCCGAACCCTGGTTTGTCCCCACTCTGCCACGGGACTTTTTCAACAATCTTCTGGACGAAGAGGAAGAAGAAGAGGTACCGAACAACTCAGCCAATCCTGCAATGAAGACCCCAGTGACAGGCAGTCCAAGAGGATGGTACTCTGGATGTTTTATGCTACAGCGTCGTCCACCACATGATCCCAGCCCAGAACTCCTGCCTCTCTCCTATCCTGGTCAAGACTCGGAGCCCCCAGCCCCACCCTCCCGTTCCTTCAGGCCTCCAGTTTTCAGGGCCTGCCGCCGCCGCCTTGTCTTTTAATGCTCCCTGGTTCATCTGAGCCCCCAGAAACACCCCGCACAGGGTCCTTTTGGCCAGGGTCCGTGCTCTACTGCCTCAAGGATCTTCAGTCTTAAGCCCCTTTGCCCCCACCCCCAGTCTTGTGGACACAGAGCCTTGCACTCATCTCCACTGGCACACCTGCAAGATGCCACCCTTAGAGTGTTGGTGTCGTGCCACTCCCTCAGAATAGACCACTTGGATCAGCATTCTCTACTTGCTACATAGCGTCTGACTACCCCGGGTGTTCAGGACCAGCCTGCCTCCTGAAACCTGGCTGGGGTGTGGGTCAGTGTGTCTGAGCCCTCAAGCACACAAACCACAACCCGCAGCAGCAACAACAGTTAGTCAGAATCGGACCCCAGAAGACAAAGGGCAAGGAGCACAGCTTGAGAAACTTCCCAAGGACTCTGGACTCTGATGGATTCCCACTTGGTTCCTGGATTGGCAGGATCTGCCTCCTCAGTGCTGGCTCCCAATTCGTGAGGGTTACATCCCTCAAGGCTTTCAGAAGTGCCAGGGTGACAAAAGGATTGTCCACCTCCTCCTCTAGGAAAGGACACCAACCCCCCTCTCACACCCTCATCCCACACCCTCATTCCATTACCTGCCCTCAGATGTCATTTCTAGACTTTCAAATGATGCGAGCCATCCCCTATCCCCACAGAAGGTGACTGGTCCCCTCAGCACAGACCACTGTCACTCCTGGAAGCACCCCACTGTACTCTGCAATAAACTCTCTTCCCTACATTCTGGTTCTTGTCTCATTTCCTAACACAGGGATTTAGCACAGGGTCACAAGGAAGAAAGGGGAGGCTGGGGGAGGAAGATGAGTGGACACCATTTCCCTATCTTGGGAGATTTATATGGCTGCTCTAGGGCTTGGTTGTTTGTTAGTTTTGAGACACAGTGTGTAGTGCCTATTCCAGGTTGTCAACCTGAGTATATCTGGCATGAACTAATCAAGAATTGGTAGGCTCACCTATGATCCTAATCTCGAGGCTCAGAGATACAAGTTTCTGACCTGGATCTTGGCATGAAGATCTTGAAGCATAGTGGCTATGAATTCCAGAAGATTAAGACAAGGAGATCAACGAGTTCAAAGTCATCTGGGATTAAGGGCGTGGTGGCACACGCCTTAAATCTGGGATACACCCTCTGCTGGAGACCTATCCTGCTTGCCTCATGGGAATGAGCAACTGCTAGATCCTGGGACTTCCATCCACAGCTACTGCTGATCATTGTTGGCGAGTTGGACTACAAGGTGTAAGTCCTCAACACATTCCCTAACTATATAGAGACTACTCACAAGTTCTATGACTCTAGAGAACCCTGACTAATACATAGCATCTCTACATAGTCCTGGCTCTCCTGGAACTCACTATGAGAACCAGGTTGAGCTTGAACTCAGAGTTTCATCTGCATCTCTCTCCTCAGTGCTGGGATTAAAGGCCTGAGTGACCACACCCTGCCTTGTTTTCCTTATTGAGTTGTTTTTTTTGTTTGTTTGTTTTTGTTTTTGTTTTTTGGTTTTTTTTTTTTTTTGATTCACATGGAACATGTTTGGTGTTTCAACATTTCATACATTTTGAAAATTTACATGAGAGGGCCCAAAAATTCTACCTGTATTCTCTATGGAAGCCTATGAAAGTACAGGAAAAACAGAAGCTTCTGTCCTTTCCCTGCTAACCTTGGCCTCAAGACCTAGTCCCTTCCTTCCCTGAGATTGGAGTCTATTTGGAGGTGGGGAAGGGGGCAGCAGTACACAGATGTAGAGCGAATCTCAGCTGAGACCTCCAGCTTTAAAGGCTGAAAGCTACTAGGTGCTCGGCTCTTCCAATGTGAGGCAGCCCATATTGGGTTAGCAGCACCACAGCCACTGTGGCATTTGAAAGAAGGAACAAATCCTTATTCGCACTAGGGCACAGAGAAGCACACATAGCACCTCCCCTGAAGGCCTCGGAGGGTCACCCAGTTTCAGGTGGGAACATTTTTACCTACTTTTCCTTCTTTAGCCTTGACTAAAATTGCCAGTGTCTTGTGGGACAAGCTAAGCAGAGAAGCCTGTAACTCAGGTGTAACCATCTCCATTGAGTGATTGACTCTTGGTGTCCAGGCCACACCCACCATGTCTCTCGAGGCTTTAAAAGGGCACACAGCAGGCTTGTGGTCACAGACAGCCCTAGACACAGCTTCTAGAGCAAGGCAGGAGTGAAGGCAAGCCCTCTCGAAGAACAGTTCCTCGGCTTTGGAGAAGAAACCTCACCAGCATGGCGTTAGGAAGACCAAGTTGGGAAGATGAGTCACACAACACCTCCAGCCTGTTTGGAGGCCCTGGTAGGGTCTTTCTCAGCCTAGGGAGGTAGGCTCCCGCTTGACTCAAAACGGAATGGTTGTGTTGAGTTGAAATGTGTGTTGCCCTGACTTCCAGGCCTCTTGGCTAGCACCCTTTGTGCATGGGAAAGAGCCAGGGGACCTTTGAGTCTGGCAGAACCCACCATATCTTCTTGGTCTTGGCCTCTAAAAGTTGTTTTGTTTCGTTTTGTTTGGTTTGGTTTAGTTTGATTTTTTTTTAATTTGGTTTGGTTTTTTGGGGTTTTTTTTTGTTTGTTTGTTTTTGTTTTTGTTTTTTCGGTTTTTTTGTTTTGTTTTGTTTAGGATCCCCCTAACACCCAATATAATGGGACGCTGGAATAGAATGTTTCCTCACACTTTTGTTTTGGACATTCTCCTCCCTTCAGAGATGAATGCAGAAGACACAATTCCAGAGCTGTTGGGTGGAAGACTGCTGGATTACAGCAACCTATCTGGTGCTATGTGTGTGGCTGCCTGCTCGTTTGTTTGTTTTGAGATAGAGTCTGTCTTCATAGACATTGCTGTCTTTCAACTTACTTCGTAGATCAAGATGATCTCATACTTACTGAGCTATCTTTCTCTTTTTCTCTATGCTTGCCTTAGAGACCTTTCCTTTAAATTACCCTATGTTCTCATTTCAATTCTTCTTCTTGCCCTCCCTCAGTAATCTGTCGTCTTTTCTTTGTGACTTTTGTAATTATTATTTTTTATTAGTGAGACATGAGCAATGTTGCACAATATTTTAAGATCGGTCATGCTAGATTTTCAGGCTTTGTCTTGTCTTTTTCATTTATTTGGAGATTCCCAGTTGTAGAAACTCATCCAGTATATTCAGGTGTTGCTCTCGGTATATCTGTATTGGTTTCTCTACTAATTGTCTGAGCAAGTCTCAACACCAAGTCAACACACAAGTAAGAGCTTAATGATGACCTCCAATTTCTGGAAGATATCATTTTGTGATAGCAAAAATGGAAGCTTTGGCTGGGACAGGAAACTTAGAGCTCACGTTTCAAACTGGTAGCAGGTAGCAGAGAGAGTGAACTGGGATTGGCATGAAGCTTTCAACCTTCAATTCTTTTCCTCTCTGACATCTTTCATTGATCAAGGGCACACTCCTCTTAAACCTCCCCATGAACACCAACAATTGGGGACCAAGTATCTAATCATCTGACCTCCCTGCCCCTCGTGGAACATTATCATCCAAACTACCACAAATGCTGTGCTGGCTAAATTTATGTCAATTTAATACCTGCTAGTGACATTTTAGATGAAGAAAACTTCAATTGAAAAAATAATCCCATCAGATTGGCCTGTAGACAAGCCTGTGGTGCATTTTCTTGGTCAACTATGAGTGGCATCACCTCGTGGTATAAGAAAGCAAATTGAGCCAGCCATGATGAGCCAGCCAGCAAGCAGCACTTCTCCATGGCCTCTGCTTCAGTTCTTGCCTCCAGATTCTTGCCTTTGGTTCCTGCTCTGACTTCCTTCAGTGATGGAGTGTGACCTGAGGGTTGTAAGGTGGAATAAACCCTTTCCTTCTCACATTGCTTTTGGTCATGTTGTTTTATCACAGCAAAATAAACCCTAACACTTAAGTGGAAACTTCTGGTTTTTTGGAAGGTCAGTTGTGTTGGATGGTGCTTTGCTGGGGCAAACACGTGAAGGAGTGTTTTCCTGAAGCTGACACAGGTGTGAAAGGCTAAGACAGACTTGTGAAGGAATGTTTCACTGAAGCCTACATAGGGAAACAATGTTCTGCTAAAGCAAGCAAGTGAAAGGACACATGACTGATTGTTTGCTAACAACATGTATTGGTCTGCCTTATATTGTATAGTTGAGCTCCATTTGTTGGGACTCCATAGAGAAAAATGCACCAAATACTTCTGGTATTGTGCTGCAGTTCTTTCTTCCTTAGATTTGGGCAAATTGGCAGAATGATATCAGCTGAGACAGACTCACGTGCTGAAGCAAGGCACGTGAAGGACACAGGAAGTTTAGAAAAATTATAAAAAGAATCCCATTGACTGTGAGGCAGCTGAACTAGACTTGCTTATAGAGCTAGGTGTAAAATGCTTGTTGGTCTCTCATCTTTGCTGATCTTCGATTGTCTGAGAGAGGCACAGCTGAGAACTCCTGGCATTCCTCTGGTTCCCTCCTGATGACTTGTGCTGAGGCTAAGGTCTGGCGGTCTCTGCTCGAGAGTACCATAGCTGTTGATTCGTGTTTGCTCTCCCAACCCTACCGAACTGGACTGCTGGTGATTCCATGAAGTGTTTGTGAGTGGATCAAGCTGTCACTGTTGACCTGTGAACTGAACTGCCGATTTCCACACAACAGGGATGGGAGTTGCTCCAAAGAACCTTTCTAAACAGGTCCACTTCCCCATATCCTTTCTTTTCCACTACCTCTGGTGGCTGGTGAGCTTAAAGGGAGGTTAACATGTTTAAGAACCATCACTAGAAATAGGCATTGAAAAAATTTAAAGTTACAGTAGCACGGTGCTCCAAGACAGTTTAAGGTGATAGTGCATGGCATGATGGAAGATCCTGATCAACTCACCTTCTTCTTGGGAGTATAAATAGAATGCATGGAGAACTGGGTTTGGCTAGGGCTATATTATGGCAATAAAGCTAAAGAGAGATGTAGGCTGATAGGACGAGTGGTGCATGTCTTTAATCCTAGTACTTGGGAGGCAGAGGTAGGTGGGTCTCTGAGTTCAATGTCAGCCTGGTCTGATCTACAGAGAGTATTCCAGCACAATCAGAATTATGCAGAGAAACCCCATTTCAAAATACATAGATGATAGATAGATAGATAGAAAGAAAGAATGAATGGGGGGGATGATGGATCATGAAATAGATTTGAGTGGTGGCTGGGGTGGTGGGAAGATGGTGAGTTTAAACAAATGGCCAGTTGGTGGGTTTTATTTTTTGTTTTTGTTTTGTTTTGTTTGTTTGTTTGTTGTTTTATTTGACTAGGTCTCACTCTTTAAGTGTGGTCCTCATGCCTCAGCCTTCTACAGGGCTGAGATCATAGACATGCCCTACCACATCTGAATTCAAATGGAGTTTTAAACGGGTCAAGAAATCATTAGAATGGGGGGTATTAGGTAGTGTGAGCTTCGGGGACAGTGATTCATGTGGAGAGGCAATATCCTAATGTCACTTAGGAATAAACATCATTCCTATTAATGACAAGACCGATGGTGGGTCCTGGGATGAAGTGACTGAGGGAACTCAGAGAGTGAGAGGTCTGGGACAGGGGCAAAGAGTTGGAAGATACATCCCTGGACATCTGGAAGGAGTTGGAAAAGCAAGCAAGGCCTGTGGCTGACTACACAACCCAGCAAGGGCTGTCTCACTGGAGAGACAAAAGGATGGCATGTCCCCAGGGGAGCCTAGCTTCTGGCTTCTGTCATGGGAGGGGCTGTGGAGTTGACGCTCCTACCCAATGCATCTGAAACCATTCAGAGGTTTTGCTGATTGCTGTGATATTTGAAGAGTGGGCAGGAACTACAGAAGCTGGGGGAGCTCCAGCAGCCAACCATCCCTCCCTGGGGATAGCTGTCCTTGATGTGCCAGTGGGCCTGTCCTTCAGACACTCAGGAGGTGAAAATGCTCCGAAGCCAGCCATTGAAGCCTAGATGAGAACTTATTTTACATAGAAATACTGAGCACGGCCAATGTGATCTCCATTCACCCAGCTTTCTTCTCTCTCTCTGTGTGTGTGTGTGTGTGTGTGTGAAAATAACACTGATTTCTCACATCCAGACTTATTAGTAAGAGCATGAGATCTGATGGCCTAATTTCATGTTTTCTAAGGTGTCATAACCATATATTTACATAAGGACACCTTTTAATATTTATACATTTTGTGTGTGGGGGGGGAGGTGACATGCATAGTTGGCAGCTCACATATACATGCCAGAGAACAGCTCACAGGAGTCGGTTCTCTACACCTTGTGGATCCAGGGATTAGGCCATCAGCTGTGGCAGAGAGAGCCCCTTGTCTGCTGAGCCATTTTATCAGCCCAGAATTTTTTTTCTTTTTTTCTTTTTTCTTTTTCTTTTTCTTTTTTCTTTTTTTTTTTTTTTAGACCAGGTCTCTTGTAGCCCAGGGCAGCCTTTAACTTGCTGTATGGTGAAGGTTGGCCTTGAACATCTGATCCTCCTGCCTCCACTGTTGCAGTGCAGGGGTGACAAGCATGCACCACCACATGGCTTTTATGTGGCACTGGTGATTGAACCCAGGGGTTTGTGCATATCAGGCACGAACTTCTCCAGCTGAGCCACCTCTCAAGCCTAGGAAATACACTTTGGTTTCTCCTTCATATGATAAGAGTGCGTAGGTCTTTTAAAATAGGTTTGTTGGTTACAATCTGTGACTCTTTCAAATGCAGACTTCCAGGAATTGTAAAAATAGCAGAAAGTGATGGCAGCTCTCACCTTTAATCTCAGTACCAGGGAGGCAGAAGTAAGCAGATGTCTGTGAGTTGGAGGCTAGCCTGGTCTACAGAGCGAGTTCTAGGATAGCCAAGGCTACACAGAGAAGCTATGCCCCCCCCAAACAAAAGGGTTTTATTTTGTTTTTTCAGAGAGAGGCCTCATTCTCCTTCAGTACTGACATCTTGTCTTGCTTAAATACAATATGGAGGTAGGAGCTGGGTTTGGCACCATGCAGTTATTACAGTGGGACTTAACTCTGTTTTCCTCCTCTTCAGTACTCAGGTAGGACCTAGAGGACCTAGAGCTAGAACTCCATCCCAGGGGTATATTGTTTGTTCCAGGCTTTCATTGTCTACCTTCCCACAAGTTGTCTGAATGTTTTAAAGAAGCCTGTTTTGATTGAGCTGCAATGTTCTCAGTGTATCTCTGCACAGATTTGTGTGTGTATGCTCATATATGCACAGGTGCACATGTATGAAGGTGGAAGTGTTTTCATGCTCATGGAGACAATCTCAGGTGTCTTCTTTTGTTCTCCAGTTTTATTTTTTTGAGATAAGGTCTGTATTCTCATTTATTACGATATCTGTATTGTAACCGAGGGCTTTTCCACTCTGATACTGAATTAATTATTTATGAATAATTGCCTAGGTCAAAAGCTTTGACTCAGTCCTGTTAGCTCATAACTCAGTTATCCCTTTTATTTTATTCCAAGTTCTGCCACGTGGCATTCTCAGGTTCATGTGATCCTCTTCCTCAGAGTAAGGGGTAAATCTCTTGCTGGGCCTGACTCTATCCCAGAATCCTCTCTCTGTCAGATCCCCCATCTCCTATTTTCTGTCTTGGTTCATTGGCCAATCAGCCTTTTATTGACAGATGATGTTTCCATACAGCATACAAGAGATTCTCTCAACACTGTATTATTATAATAAGGTTTGTATTTCTTTCTCGCTGCTTTGATAAATTATCATCATTATCTACCTGACTTACAGGACAAGCATCAGGTCCAATCTGAGTGATTCAGTGAGACTCTATTTCAGAACAGAAATCGAAAAGATTAAAAAAGCCGAGGGGCTGGGTTAGGGCTCAGGGCAAGAGTAGTTGCCTAGCATGTTTGAAACCCTGGGTTCAATCCTCAGAATTGCAAGAGAATACACAAAATCCTCTGTGTGCCATTCCTTTGGCAATCCCTCTGTCATTCACAAGAAACCCCAAAGGAAACCTTTCTGGGCACCAGTTTTGGGGCGAGGGAAGCTAGAACATCCACTTACAGCGTGGCCGTTGGCTACTTCTTCCGCCCACTGGAAGCTCCCATCCATGGAGTGTGCTACCCAGGAGTCCCCAAAGGGACAAATGGCAGGGAATAAGAGGCAAAGGCAGAAGAGAGAGGATGCGGGAGAAGGTGAAGAGGACAAGGGAGAGGGGCAAGGGATATGTGTCTTGGGGGACAAGGGACTGCCTCTGGATAGAGAGGAGACAGATGTGGTCCATAGGAAAATGGTGATTTATAAAGGTAAAATGGGAAACTGTGGTAGGATGAGGTGTTTGACTTTAATTGGGGATGTTAACTAGGTGAGCCAATGGGCCTTTTGATTGCTGGACTTCAATATTTTGATAGCTTGACCTTGGTAGTCAACCTCGGAAGTGGTCAGACCTTGGTGGCTAGCTTTAGGATTACACTCTAACAGGTTTTTTTTTTTAATTCCCTAGCAAAACAGAGAAAATATGGGAGAAGGGCAGGGCTTGCTAAGCCGTGTTTACCATGCTCCAGCTGGCTAGAGTTCCTCAAGTCTTTGGTGGAGTTTGAGAAACCTCTTTGGCTTCTTTTGCCGGCCCACTCTCCTAAAAAGACAGTCTACTTAGAGATCCACAAATCCCAAAGGTTCGGCTTATTTTTCCCTCGCTCGATGTTCAGACTGGGCATAAGTTTTCTTCATTTAGCTGTTGAGCTGTTTAGCTATTTGAACTGTAAAATTTCCAATACTGTGGTTGTCAGTTCTAATGTGTCCATTTGGACCGGTGAGCTGACTCAGCACTTTAAAGCATTGCTGTCAAGCCTGAGGACCCACATGGCAGAAAGAGCCAAGACGGCTTGCTGCATGCTCCTGGTGCTCCTGTGTGCTGGATGTGCGCTCCTGACCCCGCCCCATAGATACATGCCGCAAACTATTTCGGTGTCCACTGATTGCTGTATTTCTTTTTCTTTGCCAAGGTTTTCTATTTTATTTCAAGAACATTCTGAACTGTTCATTGAAGAAGAATCCTTCATGGGTTTATTAATTGTTTAGTTAAGGGGTGCTGGCAATGGAACGCAGGGCCTTTCACACGCCCAGCTGAGCGGCATCCCAGTTCTGAAGGGGACCCCTTAAGGCGATTCTGACCTTGACTTCCATTCAGCACGGGCTTCTATTGGCTGTTGTTTTATTTAAGTTGAGGTTTCCTGGGTTCTCAGTTCCAGGTGGTCTTTGTGACTTGGTGCACATTTGGGGGCTGTGTTATGAAACTCTGGTTGTATTTAAACCTGATTTTCCTTGGGCTCCTCTGATTCCAGATGTGGTGAGAAAGGACCAGTGACTTCTCAGAGGTGATAGAGGTCTACATTCTCAGCCTGTCAAGCAGGGCATCCTGCTTGGATGGAGTGTGAGATTCAGTCTCCCCACAGGCTTCCATGAATATCACAGAGAAGGATGGGCCCCTGCTCTGTTCCCCAGATGGCCTCTTCTGAATGGTGGTGAAGCTTTGGCTTGCTCCCAAGGCATTTCTGACAGGATTGGCGAGGGGCATAGTGACATGGAAACCTAGGCTTTCCTAGTGGCTTCCACCAACATACTCAGGCTTCTCAAACATCCCAGTACTTCTTTAGAACCAGGCAAGGGTGGGGTCTGAGTTCTCTCTGCCTATGGACTGAAATCACAATTTTCTGTGGTGTCTGGCCAGCAATTATTAATAATTGTCTGCAGGTTTTCTATTCTTCCAGGCGGCCCATTTTCTAGTCCCCTAGCCAGAAACAAGAGGCTGTTTTTTCTCTCTATTATTTATCTTTTGCATTTCTGGATATTGCAAGTTTCCTCAGCACGCTGCCCAGGACATAATCACTGGGGATCTCCTGCTGTCCTTTTCCTTTGCTGTCTCTCCTACAGATGAGATCCTGGATTCCTGCCTCATTTAGCAGAAGATACAAGCACAGCACCTCCACCGTGTCAGAACTGGAAGTCTCACAATGCCTCAACTTCAGTTTCATTAGATCATCATGAACTGTGAGATAGTTAGTGTTCCAAACAGTAAAAGAAGCTTCAGATCCACACAGATTGGACCTGTACGATATGACCCAGCGTGGCTTTGCGGATGCTCAGAGCTGAGGGGAGGAGAACAGGCGTCCTTCTCAGCAACCTACCGGGAGCTGGTGTGCTCAGTGAACTTGATTGCTCTGATGGGAGTTTCTCTGGCATGTGACACTTGGCCAAGGTCTCTGGGGTGTGACACCTGTGTCATACCGGGGGACTTAGCATTGCAACATGGTACACACCAGCTTCTCTTCTGTCCTTTTGTATTCCTGTGGCCATACAGAAGAGCAGGGTGGAGAACTGCAAGACCAGGAAGCCTTGCCTGTCCTGGGTGGACCATCCTTGCTGCTCGGAGCTTCCCTCCTAGGAATCTTTGGAAGTTTCCTTCTGTTGGAAAGTGTTACTTTGGGTAACAGATGGTGGGCATTTGCTTTTCTCTTCTTTTCAATGTCTTAATCTTTAAAGTGACTTTAATTCTGGCAAATGTAGGTCACTGTGTGTTCAGATACTGTTTCTCTGAGGATTTTTCTGTCTTCCTGTGAGACTCCAGCATCCAGATGTGGGGGCTCTGGTCTTCACACCTCTTAACTGCCCTTTCCTCTTGCCTTCTAAGCAACAGCTCAGCCTCATCTCCTGGCTCATTAATTCTCTGTCTCCTGCTGCTCAGGTCTTCAAAGCTCCACATTTCCACCCCCAGCATTTTCTCAATAGTCTTATTGTCCTTATTCAGGGCAGGAGATGGAATCCAGAGCTCCATGCATGCTAGGCAAGCTTGCACCACAGTGCCATACTCCAGCCCCCAGGGACTTCTTTGATCTGCTGTCCCTGCTCCATGATATCAGCACCCTCTCTTCCTGTGGGAAAATGAAATGAGACTTTACTGTTCTCACTAGCTCTCCGTTCACTGCATTGCTTTGCTTTTGCGGATGGCAGGCATCATGTGGACCCAGCTCTGAGTGGGCAGTCTGAACTCCCAGGAGCCCTGTCTCACTGGAGTGGCCTCACTTACAGAGGGAGCTATGCGTGACTTCAAACCTCTCAAAGTCTCTGCCCACTGGCTCCAACAGCCTGGGGATATTCCTGAGAATCCAGCTAGCTGAGGGGGTGGGGCACAGATCACAGTCTTCTGTGTCCCAACAGAAGTGTGCCTTTTGTTGCAGCTCTTAGAAGACACCACTGCTGGGACCGCAGCCATCAGCACTGTTCCCCTGTCCAGGCTAAGGGTCTCCAAGAAGCCATCCTGGCACAAGAGACAGGTGCTTTGTTGTTCCCGCAGAGGCTCTAGATATGTGGGGCCATTTGATGGACAGTGAGAGCTATGGCTTCTCCAATTGACTCTTGTTCTTTATGAAGGCTCAACCATCTTCATGGAGGCCACCGTCTATGTGGCCTTCCTGCATCCTGCCCCTCCCCCAGCCAAGTAATCCGTCCCCCCCCCAGCCAAGTAATCCATAGTTTTTCTGTCCCATCTTGCATCCCTCCCCCAGACAATATGGTCCTGCCAGCTGCTAGGTTCTTCTTGGCAGATATCATCAGCTGGCTGAAGGTTTATAATGAGAATTTCCGATGAATGACCCATTTGCCTCATCCTGGATGGAGGGCAAAGTACAGAGCAGGTTCCTTGTTGCAGGTATAACCATGGTGCTGAGCCTACTCTGACAAGACAAGCGCTTCTCACTTTTGTTGGGAGGCTGGAAAGGTCTGTGGGGCTCCAGTGTGTGTAAAGTGGTTCAGATGGATGCTGGTGCTCAACATCTTCCCAGCCAGCACCAATCAGCTGCCTCATTCTCACCAATGGCAGGCAGAAGACTCTTAGTGTCAAAGGCAAAAAGGTCTGATGACTTGGCCTGTCCACAAAACTGCCTCACATTGCAGCCCAGCTGAACAAGCCACCAGTCTCACCTCTGGAGGTCCTCCCTCCATCTCTTACACCTCTGGTTTATGCATAGATGAAGGGCAAGGAGCAGCCACTTTGCAGGGTGGCTCTCCTTATGAGATGAAAATTGGGGACCAGAGCTTGCTTCCTGAAATATAGGCCAGCCAGCCAGCACCTCTGGGATGTTGCAAGAAGACACTTACAGGCACATGGTGTCACTAGTAAAGTATCTGAGATCTCTAGTTACATATGGGCTTGAGTTGGGGAACACTGTGGGGCCAGAGTGGCTGTCTGCTGCTCCTGACTCACCACCCTAGGTCTGGGGTTTAGAAGAACCAGGGCCTTGAACTAGCTTGGAATGTGCAGCCGACTGTCTAACTAACATTGCCCAAAAGACACAGAAATTTCAGTCTTGGTCCCCAGCTTTGCTGGATGCTTCCCACCTTATGTGCCGACTTCTCTAGTAGGAGGTGAAAACTTCTGGCTTCTATGGAGCAAGAGAGGGCTTCCCCATGCACTCATCTACATGGGCCAAAGATCCTCCATGGCAGCCTTACCTCCTGATGCTTGCATTTGCTAGCTGCTTGTGCTCCGTGTCTGGGCCTAAAGTCATTGAGCCACAAGCATGGGAGAACACGAGCCCAAAGCAAGTGCCTCTAAGGTGGTGGGCTATGTAAGAAATGTAGGGGAGGCCCAGGTGCACTGCTGGAGTAAGACGGGGATTGAGGGATGACAGTTGGACTTGCCCCTCAGGATGAGTGGAACCTCACATGGCATGTCTGATTCTAAAGCATCTAGTCACTCTGGCAGGCTTTCCATCTCTGCTGTGGTCCTGAGGATGGCACCAGCCTAGTAATGCTGTCGTGCAAGTTCAGGGGCCACTTGCAGCCTTAGGCACATGGCAGATTCTCAATATCAGCACTTGTTAGCACTAGCTGTAACCGCGTTGGAAGGACATGTTGGGGAACGACCTTTTGGAGAGTCAGGGGTACCAGAGGAAAAGAGGCAGTGGGGAAGGGGCAGAGCTGAGACCCAGGGAGAGTATATTTAGTTGATATTAGCACCGGCACCCCTCCCTTATGGGAGGCTAGCTCAGTCACTACCAGAGCTAGAGCAGCAAGCTGGGCCTTCAGCCTGTGCTTGTTTTTCTTTGTCTGGAAAGGAGGGGTTACCAACATCTCAACCCCTGTGATCTCCATGCTCAGGGTGAGTGATAAAATCACCATCTAGCAGGAAGCCTGAAGGCAAGGCTCATAGGTATCTGGGGTGGTTTGGATGAAATGGCCCCCACAGACTCACAGGGTATGGCTTTATTGGAGGTATGGCCTTGCTGGAGTAGGTGTGTTCTTGTTGAAAGAAATGTGTCACTGAGGATGGGCTTTGAGGTTTCAGGAGCTCAAGCCAGGCCTGGTGTCACTCTCTTTTCCTGCTGCCTGCCAACCCAGATACAGAACTCTTGGCGACCTCTCCAGCAGCATGTCTGCCTGCGTGCCACCGTGCTTCCCACCATGATGACAATAGGTTAAAACTCTGAATCTGCAAGCCAGCCCCAAGTTCCTTTATAAGAGTTGCTGTGGTCATGGTGTCTCTGCACAGCAATACAAACCCCAAGACAGTATCCAAGCTGGCTGAAGGCAGCTGTGAGGAGCCCCACCAGGGTCTAAGCGGGAGAATCCAGAGATCTGGAAACTGCAATGAGGGTCTTTCCCATGATGCATTGTAAGGAGAGAAAAGAGCTGCTCCTGCCACTGGGAAACCAGCTAGAGCTTACTGTGGGGGTGCTGGCCTTTCATCAGACACGAACAACCTCACAGAAAACCAAACTCAGTCAGGTCAAGGTGAGACCACAAGAAAGCAGGACACAGCACATTGCAACTGTCAGTAAAACAAAGTCCTTGCACCATCTGTGCAGAGCACATTCTTTACTCAGCTCAAAAGAGCAACAGCCACATAGACAACAGCTTGTTATGGTTCCCCCAGGTCTTCCTCAGGCCTGCTCAGTGAGACTCAGTTGCCTGTGTCTAAGTGTGAGTGTATTAGTCAGGGTTCTCTAGAGTCATAGAACTTATGGAATGAATATCTATCTATCTATCTATCTATCTATCTATCTATCTATCTATCTATCTATCTATCTATCTATCTATCCATCCATCCATCCACCTATCTCTCCTATATAGATACACACACACACACACACGGAATTTATTGGAATGACTTACAGGCTACAGTCCAACTAATCCAACAAGGGCTAGCTGTGAGTGGAAAGTTCAAGAATCTAGTAGTTGCTCAGTCCCACAAGGCTGGATATACAGTCTCAGCTGGTTTGTCTATACTGGAATCCTGAAGAAGTAGGTTCTGATGTCAGTGAAGGAATGGATGTGCTAGCAAGGTGAGGACAAATAGGCAAAGAACAAAACCTTCTTTCTTCCATATAGGCTTCCAACAGAAGATGTGGCCCAGATTAAAGGTGTGTATCTTCCAGCCTCAAGATCTGGATTAAAGGCGCGTGTCTTCTAGCCTCAGATCTGGATCAGGGGTGTGTCTTCTTACCTCAAAGGTCCAGATTAGAAGTGGATTTACCCATCTCAAACCAAGCAGAATATCTCTCAAAGGTGTGCCCACTTCCAGATATAGTCAGGTTGACAACCACGGATAGCCATCAAAGTGGGGTAACCTGGAAGAGTCACTGGGGTGCACAAAGCAAGAGTGGGTGCTGTGTACACATGTATAGGTGGGCAGAGAGAAGAAACAGCAAAGGGCAGCTCAGCGCCCAATGCTCAGCAAAGCTTGGTCCCAGCAGCTACTGCAATGGGGCAAAGGCTGAGCAGGGGTGGGGGTTGTGGTGAGGGAGTGGGGGGATGGGGGTGGTTGATGGGGGAAAGGGGAAGGGGTTTGGGGGGAAACTGGTCTCAGGGTTCCTGTGCTGTACAGACCTGATGGTGACAATACACTTCAGACCCAAATCTAAAACAGTCTGTGCTCTTCAGAAAATGCATAGCTTGAGAGAGAGCAAGAGCGAGTGAGAGAGCTGCACATTCAAGTTATGTTAGAAAAATGGGACAAATCTGTGAAAACAAAGCAAAACAAAGAAATGTTTGAACACAACTAACAAAATCATAAAGAAAAGTGAGGAATGAAACCAAAAACCAAAACCACTAGCAGGAGCCAGAGACATGGCCCTGAGCTTTAGAGGGTAAGTGGTCTCACAGATCAAAGTTCAATTCCAGCATCACAAATATATATATATATATATATATATATATATATATATATATATATATATATATATATATATATTTTTTTGAAAAAAAAAACAGGAAGTGAGGCAAAATATTGGGGAGTCTAAGAAAGGTTAAGGGCACCTCAGTGTGAGTCCATATCATCACTGTGGTGGTTTGAATATAGCCCCCAGAGACTCATATATTTGAATGCCGAGGGAGTGGCATTAGGAAATGTGGCCCTGGATGTGGAAGGAAGTGTGATCCTGGGGGTGGGCTTTGGGGTTTCAAATACTCAAGTCAGGCCTGGTGGCTCTTTCTCTTTTCCTGTTGCCTTCAGAGCCAGAAGTAGAATTCTTGGCTACTTCTCCAGCACCATGTCTACCTGCATACTGCCATGCTTCCCACCATGACAATAATGGTATAAACCTCTGAACTGTAAGCCAGCCCCAATTAAATGTTTTGTTTTATAAGAGCTGGTGTGGTCAGAGTGTTTCTTCACAGCAATAGAAACCCTGACTAAGATAATCACCACTGGAGAAGTGTGGCAGGGAGGCAAATGGCCAGGCATGACAGCAGAACAGAAGGTGAGGGCTCATAGCTAATTTACAAGTTTCAGGCAGAGAGAGACTGGGCCTGACATAGGCTTTTGAAACCTCAAGGCCAACCCTAGTAGCATACTTCTTCCAACAAGGACGTACCTCCTAATCCCTTCTAACAGTCCAACCAACTGGGGACCAAGCATTCAAATGTATGAGTCTATAGGGGTCATTCTTATTCAAACCAGCATAACTCAATATTAATAAAAATATACACAATTACAAAAGAAGTCCACTTGGCTGGAGAGATGGCTCAGCAGATAAGACCATTGATTATTCTTCCAGAGGACTTGGCTTTGATTCCTACCACCCACAGGTGTCTCACAACTGTCTATTAACTCTAGTTCCAGGGGGTTCTAATGCCCTCTTCTGGCCACAGTGGGCACTGCACACACGTTATGCACATAAATAAGTGCAGGCAAACACCCAATCACATAAAATAAAAATGCATCTAAAAATAATAAAATGTGTATATACTTATAAAAAAAGAAATCCTGACACTACCAACTTGCAAGTAAATGTAAAAGCAAATGGATGGTTTCTGTTTTAGTGCTTTTCTGTGGCTGCGCTAAAACACTGACCAAAAGCAACTTGGGGAGAAAAGGATTTATTTAATCTTACACTTTACAATCTTTCTTTTTTTTTAATTAGATATATTCTTTATGTAAATTTCAAATGATTTCCCCTTTCCTGGTTTCCCTCTCCCAAAAGTCCCATAAGCCCTCTTCCCTCCCCCTGTTCCCCAATCAACCCCTCCCACTTCCCTGTCCTGGTATTCCCCTACACTGCTGCATCGAGCCTTTCCAGGACCAGGGGCCTCGCCTTCCTTCTTCTTGGGAATCATTTGATATGTGAATTGTGTCTTGGGTATTCAGAACTTCTGGGCTAATATCCACTTATCAGTGAGTACATACCATGTGTGTTCTTTGAGATTGGGTTACCTCACTTAAGATGATATTTTCCAGTTCCACCCATTTGCCTAAGAATTTCATGAATTCATTGTTTTTAATAGCTGAATAGTATTCCATAGTATAAATATACCACATTTTCTGTATCCATTCCTCTGTTGAGGGACATCTGGGTTCTTTCCAGCTTCTGGCGATTATAAATAGGGCTGCTAGGAACATAGTGGAGCATGTGTCTTTATTACATGCAGGAGTTCAAGGAGAAATCTAGAGATATGAACTGTTGCAGAGGCCATGGAGAGGTGTTGTTTACTGGTTTGCTTTTCATAGCCTGCTCAATCTGCTTTATTATACAAACCACCTGCCCAGGGAGGGCACCACCCACAGTATGATGGCCCCTCCCACATCAATCATTCATCAAGAAAATGCCCCACAGACTTGCCTACAGGCCATTCTGATGGAGGAACTTCTCAATTGTGGTTTCCTTTTTCTAAGTGACTCTAGGTTGTGTCAAGTTGACAAAGACCAACATGTATAGCTGCTTACTATTCCTCAAACATTCCAACCATGAACAGCTTTATAGGCTAATTTCCCAAACTTTCTTATAAATAACCTCTAGAGAAATTTTCCCCCCAAAAAAAGAAAAGTGAAATTTATTTCTATTGTTTATTTCTTGAGTTACTTCTTGAGGCCATATTACCTGGAATTCAAAACTGGTAAGATTTAGTGCAAGAAAACACAACTAGATTCTTTTTACATTGTGTAAAATATTATAAATGCCATGTCAACAAATATGATGAAAGATACATTCCAAAATAAAAGCCTTTGTTTTGTTCATCTCAGCACAGCCAGTGTGAGTCAATGTAACTCACTACTCTGTAGACTGTGGGAGGTAACAAGTTATTCATGCAAAATAATGCTTAGGAAGTGTAGAAAAAGACTGGTGGGATTTGTTGTCATTTTAAAAAACATTTTATCCTATGTGCGTAGTTGTGTTGTCTGTATTATGTTTGTGCACCATGTGTATACAGTGCCTGCAAAGGCCAGAAGACAGTGTCAGATGCCCTGGAATGGGAGTTACAGATTCTTGTGTGCTCCCATGTGCTGGGCAACCAACCTAGGACCTCTGCAAGAGCAGCGAGTGCTCTTAACTGCTAAACCATCTTTCCAGCTGTATGAAATAGATTTTTAATACATTTGCAATTTGTAAAGTTCTCAAAAACACCAGGAATAATACAGAGCTTAATAATCCTATACTCTGCATAAGTCTTTAACTAACACAGGGATCAAATGAAGTGGAAACTTAGGGGTTTGTTTGGAAAGTCTGTTGGATGGTGCTTTGCTGGGGCAAACACGTGAAGGACGTTTAGCTAAAGTGGACACAGGTAAAAGACTAAGGCAGACTTGTAAAAGAAAGTTTTGCTGAAGCAGACACAGGAGAGAGGATGTTCTGCTAAAGCAAACAAGAAAGGAACACATGATGAAGGATTCTTTGTTAACGACACACGTTATTGGTCCGCCTTACATTGTGTAGTTGAGCTCCATTTCTTGGAACTCCTAGAAAGGAAAGCACCAAGAAACTCCTGGTACTGTGCAGCAGTTTCTTGTTGCTTCTGTGACTCAGGCTGATTAGCAGGGTGATGTCAGCTGAGACAAGACACATGTTGAGGCAAAACCTGTGGAGGACACGTGATGTTTGGAGGGTATAAATAGGACTCGATGGACAGTGATGGAGGATGAGCTAGGCTTGCTTATAGAGCTAGCTGTGAAATGTCTTCACTTCCCTGAGAGAGGCACAGCCAAGAACTTTTCTTGGAGTTCCTCCTGGTCCCTCCTGAAGACTCGGTGCCGAGACTGAGGCCTGGCTGTCTCTGCTAGGTAGTGCCACCGCTGCTGATTCGTGTTTGCTGTCCCAACTCTACTGAGCTGGACTGCTGGTGTATCCATGAAGTGTTTGCGAGTGGATCGAGATGCCGCTGCTGACCTGTGAACTGAGCTGCCGATTTCCAGACAACACAGATGGGAGTTGCTCAAAGGAACCTTGCTAAACAGGTCCACTTCCCATGTATCCTTTATCTTCCACTACCTCTGGTGGCTGGTGGGCTAAAAGGGAGGTTAACATGTTTAAGAACGATTATTCAAAATAGGGTTTAAAAAATTAAAGTTACAATCCAGCAATTAAGAATTACAGTCAAGCATTTGAAAGATTTGATCCATTAGTAACTTGGTCAAATGGATGCATACAAACCCCTTCAACAAATATACAGACATTGGAATAAATTTACAAAGTTCACTGGACTAATAAGAGCAATAAATCACAAAGACTTGGTTTATATGTACCTTGTCCTGGAGCAATGGGAACAACTTACAACTTATAATTTGAAAAAAAAATACAATGGTGTTCTGGTGCTCCCATCACGTGGCTAGGCAGCAGCTCCATTCCTGAAAGTAGCCTCTTTGTTCTGTGATGCAATTCCTTCATGAAACAGAAGGAGACATGAAGGAAAACCTGCCAAAGGCACAAAGGAGTCAGGCAGAGAAGGCATGCCGGCAAATGAGGCGCAGTCACCTGCATGGATGTTCCTCAACAATCTCTAATTCCACCCAGGCTGCTGCAAATGATACCCCCGTTCGTGTGTGTGTGTGTGTGTGTGTGTGTGTGTGTGTGTGTACTCGCGCACATCTGTCTGTCTGTTATCTATCTGTTCTCTTTCCTCTTTGTGATAGGTCTCACTGTGTATCCCAAGGCTAGCCTCAAGCTCTTGATCCTCCAGATCCTCTCAAGGACTGGAATCTCCAGTGTTTGCACCTCCTCCCTCCCACCTCCTTGCTCAGGATTTCACTTTCAGAAAAGAGGCTGATGAACTTCCGTGCATATGTTCTTCCCTGTACACATGGCACATTTTCCTTATTCACTCATCTGTCAGTAGACTTGCTGTTGAGCCTGGTACTTCAATAGGGGTGGGAGGTGCAGGTGTCTCTCTGATGAGAGGATTTTGTTCCTGTGGATGTGCACACAGCAGAGGGCCTGTCTGATCACACATTCATGCTATTTTTAGTTTTTAATGGCCTCTCCATGGTAGTTTCTGTCGTGGATGCACGGATAACTCTCCTCCCAACAGTGTAAAGTGTTCCCTTACTCAGCATCCCAGCCAGCATTTCTTTTCTTTTCTTTTCTTTTTTTTTTTTGTCTTTTTAATATCCCCCTTAAATCTGTACAGATATTGTAATAAAAAGAAACAGGACAGAAATGCTCCCAGGCAGATACAAATGGAAGGGATTTCTCACATACCACAGATGCACCATGGAAGGTCTCCAGGTCAAAGGAAAAGGAGTCCAGGTGGAGGTGTGAAGGAGAGGACTAGAAACAGAAACAACTGGGTACATGTTTGGAGATAAAGGTCATGTGCACTAATGCAATAAGGCCACATCTCCAGCATGAACTGGAGTAACATTCTAACAATAGGGTGCAAGGCAGATGGAAGACGGGAGTTACAACTCTTGGAAGGCACAACCTGTTTAGAAAGCAGTAAGATATGCCACTGTAAAGCAGACCAGGGGATGGAGAGCACATAGTATAATTTCTAAAGTAACTACCAAATGACTCTACAGTTAAACAGTGACAGAGGAGAACCATGCAATAAAAAGTATGTTGTTTGCCTGATGGAAGGGGTTCTAACCATACCACCCCAAATATGACTGATCTCATCGGAATATTTTGTGTGAAAGGTGCCAGGAAAAAAGTACTAAATAACAAAGAGTAGAGTAAGTAGAAAGAATAAGGTAGAGAGATGGTGGTTGGAGATCAATAACAGTAGTGATTTCATTAAATATAAATGGAAAAAAACAATTAACTACAAGACAAAGAACAAATCAGGCTGGATCTAAAATCCTCACACCATCTGCTGTGTGTGAGGCACAGCTGAACACAAAGACACAAACTGACTGAAATCAGAGCCGTACAGTGTTAGAGAGACTGACTATGCTCCAAGCCCTGAAAGATGTCAAGTGAGATGTTTTATAAGGATAGAAAGGACCCACCCACTGTTGTGAAGATATTATTATATTAAATGTGTATATGCCAAATAATATAAGTTTAAGAATATAAAGCAAAACCAATATAACTAAGAGGAGAAATGGAATAATTTACATTCAAGCTTGATATTTTAATTCTCAACAACTAAAGCCAACAATAAGGTCAATAGTATGAAAGTATTCAGCAAAATGATTAACTAACTTGACCTAAATGGTATAGACTATTACATCCTACAACTAAAGAATCTTAAAATTTACCAAAATAATAATAATAATAAAAAATCTTCTAAAGTTACCAGATGTTAGGCCCAAAGTAAGAAGTCACCTTTCAAAATTAATGTCAGATGGCCAACAAATGTAAACATAAAATACTGTAACAGAATAAAGCTTCAGTTTAAAAAAAAAGTGTGAGAACATGCCCACAACCTTGAGAGAGATAAGCAATCAGTTGCATCTTTCAAAGCTCCAAAGAGAAAGTTTTAATAATTTAGATCTTCATACAATTCAGAACTGTCGACCACCAGATGCCATTTGAAGAGTAAAAAGGAGGCTGAGGAGATGGTCAAGCAGGCAGCAAAGTGCTTGCTGCAACTAACCTGAGTTAGAGCCCCAGCCCCAGGGACAAAGTCAGGCATGGGGCTTGTGCCTGAAATCCTAGCAGGGGGAAGACTGGAGAACTCCAGGGCTCGATGGCCAGCTGGGTAAATGGAGCCAGCGAGCTCCAAGTTTAGTAAAAGAAGGCTCAGAAAATAAGACAGGAAGTGACAGAGGAAGATCCTGATACCAACTCTGGCCTCTATATATGTGTATGACTAACTGAGCTCACTCATATACCAGCATGTACTGAGAGAGAGAGAGAGAGAGAGAGAGAGAGAGAGAGAGAGAGAGAGAGAGAGAGAGAGAGAGAGAGAGAGAAAGAGAAGAGACAGAGAGAGACAGAGAGATAGAGACAGGGAAACAGACAAGAGAAAGGAAAGCCACAGGAAGTGTGTATAGCTAACACTTTTATTTAAAGAAACATGCACATGCTCAATAATAATATGTCATCAACACATACACAGCCCATACCAGACCAAGGAAGAAAACAAGAAAAACCTGGTCATGCCAAAATTAAGACATGTGACTAGTCACAGGCTCAACTTGGGTTTTACAAAGCTACAAAGTGTATGGTTGGTGCCACGGAGAATATTTGAATGCATTTTTGAGCACTAGATCATGAGAGTATTAATTTTAATCTGTGTGATTATAATAGAAGGCCATACAGAAGAAGTCTCCTTTCTTGGAGGTGAAAGGACCTGGCAGACATCTGCGTTTTGGGTTGAAATAATCTAACAGATGGTACATTGATAGATGGGTATGTGGCCCTTTGTAACTGCTCTTGTTTCTGAATAGAACAATGAGGTCGACTTGGGGGCAGGGGATTAACTGTCTTTATATTTAGATAAAAATATATAACAGTGTCCATTCTTCCTATTATTTCTTACAACTGAAATTCTTCAAATAATAGTGTGAAAATGGCCGAGTGTGTTGGCTCAAGCATGTCATCTCATCACTCAGGGGCCTGAGGCAGGAGGATTATGAGTTCAAGGCTAACCTGGACTACACAGTACTCCGTTTCAAAAATTTTAAATATAGTTAGAACTCAATAAATCTGGGAAGAAAGGCTAATGACAGAGAGGAGAGGATGCTACCCACAGTTTTGAGTCAGGCAAGTTCTTTATGGTCATTTTCTCCTGAGCTAGGCAGCCATTCTGCAGGTTCCCACCAGGTAGCAGGTATCTCTGAGCTTTGCTGGGCCTGGGGAATCCAGCCTGTGAAAGACTTCAGAGAAACCAAGGGGCGGTCCAACTTGCTTAGAGCACATGAAAGCCAAGTGCCACCCCCATACCCTCCATGGCCCCTGGGGACAGTTCTGTGCAGCTGCCATTGCAGGCTCATTCAGACCTTGGCAATCAGGTTGGCAGGAGGACTTAGAGTACATCCCACCCCTGTGACCCAAGAGCATGACACCCATAGGAAGGGCTGGGTTTGCAGGCAGAATTGAAGCAAGTCACTTTAAAGGCTGCTAAGTTCAAGGTGCTCCCTAAACAGAGCCCTGCACAGTGCTGGAAGAATGACCTTCATGCCTGAGGAGGTAAGACATTCTGAGGTCAAGCCCTCCTCAGCAGGCAAGCTAGGCCTCGGGGTGCCCCACATCAGGTGCAGGACTCCCACCCCTCAACTGAGCATCTGTGGGCTGCAGCTCCTCACCCTTCCACCCCTCTAGGACCTCATGCACACGCCCCACCACAGGCTGCAGGTCACGGAGCCTCCAGCAGGGTTTTTCTCAAGTTCGCTCAACCTCCTAACAATCGATTATTTCAGATTCCAAGACTACACCAAGAAGCCTGGGAGTTTTCCACCCTTTCACATGTATTTTTAATGATCTCTCTTTTACAATCCTGGACGGAGCTTTGCTGCTCAGTGAACTGTTGCTTGGGGATCACGAACGTGCAGTTACTACCCCATCCTGGAAGCTTCCACATGAATGTTCTGTTGCTGCATAAACACAGAGTGATCACTAGTCCACAGGGCAGCAAGAACTGGAATCATAACTCTGGGGAGGTAACTGCAGCCCAGAGAGAGATACTCAAGAGACTTGGCATCCCTGGGGATGGAACCTGGGACCTCAGGTAAATTAGTTAAGAGTTTTCCCACTGAGCTGTCACCTCCAGCACCCTAAGAGACATTGCAAAGTACAAAGAGAGTTTTGGTTCATTGGGACATAAGAAGACAATTAGAAAATTGACTTGGTCCCTCCCCTACCCCTTAATAGTGATTGTTTACAAAGATACAAAAATACGGGCCAAAGAGATGGCTCAGCAGTTGTGTGTGCTTCTCTTGTAGAGGACCTGAGTTCAGTTCTCAGCACACACACACCAGGCAGGTCACAAACCTCTGTAATTCCAGCTCCAGGGGATCTGACACTCTCTTACGACCTCTGTGGGGACCAGGTACACTCACTCATCCTGGTATGGATACATCAATGCAGGCAGCACAATCATACACATAAAACAAATATTTAATAGTAAGATAATAAAATGGTCAGACATCGTGATGGGCTATATTTAAATTGGTATATTTAATAAGAGGAACTCTAGGCAAATGAATTGACAGAAATTATCCTTGAAGTTACAACATGAAACTGAGGCTACAGATGAGGATATGGGACACTGGAGAATCAGTGATGTCTGAACAGAATCTGCTGAAACAACTCCATGGTGTGTCAGCATCCTGTTACTATAACGTGCCTGAGGTCACGAGAAAAGGTTACTCAGTTCAGAGTTTTAAAGTCCAGAGCCATGATTACTTGGTCCTTTTGCTTTGGACCTGTGTGGCACACACTGGAGGAAGTGTGGCGGAGTAAAACGGTTTACCTCAGGGTCACAAAAGGGAGAAAGGGACTAGGATCTCGCCGTCTTCTGCAAGGGTACACACTCCCAGTGACCTAAAGACCTCCCAGGCCTTCAATATAGGAACCTCTAGGTAAATACTAAGATTCAAACCATAACCTGTGGTGAGACTTCCTTATCTCCTTTAATATATTTGACATTAGGAAAGAAAAGAATACAGTAGACAATAAGAACCAGTAGGAAGTACAGGAGAACTTCCATGCCAATAAACCTGGAAATACAAATGTACTATTCACATTTACAGGTTAGGCTGGGGTCTTAAAATACATTAACTGGTGAAATCTAAAAAAAAAATTGACAGAATGTCATTTAATATTAATAACATGTAAGTCACTATACTTTATAGGACCATGTCACCAGCTCTTGAGAGGAGACAACACGGGGGGTGTGGTGTGTGCAGTGAACTTAGGGGTGTGGTAGACAGAAACCACAAGTCCATTCACCATTAAGTGAGGCCTTTGAAGAGATTTTGGAGCGTGCCTGCTGGGTTCTATGGTCCCAGGAGACTCTGGGGACACTACCTGGAGGACACAGCCGCCATACATGGCAGCCAGGGAGTAAGGATCTTTTCTGAGGGAAAAGGACTGGGCAGAGGCTTGGAAAGACTGAGGAATTAGGGGGTCACATTCCCATGAAACAAGGCAACGTATCGGACTCCATGGCCTCCGGTACTGGCTCTCCAGTTGGTGATAAAAGCTGGTGGCCTCCCTTGACCACACTGAGGGCACAGGAGAAGTCACCTGAGATAACTGCCCCAGCATCCAAGTACCAGGGACCAGGGACTCGGTAGTAGCATAGGAGGGACCAGGTACTGAACAGTGAGATTCATTTCAATGGAAAAGAGGCCTTGGTGTAGGTGATGGATCTTGATAGTTTACAGGTTTCTCGGCCTATTGGTTGCATAATTAAAAAAAATTATACACAAAATTTATCTGCCCAGGTGGATACCATGTAAGAACTGGTCCAGAATGGAAACCGGGAGAAAAGGTGCCAACAATGAGTCCAGAAGAAAAAAGATCCAATGGGGTCCCCTTCGAGGCTGGGAAGGCATGTGAGGAAGGGGGGTGGGGCATCATGGCTGAGATCCTTCAGGCAGTAGAGGCTGGGCTGCTGACTCAGGATACAGTGTAGGGCATCTCCGGCTCTGAGCATCCCACCAGCTGCTGAAAGAGGCAGCAGTGGATTCTGCAGGGTAGGCAGTTGGGGTTGTGGTGTTGAAGGGGCAAACATTTGAGGGCTGGACTGACAGATATCTGGGTCACTCACATACCACCCCAAGGCCTCTTCTACCCTTCCAGGCAGGTTAGAATCTAGTACTGAACTTGGGGACAATGGCTGGAAATGTCATTGGCAAAAGAGAGAAAGACTAAGGAATTAGGGTAGGATTATTCTGAGACCACAGGGGAATGAGTTGGATGCCACGGCATTTGGGTACTGGCTCTCGAGTTCATGATAAAAGTCGGAGGCATCCCTTGACCACACTGAGGGCAAGGAAACAACCTTCGTCTTATAGTCCAAGAGCATCCATGTGAAAGCAATGGGAAGTGGGAAAGTTGACATTTGGATGGTTTCAATGTGGTAGGTGACAGGAGACTTTGGTGGTGGGGATCAGGAGTGGGTCAGTCAGGTATCCTCTTCTCATACCACACCACAGACAGTAGGCAGGCCTAATGCCCACTGCATGGTCTGAGGCAGCCACAGGCATGTGGGTTTCTCTGAATTCTTGGATGGGGATGTTTCTTCTCATAGCTTGTTCCTGGGTGGCGGCTCTCTCCATGAATGCTCTGTTCTTCCCCCAGCTATATCTCAATGTAAAGGCTGGACTTCAGTCCCTTTGGCAGTCACTCCTGTGGAGGGGATGGCAGGCAGAGAAGAGTGGCCAGGACGGGTGTGAGGACCTGGGGTGGGGCAAAGGAACAAGGTGGCAGCCAGAGCACACATCACAGCCTATTCTGTCTCTCATGTAAGAAGGAGATGGTCTTTCTTTCAGGGGTGAAGGTGGAATCTGGGAGCTTACACGTGCTAGGTGAGGACTGTTACTAAGCCACATGCTGGCCTAGCTATGGTCTGTCAATGAGACAGCATCTCAAGTCAATTAAAAGTTCTTCCCTCTGAGCCTCAGGAAGCCCCTGGCCCTCATCCCAAGATGTGGAACAGACAGCCCGGAAGACTGGCACCCCAGCCCCACAGACATCAAGTGATAATCAAATTTCAAAAGGATCTGGAACCCCAATGTCAGAAGTAAGAACAGGAGAGGATGGCACAGAGGGTTCTTCCCAGGGTGGAAGGAGGACGTCTTCCACCTCCTTTGTGAGCAGAGACCCCACTTACCTCCCTAGATGGGTTCTGAGGGTGCCTTCCTTAGTGGAGATGAGGCCACCGAGAGACGAGGTCACTTAGGGACAAGCAGGTCACTGAGATGAGCAGGCATGTCACTCAATTTTCTCTAATCCAAGAAAACTGACAAATTTCTCTCAATATGCTCAAGCACTCTGTTCTTCAGGTGGTTCTGTCCCCACCATCCAATACACACACGCACACACGCACACGCGCGCACACACCGTCAGCTAGCCACTTCCTGTGATCCAGCTTCCCTGTGTTTTCCCTGTGTCTTGCTCCCTTGTTTGGCTCCTGTGTCCCTCTGCCTGCCTCATCTCCTCATTTCCCTGGGACACACACAGAAATGTGGGAATGAATATAATGAATGCTCCCCTGGCTGCAATTTCCCAGCAGAAATCCTGTGGTTGGCCCAAATGTGATCCTTCATTTGCATGAAAAGCCTATACTATGTTTGGTACAAACGCATGAAGGACTGCTATATTTGGTGTAGAGACCCTTGTTGAAACACCTACATCTGGCTATAAGGGCAGGCTACTTAGCTTGCTTTTGAATATCCCTCTACTCTGTCCTCTGGCACTGCCTATGCTCACCAGTGGGTTTCAAGTGGTCTACCCTTGTCTACTTTTTAATCAAGTGGTCTACCCTCACCTTTTTATCTTTGTTATAGGTAGAGGGCTGAGTTTATTGTGAAGAGGGGATGACAGAGGCACCATGGGAAGCAAAGTAGCCACTACCTCCCAGAGTAGTAGATACAGGAAGGCTAGAGTCCCAGAGCATAGCGTGCCAGAAAGGCAGAGGACAGAGGTGGCAGAGATATTCTGAGGTTACAGTGAGCAGAGAAAATTAAGGCTGAAGAGACTAACTAGCCAGGGTCAGAAAAGAACTTTTCTGTTAAGCCATAAGTCCAAAGCTCCCGAGAAGCCTGGCCTGAAACACTATGTGCTGGAGGAGTTGAGGGTCTCAAGCCCAAGGCCCAGCCAGAGCTGTAACACTAGCAGACCCAGCTTGCCACTCATCCTTGGGAGTTACCAATAGCCTCGCAGTGCTAGCCCGCAGCCCTGACCTGGAAATCTTTGAACAGGAGTGAGGTGTGGGAGGGGTGTGTGTGGTGTGTAGAAGGCATGTTGAACTGCAGTCTCTGGCTCCACCAGTCTGAGCTCCTAGGGCTCAGGCATTCAAGGGCTGGGACTGCCTGTACCTCTGTCTTTACCTGCTCATGCTTTCTATCTGGCTGAGCAGGACTCCAGTTAGCTGAGTGTTAACACGGCTGGTTATTTAGCATCTAGCCTTGACCTATGAGCTAACGCCATGTTCCAATAGACTCCTGAGGAAAGCCCCGTAGCCATCAAAGTAGAAGGGGGAAAATAGAAACCCTTAACTATTAATAAGTCAGATCTGACATCTCAGAGATAAGGATAGGGCTAGACACCCTTGAGCTAAGATAGGATTGGAGGGGTGGTGTTTGGTTTCAGACCCAAGGACAAGGGAATGAGGTGCATATTTGACATATCAAAGGAGACTTGGCCTCCAGGTTCTTCCAGAACCCCCCAGCCCTTCCTGGCACACCCCACCCTAAACCCTTAGCTTTCTAGCCCAGAGGCTCCTCCCTATATAATCCAGACATTTTGGTCTCCCTTCTCCTCCTCTCTTGGGTGCACCCTTTTACTCTCTCCCTTTCCCTTCTTTCCCTCCCTGTGGTGATTTCCCTGGCCTCCATCCTAAGGGCCAGTGAACTCGCCTGAGAGCAGGTTCCCGATAAAGCTGCAGTTAATCTAATCTGGCTTGAACTGGCTCTTTTCACTGGCAGAGATCACTCTGAGCATTCAGGGCAATATCACTCCAAACCCTGGAGTCAAATGACAAAGCTGAAGAACCCCCTAAAAGTGTCACAAAGTGACAATGAAATGACATTGGTGGCAATGAAGAGAGAAAATTCAAAAAATTTAAAGGGCAAAATTGGTCTAGTGTCCAAATAACAGGACAGAAAGTAAAGGAGGGTTCACCAAAGACCTACTTCAAGAAAATGCCCTAGAACTTGAAGCATTCTAGATCTATGGGGCAATAGGTAAATTAAAATAGACGCAGACTGTGGGACCTTAATGAGACGTGTGGCCACGCCCAGGTTCTAGCCTGACTCCGCCTTGGCAGTCACCTGCCTGCAGCCACACTCTCCCTGCCTCTCGGGTTACCTGACCACCCAACTCACTATAAATAGCACCCCTCAGCTCGCTGGTGCTCTCGCTCTCGCGCGCGCGCGCTCTCTCTCTCTCCTGCTTGTTCTCCCCCGGCCCTCTTTGTCTATCTCTGTCTCTCCATTTTCTCCCCTTTCCACGTGGTCATGGCTTTTCTTATTTTCTCCTCTTTGTCTTTCTATCTCTTTTCTCTATTTTCTTAATAATAAAACATCAAAGCTATGGGCCGCCTCTTATTAAACTCGCCACACTGAGCTAGCTGGTATGCGCCGTCAGAGATTCAGATTCAGCCACGCAGTTTGTGAGCACAGGTAACAAGCAGAGAAATCCACATCAGAATGGTTCCGCCTTCTGTGTGACATTTCTCTGTGCCCACACGCAGAGACCGGCCAGCGGTGTCACTACCCGCTCCCCGTTAGGCTGAGGCATGCGTGCATCTTGCCTGCTTCCCCCCAAACCCCACGTGGGCTCCATGTCCTCTTGTGTCCTCTGCATATGCACGCTACCTTGGCCCGAGAGCGAGGCCCACACATCCTTTGGTCCAGTGTATCTACACTATATAAGCTGCTTTCCTACTAGACAGCCAGCCACCTTCAGGTATCAGAAGGACGGTCTTGAGATCACAGCAACTCCTACTTTTGTTAATTGTGATTCCCAAAGCAAAAGCAGCTGCGCTGGCATTGCCTGTGCCAGAGAAAAGTTGTAAAGTTCATTAAAAGAGAAAAGGTGAAAGTTGTTACAAGGACAGATGGCGCCCCAGGTGGGGCTGCTGCAGACTGGCAAGGGGAGCCACGGTGTGTATGGGAAGGCACTCAGCACAGGGCTCCGTGCCGGAGGCAGTTAGGCATCTATCAGGGTCATGGCCAACTCCCTCAGAGAAGAGGGGCGGCTGTGTTAACCGGGAACTTTAGGGGGATGGAAGTAGAAGAAAAGTAACTTTTAAAGACTAAAAGGAAGGAAAGGAGGGAATGAGAGGGAGATCACTTTTATCACTAATTCTATTCTACTGTAGGCACCAAATTTGTATCAGCAAGAGTCAACCAAATCAGGTTGGCCAAGATGGAAAAGATTCACAAGTGCTGAGCGGAAGAGGTGGAAAGGTGCGGTGACTCTTACTGGGTGCATCTATAAAGTGATTAAAGGCTTTACTTAAGGTGGGTGTAACTTAAAGGTACTACTGATGACTGGGAGCTGGCTGGAGCCTGGACCACAGGGGTGGGAGTGAGAATGGGGAGCAAGGGCTTGGAGAGGGAGGTTAGGGGGGTAGGGGCCCAAGAGGATCAGGACCTGGGAGGCTAGGAATGGGGGAGGGGCAAAAATGCAGGGGCCTAGGGGCTTGGGGAGGGGGTTTGGGGCTTAGGTAGGTTAAACCAGGGAATTGGAAGGGTGAGGCAGGAAGGAAAGAGTCACAGATCCCAAACCAACCTCTCCCAGCCCCAAACCAACCTCCCCTTGTACCCAATATCCTTACCTGATTCAGGGAGACCCTGAGCGAAAAGTCGGTAGTAGAAGGGACTGGTTGGAAGGCTGGAGAGGTGAACAAAGAACAGGTAGGTTTACTTAATAAATAAGAAAGAGAAACTGGAGGGGGAGGGACCACGAGAGCTGGGGCAGAAGGAACTCATTACAACATCTGCACCGCACCAGATCCTCCTTAAGGCTTTTCTCCGTTGATGAACTGTACTGCATGAAGAAGCTGAGGTCCTGGGTACCCACAGTTTGGATAGCCACTGGCAGCAGAGTTTCAGAGTGGCCACTAAAAAACAGCCTTCTCCAACAGAAGCATCAGGCCTAAGATTTGGCCCTAGCCTGGTGCTTTTATGCTAGAGGGTAAAACTAAAAAATGGTCACGTGGGTGAGGCAGGCCTGACCTCTAGGGTGCAATTTTGGATGGCTTGGAGAAGGTGGGGGAGACTGGGGGAACCCCATCATTTGTTTTTCCACCCAAGGGAGGCCAGTAAAGAAGGGACAGGGTGGAAACTGATCTAGACTTTGAAGTCTAGAGAAGAATCCGAGGTCTGAAGTCAGGGTGCAGGGACTGGGTAATCCTGCTGGGTAATGAGGAACCTGCCTGACTCCATTTTGAAGGCAGGAGCCATTATGCTGTATTGTTAAAAATAAATTTCCATTTACTGTAGGAGCCAAGTTGCTGGTTTTGAGTCTGTTCCCTGGAGTCTGACCTGCCCCCAACCCATGACCCTGACTCATGTTCACGAACACTTTTACCCCCACTAACCACTCTCCCTAATTAAGTGGTGACTACATGGTGGGTTTTATGCTGTGGAATTTTTTTTTTTTTGAGATTTTTCTGTGTTTTCTTATTGCCCCATTGTCTCTTTTCTGTAAACCTACTTGTGATTTTACTCCTTAAAAGAGGCCCAGGAAATGGACTTGGGGCTGCCCTCTCTAACTTAGGAGGCAGTTGCTGGCCAGCTCTTGGGTACACCCCAATAAAATCAAGCTTGCTTCAAACTTGACTCAGAATTGTAATAATGATCTTGTTCTCACTTAGTGGGATTGAATCAAGGGCAGAGGGGAACCTGCCTGCCCAGGTCCTAAGGGAGGGAAAGAGGAGAGACAGGATCCCTGGATCAGGTAGGCAAGTGGTTCCACCTGCCACCGTCCTGGGGCTAGGGGAGTTTTGGTGAGAACAGGTGAGTTTGGGTTTGAGTTTCCTAGGTGAGGCTGTGATTTGTCCTGCAGGGCCAGTGTTAGAAATGGCCAGGAGGCTTAGAAAGTGCTGTGGACCAGCAGGGCTTCTGGTCATAGGGAGAAGGAGACCCTGCCAAGGTGCAAACCTGTCCTGTTTCTCAGCTGCTGGGACAGGAGGAGGATGCGCTCTTAAGAGTGAGGCCCTCCTGTGCCTGCTTTCTAATTGTTAAACTGAGGTAACCTTCATGGCCCCACTGTTGCTTGTGGAACTGTTGATGAGGACTGTTCCAAACAGCAGGTGTTTTTAAGAGCATCTTTCACAGTGACTCTGGGTTTGCCCGATTCTTCTGCATTCTCGTAGCTTTTAACTAACATGTTTTGAAGCCAATTATTTATATAGTAATGGCTAGGCAACACTCCCTGTACTTTCCAATTGGAACACATTTAATCAATGCACAGCACTCTGACAATAGGAGACCAGTTCACAAAATTATACAGTGAAGATTTTTGAGAAAAATGTAATAAAAGTTTATTGATTAACAAGGAAAATGGCTCAGGTTATGTTATGAAAGGAGAAAAGCAAGCTACTCTGAAATTAGGCAAGTTGAGTGAGTGTGTGGAGGAAAGACTATCTAAGCACAAAAAAATATCTGGGCTGTGCATGCCCCGGCAGTAACACGGTGACCCCTGAGTGCTAGAACAATAGGAGATTATGCGTGGCAATTATATGCATACACATTTTCTGCTTTCTGATAGCAAAGATATATTAGTTTGGTAATAGAAGATAAATTATCTGATAAGGATCCTGTTATTTAAAATAGGAATTGAAAAACATCAGATAAAAGCCTTGAAAGTCCTGCTTGGTGAATAATGAGATGTTCAGCAGAAGGAGGCAAAGCCAGCTGTAGGAGACAAAGTTCAAGTCTGTGACGGGTGGAGAAGGACAGGTCAAAACGTAAAGAGGTGAACTTGTCAACCTGGCTAGGTCACGGTGTTGTAGGTCTGTGGGGGTGTTTCCAGAGTCAACTGTCCCCGGAGCTCGGTCTGATGGATTCACAGCAGTCACACTACTGGGGAGAAAGTGGGCCTGGCTGCAGAAGTGGGTCTCTGAGGCATGGCATTAGGACTGTGTCTTGTCCCCATCTCATTGCCATCATTGAGTTTAGCTGCTTGGCTTCCCAGATCGGCTTTGCTGTGTGGACTGGCCCTTCTGAACCACAGACACAAACAAACCCTTTCCCAGCTATGTGCTTTCTGTCTGGTATTTTGTCCCAGGGATAAAGAAAGTAACTAACACAGGGCCAATAACATGACTTAGTGGGTAAAGGTGCTTGCTGCCAAGGCTAACCATCTGAGTTCAATCCCCAGGACCCACGTGGTGAAAGGAGAGAACTGGCCCTGCTAAGTTGTCCTCTCTTGTATATATATATAAATATATATATATATATATATATAATTTTTTATATTTTTATTTACATTCAAAATCATTTCCCCTTTCCCGTTTCCTCCCTCCCCGAAAGTCCCATAAGCCCCCTTCCCTCCCTCTTTTCCCCATTCAACCCCCCTCGCTTCTCTGTCCTGGCATTTCCCTACATCCAGTCTTTCCAGGACCAGGGGTCTCTCCTTCCATCTTCTTGGAAATCTATTGATATGCGTATTGTGTCTAGGGTATTCCAAGATTCTGGGTTAATATCCCCTTATCAGTGACTGCATACTATGTGTGTTCTTTTATGATTGGGTTACCTCACTAAGGATGATATTTTCAAGTTCTGACCATTTGCCTAGGAATTTCGTGAATTCATTGTTTTTAATTGCAGAGTAGTATTCCATTGTGTAAATATACCAAATCTTCTGTATCCATTCCTCCGTTGAGGGACATCTGGGTTCTTTCCAGCTTCTGGCTATTATAAATAAGGTTGCTATGAACATAGTGGAGCATGTGTCCTTATTGCATGCAGGTAAAGCCTCTGGGTATATGCCCAGGAGTGGTATAGCCGGATCCTCCGGGAGTGTCATGCCCAGTTTTCTGAGGAACTGCCAGACTGCTTTCCAGAGTGGTTGTACCAGCTTGCAATCCCACCAGCAGTGGAGGAGTGTTCCTCTTTCTCCACATCCTCGCCAACAACTGCTGTCTCCTGTGTTTTTGATCTTAGACATTCTGACTGGTGTGAGATGGAATCTCAGAGTTGTTTTGATTTGCATTTCCCTAATGACTAAAGATGATGAACATCTCTTTAGGTGCTTCTCAGCCATTAGATATTCTTCAGGTGAGAATTCTTTGTTTATCTCTGTACCCCATTTTTTAATAGGGTTACTTGCCTCTCTGGAGTTTAAGTTCTGGAGTTCTTTGTATATATTGGATATTAGCCCTCTGTTGGATGTAGGGTTGGTAAAGATCATTTCCCAGTTCGTTGGTTGCCACTTTGTCTTTTTGACAGTGTCTTTTGCCTCGCAAAAACTTTGTAATTTAATGAGGTCCCATTTGTCAATTCTTGAACTTAAAGCATAAGCTATTGGAGTTCTATTCAGGAAATTCTCCCCTGTGCCCATAAGTTCAAGGTTCTTCCCTAGTTTCCTTTCTATTAGTTTCAGTGTGTCTGGTTTTATGTGGAGGTCCTTGATCCACTTGGAATTGAACTTAGTGCAAGGAGATAAGAATGGGTCAATTTGCATTCTTCTGCATGTTGACCTCCAGTTGAGCCAGCACCATTTGTTGAAAAGGCTATCTTTTTTCCACTGGATGGTTTTAGCTCCTTTGTGAAAGATCAAGTGACCATAGGAGTGTGGATTCATTTCTGGGTCTTCAATTCTGTTCCATTGATCTACATGCCTGTCATTGTACCAATACCATGCGGTTTTTAACACTATTGCTCAGTAGTACAGCTTGAGGTCCGGGATACTGATTCCCCCAGAAGTTCTTTTACTCTTGAGAATAGTTTTAGCTATCCTGGGTTTTCTGTTATTCCAGATGAATTTGAGAATTGCTCTTTCTAACTCTATGAAGAATTGAGTTGGGATTTTGATGGGGATTGCATTGAATCTGTATATTGCTTTTGGCAAGATGGTCATTTTTACTATATTAATCCTGCCAATCCATGAGCATGGCAGATTTTTCCATCTTCTGAGGTCTTCTTCAATTTCTTTCTTCAGAGACTTGAAGTTCTTGTCATACAGATCTTTCACTTGTTTGGTTAGAGTCACACCAAGATACTTTATATGGTTTGTGGCTATTGTGAAGGGTATTATTTCTCTTACTTCTTTCTCAGGCTGCTTATCCTTTGAGTATAGGAAGGCTTCTGACTTGCTTGAGTTGATTTTATATCCTGCCACTTTGCTGAAGTCATTTATCAGCTGTAGGAGTTCTCTGGTGGAGTTCTTTGGGTCGCTTAAGAATACTATCATATCGTCTGCAAATAGTGATAGTTTGACTTCTTCCTTTCCAATTTGTATCCCTTTGACGTCCTTTTGTTGTCTAATTGCTCTAGCTAGAACTTCAAGTACTATATTGAAAAGATATGGAGAGAGAGGGCAGCCTTGTCTAGTCCCTGATTTTAGTGGGATTGCTTCAAGTTTCTCTCCATTTAGATTGATGTTGGCTACCGGTTTGCTGTAAATTGCTTTTACTATGTTTAGATATGGTCCTCGAATTCCTGATCTTTCCAAGACCTTTAGCATGAAAGGATGCTGAATTTTGTCAAATGCTTTCTCAGCATCTAATGAGAGGACCATGTGGTTTTTTTCTTTGAGATTGTTTATATGGTGGATTACATTGATGGATTTCCTTATATTGAACCGTCCCTGGGATGAAGTCTACTTGATCATGGTGAATGATCGTTTTGATGTGTTCTTGGATTCGGTTGGCAAGAATTTTATTGAGTATTTTTGCATCGATATTCATAAGAGAGATTGGCCTGAGATTCTCTTTCTTTGTCGTATCTTTGTGTGATTTTGGTATTAGCGTAATTGTGGCTTCATAGAACGAGTTGGGTAGTGTTCCTTCTGTTTCTATTTTGTGGAATAGTTTGAAGAGTATTGGTGTTAGGTCTTCTTTGATGGTCTGATAGAATTCTGCACTAAAACCTTCTGGACATGTGCTTTTTTTGGTTGGAAGACTTCCAATGACGACTTCTATTTCTTCAGGGGTTATAGGACGGTTTAGATGGTCTATTTGATCCTGATTTAATTTTGGTATTTGGTATCTGTCAAGGAAATTGTCCATTTCCTTGAGATTTTCTAGTTGTGTTGAATACAGGCTTTTGTAGTAGGATCTGATGATTTTTTTAATTTCTTCAGTTTCTGTTGTTATCTCTCCCTTTTCGTTTCTGATTTTATTAATTTGGATACTGTCTCTGTGCCCTCTGGTTAGTCTGGCTAAGGGCTTATCTATCTTGTTGTTTTTCTCAAAGAACCAACTCCTCGTTTTGTTGATTCTTTGTATGGTTTTATTTGTTTCTACTTGATTGATTTCAGCCCTGAGTTTGATGATTTCCTGCCTTCTACTCCTCTTTGGTGTATTTGCTTCTTTTTGTTCCAGGGCTTTCAGGTGTGCCATTAAGCTGCTAGTGTATGCTGTCTCCCGTTTCTTTTTGGCGGCACTCAGGGCTATGAATTTTCCTCTTAGCACTGCTTTCATTGTGTCCCATAAATTAGGGTATGTTGTGCCTTCATTTTCATTAACTTTCAAAAAGTCTTTGATTTCTTTCTTTATTTCCACCTTGACCAAGTTATCATTGAGTAGAGCATTGTTCAGCCTCCATGTGTATGTGGGTTTTCTGTTGTTTTTGTTGCCATTGAAGACCACCCTTATTCCATAGTGATCTGATATGAGGCATGGGATTAGTTCTATCTTCTTATATCGGTTGAGGTCTGATTTGTGACCAATTATATGGTCGATTTTGGAGAAGGTACCATGAGGGGCTGAGAAGAAGGTGTATTATTTTGTTCTAGGATGAAATGTTCTATATATATCTGTTAGTTCCATTTGGTCCAAGGTTTCAATTAGATTCACTGTGTCCCTGTTTAGTTTCTACTTTCCTGAACGATCCATTTCAGAGAGCGGGGTGTTGAAGTCACCCACTATTATTGTGTGAGGTGTGATGTGTGCTTTGAGCTTTAGTAAAGTTTCTTTTACGAATGAGGGTGCCCTTGCATTTGGAGCATAGATATTCAGAATTGAGAGTTCTTCTTGGTGGATTTTCCCCTTGATCAGTATGTAGTGTCCTTCTGTGTCTTTTTTGATGACTTTAGGTTGAAAATCAATTTTATCTGATATTAGGATGGCTACTCCGGCTCGTTTCCTGGGACCATTTGCTTGTAAAATTGTTTTCCAGCCTTTTACTCTGAGGTAGTGTTTGTCTTTGACACTGAGGTGCGTTTCCTGCACGCAGCAAAATGCTGGGTCCTGTTTATGTATCCAGTCTGCTAGTCTATGTCTTTTTATTGGGGAATTGAGACCATTGATATTGAGAGAGATTAAGGCATAGTGATTATTGCCACCTGCCATTCTTGACGCTATCTTTATGTTTGAGTGGTTATCTACTTTTGGGTTTGATGCAAGAAGGTTACTATCTCATTTTTTCCAGGGTGTTGTTTCTCTCCCTGTATTGGCGGTTTACACCTATTATCCTTTGCAGAGCTGGGTTTGTGGAAAGATATTGTGAAAATTTGGTTTTATCATGGAATATCTTGGTCTCTCCATCTATGGTGATTGAGGGTTTTGCTGGGTATAGTAGTCTAGGCTGGCATTTGTGCTCTCTTAGTGTCTGCATGAGATCTGCCCAGGATCTTCTGGCTTTCATAGTCTCTGGTGAGAAGTCTGATGTGATTCGGATAGGTCTTCCTTTGTATGTTACTTGGCCCTTTTCTCTTACTGCTTTTAATATTCTTTCTTTGTTTAGTACATTTGATGTTTTAATTATTATGTGACGGGAGGTATTTCTGTTCTGGTCCAGTCTGTTTGGAGTTCTGTAGGCTTCTTGTACGTTCATCGGCATCTCGCTCTTTAGGTTAGGGAAATTTTCCTCCATAATTTTGTTGAAGATGTTTACTGGCCCTTTAAGTTGCAAATCTTCACTCTCATCTATACCTATAATCCTTAGGTTTGGTCTTCTCATTGTGTCCTGGATTTCCTGGATGTTTTGGGTTACACGTTTTTTGCATTTTGCATTTTCTTTGACTGTTGGGTTGATGCTTTCTATGGAATCTTCAGCACCTGAGATTCTTTCTTCCATCTCTTGTATTCTATTGTTGATGTTTGCATCTATGACTCCTGATTTCTTCCCAAGGTTTTCTATTTCCAAAGTTGTCTCCCTTTGTGATTTCTTAGTTGTTTTTACTTCCTTTTTTAGATCCTGGATGGATTTGCTGAGATCCTTCACTTGTTTGTTTGTATTTTCCTGTATTTCTTTAAGGTATTTTTGCATTACCTCTTTCAGGATTTCTGCCTGTTGACCCAAGATCTCCTGTATTTCTCTAAGCTATTTTTGTGTTTCCTCCTCATGGGCTTCCATCTGTTGATCCATAGTCTCCTGCATTTCTTTAAGCAATTCTTGTGTTTCCTTTGTAAGGGCATCTATCCATTGATTCATTTCTTTAAGCAATTTTTGTGTTGCCTCCCTAAGGGCATCCATCTGTTGACCCATATTCTTCTGCATTTCTTTATGCAATTTTTGTGATTCCTTTGAAAGTGCATATACCCATTGATTCATTTCTTTAAGCGATTTTTGTGTTGCCTCCTTGTGGGCCTCCCATCTGTTGATCCATGTACTCTTGCATTTCTCTAAGTGATTTTTGTGTTTCCTTTGTAAGGGCTTCTAACCATTGATTCATGGTCTCCTGTAATTATTTTTTAGATTTATTTGTGTCCTTCTTGTGATCCTCTAATAGCATCATGAGAAGTGATTTTAAATCCAGATCTTGTCTTTCGGGTATGGTGGGGTATCCAGGTCTTGCTGCTGTTGGAGAGTTGGGTTCGGATGGTGCCATATTACTTTGATTTCTGTTAGTAATGTTCCTACGTTTGCCTTTTGCCATCTGGTTACCTCTGGTGTTAGTTAGTCCTGCTGTTACTGGCTGTTGGTTGAACCTCCTGTGAGCCTGCAAAGCTATTTCTGCCCCCCCTGGATTACTGGGATTCCCCTGGCACCAATTTCTGGGGCCTGCCCTGCTCCTGAGTGACTTTGAAGCCCTGATGTGCCTTGCCCCAAGTGATGTTATATTGGGGAATCCCTGCACATCCAAAGGCTCAACGTAGTGGATTCCCGGAGCAGAGGTAGCCAAAGGGAGGCTGGTAGGCTCCCGCCCTGTGCAGGGGTGTGTGATCTCTCCCGGGGGGGGGGGAAGGGGGCATCCCTTTGCAGGGCAGAAGTCCCACAGCAGGGCTGGCGTGTCGATTACTGCAGACCTTCCCAGCTCTTGGGAGCAGGGTATACACAAGCTGCCTGAGACCCAAGCGATATTATGCCTGTCTGTCTCTGAGCCTGGCAGTCCCAGCTGCCCTGGTGCTGGAGCAAAGATGGCGGAGTGCACTCTGCACTCTCTCAGCAGTGCAGGTCACTCTGCAGGGGGAATGGCCCACAGCAGAGCTAGCGCCCAGAGGACCGCAGTGCAGTCTCGCTCTTGGGAGCAGATGGAAGCCCCAACAGGCCGTGTCCCAAGGGATGTTATATTGGGGGGAACCTGGGTACCTGTCTCCTCAGTGCAGTCGATCCAGGAACAGAGGTTGTCAAAAGGGCCTAAGTTGTCCTCTTATCTCTATATGCACACCATGACAGACATGTGTGACTGACTCACAAAACCATTAAGTATTTTAAAGTAACAAATACAGTCACCAGAGTAGAGACATCCTCCAGCCTCAAGTATTTTCAGTTTATCACATAGCTTAGAGGGATAGTGGCAACACGGAGGGTTGAAACACACACACACACACACACAGAGAGAGAGAGAGAGAGACAGAGACAGAGACAGAGAGAGAGACAGAGACAGAGAGAGACAGAGAGAGAGACACAGAGAGAGAGATAGAGCGCTTTTGAGTCTACAAGTTTGAGACAGGAGGTTGGTTTGTGACTTTTTAGCAGGTTCTCTCTTGGTGTTGATGTTGCTCCTTGAGAACCCACCATGCTCTGAAAGTCACAGCTATGCCTGGAAGATGGTGAGAGACTGTTTCACACAGTATGGCTATTACACAGCCTGTCTTAAGAGTGTTACAAGGAATCCACAAAACCACCTGGGCCCAGAGCTTTCTGCAGAGCATTATTGAGACATGATCTCACTGCCACCCTTGTCCACGTCCCATGTCACCCACACCCCATGCCCCAACCCCCACAGGCCTCAGTTCCTGCCATGGCCCCTCAGAGATCTTCCCTTCTGCATTATTAGCTTGATAAAATTAGCGGTAACCATCTCCTGGTACCATTGACTGGGTTCAGTTCAGCTTTGTGCTATTTTATGAAACAAACAACTCAGGTTTAAGTAACAAATACAGAAATGGCAATTGCCAGTAGCACCTGTGACAAGAAATGCATAGAGTGGTGACTGCCAAGTTCCCCCTAGCTGTGCCATCAGGCCTGGGCCACCACCTGAGATTCCTGCCACTGCTCATGTAGTGAAGTGGCACTGGCCACAACTGACTTTGGATGTGGCCAGTTTCACACAAACTTCATAAGGTGGTCTGGTGGAATTCACTCAGAAATCCTTTCTTGCCAGGAACGCTCTGCGGACCAGTGGCTGGTGACTGTTCTAGTTTACTCAGAGCTCGGTGAGCTGGCTCTCCTTCTTTCCTAGGCTGGTTTTATTATTTATATTTTTCCTAGAAAGTTGCCCATTTCATTAAGCATTTAGAGAATAATGATAATAATTATGTGTGACACGGTCTTACGATTTAAAAATCTCTTTCAAAGTTAAATCCCATTTCTCTGTGGTATGAATTCCTGTACTCCCTCCCACCCATCTCCTTCTCCGGCTCACTTTCTTTTCAGGATTGGCCAGCAGCCAACTTTGTGAATCTCAAAAAAGGGATTTTATTGATAAATACTAATGAAAAATATTTTAAAAACACAAAGTGATTTCTGCTTCTCAATGTATTAATTTTCCCTGATCTCCAGGTGTTGGTTATTTTGGTTTGTTTTGGTTACTCTTAGCCTAGAATTTGGGTTTCCTAACTTGGTTCCTATTTTCTTTTTCTTTTTTAATATGAGGTATCTCAGCATACCTGAAAAGTTCTGAGAACAAGATAATAAGTACCTACCCCACTAATGTGTCAAGTGGCACAGACTCACAGCCTGCCACACTGACTCCAGTGTGGAGAGGAGATTCCAATCCTTCCCATCCTCTCCTGCCTGCTACACCACTCTTGCGAGTGTCTCTCGGTCGTTTGTAGACTTGTTTTGCACATGTTAAAGTTTGTGTTATCACACTCCACATCTCAGTTTGTAACTGTTTTCCCATCCACATGTTTCTGAGATCCAACCTCCCTGGTAAGCTCACTACTGTTCCCAGCTACGTGAACAAGGTGCCTGGGTTTATGTGTGGAGAATCAGCTCGTGGGTGGCGACTGCCTGGGTGGCTGGGTGGCTGCTCCGTGTTCTCTCTTCCTGTTCACTGTTGTTCGTGTGTCATTTTGTAAAGACGATGGGTCTGGAGTAGCAGTTTGTCATGTTACATATATGTGCATACGCCTGTGCACATGAGTATAGTGTCAGGTGGAGGATCCCCTGGACCAGGGTTAAAGTTAGTTGTGAACAATTTGACGTGGTTGCTGGGAAGTGAACTCAGGCCCTCTTGAAGAGCAACAAGCCCTCTTAACCACTGAAGCCACCTCTCCAGCCTTTGACATTTTAAAGTGCACTTCCTGATGGTTGGTTATTGTTGTTGTTGTCTTATTTTTGTGTGTGCACATGTGTGTGTACTGTGTTTGTGTGAGAGCATGGGCTTATGCCTTGTTGGAGACAGTCTCTTGCTGTTTGCCTCTGTGAGGTCCACACAGGCTGTCCCAAGAGTGTCCAGTGACTCCCCTGTTTCTGGTTCCTACATCCACGTGCGCTGGAGTCACAGATGGTCACTCCCACACCTGTTTGACATTGGTTCTAGGCCTTGAAACTTGCATCCTCAAACCTGCATGGCAAGCGCTATGCCCAGCAAGCCATCTCGCCACCCTCCTCCTCTGAGTCTTCATAAACATCACCATGCTTGTGATATCATTTCCTCTTTAGTCACTGTCTCACTGTCTTGGTCACCTTTTAATTCAGATTTGTCTTTTTCCTACCACTGTAGATGTGACACTTCATTTTAAAAGCCACAGCTTATTCTCCATTAGCTGTGAGCCGCTTTCTGTGGCGTGGGGGTTTGCTTTGACTTTTATTATCTTCAGTTATTCACAAGTATTTATTTAGTGCTGGGAGGGAGCAGGCGTCATGCTGTGGAGATCAGGAGATGACTTGTAAGAGTTGGCCCTCTTCTTCTATCATACGGGTTCCAGGGAATCAGGCTCAGACCATGAGATGATGGTGTCTTTACCCACGGAGACAGTCTCTAAATTTGAGTGCTGCATCTTTTAATTTTATAGATTTCTTTTTTTGTATTATGGGCTTCATTTTCTCTTTTTCTGTGACTTCACCTATCACTTCAGAGAGAAGGCAGAGGACTTTAGAAGTTCTTGAAGGTTTGTCCTTCCTGATACATACTTGAATTCTCTAATTCCAACTGAGTGCCAACAATTCATTTCAAGCCTCACACCAACCCTGGAGTCAGCATCAGACATCACAGCTTTAAAGACTCCAACTCCAAAGCCTACCCTGTCTTCAGATGTCAGCTGATGAGAGCCTGGAACACCCACACCTCTGCTGGCTTCCTACGAAGTCGGGGGTTCCCTTAATGTTCCTCCTCAGTTTCAATAACTCGGTAATGTGATTCAGGACCTCAGGAAAAGCCAAGCCTTGGAAGTGGCTGGGCATGGGAGAGGGGCATGGGGGAGGGGTGCAGGACTTCCAGGCATGCTACCTTACCAGAGCATCTGGTGTTCACCGTGGGAGTGCTCTGGGTCAGTCAGCTTCCTAACAGTGTGACAAAATGCCTGAGACAGCCGTGAACAGGAACATGTTCTTTGGCCTAAGGTTTCTGAGGTTTCAGTCCATGGTCTCTTGGCCCCATCACTTTGAGCTCACGGTGAGGCAGTGCACCAAGACATGGCATGCCCAGCATAGTCCAACAGGGCAGTTTGGAAGTGGGGGGTACAGAAGGACCCAGGGCCCCAATACTCCCTCAAGACCACACTTCTGGTGACCTAACTTCCTCCCAAAGGCTTCGTTCCCTTCAAAATAGCAAGGCAGGCAGGCAGGCAGGCAACCAAGCCTTCAGCAAATGGCCTCTGAGGGACACTGAAGTCTCATCTGTCACATTCTCTAAGCCCTGTTCTTCAGGATGTAAGGAAGATTTGCTGACTGGGCATGGGTGATTAGCATTCTTGGCTCTCCCTACTAACCCACTCTGTCCATACCTCAGTCTTCCTGGTGACCAACTCCCTGAATCTAAGAGAGGACCCCCTTCATTAACATTTCATTAGCACTGAAGAGGACATTGCTGACACAGATTCCTGGGTTTTCCTGAGTGGTGTACCCGGCTCTCAGGATAAGGGCCAGTGTTTACTTCCCTTCTGTGTTGAAGAACCCATTGCAAAATCACCTTTTCCATCTCCCTTCCCTCGAGCTATGGCAGGCAGGTAGGTCTTCCATCAACTGCTTTCCCACTTGAGCCTTGGACCCTGGCTTTGTGAGTCAGTCCAACTAGTACAAGGTATAGACTCTTAGCTAATCCTAATTCTGGGTGTTTCTATGAGGGTGTTTTCAGATGAAACGCAACTTTAACTTGGTGGACTGAGTAAAGTCTTTGACATTTATTCTATATGAGGGTCTCAGCATAGCTACTGAGGACCCCTGATGATGAGAGAATATTTCTGGTCTGCCTATCTTTAAACCACAACACTGGCTTTTCCCCACCATTGGACTTATCTGAGACATTCTTTCTGGGTCTGCCAATCTTGACCACTTTCTGGGTTTTGAGCTGCTACTCACAGACACACCCTGAAGGTCTTGGGATGTGCTCCCCTTAGTAACTGAGAGCTAATTCCCTTCAACATACAGAACAGCATTGCTTAGTGATGGGGGTATGTTCTGAGAAGTGTGGTGGGTGATTTTTGCCATTGTGTGACACTCATAGTGCAGGTGTGCTTACCCAGGCCCCGATGAAAGGGCCTATTGAGGATCAGTGGTGTACTGTATAGTAGATGCTGTCGTATATATGGTACACTGTGAACTAAAACATTGTCCTCTCTCTCTTCTATTTCCCTGGAGAACTCAGCTAGCCCCCTGGTTATTACAGGATTAGCCTAAAACAGCTTACTAATTCAATCAACAAATCTGAGCTACTTGAAATATCTAAGACTCGACATGCACATTTAGAGAATATACATTCTTTTAACACCTAGAATTTTGGAGAGAGGTTTGGGACCATTTATAGGCCCCATAGGAAGTCTTACCTTGTTCTACTGAGTCACCACTACCCATCATAATGTGATAAATTAGAACTTGATGAGGGAAAGGCTCCTTCATCAAATAGCCTTTAGTTAAAGAAGGAGAGACTCGGGGCTGGAGAAACTGCTCAGTGGTTAAGAGCACTTTAGCCCTGGAAGAGAACACATGATCAGTTCCCAGCACCCATACTGGGCAGCTTACCGCTGTCTGTAACTCCATCTCCATGGGATCTGATGCTTCCTCTGTTCTCTGTGAGCAACTGCATGTACGTGGTACACAAACAGGCACACACACGTGTGTAAATAAAAACTAAAAACCAGAGTAGAAATAGAGACATTTCCCAACCTGTCAAAGTGCTGAGAATGCATGACTATTGCGTGTTCAGACATATATAGAACAACTTATCAACCTTTCCCCTCAGTGACATCACAAGAACATCATGGCAGAGGGGAGAGAAAGGACGTGTATGCTGGAGAATGGGTGGAGAGCTGTGAAGAGCTGTCCTCGGGATTTGACATGGTCTCAGCACTGCTGATCTTCTGGCAGCTGTGTAGCTGCAAAATATCAAACCAGCAAGATCAGTCAACAGGCCAGAGTGGTAAGAAGTGGGCTACTTAACAAAGGGATTGGGTAGACGGACAGGAAGGAGCGGGGGATCTGTTGGGGGCACTGGAGGGAGTGGGAGGAGGATTTGGGAGTGGATATGATAGAGATACATTATTTACATATATGAGTTCATCAAAGAATAAATAATTATTCTACTTGAGAAAGAAAACAATTTAAAAATAACAAATTTCTGAACTTTCACATTAATACGGTTGGAAATTAAAATGACACAGTGATTCAACCACTTTGAGAAATGACAAGTGAGGACACCTCCCCTTGGAGAACTGAGTGTCACAACAAGCAAGGCTTGTCCTTGGGGACTGAAAAGAGTGAACTGAACAAGTGGGCAACCTGAGCTATTTCCTGTGTGTCTCTTGGATGGTCCCTGGCGCCAAAAGTCACAGGGGATGGTTTACAGCAGAGATCCTGATGAAAGCACGTGCACACGGCCAATACACAGAAGATGACATGGGGGAACAGGACCCAGAGTATGGACAACCGCTTCACCTCAAAGCCGAAATCACTGGGGAGCAGAGATGAGCTGCTTCCACCAAAGTGAAGGATTTCTGCTCAGCACAGGTCTGACACTGGGCCAGCTGGTGCAGGACACTTCCAGCGTCTGAAATGGAAAAGCCTGGTATCCACCATCCAATGTGTCCCTGCAGACATAGCTCTGCAAAGGCAAAAGTAGAGAGGTCACAGTGCTCCTAGGGAAGGAGATGGAACACACAGAAAGATAAAGGGAAGGAGATGAAGGGCTGGAACAGACAGAAAGATAAAACCCCAGAAGCTGGCAAACAGGAAAAGAGAACATAGTTTATTGGGTAAAATGTAAATTAAAGCAACCAGGCACCGCTTTAACCCATTGGATGTCAAAATACTAAAAATATGGATATGTCAGGCATTGGAACTGACTCATGGCAGGGTGGGGGAGGCTTGGAGGGTTCATCCCTTGCTGAACAATGGGGGCTTCTAAAAACTAAATGTGTATACATACTCGATATCTCGCCCTTAGACCCAGCCAAATGAAGCCACTCAGGTCCTGTAAGGAGCTGGGAGCAGCTGATAGGACCACCTTAGAATGCTTAGATCAGAAAGTTCATGTGTACCAAAGAAGCTGGCAATACATCATTTCCCAGGTAGAAGCCCCAGCAGCGTGGAAGGACCCAAAAGACATCCCAGAAAGAAATGGAAAGTCAGGAAGAGTCCTTGAACTCTTAGCTGCAGAATCAGAGCTGCCTTTACAAAAAAAAGTTTTGTTACATTTATTTAGTTATTTGTGGGCGGTCAGAAAACAACCTATGAGAGTTGGGTCAAATTTTCTACCATGCAGGTATCAGGGATAGGACTCAGGTCTTCATGTTTTAAAGCAAGCACCTTTCCCCACTGAGTCAATACACCAGCCCCAGAGATTCCTTTTGCTCTGACCCTAGGATGAGAGCCCTGGTAGGCTAAAGTCAGCAGTGGCTGTGCAGCAGAAGAGGGATGGAGTTCATGCCACACAGAGCTGGGATGACCCCTGTCCCTCCACCACACTGTGCCAGATGCTTACACCACAGCCTCAGGGCTTCCTGGGAATACCCAAATCATCTTTTCTTGTTTGTCCCCCCCACCCAAGACATCTGCAGCTACCTCCCTCAGGATTTCAGGGCTCCAATGCTGAAAATACATAAAGCAAAGTCCCCATACCCAGAACATGTTTGTCAGTAGTGCGGGGATAGGAGCAGGGCTAGGAGGGGGTGATCATTTTTCTGTAGAGGGATTTTAATTCAGTAGCATGGCTGTTCTGGCAAGGGATCACATCCAAAGACCACCTAGGTCTGTGTGATCTGGCTGGAATGCAGACATACCACCTACCTTTAATCCCTCTGGCTGTAATATAGACATTCCTTTATTAAACACCATTAACACTAAACATTGACGGTAAAGTTAGTTTGTAGAAGGAATCAGCCATGCTTGAAAGTGACATCTAATTGAGGGGCAGACAAAGTGATGAATCAGAGAACGATTTGACAGAATGAGTTAGAGATAGAATACGCCAACTCTGGAGAACAGAGAGGAAAGAGAGCAGGGCAGAGAGGGGGGCTGAAGGGGAGAGGTTGGAGAGAGAGGAGGAGGAGGAGGAGGAGGCAGAGGCAGCTTGGCAGGACAGTTTTCAGTTTTACAGAGACAGGTTGTAGGTGAAGACATAATGAACCAGAGGATTAGAACAGATTGACAGAGTTAGTTTGAGGACAAGCCGAGCAATTCAGTGAGAAGTTGAGAGAAGCAAGATTGAATCAGTTAGCTCGGAGAGGAGTTTGAGCCAGAACAGCTGAGTTGAACCAGCCAGCCAGAGTTCAGAAAGAGCTAGAAGGGGTGAGCTCATTCAGCAGTAAGCCTCCCAGACGACAATTACATCAGGAGACTAAAAGATACATTTACATTTTTCTTCCTTTTTCATTGTCTTGCTTTTTGCTCTCCAGGCAGCACACAGAATTAACTGAGCAATTCACAAGTGGTTTTCTTCTTCTGGATTCAGGTGCATGTGGGCTCATTCCACTGTTCTCAGCTCCGGGAACCCCACCAGTTACCCCCCACCCCCGACCTATCATTTTACATTCCAGGTGGGCGGAACATCCTTTCAAGCTCAATGTACTCTAGGCCATGTCTCTGCTTTAATGCCGCTTTGCACTTTAACACTATTTTATGCAGATCCAAAGCAAGAAAAATTGAATTTTAAAGTAGAATGATGTGAAATGCATTAATTTGGAAAGGATGGACTTGTGATATCAAGGTCTTCCTGGTATCTATACAGCCTTATCCTAAGCAGGGCAGTTCTTATCCACTGTCACACGTGTATCCTTGACCTCACTCCCTTCTCAACTGCCAATCCCATCTGTCTAGTCCCAGCCCCAGGCCCAGCACCCTTCCTCACCCACATCTGTCCCTCCACTGCCCCAATCAGTCCTGATTCCCACTGACTTGTCTCTTAATTTGGTTCCTGTGCTCTCTTATCACTCCAGTCTCCCACTCTTCTCAGCCCTGGTACTGCTCTAGAAATGTAAAACAGGTTACATTGGCTGAATGATCTCAGTAGCTCCTGGACTCCATCAGGAGGCTGTGTCCTAGCTCTGCATGCCTCCAACGCGGTCCCCTTCTCAATCCTGCTGGCATCTCCAGTCCTGCACAGGACCAAGGTCTCAGTTCCCTCCCTCTCCAATGCCTTACCACAGACAGCTCCCTGTCTCTCTTCTATCCCAGGACCACAGCACTGTTCTGCTGGAAACCTAGCCCTGTTAACAAAATTCATCTGTAGCTCCTTGCCCTTTACCCCTCATCCATTACAACTGAGACATAAAAGACAACCCCCACCCTCTGCAGCTCTTGGATTTTGCAGGATAGGTGAGCACTCTATCAAGGAAGCCACATTCCTGCCTCTTTCTTTCTCTCTTTTTCTTTCTCAGTCTGTCTCTGTCTCTCTCTGTCTCTCTATCTCTCTGTCTCTCTGTCTCTCTCTCTCTCTCTTTGTGTGTGTGTGTGTGTGTGTGTGTCTTTCTTAAAGACTTTCATATGCAGCCTGGGCTATGAGGTAGAAAATCACACCCTTCTTTGGTATGACCTGAGGTCACTATGGTTAGCACTCTCTGTACATCCTCAGGTCTTTCTAATGGCTACACTGACACAGGGTTTATAGACTGTGAAGTCTTCCACTCACAGCAGATGCTCCACCTTTGTGTTTGTGGGTTGGGCTAGTGCTATGGGCCATCCTTAACCTGGGTCCAAGTAGACAGCATCCTCCATATCCTTCAATCCTAGGCAGGCCATGAAGTGGCATCATGGTCCAAGTGCTGATTCCAGAGTTCACACCTAGGCATGTCTGCCCAGAGAGCCAGAACCTCAGGCTTTTTATGATAAACCATAACTGGGGGTGAGAGGGAGGACACCATCAGAACGTAATCAGAAATGAAAATGCCACCATTGCTCTGTAAAGGGAGTCCTTGTGGGAGGGGAAGAGTCTTCCAGGTAGGGCTTCTGAGTACCTGGGGTCTGAGGACACATATCCTTACTCTCACTGGCACCTGACTTATGTGAGGTTGTCATAGTAGCTGCCTGGCTTCCTGGAGCTTCAGGAAGGAGCCACGGATCAGAGCTGAAATAAGTCTCCTGTCTTTGATAGGCCTCACAGGACCATTGAAATCAGTTCAACCTCTTGGATTTCTGGGAAAAAGATGGAGATGCTGGCTCTAATCCAGGAGAGACAGCACCACTTCTGCCTGAGGTAGCCTCTGCTCCTATAGTCCATACCTCCAGCTCCTTTCAGCCTGGGTCAGTGTCTCCTCCTCTATTCCCTCTTACTAGAGCATCTTTCCTGTCTGCCTCTAATACTCAACTATAGAGGGGGGTCTCCTTGCTGCCCAATGTTGTCAAGTTCTGCCCTCTAGGGGTCCCAGGGTGCCGTGTTCTTTTCTGGGCATGAGATGAGGGGGCTGGGTGACCCTGTGTACTCAAATCTGAGGCTATCTTCTCCCCTAACAAAGCACCAGCTTCCAAAATTCCCACCCCTGAATTGCCTCCCACAGGAGGCATTCAAAAGCCTCAGCACCTGCAAATTGCCTGCCTCGGTAACAATTCACACTGGGCAGGAGGAGAATGGGGGACAGGAGGGAGCAGACATCTGAAATTCTAAGGCAATTTGGAAATCGCTCTACCCAAAGGTTATGCCAATTTAGTCCCCCCCACCCCCCACCACCCGCCACACGTGCAAATGCCACACTTTCCACGGAACCCACCCACTGACTGAATTCTTTAACCTGCCGCTCAGCCTATAAGAAACAATCCCACAATCTTCCTTTTAAAAAGTCTCTCTAATTATTCACGAGGTAGAAGTTTCATGTGTGCACTGCTTTCTCGAAGCGGCACCAGCCTCACGGTTATGCCTGTGGGTTAGGAGCTCTCTCCCTCTCTCCTTCTCCCCTCCCTCCCTCCTTCCATCCCTCCCCACTTCCTTCCCTCCTTTCCTTTCACACAGGGATATTTTCTGTAGTAGTATTAGTTTATCTTCACATTTCTGCCTTTTGTGACATGTCTGAAAGGCCTTCCCATCATGTACATCTCTCTCTCTCTTCTCTCTTCTCTCTCTCTCTCTCTCTCTCTCTCTCTCTCTCTCTCTCTCTCTCTCCCTCCACCTCCCCTCCTTTAGATTTTTCCCCCCCGGATCCTTCTGCAGAAAGATCCACCCGAAAGTTCTGAATCAGCAACAGTTTCCCTCACACAGGCATTCGGAGGACCTCGGTGTGTGATGATGTATGATAGTTTCCTGGTTCCTAACTCCATTCCCACACTCCTTACCAGTGCCAGTGTGGGAGCCTAGCTAGTTTATAGTGGGCCTGGCAACATCAGAGCTGTGCACCACAACCTGCTACATGGTCGACCAGAGGTACTCGACCTTGTTGTTGGCATTCTCCCACAGAGCTGCCTCCACCAAACCCAACAGTCCCCTACTGCGTAACGCCCCATCTCTCCGGATCATTCCACTTGAGTTCCAGTTCTCAGCAGGGACTCTGCATTTGTGGCTTTGGTCCTAGTCCACCTTCTGGCAGAACAGAATTCTAGGACCCAACTCTGCACAATAAGCAGAAACTCAACAGCCTTGCAATTGTGAGATTGGCAGGTCCAAGGAGCTGACTCTCACCAGGGCCTTCTGACCACCTCAGGCTGGGCACAAGGGCAGAGCAAGGTATGGGGGAAAAGAGAGGTATAACTCAACCACCCCAAGCTTGGCAGAAGCTACAGGGGTGGGGAGATAGAACCTTCAGCACTGGTTTCTGATAAGCACCCACGCGTGATCACGGAGCTCATGGGAGCCTTGTGCTCACCAGGGCTTTGGCAGGAGAGAACAATGCCAAAGGACGGTAGCAGTGTGTTGTGGCTACCAGCCCAGGTTCTTCCTGTGCCCTTGTGTGTGTCCTCCAGTCCTTTCCCTCTGGGGGCCTTCTCCCACGCCTGTGCCTCACCTCAAAGTCTGTCATGGACAAGCAACCCCACAGGTGCGCACCGGCTAGAAGACACTTAAGGGAACAGCTTCTCCCTGGAGGCTGGACAGGGGCTGAGCACTGAGTGGTGGTTAGATACTCTTAAAGCCACATTAATGTGAATATGCTTACTGTAAGTACTCCTGGTGTTTATTTTCCCGTGAATATGCAAAAATGCTGGGGGCGGGGCTACTTGACTCCCAATTGACAGCTATTGGCCCCATACAGAGAAGGGAATAGGTACTTGTAATTAATTGAGGGTCTTCAGTCAAGTGGTCTAACACAGGGAATAAACCAAAAGCTTTCCCATGAGCACCAACCACCACTGAGATTACACCTGATGCATCCACATGTGTGTGCTACAGAAGAGCTGGGGTTTCCTGGTGTCCAGGGGACTGATTCCAGGACCCCTAAATTTAATCATGAGTATCTGTGATGCTCAGGTCCTCACTGCATTTGTGTGGAAATGGTTCCTATATTATTTTTAATACCCAATAGCAAATACTCTAGGTCATGAACTTGCATCTATACAAGAGGGTACAGACCTGTGTCTTATCATTCCCTACACCATGCCCTGCAGGTCTGTACTATCTCTGTACAGATGCAAACTGATTCCAGATGTACACCATCTACCGCTGACACCACCCCCCAGGTGTGGAACCTGCAGGTATTAAGGACCAACTTTACTGTAAGAATGAGGAGCTCATTATGGTTCCAGAGCCTTGAAGCCTATCACTGACCCTTCACGAGGGGCTGAGGCTGCCGCCATCTCCTTTCCCACACAGAATCCTCAGTGACTTGGGGGTTATAGTGACAGTCTGGTATAACTAGGAGTCTTGAGATCCATGCCCAGCTCTCAAAAAGTAAAGTGGTTTTAAGGAATGTCAAGACAGTCTAAGATGTACACAGTTCACACAAGAACAACATTGGATGAGGTAGAAAATGTGTGGATTCCCTGGGAGTAAGAGAATGAGTGGGTTGGGTGAAGGGAAACTACCACCCTGAGAGCCAAATATGTTCTGGAATGTTCTATGATGCCCCCAAGAGGATAGCTGTGGTTATGGAAGAAAATAGTTAAACTAACAGAAGGACTTACCTACATCGACTCCTCTGAGAGGGGATGAAGTATATTGCTGCAAAAATAAGAAATAACTGTTACAAAGCTCTGGTTAGAGATGTGGACACAAAAACTGGTTATAGAACTCAGACGAGGGCTACACACCACACAGATATGAAGGCAGCAGCAGCCAAGATGCCAGGAACCCAGCTAACATCTGTCACTGCATTCAACCCTCCAGGGGAACCTGAGCTCTGGATTAGTTAGGGGCTCGATGCCTGCAGCAGAGGGGGACTCTCGGGCCACCAGGAACAGAAAGAACTGGGAAGTGTGGAAATCTGAGCCGGGCATCAAGATCTGGACTGTGGCCTTGGGGATAGGCCAATCGCTCCTACCCATTATCCTTGTGCTATTGAGGGGTTCTTACAGATAATAGTTTTCTACCCAGAAGGTGAGGCATGAACACTTCCTGCCAGTTCTGCTGACCTCAGCTTCTCCCCAGCCGTAAGGAATGGGCCACATACTGTTTCATTCTCCCCTGCTGACAGAGTTGTTCCCTGGGCCCCATCCTGCTTTATAGAAAAGACGCTGAGCCAGGGAGGGCGGTAGTAGTGGTGGAGGTGGTGGTGGTTTATGCCTTTAATCCCAGCAGTCTGGGACAGAGACAGGCAGATTTCTGAGTTCAGATCTCCAAGTTGCCTGCCTGGTCTACAAAGCGAATTTCAGGACAGCCAGGGCTACACAGAGATACCCTGTCTCGAAAAACCATAAATAAATAAACAGACAGACAGACAGACAGACAGACAGACGACTGACTGACTGACTGACTGATTCAGGCTCTAGATCTGGAACACATTACCTACCTCCTTTCTGGTCCTAGTTGGCTTTCTATTGCTGTGATAAACACCACACAACCAAAAACAACTTGGAAAGCGTCTACTTAGCTGCTTTCAGTCTATCACAAAGGGAAGTTGGGGATGGAACCTGGAAGCCTGGAAACAGAGGTCGTGGTGTGCAGTGAGGTGAGGGTGCTGCCTGGGGTCTCTCCTTAACAGAGACACTAATCCTGTAGGCTCAGGGCCCCACCCTCCTGACCACCATGAGTTTTGTAACTCAAGTGGGTTATGGCTGTGCATATGAACTCGGGGACACTCATTCTGACCCTGGTTTCACCTGCCTGGAGTCACATTTGATAGGTGGTCCTGCCTGCCCAGATGCTACAGTTCTTGGCCTTGGGATAGATGGTTATTTTCAGGCCTGGAGGGACTCTGGCCAAGCAGCAGCAAGGGCCTTGGCTGTGCAGCATCCGTTAGGTTGTGGGAACACTGGCTGCCCCACACTAGGCTTCTACCTCAGCACGGTTTGGATTTCCAGGATCTTCCCCACTCTCCAGCCCACGGTAGGGAAGCTCAGCCTCTAGCTTACACCATGATGTGAGAGCTGTAGAGCCTGAGGCAGGTGAGGGCTGGCTGGCAGAAGCAGGTCACTGGGGCTGCATCTGAAGATCTTACCTGCCCTGGCTCCTGCCCAGCTGTCTCAGCTCTGTGGTTCACTTCCATGTGGGCAGTCTTCTCCTCACACACCCACCGCTGCAAATGGAGTCACTTCCCAGGGCCTCCCCCACCAAGGTAAACTGAGGTATCCTGACACCATGAGCTGAAATGAATCCTTTAAGTTGTTTCTGTCAGGAGTCCTGCCATGGCAGCACTAACACGGCTGACACACTGAGCCGCTGTCCAGCCATCAAGCTTATGTCCTGTCTATGCCCTGTTCCCTACTTGCCCAAGGACAGGGACCAGAAGCCCTGACCTGATCAGACTCAGGTCAGACTGAACATACCTCTCTACTGTAGCCAGACAATGGCAGGACCCCAGACACTGCCGTGACCATACTGGCTGCTAACCCAGCAAAGCCCCTGTCACTGAGCCTTGTCTCCCATCCCCAGCAGAATATGGGAGAACTGTTCTGAAGTTCTTGGTGTCACTGCCCATGGGTGCTTGGGGCACGGTGCACAAATTCTTATTGACAAAAGGCTCTGATCTCATCATGTGTCCTTCCTCTCCTCCAGGGTTGGGTCCCCAGGGCCCAATGTTCTGATTCTTGGCAGCATAGGGCCCTAGAAGCAGGAAAAACGCCTGAGCAGGAGCCAGCAAAGCCTTTAGTGCCAGGATGTGCAGGGCTAATGGTTTTGGCCAGGCAATTATTTTTAATGAGTCCACTTTCCCACAGGTGATGAGTCCCCCTGTCAGAACTCTGGGAAGTAAGTGGGCACCCACCCCAGCCTCTGTGTTTTAAAAGGAAATTCTGCCTTGCTCATGGAAAAGTAGCATCAACCACAGCCTAGGAACAGGACTGACTGCAAACCAAGCCATGAATAGGTAAGACCAGTTTCTCAGCACAGTGTGGGGCTGGAGTTGACCACCTGCTCAGACCTGGGTGCTTGGAATTGGTGCCTCCTGAGCTGAGTCTGATCCATGCTGCCTAAACATCCTCTCTTTCTTAGGAACATGAATCAGGGGCAGAGGACAGCAGTGTCCCTGGGCCCTTCTTCCAGATGTAAGAATTTCTTCCTAGGAACATTCTCTGTTGTACAGTGCACGCGCCATGTGGCCCAGGGAATCCCACACAGCTGGGACACAGAGCTGTTAAGATGGTGATCTCACAGGCCTGCTGTTCTTGGAGAGAACCACACAGGCTGGCTAAGGGGGAGAGAAATGCAGGGTGCTCCTTGGGCAGAGACGGGGCCTGAGGCCCTGGGCATGCCATTACGAGGTAGGAGAACTATGGCACCACTAGAAGTACAGTGTCACAGGGATGGTCCCCGGGGGGCAAGCAGAGGTGGGTGGTTCTGCCAGCCCTGAGACCCTGGGGCCTGCCTGGGGGAAACTGAGGAATAGAGCAGGACATGGTGGGACCAGGGGGCAGGATGGAGTCACCCCAGAGACTCATTTTTTATTTACTGTTCAGTGGTGTCTAAGTCTAAACCCTCCCAGACTGGGCTGGACCTAGGCAGTCCTGCTACAAGGGACTTCCACTCATATCGGACCATTTTTATACTCCTTCCAGGACCCTGGCTTACACACAGCTGAGGCCACTGGGGCCAGAGTCTATTCTCCACAGAATGAGCTCAGCTTCCTAAGGGACACTGGCCCTGACTGATCTAACCTCCTGAAGACACCTAGATCCACGTCTATACTGACTTCTGACCCTAGTGGCACCCTCACTTTGATCTCAGGCATACCCTGACCTTTGACCCCAGCCCACACTGACTTTTCATTGGCAACAGTGACTCCTAGCACTAGGCTGACCCAGTCTTGAAATAACTGAACTATACTCATTATTAGATCATGTATGAACCTGGAACTTGGCCTTGGCCATGGCCTCACACTGACCCCACTGCACACAGTGCTGTGTGGACCGAGATGCATGGAGACCAAGCCACTTCTCCCTGTGTCCCTTCAGTTTAGAGCTGGGCTGCCCACTGCCCACCAACAAGGTGCTGGGTAACCTCATCAGTCACATGCTTTTTCTAGGGGCTCAGTCTATTCAAGTGGTAAGCCTAGAGTCTGGTGAATTCCAGAGAGGCCCGAGAAACAAGTGGGAAGGCAGCAGCTTGGAGCAGATCAATTGAGATAATGCATTTAGGATGCTTAGCACAGCGCCAAGCACATCCTAAGTGTCCAATAAATGTGGGTTATTAATGTGGCTATTAATAATCCAGCCTGCCCTCTTCAGCGAGCAGACACCGAAGCAGACAGTGAGGAGAGCAGGCAGGTGCTGCCCTGGGCAGCAGACATCATAATGAGGGGCAGCTGGGACAGAGCATCGGAATCAGGGACTGTGCAGGGGAGTCAATGACAGAACCAGCCCCTTCCTGAGAGGAGATGACACTGTGCCTGAAAGAGGCTCCTTCCTCCCCTCCTGTTGATGCTCTGGGCCTTCATAACAGCCCAGAATCCAGAAGGGATCCAGGGATGAGAGGAGCTGTAGTGCAGTCCTCAGCTCACGTGTGCAAGCATTGCCTGGAGCCCATTAGTAAGGCTAGCCCCGCCCAGCAGAAATATGATGTCATCCCATGCTTGACAATTTGGCAGCAGGAGAGGCAGGTGGGAAAAGGACAGCAGGAAAGGGACAGGGGAGCAAGCTCTCCCTGCCTGTCCCCTGATCCCGGGAAGGTATCTCTAAAGAGCCTTTGGCCAAAGCTACCCCATTCTCCAAGTATCTCTGAGGAGAAGAGAGGGGACCATGCTGTCATCTTCTACCTGAGATTTCACCTTCACCCCCTTTACCTGTCCCCTCTTCCTTCCCCATAGTTACCCCTGCAGCACTCTGCTGAAAATAGCTGGTCTTGCCCAAGATCTGGGGAGACAAGGCCATATCTGGATGCTCAGCCCTTTGCCTGCATCTTTCCTCACGTGAGCCGTCTTTTGTCTGTGGCCCTAAGGGAGTTGCTATGATACTGACCATCCAGGTTGGAACTGAATGGTCTGGAGAACATGGCCAAGCTGCATCAGCCTGTGGGAAAGTATGAGGAAGCTGGTGGCAGTACACATCAAGGTCCCTAACTAGCTACGTCAAGGTCAACAGGAAGCCACTGGAGACTTTTAGGGAGGGTCAACATTTGGAATTCTATAAATTTTAGGATCAAGCCTCATAGGTGGAGACGTTCTGAAAGAAGGCAAAGCCCAAAGAGGAGGACTTATTCGGGGCCTTTGCCACAGCCCCGGGGGCCATGCTGGCCCTGACTTGGGGTAGGAATTGACAGGTAAATCCTGAGGTAGAATGTTCTGTTGGGCACTAAAGGGGGCAAGGTTCTTGGGTATATATCTGTGCTTTTTGTTGTCACCTTACAAGCTAGAGTCATCTAGGAAGAAGGACTCTCAATTGAGAAGATGCCACCAAGATATTGGCCTGTAGGCAAATCAGTGGGGCATTTTCTTGATTAATCACTGATGTAGGAGGGCCCAGCCCACTGTGATTGGTGCCACCCCTAGACAGGTAGTTCTTTGTGTAAGAAAGGCAGGGAAGGAGCCAGTATGCTGTGTTTCTCCACAGGCTCTGTCTCAGGTCCTGCCTTGGTTTCCCTCAGTGATGGACTGTGATCAGGACACGTAGGCCAAATAAACCCTTTCCTTCCCCAGTTGTTTTTGGTCATGGTATTTGTCACAGCAATAGAAAGCAAGCTAGGCCACTGTCCTAAAGGCACCCTGTGCTCACAGCATTGCTGAGCCAGCACACAACTCTTAAGCTTCCCGTGGATGCCAACACTTGCTCACAACTTAACTCGGGTCTCACTCTGACTCCCTAGAGTGAAGTCTCTGCACAGTCTCACAAGACTGCTCCACTTCCAACTGCAGGTCTCATTTCCTAGGCTCCTTTCCACTCATCTGACTATAGAGCAGGAGCCTGCAGCTTCTGTTCACATCAGATGATTTTCTAGAATGTTCAGAGAACTCGGAGAAACACTATTTGGAGACTGGATGCTGTGAAGGATTGAAATGGGTATTCTGAAGAGGCACATAGGCAAGTGCAGGAAGGGTCTCAAGCTCTGTGCCCATGGCATTTGGGGTGTCCTATCCTCCTGACATGCTGGTGCCCTTCCCAACCTACATAATCCATGAACCTCTTCAGTCAGGCTCCATTAGAAAAGTGTGATTAACTACAACACTGGCCATGGTGATATCTGCCCAGCTCTTTCTTCTTCAAGGTCCAAGAAGGCTGCCAGAGCTCCAACCCTCTAGTCACATAGCTAGTTCCCCTGGCAACCAGGAGATATATTCTGAAATATTCTGAGGCCATTTGTTTTATAAGAAAAACTCAGATATGTTTTTAAAATAATTGCTATGGATGAAACAAAATAATCCCTTTGACTCCGTGACTCAAGAAGCTCTGAGATTCTTATAGAGCCAGGAACTGGGAACAAAACCAACACATTAGTCTGGTGTGTTACACTAGGAACTCAGCAGAAGCCAAGGTCAAGTGTTAAACACATTGCACCTTGACAGACACAGAGAAGGCTCCAGGAAAAGCACATTCTGAGAGGACAGTGACACTTGCCTGAGAGGCAAGGGCAGGATCCTGTAGAAGGCTGCAGTGGCTCGGCTAGACTCATGGTCCCGAGGCCTCAGAGAGAAAGAGACAAATTAACTTGAGGACTTGTCAACTCTACTGAAGTGGCACACATGTGTGAGGCCACTGGGACAACACGGGGAGTCCATTTATATAGTCGACTTTAAAATCAAGCAATTGAAAATGATTAAAGGCATTACTGTGATTCCAAGCTTTATTAAAAATCCTGGACAGTGAAGTAAGACAAGGAAAAAAAAAAAACCTAGAGACAAATAAGTAACAGGAACGGACAGTACAGCCATGTAGCTCATATCCAAATGTGAACTCCATATCCAAAAGTCAACCGAGTGTCCTTGTAACACTGAGAAACCTGGAGATGTTGCTACACTCTAGCCAGCAACAAAAGCAACAGACGCCAAGTGGAAAGGGACCTAGGTAAAGTTGTAAAGACCCCATGTAGAAATCAGCAGAATTCCCCTGAAGGATATTATGACCCAAATAAATGAAAAGGTATCCTGTGTTTATGAATTGGAAAGTTTAATATTCTGATCTAAGCATCTCAAATTTATGAGATGATTACACAATATGCCAATCAAAACTCAATGGGGTCTTTTGCAGAAACTGACAATTCAATGTTAAAATTAACATAGGAGAGACACTCTGAGACTGTTCTGAAAAGGAAGGCAGATTTGCTGTGCCAGACATGGACATTTATCGCAGGGTGTTAGCAATGAATACTGTGTGTGGTGTCAGTGTGGGGCTAAGCAGAGCACTTAAAATCATGTCGGTCTAGAAGGGTCTGGGGTGGGCACAGCCTGTCACGCTGAATTACCAGCAAGTGGGGAAAGAGGCCACTTTAATCGCTACACCTGGAAGAACTGGCTTTCTGTTCCCTCGGCGAATGATGCACCCCGCTCTGCTCAAAATGGATTAAGAACTACAGCAGAGCAAATGTCAGAGGCAAGAACTCAAATTACAAAAAGAAAGTATAGGTGAGAATTTCTGATCTCCAGGCAATGCAGGGTTTTTTAAAGCACAAAGGGCTCTCAAGTAAAGGGAGAGGTGGCGTGTTTGAAAACACCGTGAGCTTCTGAAAATCCGAGAACAATTCAGATGAAGTAAAAAGGCTGAAGTGTGGGAAGGCCCTTACAAAGTGGGTTGCTGACAGAGGTATCGAGATGGAGTGGACATCTAAATCCATAAGAAATAGAAAAACAAAAACAAACTGCACCAGGCAAAGATTAAGCATCAGTTACAGAGAATAGGCAATATTGCTGGACCCCTGACAGGCAGTAGCCACAAGATCCCATTTTTATTGGCAAAATAGCAAGAAATCTGATGATACGGAGTCTGTGTGAGGCAGAGTCCTCCCGTGTGGCTGATGGACTGCTGGTTCCCTGCAACCCAGCAGGGTTACCTTCTGATACATGCCCAAGAGAAAGCCTCGCATGTGTCGTCCCAAGAAAACAAATCTCAGGAAGTTCACGGTGATACAACCTAATGGAAAAGATGCAGGAAAACGTCTGTGGTTGGGGCAATGACACAACACCTCATCAAAACAAAACAAAACATGAAGGTAGGGAAAGAGTTATTCTGGCTTGTGATTTCGGGAGTTTCAATTTACTGCATTGGGACTTCAGATGGGCAGAACTGTCATGGTGGCCAGACTGTGTGAGAAAGCGGCTCATCTCCCTGAGGTGCAGAAGCCAAGAGAGAGATGGAGACTGAAGATCCTTTGTGTGCTGTGACCTACTTTCTGAAACTGATCCCCACTTCCCAAGCTACGAAGTCATCAATGCATTAACCCATTGATCACCACTCAATATCCCCACAAACTGGGGACCATGCCTTTGAGACATGAGTGTAGGCATAAATTTTTTGCAACCTACTTTTAACAAGGGTTCAATCTCTCCTCTAGCCCACCACCCATCAGAGGTAGTGAAGAGAAAAGTTATTAGGATATGAGGGAAGTGGAACTGTTCAGCAATAGTTCTTTGGGGCGGGGTGGGGGGGGAGCTCAATCTTCTTTGGCAGCAGTTCAGTCCTGTAGCAAACACCAAATACAACTCAGCAGCTGCAGACCAGTTCTCTAGGCAGGCAGGCACTACACATGAACCATCAGCTAGTCAGTCCTTTCGGCAGGCAGACACCAGGCACAAACCAGCAGCTGTAGTTCAGTTCTGAAGAAACCACCAGGCTTGCCAAGTGACCTGAGGTGAGGCTGTGGAAGCGGCAAGCTGCCACAGGAAATTCATGAGCAGTTCTTTGGCGAGTTTCTCTCAATGGTGGCATTACCACAAGTGGAGCTCAACTACACTAGGTAAGACGAACCAATACATGCCTGTCATTAGCAAAGCACAGTGAGGTGGAGCAAACCAAACCAATGTTAGTGCTCATCTCCCACGCTCGGGTCATTTATACTCCATCATCACTGGTCCTTTCACATGTTTGTTATATCAAATCATCCTTTAACCTGTGTCTGCTTCAGGAAAACATCTTGCCCATGTCTGCTCCAGCAAAGCATCCTTTCACCTGTGTGCCCCAGCAAACCATCATTTGCCATAACTGACTTTCCAAAGAAAATAGAAGTTTCCACTGCACATGAGCCTTTGGGGAGACAACTTCACACCCAAACCACAGCCTGAGCCCAAAGCCCATCTCCATGGAGATGGGTAAGTCGATGTGCACACATAGAGGATACTATACAATGGCCACAGCGGACCTGCACATTGGTACAGCCACAAATCAATTGATGCATGAGTGGGACACTACCTCAGAAAATGATGGACAGTCCTAGACACCTGAGCTGACATTGTGTGGAACACTGATGGCTGCCTGTCTGGACCTCTAATAGAATTGGAGGGGAAACAAAGTGGCAAGACCAAGTTTCCAGGCAGCTTGCCACATGCAGGCGGTGGTTTCATAGTCAACCCTGATATTCATGCTGATGTCTAATTGCCATTGTGATATTAAGAAATGGGACCATAAGAGTCTCTGAAGGCCTGCTTGCAGGAACAGGTTACGGTGGGAAGCCAGCTAGGAGAGTCCAGCCACTCCTACTGGCTGCCTCCCACTCTCCTTGTCTTTCCACCTTTCACTGTCAAGTGATCATGAGGCTTCTCAGCCTCCAGAACCATGCGCCAGATCAGCTTCTGTTTGCTATAAATCACAGCTTGTGGTCTTCTGCCACAGACACAGAAAATGGACCGAGACACCACTGTAGAAAAGAGGATTCCATTTTCTCTCCCTGCTCAAAACCCTTTTGTGGGGGCTGAACGACCACATGCTGCTCTTGCAGAAGAACCAAGTTCTGTTCTCATCTTGCACAACCACCTGTAACTCCAGGGGGCCTAAAACCCTCTTCTGGCCCCAGAAGGGACCACATCCACATCCACAAGCCCAAGCATACACATGATTAAAAATAAATCTAGGGGATGGAGAGATGGTACAGTAGCTAAAAGCTCTTGGTGCTCTTGCACCCACACCGGGCGGCCCACGGCTGCCTCTATGTCTAGCTCCAGGGGGGTCCGACGCTTTCTTCTGGTGCCTGAGGCACTAGGCTCACTTGCATGCATGTGTACATAAACATGATTAAAAATAAGAACATTTTTCAATGACCTAGTTATTTTGCCCCTCTACAGATGAATGCCATGACCCCCACCCCAAAGCAATTCAGTACATCCTCCCTGCAAACAGAACCAGTGTTCAGAAGCTGAGTATAGAGTTCATCCCATAGTCCCTAAGCATGGCGGAGAAAGGGGCAGACAGAGGTTCTGAGCAGCCCTTAGCTTTCTGGATGAAGTAGAACCATTCCAGCCTGTTTTGAAACAAGAGTCTGCTGTGTCCACTGAGTGTCTTCTGTTCTCAATTGCCATTCCTGATGCCCAGGTTAGCTCAACCCATGAACTCATGTACTAGTCACGAGGCTGCTATTCATTGGCGTTCAATTACAGTCAGGGAAATGGAGTCATTTGAAGGACCTGGATGTAGCTTCTCAGCTTGTAGATGGGAGACCCAGGACTGGAGCCTAAGCCAGCCATCCCCAGAGACTGAGATAGCTCCTTCCCTGCTCATGCAGGACTAGAAACAACATCAATGGAGGAAATAAAAGCATGGGTGAGTGCCAGAGAAAAGCTGGGAGCCAATGTGGACAACACGGCAGCTTCTCCCTACAGACCCCACAGGCCCAGGCTGAGAGCTCTACGGCAAGTACAGGGAAGGATGAGGCTCTGGGACCATCAGTGAATTGAGCCTTGCTCTTCCACAATCCCACAAGGGCAGAATCGTCTAGCAAGGACCACCCCAATCTCTGCCTTAAACCTCTTCATGCTGAAGGGACCTTGAGTGAGAAACTGGCAAAATTTCCCTTGTATGGTTATGGGACACTACTCCAGTCCCAACACAAAGGCCAAATAAAGCCACAGTAGAAAGGCATGCCAATGATGCAGGCCCCAGTGGGCAAAGCCTAGTTTGGGCTGCAGAACACACTGGGGGTTCTGCAGATGTAGGCTCCTGGGGCCCAGCTCCAATAGGGCTCCCTCATCTGAGAACTATCTAACCAAACACAGGGAGACCTTAAAAATGAGACTATTAGAAAATAAATTAAGACCTTTTTACCGTTGGTGCTGGGGATGAACCCAGAGCCTTGGGCCTGCAAGGCACAGTTCCCTCCCAACCCCAAGTGAACCTTAGAATTCAGAAATACAGATCAAATGACCCCCCCTATAATAGCAGGTTTAGGGCCAGCAAGATAGCTCAGTAATTAAAGGAGTTTGCCACCAAAGCTGCTGACCTAGGTTCGATCCAAGAGTCCCATGTGGTAGAAAGAGAGAACAGGCTCCTGAGTCGTTCACTGGCCTTTGCCTTTAGGTTTGAAAAGAACAAAATGAACTGTTAAGAATCAATTAAACCCAAATGAAAGAGCTGATTGAATGTAGCATAAAAACCACAAGTCCAACACGGATACACGAAAATAAACCAGAATAAGGAACAATGGAAAGATCCTGTGTCAGAACAAGGCGTCAGAAGCCAGAGGTAATATCTGCCTGTGCTGTCACTGATGGAGTTTGAGACTCCATGGGGAGGAGCCTTCACATGGCACACAACAGAAATGGGCCGCCTCAAAAGACTGCTGGGAAATCAGATTCTCTATAAAAATGTAATAAGGTCCACTGGGCTTTCTGTGCCCATGGTGCCCCCCATGGGGTGAACGTCCCAAACACCTGTGACCTTTTTTCACAAAGTAGGGCAGGCACAGAGTGAGCCCATGCAGGAGGACAAGAGTCCCTGTGCCTGGGGACTTGTGTTAGGTGGTAAGTGAGGGACCCTGTGCAGAGGCTTGCGTGGGGAGGGAAGACAGAAGAAAAACCAAGAAAGACCAAAGTAGACAAAGACCAGTGTGGAATGGGTGCCCAAAAGTGGGGCTCTAACATGTCAGCTTACTCATATTTATTTATGGAATACTTCCTGTTTATAGATTTATTTTTATTTTATGTGTAGGAGAGCTTGCTTGCATGTATGTATGTACACTGTGTGTATACCCAGACCCTAGGGAGGCAAAGAGAAGGTGTCAGATCCCATGGAACTGAAATTACAGATGGTTGTGAGCTGCCACTAGGAACCAAACTCAGGTCCTCTGCAAAAGCAGCAAGTGGCATGGAGACCCCTCTCCAGCCCTTTATTGTTAATTATATGTATATATGTGTATGCTCAGTTGCTCTCAGAGGTCAGAAGATGATGCCAGATATACTTGCAGCTAGAGTTACAAGCAATTGTGAACCACCTGATGCGGGTGCTGAGAACTGAACTCAGGTTCTCTGGAAGAATATTACATGCTCTTAACTGCTGCGCTATCTCTCCAGCCCCTATATTTATTGAATTTTTAGAAAAAGAACAGTGTTGACCACTGTTCACCAGTATTTACAATGAAGGAAACAACACACATTTGGGAAACACTGTAATACCACAAAGTTGTTATTCTGGCTTCCTCTGACTCATAACCCAGATAATGGGGGGGGGGTGACACATGGGTCAACAATCTGTATTAGTGTCGTTCACAGATTTATGCCAGCAGGTCCTAACTTGCCAACCTCCTTTGTCACATGATCACATTTCTATTTCCTATCTTGACTATACCATGAGTTATGACCTTTGAGTCTTGACATTATGGGAAGGAATGGTTCCCTAAAGGAACCCCCTTCAAGTCTTGTTTAGCTAATTCGAACAAACCAAGAGAAAAAGCTCTCTCTCTTTTTTTTTAAACTATAAAATTCAAAGCTGGGGCTGGGGCTGGGGCTGGGCCTTGATCAGTAAAGAAAGCACTTAGGAGATCTGGAGGCAGGCAGACCAGAAGGACCTTCCCAGTACATAGCAAATCCAGGTTCAGTCTGGGTTACATGAGACCCTGTCTCAACCAAAAGAAAAGAGAAATCCCAAGTACCAAAGCATTTTGAAGGGGTGAGACAGTTCACAAAGCCCACGGGCAGCAGGGAGGAAGGTGGGAGCGCCTGCTCTAAGTGAGGCTCCCAAAAGAAGCCTGTGGAGTGGTTGGTCCTCTGTAGCCAGAATAAGTGACATGGCAAAGAGGTAAGTGGTCCAAAAAAAAAAAAAAAGCCAGACTTTCTGCCAGCCCTGGCCATCTGGCCCTGGATAGTATCCTAACCAGCAATCATAAAGCAGGCATGGGGTCCACACACACCCAAAGGCAGGAGAGGCCATGATGTTTCTAGGCAGGTCTGAGTCACCCAGAGCAGCTCAGCTACCCCAAGCTAACAGTTGGAATGCTGGGGAAAAGATGCCTCAGATAGGGGTCAGAGGTCAACACTCCCCAGACCTGGAAGAGCTTGCAGGTGTCCACTCTTTGCAGGCCAGTCCAGGGACTTCTGTAATGCCCTATGGTGATGTCTGAAGATGGCTTGACCCCACTGAGGCAGGCTGAAGTTCAGCATCACAGGCTAAATGGGACCTGTAAGAGATTCTGCCCTGCTAATGGGGTTGCTCCCTGGGTGAACTGGAAGGTGACAGGGCTGAGTCCCACAGCACAAGCAAGGTAGCCTGGAAAGGAAGAGGAAGGTGATGTGAGCAGAAAACCCCAAGTTTGCTGCTTCTAACAATAATGCTCCCGAAGGAGGAGACAAAGGAGTGGCACCCCACAGAGCATGTGCAGGGGAGATATGCTGACCTGGAACAAAGAAATAAGACAAGCCAGCAAACTTAACAGGTAGATAAACAAAAATAAAAAGATATGGAACCTTATTAATAGCCAAGGCAATTCTAATTAGAACAAAAATAAGATAATGAGTTTTTAATCTAAGATAGTGCCAAAAATTCCAGAGCCCCAGTGTGGCCTGCCAGCAACTCCGCCTCACGCCATAAGCTGGCATTGTGAGAGAGCTAATCTGGATGCGATTTCTTAGAATCTATTAAAATAAAATAGACCATACCATTTGACATAGGGATCTAAGTTTGATAAGTTATTTTATAAACTTGAAAACAAACAACAAAAAACCCCACAAAAGCAGGCTGGTCCTTAAGATCTGTGTGTAAACTGGGACATGGTGGTGCACACCTTTAATCCCAGCACTTGGGAAGCAAGGTCAGGTGGATCTCTGTGAGTTGGAGGACAGCCTGGTCTACACAGAGAAACTGGGTCTCAAAACAAAAAGATATCTACACTGTGTAGATGTGTGATGAGGCCTTGTGGTCATGGGAATGCCTCAGAAATGGCATAGCTAGAGCTTGTGTGTGTGTGTGTGTGTGTGTGTGTGGAGATGCTGGTAAGGAGAGGAAGTGTATGTGGAGGGGTTCCAGGGTAACATCCTGAAGGCTCACTGGAGATAACCACAAATCAGAGAACCCCACAGATCTGTCCACTGTGTTCCCCATTGCTTTCAAGGTCAGATGGAGGAGCTGTGAGATGCAAAGGGACAGTTCCTAATGTACCTGCCACACCAACGACACCTGTCTGGTCTCTGAGCCTGGTTCTGGAGGATTCTGGGAGATGGTGCTGTGGTTTGGATATAAAGTATCCTCAGGAGACTGGTGTGTTCGAACACTCAGTACCCATGTACTCGTGCTATTTGGAAATAAAAGGTTGTGAATTTTCTGGAGGGCCAAGTGAGTCACTAGGGGTGAGGTTTGTGGTTTTGTAGCCCTGCCCCACTTCCTGTCTGACCTCTGACTGCAGGTGCAATGTGACCAGGCATCTCCCACCTTACCTCCATGAATTCCCCATCAGCATAGAAAGTATCCCCTCAAATTAAGTCAAGATAACCCTTAAGTAGCTTCTTGTCAAGCATTTGATCTCAGCAACAAGAAACATGTGACTAACATGGGCAGAATGCTGTGTGTTATGTGAAATCAAACTACAGCAGAGACTTAGGAGTGCACACATGTTGAGCAGGCTTCCATGGCTACAGGGAAGTAGCAGGCAGGAGGGAACCAAACCTACCGTCTTCCATAACTTCAGGAGGAGAGCTTTTCTAAACACATTTTACATTTGCATTGGTAATTTGTGAAATTTTACAAAAAGAATTTTGTACAACCAAAGCCCAAGAGGAGGATTTATGTATTTAAAAAGGTAGTTAACTACACACAAAAAAATTCAGGATAAAAACTCTTCTTGGACATTTTTCTTAGAAACAAATATTAAGATTAGCTGGTCAAAAAACTTCATAAGTACAAAATCCAATTTATAATTCACCTTTTATGGAGTGTTGAAGACAAGAACCACTTGAACTTGATCAGAGACATCCATGAAAAAAAAAACCTTACAGGAGATTCCCATTAATAATAATAATAATAAAAAAAATTTAAAAAGACATTTAAAATTTTCTCACTGAGGCCAAAAGGCTATTATTACCAAACTATTCCTTACTTAGCCTTATTTTGAGTCAAGTCTCATTGTGTAGCTCTAGCTGACCTAGAACTTGCTCTGCTGACCAGATTGCCCAGAATTAACAGATCCACTTGCCTCTGCCTCACCAGTGCTGGGATTAAAGGCATGTGCCACCATCACTCCAGTCTCTTACTCAGCATCTTAAATGTGGCTTACTCTCTCCCTATTTCCTTGTAAAGCCCTGTGCCTTTTGTTTGTCTGATTTACTCATTTTCAATCTATTTTGAACTTTTCCTATTTCCTTTCAATTCACTTGGGAATCCTGGGCTGGTGAGACAGTGCTTCGGGTGAAAACATTCTGCCAAGCCTTCGGGCCTGGATTCAAGCCTCAGGTCTGCACAGGGTAAAAGGAAAGAGCTGTCTCTGCAAGTTGTCCTCTGACCTCCATGGAAAGGCTGTGACACATGCATGCCCACACAGATACATACAATAAAATGTCAATAAAAACATCTCAGGAACAGCTACTGCTGCCCCTAAACTGTAAGGTTCCACATCAGGATGTCCTGCTCCGGAGAACAACTTCATACATACACCCATCCTCCCTGGCCCTAGACACGGCTGCTTCTGGAGCTGTTGGCTCCCTTCCTGGCTCCCTTCTGTGATAGTCCCGGGCTATCAGATGTCCAGTCCCATCTGTGGTTGGTTCAAATCTGTAATCTTGCATCCCAGTAGCCATTTTCCATCTGAGCTCTGTAACTGGCTCTTTCTATACACATACAGATGATGATTTCAGGGGTACAGCACCACCCTATTTCCCTGAGGGTATAAAATTCCTGGGAAAGTCTTGTGCTACACAATCAAGCCAGTTACCATTGCAGCATGGATGGGGAGGGGGTTCATGAGACTCCATCCCCGAGCTAAGTTGCTGTTGGGGATGGATGGTTGCCAGGGGAGGAAGATTAATTTTTCTGCAGTAGGTTGTCCATACTCTGTGGATGACCCCACATTCATGCATTTGCAGGCTGCGTGACAGATTTAAAAAAAAAAAAGAAGAAGAGAGGAAGTGGGAATGGGAAGTGTTAAAGGGGTCTAGAAAAAGTGATATATATATATTTTTTATGGCCACTGGACCATAAAAATTTTTTTTTCAAATAATAAACCCCAGGTGGGATGAATAGTCTGATGGTTAGTGTTAACTGTCAATTTCACCAAATCTAGAGTCATCTGGGAACCTAGAAGGCATTCCTGCTTCTGATTTTGGGTGTGACGAGACCAGCTGTAAGTGCCGGGTCCCCTGGTTTCCTGGCTGTGATGAACTGGAACCGAAACTGTGAGAAAGAATAAACCTTTTCAACTGTGAGCTTTTTTTTCTCAGGAGAAACAAACGTAGCAGGGGAGGACAACACTGAGGGACAACACCGAGGGACACCAGTCACCAAGGGTTGTAGGTGAAGAACATGGGGGCCCTGAATTGCATGAAGCACGGGATCATGCTGACCATAGGGATGAAGGTAGTGTAGGGGTAGGTAGCCAGGACCTCATGACAACACAGTACCCATAAACCATGGGTGTCCACTGGACTATCCCCACCGGCATTGGGACTACTGGAAGAAAGATGGGGTACAAGCTCACAGCAGGCCCTGCTCCCAGGCCCAGGTATGGTTCCTCACTGTGGCCCAAGTATGTTTGTAGAACCAGTCCCTCAGAGGGCTCCTGCCACTCCTGGAAGGCTGCCTGTGAGTAGCTGCCTATCTCTGTCCACTGACTCCGCCTCCGCCTCCACCTCGGCCTCCATCTTCCAGAGTGAGCGCCTTGCCCTTGGTTGTTTCCGCTCTGAGCGTGATGCTGTACAGCTCCCGCTGGCTCTGTGGACTCACACCTCCTGGGCCTCACGTAAGCGACGTTTTTGGCAGGTTGACCTGGCCCTTTAGGCTCATCTACTTCCACGGGGTCTTTTTGTTCCACACAGGGATCATTCTGCTTGCTGGACTGCTCATCTGAGTCTGGAGAGAAACAGACAGTGAGAACAGGTCTTGTTCAGGTTCTCCAGACAACCCATGGCTGGGACATTATAGCCCCATTTTACTGAGTCTGAAACTCAATAGGGAGACTGAGTTTGATATAGAGTATCTTCCCTATGTACGTCAGAAGAAGTCTACATGCACACACAAAAGCATATACACATACACATGAAGGGACTGTCACTCAGTTGGGGGGGGCAGATCAGCAGTAGCATGGAGAAGCTGCTCTAAGTTGGAAGGCTCAAGATATACTTCATGCCTGTTTGTAGAGAGAGTCTCATATGCTGAATGGAAGCATAACCTGTCATTAAAAATGCTATTGGTCTATTATCTTATACTGGAAATAGGGAAGTGGAAGTTCCAGTACAGAAAGAGGAATTCTGGGAAATAGGCATGAGAAGATCCACCCCAGACACAGAAGATGGTGGTCATATGAAATTGAGGACCAAATAACCAGCCATGTGGCAGAACATGGGTTATTAAGATATGAGCTAGTCAGGGAACAGAGCCAAAGCTATTAGCCTCAGTATTTATCCATATATATTAAGTCTCAGAGTTATTATTCTGGGGAACTTATGTGCAGGTGGGAAAGCTCACAGTTATACCTGTAAGCATGTTTCCTTTTTCTAGAAACTTCTAGTTGCTACAAGGACTGAGTCGCTCCAGGTCTCTAGACTAGTGCCGTGCTAGGAAAGCCTTCTTGTCTATACACTGGGATGGTTGGATAAAGGGAACATGGGCCATGCACCATGGTGAGAGGCAGGGAACAGGCACAGGCCTAGAAGTGAGAAGACAGTTGGGTGGCTGCAAAAGCCCCCAGGAGAGGCTGAAAAGGCTCCTGAGGAAGGCTGAGAGCTCCCAGGATGCAAAGAGCTAGGAATGGCAGTAGGGTAGCTGTGGTAGTTTAAATGAAAATGGCCTTCATATCTCATAGGCATTATTTGAAAGGATTAGGACTTGCGGCCTTGTGACACTGGCGATGGGCCTTGAGGTCTCAGAAGCTCAAGCCAGGCCCAGTGGCTCACGGTCTCTTCCTGCTGCCTGCTGATCCAAATGTAGACCTCTCAGCTCCTTCTCCAGCACCATGTCTGCCTGCACCGTTACCATACTTCCCTGCCTTGTTGATAGTGGATAATAACCTCTTAACCTGTAAGCCAGCTCCAATTAAATGTTCTCTTTTATAAGTGTTGCTGTGGTCATGGTGTCTCTTCACAGCAATTCAAACAGTCGCTCATCGGGGAAGGGGCAGTTCTTAAAGCAGCAACCCTAAATCAAGCCAGTTTTGCTATCCTGAAGTTGGTAAGAGGGGGCCACTAAAGATGAGGGAGGAGCCACATCCTCAGGTGGTGGGCTTCAGAAGGAGGCCAGAGGGAAGAAGGCATGCAGGAGGCAGGGCAGTGCCACAAGACAGCAAGTTCAAGAAAGGTACTGGGAACAGAGATAGCAGAGACACCCCTATCACCACCACAGGCACCAGCTGGCACTCTGGGAGAGCGGGGGATTGGGGATTCCTGTCCCTAGGGTAGAGCTAAGGTGAGAACATTCATTCAATATTAGGTTTGTAACTGAGGGATATGGACATCTAATACTTCTGTAACCTGGAGCTCCAAGAAGTCTGGTTCCTGGGCGGAAATGTGACAGGAGGAGTGGTCCGCCCTGCTGTGATCAGTCATCCCCATGGCTGGTGGAAGTCAGCAGGGAGAATGGAGATACAAGCATAACCTCTTAGAGGAGCCAAAGGTTCACGCTGCCAGCCTTTAGGGAAGCCAGTGCAAAGGCCCTGTCCAGACTGAGCAGGGAGGGATGCCTGGGTGGGCATGAAGAGGGTCCAGAGCCTGAGAGTGTGCTGTGGAGTCCTGAGCAGTCATGCTGGCTGAACCGATGGAAACACTGCGGCCAGCTGAGGAAAGGGCATCTCTGAGAATCCCAGGGGCGGTTGGTGCAGGGTGGGGGAGGGTGGGAGGAGAGCAGCCACAGTGAGAGCAGCCGGAGTAGGGCTGGGATTTCCACTCGCTGGCCCAGCTACGCTGGAGGCAGCAGAATATGCCCAGAAGAAGCTGAACTCATCACCACAGGACTCATTTACAGGTGTTTCTGGGAACATTCCACAATCATTAAAAACAACTAAAGAACAAGCCCCCCACGAGTGAAGTCTTCCCTACTTCGTGGTTAAAAAAAAAAAAGGGAAGGTCCAGCTGGAGAGATGACTCAGTGGTTCCGGAAGTCCTGAGTTCAATTCCCAGCAACCACATGGTGGCTCACAACCATCTGTAATGGGATCTGATGCCCTCTTCTGGTGTATCTGAAGAAAGTGACAATGTCCTCACATAAAGAAAATAAATGAATAAACTTTAAAAAAAAAAAAGAAAAAAGAAAAGGAAACTCAAATCTACATGAATTATCTGAGGTTTGTCTGCAGACCATCCGCAGGGGATGGTGGAATGTGGTAAGTGCTCTATGATAGCCTTGTGCTTTGTGGCATATTAACGGTCCTATTGGCAGTTTCTCTGACCCCACTTTCAGTCAGGGACAGGAAACAGGAAGAAGACACAGAACACACACAATGAGTGCTTCCAGGAGTGTCTGGAGACTCACAGTGGACATCACAGGTGAAAACCTTTTTGACCCACGTGGCTTTCCAGTGCCTCTTGCACCACTTCTCCAAACCCAGTCTCAGCTCACTGTGGACACAGAACTGCTTCTAGAGCATCACAGAGAGCAGAGGTCTAGGGGTTCACTGACCTGTAGGACACAATAACCGGATGCCAGAGTGTGGGTGAAGACACCAAGCATGGCGCACCCCTTCTAAGTTCATGATCCTGTGTGAACTACCTTCCTCCTTCATGAACCTAGTGTAACCCCTGGACCTGGAGCAGGGAGACTCATGAAGGACCGCTGAGCTGATGAATTCCAGAAACTCAGAGGACACTTCAAACTCACTGTGAAGGAGATATGCAACCAAAGAGAACACATGGCAAAGGGGCTGGAGAGAGGGCTTGGCAGTTAGTGAAGATCATATGTTGCTCTTCCAGGGCATCTGAGTTTGACTCCCAGAACCCACATCAAGTGGCTCATAAATACCTGCAACTCTAGTCCCAGGTGACCTGTCCTCCAAGGGAAACCCCACACAGCACTCAGTCACGCAGATATATACATATGAGTAAAAAGATAAAAATAATTCTTAAAGAAACCACAGGCAATTCAATTCACAACAAGAGAGAAAAACAAAGGGTCCATTTGCATCTGAGATGCTAACTATGAACAGAAGATAACCTCAGACTGCAGGAATGGCTGGCCAGCTGACAGAGACTAAAAAGATGAAGGATAAGCTGTGTGAAGACAGCAGCTCAGGAGAATTCAGCGAAAACTGTCAAGTGTTAAGTCTCTCTAGAAAAGCTTCCAGGTAGAGGTATCATTATATTGATAAAGACTCAGACGGCTTGGCTGGTGACACAGACCTGTCATACCTGGCACTCAGAAGGCTGAGGCAGGAGGAGCCCAAGCCCAATGCCTGCTCTGCCTGGACTACAAAGTAAGTACAAGGTCACCCTGGGTAACTCAACAGGACTGGATCTAGAATAGATACATAAATATGGGCTGAGAACATAGCTCAGCAGTAGAGCCCTTGTCTAGTATGTGCAAGGCTTAAGCTTCCATCCCTAGTACTGTGACACACTCTCTCTCTTCTCTTCCCCTCTTTCTCCCCTCCCTCCCTCCCTTTCTCTCTCACACACAAACTACATAGATGTGTGCACACTTTTAATCCCTGCTGTACATAGTGAGCGCCAGACCAGCCAGTGCTCCACCCCTCCAAAACACAAACAAACAAACAAAAAAAAAAAAAACTAAATTCTCTATGTAGACAAAAGAACCAAAGACTGAGTAAAGGAAAAGAATAGAAATCCCAGAACCAGACATGTATCTGAGGAGATTTTTGTCCCCGGTAGATATGACCTTAAAGAGCATCTGAAGATACTCTCTGAAAAACTACAGCCTCAAAGTACTCCAAAGATTGCAAGTGGAGCTCCCCACTTGATAACCCAACCATTTAAATTCAGCGGAACCCACAGGGCACAAACCCTGCCCACAGGCTCAGTATGAGCAGCAATTGAGGATCAGCACAGGAGACCAAGCACGAGACCAGAAGCAAGTTAACCAAACAGGAAAAGATGCCACAGATGAAACCTCCCCCAATCTATAATTAATACCTTCAGACATAGGAGAATAAATTATACCCATGAATCAATTATAGGATACTTTCACAAAGAACATCCAGGAAACAAAAAAAGATTTTTGAAATTAAAATCAGGAAAGCAGAAATTAAAATCTCCATGGAAATCTTGGAAGACAGCACCGAAGAAATGTCCCCAGAAAGAACAAAACCCCAAAATGATGAAAGAGAGAGGATAAAGTATAAGAAAATCAAAGGCACGTGTCTGCTGGTGAGGGAGGACTAAACGTCTCAAAAGCAACACTAGAATCTGGAAGATAAGAGAAAACATCTCAAACATTTTGAGGAAAGTGGATTTCCAACCTGAGTTCAATACCCAGCTAAACTAGCCTGGGATTCAAGAATAGAGTAAGAACACTCTCAGATATATGAGTTGTGAAATAACCCACTCACATTTCCTTAAGTCTATGTTTCACTGTGTAGGCCATCTACACCAGCATTCAACTTTCAGTCATTCTCCTGACTTCATCTCCCAAGTGCTAGGTTTACAGGTATATGCTATAAAGCCTGGCTAAATAAATTCCTTCTATACATTTTTTTTTAATCAGAAGGCTGAACAGAAAAAGTACAAAAATAAAGTAAAATATAAGAAAGTAAAAATGATATGGGAACGGAATGGGTTAATATCCAAAAGGAAAAAGTAAGGGGGTCTCCCAGATAGTGAAGGTCTGACCTCCAGGGTGCAGCTGGAAAACAGACACAGTTTGGCTCATCTAGTTTGGAGCCAGCCTTGAAGAGGTGAGATCAGGGAGATACAGAACTTGATTGTGTTTTATGGAAACATGCAGGGACAGTTTTGAAAGTGGTCTACAGATAAACAAGCTTGTAATAACCCAGGTAAGCTCTACAAGAGGGGAAGGGGACTCTCCTATACCTCAGGGCTCTGTACAATCAGGGTGGGACCTGCATGGGTGGGCAGGATGATGGTGTAGTTGTGATATGGAGTTATATATTAGTCTCCAAGGGAGTAGACAGCAAAAGTCTAAGAGAGAAAGAGTTACTTAATGACTAAGGCTGCAGGTCTGAGGCTGTAGCTCAGTGGGTAGAGGGCTTTCTTGGCAGATATCCTAGCTGTAACCTCCAGTACCAAAGAAAGAAGAAGGCCAGGCATGGAAATACATAGCTGTAATCCCACCACTGGGGAGATAGAGGCAGGGAGACCACCCTAAATTCAAACTTCAGATTAGCTTTGGCTAGAGTGAGGCCTTGACTCCAAAATGAGTGAGAACAGATCCTAAAAGAACACTTCACACAGCTCAGGTGTGAGAGCTCAGCAGGTGCTAGCGCACGGGGCCACGCCCGATGAGAGGGCCCGACAGATGAAGGTACTTTTTACCAAACTTGGTAACATGTGTGATCCTGGGCCCCACATGATGGAAAGAGAGAACCAACTGCCTCAAGTTGTCCTCTCACTTCCACACGTGCTTTAGGTACATGTGCCACCCCTCCCCCATTTTAAAAGAACCACTCACACAGATGTGTTTGACTCTAGGGTGTGGGAAACTGAGAGGGGGCAGTGCTATGATTCACGGAAGCTATATGAATATCGAGGCTGTACAATACCCAAAGTCAAGTGAAACCTGGGAAAATGGTTCAAAGTAGCGATGGGCATTGACAATACCTTGATGAGACATCTCAGAGAGAAGCTGACTCGGAAGTGGGCCTTCTGCCATGAGGTCTCCGTCAGATCCTGCAAGGAGGGTGGGAAAGAGTCAAGGAGCTGAAACCACAGATAGCCCTGGGGTGGGCACTGCCTGCCAGGTATCTGGGTAGAGCTGGCAGCCCCAAGCAGAGCACACTGGAGATGGCATGGAGATCCAGTGGCCTTTGATCCCCAAACCATCTCCAAAGATTTTAGAGACGGCAGTTATTGTGGTAAAGCGAAAGCTGTGTGAATGGATGACACCACCTGGAAAGGAAGAAGGAGAAATAGGACTGGGAAAAGCTGGGGACCGAGTTCTGTACCCAGATTCTATCCTCATCTGATGTAAGGTCAACCCTTCCCTAGCCCACGATGCACACCTGGCTTCCTTATTCACTCCTTGAACTGACACTGGAGTCTGAAAAGCTGGTTTTTAGCTGGTATTGCCTGGAAGTCTTGGAGAGTCTTCTGGAAAAGGAGGTGTTTAGCTGGAGGTCTCAGAGGCTGAAGTCAAGGTTACCTCTGTCCTCAGAAATCTCGGGCCTCCTACTTGAAGAACAATTGCTCTTATAGGATTCCAGGAGTGGGGAAGGCCTATTGGGTGGGGCTAAGCTTGATTCTGCAAGTTCATTGGGCCCCTCTTAGTTCTGTCAAATAGGCCATACCAGATGAAGTCATGCATAGAGGTAAATGCTGAGTGGGTTAATCAAATCACCCTCAGAAAATATTAAGCTTAAGAAAGTGGAGGGAAGAGAAGGGGGTACTGGGGTGATAGGGTGGACCCAATCAGCTATGAGGGGCTCAGGGAGGGATGTGTAGGCTGAAAGGAGAAGGTTTGCTAGGTGTGCCAGGCTACAGGGAGGAAGAGAGGGAAAGGGGGGAGAGAAGAAAGATCCTGGGTCCAGGATAGAGGATTGGTGCCAGGCTGAAGGGTAGGCATGTGGGTCACAGAGACTGCGCCCATCTTTCCCTGTTCCCAGGGCCTTAGGGACTATGGAACAGCACTGGACAGAAATAATGGAGTTGTTGACAAATAAGACACTTGGGAGCTGACCTCCTGGCTGTTCTCCAGAACTTAGTTCACTCAGGGAGCTGCTGAACCTCGGGTGGTACCTGGAGTTTTGGAAGGTCAGTAGGTGGTAAGTAGACAGAAGCCTACAGAAGAGGGAAGCAGAGGTTGAGTGACCAAGGCTGGTGATGGTGCAGGCTGCCCTTCCACAGGAAGGGGTGTGGCCTACAGGTTGGAGGCACAGAGGATCAGACAGTAGGAGGGACCAGCAAGATAGCTCAGTGGATTAAAGGCATTTGCTGCCAAGCTTATGTCCTGAGTTCAACCTCGGGTTCCACGTAGTGAAAGGAAAAACCGACTCCCAGAGCGTCATCCTCTGACCTCCCCATGCACAGAGGCGCTCAACCAACCACTGGATCAAACACACACGTGTGGCAGATAAAAAAAAAAACAAAAAACCTCTAGAACTGGGATGGGGTTAGAGACCCATTGAGATTCATCCAGCAACCTGTGCAAAGGGTGAGTCATGGGGCTGCCCAGTGAAGGAGCCCTGGGGTCAGTCCTCAGCACCACCAGAACAGAAGAGGGCAAAGGCACTGGAGTGGAGGAACAGAGTGGAGGGAGAACAGAGGGAGCTCAGCATTCGTCAAAATGCTTCTCAAATTAGTGTGGGCGGATGTGCTTGAGTTAGCTTTTCACTTTGTTTTTACGGTGCTGAGGACCAGAAGCCTCTTGGAAGACCCATGAGCTTGACCCTTTAAGACATTTGAATGTGTTGAGATGGGTTCTGGCTTGGCCTCAATAGCCAGGGTCACACGCACGTATCACCATGCCAACCTCCAGCTAGACTTTATTCTGTCGTTTTGCTGTTGACTTAAAAACAAAAACAGAAAACAACTTTTTTTTCAATATAAAAATGTGCCTATTTGAAGCAAACAATTCAGTGGGTTTGGTAAACACACGCAGGTAACCCCCAGCCTGAGACAGGACCTCCCTCACTTCCTCAGACAGCTGCCCTGGCTCTCTGCAGCCCTTCCAGCCTTGGAGCTCAGCTCAGACAGTGGCTCAACTGCCTCTTATCACTGTGGGGACTTGGAAAAGTGGGCTCTGCGCCTTTGATTGCTTTGAACTGGGCTACTTCTTTCCTTCCCTCAGCCCCATTCCCAGGGTCTCATGTGGCCCGGGGTGGCCTCGAATATGTAGTGGAAAAAAACCTTAAACATCTGGTCCCCTGCTCCCACCTTCCCTGCTGGTATGACAGATGCATCACCATGCCAGGTATGGTGGTTTGAACAAGATGGCTCTCATAGGCTCCCATAGTGAATGCTTAGTCACTGGGGAGTGGAACTCTTTGACAGGATTAGAAGGATTAGGAGTGTGGGCTTGGTAGAGGAGGTGTGTCACTGGGAGTAGGCTTTGAGGTTTCAAAAGCCAGGCCTAGTCAGTCCATCTCTCCCTCCCCCTCCTCCCCTTCTCTCCCTGCGCTCTCCCTCTCTCTCCCCCTTTGCTCTCTCTTCTCCTCCTCCCTCCAGATCTCAAACACTTCTTCAGCACCATATCTGCCATGCCTCCTGCCATGATGATAATGCACTAACTCTCAAGCTGTAGCAATCTCCAATTAAATGCTTTCTTCTATAAGAGTTGCCTTGGCCACAGCGTCTCTTCACAGGAACAGAACACTAAAACACCTGTTTATGCAGTGCTGGCAATCCAGGGCCTCTGGCACGCTAAGCAAGCACTTTAACCAACTCATCTATGCACCAAGGCCCTTGTTTTTTGTTCTTCTAATCCTTTCCATTTGCAGCACGGGAAATTGAACACAGGTCATTTTTCTTTCTTGTTTGCTTTCCTGGTTGATCTCTCTCTCCCTCCCTCCCTCCCTTCCTCCTCCTCCTTCTTCCCCCCCCCTCTTCCTCCCTCTCTCCCTCTCTCTCTGTCTTTCCCTCCGTCTCTGTCTGTCTGTGTCTCGTCTGTCTCTGTCTCTCTCTCTCTGTCTCTCCCTCCCTCCCTCCTTCCCTCTCTGTTTCTCTCTCTCCCCCTTCTCTCTCCCCCTCCCTCTCCCTCTCTCCCTCCCCTCCTTCTCTCCTGTTTTTTGTTTGTTTGTCTGTCTGTCAACTTGCCACAAGCTGGAATCAATCACCTGAAAAGGAGCCTCAATTGAGAAAATGTCTCCCTCAGACTGGCCTGTGGGCAAGCCTGTGGTGTATTTTCTTGATTAAAGACTGGTGTAGAAGGTCCCACCCCACCGTGGGCAGTGCCATCCCAGAGCAGGTGGTCCTCGGTTTTATAAGAAAGCAGACTGAGTGAGCAGTGAGACTCAAGTCAGGAAGCAGCACTCCCCATGGTCCCTGCTCCAGTTCCTGCCTCCCAGTTCTGGCCTTAATTTCTTTTGATGATGGGTGGGATACAGAAATGTAAGCCAGATAAACTCTAAACTCTATCCTGGTCAAGTTGCTTTAGTCATGGTGTCTATCTCAGCAACAACCCCCTCCCCCTTTCTATCTCTCCCTCCCCCTTTCTTCCTTCTTCTCTCCCCCTTTCTCTCCTTCCCTTGCTTGTTTTCTCTCCCCTCTCTCTTTTCCTTTTGAGTTTGCTTGATGCTGTAAGATCCAGGTGGGCAAGGGGCTGGAGGCAGAGTTGGGACAGCAAGAGGCCCCACCACACCCCTTATCTTCTTAACTTCCCGTGTGTGTGTGTGTGTGTGTGTGTGTGGTGTGTATGTGTATGTGGGGTGTGTGTGGGGTGTGTGTGTATGTGGTGTGTATGTGTATGTGGGGGGGTGTGTGGGGGATGTGTATGTGGTGTGTATGTGTATGTGGGGTGTGTGGGGGTGTGTGTGTATGTGGTGTGTATGTGTATGTGGTGTGTATGTGTGTGTGGGGTGTGTGTGTATGTGGTGTGTATGTGTATGTGGGGGGTGTGTGGGGGATGTGTATGTGTATGTGGTGTGTATGTGTGTGTGGGGTGTGTGTGTATGTGGTGTGTATGTGTATGTGGGGGGTGTGTGGGGGATGTGTATGTGGTGTGTATGTGTGTGTGGGGTGTGTGGGGGTGTGTGGTATGTGGTGTGTATGTGGTGTGTGTGTGTGTATGTGGTGTGTGTGTGTATGTGGGGGGTGTGTGGGGGATGTGTGTGTATGTGGTGTGTATGTGTATGTGGGGTGTGTGGTATGTGGTGTGTGGTATGTGGTGTGTGTGTATATGTGGTGTGTGTGTGTATGTGGTGTGTATGTGTATGTGGGGTGTGTGGGGGATGTGTATGTGGGGTGTGGGGGTGTGTGTGTATGTGGTGTGTGTGTGTATGTGGTGTGTATGTGTATGTTGGGTGGGGGGGTGGTATGTGGTGTGTGTGTATGTGGGGTGTGTGGGGGTGTGGTATGTGGTGTGTGTGTGTGTATGTGGTGTGTATGTGTATGTGGGGGGTGTGTGTGTATGTGGTGTGTATGTGTATGTGGTGTGTATGTGTGTGTGGGGTGTGGGGGGTGTGTGGTATGTGGTGTGTGTGTGTGTATGTGGGGTGTGTGTATGTGGTGTGTGTGTGTATGTGGTGTGTATGTGTATGTGGGGGGTGTGTGGGGGATGTGTATGTGTATGTGGGGTGTGTGTGTATGTGGTGTGTGTGTGTATGTGGTGTGTATGTGTATGTGGGGGGTATGTGGGGGATGTGTATGTGTATGTGGTGTGTATGTGTATGTGGGGGATGTGTATGTGTATGTGGTGTGTATGTGTATGTGAGGTGGGGGGTGTGGTATGTGGTGTGTGTGTGTGTATGTGGTGTGTATGTGTATGTGGGGGGTGTGTGGGGGATGTGTATGTGTATGTGGTGTGTATGTGTATGTGGGGTGTGTGGGGGGTGTGTGGTATGTGGTGTGTGTATGTGTATGTGTATGTGGTGTGTATGTGTATGTGGGGTGTGGGGGGGGGTGTGGTATGTGGTGTGTGTGTGTATGTGGTGTGTATGTGCATGTGGGGTGTGGGGGGGTGTGGTATGTGGTGTGTGTGTGTTGGCTCCCCAGGGTTCTATGTGCCTTCCCCCAAAGCTCATGTACAATCACTGCTCTTTGGCCCGCGACCTCATATAAGTGTGGTTCTAGTCTGGGAGAGTTGATCTCGTGCTGACAGGTAGTAAGCCTCGAAACCCTCTTCTGTGCAGCTTTCCTGTTTTTACACATTGATACTTTTTCTATCCCACAGTTTCCCATGTTAGTGGAGGCTCCTGCTGTCTATAGCAGTCTCTCAGGCTCTCCTTATGCGGTGACCTTGACAATGATGAATGTGGCCAGGCTCAGGGACCTTATCCTAGAATGGAATTTACTTGGTGTCTCTCATAGACTGGGAGGGGACTGTGCGTTGCGTATGCGAGGACTCTGTCATCACCTTCCCAAGGTCCCACACTACCCAGGCTGCATGTCACCTGACTGAGGCAGAGCTTGCAAAGTCCCTCCCCCACCCAGAAACTCTTCTCTTTCTGTTCTGTAACTGGGGAAGTCACTCTCCTGAGAGCAGAGTATTTCAGTTGGAAGACCTGTCTGGAAAATCAGTCTGCTGCCCCAGGGAGTCATTTAGTTACTTACATTGGCATCGACTTGTGGATATGCATTCTGTACTGTGTTATAATCCAACACCTACCTGAAATACTTTGCTAATTATTATCATTATTAAACTCATTATTAGCAATCAGTAGTTAACTATCTGGCTGTTCCAAGACTCCAGCTCTTGCTACTCAAGCTGTCAGTTAGAAGCTGGGTCCTTGTGTGCTACACGGCGACAGTTAGCTCTCCACCTCTGGCTCTTGTCCCATCTCCCTCCAAGAATGGAGTGGGCTGACAGTGGTGGGAAAACAAGGAGGACTTCCAGCTAGGAGTGGATTAAAGACACACACCTCTACTTTGTGGTGGTGATGACGGGGGTATCTCTTGAGTTCTAGGCCAACTTGATCTACATATCGAGTTCTAGGCCAGTCAGGGCTACATGGAGAGACCCTGTCTCAAAGAAATGTTTTATTTGTTTGTTTTGTTTTCACTTCCCACGAAGGAGTAACGGCTCAAATAGGAAAATAACAAATTGAACAAGACTACAGAAACTCTGCGACCCATGGAAGCAGGCCATCAACCAAGAGATGTGACTTGTGCTAGACTCTGCTTCCTCAGCCGTCAGGGATTGGAGGGCCTCAGGATGCAGACCTAGCGCACGCCCGCCCTTCGGAGCAAGTCTGCAGAAAGCATGTAGCTGACGAGCATAGGAGAGTGGCAAGTTTCCCCTCTTTGCCAGGTCCCCAAGGCTTGAGTTCCCTTGAGTGAGTACCCTAGAGTGAGTCCCCTTGGGTTCAGATAAGCAGTGGATCTCAAACGCTGAGACACGGAAAACAAAAAACCAAAAAACAGCCCTCAAGGCAAGAAGGATTTCCCTACCTGGAAAGAGCAGGGGCAGTGGCGGCTTGAGAGGACTCGTGCCTGGGTGAGGTTCCGCTAGAGAAGGGGAAGTCCTTCGTGCAGGGAAAGCTGGATTCCAACTGGACACTGGACTGCGGAAAATGCTGTATGGCTTGTTATATAGAGCCCATTGACCGTGATTGGTTACGCGTGCGTGTATGCAAATGAGGTATAAAATGGGACCAATCAGGAATGGGCTGAGAAAGCCCACCCAAACCTGAGACAGTCCTCAATTAGGTCCACTATTTTCTCCCTTCCCCCCACCTCAGTGCTACCACAGAGTTGGGAAAAGTGGAAGCAGATAGTCGGGGACCCCTCCCAACACACAGAGTTTTCTCGTCGGTTCTGGTTATGCTTGCCACAGGGTCGAAGCAGCCCGATATGCCCCTGGAGCCTGGCCTTATTTCTGACTGCCAGCGCCTGCTTTCTAGGCTGACTAGAGCCCTGGAGTCATGGCCGTGGGCCCTTAAGCAACCTGCTGCCTTCGGGGGTTCCTGGGTGGGTTCCGTCAGCCAGGAGTTTGTACTTCATTCCTCTTGCAGTAGGCATCTGGCTGTCGGAATGATGGTAGGTCTGCTTGCTGGGGCCATGTAATCAGAGGTGTAGTGAGCTGTGAACGGGTATGGAAAGCCAGGGCTTGGCGTTCACTTCTGCAAGAGTCTGACTGCCTTCACACCTAAGAGATTTTTACCCACTCCAAAGCTAAGAAGAGTAGCCCAAGGCTGGAGGTGAAGGTGTGTGCCTGGAAACATAGTTCTTGTGAGGCTGATGGGGAGAGAACACAAATTGAAAGCTGCCCAGCAAGATGCCGTCTCAAAGTGAACAAGCAAGCAAAGGGTTTCTAGATGTTTTCTACCTTTAGTTCAGTGATCAGATTTTGACATTAAAAAAAGAAAGAAAACCCAAACAGACTTCTAGTTTATTCTAACATCGCTTGTTGAAATCACTGCTGTTTCTTTTCATGAAATTGTTTTAAATTTTAGATGAAAAATTAAGTTCTGTTTTCAAAATAAATCCATAAGCGATATGCCACTTTACACTAGTGGGTTGGACCTTGGATTAGTCACTTTTCTGTTGCTGTAATAAAACACCCATGACCAAGGCAACTTACAGATGAAAGAGTGTATTTGGACTTATGGTTCCAGAGGGATAACGGTTACTGTTTCCTCAGGAAACCTCCTACACAATGCCTCCATAGTCGTTCTCAGCACTAATTAACTCCTCTCACCCTTTAAAATATTTTTAGATTTATTTTGTGTGTACTAGTGTTTCGCTTCATGCATGTACGTGTACCATGACTGGTGCCCTCACAGGTCTGAAGAGGGTGTTACATCCCCTGGAACTGGAGCTACCAATGACTGTGAGCCACCATGTATGTTCTGAGAACAGAACCCAGGTCTTCTGCAAGTGCTCTTAACCGTGAGCCATCTCTCCAGCCCCCATCTTCCTGGCCCTTTAAGCTCTGCTCTCAGGGCATTGGTGAACATGGCAACCCGAACAGGAAGCTGAGAGCTCGCAGTTTCACCCACAACATTAAGAGAGGGACCTAGACATGTCACAGGTTCTTTAAACTTCTAACACCTCCCCCTAGAGACATACTCCCTCCAGCAAGGCCACTCTTCCCAAACATCCCCAGAATAGCACCACCAACTGGGGACAAAGTGTTCAAACACACCGACCTGTGGGGGAATTTCTCATTAAGACTGTGGCAGACATTCTCCAGAAGGCCAGAGTACAGTTTCACAAGGGAAGAGGTGGGTTAGGCAGAGCAGCAGGCCAGAGGCCTCTCACAGTTCAAGGTGCCTCTTGTTTACTGGTTGTTAACCCTGTGTGTGCCAGACATGGCTCTCAGTCCGGTCCTTCGTTCACACCTTCTGCTTTCCCAGCAGCCCCTGGGTGTGAGCACCATCAACAAAACACTCTCTTTCTTCAGATGAAGCAACTGAGGACTGGGGTGACTGAATGTCCATAGTCTGTGGGGCAGAACCAGAGGGTGAACCCCACTCTTATTCCAGACCCCAGAATCCAGCCCACTTCATTCCTCACCACCCATAAGAGATTGCAACATTAGCCCAACATGACATTTGGATTTAATTGGAAATCAAACTTTCCTTAGTCTTCTTTTTATTTTTATATTATTTAATTAATTTATTTGTTCACATTTGTTTATTTAGTGTGTTCAGGACACTGGGGTTAATGATGGTTGTGAGCCACACTGTGGGTACTAGACATCAAACCCTGGTTCTCTGCAAGAGGTTTTCCCAATGGCTGAGCCATGTCTCCAAACCTCCTTAACATCTTCTTCATGACAATATCACTTGAATATATGTATAAAATTATAATTTATACTTTTTGTGTTCCAATAAACTAAGGTCTTTTTATTTTCTCATTATGACAAGATCAGTTGAATTGGCTCATAAATAATATTGTTTGCTTACAAACAATTTTATTCATGACTATTTCATTATTTCTTTTAAGCCTCTGAAAAATCTCTCTCATCTTGTATTATTTGTATTACTACAACACAATACTTTGAGCAGCCAACTTTATAAACAGAAAAGGTTTTCTTAGCTCACAGCATTGTAAGCTGAAAGCCCAAATAAGGCAAGTGGTCACATGGAGGTGGAGGGGTGTGTGTGTAGCAGCAGGAATAGGAAGCTAAGAGTTACTAAGAGAAACATATCTGAGAACAGACAAACAACTAACAGAGACCACTTATTTGTGGCATCAACTCTTTAAGAAACACTTACATGACCAGATAGGAAGGCAGAGAGACAGAATAGAGCCCCACAATCCCCTCTTTCTTAGTCACTCTTCTATTGCTGTGACGAGACACCATGACTAAGGTAACTCTTATAAAGTGTTTAATTGGAGGCTTGCTTACAGCTTCAGAGGGTGAGTCCACCATCATCATGGCAGGGAGCACGGCAGCAGGCAGGCAGGCAGGCAGGCAGGCATGGCACAGGGGCAGTAACTGAGAGCTACACCCTGATCTGCAAGCAGCCAGTGGTTGTGAGCAGGACTGGGTCTGACATAGGCTTTTGAAACCTCAAAGTCCACCACTAGTGACACAACTCCCCTCCTAATATCCCCTCCCCTCCACAATATCCCTCCTAAACAGCCCACCAACTAGGGACTAGACATTCAAATATGAATGAGCCTGTAGGGGCCATTCTCACTCTACCCCCACCCCCCAAATAAACAACTCCAATGACCTATCTTCTTCCCATCATGCTCCATTTCCCAAAGGTTCTACCACCCAGGGGACCAAGTCTCCATTACCATGGACCTTGAGTAAGCCAAACACATTTGCCATCACTCATCTGTACTGTATGGGAGGAGGGGCTTACAAGAGGCTCGTTCAAGGTCAGATCTAATGAGCCATGAGTTGGCCTAATCCAGGCTCAGTCACTTTAGAGTCCACACCATCAGCTCTCATCCCTGACACCTCCAGAAAGTGACAGGATAAATTTGCTTTAAAAAAAAAAAAAAGCTTTGGGGGCTGGGGAGATAGGTCAGCAGTGAAGAATGCTGGCTGCTCTTCCAGAGATCCTGAGTTTAAATCCCAGAAACCACATGGTGGCTCACAACCATCTGTAATGGAATCCAGTCCCTCATCTAGTGTGTCTAAAGACAGCGACAAGGGTACTCATATACATAAAATAAATAAATCTTTAAAAAAAAAAACATTGGCGGGAAGATGGTTCAGTCTGTAAAGTGCTTGCACGAGGACTTGAGTTTGAGCCCCAGAACACATGTAAAAAGCTGCGCACAGCGGCTCAGAGTTGTAATCCCAGCTCCAGGGAAGCAGAGATAGGACTATCTACCTACTCAGCAAGCTCCAGGTCCCAGTAAGAGACTTTATCTCAAAACACAAAGTGGACAGCTGTGCTGGTTCATCTTACATCAACTTGACTGAACTAGAGTTACCTGCCACGAGGGAGCCTCAATTTAGAAAATGCTGCCATAAGAGCCAACTGTAAGGCACTTTCTTAAGCAGTGACTGCTGGGGGAGGCCCCCTGGGTTCTATAAGAAAGCAGACTGAGCAAGCCACTAAGCAATACTCCTCTGTGGCCTCTGCATCAACTCCAGCTTCCTGGTTCTTGCCCTGTTTGAGTTCCTGTCTTAGCCTCCTTTAGTGATAGACTACAGTGTGGAAATGTAAGTCAAAAAAACCCTTTCCTCCTGTCTTAGTAAGGGGTTTACTGCTGTGAACAGACACCATGACCAATGCAAGTCTTATAAGGACAACATTTAATCGGGGCTGGCTTACAGGTTCAGAGATTCAGTCCATTATCATCAAGGTGGGGGAATGTCAAGCAGGCATGGTGCAGGAGGAGCTGAGAGTTCTACATCTTCATCTAAAGGCTGCTAGTGGAAGACTGACTTCCAGGCAGCTAGGGTGAGGGTCTTAAGCCCACATCCACAGTGATACACCTACTCCAACAAGGCCACACCTCCTAATAGGGCTACTCCCTGGGCCACGCATATACAAACCGTCATACTCCCCAACTTGTTTTTTTGGTCATGATGTTTTATTACAGCAAAAGAAACTCTAAGACAAAAAACTTCCTGCAGAATGATCAAGATTAATCTCTGGCCTCCACAAGTTCATGCATACATGCATGTACACACATGTACATGCAGGTACACATAGACAAGTGCCCTTCAATATGTGTGTCTCTGTATGTATATTGTGTGTGTCACTCAAGTAGCAGAGCACTCTTCCCATGCAAACTTTATGTGTTGTGGGAAGTTTAATATAGTTATTGAAAATTAAATGAAAAAAACCATAGCTTAAACATACAAAATTCTAATACAAGGCAGATGGCCAGAGAAAGGAAGAAAGGAGCTCTACTGTGGATGGGTCGGATGCACACTTAATGGGTGGAGAGGCACCATTCAGAGAACACGGAGAAAATGCTCTGGAGCTGAGAGAAAGCATGAAAGCTCAGAGAAGAATGGAAATTTGCAAAAAAAAGGATAAAAATAAATAACTTTACACCCAAGCTTTGTGTGGGTGAACCTGCCAAAAACAAGAGGCAACGAGAACCAGCAAAAAGCAACCACGACAGAAAGAGATATATTGTCTGAAAACAGCTAATCAGTTGACAGAGACTTCTTATTGGCGATGTCAACAGATCTTCAGTGTGTGTCGAGAAGACAGCATCAGCGAGAGCTCTGTGCCAGCTGAAGCCGGGGAGGGAAGCTGAAGGCAAGAATATATTTTTGAAGCTCTGCAGGAAAAGTAGATCTCCATCTAAGTCCTCCGGAAGGAACTTTAAAACACTGCCTCAGAGAAAACACAGAGCATTTGTTCTAAAGGAAGGCTGTGAATGAGCACCCAGTGTGTGTACCTTGTGACCAGGCCGTGCTCCGTGCCTCTTAACCAGAAGCTCCACAGACAGGGCACTATAATATGGGAGGCTATGCACCAGGCAGCAAGGATTCAGTCATCTTATGACTTATGTAAGGAGCACGCTGTAGGGACAGAGGTGGGAGCAATCACAGGCTGGAGGATGTGGCCCCACCCCCGGGCTCCATCCAACAGGCATTCCTTGACACTTCTAATGCCTAAGAATGGAAGGCTCCCTTCCAAGGTGGCTTTGTCCAGGGCAGTGACAACTTTTGTCACATAGGAGGAGAGGATGGGGCCTTGTGGGGAAACACTCAAGAGTTCATTGTTCCTGGGGAATCATTATAAAGGGATGTAGACCAGGCTCACCAGTCAACCAACAAGGCCTCTGTAATCCCTGTAGGCTTTATCCAGGCCCTTGGCATCACCTGAGTCGTTAAAAACATAGAGTCAAGGCTGAAGAGATGGCTCAGTAGTGGGAGCACGTGCTTCACTGTCACAGGGATAGGAGCTGGGATCCCAGGCCTTCCTCAGCTGACTCAGGCTCCGAGGGATCTGTCGCCCTCTTCCGGCCTACATGGGCACTGCAAATACATGTGCATATACATTCAGACACACACACTCATACACGCACTCATGCAAACACTCATACACACACACACACACACACACACACACACATACACACACACAGAGGAATGTATAATAAATAAATAAAACATGGATGCTAGCACCTTTCTTCCACGGCTCCTGAGGGAGCACGGCCACAGGTTAGGGCGTGCGAGAGATTGGAGATGAGTCTGGTGGAGCTCCCTTCCATTCAGATTCAAGTCTCATTCCAAGCCCGTGGTGAAATGCTCCGGAGCTGTTGCTGCGACTCCGTGTTCTATTTAGTGTTACAAGCATCCTGTAAGGGCTGCTGAGTGGTAATTTGGTCTGCCACCAACCAAGAAAATGATGAGGACTTGGAGAAAACAGGAAGAGCAGCTTTCAGCTGCTAGATGTGGCAAACACAATAATTACATGTTTTCCCTGGAAAACACTTTAATATACTTTCAACACACACACATAAAAAGTATTTAAATGTTTTCTCCAAAATTCTTCTTCTTTGGAAAATTGGCATGTAGCATGCTGTCTTCTGGCTCTAGGTAAGATGTCAAATTAGCATGTGTCCATGACTTCCCAAGAGAGCCTCAGAGAGGTTCCAGAGAAAGAGTGAGGGGAGAGGGCTCTGACAGCCACACTAAAGCCATGGAGGCTCTGGGAGCACCTGGTGGTGCTCACAGTCCTTAGAATGCATGTGGACATTCATAAGCAGATGTGGGGGGAGGGCGAGCTGGGGAAAGGGATCTGAGGAGGGATGGTTTTGAGGGCAAGTCCTGTCATCTCAAATTACCTTAAGTAAGCCACAGTCTGTGGCTTACCATGATGAGGCCAAGGGTCTATGGGATGCACAGGGACTCTCAAAAGTCAGTGAGGAACAAGCAACGGGCAACAGAAGGGGAAATTCACTGAAGGGGAAGCCAGAACTGTGAACAGGAAATGACATCAGTCTTCCCAGCAAAGACGAGGAAGCGTGCCTACAAATCCACCAGCCGGGCAAGAATTCCCATACACTCAGGCATTTGCATGCTTGCTCCTCCGTTGATGGCTCTGTTTGGGGAGATTTGAGGAGTTTGGCTTTCACACAGGAAGTACACCAGTGGAAATGGGCTTTGGTGTTAAAATTCACGCCATTTTCAGTTCACTCGCTCTGCTCTGTGCTCACGGTTCCAGCCACCATGCCTGTCACCAGCTGCCGTACTGTCTCATCCTGTCATTATGATCTAGAGCATTCGGGAACTGTAAGCCAAAATAAACTCTTCTAGAGTGTGGTCTTGGTCATGGTGTTTTATCACAACAACAGAAAAGTAACCAATACGTCCAGTGTCAAGGAGATGTGGGGGTGTGGTAGGGTGGGGCGGGGTCCTGGGCTCTTCTAGCTGGAAAGTGACTCTAGGCACTCTGGAGAACAAGTCAGTGGAGAGTCGAAGTACGGTGGCCCAGGGGCCCAGCGGCCCAACAGCTGTTCCCATGCAGATCAGTCCCAGGAGAAGTCAGGTTTTGTCAGACACACTGACATCACCTTGCTATTTTTGAGAACCAGCAAGGCTGAAACGCCCTACACATTCCTTGCCAGAGGAATGGAGGGATAACCATGGTGTCCATGAGGCCAGAGTATCTGACACAGAGCAAGCACAACACTGAAGAGGGCGTGTGATTCATCCTAGTGGGGGAAGGGAAAAACACAGTCCGCCTAATCATATATTTATGCAAGCTGAATACAGCAGGTCAGTCAAAAAGCAACCAAAAGACTGCCACAGATGCTTCCACCTGATGACCTTTTAGCTGTCATTCCATCATGTTTAACACTGACAAAAGTATATCTTGGAAAATGTCCCAATTGCTGGGCAAATACATCCATGTATTTGCAGAAGGTAATGGTGATGATTAATGTTGATTGCAAAATAGATAGGAATGAAAATCACCATAGAAACAAGCCTTTAGGCATGCCTGGAGGGCATTCTTAGGTTAGGTTAATTGAGACGAGAAGACCCACCCTGCATGAGGACAGTAACATCCCATGGGCTGGAATACTAGCCTGAGAGCCAGGATTCATCCCTCTGTGCCTCATGTTCCTGCGGCCATGAGGGATTGCACCCTCAAACCATGGGCCAAAATGTACCCAGTCTCTGTCAATTGCTCACTCACAGCAATGGACAGACAGACAGACAGACAGACAGCACAAAAATATCATCAGAAAGAGCCCTGCACAGAGATGAGGGGAGTCGGCCACAAACTGAGAAAGAAGCTGAATGTGTCTGGAAATATGACATCCTCTTCCTTTCTTGGGCCTTCAGAGTGGCCATCTCTACCAGGATCGTTTGAGTCAGTCCTAGGTCAAAGGTTCCATCCCTCAACCCACTTTTGCATCAGAACCATGGACTCTAGGCTGTACTTTAAGGGTTTAGTAAGCTATAGGAATTGACCTTCTTTCTTGACTATTCCTCTAACTACTTGCTGCCCCTCCATTAAGCTATGGGGAAAAGAATATACTGATGATTTAAATTAAATTAAAATTAGTAAATTGGCCCAGGCGTTGACATATACTTTTGTTTATTTTTAAATAGTGTGGATCTTAAGTTTTTTTAAACCTTAATTTTAATGATGGGTCTTGAATGCTTTAACCTCTTTTAGCCCACCACCCACCAGAAGTAGTGGCAGAGAAAGGATACAGGGTGGGGAGGTGGGAGTGGACCTGTTTAGAAAGATTCATCTGAGCAACTGCCGTCTCTGTTGTCTGGAAACCAGCAGTTCAGTTCACAGCTTGATCCGCTCTCAAACATTTCACGGATACACCAGCAGTCTAGTTTGGTAGAGTCACCCGGGTTAGCAACAGTGGTGATGAGTCAGCAGGAGGGACCAGGGCCAACAGGAATGCCAGGAGAATTTCTTAACTGTACCTCTCTCAGGGAAGCGAAGGTCAGCGAGACCCACAAGCATTGCCCAGCTCGCTCTATAAGCAAGCCTAGCTCAGTCCATCGCTGTCCATTGAGTTCTATTTATACCCTCCAAACATCATGTGTCTTGCCTTGGCATGAATCTGCCTCAAGGCATGCGGGGCTGCCTCAGCTGACATTACTCTGCCAATCAGCCCAAGTCCAAGGAAGCAGCAACAAACTACAGCACACCACTAGAAGTTTTTTTGATGCGTTTCTCTCTATGGAGTCCTGACAAATGTAGCTCAACTATGAAATGTAAGGCAAACCAATACATGTGTATTGTTAGCAAATAATCCTTCATCAGGTGTCCTTTCACGTGCTTGCTTTAGCAGAACATACTTTCTCCTGTGTCTGCTTCAGCCAAATATTCCTTCACAAGTCTGCCTTAGTCTTCCACAACTGTGTCCAATATAACAAAACGTCCCGTCACATGTTTGCCCCAGCAAAACACCATCCAACACAGCTGACTTTCCAAAGAACCCTTAAGTTTCCACTTTGTATGTGTGTGTGTGTTACCTTTGTTAAAGGATACTAAAAAACATGGACAGGGCATGCTGAATGCTTGTTACTATAGGAGTGTTCTTGCTTCAGTTCTGCTTAGCTGATATGGAAAAGGTGTGTGTGTGTGTGTGTGTGTGTGTGTGTGTGTGTGTGTGTGTAAACATTGCCTATCTATCATCTATGTATATATCTAATAAATAATAAATAGATAATAAATATCTATCCATCTATCTATTATCTATCATCTCTACTCTTTTTCTGACCTATGTATTCTATTCAATCAGTTCTATTATCTATCATCTATCATCTGTCAATCTATCATCTTTTATATCTGTATCTTATCCATCCACCTTCTCCATCCACCCATCCATCCTCCCATCCAACCTATCCATTTGTCCTTTACCTATTTACATGTATGTAACTTCTGTACATGACCATCTATGTCTTATGAAGTTACCCAGGAGCCCACACTGATGGCTCCAGCCCTGGTCCATGGCCTGCTGGGTCAGCATCTCTTCCTCCTGCTTCCATGAGGAGAAACCTGGCTCCCTGTCACACACATTTCATTAACATTATTGTTGAGTGTCCCAACACAAGTTCGGCGGTGCTATCCAGGAGACCTTTCCCTCAGAGCACGGGGCTTCAGGAAGATCCCCTTGGGCTTGGGCATTTTTTGGCTTCACTGTGTCCTGAAGGCGCTGAACACTCGCTTATCCTCCACATCCTGCTGTGGAGTTGCTCACACCTGTGTCAAACAGTTGGACTGAGTGGCCCCCTTTTGCCTTCCACATTGGAATCCTCCTACTTCCCGAATAATTTTTAAGTTTGAATATGTTAACGTTCTCTCCTGCTGCTGTAAAGCTGCATGGGTTTGAACAAGTGTGAGTCTCATGTGTCCCCTACAGATACACACGAGACAGTTCTGCCATGGCGCCACTCTTCATCTGTTCAACCTGCCCCCGAGGCTTGATTTTCAAACATCTCTATGGTTTTTCCTTTTGGTGGCTTGATATGGTCTCTTTTCCCCCCTCTTAATTAATGGATTTTACTTTTTATGCAAGTGTGTGTGTGTGTGTGTGTGTGTGTGTGTTAGCTTTAAGTTTACAGAAAAACTGAACAGAGCATATAGTAATTTCACTGAAGCCCCTACTGTCCCCACTCCCTAGCCTCCTATCTTCTACACATTCTGGACCTTTGGCTGAGTGAGTACATAAAGCCGCACACACTGTGACTAAGGAGAGCTCCTGCCTTGCACTGATATTCTCTTGATATTGTAGGTTCCTGGTGGTGGAGTGTCCACCACTGATGTGTCAGATAGAAGACTGTCACTGCCCTGAGGAGCTTCCGTATCCGTCTCCCTATATGCTTGTCACATGGCTGGAATCACCTGGCTCATACCTTTTCAGATTAACTTCTTTCACTTTCATTTCAACATTCACAGTAGTTTTTCGGGACTAGAGAGATGGCTCAGTGTTTAAGAGCATTGGCTTCTCTTCCAGAGGACCTGGGTTTGATTCCCAGTCCCCATATGGTGGCTCACAATCAGTAACTCCAGTTCTGGAGAATCCAAGCCCCCTCATGGCCTCCACGGGTACTGCATGTACATGACATACAGACATACTTGTAGGCAAAACACATACAATAAAAATAATAAACAAATAGTTTTAAAGATTAATTCTGTTGTTAGTGAGTTATGTGGTAGTTGTAGCTGTTTATTTAGAAACAAGGTCATGCTGTGTAGCCCAGGCTGGCCCTAAGTTCACCATCTTCCCAAGCCCCATAGCATGTAGCTCTTGGTGCCTTTTCATATATCAATAGTTAATTTCTTTTTACTTTGTAATAATATTTCACAGTAGGAGCATGCAGGTTAGTTCCTGTCAACTTGACACAAACTAGAGGCACCTGGGAAGAAGGAACCTTCTAATTTGTCCTGTGGGTGTGTGGGTGGGGCATTTTCTTGATGTGGGAGGGCCCAGTCCACTATGGGAGGTGCCATCCCTGAGCAGGAGGATCTGGGCTTTATAAGAAAGCAGGCTGGGCAAGCCATTGACAGCAAGTCAGTAAGCAGTTTCCTTCATGGTTCCTGCCTCTGTTCTTGCCTGCATTTCTGCCCTCAAGGATGGACAGAGATAAGGACATATAAGCCAAATAAACCCTTTCCTCCCCAAATTGGCTTTGGTAGTGTTTAATCACAGCAACCAAAAAAACTAAACCAAGACAAGGGGAAAATGGGAGAGATGCTCAGTAGTTAGAGCACTTACTGATCTTCCAGAGGCCTCAGGTTTGATTTCCAGAACATATATTAGTGACTCACAGCCAGCTGTAGCTCCAGCTCCGGGGGTGGGGGGGGGAAATCTAATGCCCCCTTTTGGCTTCCATGGGGACTATTGTGATGTAGAATTCTCTGCCCCGCCCCCACCTCCTTCCCTTCTTCTCTCTCTGTCCTGTGGACTCTGATAATAGTAATAATAATAATAATAAATAATAACAATAATAATAAATATATCAGAGCATCAGCTGAACCTCATGTCATCCTTTAATCTACTGAAGGTCTCTCAGCTGCTTCAAAGATTTGATGATTAAAAATAAAGCCACTATGAACATCTATGTGCAAGTTTTTTTGTGTGTAAGCCTTTGGGTAATTTGAGCAAATCCCTGGGAGTGCAAACTGCATACCGTATAGTGACAGTATGCTTAACCTTGTGGGAAATGGTCAAACTGACTTCAGAGTGCGCATGCCACTTTGAGGCTCACTGGCAACTGAGACCCATTGGTCTGCTTCTGTCTGCCTGCCCCGCACCGCAGGGTCTGGACTCTAACCCACCTGTGAATTACACTGCTCCGGTTTGTTTTCCCAGTGACAAATGCTGTTGAGATCCTTTCCTATGCTTAGCTGTCACAATACCTCTTTTAATACACCCAGAACTAAAGTCTTCCGTTTATCTTTTCCAGCAAAATACATAGTACATTTCCTTACAACATTGTTCACAATTTTCTGTGAAAGCACTTCCTGAGGATTTAATATTTCCTGTCCCTGTGCAAATGAGATCTTTTTCGATGGTAGCAGATGCCGGGATTGCATAGAAAAACCAGGTACTTGAGGAAAACTCCCTCAGATTGAAGCTTCTTAATTAATTCCAGTTATTTTTTTTTCCTGATACTCTTGGGAAATATAGACATATAAACATATCATTTATAATAATTATGATTTTGTATCTTCACTTAGAAGAATTATACCTCTTATCACGGGTGCATATGTAACTGAAGTGGTTGGAAAATGTTAAATAAAAATGATGGAAACCAAGATTACATTTTATTCCTCGTTCGGCTGGATTTTAAAATGATGGCTGCCGACTCAAGGTTGCTTTTGCAGGCTGGATAAAAAAAGAATCCTTCCAAATACCTGATTTCTCATAGGGAATTAAATTAATTACTCGATTAGGTACTGGCAATTAAGATGTAGACGCTTATATGGAAATATGTTCACAAATATTGTTAAGTGAAATGTGAGCTCCCGACACCACCCACTCCTTCATTGTGTAAGACTTAAAGCTCACGAGAATACTGATGATGGTACTCTGGTCTGTCGCAGGCTCCCAGCTAGGGAGAGTAGATGTGTGTTCTTGTCACCTTGGGAATAGGTGACACACAACACCCAGATGGAGGCCGGAACATAGGGAAGTGACTTTCTTCTTACTCAGTCCAAGCCTGGAGGTGGGGAACCCCAGGCTGAGATGATGCTGCCTGCTTCCCCTCCCACATCCTAACACCTCAAATGGTGGTGGGGACTCCAGCTCCCTTTCTAATGTTCAAGCAAGAAACTGAAAAGGACAGACATGGCATGGACCAGGGATGAGCCTCTTGTCCTCTCAGGTGTCATGTTAGCCACCTGAGTGCCAAGGAAGACCCAGTGTTGTGTTAGAGGGGGTCTAGCAGACCTCTACATACAAGGGAAAGAGTATTAGGAAGCAGACAGTAACCTGCACAGAGAAGCTAAGGTGACCCTGGCCTTGGGGGGACTTGGGCCCTGTGACCCTGGTGTGAGCTCGCTGTCAGGTCTGCTTGAATGCCAAGCTGATGTCTCACTAGGTAATCCCAGTCTGCTCTCTAGAAACTGGGAATTCACTGAAGATCTGCACTCGTGATCCCTCCCCAAGTGTGGGAGACACCCAAGGCTGGATCTAAAATCATGACCAAGGCTTCCTACATCCAAGGACGTAGGAGACCGAAGCTCCACATCCTCTGGGATCCGCAGGGGAGGGGCTGGTATCTTCTATGTCTCCTCTTCAGGGGTGAAATGAGTTAACATCTAATCAAAATATTTTTTTTTTACCTTAGTTGGGATATCAGTAAACAAAATCTCCCATAACTTTGCTGTTTATCAGAAGGAAATCCAAGCCGAACAAGATAACGACCACAGAGAGGAGGTTTGAAGCCAAGAAATCCACTGCTCAGTGGCCATGACTCAGGGGCTCAGGATACAAAGCTGCTCCAACAACGAAGCCACTGCACACTGGCTCCTCCAACTTCCTGGAGGAGGCGCCTCTGAAGGGAGGCTGTATCAGCCCTTGTTCTTTCTTATCCCACCCCAGCCTCGGCTCCTCTTTAAAAAAACAGGCTTTTGTTTTCATCCTAGAACAGTACTTTTATTTCTTTTTTAAAAAAAGATTATTCGCTTTATGTGTATGAGAACACTGTAGCTGTACAGATGGTTGCGAGCCAACATGTGGTTGCTGGGATTTGAACTCAGGATCTTCGGAAGAGTAGTCAGTGCTCTTAACCACTGAGCCATCTCTCCAGTTCAGTACGTTCTGTTTCTTAGAGGTAAAAAACTTTGTCCCCTAAGCAAGTTACTTTTCCCAGTGTACAACTCAGTGTGGGTCTGTTTATTTTTCTTTCAAAAAATATTTTCATGAACTTCCAGTTTCTGTTTCTGTGGCAGAACTGAGACAAACAGACACACAGAGAGACAGAGAGAGGGGGAAAGGAAGAGAGAGAGAGAGAGAGAGAGAGAGAGAGAGAGAGAGAGAGAGAGAGAGAGAGAGAACTATCCACACTGTAGGCTCAGGCTGAGTTCTCTAATGTGGGTGCTTCACGGTGCTATCTCCTTTGCTTCTTCATAGTAAGGGTGCACTCTACTGCGTTCCCACACCTTTGGAGAAAGCCAGTTAGTTTTATAAGGCAGTTGAACGGCTGTGTGTGGCCAGAAAGAAAAAAATGGTAGTTCGGCTAACAAGAATGAATCCAGACCCTCTTGAACTCCAGTGAGAGGTTCACAGACATAGTTCCTCAGAATTATGGGTTGGGGATCCTACCAAGCCACTGTGGCTGTTGGACAAATGTATGGCATTCTTCCACAGCTCACGGGTCTGGCCCACCTTCTGGGCTTTTGTTCAACCATGTCGATCATTTGTATTTTGTGTGAAATTTTCCAGGCTTTCAATATTTCAGAGCCATCCACAGAGTGGACCATATACTTTATTTCATATGTTCATCCTCCATAAAACCAGTCCCCTTCTCATTCTGGGACCATAACAACTACCTCCCACACCCTCAATGTCTATAATGCTAATGAGACCTCCACTTTTACTGTATTGACTGCTTAGCTCCAAGGGGAAACAGCAACTGCTTTCTCCTCTGCTGAATTCTCTCTCAGCATCCTCACTTCTTTGAGTCTAGCTGTCGATGTGTGTGCTTCCCCCATATAGTCAAGTTGACAATTGGGAATAACCATTGCAGAGCTTATGAGACATTCCATTCAAATCACCACACTGTGATAAACACTGACCAAAAGGAACTTGGGGAGGAAAGGGTTTATTTTAGCTTACAGGTGACTATAGTTTATCATCAAAGAAAACCCAGGCAGGAACTCAAGGCAGGAACCTAGAGTCAAGAACTAAAGCAGAGACCATGGAGGAACTTGTTCAGTCTGCTTTCTTACACGACTCAGGACCAACTGCCCAGGAGTGGCACTTCCCACAGTGGACTGGGCCCTCCCACATTAATCATTGATCAAGAAAATGCCCCCACCCACGCACCTATAAGCCAATCTGATGGAGGCAATTCCTCAACTGAGGTTCCCTCTTTCCAGGTATGCCTAGGTTTGTGTCAAGTTGACAAAGACTATGACCCTGGAGTTAGTCTCCCTGCTGCTGACTACTCCAGTGGTCACAGATCAGGACCAGGTGAATGGAGAGACATAGCAGGCACCTGGGAGTGGAACACACATGGCATGTTAACTATTACATTACTTTCTTCAGAGCTGTGAGAAAAGGCCTAACAAACTTAATTAAGGAGTGAGGGCTTATTTTGACTCAGTTCGAGGATATGGCCCACATGGTGGGGCAGGTATGGTGGCCGGAGTGTGAGGCCACCATACCGTCACACTGTGTCCACAGTCAGGAAACAGAGAGAGGGGTGCTGTTGCTCAGCTAACTCTCCTCTTTTTATTCAGTGCTGGACCTCAGATCATAAGACCCTCCGGAACCCCATGTTTGGGATGTATCTTCTGACTTCAATTAACCCAAGCTGGATACTTCCACACAGATATGCGCAGAGGTCCATCTCTTAGGTGATTCTAGATCTCATGCCTGCCAATCAGGAAGTCCCGAGATGCCTCAGTGCCCAAGGTTCTGTGATATCTCCAGTCTTTGGCCTCAAGACTGGACTCACCTCCCAGAGGTTAGACAACTCGGGATTCCACCTACTAATCCTGTGCTTGGCTCTCTAATGAAGGCTGCTCTCCTGAAGCCAAGAAGGCATCACCAGGAGGCACCTAGTTAGCATAACAAACAGTCCTATCACTCAAGAAATTCCCAGGGCTTTTGAATGCAGAAATCAGAGAGAAAGACCAGGTGTGTTCTCCATTACACCACAACTGGACTTCTCCTCCAGCAGCTCATTTATTTATCATTAGCAACTTCTCATTGTCAGGTGTGATTTAGGCACTGGGAATACAGCAGTGAACAGAGCCAGAAGAACCCTTGTTTTCAGGGAACTCCTGGTCTCACATGGGATGTTGGGGAGACGGAGGCCAAGCAAGAAACACAAGTGCAAACATGAACATGCCATGGTGACTGCTGGAGAGACTAGACAAAGCATGTGAATCCTGGGAGGGAAATTCCCGTCTCAGCAGCATTTAGAAACACCAGGAAACCTGCAGATGAGGTAGGTGTGGTGGGGAGGCAGTATGCTGCTTTCTGTAAGTACCTTTATGATCAAACTGTCAAAATTAGGATAGTAAAATGGCTCAGTGGGTAGCATAGCATGCTTGATCATCTGAATTTGAAACCCACATCCCTCAGTGGAAGGAGAAAACTAACCTCCACATACAGGCCATGGTACACTGAATGCCTCCCCTTCCCCCATCTCTATCAATAAATAAACATCATAGTAATGAGCTGTCAAGTGCAAGGGCAGTGTGTAAGTGTCCAGCTCTGGATGGAGGACAGAGGCAACAAAGGGAACAATGTCACTCACTCACTTGGGCAAAAGGCAGCAATACTAAAGCTTCGCCAGTGGCACACGGTATTTATAGGTAAAGGAACCTCTCTAAAATGTCCTTATTATTAAACCGTTTTCAGACAGATGGTTCTGTTATGAATCTGTGCCTCTCTAGGCTGTCTCCTCTTCATTCATAGTGTGTGTGTGTGTGTGTGTATCATCTTTGTAAAATCACATTATTTGAAATTGTACAATGGCAGTCTTCTGTTAATTTCTTTTTAATTTTGTTTTGTTTTGTTTCACTTGGCCAGAAATCTGAATAATTATTCTGATATATTTAAATAACCAGATCTCATCCAAGTAAACAGTGTCTACTAAAAGCACGAAATAAATGTAGAGACAGAAGATGAACGGGAAGGGATGGGAAAGACGGGCTGGGTATGTGGTGGCTCCGTGGGAGTGCACCTGGCTAGCACAGACAGGGCCTGGGTTCCATCCCTCAAGTGAAGCTGAAACAAAAGAACAACAACAAAAAAAGCCACCAATTAAATGAATGAATGAATGAATAAATAAATAAGAAAGAAAGAAAGAAAGAAAGAAAGAAAGAAAGAAAGAAAGAAAGAAAGAAAACAGCCGACGGCACCGTGGCTAGATTGCCATAACTCCTTGGTTCTTGTGCTACTGTAGCAGACAGAATACCACAGATTGGCAAATTTTAAGCAATGGAAGTTAAGTGGGCCTTCTTGCTATGTCTTTTTCTGGAGGAAAGTATAAGGGGAAGTATAGTGTCCTAGTCTGTTTTCCATTGCTGTGACACACACTGTGATTGAAAGGTTCACGCTCACATATTGCTCTTGTAGTCCAGGCCTCTGTGCCCAGGTGTGAGGTTCCCCACAGAGTCTCCTATGGAGTTTGCCCCTTTGGCTATACCAGCTAGCCAGAGGGTCCTCAGGATCCCCACCTCCCCAACGCCAAGGTTACGACCCAGCATGCCTGGTTTTTATGCAGGCATTGGGAATCCACACTCAGGTATACCTGTGTGTCCAACATGCATTCTATCAAGTGAGCAAAGACATGGCCTCTCATTACTTATATTTTAGGTTCATTTCTTTGTAAGCAAGTTAGCGTTTGCCAGCATGTATGTCTGTGTACCACATGTGTTCCAAGACAAGGAGGCCAGAAGAGGGCGTCAGATTGCCTGGGACTGGAGTTACTGATAGTAGGAGTCACCGCTTGGGAGCTGGAAACCTGCACCCTGCTTCTCAACAGTGCTCTCAACTGCCAAGCCATCTCTCCAGCCCCTAGATGATTACATTTTAAAGAAACTTTAGGGTTTATGGTCCTCTGGCCAAGGGCTTTTTGTTCTCACTCAGGAGTAATCCAAGAGAGAAACAAGATGACAGCAGACGGCAAACAAGCCAGGAAGAAAGGTTCAGTTCCCAGAATGGGAGCATTGGAGATTTCAGTATGCTAGCTATTCTCCATTGTCAGTGTCTGTTTCAAACTGAACAGAAAGGGTTCAAAGGTGCACAGACAAGGAATGGAGAGGGGGAGCACCAGAGGGTAATGGGATGAAGGGGGCAGGGCCACACGGCAGACCCCCATCTCTACTAACAACTGAGCAGATCAATGGGAGGAATTCAGGGTTTAGAAACTGACCATCCCGATGTCACAAAAATGTATCTGATACCCCTGGAATTGAGGAGCAGGGCAAATGGGCAGAGAGGCCAAGACCAGGAGGACTATGTGGTTCAGCCACACCACTACGTTGAGAAAATTCCAGAAAACTAGCACACCCTCACCATCCACCCTCCCCTCCCTTCCTGTGTCACTTGAGTGTCACCTAGACCATCATGGAGTCTTTGATGATGGCTCTCTCTGCTGTCTTGCAGGCAGGATGGTGACAGATACGCCCGGCTGTCAGATCCCTGGGCTGCTGCAGCTGCTGCTGCCTCCCAAGGGCCACATCCACTGGAGTTTCTCCTATCAGACTCCCCACCTCACCCAGGAACTCTTCAACCCCACTGAAGAAGCCACACCCTGGAGCTTCCTCACCCCACCTGGCCTTCTGATATCACACTGGCCACTGGCCACATGGGCATGGGACCAACAAGTCAGCATCCTTCCTCCCACTGCTCCTGGCAGGCCCGAAATCTCACTGGTCCAGCTGGTAGCAGCTCTGATGTTGACTACACTAAACTAGGGACAGTTCAAAGCCTCCAGCTACTTGGAGCCACACACACTATGTCAACTCCAAGCTCAGAGTATTCTCTCCGTGAAGCAATCAAGAGCTGGGTCCCTGACTCAGGGTCTGCTCCCCAAGGACATCCCTGATTTAAACTCCTTCTCCTTGGTCTTAAACAGCATTCCCCAGAGGTAGCAAGGAGCAGGTAAGGTATTCCTTGCCTGGGACAATGGTTATTTTTTGTTTTCTAGAACATTCTAAGTGCTTTGGGCTGGCCCATTCCCCCATCCCCCCACACCCGTAGCCTAAGGCAGTGCAGCCTCCAGAGGACTCTATGCCTATCAAAAACCAATTACTGTCCCTCATACTCATCAATATGGAGTGAGCTTAAGAGCTGCATAAATGGTTGTTACCACTTTTATTGCTTCCCATATAAACTAACGTGCCTTTAAAATACCTGGAGACCGCCTTGGAGTCAACAGAGGGCAGGGGCTAGGATTATGCATTTTAACAACTCTAAGCAGATGCTGCCTCTCACCTAGGACCACAGTTTGCCTCCCTCACAGGAGTCCTCACAGCGTCATCCCCAGATGCTGTCATGGAGTCACCTGGGAAGTATAAAATGTGAGAAACCTGGCTCTAGCAGGGTTGACTGTCATGTGGTGTGGCCTAGCACAGGAAGTTTCAGAAGTCCCCAGGAGACCCTGCCACAGGCCAGGTGAGTCCCAAGACAGGGGGTGTGTCCTTTGGGCCCCCCTCAGTGCATTGTCACCTACTGTGACAAGAAACCCCACCACTGGCAGGAAAGCTGCCTGGCTTCATAGCACTGGCTGTGTGCAGACTTCATGGCTGAGAAACACTGCTTCCTTGCTCCCTCCCTCCCTTCCTTCCCCATCCCTTTCCTACCCTTCTGTCTTTCTTCCCTTCTCTCTTCATTTTTCCCATGCCTTCCTCCCTCCCTTCCTTGCTTCTTTCTCCCTCCCTTCCTCCCTCCCTCCCCCTTCATCCCTCTCTCTCTCTCCTTTCATTTTCCTTTCTCCCCTCCCCCTCCTCTACCACCCCTTTCCCTCCTTCCCTCCCACCCGCTCTCCCTTCTCTTCACTTTAACCACAGCCAGCACTACTACCAATGTCTTAGCCAACAACAGGCACAACCACAGTGGACACAAGATTTGATCTCCTGGGGATGCTATAGCCATCTTAGTGTGCATAAATCCACTCTGTGATGTTTGCATGATAACGGAATCACTCAGGGAGACACTTCTCGGAGTGCAGCCTCGTCATTAAGTGATGTACAATTAACGGTGGTATAATCAGAAAACAATATCCAATATCAATTCAAAATAAAACCATCAAAGGAGAGAAAGGAAGTGCTCTGGTGGCCGAGTAGCAAGGCTAGGGATGAGAAGAGAAGCCAGAGTTATAAGCAGGCAAGCGGGAGTAGGTGGCCCAACCAGGAATGTCTACAGGGCGTTGAGGACAGCACAGATGAATCAGGAGGGGGCTGAGTGAAGCTGGCCTGGCCAGGGCTCGTCCTGTGGAGGAGCCCCTCAGCCCTGGTGCCTCACTGGGCCCTCTGTTCCATTTAAGCTTGGTTGTCACGGACCACCTGGCTAATCCCATCACCTAGCTCTGAGCCAGTGACACTGTGGCTGACCTCAGCTTCCTGGTCACCTCCCTTGGCCTCCCAGCTAGTGTTACATCTCCCAAGCTTCAGAGATTTTGTTCCCCTGGGAATTTAAAACACAAATGACATTCTTTGATTCCCTCATGTTTTCCTTTGCTGGTTTGCTCATCTGTCCAGAGCTAGTCTTATTTTGTGCTCAGCACCATGAAGGCTCACAGACTTGACTAGTCCCTATGTGGTTAACCAAACACATGAGTGTCCCTCCAAAATGTCTGTGCTGAAACTTCATCCTCAGTGAGAGGAGAGGGGCACTTGGAAGGGACAAGACTATGAAGGCTGAATCCTGTGAATGTCATTATAAAAGAGCCCCAAGTTAGGGCTGAGAGATAGCTCAATGGTTAAGAGCACTGGCTGCTCACCTAGGGTACCCAGGTTCAGTTTCCAGGGACCACATGGTAGCTCTCAACTGTCTGTAACTCCAGTTCTAGAAAATGTAACGCCTTCTTCTGGCCTCTTCAGGTATTGCATACTTGTGGAGCACAGACCTACATGCAGACAAAACACCCATCCACATAAATATATATAAATAAATATTGTTTAAAAGAGAGAGTGCAGTCCAAGAAAACTGTTCTTCTGCTACAAGAGAATATGTGGGTGAGGATCAGGTCTCACCAGACACCTACCTGCTGCTTCCTTCCTCACAATCTTCCCAGGCTCCAGAAGAAAGAAACCTGAATATTTGGCTGCTCGTAAATCACCCTGCCTAAGGTATTTTGTTATAGCAACATGAAAAGGCTAAGAAGTGTCACACTGAGTACTTGCAGATGTGCTGAGAACCTAGCTAGGCTGTAAAGTAAACACCGTAATGTCAAGTAGCAGCTGCGAAGACAGTTCCAGAGTAGTGAGTGATGGTGTCCTGCAGGGGACAGGGTCGGATCACTGCAGCCTCACTGGCTCCAGGAGTGAACTGCATGCTTGGGTCAGTTAGTTGTGCACACATGCTTGGCATGGATGTGTGCACCTTACTGCATCCCCAATATTAAAGAATGTATCTGTGTCTGCAACAGCTTGAGCTAACTGCAGCTAGCTGGATCCCTGAGGCAAACGGTGGGTTAATTATCATGAAGGTAAACAAACATCCTTGCAGGGATCACATTCCGACTACACGCAGCATAGCAGTTCATCTTCGCCTAATCAACGTTTTCAATCTCAATCGTACCCGTTGACACTTTGAAACTGTTACAACAAAATCTGCAGCATTACTGGAGAGTGAATCTTCTTAGCAAACAGATGTAGACAGAAACTCAACTTTCCAAAGGCAAGACACAAAATCAGTATAGATTGAACTTCAATTTTATGGTAATTGGTATGCAAATATTCTCCAGCGTCTTCCTAATCCACGTAACAGGATGTAATGGCTAGCTTATTGCTGTCTTCTCAAAGCATCTGTGTCAATGGAATCTTTTTTCCCAAGGTTCTTTGTTACCAACTAGCCAAGCTTCAGTTATGGCTTCCAGGAAGGCAGCATCAATGAATGGTCCTTTCTGGTCTTCAACTCTGAACTCCCATGGCCCGTGCCTCCCCCAGCCCCTGCCATGCCCCCCTCTCTCTAACCCCTCTACCTCTGCTTCCAGCTAAGCCAGTATTAAAGCCAGGGATTGGTCATTTCTGGTCTTCCACTATTTATAGCCCTGGCCTGGGGACACCCTCTGCACCAGGGCCCTTGGAGCTGTCCGTGGTGCTGACCAGGATATTGTCCTTCCTCCACACATGAACTGACCTTCCAAGCCATTTGATAGTGACCCTGACACTAGTTTAATCACCATGGCTTTGATTCCAGTCTTGGATGCTGCTCTTTGTCTGACCACTTCTCTGAATTATGCTGTGCCCTCCTACTGGAGCCTGACAGCCTGCCCATCTCATCCTGCCTGCTCCTGCCAATTTCACTGGGGACTCAGAAGTCCTCTGAGTAGCAGGTTCCTTCCAAAGACAATTGTCTTTGTCTTCCTTTTCTAGGAACCCCTTCTATCTTTAATGCCCCATCATAAAGCCAGACCGGAGACAAAGCAGGAATTAATGCTAACCTTGGTCATTTCTTAGCCTCTTCTCCACAGATAAGAGTCTTTGAGAGGCAGCCCTACCCCCACCTTTCCTTCTCTTCCCTTCTTCCTTCTCTTCCTCCTTCCATCCATCCACTTTTCTCCTCTGCTCTCTCAGCCTCCTGCTTCATTTTTCTCCCAGCAGGGCATAGGGAAAGTTTTGGGTGTGCAGAATTGTCAGAGAATCCACCACAGCACTAGTGCCCCTGCCTGGGTACTTGGGGCAGAGTGAGTGCCTGGTGCTCCTTCACTGCCCTGCGCCCAGTGGTACTGGGAGGGAGCTGTCTCTTCTGTCTTGAGTATGGATTCTGCACTGCCTGGGTGTGTAAATTAAGGAATAATAGAGCAGCAGAAACATAAGCCTTCAATGATGGGGAATGTGTTTGTCTGCTAAGAAGCAATTTCAGCGAAAATTAACTCCATTCCAACGGGAAGAGTGAGGCTTGGCATCAGCCGGCCAATCCCCAAGGACAATGAAATTACTCCGTCAAATCTCTGCTTGCTTAAATTAACCAAGCGAGCACTCCAGGATCCTGGCTAGAGACAGCAAGTAACTAGGTTTTAATGAGCAAAAATAGCTTCTTGGATAAATGAGAAAAATAAGCCACAGCCTACCTCTATCCCACACTTGCAGGGTGCATATCTCAAGGACACTTTGCTCCAGAGATTTGAGTGACTGTGAGGGGGCCACAAAGTTTCTACGCCAGCCAAGGCTGTGCTATCAGGTTGAGTCCTTGGCCAACAATGTTTGATCTACCTGTCTCCACAGACTATATCTGGTAATAGTCTCTGAGACACCAGTGTCCTGCACAGCAAAGTCTCTTTATCCTCAAAATCATGGACTAGCCAAGTGGGTCCTAGGAAGATGCTAATGGTCACATTCAACCTGGGGGGTGGGGATCCCACATATCTTGAATCAGAGTAGCTGTGAGCACCCACATGAGGCTACACCTCTCTTTAGGATTATAGAGAAGCTAAACAATTCACCAGGTAGAGAATTCTCAAGTTATATAGAGAGTGTGTAGGTAGACTTGGGGTTGTGAGTCTTGAATTATATGGAAAGTGTGAGGGGTAGGGAATCTTGGGTTATACAGAGAGTGCGAAGTTTGAGTGGGGGTTGGGACTCTTGGATAGTGCTACTTCCTGTAAGTTTCTCTGGGGACTCCCTAGTGGGACAGCTTTTCATGAGTCACCCATGCAGTGAGTGGAACTCCTCAGTGACAGAGACACAAGTCACCCAGAGGAGTTTCTGGTGGTACAGATGCTTTGAGTCAATGATGCCTCTGTAAGCTGTCACTGACTCACCAAGCTGGACTTTGGTAGCATCTTTCCTTTGCTTTGTTAGAACCTGAGGCATAACGCAAGCTGGAGACACACTGGTCACAGCCGAAGCTGCTGCCACAGGTGACTACCTTCCTCAGGGGGCATCTTGGGTCTACTCTGTGGGCTGTCAGCCAGTTCAACCACAGTAAGCTCCTTTATATAAAGCAAACCAGATGCAGATGGTAGTAGTCACACCCACAGCATGCCCACCACCAAACATCTGTGTGATTGCTTAGCTGGCACAAGGTAGGGAAAGGTGAGACCCCTTGATTGATGGCCTTACTGTGGGTCCCCTTACTGTCTAACACAGTATGTTGAGAACTTGATACCCAAGTGTCAGCAGTAGATGCATGGAGGTGAGGGCCCAGCCCTGACCACACCCACATGGATACACCTTATCTCCAGGGCTTTTAAAGAATGTTTTCATTTTTTCATTATTGGTGTGTGTGTGTGTGTGTGTGTGTGTGTGTGTGTGTGTGTGTGTTGCCTGTATGTTTATATAACCACATGCATGCAGTGCCCTTGGAGGCCAGAAGAGGGCGTAGGATCCCTTAGAACTGAAGTTATAGATGGTCATGGGCTGCCATATGGATGCTGGAGACCAAACCCTGATCCTCCACAAAAGCTGCCAGTGTTTTTAACTGCCGAGCCATCTCCAGCCCCCACCTCTGGGATTTTACCTTCAGCTTGGGGGCAGCCGGCATCAGTGTGTCACTAGGCCTCTTACTGCAGATCTGCCAGTGAGGGTGCAGGCTTTATCCCTGGCTGCCTTGTGGAGAGACTGTGCTTCTCCCTCACTTGCCTTTCTGTCTTATTTTGTATGTGTGCCAGAGACAGAACCCCAGGCTTCAAACATGCTGAGCACACACCTTACACGCCTGACCAGCACTGAGAGGCTAAGGCAGCAAGTAGGTGTAAGCCTCTCCATCTGTCTGACCTCTGCCTGCTGACACTTTCACCTATTCATTCGTCCCCTTCCTTCCAAGAGCACTCTGGGCTACTGCCTGGATCTCCATGCTGCCACTCCCACCTAGAAGTCAAGCAAAGATGACAGAGATGAGATGCCCGCCCACTCTAGTTCTTTCTTATTCCCCTGGGGAGCAATAATCTAAATGCTGGACATGGTGGCTTGCACCTTTAATCCCACTGTTCAGGAAGCTGAAGCAAGAGGATCACTGTGAGTTTGAGGCCAGCCTGAGCTACACAGTAACACTGCTTCATGCTAGCCAGGGATACTCAGGAAGACTGTGTCAAAAACAGAAGCAGAAGATGAATAAAATGTGACAGTGGACCAAGCAGCAGTCAGGGAGAGGGTTCATAGTCAGGGGACTCAGGGTGCGACATCTCCTGAGAAGGTAATCTTCAACAAGAAGGCAGAATACCAGGATGAGGTCAGGCATCAGCTGTGGGGACACTGCAGCAAGGTCCCAGACAGGAGACTGTTCCCTTCGTTCAGAAGATGATATTGGGCAGGCTAAGCAAACGGAAGGAAAAGAGCCGGCAGAGCCGGTCAGAGAGGCCCCAGTGGACACATCAGGTGCCTGACAGCCCCTCTAACATGGGCTCCGTTCTGAGTAAAATGGGACCACTGGAACGTACAGACTCAAAAGTATCTCCCCAGGGGCCAATGCCCTCAGTCCCTGTTGCCAGGAGAGCCAACCCCTCTAGGTGCTGTATTCAGCCTTGGAGAGCAGCCTCCGCCCAGGCCCTCTCCCCTCCTTGGGAATATCTGGCTGATGAGGACAGTGCAGGCTGAACCAGAGTCCTTTCCCCAAACCATCCCTGCTCCGGAGCTCAGAGTTCCCGCCTCAGATCAGGCCTTAAGATGCTGTGCTGCCCCTTTCTAGGCCCTCTCTTCCCAGTGGGAGGACCAGTGTGGATCCCCAGGCTGGTTTTTGTGGATGTCATGGCCAATTTCCCCACTTCCGGAACAGACATGTGCTGCAGTGGCCCTGGAACTGTCTCCCTAAGTCCCCGTTCACAAGTGTGTCCATGTAAAGACTTGTCAGCTCGCCACGACTGTGGCTCACTCCTAAGGTGATTGACTTATGAAGGGAGAAGGAAGGTTCGTGCAGGTTCAGCTTTGGAGACTCCAGGCCATGCTCAGATAGCTAGGGTGCTTCATGGTCTGAGGTGGCCTGTCATAGTAGGACTGTGAGGTAAAGCAAAGTGAGAAGGAAATAAAACAAGACAAAGGCTCTGCCATCCCACAATCCCTTTGCTTCCCAACTACCAAACAATTTCCAACTAGGACAATCCTCTGTAAGGTTCTTCTACCCTATAATGATGCCAAGCTGGGCCTTTTGGTGACACTTAAGGTTCAAATGACAGCAATATTTAGTACCTTTCTACCTGAGCCTGTATGTAGGAGCCATCTCTTGGTAGAGAAAGAGAGAAGCTGCCTATCAAAGCCCCACATGGGCTCTGATGTAGGAAGGCTGGCACAGAGCCATCCTGTGAGCTGATGGTAAGAACCTTCAGCATGCAGCATCCCACGATCAGAGAAGTCGGTCCTGCAGTCTGGAGAAACTATACAACAGACCTCATCAATAAGAAAAGAGAACCAGATGGGAAAAGGGCCAAAGGATACAAATAGGTCAACAGACATCTCAAAGATGCTCACAAAATGCAAATGAGGCCAGCCTTGTGATTCGGATGTATTTCCACTCAAAACTGGCAAGATTTTGTCTGTTGTTATCATGGACTGTCTGGGGGAGAAGGTCCTAGTCCAGCAGCTCTCCCAGCAATGGCCCAGGGGAGGCAGCTCTGTAGTGCTCCTTGGAGCCATACATATGTCTGTCATCCAGGACCGGCCGATGCTCTACCCTGTGAGGATGTAGAAACTCTACAAACACCAGAACATCAGCTCAGTCCTACCTGAATAGAGAAGGTTCTCTGCAGCCTTGGGCACTGTGTATGTCACCTCCCTGAGAGTAACTGCCCCCACCGTGCTCCAAGGCCAGCTTGGCTTATTCTCGATCCTTTGGCTGGCTTGAAAGAGAGCAGCTGGGGCAGGAAAGCAGCTTCCCCCGGAATGGTGGTTTATGTCTGCAACCCCAGTACTTAAGAGGTGGAGGTAGGAGAATGGAAAGTTCAAGGCCATCCTCAACCACTTAGCCAGCCTCTCTCTCTGTCGCCTCACACTCCAGTCACTTCTGCCTCGCACATTTGGGGTCAGCTTGGAAAGGACCCATTGAACTCAGCCAGGCTCCCAGTCTTGTCTGTGGCCAGCTGGCACGATGGCTGTCTCATCTAGGGACCTTCCCATTAACTGGAATAAAGGGACAGCAGGCTGTGAGCTGCTTCCTCTCAGCCTGTCTCAGGCATCCTAGAGCGGAAGCGCCCCTCTCAGAGACACACTGAGACTCTGTCTGAGCTCAGAGGGTAGATAGTTCACCTGCTGACAACGGTAGGAACCGAAAGCTGCCCGGTAAAGGTACGATCCCCAGCTAGTGAAGAGCTGGACTGTTTCTGCAGCCCCAGGACTGCGGTCTCTGCTCGGTTTCTTTTTATAACTTCTTGGCCAGATTACTACTTAAAAATGTGATTTGCTGAAAGGAAAGTTGAGAACAGAAACAGCCCAGAAGAAGAAAATCTCTGCAGCACCCATCAGAGTGCTGGGTGTTGGCTTTGGGATGAAACCCCTGGTATCCATCTCATTCCCTTTGCCCTGGCCTGTGGGGCTCTGGCCAGGGTGGGGATCAGCCTGAGGGACGGGTAACGGGAGGAAGAACGGCAGGCCCTGATTAGGCCCTGGACGGAAGTCCAGAGCCTGCTCCGGTTCATCAGCAGAAGCAACTAACGGACCGGAGCGTGAGCTCTCCATCTGCCCCCAGATCTTCCTCTCCCCACCCCACCCTGTCAGAATCCACTTAGCACACAGAACCACGTGACTCAGAAGACTCTGCTCATTCTATACATATCTACCGGAGACTATGTACCCCTACGGACCTTCTAGGTGTCATAGATGGAGCGGAACACAAAAGACAGCCTCCCAGAGCTGCAGAATGGCTTCAGTAGTTAAGAGCACGTGCTGCTCTTACAGAGGAAGGGAGCTTTGTTCCCAGCACCCACTTGGGCAACTCACAACCACCTTCAGCTCCAGAGGCTATAATGCTCTTCTGGCTACGTGGACAACTACATGCACACATGCACATACCCACCAGGTATGCATACAAATAAAGAAATAATAAATATATTTCTATACAACTGATGACCTCCATGTCCTTTGGTGCTCAAATGGGCAATCAACAAGCACATGACATCTGTCATAGTTTAAATAGATATGTCCCACCCAGGCTCTCTTGCTGCAGCTGAGGGGCTCAAGGATGGGGCCCTGCTCTCATCAGTAGGTCCGTCTGTAGGTGACTTCGTGATTGGACGGCATTGTTGAAAGATGGTGAAAGCGAGGCACTGGGGCCTGGTGGGAGGAAGTCATGGGGGCAGCAAGTCTTTGAAAGGTGTCTCCTGCCCTAGCTCCTTCCTCTCCGACATCTCTCTGCCTCCTGGTCACACCATCTGAGCATCTCTGCTCCACCAGTCCTTCCACCTATGAACAGGATGAAGGTGGTGAACGGATGTGCAGGGGGGTTGGGGAGTAGGAAGGGGGCATTCTCACTGAAGTCTAGGAACTGAGTGGAGCCCAGGGAGTGTCCAGGGAAAGGCATGGGCATGGGCCTCACCTCTGAGAAGCAGGGCCTGGATGCCCCCCAGAGAGCCAGGATTAGGACATCTGGCTTGCCACAGCAGCAGACACACAGAGAGCAGCCGGCTAGCATCCCCGCTTAGGGAAGTTGGAGTGAGGATGGCTTCCATGTGGACAGGACAGGCAGAAAGCATGGGTCCTTTGACCCCCGGGTTAGAGTAGAGGGAGGGACACCTAGATCTGGCATGAGACAGGTTAGCAGCTGAGACCTGGGCATAGACTTGGGGTCTGTAGACCTCATCTCCTCATCTCCTGCTGGCTTTGTTCATGTCTGCGATTATCCACAAATACTGTAAATTAACAGTGAGCACGGGTGCAGCTGAGGGACACATTTCTAAAATCTTGTTCTAGAGCAGTGGTTCTCAACCTGTAGGTGGAGAACCCTTTGGGGGGTCAAGTGACCTTTTCACAGGGGTTGTATATCAGACATCCTGCATATCATTTATTTATATTATGGCTCATAATGGTAGCAAAGTCACAGTTATGAAGTAGCAACAAAAATAATTGTACCGCTGGGGGTCACCACACTGAGAGGAGCTGTAGTAAAGGGTCACCGCACTGGGAAGACAGAACCACTGTTGTGGAGGGTGTCCAGCTCACCTGACGGTGCTGGCCAGGGCTCTCCAGAGGAACAGAACCAGTGCAATGAATATGTGTTACAGAGGGATTACTACGTTGGCTCACATGGTACAAGCTGGGCAGTTCCACAATGGCCGTCTGTATATTGGAAAGGCAGAGAACCTAGGAGGCGCTCAGTCTACAAGACCGGGTGCCTCAGTAGACCCAGTGTGACAGAGAAGACCTGGGGAATTCCTAGAGAACAACTAGTCTTCAGTCCATATTAAAAGGCTGAAGAAGCTGGGCAGTAGTGGAAGAGGGAGGAGGGAGGGGAGGAGGGAAGAGGAGGAGGGAGGGGATGAGGGAGAGGAGATAATCCACTTGCCAGTTGGGAGTGAAAAGCTGACAGGGAAAGGCAGTAGCTTTTCCCTTGGCTTTCTTCATGCCTGGGCCCCTGCTGGAGAGTGCTGCCCACTCTGGGCCTGCTCCCCCTCAGTTAATCCTTCCAGGGAATGTTCTCAGAGACCCACCCAGAGGCTTGTCTCTTCATTGACTCCAGAGCCCGTCCAATTGACAAGAGTCAGCATCGCACTCTGGTACTGGCCAAGCCCAGCGGGAAGCACTTTGCAGTCCTGTGTTCTTAATGCTCACACTAGCTGCCCACAGAGAAGCAGCCAGAGGCTTGGAGATGCGACAGGGACCTGCCTGAGTGTTGCTTCTCAGTAAAAGGAAAATCCACAGAACACTTGTAGACACAGTGAAACAGAGCTGGGAGCCTGACTGGTCTACCTGAGCCTGTCAGCCCCGCTCTGATCCCACACTGAGGCATTTTTCATAAATAGGATTTTTTATTAATGCACAAAAGCAGGGGCTGACCTGTGCTTGCCATGCTCCATTTTATTCCTTGGAAGCAAAAGCATAAAAAGGAATGTTCTGGTAACACAGAGCACAGAGGACATGGCGGAGTAGCCCGTCATCTGTGACAGGCCACCTTTGTCCCCTATCCTATGCCTGATGCTGCCACCCTGGGTCCTGGCTTGCTTAGGTTCAAGAGGAGAAGCTGCAGAAGGAGGGCAGCGGCATCCTCTGCTTTCAGTCAATAGGCATAACTTGCAGTGGTGTTTGTGATGCTGGCTCAGGGATACCAAGGGCTGGCTAAACTGGAACTGGAAAAGACATGATAAAGGGAAGCAGGATTATAGAATCTCTCACCCTGTGGGATGAGTAAAAACAAAAGGTCTGTTTTAAAAGCATGGAAGAGCTGGGCCTTGGTGGCACACACCTTTAATCCCAGCATTCCAGAGGCAAAGGCAGGCGAATCTCTATGGGTTTGAAGCCAGCCTGGTCTACAGAGTGAGTTCCAGGACAGCCAGGGCTACACAGAAAAACTCTGTCTCAAAAAAGAAACAAACATAAGCCTGGAAGAAGCCCTGGGCAGATGGCTCAGTGGATAAAGCACTTACCATGTAAAGCTAATGACCCGAGTTCAAATCCCCAGAAACCATGTAAAAGCCACACACAGGATGCAAATGTCAGTAATCCCAGAGTGCCCCTAAGGGAAAATCAGAGCAGGAAGCCTGGGCTGTGACCTGGAGAAGGTAGCAGTGAATCCTCTCTCTCTCTCTCTCTCTCTCACACACACACACACACACACACACACACACGCATAGGCATACACAGGTACATAACACATCATAAACACACAAATTCAATTAGTTAACTAACATTAAAAAGTAAAACAAAAACACAATAAAAGTCAGGCGTGGTGGGTGGCACACACCCACAATCCATGCGTTAGTTTGTTATGTTTCCTTGACAAATTACTAAAAGAAAGCATTTAATTTGGGACTCACAGTTCCAGAGGTTTAATCCATGGCCATCACAGTGGTGGACATGACCTGAGACAGAGAGAACTAACTAGGAATGGCATGGTCTTCTGAAACCACAAAGCCCCTCCCCCCTCCAACAAGGTCACACCCCCTAACAGTTCTACCAACTGGGAACCTAGCATTAAAATATATGAGCCAAGGGGGGGGGGGGGCTATTCTCATTCCAGCACGCAGAGGAAGAGGCAGGAGGATTACTGCAAGTTCAAGACAAATCTGATCTACACAGTGAAATGATATCTCAAAACATGTACAACAGAAAAAAAAGGAAGGAAGGAAGGAAGGAAGGAAGGAGAGAAAGGACTACCCAAACAAAACAAGAAAAGCTCCACTACAGTAAAAAAATAAATAAAAATAAAAAAGAATGATGAAAATCAATCTGTAAGGAATTTTAAAATCTGCCATAAGGAGCCACCACCCTGGCAAGTGTTATCATCCCAGTCCTCCTTCAGGCTCTCAGACAGCCTTGTACCCTACTCCCAGCACAGGCATCAGGAGGGAAAGTCCTAAGCAGGCCCAGGCCTTGTTCTGAGCCGTGGCTTCCAGAGCAGCACCAGATCTCACTTCTAGCCCCTTTGTGTCATGATCTTGGACCATTTTCTGCACAGGATCCCTCCCTCTCGAGCACAGAGGGAAGCCACCAGACCTTTGTTGTTTCATTCCACACTAGCCTTATTGACCAGCCTAGGAAACGGAGTCAATTCTCCCCAGAAATCAGACAAGTGCCACATCCACCAGGTCACCAGCTGAGACCCCAGCAGCTGCAGCTGCACAGTCCCAAGTTTTGAGGCAACTCCGGCAGACTGGGCCCCAGAAGGCTATCACCTGCTGAGACAAGTCTCAAAGACTGAAAATGTTTCCTCTCTCAGTTTGCAGACACCATTAAAGGCTAGGCAACAAAGAAGCCCTGGAGCCACCATGACCAAAAGGAAGTTAAGATGGCTCCAGTGACGATCCCCAAAGAAATGGAGATGTGTAAGCTGCCCAAAAAGGAGTTCAAGTTGTGACCATCTGGGAAGCTTGTGAGATTCTGACTGACACAGACAAGGAGGCCAGATCAGAAGAATCAGGGCTGACTTACAGGATGCCCAAGGGCAAAGAACTATTGAACTTGAAGGCAAAATACTTGAGATAAGCCAGTAAGAGAAAAATGAATAAATCTGATGGGAGAGAGTGGAGAAAGCACAAATCGGGGCAAGAATCCTTCAGCTGGAAACCCAAAAATCATGGGTACCCAGAAGAAGAGACAAAAGGGGGAGTAAGTTTATTTACTGGCTGAGCTGGGCATGGTGGCACACGTTAATCCCAGCACTTGGGAAGTAGAGGTAGATGATCTCTGTGAATTCTAGGCCAGCCTGGTCTGTGTAGTGAGTTTCAGGCTAGCCAGAGTTATTACACAGTGAGACCCCATCTCAACAACAACAACAACAACCAAACAAACAAACAAACAACAACAAAAACAAACCAAACAACCAACCAACAAGCAAAAATGACATTTAAAAACAAAAGGAAGAATGCCTGAATATTTCCCACATCTTGGGAGATATTTGAGCACACAGATTCATGAAGCTCAGAGGATACCAAGTAAAGGTGACTTTGAAGAATATCCCAGAATACATAATAATCATTTTCAAAAGTTAAAGACAATCTTGGAGCCCAGTCACATGTGAGGGAACCCCCAAAAGGCTACCAGACTTCTCAGAAGCTGCACATGCCGAGTGAGCGTACTCAGCACAGGATTGTGCCGCCTGCAAAATGAGCCTTAACAAATTCAAGATGTAAATCACCCCTCTCTCTGTCTCTGTGATCACAGGGGTAGTAAATAAGAAGCCAATAATAGGAAGAATGTTGGGAAATTATCAGCTGCGATGAAGTTAAACAATGCACTGCCAAGCCATAAATGGATCCTCAGTGGTTTGGAGACCATGTCCCCCTAAGGCTTATGAATACTTGCTCATCAGTTGGTGACCGTTTGCGAAGGATTGGGAGGTGTGACCTTTTTGGAAAGTTTCAAAAGCCTCCTGCTTGATGCTTGTGGACGGAGCCGTGGGACCCAGCTGCTGCCTGAGCACCATGCCTGCCTGCTCGCGGCCACACTTTCTGCTACCCTGATGATGGACGACTATCCCTCTGGAACTGTAAGCCTCAAATAAACCCTTCATTTTGTAAGTTGCCTTAGCCATGGTGTTGCCTTAGTCGTGGTTGGGAAACCAGAGAAAAGTAACTAAGCAGAATCAAAGAGAGTCTTAAAAAATCCAAAAATATTAGGGGTTGGAGAGCAAATGGAAAAAAAAAAAAGAAATGAAAAGGAAAGGAAAGGACATGACCGTTCCTAGGTATGGTGGAGGAGAAATTTATTAAAGATAAAGGGAGAGCATAGCCAGAGGTAAGGACGTCTGGGAGAGTCCAGAGTGGACGTGACCCTGAACCACGTGAGGAGAGGGGGAGGGAGAGGGAGAAGGGAGAGAGGGAGCCAGGTACAGCAGCCAGGAGGTCCAAAAGTACAAAGGGACCAGGTAGCCAAAATGGTTGGATTATATAAAAAGGAGCGGCCCAGCTCCCTGGGCTGATGGAGTTTAGGGTAGGGAGCAGGAGATGCCAGTCAGGAGGGCCTCTAACAGGTAGGGACCGAGGGATGCTGAGAGAACCTGTCAGCTAGATCCACTCTGATATACTAAACAGGCACCTCAGCCATATGTGCCGGGTTTGAAATCTGACAGAGACATGGCATGACTCGGTGGTTAAGAGCACTTGCTGCTTTTCCAGGGGACCTGATTTCAGTTCTTGCCACCCGCATCAGGCTGCTCACAACCATCTGGGACTCCAGCCCCAAGAGATCTGGCATCTCTTCTGGCCTCTGCAGGCACCTGCACTCTTGTACACGCACTCGCGCACACACAGTTAATAATAGGATATATATATATATATATATATATATATATATATATATATATATATATATACACACACACACACATATATAATGCTTTAGGGATACAATAGAAGCATCTCTAAGAGGGAATTTCCCAGTGATTAACGTCTACAGCATACAACCCAGCTGCTGTACATGTTCAGAAACATTGAACGAAGACAAATTAAGCCAAAACTCACCAGAGGGAAGGAAATAATCAAGCTTAGAGATTTAAAAGTAGAAATTGGGCTGACTGACTCAGTGGGTAAGGGTGCTTGCCGCTAAGCCTGATAAACTGAGTTTGATCCCCAGGACCAGGGCCACACAGAGCAGGAGAACTGACATCTACAAGTGGTCTTGTGACCTCCACATGGGCTACATGTGTGTATCTCTCCCCTCCACACTAAATCAATCAAGCAATAAATGTGGTTTTAAATTTCATAACTTAACGATTTTTGTTTTATATGGTCTAGGATTTTATATGCACCATGTGTGCACAGTGGTCTCAGAGGCCAGAAGAGAACATTGGATCCCCTGGAACTGGAGTGACAGACAGTTGTGAGAAGCCATGTGGGTGCTGGGAGCCAAACCCAGGTCCTCCAGAAGGGCAACCAGTGTTCCTAACCCCCAAACTATCTTTCCAGACACAAATTTAATGTTTTTTAAAAAGCAGAAATGGTCAGTGAAACTTAGAGTCGAGTTATTTGGAAAGATAAATAAAATAGACAGATTGACAGGCCTGCTGTGCAATTAGCCAAGAAAAAGAAATAAATGCAATTTTAAATAAAATAGGAGGTATTATAACCGATACTAAGAGTCAGAAAGCTCTGTTGAGAGTACGTTGACCAGTGATCTGTGAGAAACGCACTTTACTGCGGTTAGCATGTGAAATGTCCCCACAGTCTCCAGGATTAGAACACTCCATCTCCCATAGGTTCCTGGGTGCAGACCATGGGTTTATAAACCCACTCTGCTTATTGTCCAATATCTGACCAGCCCAGATCTGAGCAAGCTTACCAGCCATGCCTTCCTATACCACAATGGACTTCTCTCAAATCATGAGCCAAAATAACCCCCCTCCTCTAGTGGGTGCGATCTTGTCTAGAATATGGTTGCAGCTACAAGAAGGGTGGATGAGGCCCCTATCGAGGCTGAATCCTGGACCTATGTATACAAAATGTGCACAGAGTGGTAACATGAAAGAGGGAAGACCGGACCAGCTAGCCCAGCACCAAAAAAAAAAAGGCCTGGCACAGGCTGGCACAGGCTGGTTTCCAGGCACACGCTGCTCGGCACTTAAAGGAGGAGGGATGCCAATTCTTCTCAAATTCTTCCAAATATCTGAGGAGAAGGGAATACTTCCAAACTCATTTTGTGAGGCCAGCTTCACCCTCACCCAAGCCAGGAGCAATGCAAATGACAAAAAATGGAGGACAATATCCTGGTGCACACAGATAGATGCCAAACCCTCAGCAAAGTGCTAGTGCTCAGAGCTCAACAACACAGGAGAAGCTTACGCACAGCCTGTATTAGGAGTCCTGGATGTCCTGGCTGGAGCAATCGGCATAATTAGAGGCATCCAGGTCAGAAAGGAAGGTGTTACATTGTTTCTAGCTATTAGTATTATATATGAGAATAGTCAAATGCAGTAAAACTGAGGAGCTTCGATCTGTACCATAATCAGTTACTTTCCTCTTCAAAATCACACCACCATTGATCCAATATGTCTCTGTCTCTTAAAACTCTCGACACCCCCAATGGCACCAGATTGGGGACCAGGCCTAGCTATTCATGCTAATGTTCCTAACAGCCCCAAAATAGCTGCCAAGATTCCAGGTGTCACGGACGCAGCCTCATACTACAATGGCCAGCATGCAGTCAAATGCTTTTTCTAAGCCAGTCATTGACTAGGGAACAGGAATTACCAGGGCTGGCTTGGGCTCATGGGGATCCAGCACTGTCCAGAGCCTTATGGAAGAGTGGACCAGACAGATCTGGGGCTCTAATACAGGAGACCAGTGGCTTTCGGTGGCTACCCAGCTGCCCAAGTTCTTTGTTCAAGCTCTGAGGCATCTGGACAGAACTGTTTGGGACAGGCCTCCCCCTTCATAGCTATCAGGATTCAGGTAAGGGAGTGGGCAGGGCAAAAGCCAGCCACTATGTGAGGACCCAGCCAGCACCCTGGAATGCAGAGGAGTGGGACAGGTCCACAGAGTAGGGTCATACCCCTTTATCCTCATCTACACCAGATGCCAGTGAGGGCCATGGGCCTAGCCTTGTTTTCCTGCATTAACAGTGACAAGAGCCTCAGCAGACAGGGAAGTAGTGGGCGTAACAAAGGGTGACACCAGACATGTTTGGGGGACCACAGACCCATGACTAGAGCCTAGAGGGCACCGTGCAGGCTGGAGGGAAACGGGACACAATCAGGTCTGGAGCATGGTTGACCTGCCACCCCGGGGGTGGGGCTGCAGGTGGGCCAGAGGGGGAGATGTGAGGTGCGTCCCTGCTTTCTACTTTGTATACATAGATACCTCGGGCATATTGAGATCACCTTCCAGTTACTGCTGCTGAGAACACAGCCCTCTAGTCTTCTTCCCGACAGACACACATTGCAGTTTCCCTATGCACCACACACTCACCTCGTGTACTATCCTCTAAGCAGAACAACTGCCATCTTCATCAGATTGGCTGTGCCTGCTTGTCAGAGTCCATCATGTGGACTTTGTTTACATCTCCCCAGAGAAGGAATTTTCCCCAACACCTGTAAACATACACCTATACACATATATCTATATAAATACACCTATACACATATACCTATATACATACACCTATACACATACACCTATACACATTCACCTATATACATTTACCTATGCACATATACCTATACACATACACCTATATACATACATATATATACATACACCTATACACATTCACCTATATACATACACCTATACACATATACTTGTACACATACACCTATACACATACACATGCATATATATACCTATACACATACATTTGTATACATACACCTATACACATGCACATGCATATATATACCTATACACATACATTTGTATACATATACCTATACACATACACATGCATATATATACCTATACACATACATTTGTATACATACACCTATACACATACATCTATACACAAACACCTATACACCTGCACACATGTGCATGTTCTCCATGAAACTCACACCCTACCACTACAAGTTAACACACAGGCTAATACACTCTTCCTATGTATACCATAGTACATGTACACCCGACTAAACATGAATATCACATCTCCGAAAGAACAGAGGTGGAAGCTTGCCTCCAGAGCTTTTCCCTAGCACACAGGGACTCCAGCAATGAGGACAGACCCTGGAGTTGGAGTGACTGGGTGGGAATGGGTTCTGCCGTTGCTGGCTCTGGAACTCTAAGCATGAACTCTTCTGTCAAGTGGGGGACCCCCAGACCCTACCAGCCATGAGTCCTAAACAGTTAAGTCCCGTGCAGAGCTTGATGAGAAGACAATTAATATTAGGCCCAGCAACCCAGCTCCAGCCATAGCCCAGAAAACCAGATCTTGTTCCACGATCATGTCTACTTAGCCAGCTGTTCAGTCCCCATATGCTTCTTTCTCTTCCAAGGCCTCTGCCGCCAATTGGAATGTGAGATAAAAAAAACACCATCTGTGCCCCTCGTCCTTCCATTTCTTGCCCGCGACGTCTTGGGGCCGGGAGATGCTTTTCCAGTTTCTTCTGGCACTGCCGTCCCTCCTTGGCGAATGGTGTTAGAGAGAGTCTTGGCTGATTCTACCATGCTAGGGGAGGGGTGCACGAGGTGTGTGTCACAGAGGGTCCATGTAATGGGAGTGTGGGCCTCAGTATGGTGGTGTACTGGTAGCAGGACTTTTAAAAGGTGGGATCTGAAGGCCAGCAACATGGTTCAGTGGGTCAAGGTACTTCCTGCCAAGCCCTAACTAGGATTCCTAAGTAGAGGAACCTGTATGGCAGAAGAAGAAAACTGACACCGACTCCCACAAGTTGTCCTTTGATCTACCATAATGACAGGAGGACGCACAGAGACAGACAGACAGACAGACAGACAGACAGACAGTCTTTTGAAAAAGATATGGCCACCTCACCCTACCTCCTGTCCTCACACCCAAGGGACACTATCCACCAAGATGTCCTCACTAGAACCAAGCTCATGCCGACACCGTGCCCTCAAACTCCTAAACCCCAGAACTTCCAGCTAAGTGAATGCTTGTTCTTTGTGCTCAGTCTTGGGTGTTCTGTTACACTAACAGCACACTGGTGAATGTCATCCCCCAAAATCCACAGGAAGGTCCCTGGGCTACCGGACTACTGCCATGCTAACCCCTCAGTTCTATAGCCCTTTCCCAGGGTCCGCTACATCAGTAGCACCCCACCCAGGCTGGAAGTCACTTCTTACACTGAGGTCTACATGGTGAGGACCATGAAGCCATGGCTTCAACAGAAGGTCAAGTGGCTCTGACAGGAGGTGAGTAATGTGAGATGGATGATGGACAGTGACCTGAGTGAGGGCTGAACCATTCTTCACGTGTTGCTGAGCCCACATCCTTGACCCATGACTTTATAGCCCTTCTGATAAGATTCAGAAACCCCTCCTTCAGACTGGCTGGTCTGAGGCAGATGAAGTGGGTAGACACTGAGTTCTGAGCTCCCAGGAGGTCTTGCGGCTCCCACTTAGCACTTTAACACCTGTGTGTCCTCGCTTAGCCTAACCGACAGAAGAACCCAGAAGAGAGGCTCCAGCCGGGTCTGGGCCAGCTTGCACGCCACCCACTCTTGAGCAAGTCGGAAGCCTAGACCACAGAACTGGGGTTCAGCTGCCTGTCTGAGCTAAGCTGTACTTGGAAGACATCCACAGTCAAACAGATCTGTCAGAAATGGTGTCTGTGGCTTCAGGCCCGGAGGTTAAGGGAGGTTTGTTATGCAGCTGTATAAACTGATACAAACAGAAAATACCCACAGTCCTGTGGTGTTTGTTTTCCCGGTGCTGTGATGAAATGCCTGACAAAACGCAGTTAAGAAAGGAAGAGTTCGCTCATGGCTTGAGGGCATGGCCCACGGCAGCAGGGCTGTGAGCAGCTGGTCCCATTACTTCCATAGCCGCGAAGCAGGAGATGATATCAGGCCTCGGATCTCTTTCTCCTTTGTATTCAGTCCCGGACGCCAGACCGTGGGATGATGTCACCCACAGTCAGGCTGAGTCTTCACACCTCAGTTAATGCAATGTAGAAATCCCCCCTCAGGAATACCTAGATGTTTGTCTTCTACGAGATCCTAGAGCCTGTCAGGTTGACAATCTGTATTAATCATCACATTTCCTGAGCTACACTGAGAGAGAGAAGAGCAGTGAGCAGCTCCAGACAGAGGCAAGAGCACCAGGGGAATGGGAAGGACTCAGACAGCAGAGCAGAGGGGAACTGCCCTCAGCACCACCCCACTGATGATTAGGCCTCCCTGTCCAGGTGCGGCCCCTCCCTTTCATCTGCTCAGCTTCTACTCTGCCCACCACCAGCATGGATCCTTCCCGGTTACTAAGGAAGCCCGCACAATCTGGCTTCGGTGGAGCAATTCTGACACCTCTCTCCCTAACAGGTCATGTTCAGGCTTTGCCCTCCTTGGTATTCTGTCAATCTCGCAGTACCCCGGAGGAGGAGGAGGGGGAGGAGGAGGAGGAGGAGGATGCTACCACAGATGACACAGGAGGCTATGGCTTCAGTGGCATGTGTGCGATGATTCAGCTTCTGTTGGTCTGTTTACTATTCCAGAATGCCTGTGTCCTGGTCCATTGAGACTGTGGTTACATGCATGTACACACACGCACAAGTACACATGCACACACACACATGCACATACGCACATGCACACACACAAGCACACATGCACACACACATGCACACACACACTCTGCGGATCTGGGTATAGGTATCTTATAAACAAGAGGAAGTTAAGGCTACCAGTTCAACAAGCTGAGAACTCTAAGGGAAAGGTGTTAGCTTCTGCCTGGTTCATGGGGGAAGGCAACTCTTTGCTGTATCCCCACAAAGTGGAAGGAGGTAAGTCAGCTCTCTTTGTCTTCTTCCATTCCCTGGGGCCCTACCTTCATGACCCAGTGGACTCCTACAGGTCTACCTCCCAAAACCTTCACCTCAGGGACCAGGACTCTAGTGTGTGAATCTAGGGACAGGAACATGCAGTCTATAGCAATTTATCAAGCACATTCAACTGAGTACATGAAGGTCAAGCCAACTGTGAAGCAATGTTTCCTTTTAAGATAAATTTGTTTTCTACAACTGCATCTGCCACTGGGGATGCAGAAGGTGGTATAGAGCCAGCAGATGCCCAACTGCAGGTGTAGTATAAAACACCCATGAAGAAGACGGCTGGAAACAAGAGGAGGAGGTGGTGAGCACCTGTAACCCCAGCTCTTAGGAGGCAGAGGCAGGAGGATCACCGCAAGTTGGAAGCCAGCCAGGGAAACACAGCAAGACTGCCAAAGGAGTGGGGGGGAGGGTGATGGAGGGTGGGAAGAGGGAGAGGAGAAGGAAGGAAAGCAGTGGGGTGGGTGTTCTGGTCCAGGATCTCTGACAGGCCATACTACAGGAAGAAAGGCAGAAGGCTATATTTTGGAGGCTTGGAGGCAGTGGGGGCGTCCGGGTCATGTGATGAGCAAGTGGGACCCAGCCAGGGCCCCAAAAGGTTAATCCTTAAGACCTAGCCTGACTCGGCATAACTAAGATGGAAGTTAAAGTAAACTTAGAGTCTTTTGAGATCCCAGGGGCCATGGAGATGACCCAGCGGAAGCCCAGGTTTCCACAGATAACAGTGCTAAGGGGCAGGAGCTCATAGATATGTCAGAGCACAGTTAGCTCTAGGGCTGCCTGGGAAAGCCCCAGAGACCTTAGGATGCAAACCCTTCTGTTACAGCCATGCAAGCCTGCGGGAGTGGGTGATATAGGCTAAGAAGGAGGTGCGACAGTGACACGGGAGGGGAGGCAACACAGGGAGGGGAGGTCTGTCTACACAGCAAGGAACAGATAGCATCGCTCTATTCTAGATGCTCAGCTTCAGAGCATATGTCCGTTTAAAGATGATGTAAAGATACGCCAGCAAAATTAAATGCAAGACGCACTCCCCCACTCCTGAGAGGCAAAGTCGAGGGAAAGAACGGAAATGAGTAGAGCCAGGAAGCACAGAACATTCCAGAAGCCAGAGCAGACAGAATTAGTGAGCCGCTCAGGCCACCATAGTAGGGCAGAACGCAAGGCAGCACATCACTGAGCAGAGACACTGAGAGTGACATGCTCTAACTGGAAACCTCTCAGACAGGGTATGAAAGTGTCTTCTCAGACTGTCTCATAGAGAGAGGAGGCAGAAGGGATGAGGAAGAGGGGAAAGAGGAGGAGGGAAGGGGAAGAGGAAAGCAGGAAGGAGGAGGGGCAGAAAACAGAAGCTGGTGGTCAAGGTTAGCAGGAGTCAGGAGATCAGCTCAGAAATAAGGCCATGGCAGTCCCCCACTGGACACCAGGATCTTCTCTCCCAACATGGACACCTCTCTTAGGCCCCACCACATCCCCCTCCTTCTCCTGCCCCTTCATAGGGTGTGTGTGTGTGTGTGTGTGTGTGTGTGTGTGTGTGTGTGTGTGTGTGAACTATAGGGGAAGCTGGCAAGGTCCTTGTGGACAGCTGGCTTTAGCATCTAACAGTCAAGAGGACATTGTCACCAAAACATGAATTTATGTGTCATCTGTCTTTTACCAGGCTAAAAATTGTCAGAATGTCCCCATCTCTAACCTGCAGGACAAAGACACACGTAGGAGATCCTGAAGAAGGGAAGGCTTGGAAAGCCCCACGCTGTGCAGGTGAAGTGAACAGACAGCTACAGTAGAGGGACCTGCCTGGTCCAGCAACATAACCAACTCACCAGTTCTCTCACTCTCCCTCCCTCCCTCCCTCCCTCCCTCCCTCCCTCCCTCCCTCCCATTCCTCTGTCTCTCCCCATCTCCAGGGTTCCCTAACCCCAAGTCTGATGCTGGCTTCACATCGGTCCAGATATGCACAGAGCTTCCTCAAGCATTCCCTATACCTGGTCATTTTGCCTACAAAGGGGCTTCCTGTTAGAATTTCCATGATGATGCCCCTGAGAGGCTCCCTCTGCCCAGGACTTTGGCACAGAAGAGTAAGTCCCTGTTTGACAGACTTGAGTGGCCAACGGGGACATAGGTCAGTTAAGATGCTGCCATCCCAAACTGCCCAGGGCTCTCTCCAGCAGATGGCCTTACAGAGGCAAAGGGAACACAGGAAACCTGTCAGGGGTAAGTGAGCCGCAGAGAGGTCAATGAGCAGATGCTGGAGGACTTGTTGGTGCTTTGGGAAGCCACGCCCTTCTGTGCATTCACTCTCACTTTCACAGAAGCCTGATGTAGCCTTATCTAGGAAAGTCTAGGTCTTGACCATCTTCACCTCTCACTGCATCCTGTTTCCTAAGGAAGCTGGGATGCCCTCACCTCAGGGCCTTTGCACCTGCTGTTCCAGCCATCTCTAGTGCGAGGTCTCAGCTGGCCACCCACAGGATCCCCATCTGCTTCTTTACCATGTAGTAGCACCAGTGGAGATGCACCAGCCACATTATATCAGACTACAGCCCTGCTCATGCCACACTCCCATTTTCTGTCAGCTTCACTCATCACATCAACAAACTCTAAACTTCATGAGGATGAGGGTTTAGTCTGCTGTCTCCAGCACCTGGAGCCTTGCATGCAGTAAATTCTCGGTAAGTGCTATGGATGGAGTGAAATGGATGGATGGACAGATGGGTGGATGGACAGATAAATGGATGGATGGATGAGTTGGTGAATGGATGAGTAGACGGGTGGATGGTTAGGCAGATGGATGGATGGTTGGCTGGGTGGATGGATAAGTGGTTGGTGTGTGAATCAGTGTTCTGTCAGGGTGAGAAGATCCCTGAGAAGGCTTGTAAGGAGGGAAGGGTTGTATTGGCTCCCATCTAATTTGTCCCAGTTTTTAGAAGTATGGCAAAGTAATGTGTCTCGATGAAAGAGACAACTGTTAACTTGCAGCAGGCAAATAAAGAAGAGAAGGAAGAAGAGGAGGAAGAGGAAGAGTAGTCTAGAGATAAAATATCTCATTTAGTGGCATTCTTCCAATGATCTGTGTGTCATCAGCTGAGAACCATCAGGAAAGATTCCCTGGCATTTCAGATCTAATCCAAGTGGGTCAGCAACCCAGGGGCTCACTGGGCGGGGAGGTGTCCTGCCTGGGCTATGTGGCTGCCTTTGGCTCACTGGTTCCTTATGCACTCTCTGCTCCAACACAGGCTGACTCTCCCTCTGGTCTGCTCCACTCTCGTTTTTCTTAGTTGCCCCAAATCTTCTCTGAATCCCCTGGGATGCTCTCGTATCACCTCAGGCCCACCACAGCCAGGGTCACAATTGGCACAGAGCACAGGGGATGGAAAAGGAAGCCTGGTTGGGAGACCAAGCTGCTCCTCTCTGCCCCTGGGGTCTGTGAGGAGTGACTGCAGGCAAACCTCAGCTGTGACTCCAGGAAGCCAAGCAGACAGGGGATTAGCCTCAACAAAACTCAGAGCCTTGGCAGCTAAATTCAAATCAAATATAGTTTTTGATGTTAATTCAAGGAGTCTAGGCAAAAGAGCTGAGGGATTTGCTTCTGGAAATTGTATCAGGAGATGAAGGAATTGTAACTGCTGTGAGTCGCAAGAAGAGAGTGATTTGGGGATCAGGAAGAATCCACTCAGAGCAGCTTCCCTTTCCCGTGGTGGAGGTAGCACCAATCTTTGCTGCCATGGTGACAGGCTGGCACCAAATGCCAGTGTGAAGAGGAGTCAGCCCTCCTCCCCCCAAAGTGCACAGTTACTGGACCTCCAGAAGCAAGAGCCAGCCACAGTGGCTGGACAGACAAATGAGACAGGAGCCCCCGTCCCACACAACACAGCATCCAAAGGTGCTCCCGTGAGCATCTGGAACCTTCGGGAACTCAGGCATGGCTCTCTAAGCTCACAGTCTCCTACCTCGACTTCCCTCCACTCTAGTTTTTAAATGGTGGCTTCAAATAACAAATGTTGATTTAGTGACATTGGGTCAGGGGTCAGGCACTCAGGAAGGGTAAGCCGATCAGTGGTCTGGAGCCCTGGCTGCTGGTGTAACTGGTGGCCAAGACGACTGACCAGACATCCGGTTAGTCAGCTCTTCATCACTGTGACAAAGTGCCTGAGGCTCAGGGCTTTGGACGTTCAGTCCACTGCCTTTGTGTCCATGGTAAGCCAAGCATGTCACAGCAGGAGCTGGTGGCAGAAGAGGCTATTCACCTCATCACTGCAGAAAGGCAAAGAGAAAGGCCAGGCTCCCACTATCCCCCTTTGGAACATGCACAGTAACTTTCTTCCAGGGGGTCTTATAGGTCTCATCACCCCCCATCTCTGCCGAGGCTGGGGCCCATCCTTTAACACTCTTGGCCATTTGGGGGGGGCGCTCATTATGCAAACCCTCACAGCAGTAGCATCTCTCCTGTAGGCACAGGGATTCTCCAGGAGGACCAGCTTGGCTTTCCTCACAAAATGTGACTCGAGAAGTCCAAGTGCTGACCCCCAGCAATTCAGGAAAGTGCCCTCCCTGAGGCAGGAGTCTTGGGGTTTCTAGGTCATGAAAAGTGTCACAAAGAAGAGAGGTCAGCTCCCATCCCTAGACAGGAGAGTGGCAGTGTTCTGAAGGAACCCAAGGAGTCCAAGGCACAGAAAATGTCTTTGAGGACATACCACACTTAGCCTGGGGGAGAAGAGAAAGATTTCCTGCACATTTTCTAGCTCAGCTAGAGAATGGGGCCTGCTCTGGAGGGAAATGGTCATGGCACCATTCTAAGAATTGAAAAGTCTGGTCTGGAGAGATGACTCAGCGGTTAAGAGCACTGACTGCTCTTCTGGAGGTCCTGAGTTCAAATCCCAGCACCCACATGGTGGCTCACAACCCTCCGTAATGAGATCTGATGCCTTCTTCTGGTATCTGAAGACAGCTACCGTGTACTTACATAAAACAAATAAATAATCTTTAAAAGAAAAAAGAAAGAATTGAAAAGTCCCCTTCCCCAAACCAAGAAAATATGCAAAACCGAGCAGCAGGCCAAGGAGGAGGAGGCAGGGGTGTGCTGTTGACTGTGGAAACAACCGCCCAGAGCAATGCTTTCCAGAACATTCCACCACACAAGCAGGCCTAACACTTCTCCTGTCCATTACAAAAGTGGCTACCAACTAAACCTTTGGAATACAGCAAGGTATAGCTCTTCAACACCATTTCATTTTTATAAGCCAGAGCGTAGCTTTAGACAGCTGTGATTGGCTAACAGCTTCCATAGCCACCACCCTGGGCCTGGGGCTGAACTTTATGCAAAACAGTGGCTGGAAGGGAAGTTCTTAAAGTGCTTGCTATGAGCTTGAGGACCTGGGTTTGATCCCCAGGACCCACAAGAAAACCGACGTGAGGCTGGAAAGGCAGCTCAGCGGTTAAGAATACTGACTGTTCTTGCTCCAAGCCCCTACATGGTAGTTCATAATCACGTGTAACTCCAGTTCCAGGGGATCCGATGCCCTCTTCTGGCCACTGTGGGCACTGCACACACAGTACAACAGGCAAACAGGCAAATACTCATACACATAGAATAAAGTAAATCTTTAAATAAAAGACAATCTATCAAAAGCAATGATTTACATAAAATATAAAATCTAAGACACTAGAGAAGGGAGGGGCTCATTCTCACCAGCAGCAGAGAATAAAAAGTGTCCAGAAAAAGAAAAAAGCTAAGATAGCTAAATGCCTCAGTTAAGCAGAGCTTTGTAGCTCAGTGAAGAGGCATAGAGTTGGGGAAGCTGGTGAAGACTCCAACCCAGAACTTCAGGAAGATGCAAAGATGTCAACCTGTCAATCAAAGTCCAAATTGAGTTTTTGATAAAAAAAAAATTTAAAAAGAGAACTTGACAAAACTATTCAAAATATGAACAGATTCATCAGCGAGAAAGAGTGGAGGGGCCAGAAATTGGTCCACGAACATCAGTGTTTAGTAGCTGGCAAAGATGGCAAGAAACCTGGAAGAAATGATGGATTGTTTAACAAATGGTGTAGGGAGAGATTTGTGGAAAATAAAGCTAAATCTCTTTTATACTTGAAAAAAAAATCCCAAAGCATTAAAATTCAAATGTCAGAAATGAATCTAAAAATGTAATAGAAGAAAACGTGGGTGATTTTTTTTTAATCTTGGTGTGAAAAAAGTCTTTCTAAGCATGACATAAAACCCAAAAGCCAGAATGGAAAAGACTGACAGATTTGACTATGGAAAAGTACAAGGCTCAGGTCAGCGAGCGACCATGTGAAAAGATAAAAGACACTGAGGACACAGCTTGACTCAACTTCCCCTAATAGGAAAACAATAGCAACAATTAGGAGCCATGGAGGAAGGAAGCCACAGTGCTCTAGAAAGTCAGACAAGGGGGAAGGGTGGGGGACTTACTGCAGACAGGCCACCCATAAACAGGCACAGGAGGTGAGCCACTACCAAAGGGAGAACAAGCAAACAGAGTGGAGACTGTAAGATTCACCTCCCATGGCGCTCCTGTGAGCTGTTTGCTGACAATTACTGCCATGCCGCTTTCAGAGCTTTTGCCTGGCAGTTTTGCATATCTGGAATTGTATCATCTTCCATTCCCAGTTCTCCAAGCTCCTGGGGGCCCTCACACTGGGGAGACAAGAGGATCCCTGACACTCATGGCCCCAGCCTAATCAACCTGTAGATCTCTAGGTTCAATGAAAGACTCCATCTCAAAAAATAAGGTGGAGAGTCACTCCAAGAAGACACCTGATATCAACCATCGCTCTCTGGCCCTACATACACACACACACACACACACACACACACACACTCCACAGAACCCTGAGCACAGGGCAAGAAAATCCACGCTACAGAGAACCCCTGGCCCTGAAGTAGACCATAGGTAACAGAGTGAAATTGCTGACGGCTGTTTGAGAGCCTCTCCGCACCAGCCTGGCACCTAAACAAGTAGGATCTTGTATGTGGCAGCTCATCACAGCTGGAAAACACCTCCCAGTCCTTATACTAGAGGACCAAATACCATGAGGACCCAGAAGGTGGCCTGGGAACTGTGTGCATATGAGCCAGGCGGCCATGAGTCAGGTGGCCATGAGCTGGGTGGCCATGAGTCTGGTGGCCACGACCTCCCTGAGCACAAAGAGGCTTTCTCAGCGATGCCAAGCTTCCCTGCTGTTTCTCCAGAACGTATCTTATGACAGTTGACTGTGGTAGAGTTTACACATGGCTCACAAGACAGTGGGGGAATGTCACCAGCTAGCTGAGGCCCTGCTATAGTGTGCTAGTCAAGGCCCTGGGTGAGCCTCCTGAGGGATCTCCCCAAGCATGTGCTATGGCCTTGAATGTGTGGCCCTTGTCCTGCGACTGACCTACACTGTCGGGTCCAGCCCACTCCTTACTAGGGGCAGTCGTGAGCTGCAGCAGTCACAGAGGCTGCCATTGCTCCAGCCCAGCCCAGCTACCCCTCCTCAGGATCAACCTCCTCCCACCCCAAGCCTGCCTCTGGACTCTGCCATAGCATCCCGGCCTATACCACATCGGAAATGGCAAAAGTTCTTGGCTTCTTGGCTCGGAACCCGTGGAATCACTGTTTGAAGACCCCTTGTCTTGGCCCCTCCACTACAGATGAATTGACTGCATCTTTTCCTCCCCAGTCTGGGCAGGAGGGAGCCCGGGCCAGGCACACAGGGCTTGCCTCACTGGCAGCCATGACTGAGCCACTCCCCGCCCCGACCCAGAAGGTGTGAGCAGATTTCTCACCGTCTGCCACTGCTCATTGTTGGAGGGAAGCACCAACCCCCGGCATTTGTTTGAAGGAAATTAGATCCTCACCTCCCCACTAATGAAGTCAGGCTGTGCAAACAGGGAGGCAAGGCGGCAGGCTGCCTGTCTCTCTGGCGGGTGGTGGCCCAGAAGTTGGCGCCCCAGGTGTCTCCTGGCATGCACGACTGACAGAAGCAACCCACGCCAAGCTGGCTCATAGTTTCCCCAGGTGACACATCTTAGTGGGTGTGTATCCCAGCCCAGAGCTGTGAGCAGTAACCTTCCTGGCGGCAGAGACCTTCTCTGGGCAGTAACCTTCTCTGAGCAGTAACCTTCCTGGCGGCGCTCTGGGCAGAGAGCGCCCCCAGCTTAAGAGAGGCCTAGGTCTCTCCCCACCGCGGGCACCCAGGCTCCATCCTCGGGGTATCAGCCTCCTTCTCCGTACCTGGTACAGAGCCACTGTGGACTCATGGATCTTTAAAGCTTCATTGTAATTGAGATATAACTCTGTAACGTAACACTTGCCATTTTAAAAAGGGACATGCCAACAGTTTCTAGGACAGTCCCTTCTTTTAATCACACCCAAAGAAGCTTTGTATCTCTAAGTCGCTCCTCATGCCATTTCCCCAGCTCCTCGAAGCCTCTAACCCACTGTCCCCCTCTGTGGATCTGCTGCCCCGCCAACAGAGTCACATGATGTGGCTCTCTCCTGACCAGCTTTCCATTCGGCAGTGTTTTAAAGATCAGTCCTTACAGAAACGCGTTCCTCAGTCCTCCGCACGGCTGAGTTGTATTCCATTAGATGTGTGAGCCACATTTGGCTTGCCCCCACTTCTGGGCTATTATGAATAATGCTCCCATGATTATCATAGACTGATCTGTGGGGACATGTCATACCCAGGGCTGCAATGTGGTGTTTCTAAAGTTTGCGTTTTGAGAAAGCCTCGGTTCACTTTGGAAAGTGACCCACCTATCTGAGCAACAACGTGCCTGGCTTTGGCTTCTCCAATTTTGACTCAACCTTGTTTCTTCCTGAATCCCATCCTGAGGTTTAGGTTTGCATCATTTCTCTAATGGCCAACGAGGTTGAGCAGATTTTCTTTCTCCTGAACTTACTGACCATGCAAGTGTCACCTTTGGAAAACTGCAGATATCCGCTTTGGATTGGGCAGGGCGTCTAGTTCTGTTCCTTTACGTTGCGGGAGTTCACTGTATACTCTGAATAGCAGGCTGTAAGACCTGTGCCTGGCCTGTGAAGCACTTTCTCGCTTCTCTGTGCAAAATGAGTTTCTACACTTGATAAAATCTCGTTTATTCGTGCTTTTATTTTTTTTTAAAATTTTATTGATTCTTTGTGAATGTCCACGCATCCCAATCCCACTCATCTCCCCAGCCATCCATATCCACCCTTGCAACCTCCCCCTCAAAGAAAACAAAAATTGAAAACAAACAAACAAATAAATAAATAGATAAATAAATACAAAAATTCTTTCTGTGGAAACTGCAGTGTGTCCCACAGTATACCCTTTTACCAAACAGCTTTATTTGCAAATGTTCATTGCAGAGGTTCAAGGCCTCTTGGCTTCTGCTACACCTTCAATACTAGATCCTCACCAGGACTCCTCTCAGATACCTATTGTTGCCCTGCGTCATGGAGAGCCTGCACTTTGGTTCTGCAGGATGGCCCCTTCACATGCTCCAGCAGTTCATAGATGGGGTAGATGTTGGGGTGGGCCAACTCAAAGCCCTGGATCTGGGCCTGGGTGTTGGCTAAGCTGTTCAATCTGCCAACTCTCCTGTACCTATACTACCAGGGCCAGCTCTCCCAAATTGCCCAGATGCTGTGGGGAGGAGGGGCAAGATGGGGAGGGAGAAAGCAAGGACACAGCTTTCCTGCCTGCCATAGGCAGCAAGAGGTGGGGGTGAGGGGGCATTTCTCCTGAGCTCACACCCTCAAGGCAGGGCCAGCTCCTCCAGGCTGCCCAGGTAAAGGTTGGGGCCAGCTCTCTCATGCTGCCTAGGCAATGGGTGGGGCGGCTCTCTCAAGTTCCACGTCTGGTGAAGGGTGGAGCCAACTCTGCCCAGCACTCAAACATCAAGATGGCTCTGGAGGTAGCCATCCACACGGCCTTTGGTGGTCACATGGGCCACAGACATCAACACAGACCCCTGCTGCTTCAAGGCCATGGACCCAGGGTGAGACCTCACCATGGCCTCGGATGGCAGCACAGGCTGTCATGTCAGGCTGTTCCTCACCATCACCATGCTTCCAGCCCCTCCCGTCTTCACAGTGCACAAGCCCTTCTGCTTCTCTCTCTCTCTCCTAACTCTCTACCACACACTTGCTCATCAAAGTGTCACCTGCTCACCCATATCCACGTGGCAGTGGGTGTACCTCTGAGTCTCTTCCACATTCTTGCCTGTCACAGTCAGTTTACTCATTCTTAAACCAGGCGTGGTGGTACACATCTTTAACCCCAGCACTCAGGAGGTAGAGGTAGCAGATCTCTGTGAGTTCGAGGCCAGCCTGTTCCACAAAGCAAGTCCCAAGACAGTCAGGGTTACATAGGGAGGATCTTACCTCAAATAAATTCATTCTTTCTAGGTTGATGTGGTTTGGTGCTCTTCCTAAGAACCCAGGGGAGCATGGACTCAGCCCAGGAGTCACTCAGGGTAACAGACTTCGTCTCTCAGAACCTTCTATCTTCAATCCATTCGGACTCTCTCTTTGCACATGTCCTGAGGTAGATAGGGGTCCAAGTTTAATTCTTTCATATGAAGACATACAGATCATCAGCACCGTTTGTTCAAAAAAAAAACCATTTCTACATTGACTGAAGCTGCAAGAATTCCTTCTGTAGGGCATGATGTGAACAGCATCTGCACCTTCCTCCTAAGCTCAAACTAAAGTATGATTCCACAAGTTCTCCCCTGGGGAAAGAGTCACACCAGTCTTAAATTACAGAGCCTGGGTAAAGGGTTATAAGCAGGAGCATGGGGGACCCTACAGCAGTCACACTGGAAAGTCTTCATTCCCAGCACAGAAATGGCTTTCCCATAGCCACATAGTGGAACCCCCTCCCCTAGTCTTCCTCAGCATTTAGACTCTACCACCTCCCCAGATCCCAAGGCCTTATGCAATTAGGGCAAAATTTCTTACAACTGGTTGAGTAGGGCATCTGGATGTTCAGATGACATTCCCAGCCTGGTCCTTTGGTGAGGATATGTCAGCAGCCACCAAGCCTAGCTGGGCTTGACTTTTGCAAAGAGCATAGCTGCTCTCAATCAAAACCAATTATTTTTATGGCTGCATGACTATACCATTATTTATTTTTTTTTCAGGTATTGAATACTTAAGTATTATAACTATGTATAATATTATAAATATGCCACAATAAACTTATTTCTGTCTAAATCTTTGTTTTCTGGATTATTTTATTTTTAAAAATTTTTTAATTCATTTTATTTAAGAAAAAATATGAAGATGTGAGTAAGCTTATAACTGATTGACCTGTGAGAAGTCACAGGATTCATAGGGAACAAGTTCTGCACACCAGCTGCCCTCCTGGCCTCAATGATGAGGTTAGGCTCTGAGGATAGGGCTATATGAGTGGTCACCCTTGTCAAAAATCAATGGACCTTCAATTATTGCTAAACTCTCTGTTTTATTTTACTTTTGTTTATGAGGGTTGGAACACAGAGCCTCACATGTCTGGCAAGCTCTCAACCACTGAACTACATTCCTATCCTCTTTCCTCGGTAAGTTGCCTAGACTAGCCTAGAAGTAGCAATCCCCCTGCTTCAGTTTCCTAGACACTAGGCCTGGTGCCACAGATCTGCAGTCCCAGCCACTGAGTGCTTAAATAGTCTGTGTCCTGTATCACTAGCTCAAAGTAGCCTCCTGGGTCTTGTTTGGAAGCATGGCTTCTGTGCATCCTAAACACTAGAACATTCTTTGCTTCTGTGTTCTCCATCGTCTCTCCCTGATCCCAGACTCCACTGTGTTCAGAAATGGCTTTGAGAATGGTCTGAATTCATCCAGGGACATGGTAGACATAAGTGGGGAGCTTCGGGGACAGGCTACAGGTGACAAGAGGAAAGAGATTCAAGGGGTATCAGAACAAGTCATTTGTTAAACTAGGAAATGACTTTGCTATTTTAAATCTGAGTCGAAGACCTCATCAAAACTAAATGCTCCAAGAACAGGTAAAATATATTTACCAACCATACGTGTGACTAAGGATCAAAAAAGAAGATTAAACATCCCAATAAAAATAGTCAAAGGAAAGCTGGGCATTGTGTCTCAGGCCTGTAATGCCAACTATATCTAGAGGCTAAGGCAGGAGATTATGAATTCAAGGCATGCCTACACTACAGAGGCAGTTTGAGGCCAGCGTGGAAAATTTAGAAAGACACTGTCACAAAATAAAGCATAGGCAGGCTATAGCTCAGTGGTAGAGGCCCTGGACTCAATATCCAGTAGTTAAAAAAAAAAATCAAGAGTTCAAGAAAAGTTCAAAGAAAAGATGTGGGAGGAAGAAGCCTGTGATTGATGCTTTGGTCATTAGTGTCACTAGTCCCTGGAGGGACATATGTTCAGATGCACCACCTAGCAGATACACTTCAGTGTAAAAACTCACGGTGCTGCTGAAGACATAGTACTCCTAAAACTTCTTGGGCTGGGATGCTGACATCATAGTGTGAGCACTGGAAACAGCTGGATGGATGGTCTCTGCTAAAGGTCTCACCAAACCGGTAGTGTCCTGCTTCTCGGTGAGGAACCAAACCTGTGAGGCCTAAGACCCGTGTGCAGACACTCGGAGAAATTTGCTGCTGACAGGCTCAGATGGAAACAGCACCCTAGGAATTAGTGGCTTGGCCCACAGGAGCGGGGGGGGGGGGAAGGGGGGAGGTGTCTGTATATAGATGTCAGGGCAGCATCTGTACTTGGGGGAGGATGCCAGACTCTAAAGGGTGTTTGGACTCTGTTACAATGAAACCCTAAGAGGCTGAGCTGACCAGACAGATGTTTCCTCAGTATCCATGGAAGGCTTGGGGTAATGGGTGACAGCAGTATGTCTGTCAACTGGCGGCCACCTGGCTGTGCCCATTTGTCAAAGAGCAGAGGACCATACAAGCAGAGGGGAGAACTCAGCTGTAACAAGTGGGCCTCACCAGTCTGACCTTAAAACACCAAGGCAAGACTGTGGCAGTTGCCTGGCTAGTCACTGCGGACCAGCACAGTGCAGACAAACATGAGCCCTGCAAAGTGCCTAGGGTTTAAGCTTGACTTCTTAAGACCGTACTATGCTAAATGGAGGAAGCCAAGCACAGAGGCCACATGCTGCACGGGAGAGCATCTGGAGCGCTGGGTCAGAGGGGGCAGACAGGATCATTGCAAATGGGTAGGAAGCCAGTTTTGAGCTGGAGTGGGGGGTGGGGGTGGGGACCTTCATTGCCACAGCAGCTACCTTGCTGTAGCTATTTGTCAAAACCTACTGAACTGTGTGTGTACTTAGAGGGGTAAATCTTACTGTATGTAAAGTCTATCTCCAATTATGTAAATCATACACCCCCTGACTTGTGCAAAAGTCAGCTAAGTGGAAGAGAACTGTGAGATAAACAATCACACAGGTGATGTGCTGAGGTGGCGGAGGAGGGAACAGGCAAAGGGACAAGATTACTGGATGAGCTTTTCTAAGACTTTTTTCCTAAGAAAAAGTCGTTGGAGGTGGCTAGGTAGCTGTTCCCTCCTGCCCCGTCTTCAAGGTTGTACGTGTTGGTATCTGTCCTGGTTAAAATGAGAGCTCCCTCCCCCAGGACGGGGCAGGCTTCTGGAAGCAGGCAGCCAGTCTAGAAGGAATCCCTGCCAGGTGCCATGAGGTCCACAGGTTGGGGGTGGCAGCCTGCAGCAGCAGGGAGGCAAGGACCCTTCCTGGAGTCCAAGGGAAGGATAACTGTGGGGCTCTGGAAGTTGCAGTTGCCCAGGGGATTTGTCCTGGCCCTGAAGTGATCTGGGTATAAACAGTGTCCCAGAGGGAAAGCACAGAGAGGAAGGGTTTAGTTTGCTCTAAAGATATGTTGGCAGGAACATTTCCTGTCTCTGGGACCTGGGAGGGTCAGCAAGTCCCCATGACACAAAAGCACTAGAAATAGTAAGTTAAACACAGGCTTCCTTTGGGCTGGGATAAACTCATGCCAGAAGAGGAACTACGCAGAAACAGAGACTCTGCTGTCACAGGGGCTGGGGAGGGACTCTGTAATAGACCACTTGCCTAGCACAAATGAGACTCCGGGTTCCATTCCTCACCCTGGAAAAAGCAAACACTGTCACTCTGGGATGCATACGATTGTTGACCTGGAGCAGGTCTCTAGCCAAGCCTACAGCAGGGCACAGGATAGTTGGTGATGGAGTAAAGAAACATCCATTGACAAAGGAAGCCACTCTGCCAGCTGCTGAAGGGTCTAGCTCCCTCACCTCTGTAAGGCCTCCGGTGGCCTTTGCCATTTCTCTCTCCAGAGGAAAACTCTGCAGATAGCTCCTGTGTCTCCCCACCTCTGTTGATAACCCTGACCCTAGTCTCTCTAATTCATCTGGGAACCAAGTTCCAGGTACATGTCCCATAGCTCAGGGAAGCCACCGAACACAAGGCCAATACCATGACACCTTTAGACCTCCAGGGCCCCAGCACCACTTGCTATAGTAGACAGTTTCATATGTCAGGAGCCAATGGGGGCTAGGACTGACTAGGAGAGAAGATGAGACCACACAGAGTCAGGCCAGACATACAAGACATGACCACTGTCCTCTACCAGGACCTAGATCTCTGAGCACTTGCTGGAAGAATATAAGATTACAATGGGACAGATGGAGTAAAAACAGACAGAAGACGGGCTTCTAGCTGCCTAGGACGGTGACAGGCGTGGAATGGCTCATTCCCCAAGACCCTGTATTTTCCCCAGTTTCTATCCAGTTGAAACCGGTAAATGATAGGACTGCACAAGCCGAGTCTATACCCAGAACTCTCCCTTCTGTGCAGAGCCTAGTTCATTCTATTCATAGGATTTGCTGACTCGGATAGCAGAGACTGGGATGCAGGCGGGGAGGCCAGCGTGGGCTCTACACCAGCATCGGTTCTGTCTGTGCCCATGATGATGAAATCGGGTTGAACAGAGGAGACCAAGACCATTTCTTTGAAGCTATTGGAGAATGTCCAGGGCTTGCAATGGCCCAGTCAAGCCTCTGTGCCTACCCCGTCTCACTTGACAGCAGCAGGATGCCTGTACTCCTATGAGTGGTCACTCCTATGAGTGGTCACTCCTATGAGTGGTCACTTCGCCACCTCTCCTGCTTGATGGGGGTCGTGGAGACTTCTGGACTTCAAATCCTAAACTCTCAGCAAGGACTAAGGAGGGTGGCCTTGGACAATGCCAGTCAGGGGGACCTGACACAGCAGCTCCTAGCCCTCAAGTGGCTCCACTCTCTGAGTCTGGCCATTAGCTCTCTCTGGGCACCAGGAAGCTGCCACTCTCCCTGTCTGGCTTTTAGTCCAGCACAATTAGGACCCATTATTTCTGCCGTGTTGATTCTTGAAAAATCATTTTAAATTGCCATCCTTTCTCTATGCTTTGGGAAAGGAACGCACCAAAGAAGATGAAAACAGAAAAGCGTGCCCACACCCCCCGCCTGGCTCCCTATGCCCCCCTTGGTTCCCCCATTTCTCCTGACCCGTTCCCTTGGCAACCAGCAACTGGCTGCTGCAGTATTCAAAGGGAATCTCACAACCACACATCAATGAATGCAGGGGATGCTTCCAGCTGCCTGAGATGAGAGGATGGACAGACAGCCACTCAGCTACCCCAAGAAGACATGCAGCCAGTCAGCCATGAGGAGCAGAGAGAGAAAGACAGAGGAAGAACAAACCAGCATGCTGCAGGGAAGAGACAGAGACCCCAGGGATGCCAGGGTGGCTAGGCAGAGTGGAGCAGAGCTGTGCGGGCAGGGCAGGGAGAGAGACCGAGAAGATAGCACAGACAGACAGACAGACAGACAGACAGACAGGGCATGAGTAGAAAGAGAGAGCCTGGGACAAGGCATAGTTGGAGTCGAGGCTGATGATATAAGCCACCTGCTCTCCTCTTCCCTCTGGTCCATCCTCCCTCCCCTCCTCCCTTTTCTCCTCCCTCCCCTCCTCCCTTCCTTCCTCCTTCCCCTCCTCCCTCCCCTCTTCCCTCCTGTTCCCAAGCAGACTTCTCTTGTCAGGCTGCACCTTCCTTTCTTCCTTCGGTCTTTCTGCTTCTCTGACCATGATCAGCTTTCTTCCAAAATGGACAGGGTCCAAGTCAGGCACATTGTCCTGACACCATCTTGTACCTTGCTAAAAGTTGGAATAACTCTGCTACAGTTTCTGAGGTGTTGTTTCTAAATTTCCAGCAGGGTTTATAAAGTACACAGTGAAACCTGTCTACACAAAGAAGCTCTGGTGAGGCCAGTGCTCCCTTAAGGATGAGCCCAAGTTCAAGGCACCTATATTGTCCCACATGAGACAGAAAGAGCCACAGCCAAGATCTTAGCACCGGCTACACACCCTGCCTCTGTTCCTGACCCCTGCCTAGCCTCACCCCAACCTGTCCCCAGAGTCCTGGGCTCCTTACATATGCCTGAAGAGTGCTGGAGAAGGAACCTAAGGAAAAACCTGCTGAGGGCAGAGGTTGGAGTCAGGGCAAAGGCTATGGGTCACTCACAGAGACAGAATGACAGGTCAACTTGGAAACCTCCAGTAGCTCTGCTGTGGACCGCCATGGGCAGCACAGAGCCTCCCAAGGCCTGCATGCAAGCAGAGAGTTGCAGCCCAGAGCAGTCACTCCAACAGGGAGGAGTGTTGGCTCTCAGGACAGTGATGATTAAAAGGACCAGAACCAATCCCAACCTCCCAGTGGAGTGGAGGGGCGGGTCACACACACAGCAGGGAACAAGGAGGCAATGCTGAGGAACCAGGACATGGCTGGAATGGAGAAACATCCTGGGTGCTGGGGGACCTTCCTCCTGGGTACTGGAAGAACCTGGAGGACAACTCCCTGGCTGCACCATGGAGGAGCCTGGGGTCCATTCTCCTGGATGCACAGGGAGCCTGTGGGATGCTTCCTACATGTGGGTAGGTGCAGGCTCAGCAGGACAAACCGTGCCAGGCTTTCAAGAGGAGCTGAAACACGGACTTTTAATGCCCACTCTTAGTTTAATTATTGATGGCCCGTTCCATTTTTAAACAGCTGAAGGCAGAATGAGATTCCAGAAGCTAAACTGCAGCCTTCAGTGCTTGCCTATGTCAGTAAAGAGTGAGGTGCAGGATCTCAGTCTAACAAAAGGGGGTGCCCTTGTTGGAACTATGGGTGTAGGGGGAGGGGCTCCTCAGAGGCCAAGATGCAACATTTCACCCATCCCTGCCCGGGAGGGGTGGATGTTGAGTGAAAGACCTCAGTTGGGAAAGGGTCATGGGCAGGGGAGGACCTCAGGTGGACAAGAGAGAGACTCAGTGAGGCCCTGTGTGGTGTCTCACCAGAAGTATCGCTGTGCATGCCTTGTGACCTCTGCTCACAGCCAGCAGAGTGACTCACAGAGGGTCACCGGCCTAGAGCCTCTGAGGCATTCACAACCCTGGACAGCAGCAGGCTGGAGCCTCTCCCAAGAGGACATCCAGGAGCTGCCCTGAGGCCACCAGGATGAGTCCTCTGAGATTCCAAGTTGAGCCGGGATCTGTTGAGTGGTTGTTGGGTGGGGGACCTCAGGCAGGCTTTCTGAAGCACAGCCTCTGGGCTCAGACCTGGGAACACCAGCAGGTGTCCTACTAGGTTAGCAGAGCCTAAACTCTATCATTACAGCCCCAGCCCATGGCCTCAGTGGTCAGGCCAGGACTCAGGAAGGCTGCTGTCCTTCAGAGGGTCTATAGAGCAACTGGCATCATGGTGGAGGCGGTCCAGGTGGCCAGGCCTGCAGAACTGAAGGAGGTACCCACTACCCTGCCCAGCCTCTTTGCAGCTTCCACCTGCCCCCACCAGGCTTGCCTTTGTATCAATTCCCCATGGGCTTAGATAGTTGATGTTCTGTCACTTGTAACCAGATATATATATCACCCTGAACTTACTGGCTTAGTTCTGGATTCTTAACAAGATCCCCAGGTGATTCATGCCAAGTCTCACTTACGAACAACTGATGTTCACGGCTGCCAATTAAAGGGCTGTGTGGCTGGACCCAGCTCTTCGTGAGGAATCTCATTCTGAATTCCCACAGGCCTTCTCTGTACCCGTGTGAGCATCCCATGCGTTCTCCCATCCCTGTGGCCCACAGCAGGTCAGGAAGGAGTCTGAGGCTCCACCCATTTCAGCTCAGCCCTGGGTCCTCCCCAGAAAGAAGGACAGCATGGGATGGAGGACAGGTCTGTGTCACAGGGACAGCATGGAGAACAAGGGGCGGTGGGATCCTATTCCAGGAGGTGCCAGCTGCTCTGTAGAGTGCCAGGCCTCGGCTTCAGGTGCTACGTCTGTGATGCTGTCACATCCGGAAGGTCCAGCATATGGATATGGGAAGGACAAAACCACACAAAGGTCATGTCAGCTTCCTCTCAGATGTCTTGTGTTTGAAAACATGAGCTTTTCCTTGATCTTCTTTCCTCATTAGAAATGGAGATGTGATGGCTGGAGCTGGAGCAGCCTCTCTGGGCCTGTGACGGTTATGCCACATATGGAAAGACACAGAGCTGGAGGCCTGTGGGGAATCAAAGAAGCAGAGCTAATTATGTCTGGGCTTTGTCTACAAAGGAGAGGATGGGTGGCAGGTGAGGGTGCTAAATGGTAAACGAACATGTAAGCAAATAATAACTCCACATATAATAGAAAAAAACTAAATGGAACTACTACTAATACTAAAATGGAACGAGGGGAAAGTGCATTTCCAGAGAGGATCTGAGAAGAACTCCGTGCAGAAGTAACATCTCAATGCAGCCCTAAATGACAATGAAGGGGACTTAAGAGGGCTGCCTCATTAGGATGTGGAGAGACACGTCGGCCATAAACATGATTGGTGAGTTGGAGCCCAGTACAGACTTGCTGATGTTAGAAGACTCCACCAGGAAATGAACTCACAAGGCATAGAATAGGGAGGATATTTACAACATGCACACCTGAGAAAGGGCTTCCATGTGAGGAGAAAGATCAAAGCAGCAAGGAAAGACGCTGTTCAGTGTGAGTGGATAGGACCATGTGTGCACACAGCTTGCTAAGTCCATTTAGTGATGCACGTATGTACATGTGCTTAGGGGTGACCATGTGGGATTGGATAACCTCTCAGGATCATGCCTGGAGAAGACTGATTCTCCTGCTCTCCACAACCACCCCCCACCTGTGGCTCTTCATCTACAGGCGGAGCTTTGTGAGATTTCACCATCTTTACACAACTGGGGGAAAGTAAATTGGTTGGCCATCTTGGAAAAGACACTTGCATATCTAAAGCCAAGCACACACACCCCAAGTGAGTCTTCTTTTAGGTCTGCACACCACCGAGAGCCTGGGCACAGCTGCAAAAAAAGGCATACGTTCAAACTCACCAACGCACTGGGGACACCCCAAAAGCAGACATACCCCACTACCAGTGACGAGTTGTCTTAGGGTTTTACTGCTGTGAACAGACACCATGACCAAGGCAACTCTTATAAGGGACATTTAATTGGGGCTGGCTTACAGGTTCAGAGGTTCAGTTCATGATCATCAAGGCGGGAACATGGCAGTATCCAGGCAGGCATGGTACAGGAGGAGCTGAGAGTTCTACATCTTCATCTGAAGGCTGCTAGCAGAATACTGACTTCCAGGCAGCTAGGATGAGGGTCTTAAAGCCCACACTCACAGTGATACACCTACTCCAGCAAGGCCACACCTACTACAACCAGGCCATACCTTCTAATAGTGCCACTCCCTGGGCCAAGCATATACAAACCATAACCCACAGTGATACCAAGAGAGGTAGAATTGGAAGACAGAGCCTTCTGAGTACAACTAGCATGCAGGCTTCTGCCCCTCTCATGCCCCTCCCAGACTCTGGCTTTATGGGCAGAATAACTTGACCAGGAATGGATGGTGAGACCAGTCAGTAGTGGGATGAAGGCAGTGTTGTGGGACTCTTTGCAGGGAGGTCAAAGGGGTCCTGAGGAAGAAGACTGTGGAATACCAGTCCTTAGTCATAAATCTATAACAATTTTATGCCGTCCACCTGTCTAGTATCAGACAGTGTGTTCCACACAAGGAGCACCCAAGCCAGAATAGAGAGACCAGGTGGCTGAGAAACATAACCCCCGCTGGAATCACTCCCTTTGCCATGAAAACTCGCAATGGGGTGGAGAAGCTTTCACATTGCCTCTGTGTACCCAGCCATAGGGAAAACTGGCTTTCCAAGGCTGAGGCACCCATGCTGAAGCTGATGTCCACCAAACCCTGCCAAGTAGGCTGAGTGCTGCCTAGTTGTCTGTCAATGCGACATAAGGCAGGGTCATCTGGGCAGAGGGAACCTCAGTTGAGACCATGCCTCCAACAGACTGGTCTGTGTAAGCATTTTCTTGGTTAATGATTGATATAGGAGAGACCAGTTCACTGTGAGAGGTGCCACCTCTGAGGGAGTGGTCCTAGGTTGTATAGGAAAGCAGACTGTTCTTGGCCGTAGTATTTATTACAGGGGTGGAAGAGACCAATGCCTGCTGCTTCATAGTAGAAGGGGAAGATGGATATTTCAAGCCTCGTTACACCAACCCGATGAAAATTGACCCAAGCAACCTGCAGCTGAGCAAAATAAAATACGAACAGAACAGACCCATCGGACTAGTCAGAGAGTAAGATCCCAGCACAGCTTAGGATCACAGGACTGCAAGACTGGCTAGAGCGAGGGCCTCAACTGTCCACAGGCCAAAAGAGAAATCTCAAGGCACGCCTGCTTTTACAAATAAGTTTAATAAAACTCAAGATCTAGTCTTGATTTTTTTCATGAAAACTTTCAGTAATCAAAATATTAAAATAAATTTCTTTCTTTCGATATAGTAGAGTGTGATTGAGTTCTCCATTGCTATGATTAGATACCCGAGATAATCACTTTATGATGAGGAAAAGTCTATTTGGGCTCACGGTTTCAGAGGCTTCAGCCAATGGTTGCTTGGCTCTGTTGCTTTAAGCCTGTGGCAGCACAAAGTGCCACAGTAAAGGAAACCTACTCACCTCATAGAGACTAGAGGCTAAGATAGAAGAAATGCCTGGGGTTTCTGGATCCCTGTAGTGGTTTGAATATGCTTGGCCCAGGACCTGGCACTATTAGGAGGTGTGGCCTTGTGGGAGTAGGTGTGGCCTTGTTGGAGGAAGTGTGTCACTGTGGGGATGGGCAATGAGACCCTCCTCCTATCTACATGGGAGCCAGTCTTCTCCTAGCAGCCTTCAGATGAAGATGTAGAACTCTCAGCTCCTCCTCCACCATGCTGCCTGGAGACTGCCATGCTTCCTGCCTTGATGATAATGAACTGAACCTCTGAACCTGTAAACCAGCCCCGATTAAACTTCGTCCTTACAAGAGTTGCATTGGTCATGGTGTCTATTCACAGCAGTAAAACCCTAACTAAGACAATCCCCTTCAAAGGCACACCTAAATGACCTCACTTCCTCCCACTAGACCCCACCCCTTAGAGGCTCCATCACCTCTTACTAGTGACATGGGCTAAAACCACATCTTCAATACTTGGGCCTCTGCAGTGTCCACTTCCTTCACATACTAGCGACCCTGCATTCCAAACTGGATTCCAGTAGTTTCCATTCTGAGATCTACAATGAGCTCCTTGTTCCCTCTCCTTCCTCTGACAACATTGATTCTCTCCCTTCTATGCTCTAGGAGCTGCCATACCTCCTTGGTGGCCATACCTCCTTGGTGGTCATCTCTCGTTGTGTACCAGCCCTGACACAGCCAGGGCTCTAGACTGGTTTGGTGATCCACACACAGACGCTTATGTTGGTGTCTGAACTTTGCCCATTAGTGGATTCTGCCTCTGTTTATGTGGCCGTGAGGGACAGACCAGAGTGTCCCAAGAAATTTCTCCAAAAGCTTGCTTTCTGGACCCTGGGCCCTTCATGATCCTAAATCTACCCATCACCAAGGCCACTCAACTGCATCAGCCCCCAGAAAAGTGCCACATCTCTCCCTTAACACATGAAAGGTATCTGCTGATGGCCCCACCCACTCCCCTACAGTGATCTCAGCCATGCCCTATGTTCAGGAGTCTGGGGACCCTCACACTGTTTACCAGGCCAGTCCCCTCTGCAGACTGGGGCTCAGAAGCTGGGCTTTGCTTAGAATGCATGGCTTGACAGCTTTGCAGAGCTGTTCAAGATTCATGAGAGAAGACAGAGCAAGAGAGACAAAGAGAAAGAGGCCTGCCCATGCCATTCCTAGGGATTCAGAGGAGGGGAGGAGGGAGTACACTGAATCTGCCATCTGTGTCTTTTTTAAATTTGAATATAAAAATAGATTGTGACAGTTGATAATAAATGATAAGCGAAGGATAAGCTTAAGACAAAACCCAGAAAAGTAAGACCAGCAAAAAGAAGGGCCGAGACTTGGTTGCAGTCTGTAAGGTTCCTGGTGGCCAGGGTGAAGAGTGTAACCTTGAGTCAGCGAACACTGAACTCTCACAGGCTAGGTGCTCCCTCAGTAACTCAGCCTGCTGAAGGAAAGCAGAAGGTGTCAGATTTCACAAGTGCAGCTGCTGTGACTGCAACAAATACTTCCTGGCTGTTAACTTAAAAAGAGGAAAGGTTTATTTGGCTCCCAGTATTGGAGGTGTCTGACCGTTGTTGAGTGGCTCTGTCGCTTTTGGGTGGGCAGAGAGGCAGCATGGTGTGAGCGGTGGAGGAAGCTGCTCACTTAATGGAAAAAGAAAGAAAGAAAGAAGAAAGAAAGAAAGAAAGAAAGAAAGAAAGAAAGAAAGAAAGAAAGAAAGAAAGAAAGAAAGAAAGAAAGAAAGAAAGGAAGAAAGGAAGAAAGGAAGGAAGGGGTGGGTCTCAATATCCCCTCCAAAAACACCCTCCAATAACCTCCCTTCCTCCCACCAAGCCCTATTATTATATTGGCTCTGCTATCTTCCATTGCACCACAGGCTGAAAAGCCATGTCTTCAACACAGGGACCTTCAGATTCAAACAACTGTGAGAGGTGACATTATTTCTGCTATGGTCAAACCTAAGCCAGCTGTCAGGGTCATACCCCACAGACACTGACTGTAGCGGTGCTCACAGCAAGCAAAAAAACAGCCCGAGGCCCAAAACACAGGCAAGTGCAGGGAGGCCACTCCCAACATGCTATCCAAGACCTTCTCAAGCTGATCTTTCCCAGGCCAGTGCTTACAGGGTCACCTGGAAGGTCATCTGAAGAACCATCTGCAGGGTCACCTAGCCTTGGTGCCTGGCCTCTGGCAAGGGAGGGTTAGCCTGCACAGCTAACAGACATGGTGTCCCCTGTCTGCCTGTGATCACCAAGCCTGGGACACCCAGGACCAGATAAAAGGTCAGACATTCACCTGTGGATTCTGCTAAGGGACAAGGCCAGCTCCCTGGGAGCAGCCTTTGACGCAAGTGCTCAAAATTCCCCAGTCACCCTTCCCATGTGTGGTGGTTTAATATAAGTGGCCCATAGGAAGTGGCACTATTAGGAGGTGTGGCCTTGTTGGAATAAGTGTGTCCTTGTTGGAGGAAGTGTGTCACTGTGGGGGTGGACTTTAAGGTCCTATGCCTAAGCTCTGCCCAAAGCAGAAGAGACCCTCTTCCTGGCTGCTTTCGGGATCAAGACATAGAACTCTCAGCTCCTCCAGAACCATGTCTGCCTGCACACTGCCATGCTTCCTGCCATGATGATAATGGACTAAACTTCTGAACCTGTAAGCCAGCCCCAATTAAATGTTGTCCTTTATAAGAGTTGCCTTGGTCATGGTGTCCCTTCACAGAAATAAAACCCTAACTAAGACACCATAGATATTGCTTTCCAATATGGCAGGGCACAATTGACTTCATCTGAGGGCACTGAGACTGTGGGTTGGACAAGTTACAAGTTCCATTGTGGCCCCCAGAGAGGTGCTACATATCAGGCTAGGTGGCCATTTCTCCTACATGCATTTTCTGTTTCTCTCCCCATGGTTCTGCCAGCTCTGAGGACAGGGTAGTCATTTTCATGGTACAAGCATAGAAATGGAGAGGTTAATGATGTGTTTCTGGCTAGAGAGCTGAGTGGTCTTCAAGCTCTGTGACCTATGCCAACCACTTGGGTTCTGTGCCCATAGCTCCCTGGACCTTCTCAGAGCAGGAATGTCTATGCAGGAGAAAGGCTTGGTAGGCACAGTGGATCTTCGCCCTGGAAAATGGTGCTTCAAGGATACTGTGGCCCTGAGGTACTCTATGGAAGCAGAATTTGTGGCTGGTAGGATGGAGGATGAATGCCCTGAGTTCAGCTAGTCTCCAGCTGGCTCGTCCAGGCACCTGGACTTCATCTTCCTCCTCCCTGCTTGCCATACACAGCTGTTATGTTCACCTATGACACCTGACACCTGCTCCTCTTACAAATGATGGTAATAAGGAGCAGTAAAGGACTGTCACCTGACAGCTCCCTCAGGAGAGAAGAAAAAGGAACAGATGTGGGGGAGGGATTCTACAGGAAGCTGGGATGAGGAGTGGGGAGCAGAGGGGCCAAGATGGAGAGGAGTGAGTGTTAAGAAGACACCTTTTCTGACAGGGCCCCAAGTGAGTCTGGGAAACCAGGCTCAGAACCAGCCTGTGTCCTGGAGCAACCCAGGGGCCTGGAACAATCAGGCCCACCTTTGAGGAAGGACATCTGCTGCTGAGGACGTAGTGAGGTGTCAGAAGAGATCTTCAATCGCTGAGGGAAACACTACTAATACGGAACTTCCCAGGACCCAGGACCTTTCTAGAAAGAATTGCTTTGTCAGGATCTGTCAGAGGGATCCAGGAGTGAGCAGGACCTGTCTATAGCATGGAGGGTCTATGGATCAAGCCTCATCCAGTCCCCAGATCAATGTGGTAACTGTCAGTCCACCTTGCTCTACCAAGCTGGTCTAGGAGACCTGACTCCAATGATCACAACACCAAGGAGAGGCAGCCCTGGGGAGGAGGCCTGCAGGCAAAGGATGCCACAAGGATCCCTGGACCATAAATACCTTACTTTTCACAACCACCTGGAGGACAGGTCCCTTTCTAGGTGAGGCTAGGCATCCAGGGTAGGTCCTGCAAGTTGAGCAGGAGCTAAATTGTTGCCAAAGAGATACTAGAGCAGACTACTCATTCCATCCTTCTCAGGGTAGCTAGGGTAGGTGAAGCCATCTTCCAGGTTGGTATACGGCCAGATCCGGTCAGTCAGTGATCCGACCAGAATTATTGATCCATAATGAGCCAACCAGGATCATCTCTGGGGACTTTTATCAGCACTATTGGGAAGGAGGTGACTCTTTGGGAGGAGACGGCCAACCTTGGGAAGAAGACACAGGGCCCTGGGTGACCTTTTGGCTACTGCTTTGGGAAGCAATATCCTGAGTCTCACGAAGTCCAGCAGAGAGAAGAGAGTGCTGGTAGCATCGCCAGAGCACCTGGACCCAGCCATGCCAGAAGTCTATGTTGGATCTTTTAGTTTTATGAGCCAATAAATCCTTATGTCTTGCAAAGCCAAAGAGAGCCGAGAAATTATACCAGAAAAGCAACGGGAAGTCTCTTGGCTCTCAGTGTTCCTCCTGGGGATGCCCTGTCTCCATTTAAAAGAAATATTAAAAAATGCTGGTGCTTGAAGGTGAGACACTAAAGGACCCAGCTATGGGGAAATGCTAGAGAAATAAATAAAACAAAACCAGGATACTCCTGATTTCATCTGGAGAGGACAGAGTAATGCTCACCTAGGGGTGGACACGTAGGGCCTGATGCCTCCCATTTCTGAGTGCGGGCTGCTGGTATGTGACTCAGCCAGTGTGCCCAGTGTGTGAGGACAGGATGGCAAGGCAATTGTCCTCAAGGGAGACACAGGTGGAGAAGGAATTTCCAGGCCTCTCCTTCTGCCATAGCTGGGAGGTTCACAGCCCTCTCAGACTCCCTGCAAACTCCCTTAGCCTCCAATATTCCCCTTAAGCCTGTGTGAAGCATCCCCACTCCCAACCCCATCCTTCAGTCCCCAGACACACACCTCTGTCACGTTTCCATTATTCCTCTCAGGTCCGTGCAGCTCATCCAGGTCCCTCCATAGTCCCCACTGCCTCTCAAAGCTCTCAACAGCCCAGTGCTGACCTGCAGTGTCAGTCAGGACTCAGAATCCTTTGAATCGTGAGCTCTTAGGATGCAGAGATACCCAGGTCAGAGGCACCCATGATGAGGACCTGCCATCTGAATGTTTGGTGATACAGAGGTGCTATGCACGGACCCATTGAGATGCTATGAGGTTGCCAAGGAGATGCCCAGCAAGAGTGAATAATGAAGCCCAGGCAGCAAGGGGAAAGTCAGAGCCCAAAGCCAGGTTAGGAGCCATGCACCACCCCAAAACAGGTAGTTCCACCTTCAGAGTGACCAGATAGTTTAAAACAGAAATAAATGCAAAGTCCATGGGGATCCCAAAATTCAATTGTATAACCAAAAGATGCAGAAGGCCCAGCCACATAGCCACCTGCTTAAATCAAACTAAGAATATCCAAGCTCTAGCCAGCCACAGGTTGGTGGTAAAAGCCCAACACCAGGACAACATCATAAGAAGCATAGAGACAGGAGGGAGGAGGTAATTCCAGCCAGGCTGCTTCTAGGACTCAGGTTGGTGTGAAGGCTGTAGAAAACCCACATCAGCTCACAACTTCTTAGCATCCCACCAAGGTCTCAAAGTGGACTCAAAGTGGGTCTGTGAGGTTCTTTTCTTAGCCCACCCCATGTGGTATCATGAGAGTGGACCCTGTAAAAGGAGGCTCAGAAGAGAGCTGGCCAGGAGCCAGGAAACTTCTCCCCCGCCTCGTCAGCTGTGTAATTGGGCTAATTCTGCAGTATTTGGGCTCCAAGGCCTTTGTTTCCCTTTGCGGGTAACTCCTGCTTGGAACACGTGCTACTCCTTTTGTGAGCACTAAACCCAGTCCTCTCTGATAATGTACATGAATGTGTTTCTGATGGATGTGTTCCAGGGCCTTTGTTGCCTCAATTAAGGGATAATGAACAAGAATTGTTTGTATTTGTAAAACAACCCAGCCATTTCCCGCTTTCCCATTGGCGGGACCATGCGTCTTAATTAAGCACAAAGACTTCTCACTCCATCCAAAGACTGCAATGGAGGATGGAGGCGCTAGGGAGGAAAGGGAGTCTGGTGTGGTTTGGGGTCCCCCTGGAGTCTCCTTGCCACTAGGAGGAGCCAAGGGTCAGTGTGGCTGTAGGCAGAATGACAACCAGGGTACCACCTTGATCCCACTCACCAGCTATGAGATGCCAGCCTGAGTCTCACCTGAAACCTGAGAACAGGTAATTCCCATGACAGCGACAGCCACTTCCCCTGCAAGAAAGCAACAGGACTCAGGTTAGAGCAGCACTGGACAGGTCTCTCAGCCCAGCTGCCAAATGGCATCAGGGTTTCCTTGGGAGGTGGATTCACCACCCATTAGAAGATAAGTCAGGCGAGAAGGTCTTGTGAACCTCCACAGACCAGTTCTCCAGAAGCTGATCCAACCAAAGGGTCCCAGGCAGGCCCTGGGTGGCCCCGCTATGTGACTGATGTCTCGAAATGAATGGTGTCACAAGGGCCCCTGGAGGAATGTCCCAAGCCTGGTGACTCCAACATAGGCTTTTTTTTTTTTTTTTTTTTTGCATTGAATAAGAATTCTCTGAACCTGTGAACTCCAAGTTCGCAAGATGGCCTGCCTTACGCCTTGGGGCTCATACAGAATCCACCAAGGCTGGCCTTTCAAAAGGCTTTCCTAAATATGGCACCCTTACCCACCCACAGGAGACCTTCACCCACCTGCCTCACCTGCCTTACTTACCCAACAGCCAGGACCTTTATTTCTATGTGCTGGGGCATCTAAGGGTCATTTATTGGGAATCAATTCCTATGATGATACAGAAATGGGCAGGAGTGAGCTGAAAGGCAATAACAAGGGGAAACTGAGGCACTTCAGTCAACACAGATCTAGTACAGGGAATACTGCCCACCCGAGTCCTGAATTTATAAAGACTGCCTTTTTCCTGAAAGGCGTTAGCCAAGGCCCAGCCTGAGGGGGTTAATGGCTGCAGGTCCTCGCTGGCACCTCTGCTACTGCCAAGCATGGTGCAGACAGGAAGACACCCGACACTTTCACTGTGTGACTCTGTTGGCTCAAAGCCTCTGGAAACACCCCCACAGAGCAGAGTCCAGCTAAGCACAGGCTGTCTGACCCCCATACTGTTCTTCTATTAGATGGGGTACCTTTGTGACACTGGAATCATAGGGTGCAAATATGTCAGATGATGAGGGAGTCAGAATAAGGGGTCCCCTGGCCTCTGACCCTTAGCAGATTAACCTCATGCACACTCTAACCTAATGTGGTGTAGGTCTGCCTGTTGCCGCTACCACCTCCAACCCTTCCATGTGAAGTTATGCTTTTCCAGTGACAGGTGCAGAAGGTGCCTGGGTTGTCATGACAACAAATAAGGTCAGCACTCAAGCCGCACCTAGACCCTTCCTGCCAAGACCTCGGGGTATGAAGATGGACTCTGCTCCTCTGAGTCAGGCCCCCAGCCACTGGTTAACATGGTGACTGGGACTTGTTAGGAGACACCAAGTGGCTCCTTGACACAGCTGCGTGATTAGCAGGTGAATTTCCTGACAGGCAGCTTGTGCTATCTTGGGCACTGAACCCTGGATCTCTGGAGAATCCAAGGACCAACTCGTTGAATGACCCTGGGAAGGATGCTTAACCTCTCTTGGCTCCTTGTTTTGTGATGTAGCCTCGATATGAGATCTCACTGTGCAACTCAGTCTGTCCTCAAACTTGGAATAATCCTCCTGCCTCTGCTTTCGAAAGCTGAGATTATAAGCATGATCCTAGCTCCCCTCAATCCCTCTGAATGGTTTGCAAGTAAATCTTGGACCTTGGCTGCTGTTCTGCCCACAATGGCTCCCTTGACCCCCTGTACCTGTCCTGATGAACCCCTTCTTACCCCCACTGAGAGCATTGTGACCTGGCCCCATGTTACCATGCCCTCAAACCTGGGGACACTGCTTATCTACCATCACAGGCTCTTTTCATGCCCATCCAAGGAATCTGTGAGCCAGCAAGTGTCGCTTGCCGCTCGCTCTCCAGAGCCACAAGCTTACTGCTCTGCTTATACTGCCTCAGCCGGCCTCCTCCCCGCCAGCCTCACCCGATCCCCTCTGGTTCCCAGAGCAATGAACAATGATAGGCTTATAGCTCTTGTCTCCCCACCTACAGTGGCTGCCTCAGAGGTTGGCACAGGCCCTGTTGCTGGGAGAGGTTGATCTGAGATATCCCCAGTGTCCCTCAACTGGCTGTACATCCTCCTGCCCTGGACAGACACTTAGCATTTCCCACCCCTGGGGAGGGAAAGAGCAGGGTTTGGACATTTCACATGGGGTCCCCACATACTTCAGACTCCACACATATACTCATGCAGACCATTGTTCCCACCTAAGATAGGAACATTGGAGCTACACAAATATTGAGTAATCTCTGTGACAACCCAGCCCCCACAGCAAATCACCAAGAGTGTGGGGGGGGGTGGGGGTGGGAATCAGTGTATGTGGAGTGGTGTCCTCTGGACCCTACTGTGGGCCTCTAGGTGTGACTAAGTCTAACTCGGTGCCTAGAACAGAGTCATTAGGGCCATTGTTGTTGCCTTGACCAAGCTGAGGTTGGCACCAGCAACAGGCTAACCCTGGATTCTGCCTTCTCAAGCCATCTGACGTGCCTTCCTGCCTATTCCTTCCTCTACCTTCCCTTCCCTGCACCTGACAGATGCTGCATTTCCCAGGATGCCTTGCCCTCCACCCACCTGGCCTGTCTGTCCAAATGGAGGCTCTGATGAAGGCTGAAAGGAGAACCAGGGCACCCTTAGCCCTGTGGGCTTCCAGCAGCTATATGGGCTGTAGCCTGTGTCCCCCATAACTCCAGCTCCCACTAAACTGAACTCCCTTCCATGGTCCCAGTTTTCTCCAAGAAGCCTTTATCTTGGCATGGGATGCTGCCAGGTGCCCTGGTCTCTGCACTCTGGTGACACCATGCTATACTGTGGCCTAATCCCTGACATACTTGCTTATTCATCCCGTACCAACTGGCGAGCAGTCCCTGGTGTTAAAGCCCTGCTGTTGATCAGACCTAGAGTGAATTCTGTGTGGGAGAACTCTAGATCATGCCCCTGCAGCAGAAAGCAAGAGGAAGGGCAGGGAATACAGATGTGCCCCTCTCCACCATGTGTGTCAATGTGATTGGCCACCAGCCCACACTGCGACCTGTCATCTTCTCACTGGCCACAGTCTGGTGCCTTTCCTGTATGGTCTCTTGTTAGGGGTCATCAAAGCACAGGGCTGGTTGGTGGTCAGGAAAGATAGGGTAGAGCTTTCTAGCTCATGCTGGCTTCTCAGACTGTCCAGAACTTCCCAAGAGACCCTGGGGAACATTCAGCCCGGCTCCATCCAGCCCCTGGGAGAGGCAGCAGTTGGCAGTCAGAAATGAGCTTCCAAGAAGCCTCTGCAAAGACAGCCATGTGCACTCGGACCCTGGAGATCTTATTCATGATGTCCTCTAGAGATGCAACCGTGCCACCCTAGGGAATGTGCCACTGGCACTGTGCAGCAGAGGAGGGGAGACTATCAATGAGCCAGAGGACCCCAAGTGGCACAGACTCAAAGGGATCTTGAAGGATTCAGCAAAGCAGGCCCAGGAGGGCAGAGCATCCCTAGTGACGGCAGCTTCCACTCTGGTCTCCCGGGTCTTACTGAATTGCTCTAATGGTCCAGTGTGGAATAACATCCTCGAGGCAATCACACACTTGGGAAACAGGGCAACAGGATATCAAGTTCCACTTTATGTTAAGGAGTCAGAACTTCCTGCTGACATTCCTCAAGTCTCAGTCTGTCTGTCTGTCTGTCTGTCTGTCTCTCTCTCTCTCTCTCTCTCTCTCTCTCTCTCTTTCTCTCTCTGAGAGGAGCATAGACCAAGCGGCATGGCATCCTAGTGGAGACTCCTGGCAGCTGCCTGCCTCTCCCAACATGCTGCCCTGCTTGGGTTACCAGTGGACAGGACTGGGCCCCAGGTATTTCCAGGCTCATCACCTCTTATTCAAAGTATTGAAGTAAAGTTTCACAGTTTGCAAAAGTAACAAGAGGGCAGGTCAGAAAGACTAGCAGCAGGTCACTTGACTGAGGGGGCCCTGATTATTATTTGTGGCTTCCTTTTATGGGGTCCAAGAGAAGAAAGAATTGGGCTAATAGGGAGATAATTGGGAGGTTCTTTATTTTGATTTAAGTTATATAATCATTTCCTCCACTGAGAGTGTCCTTTCTCATAATACAACTGATTTTAATCTCATATATGCCTAGTTGTGTATAGCCATCAGGTGGTAAATAAGGAATCTGTAGGCTGGAGAGATAGCTCAGTGCTTAAGAGCACATACTTCTCTTCCAGAGGACCCAAGGTCAGTTCCAGCCCTCATGGTAGGCAGCTCACAACTGCTCGTGACTCTGGCTCAGGGGATCTGGTCCTCTCCTGGCCTCCGTGGGCACCACACTAGTGTGCTTATAGACAGACACACACAGATAATTTTAATAATAATAATAATAATAATACAATTTTTTTAGATAGGGGATATGCTCTAAAATTTAACTTCTGACTTATTGCTCATGAATTCAAAACAAGTCTAGAACAGATCAACCTATTGCCCATAGTTCCCAGTTTATAGCCATGGTCAGCGGTCACTTACTTGTCTGTGGGAAGTGACCTTGGGTCCCAGCCCCTCTGTAAGGAGAATAACAGCTGCATTGACAGACTGATAGTTCTGTCCCTTAGCCCCTAGCATGTAGGCCAATCCTCCTGCAGCCACCTGGGGTGGGCACCAGTTGGTCCATCCTGTCCCATACAGCAACATGCTTACAGCCTGTATGGACAGGGATAGGCATTTACCCTAACACTCCGCTAAAGTTCCAGTCTTCACCCCTGGTTGGGGGCCTCTAACAGCTCAGAAACAAGCCCTGTGGAACAGCTCCCATCCCTGTCCGCTCTGAACAAGCCTCCTCTTTCTTGGTTTTTCACTTCAAGATGGGCGATGACTTCCAGCCAGGCTGTGGGTTTCAGGCAGCCCTCTCCATTTGTCCCACAACACACTGAACTTTCTCCCTCTCCCTGGTACCCCACCATACCACAGTCACACTCAGGCCCTGCCTACAACATCTATACAGAAAGAACCTACTGTGCTCAGAGATTCAGAGCCCTGGCTGCTCTTGAAGAAGACCAGGTTCAGCTCAGCACACACATGGAAGTTCACAACTGTCTGTAACACCAGTTCCAGAAGATCTGACATCTTCCTCTGGCTTCTACCTGCACCAGGCTCATGTGTGGGGTGCACACACAGATGCACGCAAATATTTATACACATGAAGTAAAAAAATAAATCTGTAAAGAAAATTAGCACCTCAGCATGGTGGCACATGACTGTATTCCCAGCACTGGAGAGGCAGTGTCAGGCAAATCATGCAAAGTCCAAGGCCAGCCTGTGCCACACTGTGAAACCTCCAGTCAAAACACACAAACAAAAGCACCACTTATAATAATACCATGTTATGAAATACAATAAAAATCTGCATGCTGAAAACCTCATAGCTACTAAAAGAAATCAAAGACCTAAATGAACAGAAAGTTACATTACAACCTTGGACTGGAAGGTTGGGAATAATTAAAACATCCATCCTCCCCTCAGTGATCGATGTTTTCGAGGTTGCTCTAACCAGGGCCCTGATGTGCTCTTGGTAGGAATTGGTATCCCGATTCTAAAACTGACATGTGAGGGTAACAGCACTGGGACAGCTGAAGGGAGCCTACAGAAGGAGGAACAAAGAGGACCCCAGCGGAGACTCCCTGGCTTTCCATAAAGCCGTGTGGTGAAGGGTAGCCTAGTATAGAGGGAGGCTCATTGATCTGGGGGCCAGAACAGAGCTCAAAATAGACCAGAGCGTTTATGGGCCATCGATCCTTTACCAAGGTGCAAAGGAAATTCAATGGAGAAAGGCGTCTTCCAGAAAATGGGGACAATGAGCAGTCACAGCTTGAGGAGGAGGGAGAGGGAGGGGAGGAAGGAGGGGAGGAGGGAGGGGAGGAGGCGGGCAAGGAAGGAGGAGACAGGAAGGAGAAGAAATTCAAGCTGTAGTTTTTGTTTGTTAGTGTTTGGTTGTTTTTTGTTTTGTTTTGTTTTTGTCTTGCATTATACCTGCTCAGGCTGACCTCAAACTTACTTATAGCAATCCTCCTGCCTCCACCTCACAAATGCTATGATGACAGGCATGACCCACCATGCCTGGCTACAAGCTGTATCTTGAGTCACTTGAGAAAACTAACACAAAGTCTAACTCACTCACAGAGTACATCCCAAGGAGTTAAACCTCCCAAAGAAAATGTAAGTAAACATTCCAGATCCCAGGTCTAGAATATCTAAAGAACTCTCAAAGTTTAGGTATAAGAAAACAAGATCTGGGCTGGAGAGATGACTCAGCAGTTAAGAGCACTGGTTGCCCTTTCAGAGGTCCTGAGTTCAATTCCCAGCAACCACATGGTGGCTCACAACCATTTGTAATGAATCTGACACTCTCTTCTGTCATGTAAATTGAGCACTCATATGCATAAATAAATTTTAAAATATTTTTTAAAACTTTAAAAAAAAAAGAAAGAAAACAAAACTGAATTCCCAAGATGGATGAAAACAAGCCAGGTTGGGTGGTGTGCTGTAACCCAGCATTCAGGAGCGAGAAGCAGGAAGATCAGGAGTTCAAGGACAACCTCAGCGACATAAGAACTTGTTTTAAAAAAAAAGCAAATAACAAGCAAACAGAAATTAACTGATATAGGCACAAGACTGAAAGAGACATTTCATCAAAATGGGTCTAAAAATAAGACACCACAGATAAGACACACCTGAGACAAGGCATCCAGGTTATAACGGCTGACCGTCGGAGCCCCAGAGGAGCAACTAAGCTTCTACATGTCACCAGGAGGCACAGGAGGACTCTGCTTAGGAAAAGTTGGGCATACATGGTAGCCAAGCAATTCTGCTTTAGCTGTTCTAGTACCCAGCAGTGGGGGAATCCCAGATGACCCAGGAAATCTAGGGTGATGGTGCTGTCCAGTGTCTCCAGTGTCCTGGTGACAGGTGGCTGAATGGCCCTGTCAAAACTTACTGATTGTGCTCTAAGAGGTAAAACTAGACAGACAGGAAAACTAAGATGAGGACATACCCCGACTGCACCCCAGTGGCACCGTACCTCACATCTGGACCTGGGTCTGGTGTGTCTGCCAAAGCATTCTTGGTAAGAGTAGTTGGGATGCCTGGCTTGGTTTAGACCATCAGAACTTGCTGGAGTAGGAGGTGAGGAGGGAATTGATTCTTATGCACATGCACACACACACACACACACACACACACGCACACTATTTGGAAGATGGGTGGCAGAGACCCACTCAAGCCAGGCCGGTGATCTGGTGTGACGGAGGACCAGATTAGTCACCTGAGATGCTCAGGTGCAAGTGCATCGTGGGAAGGCAGCAGCGATGTCAGGGTCATACCAGGGAGCACAAGGGGTCAAGGGAACCTTCTCTCAGGAGGTGATGTGGATCATGGATTCCAGTGTCAGACATGTCCAGCTCTGCAAAGAGCAGATAGGATGCGGAGAGCAGGAAGAAGATTCCACAGCTTGCCACCTCCCGGAGCAGAATGGGAGTTGAGCCCCAGAGCTGCTGGGTGGCTCCTGCTGCAGGAGCTAGGCGGGCCACGGGAGGCTCTACACCCAGGACAACAGGATTCCAACCACCGGAAGAGGACCCAAGCGGCATGGAGACAGAGAGGAGGCAAAATAGGGATGAAGTGGGAAAGACAGATGCGGGGCTGAGAGGGCGGAAGCTTTGGATGCTTCAGGTTCCCTGCCTGGGGGTATCTGGGAATGGAGTTCCCAGGAAGATCCATGCCACACTTAAATCAGGAACAAAGGAGGAAGCTCACTATCGTGGGGCTCTGAACACCAGGATGTGAAGACCCTCCCTTTGCAGGACCTTGCTGTAAGCCTGCAGCTTCTGGGGCATCCTAGGGACAGCTCGCTCAGCCCCCAGAGGATGCCGGTTCATCTTACAGGTGCAGTGAATGGACTCAGAAGTGACAGCATTTCCCCAGAGCTATCCAGTGAGTGAGTGGCAGAGATTGAGCCCAGGTCTATAGCCTGACAGAGCAGAGTGCTTGACAAATGTGAAAGGTTTGAGGTTTGTTGGTTAGTTTTAGATGGTTTCCCCCTTGTTATCATTTTTATTTCTACTCTGCAAAGGCTCTATAGACACAGATCCCCAGTTCCCTCCGACAGCCAGCCTCCCTCCCACCCCATCCCCTGCCAAGCTGTCCAAGCTGCTTTGGCCCAGGGTCCCCCCAGGAGTCCACAGACACATCTCCACAGCCGGGCGCAGTATTTCCAAGTGGCAGAATTAATAGGGCAATTCCCCGGTGCAGAACTGAGCTGGCTTCTATGCTAAATTAGCATAGATAAATATTTTCGAGAGAGGAGGGAAAAATAATGCATTTTGCAATAAGGCTGGAGGGCAGCCCCTCTCGGGCCCCATCCCCTGAACTTGGACGGAATGAATTTGCACCTGGTGTAATTGAAGGCGCCACGGTCCCTTGTGCCTGGGAGCGAGACCTAGCCAAGCGGATAAATTCCCTCCACTTGTGCGGAGCTAACCGTTGTCAAGAGGCTGAGCCCAGGGGAAGTGGGAGGAGGGGCAGGCAGGGCTGGAGAAGCAGGTGGATGAATGAAGACAAAGACTGCAGGGCAAACACATCAGCACACAGGCAGGAAACACGTATGTGCATGCACACAAGCTCGAGCTTGTTCACCCACACACCCACACACACACACACACACACACACACACACACACAAACCACTCAAATAGCCACACCTGACCTAAATCAGGCTCACCCTACATAATGCCTGAGGAACCTTGTATGATCTGTTATCTGCCCCTGCTAACTGCTGGGGGGAGGGGGAATGACGCTCACACTCTGTCCCCAGCTCCATGGAAACTATGAAGCTGGAAATCCATCAGCAAATTGTCCTTGGGCCCAAACTCACAATATGGGCCTCTCCTGTGGTCCTCTCCACCTCTGCTGTCTATCTTGCCAGCCATTTTCTCAGTCTTGCTCAGCCCTGTCCTGTGAGTTGTCACTAAGCTCCCTGCCAGCCTCCTTGCCTGCAGGGGCTCCCTGAAAATGCTCCTCAGTCAGTAAAGCACTTGCCACGCAAACACAAACCTGAGAACCTGAGTTCTGAACCCCGGCATACACGTAACAAGTTGGGTGTGGTGATGCATTCCTGCAATCCCAGTACTTGAGACAGAATGATCCCTTGAACTTGGTGGCCAGCCACCTTAGCCAAATCAGGGAGGTCTGGGAAAGACAGTGTTAAAACACAAGATGGGAGAGTGTAGGGAATATGGAAGAAAATAGCCTCTCTCTCTCTCTCTCTCTCTCTCTCTCTCTCTCTCTCTCTGTGTGTGTGTGTGTGTGTGTGTGTGTGTGTGTGTACATGCTCTTCTAGGGAACTCGGGTTCAATTCCCAGCACCCACATGGTGGCTCACAACCATTTGTGGCCCCAGCACCAGGACATCGACCACCCTCTTCTGGCTTCCAAGGGTAACAGGCACATGTATGGTGCACAGACACATGCAAGCAAAGCAGACAGACACATAAAATAAAGTGAAATGCCCCAAGAGTTTTAAGATGGCTGTAAACAACGCTGATCTTCTAAGCACCTGGCTACCCCTGAGCCTCAGGACCTCTGAGGTTCTGCTTGTCACCGGACACCAGGTGTGGCCTGGAACCTGCTGATAGCCTGCGTCACCCTGGAATAGTTGGCATATTTCAGTTACTACCCTTGGAGGGAAAACTTAGACCCAGGAACACCCTCAACCCCTACACCTAGATAGCAGCCACTTATCGAAGAGAGACATACCTTAGAGGCCATATAACCTCTCACTCTCTCTTTCCAGCCACAACCCCATAATCCCAGCCCTTCTGGGAGGCAGATAAATGGCAACTGATCTAAACCAAGGGGAATGGGGCAGGGCCACAGACTGCCCTGCTAAGAGGAGCAGCTACCCTGGAGGCTGGCACTACCCAGGGTCCCAGAAAGAGTAGTGTGGTGGTGTGGCGGTGTGGTGGTGTGGCTGTAGCTATGGCTGATCCTGGCATCAGAACCTTCAAGTTTGTGAGGATTGGATTCAGCAGGGACTCTCCTGGAACAGGTACCTACCAGCTACACTAGCTCTTCCATGCTCGCCCCAGAGCCCAGGTTTGTCCAGGTCACAGGCTTTGCCTGGGAGATGCCCTTCCTCCAAGGCCAAGCTCTGTCACCATAAGTATGAACAGGTAGAAGTTGATCAGAATTCTTTATGATCCCCCTTCCAGTGCTCACTGCAAGCCAATTCCCTGTTCAGGAACACACCATTGGATAAACATGGTTTTGAGGTCAGGGAAGGGAGAGACTGAGAGCCAGTGTGGGAGGCCACAGATGCTCTGAGATTCTGTCAGACTTCTCTTCCCACAGGCCAGGGATTCATGAGGATAGCAGGAGCCTCTACTCTGTGAGCCACAGTCTACCCAGCAGGCCACTCACCCAGGGTCTCCGGAAAGCTGAGGTTCAGAAAGGGCCTCCAGTGACTTGGGCTCCTGAAAGGCAGAGCCCGGTCTTCTGGCCCAAATCAACAAGCCATCCACATTCACCTCCTAGAGCCATGGGAGAGAACAAGGAGCAAGAGTGGATGGCGCTCAGAGCTGGGCCCCTCAACCCTAGACAGCAGCAGCTGTGTATGGACAAACCCCAGGCCCTCTGCTGCCGAGTCTACAGCTAACCAGTCAGGAAACCTGCATCTCAGCCAGGGCTCTGCTGAGTGACACACTCGACAGCATCATGTAGCTGCCTCTGCCACCTTGGAGTTGATATTTCCTCCCCTCCCACCCTGCTTCTCCCAGCGATCCTTCTGGGTAGCAGAATGCGGCTAGAAGATCAGCTTCCAGAAGGATGCTACCACTGCACACACACTGTGCACCCCGCCCCCACTTACTGTTTCCTCTAGGTGCTCATTGGCAATCAACAGTCCTCGTCGAGAAGCCCACATGCATAGATGTGCAGAAAGGCTCCACCAGCTCTGAGGTCTTATCTTCTGTAAGCCTCCACTGTGCCTCTGTGCAATGGGCACCAAGGGTGGCTAGGAAACTCAGGTGTGTGCATAGTGCCATGGCACACAGCAGGAGTGATGGGAGGCCAGAAGGGTTGTGTACCCACCTTCCTAGAGGAGTGCATGCTGGTTAGAAGAGTGGGAAGGTATAGGTGCCTTTCTGATTCTTGAAAGGAACATGGCGTAGGGTAGACAGACTTGATTTCAGGAGCCACAAAGGGAACAAATAGAAAAAGTTGAGCAGGTCAGTGGCAGGAACAGCTTGTGTGCCGGCAAGGACAGTAGAATGCACTGTCCATGTGCATGCTTCGGTGAAATGGGACTCAGGGGAGGCGAAAGAAGGGCTTGGAGCTCAGTGAGCAGACAAACTCCATCAGAGCCAGCTGTGGCCTGTAGGGCCTCTAGGCTGGGGTTTCTAGGCAGCATGGGGTTGGGTCCTCCAGGGGGTGAGGCAGGCTACATCGTGGAAACATCCTTGGAGGGAGAGGTCGGGAAGAGAGGGCAAGCACCCCACCAGAGCTCCCCCTACTGCTGAGCCAGGAGGCTGCTAGATCTGCCTACCCAGAAGCACAGTTACATTTGGGGTCTCCACCGTAAACAGGCTTCCTAAAACCATGGTGAAAGGGCTCTGGCCATGCAGAGCTCACTGGCATCAGGACCCTCCAGCTCACGCCTGGTTCCATCGTGATGCCCATATCCAGTTTACAGGAAAGATGTAGGAAGAAGTACCTCGAGGTTGCAGAGGAAACTGGCCTCTTGATGCCAGAAACCCTGCGGGCGGTGCCAACAGGGCTGCCTCCTCCTCTCCTTTTCCCTCTTGCGACTCAGTATTCCCGGCCAACGTCTAAGAAGGTCAGCTCGAGGCTTGGTGAAGGTAAATGACAGGTGGTATTTTGAGTCCTAATGAACCCTGGTGCAGAGTTCCTGAGCCAAGGGTAAACCCTCCTCACAGGGTCCAGCCTCCAGGCCAGATGATAACAGACTCCAGAGACCAGAGACGACAGTCAAGTCTATCTGAAAGAATCTCTCCCAGGTCCCCCACATAGCAACTGAAACTAAACTGACACCAGGACTGGGGGCCTCAAACATGACAGGACCCTTCTCTGGAGGAGTTCAAAGTAGGAGAAGTCCCACACACACAGTCAAAGGCAATTCCAATCTGGCGTGGGTATGATCTACAGCAAAAGCTAGAGAGGACTTCCTGGAGCAACAGAGCCCCCAATGCCTCCTGAGGAAGGCCTCACCATGCAGAGTGTCAGAAGCCAGGGACAGTGACTCCCTCTCCTGCAAAAGAAACCCTCCTGGTCAGAGAGAATGGTAGGACGTATCAGGCACTATCCCAAGTCTCAGCAAAGTTTGTTTGTTTGTTTGTTCTTTCCAGACAGGGTTTCTCTGTGTAACAGCCCTGGCTGCCCTGAAACTAACTTTGTAAACCAAACCTCAAACTCACAGAGGTCTGCCTGCCTCTGCCTCCCAAGTGCTGGGATGAAGGCATGAGCCACCATGCCTGGCTTCAGCAACTTAAATCGGCACAATTCATTGTTTTCCCTTGTTCTGTGAGTTGTCGGAATGATTCTTCTGGCTTCCTGCAGTTTGGCTGGTTCTTCACTTGAGCCGTCCAGCTCTGGTCAGGGTTCACACCCACTCCATTCCCTCCGACTTCAGGCTAAAATCCCAGGTCAGGCTCCCGGGCTGCACTCTGGTGGGTGGGGACAGCTGGGCGGGGCTTCGCCAGCTAGCAGCAGCTGCCGTGCTTTCTCAGTCTCTGCAGCTGTATTGCCTCTGCGGGCCGACAGGAGGATGGGAAGCCAGAGAAGAGAAATAACACACAATTTAATCTCCCCAAATCAACCCATCCTACAAAGAGAAAAATAAAACAAAGAGTCTCCGCCAAGGCTGACCTTCTGTTTACATTTTCCTTGGCAACTGAGATATAATTGCCGGTCTGCAGGGCCCTCCCCTCCCCCACCCTGCCTCATCCTATTCAAGCGCAACCAGGGATGACACTGGAATCTTGAACCACACTAAGTGGTTACTATGGTGTCAGGCTGAAATTGTGAATCTCAGAGGCTGCCACAGCAGGGAGGCGTGGAGCCAGGGCAGAGTCTCGGCTGAGGCTAGTGATTGGGGGGCCTAGCCAGTTAATAGCAGGCAAACGTGCTGACAAGAGTAGGGGGCTGAAAGATACGATTGTCAGAGCAGGAGCCGGACCAGACCCAAGTCCCAGTCACACCCCCTGAGCCTTACACTGTCCCAGGCTGCTCTCCCTCCACCCTGTGGCCACCGGAATTGAAACTCTGCCCAACCCCACAGAAGAAATGCACAGGACCCAAGCCAGCCCTTTCTTATTTCTGCACAGAAATCTAGAGCCTTGCCCAAGGGACCTGCAGAGGTGCTTTGGGTACCACCCTCCACTCCTTCTCCAGCTCCTCAGAGAACCACAGGCCAATCCTGCCAGACTCACACTGATGTCAGTGTGAGATCCCTCCCACCTCCACTGCCACACCCTGGTCCCATTCCCACCTCCAGACAGTGACCTCTGCCCTGACCTTGAACCCCATCTTCTTCTCATGCCGGTACCTAGAGGAAGTTATCTTCCAAAGAGCAAATCAGATCTTCTCCCTGTTCATATCACTGAGAGCTCTTGAGTGGCCATGGTGCCTGCCCAGCTCTGACTTCATTTGTGCCACCAACTCCAGCCACCCTGGCCTCTGAACTGCTCCCTGAGCTGGCCAGTTTGCTCCTGCCCCAGGACCTTTGAACTAGCCATTTTTTGCTACTGTGACTCCTTCCCAAACCACCACTGAGGCCTTAAGGATTGCCTGTTTGCTCACTGCTAGGGTCTTCATGCTTCAAACAGGACAGGCACAGGAACTGATGAATGAATGAATGAATGAATGAATGAATGAACAAACTAACCATTTCCTAGTTTCTGGTCTCCATCTTCTTTGTCTCTGCTATAAGGACCTAGACCATCAGAAGAGGAAATCAAAGGCTCCTAAGAAAGCCCCAGCCCAAACCTGTTGTGTTCCACCCACTCGGTGCTGGACCCATGACTCACGAACTTAAATTCACTAAGACATAATAGTGGGAAAAATGAACATAGGGTCCAGGGTTCGCAGCCTGGTTTTTGGTTTGGTTTGTTTGTTTGTTTGTTTGTTTTTAAGATGTACAAATTCCCCCATGAAATTGCCCACCTGGGGTTTTTTTTTTTCTTCCTTTCTTTATTAGGGCTGCCCCCTTAACTCTCTTTGGAGATGGATTTGTTCTTTATTTTTCCGTCTCATCCAGATTCTGAATGGACTATCAGACATTGTTCCTGGCTGTGGACTGAGACTGAACATTGAGGCAGGAAACGACCCAACACGCATCACAGCGCTCCGAGGTCTACCCTCCCCCAAGACTATGCAGCAGACCCCCACTGCCGACTACCTACAGCTGTCCGCGGCCCGCCTGCCCGCGTAGTCCTCCCTCTCAGCCCTCGGGGAACGCGGCTATGCGGACCGCGTCCGGGATGCACAGCTTCCCCAGTCCGAGGGCATTCCGGCCAGCAGGGCAGGGGTGGAGCTTGGAGAAGACTTCCGCCTTGCACAGACCCATTTCTTCCTTTAAAAAACCGCCGTGATTGCTTCTGATAATCAGATTTACTGGTAAAATTTGGTCTTTGTGCTTCCCTGGGTTCCAACACACGGGCGCATCCGGAAGGCCCCTTCATGCCCGTGGCTAGTGTGTGGTTCCTTGCCCAAATGTGCTAGTTCGGTTTAGTTTATCAGCTGTTTTCAAAGCATTATCTTTCATTTTTATAGCGAGAGCCCACTATTGTTTTATTCTATTTCATTAATTCGTGCTCCTTTTCTACATTAATTTCTTCCATCGGCTTTCTTTGGATTTATTTTGATGTTCATTTCCGCGCTTATTGAGGTGAAAGCTGAATTCTTTTCAATCTCTCCTCCTTCTAATGACTGCATTTACAGCTATTCATTTCCCTCTAAGCACCGCGGCTTGGGCGGTATCCTGGGGGTTTTTATGGAGAGCCTTTATTGTAGCTCATTTCTAAATTGTTGATAATTCAGTTTTGATTTATTGTTTCACTCACATTATTTAGATTTGTTTTTAAATTTCCAAGTGGCTAGATTTAGGGATGCCGTTCTCTTGTTCATTTCCAGTTTTATTTCTATTGTTCAAAAAAAAAAGTGACTGGCATGATCTTTTTATTTTTTTTTTAAAAAATCGGTTTTAAGAATCAAAGGTAGTATAAAAATATTTTTCCCTGTAAAAATAGTCAATCAGTTCCGGATTGCAAAGACTCAAGCATGAGAGTTCTTCTGCAATCACACTCATTCTCTGGCTTCATTGTCCTGTCCGTTTGGAGCTAACCTTTGTGAACAGTTCAGAAGGGTTCTTTCAATTTCTATTTTTTTTAATTTACGTATACATTTATACATTCAACCACCTTAGAGCTTTTTTTTTTTTTAATTGCTTCTATTCCACGCTCTTGTTGGAGAACTCTCGCTCTTGGTTATTTGTAGCCTTTCTTTTTTCCCAAATAAACACGCTTCTGTACATCCAGACAGATGTACGCACTGATTTGTCAGCAGCTCATAGTTGATCTCTCATTTATGGTTGTTAGGTTTTCATTGCTAGAGCAGAAGACCCATGGCCATCGGCTTTGTACAGAAAATGGGTTTATCTAGTTCACAGTGCTAGTGTCTGGAAGTTCAAACAAAGGTCTCTGCAGCTACAAATAGTGATGGGAGAGGGGGTGCAAGGTCCATTGGTGAGGGATCTCCTTCTCTCCACAAAGCCACTGGGATTTGATCATGGGGCCCCACGCTGTTGATCTAATCTTATGACGCCTCAAAACTCTACCTCTAGACACCACAGCCAGGTCAGTTCTAGCAGTCACAACACTTACTGCAAGAATCTGCATAGTCAAACCCCTTGGGGGCTTCTGGAGACAAAGCATATTGATGATCCCTTTTAGGCCATTTTTAATGAGGTTTTTTAAAAAAGATTTATTTATTTATTTATTTTATACATGTGAGTATACTGTTGCTCACTTCAGACACACCAGAAGAAGAAATCAGATCCCATTATAGATGGTTGTGAGACACCATGTGGTTGCTGGAAATTGAACTCAGGACCTCTGGAAGGGCAGCCCATGCTTTTAACCACTGAGCCATCCATCTTTCCAGTCCACTTTTAGGTCATTTTAATTTTGATGTATTTTTTTATTAAATACATTCTTTATTTACATTTCAAATGTTGTCCCATTTCCTGGTCACCACCACCCCCCCGAAAATCCCCTGACACATCCCCCCCTCCCTGCTCACCAATCTACCCATTCCCGCTTCCCTGTCCTGGCATTCCCCTATACTGAGGCATCTAGCCTTCTTAGGACCAAGGGCCTCTCTTCCCTTTGATGTCTAACAAGGCTGTCCTCAGTTGCATATGCATCTGGAGCCATGGGTCCTTCCAAGTGTACTCTTTGGTTTGTGGTTTAGTCCCTGGGAGCTCTGGGGGTACTGGGTGGTTCATATTGTTGTTCTTCCTATGGCGCTGCAAACCCCTTCAGCTCCTTGGGTCCTTTCTCTAGCTCCTCCATTGGGGACCCTGTGCTCAGTTCAATGATTGGCTGAGAGTGTCCCCCTCTGTATTTGTCATGCACTGACAGAGTCTCCCAGGTGACAGCTACATCAGGCTCCTGTCAGCAAGCACTCATTGGCATCCACAATAGTGTCTGGGTTTGGTAACTGTATATGGGATGGGTCCCTAGGTAGGCAGTCTCTGGATGGTCTTTCCCTCAGTCTCTGCGCCACACTTTGTCTCTGTATCTCCTCCTATGGGTATTTTGTTCCCCCTTCTAAGAAGAACCAGAGTATCCATACTTTTTTTGATGTATTTTTTTTAACATTTATTTTTGTTTATGTGTATGTCTGTGTATGTCACATTGTGCAATCCCAGCAGGGCCAGACAAGGGCGCTGGCTCCCCTGGCACTGGAGTTCCAGGTGGGTCCTCTGTAAGAGCAGCAAACACCTTCTGAGCCTCCTCTCCCACCGTCCACATCCCTTCTAACCAGAGTTATTTAGAGTTTTCTCCAACTTAGTGTTGTATAAGTTGAACAGTGGGGAATGAAGACGTTCCTCTTCTTCCTTGGCAAATGGGAAAAGATATTTAAAGGTGAAGAGACTACTGGTGCTATTTCCTGTTAAGCATTTTCCAAAAGGTTAAACAAAGTATCAATTATATCCACAGCTAAATCAAAAGATTAACAAGTTGCAATGAAAGAGCATATAAAGAAAGCTCAACCTATGAATTTATCTACTACATGAACTAAAAAGAAAACTCACATAATTGTTTACATGGATACGCCCAAAGAGACGGTTGATAAAATTTGACATTCATTTGTGACTTGTAAATCTATTCTAGGTATAGAAGGGGGGATTTCTTAATTCAACCGATTTGCCTGTAGAAAACTCAACAGTGAAACTTGAGATGTGTCCCCAAGATTGTAGGAAAGGAACTGAGCAAGAGCTAACCTCCTCCCACTACTGCTCAACCTGGATGATGCCAGGAAAAGCCAGCAGGAATCCCTTATACACGCATATCCCAAACCGTGGTTTCAGAATCCTGCTGCCAACTGTGATCTGAAATCACCCATGAAAATTATCCAGCAATAAACAATTCATCATTTTATATTGACGCCACTAAGAAGCAGGATGAAATCTCACACTGACTGAACATGAATCATCACTCTGTGTCCGTCCTCTGTACACTACCCTCCCATTACTATCTCAGTTACCAGGTCATGCTGTGCACACTACCCTCCTGTTAGCTATCTCAGCTATCAGGTAGATAGTTTCTGTGTCACTGTTGGTATTCAAGTAGCCCTTATTTACTCCTGAGCTCAAAAGTCATGATGCTGACAATTTTGTAAATGGAATTTTTATGGTATGATCCTGAAATTTCTCCCAAGGCCATGTGTCCCCAGCCTATGGCAATAATGGAGGTGTTGAAGCCCAGCGGAAACGAGTGAGGTAGACGAGGTCTGCCCTTGAACCCTTGAACGGGACATAGGAGCCCAGCCCTTCTTTTCTTTTGTTTGCTTCCTGGTTCCCACGAGTGAGCAGTGTTCTCTCCCTTCACAATGCACAGCCAGTCGAACAACCAGCAGAGATCAGGGACCGATGAAAGCTGTAAGCCAAACGAGATTTCCCTCCTTTCATTTGCCGGCTTCAGGTGTGTTGTCACGGGCTGGAGTGCAGACTCCATCATGCGTGGCTGTAACTGTCCTGATTCTGCAGAGCCCCTGTTCATCTCCTTCTGCTTGGTTTGTCAACCAAAATGTCACACTTCTGCACACCGAGAACAGGAGCACACATGGTTCAGTACTGTGCTCAGTGTTAGGCATCAACTCAGGACTTAGACTGCAGCTCCAGGGGCTGGGGTGGTATGGCAGAGGGGCCATCCCTCAGAATGGAGGCTGGCCTGGTGACTTGATGTTATACCCTGGATGGCAAGGCTGTCTTCAGACTGCAGTGACTCTCCAGAAAAGAGGAAATGGTAGCAAACTGTAAGTGTTTGCAAAGATATAGCTGCCTTCTAGACAGTCTAGAATAAGTTAGAATTCAGCACATGACCAAACAGGAAATACTAGGGGGTGGGGATGGGGACTCCTATCCCAGTCACAGTAGTTACTAAAGCTAGGAAGTGATTAGTAACAATGGAAGCTCTATTCCCAACAAAGGGTTCAATCCAACACACGCAAAACCTCGAGCAGAGAAACACAGAGGGCTCTTGGACCACGGATTGGTTTTCCCCCTGAGGAGTCCATAATTCAGTGTAAACAAGATGCGATGCAGTCTTCTGGCTCACTGCCCAAAACCCAGCTCGGGGTTCCATAGCACAGAAGGGGAGGCTGATAGATCTGAGGAGCTGATGGAAGCTGTGAGACAGAAATGATCTCATTCTGGCACAGTGTGAGTGAGTGCAGTGCACAGGTATGCAAGCATTGTGTGCACACATGTGTCTTTATGTGTGTATTACATGTATCTAAGCATGTGTATATGTTAGTGAATATATGTTCTTTTGATGCATGTGTGCCTGTGTGTTACATGCATATACATCTATGTGCATGCATGTGTGTGCCTGTGTATGTATCTTCTATGTATGTGTATAAATGTGCATGTGCCTATGTGGCCATATATTGTTTCTATTTACGTGTGTTCATGAGTATGTATGTATGTATGTATGTACACATGTGAGCATGCATCTATATGTGTATTACATGTGTGAGCATACATGTGAATGTAAATATATCCATACACTTGTCTATGCAGATGTTCACACGTGTATGCATGTACACATGTATGCAGCTTATACAATTTTGTGTGTGTCCATATGTATGTGTACATATGTGTACATGTTCTGTGTGTGTGCCTGAAGGAAAGGAAGAGGTTGGCCACGCAAAGAGAGGGGAAGCTTGCCTGTGAGTAGTTGGAAGAACACTGTTTAGCAAGCTCCTTTCTCGGGGTGGGGGTCAGAGACTGCTGTCAATCAGCTTCCTCTAAGAGGTAGGAATAAAGCCCCTGAGCTAGTGCAGGAAAGACAACCTGGCTTCTGTCCAAGAAGGTCGCCAGAGGAGGCTCTGATTGTGACTTGTAGAAGATGACAGTGGGGTATAAACCCCAGCTTTTCAGCAGCTTGTATTAAAAACTCGCGGGTCACTGGATCCTCTGTGACACACCACCCAAGACCTGGGGCCTTAAATGAACAATTTTCTGGGTTGGTGGGTCCAGTTCAGAAATACAGCATGCACCTGACATCTTCAAAGCCTACCATCTCCTGCACCCAGGTCCATCAATCCGTTAGTAAATACTAATGACTTACCCTAGCCCCTGTTGCTCTGTGGGCCCTCAGCTTGACTAGGGGAGCTCAGCAGAATTCCTCATTGTACTAAACAGGCATGTCCATTGGCAAGTCCATGGCAGAGTGAAATATCCCAGTTCCAGGTCAGGGGGAATCCTGACCTGTCTGTTCTGGACAGGCATCCTAGTCCTCAATGATGGGCAGAGGTAGACTCCAGCCTCTCTGGCTTCACATCTCGCTGACATCCAGTTCCCACACATGCCCTGGCATGTTGGTATCTGCCACCAGTGGTCCCCAGAGTCCAAACCTGGTCTGAACTTGAGACTTACCAAAATTATGAGCTTATTCAATCATTTTCCTTCATAAAGTTAGCTTGACTATGATGTTATATTATAGCAATGAAAAAATATAATGAGAACTTTTTTTTTAAATGCAACTCTCTCTATATAATCCTTTCTAACCTGGAACTCCACTAAATAGACCAGACTGTACTTGAACTCACAAAGATCCACCATCCTCAGCCTCCTGAGTGCTAGGATTAAAGGTATATAACACCATGCCTGGCTTTTTAAAAGCTAAGACACTATGATAAATAGAAAATGAAAGCCTAGGGAGATGGGCTGGACCGATAGATCAGCAGATCTGGGATACTTTCAGATCAGGTTTGGCAGCCTGAGTTCAATCCCCAGAACCCAGGTAAGGACGAAGAAAAGAACTGATATCATTGAGTTGTCCTCTGACTTCCACACACAGTGTCAAAAACACCCGAACCCCCACAAATGTGCATTCACACAGTAATAAACTTAAGTTTATTATTATATATTTTTATATAAAAAGTTTATATAATGCAGATTAAGTATAAATGAGATAAGTTAAGCAAAAGGCAGGCCATCTTTGAAAGGTTCAAAACAGAAAGTTAGCAGTCTGGATTCCAAACGAGAAATTGGGGGGGTGGGGGGCAGGCAAATCAGGAACAAAAGAAAGTCCAATGACTTCGATGTCAGAAGAGAAAAGATGAGATTCAGATCAAATCTGTTGTAAGGGATAAAAATGAGTCATTTTAGTTGCAAAAAAGAACACTGTGTGGAGAATACATCTTGTTAATAGCGAGCTTAAGTTCCCGAGCAGAGCTGTGGGATGCAGGGCAGCTGAGGAACGGGGAGGAAAATGGGGGAATGCAGAGGGTGTGCTGAAGATTGCTGCTCATCTCACAAGAGCTGAAGCTCCCACGGCAAACGGAAGCACCCTGTGCAGTATTTATATTCATGAGACCGACCGTCAGACAAGCTCGGAGTGTCTTCCCTGCACTCACATGAGACTTCACAAGACCGCCCATGTGTGAAAGCACAGGGGAAGTCCGCCCGAATTAAACAGAGTCAGCAGGGCAGAAACCCACATCTACCTCACAGGACCGAGTCAGATCCACAGCGAGCGAGCGAGCGAGCGAGCAAGCGAGCAGGGAAGCTTTTCAAGCATCCTCACCGGTCTGGAAAAGATCGAAAGTTACATTAGTGAAGACAGAACATAAGGAGGAAAATAAGCACTTGTGGAAATGATGAACGAGCTCAAACTAAACTGAGATTACCAACAAATATGAATGTTAGATGAGCAGATAAATTCCAGGCCAAAAAAAAAAATTAAAGCTGGAGCAGTATAAATTAGGAACCTGAATGTACCAGCAACTATTGAAGAAGTTGAGAGAGCTGTCAAAGACCTGTTTTCCAGATATTTTGGGCTGAGTGAGTTTAACAAAATTCTCAAAGAAAGGGTCTAAATACATTGTTTCAGAAAGTTAGGAAAGAGAAGAAGCCTGCAGAGGAGGTTAGGGGGGAATGGGAGGTGGGGATAGGGGATGGGGATGGGGGTGTTAATGAAGTGAGACTAAAGCTGAAAACTCCCATGTCATGTGGCTCATGGATAAAGAGTCGGGAAAGAATGGGTGGGGACTGAGGTGGGAAGTCTCCACTTCAATTGGCTGAAACTGGAATTACCTAGGAGACAAACCTCTGGTTGAGTCTGTGAGGGTGTGTCCAGAGGGTTTTGACTGAGGAGGAAAGATCCAGACTAATGCAGAGCATCAGCACCCTATAGGCTGGGATCCCGGAAGGAACGAAAAGGAAAAATGGCAGAAGTCAGCTAAACAGCAGCACCCATGTCTCTCTGCTTCCTGGGTGTGGACGCAGTGTGACCAGCTGCCTCACACTCCTGCCGCCACGATTTCACCGCCATGATGGGCCAAACCCTCAAACCGTGAGCCCAAGTAAACCCTCTCTTGCTTAAGTTGCTTTGGTTAGGTATTTTTAAATTTAATTTTTAAAAATTTTATGTGTGGGGGTGTTTTGTCTGCATGTATGTCTATACATTACATGCGTGCCTGGTGTTTGCAGAGGCCCGAGGGTGTCAGATGCCCTGTGATTGAATTACAGAGGCGGTACTCCACCTCATGAATGCTAGGAATCAAACCCAGGTTTACTGTTGACTCTGAGTCACCTCTCCATCTCTTCCTATTAGACATATTTATGTGTATGTATGTTTGTACAAGTGCCGTGGAAAACAGAGCAGCTTGAAGGACTGGGTTCTCTCTTTCTACCATATGGGTCCTAGGAACTAAACTCAAATCATCAGACTTGGTGGCAAATGCCTTTACCCTCTGATCCATCTCACTAACTAATTGTCAAGTTTCTTGTCACAACAAAAAGAAAAATAACAAACACAGTGTGGTGAAACCTCACGTACCTCATGATTCGATTAATGAAAGTTAAGAGTAGGTTGATATGTGTGTAAGGAACCAGCAGAGAAGCCCCCTTCTGAATGAACAGAAGGGTTGGAGGTTTCTGATCCTGGGTGCCTCTCAAAGGGCATGTACCTGTCTCATCCCAACTCTCATGTATGCAAGTAGCACCCCCCTTAACTTCCTGTACATGTAATGTACCCAATACAGTTGGTGAGAAATAGAAAATGAAAGAATAGGTTAATAAGAAATTTATCCACCCCCCATAAAAAAAAATCTACCAATGGGAAAACCCAGGAAGTGTCTTACCCAGCCCAGACTGCCATTTACTAATGTTCAACATGGTAGAAGGGACTGTCCTCACTATGTGTCCAAACCACAGCCTTGTCCCTCCTATGTCAGACACTGTCTGCATCAGCTAAGAGCACCTGACCATGCACATCTGCTCAACATAATCCCAGAGACAGGCTGGAGAAACAGGGTCAGGGTTGGGCTGGGAATCCACGGTAGGATCCTTCTAGCACACACAAGCCCGGGGTTCTATTATCAGCACAGTAAAAATAGATAGATGGAGCTATAATCTGACAAAGGAAACAGGCACATTACATGGAGTGAAATAAGCTAAATCCTTACCTTCTGCCTGGCATGGAGGGGATCTTCATGCCTGAGTACGTGCTGAAGTGACCTAACCCTAACCTATGAAAAGATCAAGAGACCAGTGAAATGGCTCAATGTGAATATTAGTCGGGGCTTCCTAAAAGAATAAATCAACATAATGAATATATATGAAAGGCGAGTTTGTTAGCTTGACTTACATCTTAAGGTCAGAGTAGTTCAACACTGTAGAGTTTGTCACATTGGAGAGGCCAAGAATACCAGTAATCGCTCACTCTGTGAAGCAACTCGGCAGTCCCAGTCTGGTGGCCAAGGCCTGGAGAGACTGTCTTCCGGTCCATGTGCTAGTCAGTGTTTTGTCAACTTGACAGAAGTTTAGGATTATCTGAAAACAGGAAGTCTTAAGGAAATGCTTCCTTTCAGATTACCCCATAGGCAAATCTGTAAGGACTTTTCTTGATTACTGACTGATGTGCAAGGGTCCACCTAAGGCTGGAGGTGGTGCCACTCCTGGGCAGATGGTCCTGAAGAGTAAAGGAAAATGGACTGAACAGGGAGGGCATGGTGGTGCATGACTTTAATCCCAGCACTCAGGAGCCAGAGGCAGACAGATCTTTTTGAATTTGAGGCCAGTCTGGTCTACACGGAGCATTCCAAGCCAGCAGGAGCTATACAATAAGATTCTGTCTTAAAGAAAGAAAGAAAGGAAGCAGACTAAGCAAGCCATGGGGAGCAAGCTAGTAAATAGCACCTCTCCATGTCTCTGTTCCAGTCCCTGCTGAACAGCCAGTGTTCTTCTTAGACACACATTCATACACTGCAGACATACATTCATTGCTGAATGTAAGGACATTTATTTGTGACCTCAGGGTAGGGAAGATGTCTTAAGCAAGACAGAAAAGCAGAAAGCATAAATGGGAATTGGATGGATTGGACATTTTAAAATGAAGGAGAGCTATCCCATAAAGACAAGGTCGCCTGTGACCCTGGCCCTAGCTACTCAAGCCATGGGGTTGGAATGGGGCAAGTGGGAGGACCTCTTGAGCTGAGGCGTTTGAGCCCAACCTGATCAACTGAGTGGAAACCCTGTCTCGAAAAATGTTTTCTTCGTAATTAAAATGCACGCCCAGTCAAACTGCAGCCAGAGGTCCTGTGGGATGAGCTAACTTCAGCAAACTAACCACAAAGTGATCTCTTGAGAGATGTGAAAGGGTAGTTGGAGGCAGCGGAGACAGACCCAGAGAGTACCTGGGAGGCACAGGGAGGCATCAGCCATCAGAAATCCACATGTAAATGCCCTCCACAGCAATGACAATGAGAGAGAGAGAGAGAGAGAGAGAGAGAGAGAGAGAGAGAGAGAGAGAGAGAGAGAGAGAAGAGAGATAGACAGATACACAGACAGACAGACACACACACACACACACACACACACACACTGCTAACAGGCAAAGATGCAGGAGCTGAAGAAGCCCTTGTCTTCAGTGGGATTGAAAACTGGTGCTGTGGTTCCCAGGAGGTGAGCTGAAGGCCACAGGAGAGCAAGGGCAGAGGCACCCACGCAGCCTCATCGTCTGGAGACTTTGAAGCAATGCTGGCTGAAGCGAAGCTGCCAGTAGCCACGTGACTGAGCATTCTGGGCCAACCTTATAGCACTGGATGATTGAGATGAACTCTATTGCACTTGACACAAAACAAGGCTGAATATTTTATAAAGATAAACAGCTACGCAAAGATGCTTATCAAGCCAATGAATAGGTGCCCAGACCGTGGGGAATCTTGAGGAGAGAGAAAATTACTACAAAACAGGAAAAGGCACGGTAAAAATGACGACAGCAGCCAAGACATGGAGCAAGAGCTTCGTCAGCTCAACGCTCGTCTCTGGGGCCCCGTAAATAAATAATTAACTCAGTGTGAGTCCCTGGTGTCCAATAAATAAACAGCATCATTAATGAGTTAATGCAGTATAAGAGCAATCCACACCCCAGCGGGACCTCACTGAAGGCCTGTACGCACAGGTCTCTTACATTTGTGTGGGCCACAAAATGTTTGGGGGGGTGGGGGGGGGTGCAAAAAAACTCAAGGTTTAAAGTAATAATAAGGAAGACAGCAAGCACCACAGAGAACATGCAGTTTGGTGGACTCGGTGGAGCCTTGAACATGGGCAAGCTGGCCATCCCCTCACAGTGGGCACAGCCATAACCTCTGCTAATGATTCCATAAAAGTGGGGATGTAGCTCAGAGGGAGCCCACTGGCCTGGCATGCATGAGACCCGAGGCTCTATCCCCAGCAACATCAACCATCCAAACAGCCAATCAATATAATAAAGTTGGCACAAACTGAGAAAATCCAGAGTGGGAAATCCTTTTTCTTTTTGGTGACTTAAAATAAAAATTTCAAAGTCAGGCATTATGGTACTGACAAGGAATTCCAGCATTTGGCAAGCAGAGGTGGGAAGAGTTCAAGGCCAGCCTGAGCTACATAAGACTTAATTGATGATGATGATGATGATGATGATGGTCTTTAAAATTAGTTTAAAAGGAAAAGAAAGAAAACTGTGCACAGGAAAATATGCCATTGACTTTCTAGCACAAATGGCAGATGGGGGAAATACTCAGAATATTTCTTGCAGGATTGTCATGCCATGGAGGGAAGGAACTGGAGCTGGGGGGAGGGGACGGGGAGGAGAAATGCCTTTACACCCAACACTTGGGAGGTAGAGGCAGGCTGATCTCTGAGTTCAAGGCCAACCTGGTCTACAGAACAAGTTCCATAGCAGTCAGGGCTACACCGAGAAACCCTGTCTTGAGAAAAAGAAAGAAAAAAAAAGAAAGGAAGGAAAGAAGGAAGAAAGAAAAAAGAAAGAAAGAAAGAAAGAAAGAAAGAAAGAAAGAAAGAAAGAAAGAAAGAAAGAAAGAAAGAAAGAAAGAAAGGAGAAAAAGACAGATAGCTTGAAACAGAAATACACAGACAACTGGAAACATGGGAACCAGCTCTATCTAACCACAAACCACAATTAGGACAGACAGCACCTAATTCCAGGAGATTCCTGGTTCTGATCTTTGGATCAACACAATTGCTCCATCTATCTGGCCTGGGAAAGGCCGAGGAAAGCCTTGGCTCTCCTGGAGGTAGAGCTGAGTATTTCTGCTTGGAAATTCTACACATTCTTAAAATATTTTACACTTGCGGCTAATTTTCAAACATACGATGAATATGTATATTTTTTTCTATTTACAAAAATAAAGTCTGCTCACTTTAGAAAGTCCAGAAATTCAGAAAAAAAAATATTCTACAAGCAAATGTTTTTGCACCAGGCCTGGAGAGACGGCTCAGTGGTTTACAGTACTGGCTGCTCTTGCAGAGGACCCAAGTCACACCTAGCACCTTATTTCAGCTCACAATTGTCTGTAACTCCAGTTCTAGGAGATCTAATACCCTCTTCTGATCTCCGAGGACACTGCCCATACATAGTACACACATAAAATGCAGACGAAAATACCCATACACATAAAATAAATAAACCTAAAAGACAAAAAGTCACACTACCCTCATACTACTTGCAGTAAACATTAATTAGGTTGCTCTGTGCATGACTGCCAGGCCCCCCTCTGACATCTCTACATGTTCACACATCCTCTACAGGCAAGTATGAGTAGGCATAGGTTGCCACACACATGAGGCAAATGGCAAAGATAGGGTCATCTGGGAGGTCTCTGTAGGTTTACCCACTTCCTGCATCTGGTCCACCTCCAAGCTGAAGTGAAGGTCAGGTCTTTCACCAAGGGTGGGACGGGCCAGTCTCTGGGATGAGAAGCCTAGCCCGAAGGAGGATGACAGAACAGGCTAAACTGCCACAGAGGAGACAGGAGAGTCTTGCCAGAGCCAAACAGGAGAGGGCCCAGGAGGCCCATCAGAAAACAATCAGAAGGGGCAAGTGGCTGGACCACCAGATGGTACAGGGAGGGCACAGGAAGCTGGACCAGAGTTGACCGGCAGCTGTTCCTTACACCCTTGCTCTCTACTCTGCCTCTCCACAACATGTTCTCTGTACTTCCAGACTCAGGCTATCCTAACCAGGAACAGAGGGGCTTCCTCTGCTCTACCAAAGCCCTGGAATGGCATTGTGAGTCACTGGGATCAGGTTGGCATCTTCATTCTTTCTAATCACATCCCAGCAGCAAGGGACGAGATGCCTGGACCACTCAGGCTGGGACCTGGAGCGCCACGCCTTTACAGAGCAGCAGATCCTGCCCCAGGCTTGGGAGAACCATGGTCCGCTAACCTTCCAGCTGGGTTTTCATAGTGCCATGTAGAGGCTCAAGGTTCCTTGTAAAGAATGAGTCTCGGAGACGCCAAGGCAGGACAGGACAGGCCCTGGCTTACAGTGGCCCCTTCCATGTGGCACTTGTAACCTCCTTTTCTGTCTTCTACTCATCTACCCTACCATCCTCAGGCCACCTCTCTCCAGAGGACAGCTCTTCTCAGCAGCCCTGTTTCAGAGGAAGATACCAAGATCAAGGAACATGTTCCGAAAATGGAAATATTTGGCCAAGCTTTCAGAGATTTAATTAAAATTAATACTATGTCTTATCGAAGCAGAAAGCTCAGCGCCACACATGTAGGAGAGTCTATTTAAGCAATTAGCTGAATCTAACATGAAGTCCAGCGGTCCACAAGACCTTCCACGCTCCATCTGCAGCCCGAATTGCTGCCGATACCACAGGAGACGGACTAGAGGCCCACTCCAACCAACAACCACGAATGCGACAAGAGGGAGCTTCGGACCCCAGAGAGGGAGGACAGGAGTGTGGATCCTAGAGGCCCTACTACATACACACTTCAGCATGAGTGCGGGGCAGACAGGGAAGAGCCACAAAGCAGGTCAGCAATCTCAGATGTGTGTCCTTAAGCAAACTGCTAAACATCTCTGGGCCCTGGAGGTAATCCACAAACCTGGGTGGACTCTGATGTTTTCAATCACAGCCCAGTAGGAACCAGTATTTTCTCTTTCTTCTTTCCCCAGTGCCAGGGGCTCAACTAAGGGCATCATGCATGCTAGGTAAGCATGCACCACTGAGCTACATCTTCTGCCATTGATTGATTGATTGATTGATTTACACATTCATTCATCTTAATGTGTTTTGCCTACATGTATGCCTGAGCACCACATGTGTGTCTTGTGCCCCACAGAGACCAGAATAGAGTGTCAGATCCCCTGGAACTGGAGTTATAGGTGGTTATGAGCCACAACATAGAAGCTATGAATCGAACCCAGGTCTTCTACAAGAGTAGCCAGTGCTCTTAACCTCTGAGTCAACTCTCTAGCCCTTATTTTCTGAGTCAAGTTCTCTCATTAGCATGGAAATTAAGTCCAAGTAAGCCAGGCTTTCTAGCCAACAAGGACCTTTCTGCCTGAACCTTCTCCAAGAATTGCAAGTGTGTGCTTATGCCTGTTTTCTGTCTTTTTTTTATTTTAAACATGGATTTTGGGAATCAAACTCAGGTCCTCATGCTTCTAAGACAATGAACTGAGAAGGAGATGTGACTTTTGAAACCCACGGTGACATATTTCATCCAGTGAAACACTACTAACTGGGGAGGGACTACCAGTCTGCACACTAGGCGCTGTCTGCAGGGATCTGCAGGGCTCTGGCCTGGCTGGAGCGCCCAAAGAGTTGCAGCTCTCTGAGGTGTGGCCAGTGCAGAGCAAGATGGACTGCTGGGCCTCCCCCACAGCTGCTGCCCCAGAGGCCGTGGGACGGTTGGACCCAGCAGGTAGGAGCCAGGCTCAGGTCACTGAGTGGGAAGTGACTCTAGTAGGTGTTACAGCTCTGTAAGACAGACACTCTCAGATTGTCTTTGATGAAATATCTCATGCACTTTATTCCTTGTGGACAGGGTCTTCTGTACATTTTGGGGTGGGTTGGGGTATAAAAGCACATGCTTTCTATTGGCTGAGATGTTAGGGGTGCCTCATCTGCATGTGGAAGGGCTTGAGGTGTTGTCCCTATGTGACTGATTGTCACAGTCCTCTCAATCAGGTGTAATGGTCACATGTTCTAGAACAGGAACCTGGTTGGTAGTAGTTTAAAATGTCTTTCATTCTCAGTTATGAGAATTGCTGGGGTTTCTGAATCCACTCAACCTTACCAAATTTTCTGTCTGGTGGCACAGTCCATTCCTCACAGGGGACCGAGTATTCAATGCCCAAAACTGTGGACAAGCATTCTCATTCAGATCACCACACTTCATTCCCTCGCCTCTATAGTATCATAGACACATCACAAAGCAAAACACATTTAGTCCAACTTCAAAGTCCCCATAGACTTCAACATTTTTTAATCGCTGTAAGTCTCTTTTGAGATCCAAGGCAATCTCTTAACTGTAACTCCCTATAAAATCCAAAACAAATTACATATCTCCAACATACAAAGGCACAGGCCATGCATTATCATTCCAAAAGGAAGGAATGGGGGTGTAGGGACCGAAGCTGGGTGGGCAGCACATTCTGTAGCCCCATTCCAGTATCAAAGAGCCCAGATGGCTCCAGCCTCCAGCTCTGCTGCTGTTGGGATTCAGTGGAACCACTGACCTGGACTCTCCACTCCATGGTTAGAAAGAAAGGATTTTGGAGATTGCACTGCCAAGGCTGTATCTCAGGGTGGGGAGCAGAGAGAAACAAAATGGCAGAAAAGCGAGAGGATTTTATATGACAGACAACAGGGTTGGGTCTTTGAATTGGATGCCACTGCCTGAAGAAGCTGTGGGTGGATTGACGGAGGTTCCTGGTAAGGGGGATCATGTGGTTCCTGAGCAAGGCTAGACTCGGGCCATTTTTTTTTTTGACCCAGTAACAATCCTTCTGCTTCCCCACATCAGTGGCCTTCTCTCTAGGACATTGTCACCAGCACTACCATTTTGGTGGCCCACTTTGGACCTAACAGTTGTCTGCAACATATTTCTCTCTTGCACTGGCCCTCTCTGTATTCAGCTCAGATATTCCACAGCTCTGGCATCTCCAGTGCCTTGAGGTCTGCACCACAAGCTAGGCCTCTTCAAAGGCCTCTCAGGACCTCTGTGCAAGCATTTACTTGCCACATGTCACCTGGCCTCAGCTTCTCTCTGAGCTGGTGACTGAAAACTGCATAGACCCTTCACTCACATGTCCTTCTGACTCTAAACCAGCTCCATGTGGATAACCACTGGACAACACTGACAGGTTTGGCTGCCAGCTTGGGATGGATCCTTAACCCCTTGAGTCACATTTGTAGCAGCTTTTGTCTGTTGTTCCTTCCAAGGAAAAGAAAACACCTTATGCTCTTTCTCAAGTTGTAAATTGAGCTGGGTGGGGTCTCCCCCTGGGTGGAGGTCTCCCCCGAGGACTCCTCCCTTTGTTCCAGCCTCTCCTGCTTTAATCTCCTTACCTCTTCCAGTACAAGAGACTGGCTGCAGCGGTAAGTTTTCTGGTTCTTTTTCTCTTCATACTGTACAATTTGTAGTTCTTTTTGCCCAAATCGTTATTTTTCACTGTAGACTTGCACCAGAATAATTACTAATAGCCACATGACAGAGTCAATCAGGCTGTCTTGAAATCTCCTCCACCTAAGAAATTAGTCTATTACTTTTCAATTTAGCCACAGGAAAGTTTTTGGAACACGGCAGAAAGCAGACCTAATTTTTGTGAAAATATCACAAGAACTGTCTCCAGCTCCACTGATAACATCACTCCCCTCTGAAACCTCTTGAACTGAGTCCTCCTGGCTCTCAGCATCGCTGTATTCCAGGTTCTCCTGAAGATGGCCTATTAAAGTCTACTTACAACATCAATAATTTTTCTAATCAAAAATTTCAGTCTTCCACATTTCTAATAGACATATACATGTACACGTACATACACATCATATACATATACATCATATACCTATACATCATATACCTATACCTATACCTGTACCTGTACCTGTACCTGTACCTGTACCTGTACCTGTACCTGTACCTGTACCTGTACCTGTACCTGTACCTGTACCTGTACCTATACCTATACCTATACCTATACCTATACCTATACCTATACATATACATACAGGTCTGTCTGTCACAGCAATAACCTACTCTCTGACTCCCTGGTACTAACCTTTGTCTTAGTTACTTTCCTCTGTTATGATAAAACACCGTGACAACGGTAACTTATAGAATGAAGGGATCTTGGCTTATGGCTCTATAGGGATAAGCATCCACCATAATGGAGATGCATAACAGTGAGCAGCACACATGGTGGTTGGAGCTGGGAGCTGACAACTCACATCTTAAACCAGAAAGAGAGACAAGAATGATGAACAGCTTTTGAAACCTTGAAGCTCCCTCCCTTCAGTTATATAATCTTCCATCAAGGCCACACTTCCTAATCCTACATCAGCCGTCAACTGGGGACCGTAGACTCTATTCAGAGCCTATGGGGGACATTCTCATTCAAATGACCCCACAAATAAATCTGTATTCTCCATGAACTACCCAGTCTGCCATACTCTGCTGAAGCAACAGAATGTGGACTAAGACCATTGTTAATGTGACTTCACATTAGATATTCCGCCTCTGAGTTATTCTCAAGTGTTGGGACATATCCACTGGGAGTTAGCTGGCAAGGGTGAGAAGCAGTGTCCCTTGCAATGGGCATGGTAACCATTCAACAGGCAATGGCCTGTGTGCCCAAGGACATCTGCAGAGTGAGAAGTCAGGAGCCCACACACAGCAGCCTCTCAGGAAGGCCATGGGACTCACAGAGAAGCCTCTGCATCTGAGTCACACAGAGCCACTGGAGGTGTTTAGATCCCTTAAAGGGGTTGGTCTGGTGCTACTTGTATTCAAATACTGAATTCCGCACTACAAGATCTGGTTGTTTCAAGACAAGTGACTCCTCATGTATACCAGCTTTTGTTGTGTAAACCTCACCCCCAAGTTAACCCTGATTGCTTAAGAAAGATGTCTACATCCTGGTCTGGGCAGAAGAAAGTGGGGACAAAGCAACAATTCCTGGGCTTGGGGTCTCAGTCAGGGATCATAAGGAAGAGAAGGAGGCAAGAAAGAAGCCACCGTGGGATAGGTGGATCACGAGCGAATGGAGCCAGTAATGGAGTAGGAACATCCCAGGTGGGACATGGCAAGTGATATCTCGGGGTTACTGACAGAGAAGTAGACAAAATAGCATAGAGGGTTGATATCTGGCCAACTCTAGCGCTTTAAGGTTTATTGTAAATATAAAGGCCCTTATGTCTTTTATTTGGGAACTAAATGATCTAAATGGGGCAAAACCCCATATATATATATATATATATATATATATATATATATATATATATATATATATAACAAGGGGGTGTGTTTTAGGTAGGGTTTTACTGCTACGAACAGTAAAACACCATGACCAAGGCAACTCATAGACAACATTTAATTGGGGCTGCCTTATAGGTTCAGAGGTTCAGTCCATTATCATCAAGATGGTAGCATGGCAGCCTCCAGGCAGACATAGTGCAGAAGGCTGCTAGAAGACTGACTTCCAGGTAGCTAGGACAAGGGTCTTAAAGCCCATGCCCTCAGTGACACACTTCCTTCAACAAGGCCACACCTACTCCAATAAGGCCACATCTCCTAATAGTGTCACTCCCTAGGCCAAGCATATTCAAACCGTCACAGGATGCAACAAACCCTCAATACAATATTTACTACAACAATCCCTCTTCACTGGGACGTAACATCACTACTGAAGAAAGAACATGGATAGCAAGACCAGGCCTGGTCCTCATCTGGCTGTTTTGTGTAATCCTCTTTGGTACTCAAGCCCAGTGTCCATCATATGACCTTTCACTGTGGCAGGAGACTGTGTGGCTGGAGAGTCCCTGCTCTAACTGCTAGCCCTGGGACAGGAGGGAGACCAGGCAAGCGATGCTCACAGCTGTCTCTTAGTCTTCAGACATGCCTTTTGAAGACTGTCAAAGACATTAGCCTTTTAAACATCATATAGATAGATATTCACTCAGACACTGATTGTAATAGCTAGGGAGGGGAAGAAGGTGAGGGCCCAGAGACGGCTCATATAGAGTGAGCTTAGAAGGAGAATTGCCCAGATGTAAGTTATCCTCTTGAAAACCACGAAGAGAGCACAGTGCCACAGTAACAGTGAAGGTCAGCATAACCGTGACCCCAACTGGTTAAATACACCCATTTTAAGCCCAGACAAGATTTGCTTACATTACATTTCTTTTTTATCTTATAGCTCAGAAGAGCCCTTTTGCCCTCATCGTCCGTCTGTCTGTCTGTCTGTCTGTGCGCCTCAGCTATACAATGGGGGGATGTTAATGAAGCTGCTGGCCATCCCAGCAGAGGAGTCCAAATGAAGCCACAGGGACAACCCCATAAAGACTGTCCCTGGTGTTCATCAGGATTCTGGGGCAGGAGGGAGAGGCAGAAGGATTGCCACAGGGCTGTCAGGGCAGCGCCTGGGTTGTCTCCCCCATTCTGGGTCTCTCACCTCAATCACAAGGAAGCAGGCCCTCGCAATGCCATCCAAAATAAGGGTCCAGTGTGAGGGTCACTAGGATAATCTCAGAATACCCAGTAGAGAGGAACAGAAATGTAAGGGTAGGATTCAGCAATGGCTTCATTCAAAGCTACTGTGTAGACAGTGGTCTCAGGCAGCCACTCCCCAGAGATCATAGGGCTGGGCTTTGAATCAGTGCCCAGCCTACAGGACCTCTATGCTCAGGCCTTGGCCTCTCCCTGTATCTCCTGCCCACTGCTGCCTTCCAACCCTACTTCCCATGTGGTCAGTAACATAATGGCCACCAAAGATGTACACATCCGAATCCTTAGACCTGGGTACTTGACAGTTTAAACTGCAAAGAGGCTTTGCAGGTGTGATTGGGTTTGAGGTCTTGAGCCGCACAGATGGCCTTTCCACATGATCAAGGCCATCTTAAGGTGCTTCTCAGAGACCAGAATCAGAAAGGAAAGATCCAGAGATAGAAGCCAAGGTTGGAGCCACAAGTCTGAAAAGGGTGACAGGGACCAGGCAGTTTGTGGACACTGACCAAGCAGGCTGCACACTGCTAGGGCTTTTCTACTAAAAGTCCCTCAGTTGACAGCTTGATTAGGTCTGAATGCCCACTTCAGCCCTGGCTTCTCTGGATTTGAGGTGATCTGTCACAGCAGAGGTCTGAAGCTAACATAACTTGTCTGCCCACCCATGCTTACCCATTAAACTTCTGTCCCCCACGGCAAGTCTCCTTCCTCTACTGCCCGTGAACCTTCCCAAAGCCCAGATTGGCCATATTCGATCCACCGTATAAGCAAGGGTTCCACTCACCCAGAGCCCCTCACTGAGATTACAGGCCCTATGGCCTAGTGTCTACTACCCTCTCCATCCTCTGGTCTAATGAGGTCTTTCCAATGTAAAAGCCATGATCTCAGACCTCACAACCATGAGTGAAACTAAGGAGACACATTGTGCCAGGAAATCCATGGGTTCCGGGGTAAACCCAGGAACACAGCCAAGACTCGTTTGTCACTTTTCTCTCTGAGGTAGCTTTGTTCCCAGGAGGGCACACTCAAGCTTCAGGCTCGGGATTGCCCAGCTTTCTCACTCTGGCCAACGAGGTTTCCATGTAGCTCATAAAGGACAAGAGCTATTGATCAATAGGCCTGTGCCCATCTCCCAACCAATCCCAACAGCTGGAATAGTGTGAGTCTCTCGGGGGCTGAGACTGGTTTGTGCACCCATTCATACACTTAGTGGGTAGTGCCAACCCCGGGAAACCCACTTGAGGACAGTTTGAGAAGTTTGAGTTCTGAAAGAAGCTGTGGAAACAGCATGGGTACTATGTGGGCAGAGATGACACATGCCACGCAGTCTGCCCGAAAGCTCAGCCCGCCCCACACTCCTCTAACAGATGTCCAAAACTCATTCCTTCCCTCTGTCAATCTCTGCCTCAAGTGCCTTCTGTCCTGGCTGCCCCCATACTTTCCCCAGAAAGCCTCCTGAACCCCAGATCTTACAGCTGGACCCCAGATCTTACAGCTGCCTCCTGTCCCCAGCTGGTGCTTCTTAGAGTACCTACCATACACAGTAGGGCATGTGTGAGTACGTGACTGTCTCCTGCTGGGCACCTCCTAGCCCAGTGGCCGGTGGGACAGCCACCTACTGAGATCTGCTGCACACCAGACTGCACCCCAGTGCCTGACGGCTTTGCGCCTGTGCAGTGGACACCGTTCACTCCAGTTGGTGCTCATCTCCACACCCCAGTGCCTGATGGTTTTGCGCCTGCGCCGTGGACACTGTTCGCCCCTCCAGTCGGTGCGCCACTAAGGAAGTATGTTCAGATGGCATGCACTCGGACTGCAAAGGGCTGCAGAGCTGGGCTTTCAGCCTTGTCTAATCCACAGAACTGTAGAACAGGAAGTGAGTTTGCGCATCTCTGGATTGCCTGTAGGTGGACTCCTACACTGCCATCGTGACCACAGGTCCCAGTGCCAGGCTCCCTTTTGCAGGGTGTTGACTCTGAGTCATGGTGCAAGGTTAGTATCCCCGTGGGATAACATGGAGATTAACAATGATGCCTCCCAGATAGGCATGGTTAGTGCATGCCTTTGGTCCCAGCATTCATCTCTGTGAGTTCGAGGCCAACCTGGTCCACAAAGTAAGTTCCAGGACAGCCGGAGCTACACAGAGAAACCTTGTCATGAAAAAAACAAAAACAAAAACAAAAACAAAATAAAACAAATAAAACAAAACAATAAAAATGCCTTCCTCTAACAATTGAAATAAAAATAAATAAATAAAAACCTTCCAGCACTTGGCACAGTGCCCATCTAAGAAGATGGCCCTACTCTGGCCAACTGAAGACAATGGATCCTGAAGCTTCCTCTCCTGAGCTAGTGAGGAAGGAGGGCATCTCTCCCTCATGCTCAGAGCCAAAAGACGGGGGTGGAGGGTAGGGTGGGGGGGGCTCAATCTCAGTTCTGTTTAAACCCGTCCTCAAGCTGTGGACTTCTGATACCTGCTTTCTCTCAGGAAGAACATGCCCCCAAGAGCAGGAGAAAGCCGCCTAGCACCCCCGGTTGCCGTGGAAACCATTGAGTGTAAATTTCATTTTCTGCCTTGCCCAGCTAAGCTATCGATTCAGAAAAGAGGGAGAGAAATTGGGAGATGTTTCCCTCCCAAAGTGAGGCAGAAAGACCCCATGCAGAGCAGGGGTCGAAAGCAAGCTAGAGAAAGACAGAAATGGTCTGGGCTGCGCAGAGGGTAGGGCGGACTGGACGACCCCTTCACCCTCATCTTGTTGGCACCGGTGAGCGCCACGGTTACTTCAGCCCAACTCCAGGACAGGCTCTAGAGGGGGCTTGGCCCGAGGTCTGTGCAGTGGTGCCTTCCAGCTGTTTGATGAGGACCAAGTGGGCAAAGCCGTCTCAACTTGTTTCCTAGTGTGTGCAAAAGCAGAGAACCGGTGGTTTGTCTTGGGGACATCACTCCTGTCTCCCGTCCTCTCTACAATGTGCTTGTTCTCCGCTTTGTACTTAAATTCCCTCCAGGAATTTTGACCCAGCACCTACTGGGTCAAAAGTTGTCTGCAGAAGCTGCAGTGGAAAACCTCAGGTCACCAACACAGAAGAGGAAGACCTACCAGAAGAAACGTGGAACAGGTGAGGTTTCTAAAAAGATTTTTAAATTCATTTTTATGTGTACGAGTGTTTCACCTGCATGTATGTATGTGTAGCTGGTGTCCACAGAGGCCAGAAAAGAGTGTCAAGTTCTGTGGCACTCAAGTTACACAGGCTTGTGAGCTGCCGTGTGGGTGCTGGGAACATGCCCAGGTCCTCTGTAAGGGCAATATGTGCTCTTAGCCACTGAACCAACTGTTAGTTGAATGCTGACAACATGATCTGGAGTGGAATTCCAGAGCTAAAAACACCACAGAGACAGGCCAGAATACAGGTCAGTGGAGAGACCAACTGTCAACCAAGCCTGAATCTAAGCTACCTTCACAGATCGCCCGAGCCACTGGCCTTCCCTGTGGCAGACTCTTGTGCCCCAGCTTCATGGTGCTTGCAGATGGCCACCCAGGATTCTGACCAGAGGGTGGTAAAGGGTTTCCTCTACAGTCTGCAGCCTCCCTAGTGATCGTCCTGGGAGGCCTATGCCATGCCAAGGTGCCCTGTCACAGGCAGCTTTGGCAGCTGCTTGCAGAAACACTAATTGGGAAGTGAAGCAGCGAAGTGGCTTTAATGAGCTACCTTGTTGTAACTCTAACTCTTTGGTGTTATTTACAGATACTCTGCTAATGAGGTGCCTATCAGAGGGGAAGCTGGGGTAGGGCAGGAGAGGGAGGGCAGTAGACCAGAGGGGAAGAGGAAGACCCCCACATTCACTGAGGCCTTCATAGCAGCAGGACCTCAGCCTACGGCTGGGGCAGTCCGTGTGACTCATGCAGGTGACAAGAGTCAAGCCCAGGCGCCTGCCGCAAACAGGTCATAGATTCCCCAGGCTGTGGCTAAGAGCACCCAGCCCCTGTCCCCCAGCCTAGACAGAGCCCCTAAAGAGCAGTGCCTCCACTCTTCTGAGAGCCCATACACCCTGCTCTCTTTGTCCCTCCAGGCACCCTTCTGGTCTTCCTTCTCCAGCTGCTGGCATAGTTCTCAACCGGTGCTAGGAGAGGTTTGCCCTGGTCACAGAGTCATCTGTCTTAGGTTCAGTGTGATGATGTTGTCTTTGGGTCACTTGGAAAGTCTGACCTAGGGTCAGGGACAGTCTGAAGCTAATCTGGGTTGGAAAGGGGGTTAACATAGGTCAGAGGTGAGCCTCCCCAGGGTTAGGAGTGAGATTTAGTGTAGGTCAGGAGCTAGGCTCAACCTGGTTGGGAGCAGGGCTTAGGCTGGGTTGAGGGTAGAGCTCAGGTATCTTTGGGGGCTTAGCTCAAGTTGGAGCTGAAAAAAATATGTCTGTTGCATTATACATGAATTTGTGGCCAAAAAATCAGGGCAATGATCACCACTCTGTGATGCAGGTAATAAAGTCTGCCCTGCAGAGCTGTGGTGCAGGGGCCTTGCAGAGTCTAAGGCTTTGAGCTGTGCTGTCCGGTTATGACCGGGCTTCCTCTTCTGCCAGTCCTGCCCCACTGGGCTCAGAGCATCCTTCTCCCCTCTCCATTCTCGCCATTACGTCCCCTCTCCTCTCGACTACCTGTCAAGATTGGCATCTCTTTAATTATAACGTCTGTGTGTTTCTTTGGGAGCCATGTAATTCCTCCTGACAGCCACCTATTTGAAATCAAAGTCAAACACTCAGAACTTTGTTTAAGAGTTGAGTCTTGGGAAAAAATGCATTAATTGCCAAATGATGCTAATTTCATTCTTTGGGCCGTAAAAAAGATCTCTCTCTCTCTCTCTCTCTCTCTCTCTCTCTCTCTCTCTCTCTCTCTCTCTCTCTCTCTCTCTTAAAACCTTCCAAGGACACCAAAGAAACAGTGGCTGACATCAAATGTCACGGCCAGAAGCTCACCTCAGAGCTGGTCCAGCCAGAACCCACCCTTGGGTCTCAAATGGGGGAACTGGGCCCAGAGAGGTGAGGAAAGCTGCCCCACACTGCCCAGCCTCAGCAGCTGCGTGGCTGCACTTGTGCAAGCAGCAGCTGGTGACCCAAGAACAAAAGCAAAGCTTCCCTCTGCAGTCAGCAGCTGAGCCAGCTGGACCGCAGCCGCCCTGCAGGGCTGCTGTGCACGCCTGTGTTGCCTGCAGGGACCCTTGTCTGGGACAAGGGGCCTGGGGAGAGCCTCTTCTGAGGTTGGGGATCTGCCCCTCTGTAAGCAGTGACACAGGGGCACAGCCTCACTGAGCAGCCATATGTGCTGTCTCGGCTGCCAGGCCCGAGTCCGGAGGTAACTGTAACTGTCAGGAAGGATAGGGCTGTGGAGCCAGCACCTGGACTGGGCCCGGGCGGGGGGGGGGGGGTCATCACTGAAAGCCAGTCGGAAGGTTCATTATCTGACCTCAGTTCAGATCCCAGGGAGCCCGCTTCCTTGCTGGGCAGCCTTAGGGAGACTTTGCAAGGTGTCTGATCCTACACTGGCCACGTCAACGTGGGCATCATTTAAGAGTCGGCTATGGGTGGAAAGGGGAATGTGAGCGGGGACCCAACAGTGCAATGGTATAAAAGTGTAATCTGGGGCCAGCTACATGACTCAGAGGGCAATTGCTGCACAAGCCTAAATCTGATCCCTGACTTCTTGTAAAGGTGGAAAGAGAAAATTGACTCCCTAAAATTTTCATCTGACCTCCACATTCCATATGTACACTGTGATACACACACACACACACACACACACACACACACACACACACACACCATACATGCACATGTGATGATGACAAATAAATAAATAACTTTTAACTTGGGGGCTATCTATAGGGCTTAGTGAGTTAAGGTGCTTGCCACCAAGTTGGATGATCTGTGTTCAGTCTCCAGCACCCTCTTGGTAGAAAGAGAGAAGTTGTCCTCTGACTTCTACATATGCCTGTGTATGTGCACATACATGCTAAATGAGTAAATAAATAGACAAAATCTAATGTAACTTGGGGTTGAGTATACAGTTCAATAGAGAACATTTGCCTGGGATATGAGGGGCTCTGGGTTAGGTCCTCAACACACACACACACACACACACACACACACACACACACACACACACACACACAAATGCTTACAGTGTGAAGGCCTCTTGCACAGGGATAGAAGTCCCAGAATGTCTCAACTTCTTGGTCCCGGTAGGCTCATACTGGCCACTCCATTCAAGGCTATTTACTGACCCTGAGCCCCTGGACTAACTCCTTTTGTACAGAAAGAGGAAGACAGAGGGATGATGCAGAGCCAGAGGGGACAAAGAAACCTAGGGACAGTAACAGAGCTCAGAGTCTGAGGGGGAGGGGAGACACATATAACCAGGGCCACTAACGAGGCAGGGCCAAGAAAAATGACCAAGGTAACACCGGGGCAAGAACCAATTCTGAGCTGCTGTGTACCCCAGCTTGGAACCCAGGCAGCCCCACGGTACCCCAGCTTTTGTCCTGTGGCTGGAATGAGTTCTCATGGGCCAGGAGCGCCCCCTGCTGCCCCGAAAGGGTCCATCAGCCGAGAGGTTCCACCATCAGGCCCCAGCCCTGGATGGGGGGATGGGGAGGAATATATCATTGTGAGGCCCAGAGAAAGGACAGGAGGGACAGAATGGAACCCCAACCAACCACTGTGGTGTCACTGCTGAAAAGCAGGCAGCTGGTCAGATTCCTCTGTGTGGCACGGTGCCTGGGCGGCACTCCTCTCTGTGGGGTGGTGTGTGTGAGTGTGTGTGTGTGTGTGTGTGTGTGTGTGTGTGTGTGTGTGTGTGTGTGTGTGTAAAGGGATAATTTGAGCTTCAGAGGGCCTCCCTGCCTGAGGCCTCCACCCTGGGAAGATGCCCCTATGTCCCAGCCCTACTCTGCAGTGTTTCCCTGAGTGAAATGATTGGAGAGGACAATGACAAGAGGTCATTGGAGCCAGTGTAGCTCCTGTGATGGGGGGAGTCAGCCCGCCTCGTGCAACCTTTCTGAGCTCTCCTTTTTTTTTAATCCAGATAGCTTAGGTTTGTTTCATGGAAATATTTCACAACTCAACAGCTTTTCAAAAAATAAAAAAATCAGTATGAGGAGGGCATGGATCTAATCCACAGCTGTAATCTAGCAGGTTTGTAGCCAGTAGCCCCTAACCCTCTCATCCACAGACCTGACACCTGTCTGGATACTTTGTCCCCTCATCTACATTACATAGGTTCTCTGACATTGAAACTATTTCCCAGTCATGTGAGAAACTCACTGTCGCACACATAAAAGCCAAGTCACCCTAAAAGTAAAGCAAAGCCAACAGCTCGAGGCACGGCCCTGTCTACCACCTGCTACCGGACTTAGGGGACAACATCTGTAGCTGGTGGGGACTAAGGTCTCTGATCTGAGGGTGTAGAGGGTACCCCAAAACAAGAAGTTCTAAGGAGGGTCTAAGGAGGGAAACTGGGGACCCAGCAAGGCCACACTGTGTATCTCAGCACTGCTGAATAGAAGCAAAGATGGAGGGCAGGGTGGAGTGGGTATGAGGGACTGAGGTCCATCCCAGAATTCAAAGTATGGAAGCATTTCCAATATCCATAGCAACACCCCTACCCCCACCCCCACATCCACCCCCACCCCATCCACATCCCCCTACCCCTCCACCCCTACCCCCTGCCCCCCCCCCCGCACAGAACGGAGACTTGGCCCTAGGGCAATCCAGAAACCACTGCTGTGGCTGATGCCTTTGTTTCTCCCTAGCTGCTTCCAGAAGGACCCAGCTGCGAAGCTTCCAGGCTCCAGAGGCTTGGAGAGGGGGAGAAAGGGAAGTGGATAGCCAGCAAGAGGGGCGTGGCAATACTGATCCTGAATGGCTACGGTCAGGGGGCTCTGTGGTGGAAAAAGAAAAGCCCTAAGGTGAGGCCTGGGACCAAGAGGGATGATTCAGGGCTAAGCAAAGAACTTGCTCTGTGAGTATGAGGACCTGAGGTACCCAAATGCCCTGAAACATCCAGAACTCACAAGAAAAATAAAAAAAGTAAAATGCCTGGTATAGTCATGGGCCTATAACCCCAGAGCCGGAGAAGCCCAAACAAGGAGATTCCTGAGAGTCACCGGCTATAGACTAGTTCCTGACCAATGAGAAATCCTGGGCTGAAAGGGTTAACAGAACCTAAGAAACCATGCCAGGGACTGTCCTCTGCCTTCTACCACCATGTGCACACATGAACATTCACATATATGAACCCACCACACAAAATCCAGGAGAAGGCTCTTGGGACAAGGTCTCTACTTCCTATGCTCATCTACACAGAGCTCAGGTCCCTAGCCAGCCCAAGGTGCCTAACACAGGGCACTGCCACAAGCCTTCCTAGAGCCTCGTACTGTAAGGCCAAGCCCCGCCCCGTGATTCAACCCCAGGTGCCTGAAGTCCCACAGACAGACCTGTGAAGAGCCTGGGAGTCAGGCTGGGTGAAGAGGCTGAATTTCCAGTGGTATGGGACAAGTCATGAGAGGGGTTGAGGCAACACCGGAAGGGGACTGATGGGTAATACGGGGAAGGCAGGTGATGTCACAGCCACGAGTGGAATATCTGCAGCCTGCAGAGTTTAATTAACCCTCTTCCCGTAGCTTCAGGAGATTTCCACAAGGTATTGTGGAATGTGAAAAGCAATTTGGAGATAAGTGTGGAACGCTCACTCCATCCCATCTTTATAAAACAAACACTCCGTGTATCTATCTATGCCTGCACACTTCACAGGGAGGAGAGGATGTGTGCTGGGTTCACAAAGGCTTCCCTCTTGGGAGTATTTGGGAGACCCAGCACAAAGGGTATGATGGACAATCCCTTGTCACAGCACCAAGCTAGCCGTGTGGGAGGGGCCTCGCACCTGCTCCTGCCTGAGTATACACCCCTAACCACCCCTCAAAGCACAGGTACAAACAACACCCCCATTTCAGCTCTGCCACACACACACACAGACTCCGCATAGCCACCCTCAGAGGACTGAATCACATCAAGCACGTCTTCCTCCCAGATCCTTCTCAGAGGCTTCTCCCCTGGAGACTCTACTCTAGTCATCTCCCTTTCCCTATCCCTGACAGAGAGCCCTGTGGTGGTGACATTTGCTGCATTCCAGCCTCTATTCTGTGCACCAGACCTTTATTGAAAGCATTTGCTCCTCAGCACAGTCCTCCGAGAGCATCTGATATTCTTAGCTACAGAATATTTTGTAAATGGAATCACAGAGAGGGGGTCATTTGTGTAGGATCACACCGCTGGTGAGGATACAAATGATCTCAGGGCCTGTGTGTTTGACTGTGGATCTCAACCCTTGTTTTTGCCTTTGGACGTAGGATCCCTCATTCTGAAACTCTCCAGTTTCTCTTCATACATGTCCAAGTCCTCACACTGCCAGCTGTCACTGGGGACACCCCTTCTCTCAGAAGGCGTTTTATGGGCTAGCCTGTTTCTCTGTGCTCTCTCCAATAGCCTAGCTGCTCCCCACAGGGCCCTTCTTGTGCTGTTCCCTGGTGGTAGGGTGAGCTGAACATCCAGGATGTCTCTGTTTGTAAGATAATGTGTAATACCCAACTCAGATAAGGTCTGTGTCGAGAGCCTCTGGCCTCCTGCTGAGCACAAGCAGGGGGTGGGGGGTGGGGGGTGGGGTCGTCATGGGGCCCGTTCAGGACCATGGAGAGCAACCCATCGCTTGGGTTTGCCTCTTTGTTCCCTGGCCTGGGCAAGACACAAGGTTGATAGCTCCCTAGACTGAATGCAAAATCCAGGTCAGAGCGGGAGGGGTTACAGAGCACCCAGGCAAAGCTGCCGTGCCCCCCCCCAACCTCTCCAAGCTCTCACTGTAGATCGATTCCCTTTTCCTATGTACTTTTTAACCAACACAAAGTTTTTAAAGTAGTTAGAGAGCCTGTTGGAACCAGCACCGAATCCATGTGTTTTCTCGAATTATTGAACTAGAAAGAAATGAAAACATCAAAATACTCCCTTTGTAGCAGGCTCGAATTGAGCGGCTGCTTCATTCAGTCCGTGTCTCAGCCAGACTACAATGCAGCAGCTACGGAGGAGAGTGGATTGAAAGGGAGCGTGGCTCAGCGGGGTTCTTCAGATTGCCATTCCGCAGACCACAGGCAGCTAAGAATGTCCCTGCTCTGGAGGAGAGTGGAGGTCCAAGATTGACAGGTGCAGATGGGGGAGGGGAGAGAGAGTCCAGGGAAGGAGGAGGCTGAAACAAAGGCCTGCATGCAGGACAACTGGGCAACAAGATAACACCGTACTACACCATATTATCTTTGTATCCTTGGGAGTGGAGACCTATGGCCTGTGGTAAAGAAGAACCACAAGCCAGAAGTCCACTCCCAGCAGGCTCTGGGGTAGCCCCTCCTCCCTGGCCAGACTCAATGGGAACCTGTAGAACAGGGCATTTGAAAGGTTAGTGCATCAGATCCAGACTGAGAGGGACAGAGGGACTCTTGGATTTGTCTGTGTAAACCCTGGTCTGAGGTTTTTTTCGATGCATCATCTGCATGTATGCTGGATCCTCTCAACAGCCTCCAGAGGTACACACAGGTCTCTACTCAAGGACTCAGATAGCCAAAGCTGAGTACCAAGTACCACAGTACCAAGCTACAGAGTCAGGGCTTGACCTAGGAGCTAGCTTACAGAAGTGAGGTACGGTCATGGCCCTCATCCTGTGTTCTGAGTCTTCTCTGCTTCCCCCATCTCTAGTTTGTGATTTTCAACCTTTACTAGTTTCCTTGGCCTGGGGCTTACTCCAGAACTGTCTCCACAATGGATCCAGCCAATCCTGTGTTCTCAAGAGATTGGAGTCTCATACCTGGGGTCTCAGCCACAGCTTTGTGGGGTATTGAGCAGAGAGACTGCGTCCCATTCAGTTCTTCTGAAAGTGGCAGGTCAGCCCTAGGCACATGCCCATCAGAGTCCTCTTTCTCCATATCAGCTCCCTCTGAGTCACCCTGTGAGCACTCCTCCCAGTCCTGGCCGATGACTGAGTGGAGAGCGTTCCCACCCTGAGCTGCACCTGTCAGAGCCCAGCCCTTGCACCATGTGCTTTACTCCAGAGCTCAGCACCTGATCCCGCCACAAAACCTTGCTGTCTGCTAGTTGGTTTAATCTTGACTCACCTAATGGTGCAGTTTGAGACACTGAGGCAGGAAGCAAACACAGAGCTTGAGGGTGGTGTGACCTCGAGCCTTTATTCTTAACACCTTCCTAAATACTGATTTTATATATATATATATATATATATATATATATATATATATATATATATGATACATGATAGCATGTCATTCTGAGCATGCTCAGAATAAATAACTGTTAGCATAAGTCACTATTTCTGTGAGCTCACTAGTGTGTGTGTGTGTGTGTGTGTGTGTGTGTGTGTGTATGTCATATGTATAGTATATACATGCCTGTGGATGCCAGAGGTCAACCTTGGATGTTTTTACTCAGGAGCCATCACTTTATGTTTTGAGAGGGGGGGTCTCATTGGCATGAGTCTCACGGGTTAGACTAGACTGGATGACTGGTGAGTTCCAGAGGTCCCCTTCTCCCCAGATCTGGGTCAACAAGAATATACCAGCACTCCCAGCTTTTTTTTTTATTATTATTATTGTTGATTTACAGAATTCAACTCAGGTCCTCATGCTTGTACAGTAAGCACTTTACCAACTGTGCTGGTTAAATTTTTTTTATCAACTGACACAAGCTAGGGTCATCTGGGAAGAGGGAATCCCAATGAGGAAATGCTTCCCACACACTGGCCTATGAGTACATCTGCAGAGAATTTTCTTGATTGATGTGGGAACTCCAGCCCTCTGTGGCTAATGCCAGCCCTGGACAGATGACCCTGGGTGCTATAAGGAAGCAGACTGGGCAAACCATGGAGAGGAAGCCAGTTAGCAGTGCTCCTCCATAGCTTCTGCTTCAGTTCCTGCTCAGGTGTCTGCCTTGAGTTGCTGCCCTGGCTTCCCTCGACAATGGACTGTGACCTGTAAGTCAAATAAACCCTTTCCCCCTCAAGCTGCTTCTGCTTCTGGTGTTAAATCACAGCAGCAGAAACCTAATTAAAGCAGCAACTGGGTCATCACCGAGGCTGCTCCCCAATGCTTCCGAAACAGATGCTTACTCTTCTCAGTGTCATTGTCTCATGTTAGTGCTGAGTGGGGTGCAGCGGAAGATCAGTTCTAACTGTGACCCTCAAATCCTCAGGGGTGATGGCACCAAATGAGGCAGAAAATCCCTGGGATCCTTATTCTATGTAGCCAGTGCCACAAGGACAGATATCTCTCCTGGGGACCAGGGGGCTGGTGGGGGGAGGGTTGTCTAGGGGCAGTGACCCAGGCTCCGCCTGTCCAGCACTGAGCCTGTTCTGAGGTATGGTCCTGAGCTGAGGCTGTGGCTTCCGGCACCAGCTGTGGCACTGCAGGCACACACAATGAAAGCTAATTCCTCGTTGTAATGACTGGAACAATTGCTGGCTTTTGACTCTTGGCATAATTACCGTGAGACCTCCGTAGAGTAATTCACCAGATAATTACATGGTAGCAGGTGGGGGGTGGGAGTCTTCTCTGGAAGGTAAGAGGTAGCATTTAATTTCGAGGGGGACGTCTAATCCTATAATTACTCAGTAAAGTCCTGATTCTCGCCAACCTGATTCCATAGAATCTGCCTGACCTGCAGAAGTAAGGCAAGCAAAGTGGAAATAAGGGGTGGGGAGACCATGGGGCTCCTCAGAGCATCACGTGAGTCTCCCCCAGAGCCCAGGGATGCATGTGGAGACAACGGCCAGGCAGGGTGTGGACCCTCAAACCCTGTGCCAGAGGCCTATCTGAGAGAAAGGAGAAACCATAGCATGGTACAGCACATGGTCTGCATGCAGCTATCTGTGTGGTTCTGGCTCCTGCAGTCAGCTGCTCCTTCAAGTGACTGGTGATGGCTTGGCCATTGTCTCTTCCACTCCTGCAAACCGGTTAGCTAGGCTGTTCTCACAGGAGTCTGGCAGACCCATGAGGCAATGGGAACAGACTGGGTCTTTGCAGATCAAGGCTAGTCCTCAAGTGTCACTTGGTCACAGTCTGCTGGCCAAAACAGGTGACAGGCCAGGCCTGAGCCAGGGAAGGAACCGGTGGAGCCGCCCCTTCACGGAAGGAAGGCCGCGCATCGCATGACGAAGAGGCGAGGGCGTCCAGGGGAATGAGGCATTGATTGGATCTATTTCTGCAATCAATCTAGCGTGACCTGGCTCATGGGGTTATTGCAAGATTAATGAGATGCGGCTGGTAAGTGTTGGGTAAAGCTCGGCTCTGCTTGTTATCGAGAATAAAAATGATCAAAGGAAGTCAGTGGCAGAGACAGACATGGACTCTGCTGCCCAGTATCCAAGCCACTAATGCTGCCCTCTGTCCACTGGGGTGTGGAGGAGATGGGCACAGCCTGGGTGGGGTTCAGCCTGTGTTGTCCACAGTCGTGCATCTGAGCAGTACAGCTCCCCTCCTCCAGCCTCCATGAGTGCATGAGAAAAATGAGGGACCTTACCCCAAAGCCGGACAACGTTCAAGTGACCATGTCCAGAGGATCTTCAGTTCTTCCCCCTGTCGTCTCTGTTATAAGAAAAACAGCACATTTTCTTCAATTTCCCAAATTGAGGAATTTCCCAATTTCTAATAATTCTTTCTTGCTGAGATGCTTTTACAAACGAGTGAATTTTTTTTCATTTTACATTTCCATCTGAATGTGGTGTGCATGTTTGTATGTTTGCATCTGTGGGGGTACACACTTATAGGTGCATGCACACATGTGTGTGCCTGTGTGTGGAGGCCTGTGGATGATGTCGGGAGTCATTTTGATAGCTCTTCCACCTTAATCATTGAGGCAGGGCTCTCAATCAAACTCAGAGCTCATAGATATGGCTAATCTCTCAAGCCAGCTTGCTCTGGGTATTGATTACTGCCACCTTCCCAGACTGGAATCACAGAAGCTGCCTTGGCTGCACAGCATTTACTTGTGTTCTAGGGATCCAAACTCCTGTTCTCATGCTTGAGAGGCAAGTGCTTAATCACTGAGCCATCCCACCAGTTCCTCAAACTTGAAAATTCTTTATGGAGACTTTGTGTCTTCCCAGACCACCTACTCAGGCAGGACCACACCCTGTTGCCCTGTGGTTGTTATAATTAAAGGCTATGATTTCAGCCTCCCTTTCCATGAGAAAATACAGGTATGGTAAAGCCCCCTTGTCGACCAGCATCAAATCCTGGTTCTAGGCTCTGCCTCTCACTGATATCATCATCATCTTCTGAAACTGTGGCAAATATCAGCCCCAAAACATAAGTGTCTCCCAACCCCATCCCTGTGAATTTACATGCAAATGCTGGAAGGTGTCATTGAAAATGCATGGTCCCATCTGTGGTTCTTTGTGAATGGTACATCTGTATTTGTCACTGTTCGATTGTTTTGTCCCTAAACCCTCGTGTAAGGGTGTTGGGAGGTGGAGGGAAGGGAAGGCTGGGGATTGAACCTAAGATCTCAGTGAGCCAGGCAAAAGCCAACTCTGCCACCCCATATTCCCAGCCCAGTAGGTAAGATGCGAAGTGCAGACGAGGACACAGGGAGGAGGAGGATGCTCCCCAGACATCGGGTGGATTCTCTCAGGACCAGTGAGTCTGGCTTCAGAGTCCCTGCTCTTAATACAGCACTGGCTCTATGGCTTCTTATAGCTTGGAGGGCGGGTGGTTTCATTGATTGGTTTGTCTTGCTATTTTAAGTCATATCAATTTCTTCTCTTGATCTTTCCTTTGTTTGTCTGTGTTTTTGAACTTGAGTCCACTTGCCAACAGAAACCTCGCATCTTTGGATCACAAGAGTCTGTAAGCAGGTAGAAGCCCAGACTCAGGCTCTGTCCCCAGCTCAGTCCAGGGTTTATACTGAAGAAAGGACCAGCCTTCTCCTTCCCCTAATTTCTGTGTGTGCCCACTGGGCCCAGGCCAGTGCCAAGGAGGGTTAGCTCAGAGGAACTTGCCTCTGCAGAGAATTGAGGGTGGTCATCAGGTCCAGTGCTGAACATCACGGGAGGCCATTTCAGATTCTGAGTAGGGCTGCCTCTGAGAAGTCCAGCTCCCTGGAGAGCCCAAAGCTCTTTCGATGCAGAAGGCACAGAGGGAGGTGTTCTGGAAATCACAATGACTCAGTGTTTGGGAATCAAAGCAGGGAGCTGGCAGCATGTGACAGGCGGATGGCACAGCCTGAGTCAGGAGGGCTGTGGGTGGCAGGCTAAGGAAAGGTCACAGATGAGGTCAGACGACAGTGTTAGCATCAGGGGGAGCAGCAGGGCTGAGAGGGGAGCAGCTTCCAGAGTGTGGAGCAGCTTGCCGGGGGTCCTGACTGGGGAGTGTCGGGGGGGGCACACATACATGCACACGCGCGCACACACACACACACACACACACACACACACACACACACACACACTCCCCAGTAAAGCAGGCTGAGGACTGACCAAAGGATGGTTTTCCAGAGGTGGACATTTCAGTGGGCCAAGACCTGTGCAGAAGTGTCAAGAAAACAGAATCTGGCCAAGGCTACTGTGGAGGAGCCCCTGGACAGAATGGGCATAACCATACCCCATTTCTTAAGCCCCTAACTCTTCTAGCTTATCCAAGGGCCCAAGGGCCAGTAGGTAAGAGTCTACCAGAAGCAAATAGGGGTGAAGCAGGCTCTTTAACACGGGCCAGGGGACAGAGCCAGCCATCAGTCAGGAGCTGGAACCTGTTGCTGCTGCTTGTTACTCTGCCGATTTTCAATTATCAGAGAGAGAATACCCCCATCACGCCCTGTCAATCAGCCCAGCACACAGAAGAGCTCAAACAAACAGGCTGCACATCGCAATCCACTCATCTTGTCCTGAGAGGTTGCTGAGCCCGGGCACTGCAGGCATAGGGGACAGTGATCAAGACCCAGCTCTCAGTACCCTCCCAGAATCATGCCAATGTCATAAGAGCGCCAGCAGGGGCTCTGGGGGTCCATGCAAGCTGTTTCTGATTAATCCCCACCCCCAAAATAGAAGCTCTCGAATAGGAATCAAGCCCAAATTACTTGTTGGGAGGGAACAATGTTGTGCAGCCCCAACCCCGTTCTCAACCTCTCTGAGCTCAGTCTCTGACACATGACAGAAATCTCCCCTTGAGAGGTGCCTGGAAAAAAACAGGTGGGCTGAGTGTTTGGAGTTCCTGAGAGAGTTCAGGGATGACTGGAACCCCACATAGAAAGGCCTCCCTGGAGATTCACCTTGCCCCCAAGACTCCTTTCCAGGTTGTCTCTAGTCCCAGGTCTCTAGCATCTTGCTGAAAGTCTGTCAGTTCCACCCAAAAGTCTGTCTTCCCAAGCTGTGGTTGCCCAGGCCCCATGAGGTCCGCTCAATGGCTAGTGGGGGGAGACAAGTCTTTTGTGTCTGTTGGCCTTTAAGGACCCCGATTGGTGTTGATTAGTCAGTTATTTCACCCCAAACCAGAAGCACCCAGCAGACCATGCTGACAAACAGGAGGCCACCACATGTCAGAGACACAGCCTGGAGGATCCTGGACTCCAGAGTCCAGCGGGGTATGTTGAGTCTGATGGTGAGTTCATCTCTGACAAGCTACCCCATGGCTATGGGAACTTCTCCAGCCCTCTGGCCTCCATTCCAATTTCTGGATGTCAGATCTATTGTCTACCTTTTGGGTGTCACCATGGCAACTGAGTTCCCCAAGAAAAGGGCCTGGGCTGATGGTTAGTACTCACTAAAGGTGGCATTAAGCTGAAAGGACAGCAGGGTTGATGGCATGAAGGAGCGAGAGCACGTGGGTGTCAGAGGTGTTCAGAGACAACAGGACCATCCCCAAAACTGACTTTCTCAAAGGCTCCATCTACCCCTCCTCAGTGATACCCAGAAGGGTCATCGCAAAGTGACAGCCGAACTGTGAACGGCAAAGCCGACAGTTTCAGGGAGAGGGTCAAGCCTCCAAGACCCTAGTCAGGCCTGACCCCTAACTAGACCTGACTATGGGTACGTTTTTTAACCTCTAACACTTGGATTGACAGGTGTCAACCTTGACCCGGTGGCATGAGTAGGGTGCCCCACAAGCTGGTGGGTGTGTGCGGTTGACCCACTCTTGCAGTACCTTGTCCTGGGACACTGATGCAGGCATGGGGTGGAGGGGAATCTGGGAGACCAGAGCAGCTGGGACTCTGGCTGCATCAGGAACCCCACCCGTTCCTCAGAAGCTGCCCCTCCCTCCATGCAGAGCCTCATCCATTGGCCCTCACTCAGGGGCCTTCTTCCCCTTGCCCCTCCCCTGACCTGCAGCAATTGCTCCTCTGCCTCCTCGGGGTCCCTGGTCACTGGGCATGGGGTCTTGACCAGAGAGGGTGTACTGCAGGAATACCACCCAGGCAGAGAAGGCGAATGGGGATTGCTTCCTTCATCTCAATGCCTATCAAACCTCTGCTCATTAGGAATCACAACATGTATGCCAGGGTGACGTCTTCATCCGTGTGCCCAGAGACTTCAAAGCCTGCAGGAGATCTCCTTGGTGGATTAGACATGAAAAATATTGGGATGAGATGGAGAGAAGAAACAGCTGGCTGCTCCAGGGGAGTTAATTAAGCAGGGGCCAGGGACCAAGCAGGATGGGACAGGCACTCAGGGACAGGTAGGGGACTGCCAGGCAGCTTCCTGGTAGGCTCCTAGCTTACATGGCCATAGCGCCTAGGTCATCTGAGGGCTAGAAACCTCCCACCCTGCTAGCCAAGGCCACAGGAGTGAGGCAGGCTTGGCTGAATAGGAGAGCTTGACTAAGTAAACCCTCAGCCTGACAGGGACCTGACTGGCCCTACACTGCAGCCCACAACACAGGTCAAGCTCAAGAGGCAATGTGCAGGGCAGAGAAGGGGACCAGATCAACCCCAGAGGTCCTGCTGTGCTTGGTGGGAGAGGTGGGGTGGGGGTGGGGTGGGAGGTGGCGGGGGAGGGAGGGTCAGTCAAAGACAGAATCAGCCCCTGGGGTTAACTCAGCAGGAGCAGGAAGCTGGGTGTATACTTCAGACAGTCAAGGATGCTGGGAAACAGGCAGAACAGAGAGAGGCTTCCTGCACCGGGGAATGCCCTGTGGACTAGAACACACACACACAGAGAGAGAGAGAGAGAGAGAGAGAGAGAGAGAGAGAGAGAGAGACAGAGAGAGAGAGAGAGACAGAGACACAGACAGAGACAGAGACACAGACACAGAGAGAGAGACAGAGACAGACAGACAGAGAGAGAGAGAGAGAGAGACCCAAACAGTGGAAGGCAGGAGTGGTGGTGGCTATCACACAGATGGAAAGTGGAGAGTGGATACATAGGGCAGCCAAAAGGGACAGAGAGACAAAAGAAGAAGCCAGCCTAGGGAGGGGTCACCACACCCAGATTCTCAGCTCTGAGGCCAGATAAAACCTGGGGCTGTTTTCAGGGTGTGGGGGAGCAGGAAATATGGGGAGGATGCTGAGCTGGACTGTGGTTTGCTGGTCAAAGGTAGAGATCGGGGGGAGAGGGCTAGAGGGAGAGGTAGGGTGAGGTGGGTCCTCACAGGTATCCTGCCTCTGGGATAAAGAAGAGAGAGGTGGGCCAACCTGGGGACAAGGGGTAGACTGGCCATTCAGAAGTAAGAAGAGGCCTGGAGAGGGGAACCCCTTGACTCCAGGGCATCTGGGGCCCTGTCTTTGCAACATGGAACCCCTTCCCCTTTAGAGCCAGAGGTAAACATGGACTCTGCTCCCACTCTCTTCCAGGCTAGCCTCACTCTGCAGCTGAGGATGATCTTGAACTTCTGACCCTTCTGGAATTAAAGGTGCCACACCCAGTTTATGAGGTGCTAGGGATCAAACCCAGGCCTTTGTGCATGGTAGACAAGCACTCTCCCAATGAAGCATCTTTACCTAGGGCCCAGGCACTGGGGCACTCAGACCGCCCCACAGGTGCTTTCTAAAACAGCATCCCAAGGCAGAGTTGGGGGAACCTGTTGGCACCAAGGACAACTGAGAAATTCTCCAGGATTTCTTATGCAAAGGGAGAGAGAGAGAGAGAGAGAGAGAGAGAGAGAGAGAGAGAGAGAGAGAGAGAGAGAGAGAGAGAGAGAGGCTGACTTCATGAGTTAGCACTCTTTCCCCACCCAGGCAGCAAGGGAAAATGGAGCTATTGATTGGCTCATTTGGAGTGTCCACTTTGATTTGGAGTGTGTCACCCTGGTGACTAATTGGAAAAGCTGTGGTCTCTGGCAGGTGGTACAGAATCTGCCTCCAGTGGGATGAACGGCTGCCCTCCTGACTATTGGCCATGCTCACAACCTGTAAGAACACATGGTTCATGTACACATGTACACACACAAAAACACACACAGACACACACACACACACACACACACATGCACTTGCAGAGTTCCCTAACTCTGGGGTGACTGGAGCCCAGGAATCAGCCAGCAAGATTCCTGACTCTTCCTCTCCTCAGTGATTGGTTTCGTGGAGTGGCTACTTAAGCCGAACAGAAGTGAGGCTGATCAGCCACCTGAGATCTGGGCTCCTTTGAGGCAGGTCTTTCTTTCCTTTGAGATCATTGAACAATGAACACTGGCAAAAGTCCAGCAACATTCATAGCAGGCCTTGGTCCCCACAAGGAGCTCTGTGGTGAGGTGTGCATAAAAGGGGACCTTGAGTCAGGAAGGACACAGAGAAGTGATAGCCTTGGCCACAGAGAACTTTTGCAGCTGGCATTCCCCAAAGCAGTCTGTGGTGATGAAGCCTCTGTCTCACAACCCTTGTGTGGGACCATGAAAGGTAGTCTGTGGCCTGGTTGAGCGAGGCTTACTCTGGAGACCCAGTAGAATATTCTACAAGGGATGGAACATGAGCCATGTTCCCAGATACCTAGGCTCCTGACACCAACTCCATACTCCTGACTCAACTCCATAATCCTGTGGCCATCAGTCACATAGGGCTAGGCCCCCAGTATTCTGGCTGGACTCCATCCCCACAGTCCCCTGGCTACAGCCAGGTAACCCAGTCCACTATAAAAGGGGATGCCAGGCCCCTCCTAGCTCTCTTGCCTCTTTCTCGTGTCTCTTTCTCTTATCCCCCTGTTCACTCTCTCTCCCCATTCTTCCCCTCTTTCTACGTAGTCATAACCAGCTCTCACCCCTCTATCTTTTCTCTTTACTTCTCTATCTCTTTTTCTTTTCTTACTTCTCTATAATAAAGCTTTGAAACCATGGGCTGTCTCTTCTTATCAAAACCCACCATGAAGGAGCAATGGAACAGGCCTCAGCATCTCCAGCCGCCAGACAAGACCAAAGACTCTCCCACCCAGCCAGGCTTCCTCTACAGGTACACAGGGCCCGTGCCAGAATGACCCTGCATTCTGGGCAAGGACCTTTCCCCCTAGCCAGGCAGCCTCCTTCTATAGGTACATGGGGGGCGCCCACCATCCCTACACAAGTACGCGGCCCCACCCGTTTTCCCTACACCCTTGTCATAGGATCTAGGCCACCAAGGGAAGGTGGTGTCCTCGCAAGGCAGTTTCTCCTGATGCAGTGGTCCTGGGGAACTGAGAACTTTGTGTTGACACTCCTCCCTGTGAAGAACAGTGCTTCTCTCAACCAGAGTCTGTACATTGTATCCTGGGTCTGTCACCTTCATGACTCCTATGGATTGCTGGATGGATGGATGGGTGGGTAGATGGATGGATGGATGGATGGATGGATGGGTTGGGGGGGTGGGGGTGAGTGGATGGATGGGTGGGTGGGTGGGTGGGTGTGTGGGTGGATGGATGGATGGATGGGTGGGTGGGTTGATGGGTGGGTGGGTGGATGAGTGGAATGGATGGATGGATGGGTGGGTTGGGGGGTGGGGGTGAGTGGATGGATGGATGGGTGGGTGGGTGGGTGGGTGGATAGATAGATGGATGGATGGATGGATGGATGGATGGATGGATGGATGGATGGATGGAGTAAGATAATGTTAAATTGTTAGATGTTGTTTAAGCCCACTAAGAACTGTCTCTGGAGCAGGGTTGGTCCCTTCCCACTTCAGTCCCAAACATGTTTATGTCGCATGTCCTCTAAGACTGCCCGTCAGCCTAGGTCAGGCTGTCCCCTGTCTCTGTAACAAATAGAGAAGTTAGCAAGCAGCTACAGGTATTAAAAACACTGTCTTTGAGACCAGTTAGATGGTCAACCATTTCCATCCAAGGTGTTACTACTACTGTTTATCCCATAGTATAAAAGTGCCTGTGGTGGAATCCAGAAGCTACAGGCTCAGCCACAGAGCAGACTCTCCACAAAGACTCTCATCAGGAACTCCAGCCGTCTGCTTTGAGTTCCCAGCTGGATCTTCCGGGCACCATGTCCAATGACAATTGGCTATCTATCCACTGCTCTGAGTTCTTTTACTTTCCATACAACTGGACTCAGTCATCCCCACTATATCACGGCCATTGGGAATCATTCTCTACATAGCACAGAGCAGACTGATAGAGGGCTGGCTACGTGGATGGAGCCCAGGGAAGGTAAAGCTACAGAAGAAAGTTGTGCTGATACCCAGAGTCCTGTTTGAGACATGGAGCTTGCAATACCTGTTCCCTTCCTCAAGCAATCCCCTAGGCGAGGAGATTGAGAGAATTCTACAAGAAGCAGGGTAGGGGCTGGAGAGATGGCTACATGGTCAAGAACACTTAGTGCTCTTAGTGCTGACCCAGGCTCAGTTCCCACCAACTACGTGGCAGTTCACACCCCTCAGTATCTCCAGTTCCAGGGGATCTGATACCCTCTTCTGGCCTCCATGGTTATCAGGTACACGTGTGATGAACAGGCATATATGCAGGCAAAATACTCATAAAATAAAACAAAATAAAATTTAAATACAAGAAAAAGAAATAAGGTGTTTCCCAACCCCAGTGCCTGTGGCTACTGGAGCGGCAGCTGGGCAGTACCACAGACCTGACCCCATCTCTCCAACATTCCCGTGCAACCCCCAGCCACCAGTGAGGGGCAGGACTCAGATCTCATCTCCTGGCTGCTAGCTGGAAGCTCCAAGAACCCTTGGCTTTCCCGCTCCCTACACTGTGCCAGCTTCTGCTCAGCCCTGCTGACTACGCTAGAGGCTGCCTTTCTTTTGTTCAGGCCCATCGTCTTTCGTAATTAGAAAATAAATTACTTTTTCTCAAAGAAGCAGCCCTAGCGCTAGCGACGTGGATGAGAGGGATAAGCGGTAGCAGGGGCCGCAGTCTGACAGGTACAGAACTGGGGCCCTATCAGCCTGTCCAGGCGTCGGAGTCCCACAGACAAGAGAGCGGAGTGGAGGGGGGCTGACAGGAGAGGGGGCCCAAAGCATGGGCACTCAGGCACACCCTTTGTGTTAGCAGTGCCATCCAGAGACAAGAAAACAATCCACACATCTGAGTGAGCTGCTCTGGGTTCCCGTTCTGGGGGATAAGGGTTTAGCCCCTCCCCCTCAACTCACACCTCCTGTGTGCTGAAAACAGCCTTTGAGATCAAGGCCCTCATGGAGGCTGCTGCTCCCATTATATTCCCACAGCTCCTTGTTCATGTTCAGTGACCATGGCCTTTACCCCAGTCATCCCTAATGCCCAGAGGCACCCTCAGCTTAACTCCATTCACCCAATCATTTGTTGACTACCCTTCCCACTCCACTCTCTTACATGCCTCCCCCATCTGACTTTTCTCTAGGCCTTCCTTTGGGGAGCTCCTCACCCTCCCCATCTCGGGGAGCAGTTCCTTTGTCCAGATGGCCAAGGTTCCTGAAGGGGGCACCTCCAGGCTGCACAGCTAGCTCCCAGGAATGGAGAAAAACCTCAGAAATGGAAAGACACAGCAGGGCTGTCACTGTGAAGCTCCCTGCTCCAAACCCAAGAAGGCAAACAGCCTGCATCCAAAGGGACAGTCCGAAGGGGAAGGTGGGAGAGAGTGCCTGCTCTTCTAAGCAAGAAAAAACAGGGGTTATGTCAGCATCAGGCACAGCCCACACATTAGATGCGTGACGGTCTCCACAGATGTTGCCAACACCCATGTCCACTTAGAGAGTGTGAGCTGCTTCCCCCGCACGTGTGTTTCTCTCCTAACAAGCCGAGATTCCCACCCTGCTGCATAGATGACATATGCTGACAGAATCCCACCAACGACATGGGGTGGAGCTGAGCTCTGAGCCCACGGCAAGCAGCCAAGTCCAGGCCTTAATTCAGTTCCCAAAGAGTCCATTATTGACTCAGACAGTCCAGCATGGGTGTGGAGTCACTCTCCTGCGGTCCCAGTACTCCGGGCCGACAAGAGGTGTATTGATCCCAGGTGATCCAGGCAAGCCTAGACAGCATAGTAGGAACCTGTCTCAAGAAAACAAAGCTCTCTAGCCTCAATACCCTAAACTACACAGTAACAAAATGCATTCTTCAAATGTCAGAACTTTAAGAGACGGGAGATTTGTTTTGATTACGGTGAGTCATTTTAATTCTCTGATACTCATTTGTGAAATAGGAAGCAAACAAAAACAAGTGCTGGAAGAACAGACAGGACCACCGGGCGACATCTGTCACTGTGCCCACCAGGCGAGAACGCGCCATTTGGACAAGGTCCACCGAGCATCTTTACCAGCCTCTTTTGCGGTCAGCTTCAGAGAAAATGCCAAAAGCAAATGGCAGGAATGGCTCTTTCATAGACCACAGTCTTAACCACAATATGATAAAGCTAGGTGCAAACACTTTGTAGAAACAGGAAGACTGGCTGGGGAAAGGGCTGACCTAGTAAAGAACCCAGCACTCACAGAAAGGCTGACTGGGTGTGGCCTGTACTCCCTCCTCTCAGGAGGAGGAGATGGGGAGCCTCAAAGCAGCCTGGGAAGCTACTCTAGCCACATCAGCAGCTCTGGGTTCAAGTGAGAAACTGCCTCAAATAACAAGCTAGATGGCTCAGCAGGTAAGGCACCTGCTACCATGCCTTATGACCTGAGTTCAATCCCTGGGACCCACAGTGTGAAAGGAGCGAACTGACAGGTGTGCTTTGATACCTGAGCACACACGCTCAACATGTGCACACAGACAGACAGACAGACAGACAGACAGACAGACAGACAGACTGACTGACTAAGCTGAACAACAGTCAAGGAAGACGCCTCTCTTTTACCTCTGGCATGCACATACATGTAGACATACATGTACCACACAAATGCATACACGCATGGACACACATGCCCCAAAAAAGGCAGAAAGAAAATAGGTTTTAAAATGGCTCTTCCAAATAACATATAGGTCAAGGAGGACATGAAACAAAATAGCAGATTTCCCAGTCACGAAGCAGGACAGATCCCCTGCACACACCAAGTGTGCCCCCGGGGCCCCTCCCCTATAATGCCAGGGTTTTCTTCTCTAGTTCTTTCACACTCATACAAAAGGGACAGATGAGGCTTCCAACTTCAGATCAGATCGTCAAGAAAAGAACAAACCACAGAAAGTAGAAGGGAGGCGATCACGGAGATAAAAGCAAATAAATAAACTAAAGAACTTAAAAGCTGTAGAAATAATAAATAAATACCAGGCCCGGCTCTTTGAAACTAATAACACAGAAAAGTTTTGCAAGGCTAATGAAGACACTGCGATTGTGAAGGTCTTTCACTTCCTGTCCAGCACTTTCCCAAGTAGACAGACGTGTAATAAGAAAGTCCCTCCCAAGGATGCAGGAGCGGCCGACCTGTGTCATCTGCAGCTCATTTTCCTCTGTGTGGCATCTGGGGACAGGGATTGTAAAGTTCTCCAGACCTGACTCAGGAAGTTAGACTCAGCCCTCTGGACGCCCACCCTCTGGAGCTCTGAGCATGTGGAAGTGGGGCAGGGGTCCCAATAGACTGCGGAGCCACTTCAGAGACAGGACTCCTGGGCTGGGCCTGAAATCCCTGGCTGTTCTCTCCCCTAGACCAACCTCCTCGCCCAGCCTCCCTCTCTTCTTTGTCCTGAACTTTCATTTCAGATCGATCTTAGTTCTTTTCCAAAATATTTCATTAGCATATATTAATTATATAGAACAATATATTTCATTTTTGACACAATCATACCTAATGTATTTCAAATACATACACCCCTCCCCATTATGATCTTCTTGTCCCCCTCTTCTTGCTGATCCCATTCTTCCCAATGAGCCATCCTTCTCTCTCTCTCTCTCTCTCTCTCTCTCTCTCTCTCTCTCTCTCTCTCTCTCTCTCTCTCTCTCTCTTTCCACACTAGGGCCTATGGCCTCCTAGACCATGGACTTTTGACTTTACTTATAGTACAAGACCTGAACTCCATCCTGTGGAGCAGGCATTAATTCTAGTCAGAAAGAGATGATTGTTCCTCTCACAGACCTGCCACTATTGCCTCTTGCCTGGCTGGTCACTCCTATGGCATGTAGAGTCTGAAGCTGAGTAAGACAATTGGTGACAATTCTCCAACAGCCTGCACTTTCTGGCACTGGCTAGTAAGAAGGGAGCTTCGAGCCCAATGCCAGCTTGATTTCGTTTTTTCCTCAACCAAGATGTCCAGTACTACAATGTCAGGTCTTTTCCCTGACGCTCCACCAACAAGCATGTGGCTTCTCGTCCTGGTATCAGCCACTGTGACTGCAGGCATGACATGTCCGCAGCTCCTGAAAGCAGGCTGGGTGCAACTCAGAGACATAGTCTATCCAGCTCAGCATAGGGTCCTGGACTCCACCATCATGGAGGGGAAGATGAAAAGGGAGAGGCAGGAGAGGGATCCAGAAAGCCAGATTTCTGCCTGCCCCAGGAAAGTGTCCCTTTCCTTCCATTGGTTAGAAGCAGGTCAAGTGACCACTTTACCTGCAAGGAAGCCAGGACACATGACCTGACCACTGAAGCAGTTGATGGGGGTGGAAAAACCAGAGAGGATCTGGCGCCAGATGTAGCCACAGATGGAAACTGTGGTCACCTCAATCAGGAAGGGCAGCAGTCAGAGAGAGAGAAGAAGGAATCGAATCAGGGCCCAGATGAGGAGACAGAAAGGAGGTAGATCTACAGGCACAGCCAGGTGACCACCACTCAGAGGACATGACCCTGACTATACAGGCCCTGTCCCTGCCCACTACAAGAACGTGCAGGTCCATCTTTCTGTTACAAGCAGCAGACTCCCACTCAGACCCATCTGTAGCCTGAGGAGGAAGGAAGGGTTGTGTCAACAACTGAAGCTCCACTCACGTCAGGACTGACTGTACCCAGGATGCAGTGTACCCCAGTGCCCAACATCTCCACGTGTGGGTTTCATTTTCTCCTTAGTGGTGCCACTTCAAAGCACCTTTCCTGGTGGGGTGGTGCCACCAGGGACCATCAGCTCCAAGTTTGTTCCAACATTCCTCATTGTTTTTGCTTGACTGACATCCCCACTCTCAACCCCACTCTTAGGGACACTTCCAGGCCAGTAATGGAAAAAAAAGAGAATGTTTGCAGTCTGTCATGTAAGCAAATCTGTGGCCTGGCTTCAGTGGCTGGTCTCCCTAACCACATTCCAGACATTCACGGGCAGAAATCTGGAGTCTAGAAATATGTGTGAGACTATCCCCAAGGAATGCAAGAAGCCAGGCTGACCGTACGTACCAGCCTGATGAGTCAGGAGGACCAAGGGTGTGGTCCTTCCCTGTACAGTGAGATGACACTACCTTTCTGGTGGGGATAAGTGGATCCATGCCTTCTGCTCTCAGCCTGGGGAGCCTCACTGGGGTTCTTGTTCCTGGTACAAAATGATTTGATCAGGGAACAAACAGGTCCCAGGATCAGATGACAACTGTTCATAGCAGAGCTCAGGAAAGGGAGCCTATTGGCCACTGAAGGAGGAAGGGACTATTCAGGAAGTCACAGGGCAGGCCATGGCATGTTGAGGGTCAAGTGAACCTCTGTGTGGAGCAGAAAGCAGGAGCAGAGAGCAAGAGATGTTTGTAATGGAAGGATCTGCATGAGCTCTGAGGCTGGCTTCAGCCTGAGGGCTGTTTTCTGAAACAGGGTCTGGTGATGGAACTCAGTGAGCAGAGCGCTTCCCTAGCACCTACAGAGCCCAAGATTCAAGCCCTTAGCACTCTTTAAACAGAACATGGTGCTCACCCAGCACTCGGGAGGTGGAGGCAGGAGGATCAAAAGTCCCAGGTCATCCTCAGCTACACAGTGAATTTGAGATACATGAGACCCCGTTTAAAAAAATGAAAGTTAAAATTTTTCAAAGCACCTGTGCCTGGAGAAGGGTGAGTAGGGAAAAGGCTGTGTGTGGGTAGATGTCTGTGACAAGGACCACTGTTATAGCCTCACATGAGAAATAGCCTATGTGTGAGCTCCTCTGGACTGGGGGTGGCAGGTGGCATGTAAGTGCCTGGATGACCTAAAAGATCCTCCCAATGGTGTCAGTAGGAGAAGGTAGTCTTTCAAGGATGGTTAGAGAGGATCAAGGGTCCCCTAGTCTCCTGGGCCAAGCTCTGTTACTATCCTGACCTATGCACCCTGCCAAGACGTCTGCCACAGTGCTAGTCAGCAGTGAGATGACAGGCTAAGGGGCTATGACACCTGTGGCCCCTCTGGCCACATCTTCAACCCATGTTTGTGTGTGAAGCACCTTGAGAAACTTTGTTTCCCAGCAAGGGGGTCCCCAGTGCCACACTAGCCATCTGAGCACTGCTCCTAGCGCACCCTGTGGCCCCTGGAGAGAGTACCTCAGTCCCCAAAGCCTCAGCCACTTAAATGCCATACTTGTCCCAAGTCCTTCTCCTAACCAAGCCCGGTGTTGCAGCAGGGGAGCAATGGGGCCCTTCTGAGGGGACCTCAGAAAGGGGAGAGACTACTACCCCCCGGGTGGCCATGGTGGAGTCTGCTACCATCGAGGTACGTGAGGGATGACATGGGAGCTCTGAGGGCTGGGAAAGGACAGGCCACAAGGAACCCAGGATCATGCCCAAGTCTAGCAAGAGGTCTTCCAGGCCGAGAACGTAAATTCAAATCCAACCTCACATTCAAGCTTATGGCCTTGGACAAGCAACTGCTCCGCCGCATGGTTGGTTTGCTCATTTGTTGATTAGTTTGATTTTGAGTCAAGGTCTTAACTAGGTAGCCCCGGTTGGCCTAGAACTCCTTGTGTAGACCACGCTAACCTGAAACTCACAGATCTGGCTGCCTCTCCTTCCCAAGTGCTGGGATTAAAGGAGTGTACCGTCACTCCCATTGCCAACCTGGTTTTCAGATAAGGAATCTCAGGTGTTTTGTCTCTGCCATGCCCAGGCTGAGCAAAGCTTCCGGAGTCATAAGGCTGAGATGCAACTAGCATCAAAGTCCACCATAGCAGGAGGAAGCAGAAAGCCAAGGCCAACCTCCACCCTTCCTAGGCCCTATTCTGCCAGCTCTGTCTGTGTTCCACCAAAGACTATGACCCCAGGGTGGCCAAGGTCACAGAAAGGCACACTATGGACCCAGGGGGACAAATGCTGATTGTCCTGCTTGGCTCATATACGCCGGTCTACTTAGCTGTGTGAATTTAGACAAGATTCTTAACCTCTCTGTGCCTCAGTTTCCTCACTTATAAGAATGGTGAAGCTTCCCCGTCCCCTTCCCACTACAATGATTGTTTGGGTTATAAATAAACCAATGTGTGTGGTGTGCTCTGGAAAGCACATGGGTATTTCAGGCGCCATGATGAGAAGTATACTCGTGAATAAAGGCTAGAAACCATAAGAGAGGCGTGACAGCCGTACACCCTGACAATCCACACCACTGTAGCCCCCTGCTGGCCCTTCAGCAGAACCATGACTGGCTCCACGCCCACTGAGAGCATAGAAGACAGAAGACAGCTCCAGTTCTCCTTAACAGCTAGAAGAGCCTGTCCTGGCCCAGAGCCAGACAGGACTACTCTCAGGCTTGGTCTTCCTGCCGTGCAGTGGAGAGCAGAGGACTGGCATGTGGTACAGGCCTGTGGGCTGCTCCAAGATGTCACTCTGTCCTCCCAGCACCCCAGAACTGTCTCCTCCGTCCTCAGTCCCAGGAAGCCTGTAAATGGTCTCCAAGGCAACAGGGCATCAGAACAGCAGAGAATATGTTGAGGATGCTCAAGAGTAGTTGGGGGTGGAGGAAGCCCACAGATTGATACCTACCCCATAAGGCAAGCAAGGATCTGCCTGTATCCACTGCCCCCACAGTCACCAGGCACCCACCATGACAGATTCTATCTTCTGGGAGCGGCAGACCCTCAAGTCAGGTTGCTGATGGTCAAACTGAGGCACAGAACAAAGTAGCTCCAACCAAGATTGTTCAGCTGTCCCTCCTGGTCCTTGCCCTTCATTAGGTGTTGGCCAGGACATCTGATGAGGAGGCAGCAGAAGGCTGGGTTCAGAGGGTTTTCAGACCTGCAGATTCCGAGGTGGGAAGCTAACTACAGGCCCAGGGAAACCCTGGCATGCAAATTCTAGTTTCCCTCGTAAGACCACAGCAGATATTGCTAATAAGCAGAAGTGTCTCAGGCCATATGGAAACAGCATGCGGGAGAAAGGGCAAGAGCCTGAAGGTGGCAGCTGTAAGAGCAGGGATCTCAGGCTCTCACATGCCACAGGGGCCAGCCCCTTAACCCTCCACCCTAGACTAATTGTGTCCCCTTCAAATCTCACATTGACAGCATATCCTCACCCCATACTATATTTGGAGATGAAAACCTATCGGGAATAAATTTCAGTTAAATGAGGCCATGAACTTGAGCGGGGCTCCAGTCCAACAGAATTCGTGTCTTCATAGGGATACACCCCCTTTCTTCAAATATGCCCAAGGAAGAGATCACACAACATACAGCAAGAAGTTAGGAAGCCCTGGCTGTGCTGTCCTGACCCCAAAAGCACGGCCTACAGAACAGAGAGAATGAGTCCATTTAAGGTGTTAATTTGTGACAGCTGGTGCCAGCTATGACCCCCCACATAACAACTCTGCTTGAATCTCTGGTTTACAGATGAGGACACAGGCCCAGGCAAATGATGTCTGTGAGTACAGCTGTAAGGGGGAAGTGAGGACAGCCCAGGTCACCCCTCCACCGCCCACACTGCACACTGCCGGACTATGCTCCCTGCAAGGCTATGTATGCATGACTGTTCACACCAGGCCTGTTCACACCAGGCCTCTTTTTCAGAGTCCAACAGCAATGTCCACCGTGCTTCAGATACTGCTGCTACTTAAGAGCATTAACTAAACCTCAGTGTACTGGACAAGCCCAGCTAGCTTTGCACATGGATTCCTTGCTGACTCCTCCCACTGAGTCAGTCCTACTTGAAACCTCCTGCACAACTGCAGATGGATGCTGGGTGAGACCACAGTCCACCAAGGCTGGTCAAGAGTTGAATAGGAAGCACCAAGCACTCTTGTCCGCAGCCCAGCTGTACTTCTCTAGTGGCTCCGAGACCCTAGCAGGAGTGTCCCCACAGAAAGGCAGCAGCCACCTGGCTACATGCCACAGCACATCAGTTGCCAAAGCCTGTGTTGAGGAAGACGCATGTGCACCCAGATCCAAGGGAGGGGAGGACATTGGTCAGCTTTCTTCATCATTGTGGCAAAACACTTGACAGAAGCAACTTGGGGAGAAAGGTTTCTGCTGGCTCACAGGCTGAGATGGTACAGTCCTTCCTGGTGGGGAAGGCTTGTCAAAGTTCATGGTGGCCAGAGCATGTCACAGATCACATCACAGCAGGAAGTGGAAAGCAGAGAGAGCTCAGACAAGAACGGGAGCCAGGTCTCAAGGCCCATCCTCTCCCGCCAACCCACTTTGCCAGCAAAGCCCCAGCTTCCAAAGGTTTTACAGCCTGCAGAGGAGGGCCACTTGCTGAAGACCCAATGTCCAAACACATGCCTGAAGACCCAATGTCCAAACACATCGCTGACTCAAACAGTATCAGGAAAGTTGAACCATACCTCTGTGAGGGTAAGAGTGTTGTGGTCATGCACCAGAGGGCCCCATGGGAAAAGGGTATGATTAAGGCCATCTTGGGAAAGTACAGGCCTCACATGGTGCTAAAACCAGATCTGGCCTGCTAACAGAAATGACAAAGAAATTTCACTTGTGACTTGTTTCTCTGTTTGTATTCCCATTAATCACCTGTCTGTTGTCATTAAGTTGTTGTGCCTGCATTACTAGCAATAAAGACCTGGGGTTTGATGACATCTCACAAGGTGGTTTGTGTGGAGTTCAGCTCCTTCATTGGGATGGATGAGAGGGCTGATATGGCTGATAGAATGGGCAGAACTAAGACTTCTCAGCCAGCTGCCAGAGAGACCCCAGGGAGTTTCCCCGAAAACCCTAGACCAGTGTCTTCCAGAACAGCTAAAGCAGAAGGTCTGAGCATTGAAACGTATATGATCAGAAACCCCAGAAGATGTCTCCAAGCCCCAGGAGACCTCCAAGGCTAGTGCTGGCATTCTCTCTTGAAGGCATCTGTACAATGTCTCCACCTCAGGTCGTGTGTCTGCGTAACTGCACCTTCCTCATCTGAGGGAGTAACCCACTGCCTTCCCCCATATGCCACTGAGACAAGGTGTTATAGTTTGACTCATGAGTGCCCAACCTCTCCTGCCCCCCAGACCTATGTGCTGAAGACTTCAGCTTCTATAGGGAGTTAGTGGAATCTCTAGGAGGTGGATGGGAAGAATTAGGGCATTGGAAGTGTGTCCTTGAAGGCCATATTGGGAGCCTCATCATTTCCTGTGTCTCTTAGCTTCTTGGCCACTTGAGATGACCAGTCCTGCTCCATCACATGCTCCCACCGTGATGTCAGGGTCTCAGAAACCTCTGATAATGTGAATCAAATGAGCCATTACCCCCTGTTATTTTTTTTTCACAGTAGTAGAAAGCTAACACACGGGGTTACAGGGTTACAGGGTGAAACAAAGCTCATTAAAAGTTTGGACAGGTAACAAGGGTCATTATATCACCTCCAACTGGACATGACTCATAGGGGGCCTAAACTGCCATTCCCACCACAAGGCATCTCACGCCTGGTGCTCTTCTATTTCTCTGGAAGTGACACCAAGGGAGATGTTCTTCCACATCCTTCTCTACGGGCTCTTACACTGCTGACGCTAAACAATGGCAAAGTCCTCCCCACCAACAAACAGTCAAAGGGTCTTGCCTGCCACCTCAATGTTTTATGCCAAGATTACCCCACTTAGGAATACCCAAAACTGTCTCTTTCCAGACAAAAGAATCATAGGTTCTCACAGAAAGGTGTGTTCCATAGACAGAAGAGCTCTTAAGCTTAACCCAAGGCCCGCTATAGAAGGCATGCACTTCTACAAGTTGAAAAGACATCTCCTACCTACACTCGATGCTAGACAAGATCAAGCCAGATCTTTTGTTGAGCTCAAACAGAAAAGCATAAGGACTGGGTTGTTTGAATATTCTTAGAGGTATAAAGGAGCCCATCAGAGAGTAGAAACTCACTAAGGTATGTTTGGCTCCCAGGGTACTGGGGATGATACAAACAGTGAAGACACTGGTGTGGGTGGCTTCTCCCTGGTGGTGTTTGCAATTCCATCAGAAATGGCAGAAAGGGTCAGACTTGGTGATATATACCTGTAATTTCAACACTCAGAAGCAAAGATAGGATTGTCATGAGTTCTAGGCTAGTCTGGGCCAAATAATGAGTTCCAGGCTAGCTTGAGCTACAGAGTTAGACCCTGTCTCAAAAACAAAATATAACAACAAAATCCATGTATGTGCCTGCCTAGCAAATGAGTCAGCCAATAGTTCTTAACCCATGAAAGCAAGTATTTAGTGGGGAGGCAGGTATTTTATATTTTGAAAGGAAAGAACACAATTAGCTTGAAGGAGTTTATACTTCAGCTATAAATGGCAGTGTTCATTTAGATGGCATCAGATCTTTGCAAAGCTGGGGTGTTGTAGATTGCTGTGATTATTCTGTGAAAATCAATACAAACAAGAAAGGAAAGCAGCCACGTCCAGCCTGATCCCAAGGCTTGACAGGCTGTGTGGTGTCTGAGACGATTACGTTGTTATGGCATAAATACTTATTTTAAAAATAATAAAGCCACTGGAAATGGTCCTAAGAGAAAACATCAAACAAAGCAACATCTGTTCATGAAAACTTAGAGGATGCATAGGAGTGTAGGGCACAGTGGCTCCCTCTACCCCTGCCCCAACCACTGATACAGACTGGCACAGATGGCTATATCCCAGGGCACAGGGCCCCCTGCCAGCCCAACTCACGGGGCAAGCCTTTCTTCCCAGGGGAGCAGACCTTCAGAATTTCCCATCCTGTCCCCCTGTTGCTAAGGCCAAGTTTCATATGAGGGCAGCTAGGAAGCAGAAGTTAAACTCTTCCAGCAAGTCACAAAAACAAACAAACAACAACAACAACAACAAAAATCAAATTGCAACAACGACCCCCTTGGGAATATGGTGATGAAAGCCTAGAGTTCCCACAGTATAGTATCCAAAATTTGAAGTTTCCAGTAAAAAATTATGACTTGTAAAGAAGCATAATGCATGAGGATTTTAAAATCAAGTAATGCAAACTGTGAAAGCCAGCAAAAGCTGGAATTAACAAAAAAAAAGACACTAAAGTAATCATTTCTATGCTCACAGAACTGAGGGAATATGTACCTAAGGAAGTACAGAAAGGCGTGATGAGAACAGCGGATTGAACAGATAATATCAATAAGGAAATATATGAAAATGTTTGGACCGGGTCTCATTATATAGTCTCAAACTTGTGATCCTCTTTTTCCAGAGTACTGAGATTACAGATGTGTATCATGCTTAATGAGCAGTAGTTTTCTCCACATCAAGCATACTTTCCTGGAGAAGAGAAGGGATTCTCGTAAAATAGGAAATAAAACTTACAAGGCTCAAGAAGCTTCTGAAACTTACAGGATTAACAGGATTGACTGAGTTTAATTCCCATATAATGGAATAAGGGAACTGACTTCTGCAAGTTGTCTTCTGACTCCCAAATGTGCTGTGGTATGTACACATATACACAATAAATAAATAATAATATAATAAAATTTAAAGAGAAATGTAACTTATGAAACATATCTGTTGAGATAAAAAGTGTGAACAGGTACTGAACTGCATGGTCAATGGTAACATTATAGTAATCATGACAACTTTTCCTGGCTTTGTCACATTAACATGTAATATGGAAAACAAAGTATCTTAAGAAAAATGGAAGCAGAGAGGGAGCCATATGGGAACAATACTCCCTATGGCACTGTAGTTAAGGTAGTTCAACTCTGAAGATGATCTGATCAGTAAGATGTGTATGGTAAGCCAGACCTGCTGGTATAAGCCTTTAAACTAAGCTGTGTAGAAGGCCGAGGCAGGAGGATCACAAGTCCAAGGCTACCTGGCTACAGAGTGAGTTCAAGGACAGCCTGGGAAAGTTAGTAAGACTCTCAAAGTAAAATGCAAAAAACAGGGCTAGGGATATAGCTTGGTGGTGGAGCACTTGCTTGGTATTTTCTTGGTCTTTGATTCAATTCCTAGAAATACATTTATATAGTAAAAGTAAACAGTAATTACCAAAAAATGTTTCATATGACTAAAAATGACATATAGATCAAGACACGCAGGATGCAGCCATAATAGTAGTGCAAGGGAGCTGAGTGGCCGCCATGCCTGTGTGAAGAAGGAGAGATCACAAAGTTTTTGTTGTTTTTGGGACAGAGTCTCACAACACAGCCCAGGCCAACCTGGGACTTACAGAGATCCTCCTGCCTGCAACTGCTAGGAATACAAGGATGAGTTTACCCAACTCTCAAAGAAATCTAACTTTCCTCCTATGATACTGGAAAGAGAAAAGCAAACTAAACCTGAAGCCCTCAGACAAAAGAGAACAGTAAAGGCTGCAGTCAAAGTTAATGAAGCAAAGAATGCAAAACCCATAGAGGAAAAAAGTCAATGAAGCTCAAAGCTAGTTCTGAGAAAAGAGCAACAAAATTAACAAAATTTTACCTAAATTGTTGAGAACAAAAGACAGCACTCAAACTACTGGAATCAGAAATAAAAGTGACATTACTAATACCCTGAGAAAATTAAGTATGCCAATGATATATGGCAAAAAAATAGATAAATTACAATCTCACAAAAGAACACAAGTAATTTATAAATAAAGAAGCACACTGAACAGGTTAATCAATTGTCAAAACAACCTACAAGGCAAACACTAAGTCCCAAAAGCTTCACTACCGCCAATAGTTAAAGAGAAAAAGACTTCAAGAGGAAGGAGGCACCTCTCACTTGTCTATGGACCAGCACAGGAAGCACCTCTCACTTGTCTATGGACCAGCATTTCCTGTGCGAGACGCAGATGACACAGGAAGGAGGATTACAAGCTGGGTGTGGAGGCACACCTTTGCCATCCTAGAACTCAGAAATAAGGAGCAGGAAATTTAAGAGCCCAAGCAGCCTTGGCTACATGTGTCTCAAACAAAAGTTAAGCAATAACAGACTTATTTATATCTGTAATGACTAAGGATTCAGAAATCCTCAAGAAAATACTAGCAAAACAGATCCAACCATGTACAAAATAAATTATATATTGTGGCAAAGGTAGATTTGTTCCAAGAATGCAAGGTTGGCTCAATGTCTGAAAAATCAATTAAATTAACATGTCAGAAAAATAACAAGTAACTGAGCTAACACTACACCCACCTGTGAAAGGCTTATGCGTTCCTCCCCTGAGACTACGGAGACAAGGTTGTCTATTCTCATACCCAGTGCTCGTCCAATGTGATGCAAAACGGGAAATGAGATATCTAGATTGAAAAGGAATAGGTGAAGCTAATTGCTACTGCAGAGAACATGGTCTTACCCTAGAAAATCTTGAGAATTCCACTAAGTATTTAAAAAAAAACATAAAATTATGATAACCAATATATGAGCCGAACAAGGTTGCAGGATACAAGATCAATATACAAAGCTCAGTTGTATCATTATACATTTTCAGTGAACAATTCAAAAATTAAATTAAGAAAACAATTCTGAAAGCCAGGCGTGATGACATGGGCCTATTATCCCAGGATTCAAGAGTCTGAGGCAGTAGGATTTTTATAAGTTTGAGGTCAGTCTGGGCTTCAAAGCAAGTTCCTATCTCAAAAAGAAAAAGAAAAAAAAGAAGAAAAAGAATATAATTGTGTTCATAACAGAATCAAAAGGAATAAATTTCTAAGAAATAAACTTAGCAGAAGACTTTTAAAATCTTGAAACTACAAAATAATATTTAAAGAAAATGCAAAAGACCTAAAGTAAGGGAGAAGTCACGTCCTGTCCCATGGATTGTAGCACATTGCTGTTAGGATATGAATTCCCTCCAAGGGACCCACACACTCACATACTCTCCAGCAGGGTCCCAGGCATCTTTCTTGTAGGACTGAGGAGCTGATGCCAACATTCACATGGGATCATAAGACTCAGGATGACCAAATAGCACAGGAAAGAAGAAAGTGGAAAGATTCAGACCTTAGTCTCAAAGTTGATTAAGATGCAAGGGAAATAAAGGAAGAAAATAACACAGATGAGAGCAGAAAAAAGGCACATGAGAGAGAACTGCTTCTTGCAGCCAAAAGGGTGTTCTTTGAAAAGTTTAAGAAAATAAACAGAGATGCAGAGAGGGGCACACAGAGGCTGAAGAGATGACTCTGTTATTAAGAGTGCTAGCTGCTCTTGCAGAGGACCTGAGTTTGGGTCTCAGCACCCATATAGGACAGCCCATAAGCATCTGTAACTCCAGTTATAGGGAATCCAATGCTCTCTTCTGTTCTCCAAGTCACCATCACACACACACACACACACACACACACACACACAATCAAAAATAAAAATAAATCTTTCTTTGAGAGAGAGAGGAAGCAAATGTTCTGGCCCACATCTTCCATCTCACACTTGGGAGGTGGAGTCAGGAAGATCAAGAGATCAAAGCCAGTCTGAGCTATTCATGACTTTGTCTCAGAACACCAAAGAGAACAGTGTTAGAGACTCTGACTATAGTAAAATCTTGGGACACTCTGAATAAATTTTTATGCCTACATATCTGAAATTTTCTATGAAAGGAAAGGACAACTTACCATATCTGGCACAAGAAGAAATATAGACTATTAAAGGTTTCATAACTTTCAAAGAAACTATTACAGAAACTTAAATCATAATTTAACATCTTTTCACAAAGGAAGCTCAAGATTCGGGTGGCTTCACCAGCAAATTAGAAATTTGACTCAGAGAAGAGACAGAGAGGGGATGCTTCACAAATTGCTTTATGAGGCCAGACTATCCATGATACCAAAATCCAATAAAGATGTTATGAGAAAGGAAATACCAGTCGGAAAAAAAATAAATGGAAAAATCCAGAATTAAATATTACCCAATTGAATCCAATAAACTTAATCCAAATGAATAAGATCTGATCATGCTGATTCAGACTTATTTCAAAAAAATAAAAGTTGTCTCTACATCTGGAAATCACTGCCTTAACAGAATGAGGTAGAAAGCATTGTCCCTCCCTGGATGCAAAATGTTCAGTTTAATACACCTTTAGGGCGTATTTTTGGTGTGTGTAGAGGAGGGCATGTTCGTACATATCCTTGGAGGGAAGACATAGGTGGCCATGTGTGTGGAGGCCAGAGGTGAACCTGAGGTGTCTTTCGCAATCACTTTCCACCCTTTCTTTTTAGGTGGGGGCTCTCCACATACTGGCAGCTCATAGATCCATCTATCCTAGCTGGCTAGCAAGGCCCACGGATTCCCTATCTAGCCACCTCCTCAACACTGGGATTGTAGGTGTGTCCCACCTTGGCTTGGCTTTTTCACAGATGCCAGGGATCTGAACTTCACTCCTAGTACATACACCGTGAGCATCTTGCAAACTGTGATACATTCCTAGACCTTCTTATACATATTTTGCAAATTTTTAGTGTTCTTTTTGAGCATTAGTCTCATCTCTCAACTCCAAGGATCTTATGTATTCCAGGCTGACCTCAATTTGTTATATAGCCAAAGATGAGCTAGAACCTTCAATCTGCCTGCTTCCACATCCCTAGTGCTAAGATTACAGGTGTGGACATCACACCCAATTTATGAAATGCCACAGCCTGAACCCAGGGTTTCATCATGCTGGACAGGCGTCCAGCAAATGAACTATAGCACCAGATCCATTAAGTTTTTCTGCATCTTACTCCCCTCAGCCTTGAGATTACATATTCCTTTACTTCGTAGTTTTGTCTTTCACTATTAGATCTTTTTATTGTTATTATTATAAGTAAGTACACTGTAGCTGTTTCCAGACACACCAAGAGGGCATTTGATCTCATTACAGATGGTTGTGAGCCACCATGTGGTTGCTGGGAGTTGAACTCAGGACCTCCGGAAGATCAGTTGGTGCTCTTAACCGCTGAGCCATTTCTCCAGCCCCTCACTGTTAGATTTTGATTCCACCTGGGACTGATTATTTTTGTGTATGAAATAAAACTGGATTATTTTGGATTTGTTTGTTTGTTTGTTTGTATTGTTTTGAGAGTGTCTTAATATGCTGACCTGGATCAGCAGGTAGTTCTTCAATGACAGGATGTTAAAGGTGAGGAATAGGGGTAAGAAAATAGAGAAGACGGGAAAGATGGGATCAGGACAAGTTGATGACTTATGCCAAGCATGTTTAGGGAGAGATGGGACAGTCACCAGGAAACAATCTACAATGGGATGAGGTCAGCAGGAAACTAACCAAGCAACGTTGCACAAGGGGAGCACAGGATAGCTCAAGTGTGTCAGAGACCCAGCACACAGTGGCCTTGGGACTGACATCTCCAGTCTCTTCAGAGGGGAAAGCCAAGTTCCTGGAACCAAAACTCCTTCTAGGCTCTGGCTCCAGTCCCAGACCTGACCTTGCCAAGGCAGCCCCGGAGTAAGGACACAGAATTGGGTCCCTTTTGTACTTTCATCAAGGCCACTGATAAGGCCGTGGACCAGCCTGGTTCTGGACTCAATGTAACTCTGGCTGGCCTAGAATTCAAATGTAGACCAGGCTGGCCTTAGCTCAGAGCGATCCACTTGCCTCTGCCTCTCAAATGCTAGAATCAAAGGTGTATGCTGCCACACCCAGATCTGTTTTAGTTTTTTTTTTTATTCCTAGACCTTTGACATTTATGTAAGTCAGTGAAAATAGACTCTTTCAAACATTTTTGCCTTGTATTTATCTTGCTGTTCAGTCAAAGGCTTTCTGACTACTGACTCGGGACTCATTTGAATCACCCGTCTCACAGTGCCTCTGACTTGATCAACCTTTCTATCACAATCCACAGATAATTCCAATTTTAGTGGTTTTCCATTCTTTACATCTTTCATTTGTTTTTCTGGCCATAACATGCAGGCCAGAATCTCTCATTATAGGCAAGAAGAGGCGGTAACCATGAATAAGCCTGAGGTCAGCACGCAGGCCCACTAGACAGCCAGACCAGCCAAACTGGTAATATCCATACCACTCCACCACACAGAGAGACAAATGAAAATGAAGAATCATTAAAATGTATATTGAGCTCACACTTCCTGTAGACAATCCATTAGGTGGAATATGTATTGAAATTGTAAAATAAAATTAAGATTTTTCCCTTTTAGAAAAGTTAAACTAAATTGAAAATGAGAAAGTCTAGAAATCAAAAGGCAGCAGTAGGCGGAGCACAGCATGGGAAGAAGATAGCAGCAGCGTGCATGACGGATGCTGTTGTTAACAGCATAGGATTGTATATAACGGATGCTGACATTAATAATTACACAGTAATGGATACAGTAATGTATATGGCAGACCAAAGGCTTGTGGCTAAAGAATACACAGAACTCCACTAGACAAAAGTCATAAAGAGCAAGACTTGAGCAGGAACTCCACAGAAATTACCCAAATGGCTAACAAGTGCAGGGGAGGCTGTGAGGACCCTTCAGTAACCACGGGCATTCAAGGACAAGCCACAGTGAAGTGTCTTTACACACCCGTGAGACGGGGCTAAATCCAAAATGTGGGCTGATAGTGTCAGCAACATGGAAGGACCAGAACAGTTGTTTGGGGGATATGTGGCTCATTGTCAAAGGAAGTTAAGTTGTACCTTGACAATTCCACTTTGGTTCTAGCCCTCACATGCACAAGAACGCAGAGCTTCATGGGCCCTGCATCCAGAACAGGAAGGAGAACCCACAAGAATGCCGAGTCAACACAAGCTCTGGGCCCACCAACAGGAAAGCAGAAACACAATATTTATCTGAGTAAATCCTGCAGCAAAGAACCCAAGCAAACTGTAGTCACACACAGGTATGGTCGGTCTCTCTAACGGAATGCTACACGAATGCTCGCTAATGGAATGTGACACGAAGAGGAGACAGACTGAATGCCTGCTTAGTTTTTTTCCTTTTGTTTGTTTGTTTTTGAGACAGAGTTTTATGTCGTCCAGGTTGGCCTTAAATTTGCTATGAATCGAAGGATGACCTTGAGCTCCTAATCCCTCCTGCCTCCACTTCCCGAAGTGCTGGGATTACAGCCAGGCAGCACAATGTCCATATATGTATATTTTAAGGCAAGATTAGACAGTGTTATCACTTAGCACAGTGATAAACACAGGAAGGCTCTGACAACCAGAATTGCCAGGAGATGAGAGTTAGAACTCAAAGGGAGCTTAGGGGGCTCTGTCAGGGCTCAGGGTCATGAACTAGTTGGTTGCCCCAGGGTGCATGCCTTAGAAGTGGTTGCTTCAGTGAGTGTGTGTGTGTGTGTGTGTGTGTGTGTGTTTGCAATTACCCTGGAAACATGCCACTTGTTTCTTTGGATTCTGTTCTTATTTGAGGAGCTGTCTGCTGAAGGCCCTGTTCCAAGTGGTTGGTCACTGGCCTGTGACACTATTGAGAAGATGGGAGTGTGTGCTAGAAGGGGACGGTGGGACCCTGCTCCTTCCTCTATCTCTCTCACTTTTCTTAATGTGCAGGAGTGTTTTTGCCTACCTGTGACTGTGCCCTGAATGCAAGCCTAGTGCCTGAGGAGCTCAAAAGATAGCATCAGAACCCCTGGAACTAGATGGTTACTGATGGTTGTGAGCCACCGTATGGGTGCTGGGCACTGAATCCAGGTCCTCTGCAACAGCAGCCAGTGCTCTTAACCACTGAGCCATCTCTCCAGTCCCCTCCTCTTTCTCTTTGCTTCCCAGATAGGATAACAGGAGCAGCTCTCCCCACCACATGTTTCCCCCACCATATTCTGCCCCAGCAGATCCAAAAGCAACAAAGACAACCAGCTGTGCACTGAGACCCCCAAAACTATGAGCCAGAACAAGCCATTCTTCTTTAAAATTATTTTATATGTGTGTGAAGAGGGGTGCTAAAGCACATGTGTGTAAATGCGTGGAAAGCAAAGGTTAACTACATTCTTTCCTCCCACCATATAGGTTCCAGGAGTCAAACTCAGGCACCAGGTTTGGCAGCAGGTGAAGTGCCTTTCCCCACAGAGCCATCTTACCAGTCCAGCCCTTCCTGTTTTACAGCTGATTATGTCCGGTATTTTATCACGTCGATGCAAAGCTATTTATATAGCTTCAACATTTTCATAGTCACTTGAATTTGTTTTTTCCAAGGATTCAGTCTTGTGTAGCCCAACCTGGCCTCACTGTGCAGCTGAAGAGAACTTGGAGCTCCCGGTTTTCCCGGATTCTCATCTCCAGGGTTCTGGGATGACTGATGTGTGCCACCAAGCCTGGCCACATCCACCGGATTGTTGTCCTCCTGGCAGCAGCCCTGCTTTCTAAACGTGCAGCATGAACGCTAAAGTTTGGGGACACCGGGCGGATTGTCCTCTCTCAGGGAAATGCACCTAAGTTTGGGCACAAGACGAAGGGCAAAGGGTCAGGCTGGTACAACAAGAGAGCAGGTTCTGAGCCTATCTCTGCCCAGCTGGCCTCTGCTTCACACAGTGGATCAGCACCGGCTGCAAATTGCAGTTTTGTAAATTGATTTCATTCCCAATGCACCAGGGAGCCTGTCACACAAAGAAACCCCAGAGCAAATTCATTTATTAATTGATTCAGCAAATATTTATCGAGTGCTTGTTTTATTCACAGAGCTGTGAACCCCTTTGGAACCTAAGAATTTATGTCACAGAGTGAGTGAATTCCCTCTCATTGGCCACATAGGCTGTGCTTCCAGATCCTGACACTTTTTAAATGGCATTTGTTATTTTTGTCTTCCTATTTTAAAGGTGGCACATGTTCACTGTGGAGTATTTTCAATGGAGGAGAAAACAAAGGGGAGAAAATAAAATCAATGTTTGTATCAACCACATCATTTACAAATGTGTATTCACGCGTCTGTGTACGCATGTGTGTATGCCTGCTCATGCGATGTGGAGTCCAGAGGCTAATGGTGACTATCTTCCTCCATTGCCTTCCACTGTACTTTTTGAGTCTTAGTGAAGTGTTTGCTGCCATGGTTTATTTCAGTACAAGTGGGGTGACAGGGATAACTTGAGTTCAATCCCTAGCACCCACATTAAATGTGTGTGTGTGTGTGTGTGTGTGTGCATGTGTGTTTGTGTGTGTAAACCTAGACACAGTGCTGAATGCCTATAATCATAGCCCTGGGGATGCAGACACAGGATCCCAGGGGGTGGCTGACCAGCTAGTTTAGATGCATTGGTAGGCCTGGTCTCAAAAATAAGGTGATGGAAGAAGACACCTGAGAGCCACCTCTGGTCTACACACACACACACACACACACACACATACATACACACACACTCACACATATATACACTCATACACATATACACACATACATATGCACACATGCACACACATACACTCACACACATACATGCATACACACATACACACACTCACACATATACACATACACACATACGTATACACATACACATACACACACATACATATACACATACACACATACATACACACACACTCATACACATACACACATACACACACACTCATACATGAGTATATGTTCTCTGGAGCCTCTGGTGTGTTCCAGGACACGGGAGACAATGGAGAGTTAGTGCTTAGCAGGGACAGGGGTCCAGTTCGGGAGGATGGGGTGGCTACAGGTCTCTTAGTGCTTCACATCTCGTCCCAGCTTAAACAATTTTATTTATCTATTAATTTATTTTACGAACACCTCATGTTGAAGTCAGTTTTTTTCTTCTTACAAATAGTGTTCCCAGATTGGGACTTTGTGTAGCCTTGAAAAGTGTTTCGATCCTTAACAGCCGGTTCTGACTCAGGGAGAGCTCTGCACCCTGCACGCTGCCAGCTGATTCCCGGCAGAGTCTTGCCTTGCCCCTCCCCCACACATGAAGTAGGCAGACAAGTAGGCAAGGGCTAAACAGGTGAGTTAATGACCACAGGGAGGTGAAGACCCAGCAGAGAAGCAGGCCATCAGAACAAGAGGGACACCAACCGGGTTACAGCTCTGACTTTAGAAAAAGCCTATGGCCAACAAGAATAGAAGCAGAAGCAGCCAGCCTGAGGCTCGCCCACTGGAGGCAGGAGACACCTCGCGGGGAGCAGGAGGAACCCACCTCTGACAGGCAGTGTAGAAAGTCTGACAAGGATGCTGTGCATAAGGTTTATATGGACGCAGGTTGAGCCCCGATTGGCTGGGTGCACACAAATGAGGAAAAAGAACGACCAATCAATGGAGAGTTTGCCAAAACTAAGGCACATTCTCAATCCCAAAGACTCTGTCCCTTTTCTCCTCCTGATCACTTTGCAGCAGAAGAAAGGCTGAGGAGTAGGGTGGGGCTGGACCTGAGGTTACTGCTGGACTAGTTGCTGCTCTGATCACAGCCGTGGTCCTTCGTACTGTTAGACTGGAACCCCTGCTCCTCCCCTGCACAAGCTGGGAAACCCTGTCTGCCCTCCTTCCACCAACCCCGCCCACTCAGAAAGTTTCCCCGTCTACTTGGAGAAAACTCCCGGCTAACACATCACCACTCCCGGTGGTCTCCCCATTTCTGGCAACTCACTCAAGAGTGCCCGCCCAGGGGCTCAGATTCTGACCGTGTATGGACACAATCCCAGCTCCTAGCTGGCGCGTCATCATCTTCACCTAAACTCTATGAAACCTCCTTGCTTTAACCAGGACCTGTGACTTCACTGACCTCCGCCTGTGAGATTGGTGAGCCCAACTGAGAGCTGCCGCCTAACAAACCTGACTTTATCTACTTTTAATCTGGTCTAATCTGGCCTCTATCTGGGTCACCGAGGGAGAGAAGGTGACTATCACCTACCAAGATCACATACCACAATCCTGGACTGAGGACAGAGGCCTGGGGTGTGCTGGCCAGTGTAGCAGTGACTCAAGCATACCACAAGCTCTCTGAAAAAGGTTGTCCCCAACTCACAAGGTTCTCACACAGTTGGTGTGACAGAACCCAACCTGGATCCCAGCACCCCGTGTGGCTTGTACTGTCCCTATAGAAACTCCAGGCTCCCTTTGGGAATGGTGGATGGTGTTCTGAGCCTTTTTAAGACCTTTGGGTGCAGAGAATATTAAGTCTAGAGGTGTAAGGAGGGTCCTCTCTGAACTGCTGTACCCTGACCTCCTGTCAGAACCTGATGCTCTTACAGTATTGAAAATATCACTCAAGGGTCTTCTACATACAGCATTCTAAAACTACACCGCCTTCCCTCGTAGGAACACAAAGAAAGATGATTTAAGCCCCCCACCTCGTGGTTGTTTTAAACTTTTGCTATTATAATTGTCCCTACAGGGAACATACGCATAGCTAAATCTTTACTTGGTTAATTACTACCTTGGGATAAATTACTAGGTCTGGAATTGATGGTTCAAAAGACACAAGCATGTAAAAGCTTTTTGATACATATTGCCAAATTGGCCTAGCAAAAATGTACTAAAGCCTGCCTCAGACCTGAAACAAGGACCACACCCCCTTCCCTACACATGGCCCAGAACACCCCCAAACCCCTCACACTCCCAACACCCCACCACACCACACCCCCTGCCCTCAGCTTAGCTTGTGCTTTTCCTCACCTGCCAATCACACAGTTGTTTTTAAGCACCTTTTGGATGTGCTAGGAATGTTCTGGGTTTATTAGCCACTCATGGTTTCAAGTCTTTTGTCAGAGTTCTTTGTCCATCTCCCTGTGGAGGGGGCCTCCTCTCCTCTCCATAATGGCCTACAGAGCACTGAGAAGTACCTGCCTTCCTGAAGCGGGGGCCCAGCTGCAATCCGTACCCTCTCTGGTTGCTATGCAGATGTGCCAGTGGAGAGGACCAGTCTCCATGGCCACAGATGCCCGGGTCTCCACGAGGAACTAGCAGGGAGAGGTTGCCATGGTGATGTTACCCAAGCAGGGCCTGGCTCCCCGCCCACCATGCAAGGCTTTGAGGGATGAGGGGAGGAAACAAGGGGTCTGCAGCCATGTGCCCGCAGTGCCTAGCCTGAGGAGCCAGCGGCTTAGACTGTTCCATCCCGATCATGGAGATGCACGATAAGATGAGAGATGAAGCTACTCATCCCAAAACTTAAAAGTCATGTCCCTCGGCCAGATCCGAGAGTCCTCAAGGCGCTAAATGAGCGCTTTGTGAGCAAAATCGGGATTATCTTGTGATTGGCACAGTCACGGTGCGTTATTTGTGTGAAGTGTGTTTAAAGAACCGGCTTGTTAGAGTAACATTCAAAACACACACCAGTTCTTTAAAAGCGTGCCTTTGAGTTGTAATTGCCAGGATTCTCAAGAACAATGAGTGGGAACTGTCAGCCCTTTTGGACACAACCCTGTCCCTCATTTTACAGATAAGTTATACCCCAAAATCCACATGATGAATTATACACACACCCCTCACTTAGAGACAGCCTTTAAGGAGAACATGAAGTGGAAATGATTTTTCAGGGTGGTCCCAAGCCACTGTTTGGTGTCCTTGTGAAGAGGAGGGGGACATAGACATGTATGGGGAGACAGCTTCTACTAGAAAAGCAAATTGGCCTCAGAAGAAGCCAACCATGACTTCCCGGCGCTTGCTTCCCAAACACTCTGAGCTGCCCCTAGTACGCGGAGGGCAGCTCACTCGCTGCTTTGCTTATTTCTTTGGGGGAAGCTGAATAGTTAGCTTTGTTCCACCTTCCTGGAGAGGCTGAAGGGACGATGTCACCACTCCTCAAATAGCCACAGCTCAGGCTATCTTTGGCAGGCCTGAGTTCTGAGTTCTTCCTGCCTGAGGTTAGGGATATTCATATCTTTTTTTAGCTCATCCATGACCTCACATTCTCCCAACGCTTCCCTTGTACCAGGCGCTGGGCAAGGTGCTGGGATGACAGAGTGTGCGGGGAAGACAAGTGCCAGCCCTCACCACACATGCTGCCCAGTGATATCCTCTCAGATGCTCCCTGGGCAGCAGGGTACTGATAGGACAGGTCCTGAAGGACAGGGTGTAGCCAGGGATAAGAGAGAGGGGAACATCTGAGCCAGAAACCAGAGAGCCAGGAACAGGCAGGGGGAAGGCTGTGGGCAGAAGGAACCATGAGAGGTGGGGATAAGTGTGGGCGCCCATGAGCCATTGCTGCAGTCCTGTATGGAGGGGTACGGGTAGAGGGGCAATGAGGGTGATGTCTCAAGTTGTCCCCAAGTATACTGTGCTGACGGCCCCTTCTTTATCCTTGTCAGAGCACCCTATACCCCTTGTCTACAGCTAACAGTGGTAGAAAACAAGTGAGATTTAGAGAGAAACTGAATTAGAGTCGCAGTTTTGAATCAGCAGAGTATGTGGTCCCAAGGATGCTGTGTTGTAGGGGACACTGCATACCTCCCTGACTCCTGCTTCAGGGTCAAGAGCAGCTGATCCCCCTGAAGGGAATAGGAGTGTTGATGGCTGCCACTGGGTACTTGGGAAAGGGCTTCAACTAATGCCGGCCACCCCTCCAGTCACCCCCCCCCCGCTGGTTCGAGTTCCTCTCAGGGAAGAGGAGGCATCAGAAGGAGCCTGCCCTGGCTGGTGTGGGGCTCACAGACCTAAAATTGGGGACAGATCTGCAGGAACACTTGAGAGTCGCTGGGGATCTGCTGCTCACCTCCACATCCCAAGTCCCCTCCCTAAATGACCTCTTGCTGGCCAGTCCACTCTGCAGTCTCTTTTCCCCTGGAAACTGGCCCCAAGCATGCTTGTTCTAATCAGCCCCCACAGATACACGGCAGGTATTCGGCCTTCAGCATCCTAAGGATGGAAAGACTGTATTTGCAGACTGGACAAGGGCAAATGGGTTAAGTGCTAGATTCATATTACTCTTCCCCTGGCCAGACCTTGCCAAGCTCCATGTTACCATTTCCCACCAAGCTCTGGCCAGGCCCTGACAGAATGAGCTCAACGACAGCTCCACCCTGGTTTCTCTGGTAACTCCTGGTTCCACTTCACTGGCTGCCACTTCCGCTCAGAATGCTGTCTCTCACTCCCATCACTGGCCTGTCTCCAGGAGGATATCCTAGAAGCCAACCCCACTACAAAGATTTAGGTGCCCATGAGGTGTTTAAAAAGTGCCTTCACTTGGGAGAGGGAAGCACAAGGCTGCCAATAAAGAGGAAGGTCCTGCACGAGCCTCCCTGTGTCCCTGCACCTCGAACCCTGCAGAGTTTTCCCATCCCCCACCCCATCCCATATCCACCAACACCTAGGCTCCCCTGTGGCTGTCTGCTCTCGAGGAAAAACTTACTGAAGAACTAGGAAGGGATACCCTGAGTTGGTGGCCAGGTCTGTGGGCATCCTGGTCAGATTAGAAGCATTACCCTGCTAATCTAGATCAAAAGTGCTGCCCCCCACCCCCGCTTCCTCTCATAGCCTCCTGATCCCAGGAAAGCTGCTTGCTTGAACCCCAAGAAAACTGTGGACCTCTGTACCACCGTCCCCAACCCCAGCAATCTATCCCAACACTGTGCACATCATAGCCAGGTGATAGGTGCTTGGCTTCCCCTGGGAGGCCTGTGGTTTGGACTCACTCAGAGTATTAGGAACTTGTTCCCTTGGAGAAAGGTCCAGCAGGGACACTTGATTCCATTCTGACACAACTGAAGTTCACATTCAAACAACCATGAGATTGAATACTCTAGGTGTGGTAAACTTTAGACAGACTTCTGAGCATCCTACCATGGGGGGCGTGGGGGGGGGGCTTCACCAGTCGGAGGCTGACTGGAACAAAGACTTGAATCTGTCTCAGTGTATGTCACGTCTGGGAGAATAAACTGTCACACAGGCCTGTGATAACCCTGAGCTTGGGGCTGGCTCAGATTTCTTTGTCCTTGCAGACATCAGCATGGAGCTGACGAAAGGTGGAGAACAAGACCCTTTTCTGTGGGTTCACGAGTGCAGGCCCTCTCCAGGGTGAGACTACTCACAGAGAGTCAGAGAAGCTGTAAGTCCCCACAGCCTTAAAGTCAAACCTCAGTTGCTACCCCTCCAGCAAAAGCCGGGTATTCCACAGCCGAACAAACCACAAAAGCTTCAGCAAGGCTGTGGGCAGGAAGGAGCCAAACCCTTTCTGACTAGTAAGGAGATTCTGTGCCCCTCAGTTCTTTCTAGAAAAAAATTCAGGGCCACTTTTATATCCGAGGTGTCAGGCATCCTCTGTAACCATGGGCCTGGCACTCAGTCCTTTGCCTCCAGTGTAAAAATGGAGTCTCTGTTTCCTCCTCGCTGGGTGCTTGCTCCAGTGTAGAGTGAACTGAAACACTCCAAGGACTCAGCACGGAGTTTGGCACGCAGCAAGTGCTAAATGAGTCTGGTTATTCTTAGATCCTGGGGCTGTTCTGCTGGTGAGGTAGAGAGCTAGGAAGTCACTGAGCGGTAGGATCACCCCGAGAAGAATAAGTACCACCAACCAAACAAAGCAGACATGAGGAGCACAGGGCAGGGGGTGGGGGGCGCTCCTGTGCACAGCCAGAATAGACCTGAATCCAGGCTGTTGGCTTGGATCACCATGGAGCAGGAGAACATCAGAGAGGAGACTTGAGCCCCAGTCATGGGCGATGGAGAATCATGAGGAGGCCCTTGAGTTGTCTTTTTCCCATTCCTGGGAGCACTGACCCTCCTCTGCTATGTGCTAGCATCCAGGGAAGGCAATCCTAATCCTGGGGGATAAAAATAAAGCAAAAAATAAAAAAACTCCACACCCTCTATGTTTGCTTTCCCCTGAATGTGCTCCAAAGCCGGCCTGGGTCTGAGGGTCTAAGGCCAACCAGATGATACCCTGTGGTTCACACCCATGCTGTCATCTTGTCTTTGCTTCCAAATGAGGCTCATGGAAGCCCACAGAGGCTCCCTGGACAGTGGGAGCAGCTTCTGTGGGAAGAGTAAGTGTGCCTGAGGACTTGGGACCTCAGCAACCCTCTGCCTACCTGAGAAGCCAAAATGAGGAAGGGTTTACACAGAAGACAAAGCAGCAGACAGATGAGGGGTCTGCTGGGCTGGCATGGGATTTCCACAATGCCCCTCCTCCACTTCTCTGTGTTCCCTCCCCCTCCAAGCTCTCCTCTCAAGAAACCACTTTTTTTTTTTGTCTGAGAGGCTAGACTGACTAGAGTCCCCAGTTGCTAGGTGATGAGAACTCATTCTGGCAGGCAGAGTAGGGAGAAGGGCAGGGGTTGGTGGGCTTGAGTGCCCCCCTCCCACACTTCCACAGCCCTACAGACAGCTGGGCACACAGACCCGTAGGCCCAGTGGCAGGCAGAAGCAGACAATGGTTGTTGCAGGCGCTGGGCCCCCACAGCGCACTCACACCATCAGAGTACACCCAAACAATCCAAGGCTTCTGTATATAAACACCCCTCACTACCCAGACAGACACAGCAGGAAGACAGGAGGCTTGGATTCACACAAATGCAGGCACAGGTGCACCCCAGATGCCTGCTACTCTGCAGAGAAGGGAGGGGCCTGGCCAGGCTGTACTAGAGATCAAAAGGACCCCCCACCCAGGGGCAGGGACAATGAGACACCCAAGGAGAACCACATCCTCTCCCTAAGAATGCTCCCGCCCCATCCTTCCCTACCTCCCACATCATCTAGAAGACTAGAGGCCATCTTCAGTCCAGAGCTAAACCAGGCTCTGTGCTCCACTTTATCTCCCTTGCTGAGGGGGGGACAGGACACTGAAAATGTCTCCCCAGGCACTTGCTACATAGACCAGGCTGGCCTCATACTAATAGAGATCTGCCTACCTGTCTCCCAAGTGCTAGGATTAAAGGCATGCTCCACTATACCCAGCAAGTGACCCTGGGACTTTTACAGAGGAGACAGGCACATTGTATCCCAAGAGACCCTGACCTGGGCGCATTTGATAAGAGGAGGCTGTAGTAGTGGTGGGGATCATCCAAAGGCCGAGGGAGAAGGGATAGGAGTTAGGTGCTTTTCTCCTTGCCTTGAACAAGTACCTGACAGGCAGCAGGTTAAAGAAGGGTCTGCTGTGGCTCACAGTCTGAGGGTGCATCCCATCATGGTGGGAACTCCTGGCAGCAGGACCGTGAAGCTCACGGTGCATCCACAGCTGGAAAGCAGAGAGAGACGAGCGCTGGCGCACAGCTCACTCACTGGCTCCTTTTACGTGGACTCCCAGCACACGGGAATGGCGCTGTCCACATTCAGGGTGGGGTTTTCCCTCCTCAGCTGACCGCTGGGAATACCTCACAGACTGCTAAGAAGTGTGTTCCCATGGTGATCTAAATCCAGTCACAGTGAAGGAAGATTAACCATCACAGGGAGCCACAGTGGCTCCTGCACAGGGACAGGATGGCCGGCAGGGAATTCAGCGCCCATGAAGGCTTGTAAGCAGGGAGTGCCGTGAATTCTCTGGGAGGCAGGTCTGGAAGGGACACCTGGGTGCAGAAGACCATGACCTTGTAACAGACTAAACCAGGGATGGCCTTGGGGACTAAAAAGGAACCGGTGTGCAACTTGGCAGGTATAGGACCAGGTCCTAGGCCTGGTGGGGTGTCTTCCAGTCCAGGAATAAACCCAAACTCTTGGTCCTCTCCTTAAGTGAGCATACCGGTGTCTGTTGACACAACAGTGCCAGGCAGCATGAAGCTAAGATCCATTCTCACCCTCTGAGGCCCCAGGCAGCTCCTGCCCTTTGACATACCCTGTGGTTGTTGTTCTGTAGGAGCAAGAGGAGGGTGGGAGCTATGGACCAGTTAGGGGCCGACAAGTTGAGCAGTCAGACCAGGCTTCCAGGGCAAGCCAGCACCCAGCATACACAAGACACCTTCGCCTGGTCAGGTGAGATAGCACTTAGTGGCTCGAGACGCTCAACTCTCCATCCAGGCCCAGCCACAGCAATTACACTACAAGAACGTGCTAGAAACTTTACACCCACCACAGGGCACGAGAATAAAATATTAGAACTTCTATTGTGTGTCTCCCCCAAAGAAAAACAAATTGGCATATGGGAGCACACAAAAGTCCAATCCCCTCATCAGGCAATCTTGTCCCTTCATAGGGACACATGACAGAATCAAGCTGGCCTTTCCCGGGCTCATCCTCTTTCACATGGCCCGTAAGTGGATTTGTGGCTTATCATCTTTGGATTTAATTAAACTAACCCTAACAAAATGAGCAAGTGGCTTAAGAATTGTCCTGTTCAGGAAACAGGGTTGGAGATAAGGGAGACAAATGCTTAGTGAAAGACGTGGGGATTTGGCGTCAGCCCTGGACTTCATTGGTCCCCGGTGCTTCATACACATGGATACCAATGGACCTGGAGATCTTCCCCTCCCCCAGGGGACAGCTATGCTTTATATCCTATGTGGGACAAACTAAATAGTGAGAGGCATGCATGTGGCATCTGGGTAAAACCTGGGCACACTTTGTCCCCAGGGCTGCCACAGGTCTCTAGGAGGTTGGACCATTACAGTGAGTTTGTATCACAGCAAAGATGAAAGTGCAGTAAAAAATGGTAAGCATCTTGGACTTTAAAACTATTTTGAAAATAGTTATAGGTTTATTACTGAAGAATCTCTCCCCCCCCACTCCCCCCCCCCACACACGTACGCGAAGTTGAATTCCGGAAAACCCTCCCCTAGCTCCCCCTAGTGGCAATATGTCTCATAACCAAGGTGCGCTGGAATAGATAAATGGATATTGCTACATGATGGGGGAGTAGTGTTGATGGTGTCATGAATGCCTGAGAGGACAAAAGAGGAGTCTGCTTCACCCCAGTGGTTTCTCAAAGCCCACAAGTCAGTGCAGAAATAAGATACCACCACCACGTCACCAAACTCAGGGAGTTCCCTACAGAAACCAGCAGTCTTCTTTCAAAGTCAGAGGTGTGATAGGTAAGAAAGACTGAAGAACAGTGCCTGGCAGATCAGCGGAGACCTGGACGCTCCATTCCTGCTGAGCTACCCCAGCTTGCTCCTTGTCCGCCCCTGGACACCAATGAGAACCTCAAAGCCTCGACTATGTCGTGGCACAGGCAACATAGGACCCTGGCTTACTCCCTGGAAAACAGAAGAACACGGGTGGGAAAACAGAGCATCTCAACATCCATGAACAGGAATGCTGAGGCTTGCTTCTAGACTCCAGAACACTGCAGACCTTAATTTATGTTGAGGTTGTATCTGCCAGCTGTCAATCAAGTTGGAGTTTGACTTGTGACTAAGCCAAAGGCAAGCTTGGGTCAAGAGACAAGGCCTGTCTGGACAGCCTGAACCACAGAGTCTGAAAAGTCTGGTGCAGTCAGCGTAAGGCTCTGAGGTCCCTGTAGTGACTATGGCTGGGACAGGAGACAAGCCAGGGCAGCTAAGTAGGAATGAGGATGTCTGAGTGATAAGGGAGGAGGGAGACAGATGCGCATCAGTGAGCCCTGTGAGGAAACTGTTGGCTATGAGAGAGCATCTCTCCCTGGAGAACAAAAGCTAGGCTTCAGGGGGGCTCTCTTGGGAGACAATATCTGTCATGGCACACGGGTCCACCTCCTCAGAAGGCTGGCTACGGAGGGCGTGCACACACTCCCACATGAGCTAACACAGCAGGGATGGGAGCCAGGGGCCCAGCTTGCCACTGTGTCTCTGTGCTTGAGTCATTGGCGTGTTCTGAGCCTCCTGCTTCCTGTTTAATGAATGAAGGAGACAGACTGGGGGAGGTGGGGACACTGACTGGATGCGGCCCAAACCTGAGTCCCTTTCCCCGCGGCACAGGCTTCTTCAAGTCCCTAGCAGAGATAGGCTAAATGATCCTCTGGACCTAGCCCCTAGTCCACCAGCTCCCTGCTGGGTCTGGCTCCAGGTTAATAGTGTCAGTGGCCCAGATCAGGTGGGGACCAGCAGGAGGGGGGCTCTGCTATAGTTACTGCTGATGTGAGCCACTCCTGACTTCCCAGCATTAAACAATTCAGCTCCGGGGAACACACAGGGTCCAGCAGGGTAGCTCACCTCCACAGGTCTGAAGCTGGGGGAGGGGGTGGGTAGGAAAGCTGAGGGCTGATGGCGACTGCAGCCACTAAGGATAAGAGTCACCTGGAGCCTCTTCATCACAAGCATCACTGAGGGCTGGGCTAGGATACAGGTTGTGTGGCTGGCTACCATGTGACCTTCCTGCACGGCCTGGAGTTGGAGCGAGCTGTGCTGGAGATTCCCGCTGGGCTGCTACAAAGAAGGCAAAATCTGACCCTTTCCTCTAAGCAGCATTCTGTCCAAGTTGTGGAAATCAGGAAGGTTGGCCCAGATCCAAATCTGAGGCCAACTCCTGACAGGGGCAGGAAGCCATTGCAATGGATCCTGCGAGCTGGAGCATGTTCTGACCCACTTTAGGAAATGCCTCTTTCTGCAGGGTTCTTCTGGCCCTGTGCTATACCCAGGTTCACATAAGGACCTTTCTTCTGGCCCTGGATCACCCCTGTAACTATCACCGTTGCAGTGTTGATCCAGTCCACAACTTGGTCTACTGGCCTCAGTTTCCCCACCTGACATTTCACGTGGAACAAGTGACCCACAGGGGAGACTCAGTTCCTAGCCTGCCATGTCTTTTAAAGCAAACCATCTTGTATGAGGTTCTGACCTCAGGGGCAGCTTATGTCATCCACAGGGAATGGGGAGGTAACTCCTCTGTTTCCCTCTGCCTCAGGCCTGTACCCCACTCCTCTAGATACCTCCAGCCTTCACCAACTTGGCCAGTATCCTGCCCTGGGCTGACATTCCACTCTGACATCCTCTGGGCCCCTCTTTTTTCCTGAGCCCAGACCTAGGGACTTTAGTCCTGTGAGCCTGATCATTGCACTGAAGGTCCAGCTTCACTGAAATGTCTCAGAGACGGAGCCAACACCTGCCAGCTACTCACCCTTCCCTCATGTCACAGGCAATAATACAGCCATATCCCTGCGGAGTTCACATCCCAGCAGACTCATAGCTCTCTGTCCCTGGAATGCTGGGCCTATTTATCTGATCCTGGGCTCCTGAGAAACTCCCATAGGTGCTATGTAATTATGACTTCCGCGGTGGTTAACTCTGAGTCCAGTTAGCCAGGTTAAACCAATACTCAAGCTGAGGTCAAAAGTCAGTCCTAGATGTTTCTACAAGGGTGTTTTCTAGACAAGGTTCATATTGAAATCAATGGACTTTGAGGAATCAATGGTCTTTAAGGAAGTCAGATCACCGCCTACTGCACAGTCAGTCTCACTTGATCCATCAAGGCCAGAAGAGAGCAGAGGCTGACCTCTCCCACAGGAAAAAGACTTAAGGATGCTCTTGGGTTTGAACAGCAAGGCACCGCTTTCCGGCTGCCCAGTCGGCTCTAAGGTGCTTGACCTCTACCTAGGGGCCAGTTCTGCGATCCACCTCTCTCCCCTTTTTTCTCATGGCTCTGTTGATTTCCTTCTCGAGAGACTAGCTTCTCTAAGGAACTGTCATTTATACAGACTTGAATGACATGAGCCAGGGACACTGACACGCAGACACCTGGGACATGGGTTCAATTAAGGACTTGAGAGCAACTGGCAACTTATTGCCATCCAGCATGACTGGGAAGTCAGAGACCCCAGCAGAATGCATAGCTGGGGACGGCTGTGGGGCCTTGTAAGAGAAGATAAACCGTGGTTTGTTCTGAGGAGTGAGGAGGGAAGTGACCAGGTTCAGCATGGGGGTTGGGGGGGTGAAGATCCAAGAGGAAATGATGCTATGGCCTGTGTTTGAGGTGAAAACCACAGCTAATAAGTCTGGCGTATGGGTGATTTGATTCTGAGTATGTTTTGGATGTCGAATCGAATCTAAAGGCCAGGAATCTAAAGACTGTGAGCTTTGAAGCAATGAGAGGGATCAGGTGGGATGAGGGTGTGGTCGGAGTTTAAAGAGCTCCAGAGAATTCTGTCCCAGTGGCATGACATGAGAGGGGCAGTCACTGCCATCCCTGGGCAGGGTAGAATTTGGTAACACATGATAGTACAGGGACCATCTTTATCCTAGCCGCCCTGTGGCCTATAGGTGTAGATACCTAGGCTCTAGACAAAGACCAGAGTAGCCTCTGGCCTGGTGAGCAAGGGCCCTGCAAAGAGAGCAAGAGCAGAGCCAACCAGCTACAGAACAGAGCCCGAGGAACTCAGGCGAGCTAAAGAGAGAAGACACAAAATAATTAGTGAGCAGAGTGTGTAATTAAGTGCTAAATTGTGTGTTTCAGACTGGCTGAGCTGCGGGAGTGTGGGGTGGGGGAGTCACACTACACTGAAGTGGCTGAGGAAGGGGGGACACTTGGAGAGGGTGTGCCACAGAGAGACAGGTTTCCCAGGTGTGTGAGCAATGGTAAGGGGCGGGGCAGATTACAGAAGCGGGGGCAGGGGGGAGTGCTAAGGAGAGAAGCCACAGAGCAGTAGAGGAGGAGCACAGTCCATGAGCCAGGAAGCCAACACCTTGTGCCATACTGGGCCTCAGGTGCCAAGACTGTAAAATACGGCTGCTTGTACTTAGGGACAAGAGTGGCATTCAGCTGTGTTCAGGCCCAGGGCACGGTCTGAAACTGGGAACACCAGGCAGGCAGGAAGGCAGGAAGGCAGGCAGACAGGCAGGCGGACAGGCAGATAGGCGGACAGGCAGACAGGCAGACAGGCAGGCAGAAAGGCAGACAGGCAGGCAGGCAGGCAGACAGACAAGGGAGACCTGGATGGAATGGTACACCATTGTTTTGATCCCCGAGTCTGGCCCTGCCACAGTACCCCTAGTGTAAATCCTACCCACTCTTATTGTATACCTTGTCTTATGGGAGTATAGGGCTGTGGGGTGGCATTGGTTTGGTCAAGACTCAAGGGCCCTTCAAGACAGGGTTATCTCACTGATGCTCTCAGAAGGTGGGAGTGTGGAGAGAGGACCCTGTGGAAACTGCAGGTTCCAGAACAGCAAAAGTGGGGGTCTCAAAGCCCAACAGTACTCAAACATTTGGAGTTCACAGTTGGGGCAGGAGGGACCCTGACTGAGAGGTAGGACTGCCTGCTAGGTGGGCCTAGTTGAAAGGCAAGCCAGAAGGGTAGGCTCCAACAGGGCCTGGCAGGGCCTGGCAGGCATGGAGGCCTGTGACTGGGAAGGATTGGTATACAGGAGGTGCCCGCCCCCTTCAGCTCTCTGTTTGCAGTGTGGCTTAGCACACACTGCCTGTTAAACAAATGTTATGACAGGACTACTTGAGCACCCAGAGACAGCAGTGACACTCGGCTGTCACCAATAGCCTGCAATGGGGCTCTCTTCTCTAGCCAAAGCCTCCAAGGTTCACACATGGGCAGACGGGAAACAGCACTGCAGGATCCTTCCGTCCCTCCAGGCATGGTCCTGAGGCCTAGGACACAGACGCTTCCTGGCTGCAAACAATACCCAAGAGCAGCAGGCTGACCAGAGAGAAACAAGTCCAACTTACGCAGGACCCATGCAAAGACAGAGCATAAAGCCTCAAGGTAAGGAGATGGAGAGATAGCCATCCAGGACAGACTTCAGGATGGAGACCTGCACAGAGTGAAGAAGCCAAGTAGGGATGTGGAGGAAGAGTATCTAAGCACTGAACAGCATGAGGAAAGGTCCTGAGGCCAAATGACGCCGGATGGTTAAAGAAGTAGTGGAGGGAGAATGAGCACAGGGGGACAACTTCATGAGGCAGAGAGGCAGCTGGATCTGTGCAGGCACCACAGGGCCATTGGAGGGGATGGGGCAGGAGAGACCGGATCTGTGGTTAGAATGAACCGTACCTCTCTGGGTGACCGAGAGCGGAAACAGGGAGGGTAGATATTAGAGGATGGGTGTCTCGACCTAGGAAACTGCTACAGGATGGGAGTCAGTGTGTCTAGTGTGGCCTTGACAGGACCTCTTTACAGAGGAACTGTGGGGTTTGAGGAGCTTCCACAGGGGATCCACAGGCATGCAAGGAGTGCCAAGCCTCCTCATTCATTCATTCATCCTCCACTCATGTCTCTTTGTTTTGGGGGGTATGAGGAGGAAATTATGGGTACAGCATCGCTCGTCAGAGCGAATAGATTACCCTTTTATCAATAGGGTAATGAACAAACGCATCACTCAGAGTCATTTAGAACAAAGGACGCAGCTCTGAGACTGGGAGAGACTTCTGCCCACCAGACCTTTGTTCTCTAGAATAAACACTGCCCAGCCCTGTGCAAGGCCCCTGGGGATGCGGAGACCCAATAGTTCCAGCCCAGCCCAGGCTGTCCCTATAGCACCAGAGCACAGGAGAACGCTGGCCAGCCAGAAAGAGGGCCAGGAAAGTATGCTGAAGATGGTGACCCAGCCGAGACCAGAGGTGCTTGGACAATAATCAGGGGACCATGTGACACAAGGCAGACAGGGTGGGGCCTGCACCAGGAAGACCTCTGACACTTGCTGGGAGTGTGAACTATGCCCGCTGAGCTAGGCTAGCACAGGAGAACCATCCTGTCATTCCCTCAAGATAACAGAGCTCCCTACCTGGATCCCACCCAATGCCCTTCCTACGAAGCTGTACCTGCCCTCTGTCCTCTGAGCCCTATACCTTATTATAAGACCTCCACAAGTCCCCTGCCCACTCTAGGCCTTCATAGAAGACCTAAATTCAATCTGCTCTTTGCAGAGTCAGGGACACAAGGCACAATGAGCCAGTAGCCCTCGGAGGACTGTATCCACGGCAGTAGCCCAGCCAAGCAGCTGATTTCACTGTCTTTAAACAAAGCTTCCAGATGGGGCACTGCTGTCTGTGGGTGCGCTAGCCGGCTGCTTCAATGATCCACTAATTGGGTCTCCAGGGAAGGAGCTGAGGAAGAGCAGCCTCTACCCCATCCATCCGTCCGTCCATCCGTCCATCCATTCACTGAGAGCCTACCATGTATGTGAGGATGCTGGGGGCTGTTGTAGATAATGGGGAAACAGCACTGTACAGATGGACCAGCTGGGCCACCGTGCCGGCACAAGGAGCAGTCCCCAAAGCCCATAGGACAGAAAGTTAAGTGAGGATTGAGTGGTGGAGTAGGAGCGTCTGGGAGGTAAAATTTAAGCTGAGACCTGGCAGGTAAGATGGGGAAGGGGACAGGGTGATGTAACGCAAGGCCAAGAACCACCAGCCTATGCTTAGGCTACTTTGTTTGTGTTGTTTGTGTTGGTGGGCGTGGCCAGGAGGAGGAAAGACCGGGTACTACCAGCAGGTGCCTGTGAATAGGTACTAAGTCCTGAGCTCCAGGCACCAGGCCCAGGAAAGGTGTAGCACAGCTAAATTGCTCCCCCTGCTGGCCAGAGCTTTGATGACCATCAGTGTGTTCAGTGCTGAACTGGGAACCTAGAGCCCAGGGGCTGACTGGACCGTGCAGCTCAGCCAGCCTGGTTGGACCCATCCCAGAGACCCATTTTCTTCTACCCGAAAGTTTGGAAAAATCCGAATCTGTTGCCAGCTCTCACAAACTGGAAGACAGAGCTGGACACAGGAGGTTTAGACAGGATGGAAAATTTGGATGCAGCATGAGCTACAGAATAAGACTGTTGAAGAAACCAAAGTCAAATGAAATAAAACTTCATGCAAATGAGTCACTGTCCAGCGTCTCTCACACTCTCTGGCAGAGGTGGCCAGGCATCATGCCAGGCCTCATCCCTCTTCTGGGTCCAGCCTTGCATGCTAGACTGGCATGTCCAAGAGCCCCTCTCTCTGCTGACAGCCTCTTACCCCTGGTTCCAAGACTGCCTCCTCACATCCCTGCCTACAGACCTAGAAACAAAACCCTTTAGGGTACAATTAAACTCAAAAGCCTCCACAGTCAGGGTCCATGGGCAGGGCAGTCCACACAAGGTGAAATTGAGGCGTAGTGAGGCTCAGGATAGATAGATAGATAGCCCAACCAGACGCACCAGGCAATTTATAAGACAAAGAAAATCATCCTTCCTAAGCCCGGGAGCGTGTCTACTTAGCTGTGTGATTTGGGGTGAACGGCTGACCTCTCTGAGGCTCCAAGTCTTCATCCTAAAGATGAGCTAGCTCCTGGGGAAGGCCAGGCTCCTGGCAATGTCTTCAATGTCCACCTTCCCGGGTGTGCAGCCAAGCTGAGACCGGGAAAAGACAGTGGTGTGGTGCCAGGATCTAGCTCAAGGTGACAGGCAGCCAAAACGTTGGAACCATGCTGCTGTGGCTCCTAGCCCATCAGGTCAGGCTACAAGGTGCAGCAGGAGAAGCGGAACCAGGCGAGGAGGGGAGGAGCAATCTGGAAGGGAGGGGCACAGCAATAGTACACAGCAGCAGGCTAGACCACAGCAGGGATGAGAGGGTGGGGCAGGGACCAGAGAGGAAACATGAACTAAGGTATAGGAGGAGGGACAGGGTGGGGTAGACTGGGGTCTAGGCAGGGAGTGTGGGCAGGAGGACACAGTGAGACAATGGGGGTACAGCTCCATGGTGTGTCTCCACAGAGTCTGGGCTGGGCAGCTGAGTATGGCCAGGTCCCAGGTCGGTCCTAAGAGGTGGCCTGGGTGGGTGACTGGGAGGCAGCAAGGGCCTCCTTCTCCCTGCCCTCCCTTCTCTCTTCTCCCTGCCTTCTCTCCCTCTCTTCCTTTGCCTGTCTCCTTAGAGCCTGGAGCCACAGCGCCCCCTGCTGTCCTCATACTGCATTGCGTCCCGACAGATCGGACCTACGGACATCCTGAGACCACATTGCCTTCTCTGGATTATGTTTCCTAAAGGACGCAACCCTAAGGTTGTGGTGCTGTCCATCCAGTCAGAGATTCTGGACCTTAGAACCTCCATCTGGTACTGAAGGGCAAGGCCTGGGGTCCCCACCGATGTACCAGCCACTGTGGTGGGACAAGCAGAATCCCGGCACCCCAAGTCTCCAACCACGCTGGATTCTCCACTAAGCTTTTCCTCTTCCACAGCTTCCCTCCAGCACCTGGAGAAGGGTGACACCGAGGTGGCTTCCCTCTGCTGGGCTTAGGAGAGGACAGCCCAGGAACTGGCTTCAGATTTAAAATACACTTAAAGCAAAGGGAAAATAAAGTCACATGACAAATGAGGAATTGCAGCCCTTCACAAGCTGAACGAGAGAGAAGTCAGCACAGAAAACAGTCTCACAGGAGAAAAACAGTGGAGACCCGGAGCAGAAGGTCTGCAGGAAAGAAAAAAAAAAGAAAGAAAGAAAAAGCCCAGATGGCCCTGAGCTGGACAAGACTGTGTCTACAAATGATGAGTGAACCAGAGATCTGCAGTCACCATTAGTCACCATCAGAACCGCAGTGTGCCCTCAGGTGTGCCTGCAGCGTCATGGAAACAGAGCCCTGCTGAACTGCCTGCACCACCAAGGTCGGACCCAGCACACAATGACGGGTCCTATGGACACAGGGTGTCTCTACAGTTACATCCTGGGAGCTAGGGCATTGTCTCCTTGGAATTGCTGACAACACCCTGCCCAGGAGCTGGTGTTACATAAGCTCTGCTATGTCACAGGAGGGGGGCCTCTGGCTGTGGAGGGCTATGAGCGCCCAGCGTAGCACAGAGCCCCAGACTGCACTGGGAAGCCTCTTGGCCGGACTACCTCTGGGAACAGGAGGCTCACCCCATTACAGAGAGAGGGAGCCAGAGCTGGAGGTGGGGACTCACACCCAGGGAGAACCCACCTCCCTGCCCCCAGCGTCCTCAGAATCCAGCCACCCTAGCCTTCAGCAAAAGCCATGAAGATCCACGGCCAGGAGTCTGGGGATGTTCACTGCTGTGGTGGCTCCTACTGAGTGACACTGGTCGTTCCCTTTCCTCTCCAAGTCAATGCAGGTAACCTGTCCTCCTTCATTGAGGACTATGCCAGCACACAGATGAGGCCAGTCTCCCCTAACTCTTCCCCGACTCCATAGTTTAGTCATAACATTTGGTTTTGCCTAGATTGGGCATTCTGGGTGTACCCCAGGGCCTTTGCACTATTGTCCTTCTATTTGGGAAGCCACCGTGCCTGCATCTCTCCTTTGTCACCTTAGTCTCCACTGCCTCCTCAGCTAACAATAGCTCTTTATATCCCCCTCCCACCTTCTCATCCAGGCTATTTATTTGCCTATTATCTGTGATTTCTAATAAAATATGAGCCCAGAAGACAGGGGCTTGTATTCTATTAGCGTCTATCCCATACACCACCAGAGCCTAGAGCCTAGGGCATTGTGTGGCACATAGTAGGTATTCAGTAAACATCCAGCATGAATGAACAGACTGGGATCAGCAGGCTGGAAGAGGGCTGCCGCACACAGGGCCAAAGTCAGTGTCCTGCCTGAGCCCTGCTCTGAACCGCATCCATTCAGGCAGGTCCCACGCATTGTCAAGCCCCTGCCTTTGTGCCCCTTCCCCTCCCATCAGCCTCCTCAGGCGGGGAAGAGGCCAAGAGGTCATGGGTCTCCTAGAGACACACTGGGGGTCTCTGTTCAATAGGAAGCCTTGTGACACCTGATCACTCTCTTCCTGGCAGAGGACGTCACAGGACTGATCCTCAGTAGCCCAGCTAGCCTCACAGAAAATTAGCATGGCAGCCAGAGAGAACAAAGAGGCGGAATCCCAGGGGGCCCTGCTCACAGCCAAGCATTCCTCACAGTATCTCAGCCCCCCTTTGAAAGCCGGGCCCCTCACAGGACTTAGACAGAGGAGGTCTTGAGAACTAGCCCAGATGCAGGTGCCCTGACATACTTGTGGAGGGAGTGAGCAGGAAGGTGCTCAGCGACTCTGTAGATGAACTCCTCTGTTTGCTGCTCTCTTGTGCATGCCTGGGCTGTCTGATCTTTTGTTTTTAATGTAGACTTTGCAACAGAGGACACGCAGAACACAGGACTTGGAATAATGGGTCTGCAGTGGAAAGTGACCCGTCCAGCAGGTCCAGTTATTCAGGGTCCCAAAGAGGCGCTACCTGAGGGTCATGGGGGGGAGAGAAGAACGAGGCCAAGCAAGATTCCATTGTCAAGGCCCCGTTTATTGTCACACAGGCAGCACGTTTTAAGCAGTAGGGATGAGGAAGTTGGGAGGGGAAACTATGGGGAAGTGACCTATGGGCCAAGCCCTGAATGAGGGAGTTGGGAGGGGGAGATAGGGTGAAGTGAGCTATGGGTCAAGCCCTGGGTCAGGTGCCTGGGACATTCTGCGGTTTTTCCCGGGAAGGTCACAGATTTTTATCTTGGTCTTGATGTTCCGTCAGGAAGGTCAGGAATTTCACTCGAGGGGAGAGGCGGCCTGTCTATGTAGCCGGCAGTTGGCCTGTCGGCCCCCAACAGGAAAGGATCCCTTTCCACACCTGGCTCCCACCCCACCCCCAAGATAAGCACACCCACTGGATCCTTGCAAGATATCTTTATGTGTCCAGAGAGGTGTGGACACTTCTTGTTCTGTCTCTCCACTCAGTACCTCTGGAGACTCTTCCTCCTCAGAACTTATCTTGAACCCCCGTGGCTCTCCTGAAAGCCTGTGTGTCACTTCACAGTGAATCCCCTCTTGTTGGACATTGAGGGTACTTCCAGCTCTCTGCTTTAACAGATGATGTCTTGATATGCCAATCTTTACACATTCCTCATTCTGCAAGCTGCTTTTCTTTTTTGCTCAATAATAAATGATGCTTATCTTCCCGGGTAAACAGCCCTGCCATTCCTTTGAGAGCTGAATAGCATGCCATTGTGCTTTCTAGCCAAAGCAGATGTAACCACTCCCTCACTGGAGTCTAGACCGCTGCCAGCATTTTGTTATTACGGGCTGCTCTGCAGGGACATTCCTTCAAGCTAAGCCTTGGCACACGCTCTTAATTCTCTCCTCGGCCAAGTGCCCAGAGATGGAATTTATAGGTTAAAGGGTGTATATTTTTTCTTTTATCTTTTTTTTTTTGGTGCCACATTTTAACATCCTTTGATGTGTGTGTGTGTGTGTGTGTGTGTGTGTGTGTGTCTGTGTGTCTGTGTTTTGTGTTTTCTTTTGTGCTAGAGGTTCCTGTAGGTGCCCTCAAAGCTTTCCTGTGGTTTTGTAAAACGGGCTATGTACGCTTTTTATCCCTGCCTCTAAAATTGCTCAGCTATATTCTACTCCCGCCTCACGGGTCGGAGCAGACATAAGTCTTTTCCCCAGCCTGAAAGCTTTTCCCCTGAACAAGATATGGGAGGAGCTGTAGATCACTAGAGTTCCTGGCTGACCTGGGCAGCCAGGGTGGAAAGCAGGGTGTGGTGGTGTGTCTAAAGCCACAGCTGCTCAGAGGTTGGTTGGCCTGAGACCTGGAACAAACATCTCATCACTAGGAAGCATTACCCAGACTGAAACAGAAGAGCCTGATTCAAAAACTAGAGGGCAGAGTTCCAGGCCAGCATGATCTACAAAGAGAATTCCTGGTTAGCCAGTGCTACATAGTGAGATCTTGTTTCAAACAAATGAACAAAAACAAAAACTAGAGCTCGGTGTTCAAAGGCGCCAGGTCAGTAAAGACTGAAGAGTTTTCCTGATTAAAGAGATGCTGGAGATGGGCTCATCTCCAATGGGCCTGACTTGATACCTTGACCATTAGGAACATTACTAGGCCCACTGGCCAGGTAGGGCCTGAGGGTTGTCTCGGGTGTCTCCTATCAGTGTCACTGCCTGCCATAGACTGGAGGTGTTAGAGCCATTGGAGGAAAAGACTCACCTTCTCCCTGCACTCTCTGGCCTTCCAACCTGCGTGGGTGTTCTGTGCTCAAAAACAGATTCCCAGTGACACTGTGGTAACTCTCCAGCCACCAGGTGGACAGTTGCAAGAGTTCTGAGAAGCCTGAGACAGAGGAGGAGACCCCACCGACCCTGGAGTGCTGGGCAGGTGCTGGGCACTGTCAAAAATCGCTATCATTGTTAATTATAAATTCTCTAGGTTCTTACTGTAAGCACAGCCCGCTGATATTCATGTTCCTGCAAATAAACAAAGGCACTAGGTGGGAGAGGGGCAATTTGACTCCCTAATTAGCAGCTATTAGACCCTCTCTAGCTTCTCTGAGCAAAAGGACTATCAGATAGTCAGCCAGATTACTTTTATGCCTTGAGGAAACTACACAAATAATTGTGGCTGATTGCTATTGAAAGTATAGCCTAGTCAGGACTGTTTTAGTATAAGACTTTTGTTATTACAAGCCTTGGTGAACTCTAAATAACTCTGAACCATTTCTTCCTAGGGGTCAGGGGAGGAGTACTTCCTCTGGTGGTCTAGCAGAGGGACTGCTGTAATTGGTACCAAGAAAGAAGGCTGTGAGTGACCTAAACACAAACCTCCCTGACTGTAATTGGAGAAAAAGGAGTTAGGCTGTGGTTGGCACAAACTCAAACCATCATTTGCATGTGAGGCTTGCTGTGATTGGTGTAAATACAAACATTTATTTGTATGTGAGGCTTATGGTGATTGGTACAAACACAAATCATCATTTGCATGCAAGGCTTGCTGTGATTGGTACAAATTCAAACTGTCATTTGCATGTGAGGTGTGTGATCTGTGTACTCACCTCTCTTCAGGTTTTAGAAACAGGCTGCTCAGCTCACTTGGCTCAGTGCCAAGAGAACAAAACGTGTATCCCTTATGGTGGTTCCTAGGGCCAAATTGTCCTGAGTGCCCACTCAGAGCTGTTGGCAAAGCTAGTGCTTGCTTCTACCTGACACATTTTGAAGACCCTTTGTGAACAGCATCCCAAGAAGTTCTAGATTCAAGAGACAGATAGAGGACACACAGCTGCTTCAGCCCGAGGCAGCTGCCCTGTGGACTCATGCTGGGTTGGTATGCTTTGGCCCCATGGGTTTAAATGTGGTTATGTCCTTGGCAATCCTGAAAGGATTTGATCTCAAAACTCCTTTACTTTCTGAAACATTGAGGACCCCAAAGAACTTGATTCCATTTTCACTGTCTACATCATGATACTTGTTGTTAAAATGATATACTTAAATTTTATGACACTTTCCTTTTGTTTGAGAAAAGGTCTCATGTAATCCAGACTGGCCTCAAACTGGTTATATAGCTGAGGCTGACTTTGAACTCCTGATCTTCCTGCCTGCAGCTCCCAAGTGTAGAGATTACAGGCATGGCTCATTATAACCAGTTTAAAGTTTTGTTTTGTTTTATGGTTGTTTTTTGTTTTGGGCTTTTTTTGTTTGTTTGTTTTGTTTTTGTTTGTTCTTTTGCTTTGTTTTCTTTTGTTTTGTCTTTGAGACAGGGTTTCTCTGTGTAGCCTTGGCTATCCTGGAACTCACTCTGTAGACCAGGCTGGCCTCAAACTCAGAGATCCTCCTGTCTCTGCCTCCTGAGTGCTGGAATTAAAGGCATGCACTACCACTACCAGGCAAAAGACTTTTTAAAAATAATTTTAAATTACATTTTAAAAAAATTTATTGTGTGTGAGGGCACACATACCATGGTGTACATACAGAGGTCAGAGAACACCCTACAGGAGTTTGTTCTCTCCTTCTACCATGTGGGTCCCGGGAACCAAGGTAGGTTGCACAGCTTGGCAGCAATTAGCTTTACCTGCTGATCTATCTTGATGACCCCTAAAATAGTCTTTATAAAAATTATTTTGGTGACAGTCATACTTAGGTAGTCCAGGCTTGCCTTGAATTTCCAATCCTCCTGCCTCAACCTCTTAAATGCTAGGATTGCAAATGTGCCACCACACCCAGCCATAGAAGCTTTTAAAGACCATGGATACACCCATGCATGTACCTTTAGCTTCCAGAGCTATGATGTCAACACATACTGTGCCTAGAAAGTTCTACTGGACATCAGTGAGAGAAGGAGAAGGCAGGGGTTGTCTTGCATTATTAAAAAATAGTTTTGACCTCAAGAACTCAGGACTCCAGCTTGAGAATTCCTGGTCTGTGTCATCCCCCTGCTTCAAACTCTTCAGGAATTATTAAAACCACTGGGAAGGAAATAGCAGCATGGGCGACATGTGTATGCTATGACCACAGTGACTCTGTTCCTCAGAACAGCACCCAGAAGGGCTCTCCAGAAAATCAGACGCAGAACATGTGTCCCAGCATCCTTTGTTATCACCATTACCAAACAATGACAAATCAATAACGCCATTTACGTAACAGTGGCACATGGGCATCTTGAGTATTAGCACTAGTCCCTAAATCAAAGCAAGATGAGCCGGCAAGTTCTAAAGGTGAATCAGAACAAACTGGTTTGGTTCACTTCAAAGCAGAGATGACAGAGGTCATGTTGTTTACATGTACACACACACACACACACATACACACACACACACACACACCCCGAGAGAGAGAGAGAGAGAGAGAGAGAGAGAGAGAGAGAGAGAGAGAGAGAGAGCAGAAGCAAAGACAGACCAAGCACAAAGTTCAGTTGCCTGCTGTGGGATCAGATTGGGAAAGAAGGGCTGGACACGGGGGTTTTCCACAGTACTCATGATGCTTCATCCCTAAAATAATGGCTTCAGTAGCCAGTGACAATGGGAAAGCATAGAACTCCAGCCAGGGGCGGAGTGAACCACACCAGCCTCTGAGCCCATTTGTTATCATTTTCCGTCCTGCCAGCTGCCTGCTTGGTATCCATGTCTTTTCTTTCTTTCACTTAGAGAGTAGCAGTCCTCCAAAGGAAGCCGGACAGGTCTAGCTGCCAACATAGAGAGGCGACACTTCCGGCAACTTTTGGCCAATGAGGCGAAAGTAAGGTATGAGGCACCTTTCTCACGAACACAGGGTGAGAGTGGTACCAGGGGGACACTCTGTAGGACTAGACAGTTGGAGCCACTATCCTGTGAAAAAGAAGTGGGGCTTAGGACAGCACATCGCAGAGGGACCTAGGTCATAGATGACATCGTGGGGCCCTGTGCCAGCCTGGATCTCACACTCTCTTCTTGAAGTCAGTGTGGCCCATCTGGTACCTACTCAGCCATGAATTCTTCAGCACCCCCAACACTGGCCAAGCGGGACTGTCACCTTCCAAGCATATCCTAAGTATGCGTTTGCTCACTGAAGATGCAAATGTCACACGCTCTAGCCCACTTCTTCCCCCTTAGCATCTCTGAGGCGGGATCCTTCCCACACACAGCAGAGCTGGGACGGGAACTACGCACATGAGTCAGTCAGCCTGGAAGCATCTGGATGTGCCTGTGTGTGAACAGGCACAGCTAGATTTTTTTGGATGCCTACAGGCCTCTGGTTTACTTCAAGCCAGTTTGAATTGGACTCTTGTTGCTTGTATGCAGAAGAATCCGGCTGACAGGAAGGCAGGCACAGAGTGGCCTTTGTGTCACTAGAACAGAGAGATTCTCAACCTTCCTAACGCTACACTATGTGACACTCCTACCATAAAATTATTTCATTGCTTCTTCATAACTGTAATTTTGCTATAGTTATGAATAATAATGTAAATATCTGCTATGCAGAATAGCGGATATATGTCCCCAGTGAAAGAGTCATTTGACCCCCAAAGGGGTCGAGACCCACAGGTTGAGAACCTCTGCTCTAGCATAAACCTGTCATTGGGCAGTGTAGCCTAGAAACCTGCCACCCAGTTCTTCTGTATTTTAAAAAAGATAAGGAACCACAAATTGGAGAAGGAAACAGATTTATTTCCAGCTTGACCAAATGGCAAGAATCTTCCCATTCCAGTCCCTATGCCTGTGGCTGTATTGCAGTTGTGAAAGTCACGAGTCAAGGCTGGAACAGGGGTCAGCTCACCTGACAGACAGGACAGCAAGTTCTTCCCCAGGGAAGAAACCTGGACATTAGGTGGCCTCCTGCTCTGTCATAGGGAGAGTCTTTTATTTAGGTTGAGGAAAGTAGAGGTCTTGAAGAGTCCCCATTTGGAAGGAGAAAAGAACTTTGGGGGTTTGAAGGATCCTCTACCAGGTCCAGGCCTGTTGGTGGATTTTGGACAGAAGCCCCCTTCCTTTGATTTAAGTCCACTCAGTTTGAGAAGTGAGAGTGGGGGAGGGGGGCCTGAGGGAGGGCCTGGCAGGGCATTGGGTCTGAACATCTCCCTCCCCGCGTGGGGAGAGGGGCTGCAGCCCAGGGTCACGTCCCTGTGCTTTGGAGCCTCTTACTGTTGCCTTAAAAAAAAATCTTCCTCTTGGTGCCAAGTAATGACATTTCAGCACTTAGCCTTGAAAACTCTGAACCTTTCTTCTCGCTCCGGAAGAATCTGCACCAAGATAAGAAAGAAAGAAAAAAAAAAAGGAAAAAAATCCCCTTTTCGCTACAGCTGCAAAAGAAGCAGCCATACTCAGTCACAAAATTGGGTTCTGATCAAGTGGAATATATATATATATATATATATATATATATATATATATCCCTTCAGTGTCAAAGTCTGAAGCCCGTTCTAGTCTCTGCTGCTGTAGCTACATCTTCCTGGAAGGATGATTTTGCACAGAGCCTTTAAGATGCCTTCGGTCGCGTCCTCCGAAGCGTGAGATTGTTGAGACATCTCGTATGATCATTTCTTGCCCTGCTAATAACATCTAATTTGGCGTCTGCTGTTTTCTGAAATCTCTTTGTCAAGTTTTAAGAGGATCACTGCCATTTGCATGGATGGAAATAATTAGCAAATGCTGAGATAGTGTTAGGTGCCTTATCGGAGTCAAGACTCCTAGGGTCTAACCTCATTTAAATCAGCGCCGACCCAGTTCTCCCTTCTGCCCCACCCCTACCCACCCCTTGCTCACCTCCAAAATTGCCTCAGTGTCCACCTCTCTGTGGGTGGGGCTAGGGATCCCTCTCTTTCACATCCGCTGGGCTCTTCTAGGTTCGATTGCTGAGAACTCAATTCAGAAGTGGCTTGTGCTGAAAAGCAGCTGTACTGGTTCTTGTGCCTGAACACCTCAGCTGGTCCCCGCTCCATCACAGATGGATCCTGTGCCCCGCCTGTGCCCAGCCCTGGCCTGGCTCTGCTGTGCCGCTTGATAGCTTCCTCCTCCAAGAAGCAAAATTATTCAGCAAACACTTTACATTCTGCAGAATTCCAGACGCACTTTGGCTGGGCCTGAGGGATGTGTCCATCACTCCTTAGGGAGGAGTGATCAAGTTAGTCCGTGGCTCTGTAGTTCAGTTGGTAGAGAGTTTGCCTGGCGTGCATAGTTACCACTACCTTCCACTGGCAGAATTCCTTGGGGAAGTCAGAGTAAGGGTTCCATTATGGTCAGTCTTCCATAACAGAAGTCAGCTCTGCTGTGCAGAGGAGGCTGAGGTGTAGATTTAGGAGTAAGGAACAAACACTGTTTAAGTCCGCTAAGATTATTAGTTGGGCTGTGCCTGCCTTCCTTGAGTTTTTGCTGGAACCCTGCACTGAGCGTTTTCTGTGAATGGTTAAGAACACTGAACAGGTCTCCCCACCTACCCGCCCGCCCCTGCGACCCTCTTTGGCTTCTGCTATGAGCAGAAGAACGTCAGTCAGCTGCATCTCTTGGGCAGCCTGGGGCTTTGAGTCCTATGCAGAAGCCTGAAGGAGCCACTCTGTGACCACAGCCACTGACTGCTAAGCACAAAGTTAGTCCTTCAGACAATTTGAACCAGACTTTCTGGGCGCCACCAGCCTCCAGTGAACTGAGAAGAATCTGCCGCTGTCTTTTGCCCAGACCAGACGGAGCATTTCCCCTGGTGGCCAGCATGAAGGACTATGCCCTGGTTGGTGTAGGGAGCCCTTGCCACACCTCCTTTTGGCTACAGATTACTAGCCATGGTTGGAACACAGGAGCAAGGGCTGCTGGAAGCAGAGACACCAGGCAGTTGGCAGAGGGCAGAGAGCCAAGGCGGATGGGAAACAGTAGAGAAACTGTGTTTCTGGTTGCTGGGAGACCAGGGCACCACTCACCTCAAGAACCAAAGGTCTTTAGAATCAAGACCACTACTAGGGTCTGAGAGTCTGGATGCCCTATACCTGAGCTGTTACAGTAGCAGCTGTGGGAGCTGAAGGTCCCAATCCCTGAGGCTCACCCAGGAGGTGTAGCTTCCAAGAGATGACATTTGATAACACTATGAGATGCTCCTTAGAGCTGAGCGTGAGTGCTGGACTTAGAGCAGAGCAGTGAACCTCCAGCCTCAGGGCCTGGAGCAACAACCATCTGCCTGCTGAGGCAGAAGCCGTAAGTCTTTTGGTTTTTCCAAACTCTGGAGTCTGTCCCTGAGCCTTCACCACCACGGCCCCCAAGTCTGCCAGATACCTAAAACTGCTTTCTTTGTACTCATGACATCCGTCTGAAACACTCATTGGCTGGACTGCTGAGGGCCGTGTCCTGGAAGACTAACCGGGTGGGCAGGGTGGGCAGGGTGGGCTTGGTTCTTCCTTGTGCGCATGGTACTTGGCAGCAGCTGCCCGCAATGCCTGAGCACCCTGTGAGGTGTCACCCTAGTGTTACATGGTGACATTTAAAGCTTACACATGTGCAGAGTCTACAGGACAGCCCTCAGGACAGAGGACCCGAGGATAGACTACCCCGGTCTGGGGGTGTCACATTCTGTGACTTTGTTTTGAGGGTGTGGTGGATTGTATATGCTTGGTCCAGGGAGTGGCACTATTAGAAGGTATGGTCCTGTTGGAGTAGGTGTGTCACTGTGGGTGTGGGCTTTAAGACCCTCATCCTAGCTGCCTGGAAGTCAGTATTCTGCTAGCAGCCTTCAGAGGAAGATGTAGAACTCTCAGCTCCTCCTGCACCATGCCTGCCTGGATACTGCCATGTTCCTGCCTTGATGATCATGGACTGAACCTTGGAACCTTGTAAGCCAGCCCCAATTAAATGTCCTTATAAGAGTTGACATGGTCATGGTGTCTGTTCATAGCAGTAAAACCCTAATCGAGGCAGAGGGGATGCAGAAAACCAGAATATGGTAGGAGGGGACTGTTGAAAATCTGAATGCTGATTATTTTTAAAAGCATTTCTCAGACCTACAACATATCCTATTAATAAGGACCAGGGCCTACAACATTAATAAGGACAGGGGTTAGCCTTTGAGACCAGAGAAGAAGAAATCACAGGGAACTTCCAGAAGGCCCCTTTGCAGTGGTGGCCCATGAACTATCACCCTAACTATCTGGGTCCCGGTCCACGGAACCTATGGAGTGGAGGTCACATCCCTTTAGTTGGAGACCGTCTCCATGCGTTGGCTTTGTGTTTCTCAGCTCTATTCAAGTTGCCCTCTGCAGAATCCCACGAGGTCCCAGGCAGACGGAACTGATTCTGTGTTGCAAGGCCACCTAAGAGGATCTGACTGCAGCAGCCCTACACACGCCTCACAGCAGGCTGCAGTATGCAGATCTGAGGCCTCCAAGAACCCAACCGCCAGGCATGCTCAGGCAGCCGGCCCAGGCCCTGGCCTCAGGGTCAATTACACAGTCGCCCCTTCATCACCTGGGATGCCCTCTGTCTTCCTTCAGTCTCAGCTCGCCACCATCTGCCATCCCTTTTTCTCTGCTCTCTGGGAGTCCTCAGCTACCTTCAGAGCTGATGCTGACACCAGAGGGCAGTATAGGATGCTCACCAGACTGGAAGAATAAGTCCGCAGCCTTCAAAGGTGTGTGTGTGTGTGTGTGTGTGTGTGTGTGTGTGTGTATGTGTGTGTGTGAGAAGGGTGTATGCACCAACCACAACCCAGCCCCTCCTGTACATGAAGGACTTTACTTTATTCACAACATGAAAACGAGGGACCACTTTGTCCACAATCACAGCAGTCCCTCATGCCAATGAGGAACCATATTTGCACCAATCACATGCTTTCTGCTGGGTTTTTTTTTTTGTGGGGGGGGGATGAAAATGGCTGCTAGAGTTCCCCCAGGCTTATGATGGTAAAAAGCTCTCACACACGGGGCTCCACAAAGTGGCCAAAGCCTTCAGGAGTGCTTTGGCAGCAAACAGCTGCAGTTGGCCTGGAGATTTCATCCCTGGAGAGTTCAAAGCAGTAGGCACTGGCAGAAGCCGCAGTCAGGCCGGCTGCGCAGCTGACAGTCTTTGCCCAAGGCGGGCTCTTCAGAAAGACAAGGCGTGCACAGCCTGTGACTGGCAGCCTGGTGTGTTGGCTAAGATGAGGTTCAAGTGTGAAGGGAGAGCCCAATGTGGTTAAACAAGATAGCCATTTATCTTGCACATTCCAAAAGCCATCAGAAAGCTGAATTCCAAGGCCGTGGCAGACACATCACAATGCCAGAATATCAGATCCTGTATCTTGTTGAATGAAAGGCTTCTGGTCCCCAAGTTAACCTGTGGTTCAAGATGGCTACTATTACTATAGCCATTGCAAAACAAAAGCATCCCCCCCAACACACACACACACACACACACACACACACACACACACACTTTAGAGCTGGAAAGAGCTCAGTCCCTCTCTTTGAGAATGTGGCTTGTCCATTCCATCCCCCTGACCAGAACTTGGTTGCAGGGCCCCACATCACTCAGGAGAGGCTAGAAAGCACAGGCTTCCATAGGCTTCAGTTAGGAACAGATATGTATCCAGCCCCCTCTCCTAAAAACAAACAAACAAAAACAAACAAACAAGCCAGGGCTTCTATTACAGTAGGGAACAAACAAACAAACAAAAAACACCTAAGGCCATATCTTGGAGAATAACTCTTGGTCCCTGCAGAAGACTGATTAAAACTAATTTAACTGTGAATTCCAGAAACTGCTCTTGGGTAAGTCCCCCCAGACCAATTTATAAGGATTTGGAGTTGTACGCAACACCAAGTCTATCCAGAGTGCTCACTGGTCACGAGCGAGCACCCACAAACAAGAGCTTCTACAGAGGAGCCCGTGCAGCCTCCAGGCAAGCACCAGACACCAGCTAGCTCCAGGTCACCCAGCTCCTGTCCCCCACCCCCATCCCCGTGTGACTCAAAGTCAGAGGGAGGAAGTCATCTTCTACTACACATCTCAACCTGCAAGTTTACAACTTGCTTTGTTTTGCTTTCCTCTGTGTGAATAGTGTTTGTATTTTTTTCTCAAGATTTATTTATTTTTTTATTTATATGAGTACACTGCAGCTGTCTTCAGGCACACACTAGAAGAGTGCATGGGATCCCATTACAGATGGTTGTGAGCCACCATGTGGTTGCTGGGAATTGAACTTAGGACCTCTGGCAGAGCAGTCGGTACTCTTAACCCCTGAACCATCTCTCCAGCCCTGTATTTATTTTTAAAACAAAAAAACGTGCTTCTTATGGCTTGTTTAGCCTGCTTTTTTATGGAACCCAGGACCACCATCCCAGGAGTATCTCTTCCCACATCAATCATAATTTTTAAAAAAAAAAATGCCCTTAATCTGTGGCTCTCAACCTGTGGGTCATGACCCCTTTGGGGTCAAACAACTCTTTCACAGGGATCACTTAAGACCACTGGGAAACACAGATATTTATATCACGATTCATAACAGCAAAACCCAGTTATAAAGTAGCAACAAAAATAATTTTATGGTTGGAGGGCACCACACCATGAGGAACTGCATTAAGCATAGGAAGGTTGCGAGTCACTGCCCTACAGGCCTGTACACAGCCTGATCTCATGGAGGCATTTTCTCATGTGAAGTTCCCTCCTCTCCGATGGCTTTAGCGTATGTCAAGCTGACATAAAACTAACCACCACAACTGAGTTCTTTTTCTAGGACTCACTTTGGGCTGCTCATAATACCCTGTTAACTCCAGAGGATCCAATGCCTTCTTCTGGTCTCTGTGGACACCCCCCCCCAACACACACACACACACACACACACACAGACATACACACAGTCACATAAATAAAAATACATCTTTTTTTTTAAGTTGGCATCTGCCTCAGCTCTGTGGTGGCCCCCCTCCCTGTACTCCTAACAGCTTGCCCAGTGACAGCTCTGACAAGCCAAGTTTGCTACTGTGATGTCACAGCCTACTCCTCCCAACTACACACACACACATGAACCCACAGTCACACACACACTCATACACACATGCACACATGTACCCCTCTCTCTCTCTCTCACACACACACACACACACATACATGCACACATGTACCCCCCACACACTCTCTCACACACACACACACACACACACACACGCACATGCTTGCCCACACAGACGCACACAGAGCAAAGATGAAGATGTGAATGCAGCTCTAGACCTGACTGCCCAGTCCTCCTTGGTGGTTCCAACAGCTGCTGTCATTTCAGTGCAGGCAAGCTATGTGCACCTGCGGACCAGGCTTCCATGTAAGCTACAGGGCACATTCCAAGTGTACCACTTGAGAGAAGCTCCTAGAGATTCTGGCAGCTTTGTGGTCTGTCCCTTCACCACCAGGACTGAGGTTTACTGACCAGGTCATGTGCAATGTCCAGGCCTGTCAATGTCTTTCTGGGCCTGGATCCCAATGGGTCTTCTATGAGGGCCTTACCGTGTGACAAGATGTTAGGGGCTATGCCCTTGGCACCCACCTGGCCTCAGGGCCAGCCTTTGGGGCAGGCAGATACCCAGCTGAGCTGTGATTGCCTTTTGGCTCTGACCACTTGACTATAACCTTAGCAGACCTTCTGCTTAGAGGTCACCAACCACATTGAGTCCCTTTCCACACCATGCCTTACAGAGCACCCTACAGTTCCAACCCTTTTTGATTTTATTTTTCTGTGCATGGGTGTTTTGTCTGCAAGGAGTCTGTATACCACATATGTGTCTGGTGTCTGAAGATGTCAGAATAGGGCAGATCCCCTGGGATGGGCATTATAGATGATCTTGAGTCACTGCATAGGTGCTGGGAATCAAATTCAGGTCCTCTGCAGGAGGAGCAACCAGTGCTCTTAACTGATGAATCACTGCTTCAGTCCACTCCCAGCACCTGGGCCCCTAACCACTGAGCCACCGCTCCAGCCCACTCCCAGCACTTTCTTCCACTGTTGCTGTTAGTTACCGCTGTGCTCTCTCTCGGTCAGCATCCCTGCAGTGTCTGGCACTGGTCCAGAGACTTGGAATGAGTTTCTCTGGCAGGTGATTGGTAGCACACAGGGTCTTTGCCCGTACTTTACAGATGACATAACTGGAGAGGGGTGGCCTGAGATGACAGCTTAAGGAGCCAAGATTGGTAGGGACCACGGGCTCCAGTATATTGCACTAAACATGGCAGGGAGACCTCAGCTCCACAAACTCCCTTCTTTCCACGTTGGTCTCCTCCCTTTCAACCAGTGACACCTGCCCCTCGCCCTGCCCTAGCAGCCAGTTCTGGGGTCATCCCTTTTTGGGGGGCCTCCCTACCACTTGTATGGCCCTGTTGCTGAAAGGCATCGGCCCCCATCTACTACTCTTTTTGCTTTTATTAAAAAATAGATCAAGAAAATATATACACTGCAGCCTTGAGGCCAAGAGGCTGAGCTGTGAAGGAGGGGCAGGAGCTGGGCAGGCAGGACCCCAGCAGGAATGCAGCACTGAGAAGGTGGCAGTTCCAAACTGGAGCACGGGAGGCAAAGGGCAACTGGGGTGAAGACCAGGAGAGGCTGGGGGCACAGGGATGCCTGCCCAGGGGTATCCACACGAGTTCCCAGCAGCACCCCGCTCTACCAGGAGCCCATCTGTCTTCACAGGCCTCCCCGATGCTGAGGTGGCCACTCAGGCGTTGATGGCTTTCCAACGCTCGCTGTCTGTGCTGTTGATGCTGCCCGTGTGGCAGGGCATGGAGGCAATGTCATCTAAGTAGGCCACCCCAGCAGAGTCAAACTGTGTGCTGGAGTAGTTGGCTGCCGAGGCCCCCACAGGTCCTGCAGACTCTATGCCCTCTCGCCGGGCCACCGCGTAGGGCTGTGGCAGGTGCATGTCTGGCTCTTCGGCCTCGTCCACTTGGCATTTGTAAGAGAAAAGGATCTTGGGCTCTGAGCTGATGAGAGAGTACAGAGAAGTCACTGCTGTAAGGAGGAGCAGAGCCAGACAGAAGTCTGGGTCCCTGAAGGAACCCTTGAGCCCACCAAGATTTGCTTTGTAACTGGTTCCACCCACTCCTGAGAGCTGGGGCACGAGTTTCTATACCTCAGCACCCTAGGTCTGTCTCCCTCATGGGAGACAATAATTAAACCCTAGCCTTCACCAACCCCGGCCAAGTGTGTCCCCCATGCCTGTAGCACATGCCCACCCGTTACTCCTGAACATGCTCACTGTCCTTAGGACGGCTAGAAGAGGTTCAACAGAGCAGCAGCCTGTGCAGATGGGAGCAGGCAACCGCCTAATACAGCCTCACCTAGGCTTCCCTGAGATGGCCGATGTCTACCACCCAGCCCTGACAGGACAGCAAATCCCTGCCTGCACCCCACCAAATCACACTGCGGCCTGCCCCTGTCCCTGCATCCTAGCCTCGGCCATTCCCCACCTGCACCTATGCACCAGCTCACTGTGGTCCTCCAGGGTCCCTTCCAGGTACATGCTCCCTGAGCACACTCATGCCTGCTTTGCCCCTGCTGTCTATACAGTAGCTCACAGGAAGTGCTTGCTGGCACACTGGGTAAGGGAACAGCACTGCTGAACTGCAGCCCTGTCTCTGGGGTGTGCACCTGTTGTGCTTGCTGCACACACACAGAGAACATCTACACAGACGCACTCACGTGCCATTCTGCACACCCACCTCCACTGCCATGCACACACAGTAGGTGCAGGTACAGTCACATTAGAGTGCAGAGGACTGGCCATCACTCACCCGAAGAAGCCACGGAGGAAGGCCACGTAGATGAGCGGTGCAAAGAAGCTGAAGTACAGGAAGGTAGTGGCATCCACACAGCTGCAGTAGGGAGCAGGTCAGCGTGGCCAGGGCCTGTGCTCCTGCCCCGACCCCATGCCTTGCCCAGGGGAATGAGGACCCCTCCGCCACAGAGGTGGCCACTGTGCCCCATACCCACCCCACCCCCTCTTACCAGAGCCCCTCAATGATGTTAGCGCAGAGCAGAGCACTCCCCAAACCCTGCAGCAGATTGAGTGTGGCCAGGATGCCTGCATACACGTAGAAACTCCTCCGTGCTGGGGGGCAAGGGTCATGAGCTTCTGAACCACCCTACCCTCCGGCCCAGGTATAAACCTTGGGGTTCTGCCCCTCCCCAGGGCTCCCCAGCTGCCCTCATACCCCCACCCCAGCAGGTACTCACAGGGCAGGGATACGCGCTCCTTCAGCGGGGTCTTGGGGAGAATTACCACCAGTGAGTAGACCTGCAGAGACAGGGGTGACAGGGAGGCCGGGCCGGGCCAGGCTACTTCACCTGCCCCCAGGGAGCACGCCAGGCCTCACCAGGAAGAAGAAGCAAGAGCTGACGAGCCAGAACTGGCGGCCACCATGGCCATAGATGTTGAAATCCTCGGCCGAAAGATGGGAGTCAGGGTACAGGATCTCCAGGGTCCCCTGCAGGAGGCGAGGTCAGCTCAGTCTCATCACTGAAGCCTCTCTTGGCTTTCCCTGCATGGCTCGGGGTTCCCCAGCATGCCGGGCCCTACCCCTGCCTGCCTCGGCCGTGCCCACCCACCTAACTGCAGGGGCAGTTCAGACCCTGGCTGATCCCTTGTGGACAAAGCCTAAGGACAGTCCTACCGGCCTTAAAACAACAACAAAACGCCCATAGCATATACTCTCAGAGTACCTGAACAGGCACTAGCGCTCACACATTCCTTAGCCTTCTCAAGGCTCACCTATAGTCTGCGTCCAGGGAAAGATGGCCCTGCCTCATCCGTGTGACTCCTTGGGAACACTCATAGTTTAAAAACATGACCCTTGACCCTACTCCCACCACATACCTGGGTGACTGAGTAGGCCAGAGACAGTACTGTGGTGATAGCCAGTACCCTCTTGATACTGGACTTGCTCTCTAGGTGACCTGTAAGGTACAGGGGTGAGTCAGCTTCTCCTTCTAGGGCCATCTCTGGGTAACTGCAAGGGTAGGGAGAGTGGGCCCAGGTCCAAAGACACATACCAAAGGCAAGGCCCAGGATGATCACACTCAGCTCAATGGCCAGCAGGAAGAAGCGGGTGATCTCCCACAGGATCTGGGGCACAGAGAGGCACAGGGTCGACTAAGGTGGGCTCCACCCAGCTAGACCTCCCGGAGGCGCTCCCAGAGGATGAGGATACAGAGAGCACATCACAACCTCCACCTGACTGGCTGCCACCACTCACCTTGTCAGCAACTGTCGCAGCATCAGAGGCACTGACTGTCATAGAAACCACAGCCCTGGCAATGCCTACCAGGGCTACCACAAACACCTGCAGGGCGAGAGAAGGACAGAGTGCGTTGTCAGGACCAACAAGGCTTCACTTCTGCAGGGTTCACTCAAGAATGGCAGGTTTTAACTAGACAAGGAATGGGACGAGGAGGGTCTGACACGGGTTCAGGCACGGACCACTCCACTGTCGCCCACCCAGAGCCCTGTGGGACTGCATGGTTAGAGAACCAGGCAGTTGGGGGTCCGGCCTATCCCTGCTGCTTCCCTGCTCTTTCACTTAGGCAAGCGATGGAGGAAAGCCGGCCTCTGCCCAGTCCCTCCATCTCAGAAGACACTAGCCTCACTAGCCTGCTAGTGCCTCGAGGCTATGCCCACAGCCCCAGTGCTCCCCAAGTCATGTCTCCCTGCATGCCCACCAACCATTAGTGAGAAGCTCAGAGCTTGACCACAGAAGAGACCAGGGAGCCACTCAGCTCCTGGAATGACATCTGAGAGTCTCAGTGTGGGGGTACTCCAGTCAGGCTCCTCTCCTTACAGAGGAGAGCACTGCACCCTGGAATGCTCACCCTTAGAGCCTGTGCCTCCGTATCCTAAAAGCAGCATGCATAGGGCCCACCAAAGGCTGAGACCACAGGCCCTCCTCTCGGGTAAGCAAGCCTACTACAAGGACATCACCCAAGTGGAGGAATGGCAGACTGGGCGGAGCTATGCACATTTTTCCTCACCCAGCGTTCATTCCACCCTCTAGTGCCAGCTCCCCAGTTTCCCATAGGAATCGCCTGCCTCGCTCAGTCAGCATGGTCTACCAACCCGCCCAACCTTTCCTTTCTTTGCTAGCCTGTTATTGGCTCAGGCATGAATGTGGGATCCTAGGTGGGCCAATCCAAGGACAGGCTAGGTCTCCCCCAGCAGCCAAGAAAGAGGGGCTCCCCGGTGCCGCTGGAAAAGCCAGGTGAGTTCCCGTCTGTCCTTGGCATCATTTCTCTAGGGAGAACCAAGTGCACAGAGAGCAAGGGGAGGAGCCTCTGGATCCAGCGGAACGGAAGGCATGTTCGTTACAGAAGCAGTTCATTCATCTCCCTGTTATGCTTAAGGCAGAGGTGGGCTTTTTGTCACTGATGGGAGGACACTCACCAAGATGTAGAAGGTGATAAAAATGGGGCTGGAGGTGACGCGGATCTTGGCCCGAGCTAAGGGCAGCTTCCAGAGCAGGAAGATGAAGAAGAGCACATTGGGAATGAGCAGCAGCAGGTCCCAGTACCGGACCCTGCAGGGGACAGAAGCTGGCTCACTGGTGAGCCAGGGACACGCTCCCAGCCCATAACACCCTGAGAGCCCACCCACAGCCCTCCCTCAGTGGGGCCAGGAGCCTACCTGGAGGAGCTGATGTCCTCATACAGCAGCAGCAGGCACTGGTGGGGCTCACTGATATTGGATGCTGGGGGCGGTGGCCACGCTGTGCTTCCATTGGCCTCCTGCAGGCTGGCCATCCCACCGGCAGTGGCCCTGAGGACAAGTCACGTGGTTAGGGCACAGTCTAAGGCTACCAGGGAAAACCAAAATGGTAGTGCAGAGTGCAGGCCGTACTAGGGACCTGCTGAGCAGGAGGCTGGGAGAAGGCTGGGGAAACTCTTAGCTCCATATAGGGCCTGTTCCCTCCTCTCAGGCTCTGCCTTAAGCCTCTGCCCTGGACAGCCACACAAGCCACCTTCAGTGACTGAGCATCATGTGACAGAAAGCAATGACGGGCACCATCCAAATTGCTCTTCCAGTCTTTGGAGACGAAGCTCAGAGCATGGTCCCCACCCTGCTCCTGCTGCTTGGCCTCCTGGCGCTTCGGTGTGCCCTCTGGAATGGCACTGAGACCAGTCGACTCTTGGTGAGGCTGTGGTGATGTAGAATGTCCCATCAGGACTGTATTGGGAAGGCTGAGTGATATGGTTCTCAATCCCACCTTGCAGAACCCACAGCCGCTAAGGTCCTCCAAGGAACGCAGGACCCTCGGCTACACTGGAAGAGCGGCTGCAGGTGGAGGGGATACCGGAAGCATACAGAGGTCTCTAGGTACAAAGAGGGCCAAAGGGCTCATCTGAGAAGGCCAGGTTCCCCAGAGAAACTGGAGGCCAGAGTAGCCCAGAGGCCAGCGTCTTTGTGGCAATCTGGGGAGGAACGTCTGACATTCAGCCTGGAGGAACAGAGAGTTCATGATCTGAGGTCCCAGGAATGCCTTGAAGGGAGGGGACTAATAGTGGCCAGAAAACCCTAGACAAGGAATCTTAGTGAGAGGATTATGTAGGGATGGTAGTGGGGCCTCCTGCAGGACAAACTGAGCCTCGGGACTCATGGGTGACAGTATTAGGTCAGTGATCTGAAGGGAATCACCTCTATCCAAAACAGCCAGCAAAGCAACCAGGCAAGGATTGTGTACAGGTGTACGGGTGAAGCAGTATCAGCCCTTGACCACAAGATGGCAGTAAAAAGAATGAGCCTGAACTGTGGCAAAATGAATGGGCCTCCCAAATGCGATGTGGGTGGATCCAGACTAAATAGAGCCATACACGTGACCAATACAGAAACAAGCTGGGATTGACTCTGCAGACAGGGTGGCACACTGAGTCCCAGACACGCCACCTAGATGTGGGCGCTCGAGCTTGCATACTACCAGGAATGCTTCGGAAATCTTTTCAGAGGAAAAGGTCGTGGCTTGGTGACCTGTCTGTGGCAGAAGCGGCAAGGAGCTTGGTGCCCCTTGTCCAGTGTCAGCGGTAACTCAAAAGGAGCATTGTGGGTTCACTAACTCTAAGCAGCAGCAGGAAGAGGCAGGGTTTGGGGGACTCGGGGACATTCTGGGTTTGCCAGGGTCGTTACACTCTAGTGCTCTCTCTCCTGAAAGGGACGGGAAACTCTAAGCAGGCAGCCAAGACCTGTCCCCAGCCTTCTCTGATTTATTACACCTCCAGCTTTCTGATGGGGAGGAGTAAGGAGGGAAGTATGTACCTGGTTCCTAGGGGGACATCTCCACTTTTCCCCAGTCCTGACAATGGCGAAGGTGAACGGAGCAACCATCCCTCACTCATGCACCCTCTGCTGGCCCAGCAGATCTGACCATCTGACCATGTATAACCAGCAACTCGCTGGGCTGCTCAGGTGTGGGAGGGACAGGGCAGGCAGGGCCTATCCTTCTGAGGTCTTCCTCCCAAGGAAGAGGTGGGGGTGGGAGGAGACACAAACCTTTGTACTTAAAAAGCAAAGTTCTGCTAGGGACAGTGGAGTGGTTCACAGCACAGGACCCACACGTCTTACCAGCAGAACCCTGGATATCAGTCTGCTTCCCCCAGGTTCCCCTGAAGGAGGGACTGGCCACGCGGACACCAGCAGAGTGCAACTCGCCAGTTTCAGGTCGTGTCCTTCTTCCTTCCTGTTAGCTGGACTATGGATTGACAGTGTTAGACCATGAGCTAGAAGTAGGTTTCTCCATGCATGCCCAAGGCTGCTTCTACAGACAGATAAGCCAGTACAGTTTTTTATCTAGTTATCACGGCCTTGCTTCACAGTTAAGGTTGAATTCCAGGAAACGTAGGAAGGTTGATTTGGGTTGCTGTTCTGTCAAGAGGACACATGACTGAGGAGTCAGCCTTAACTCTGGATAAAGAACATTCCTTAGAACAGCAAATACAAAAGCTCTGAGGTAGAAATGGACTTGGCCAAAGACCAAAAAGAATAGGCCAGGGTAGCTGGGAAGATCGACATGGTTGGTAAGACTGGGTCAGATGGGTCACCTATAACAGGATTTCACTCTCAGTACTGAAAGGGCTCTTTCCAAAGAGGTGACAAGACCCCATGTCATGTGGGTGGTCCCTTAGGCCACTATAGAGAATGGACAGGCCTAGGTGAGATGGGAAGGAGACACAGCAGCAGGTCAGAGAAGGTGGGACAGGGTCAGGCAGCCAAAGGGCCCACTTTCCTGAGGGCACTCATCACTTCTGCTCTGTCCACAGGTTTAGATAACTCCATACAGCACAAATGTCAGGAAATGTGAGCGTAACCAATCTGGCCAACCAGAAAGTCGCAGTGCCCTGGCCAGTGAGAAGCTACCCTGCTGATATCAGCAGGCCAAGTGTGACTCTGGGCTGGGGCCCTGGAGAGAAAGCTCACAAAGAGCAGAGCCACAAGGTAGATGCAGAGAGAAACACTGAACGCCTAGTAACCCCTGGATTCTGCCACACGATACCCATCCTTCCCAATCATAAGACCACCAGGTCCCCTTCACTACCAGGGTGTTTGAATATGACTCTCAATTTTCAAAATATACCAGATGTTTACTTATTTTGCATTGCTGGACACTGGACCTGTGCTAGGCAAGCACTGGACATTGGCCTACATCCCCAATCCTCCTTTTGAGACAGGGTCTCCCTATGCTGCCCATGTTGCCCAGCCTTGAACCTGTGATTCTCCTGCCCCAGGCTCCTAATAGCTGGAGTGACAACAGACTTGTGTCCCCAGGCCTGGTTCCCATTTCCTGTAGGTTATGGAATTGGCAAGCCAGACTAGGATGGCATTCCTGGTCCGGCCTCCTGCTTGCTGTGACCTTTGATGAGTCACTTCCCTTTTGAGAGTCACAGGGATAATCACTACCCAGCAAGGTTGCTATGACAGTCAAAAAAGGCAAGCTGTGAAAATGTCTACCAAAGAGCTGGAGAGATGGCTCAGGGGTTAAGAGCACTGGCTGCTTTTCCAGAGGTCCTGAGTTCAATTCCCAGCAACCACATGGTGACTCACAACCATCTATAATGGGACCCGATGCCCTCTTTTGGCATGCAGATGTACATGCAGACAGAATACTCATGTACATGAAAGAAAGAAAGAAAGAAAGAAAGAAAGAAAGAAAGAAAGAAAGAAAGAAAGAAAGAAAGAAAGAAAGAGAGAAAGAAAGAGAGAAAGAAAGAGAGAAAGAGAAAGAGAGAGGGGGGAAGGAAGGAGGGAAAGAAAGGGAAGGGAAGGGAAGGGAGGAAGGAAATGTTTACAGAAGCCACACAGGCACCAGGCTGAGGGAATGAACACAGGGTGAGGTTAGAGGTCTGCCCACGGACTTGGGTAGGAAAGGGGGACCAGAGGTGTGAGCTGCCACCTGTGACACTCCTCTGTAGAATTGGGAACCCATCCCTAGGAGTCACAATGTTCACAGGTGTGGCCACCTGCTACCCATAGTTCAGGGGTCCTCTCCAGAGCCTGACATCCTGGCCAGTTCTACACATAGCAGTAGCTCAAGGTACCCCTTTCTACCTGAGCAAGTGGACAAACTCCTGACCCGAATATTCCTGCTCCAGCAGTATTGGGGCTGGGAGGCAGTCAAGCGCACTGCACTGAAGTATTGATAACAAACACGACAGGTCACTCTTCCAGTGCACAGGCTCCATGCCCTGTGCTTCCTTCCTTGGAACAGCGGACAAGCACCATCAGGGTCCCGATCAAAGGAAGAGCAGGCATGGCCCAGGGGACCCACAGGCCCCACCCTCTATCCTAGGGCCCAGGGCTTCTCCGACAGATCTTCTGGCCTTGGGCACATGTGGTGATAGAGAAGTGAAAGGAGCTGGTCCACCAGGAAAAAGAGGAAGGAGATGGGGCAGACTGGGACAAAGAAGGGCTGCGACATCTTGAAGGAGCAGCAGAGCATCATGGGGGAGACCAGGCTTCTGGGGACCAGGGAACTGAGGGAAGGTTTCTTCCGCCCTGGAACCTGAAAGGGCAGCTCTGACCTCAGAGCATTCTCCAGAGGCCAGGCTCCTGCCCACGACTCAACCCTCGCTGTCCTCCTACCCTCTGTGGCTAGCTTGCTGGGCCTAGGTGGAACATATTCTGATACCCCAGACACCTCCCCAAGGGTCTTCTCTCCCTGCCCTGGGAGAAGTTGAGAGAGCTTGTCTTTCCCATCTGTGCAATGGGATTGCCCAAACCTTCTGAGCTCTTATATGGGATCCCTACCCAGTAGGATGATAGCAGTGCAAGCAGCCCCCAAAACTTCTCTCCCTTACCTCCGAGGCTGCTTAGCCTCTAAATCTAGCTGCGGAGCAGCAAAGGAATCTCTCTCAATCTGTCAGCCTTGGTGATAGAGAAGAGATTCTGTCCTAAGAGGCCACTGTGGACAACAGGAAGAAGGATGATCTGGGTGACCTGCCCTTCGCCTCCTGACAATCCTTCTTGCCCTTCTTTAGTCACCAACTTATATCTCACCTACCTCAAGGGCCTTTGCGCTTGCTTACCTTCCCCCAGCTTGATCTCATCATTTGACTCCTTACCTCCCCCTCCAAACGGACTTTAGCATCTCTAGCCCACCTGGGTGTTGTTCTTTCAATGTTTGTTTTTAAAGATAGGGTCTCATTGGGCCTGGGCTAGCCTCCAACTCTGTAAATAATCAAGGCAGGTCTTGAACTTCTTATTTCCCCCCCTCCCCCGCCTCCACCTCCCGATTCGGCGACCACCACCCAGTTCTTTGGTCTGCTGTTTATAGAACTAGGACTCCATCAGCAGCAGGTGTATTGACATGCTTTGGGTCTGTCTGTCCTAGGTCTTGTGACCCAACCCTCTAGAACAGATAAGATCTCATAAAATGCTATGACGCGCACACATTTCCAGCGTAATGCAACCGAGCTAAACAAGGATTTGGGGGGTCTGTACCCCAAACCCCACCACCCCCTCCTCGCTACGGAGCTAATTGGAGTTGACTGCCCTTCCTTCCGCAAAGCCAGGAAGGCAGAGGCAGAGAATAGGCTGTCCTTTCCGGCTGCCGCTGAGCTCAGGCTGCACCAGGAGCTGCGGGTGTCCAGCTCCATACAGAATCCGGTCCTGACCACTAGGGTCCCCAGAAACTTCTCAAAGGTTGTCTTGCGGCTGTACCCCAAGTGGTACAGGGACAGAAGGAGACAGTAGGGTCGAGCCCGAAGAAGGAGCAGGGCAGGGCCTCCTCTCTAGCTTGGCGGAGCAGGAGATGAGGACTCGGCCGCGCTTACCTGAGAGCCGGGCTGCGCAGGCCGCGGGACTCCGACCCTTAAGAGGTAGCCAGAACCGGGGAGCGTCGCGCAAGAGCCGCAGCTGAGGTTCTACGTGGGTCGGTCGTAGGTGGCCAGACGCGGCCAGCACGCAAGACTCACGGGACCCGCGGACTTCCCTGGTCCTCCCCTTGGCAGCGGCGACTTGCAGGCGCCTTGGCTAGTGTTTTTCGTCTAAGCAAAACTGTGAAAACAGTCACAACCCCTGTTTGTGGCACTCATTCCCCGCCCCTCGGCTTCCAGCAGCCTATGGTAACGCGATCCCACCCACAGGAGTGGAACAGACCAATAAAATTCCTCCGGGGGGCGAGGCGGCCCGCGGAGCTCTTAAAGGGACTGCAGTCAAAGCGAAGCAAAGTGTGGGTGACAGAAACTTCAGACGGGAGAATTTTTTCTGCACAGCTCACCCCTAAAGCGTTTCGGGAAGCGCACCGAGCACGCTCTGCTTTTGCCCCGCATCTTCCTACGGTCAGCTCCGGTCCTCCGACCCGGTCGCCCTATGTCTTTGAGGGTGGAGCCTAAGGGACTGGCGCTCCATAATAGTGACCTCTGGTCACCTGAACCGGGAAGGAGGAAAGGGAGGACATCCCTTCCTCGGACGCCGTTTGCTTGCCCACTTCAAAGGGATCCGGCGTTTACAGGACTCCAGTCCCGGTCTCAGTCACCCCGAAGGCTATGTGCTATTAGTCGCGTTTTGCAGAAGAAACCTGACGTTTCTTGAAGGAGTTAAGGCAATGAGTCCAAAGCCATAGGGCCAGGAAGTGGCCAGACCAGATCTCCTGCTTAAGCAGGTGCCTTCCAGAGGGGACAGTCTTCCCTGACTGTCGCCTTCCCACCCACCTACCCCTCAGACGCCTCTGTAGTGTGGGACACCCCCAGGGCAACTTGGAGGCCTCATCTCAGGTCATCTCCTGTGCACCTTTGGCCAGCCATAGGAGCTTGTATGTTCAAACTTGTGGCTGCGCTTGGGCCCCTCTCTCTCTGCATGCATCCTCAGGTCTGGGCTTCTCACATTCTCTCTTCACAGAGAGCTTCCTGATCTCTCCCTCAAGAGATGGTGATGGCATACCTGCCCCCTTCTCAGGCAGGGGGATGGGCGGAGTCAGCAGTATGTCTCGGCAACACCTTAGGAGGTGACTCAGTGCTGGCTAAAGGTGTAGGCACCTGTTTATTATAGGATCCCAGGACTGCCTGGTCCTGAGCCTGGGTCTCTTTGTGATTGGTAGGAGACTTCCAGGTTAGGCCCATCTGTCCATTTTGGTCTTAGCCAGAGAATCTGGCTGTGCCCACCTGCCTACAAGGTCAGCAGTTGTGTAACAGCCACAGTGAAAATCACCAAGAGCTCCCAACTTCCTGCTTAGGAATGTGCCCTGCTTAGGAATAATGGCAAAAAACGTGTCTTTGGCCCTCCTTGACCTCCAGGGGTCAGAAGGGCCACAGGAATCGAACTCAGGGCTTCTCAAGTCTCATAACCATGAAGCGCCTTTTCTCCAGCGCCTGTCCCTAGGCCCCACTATCAGTCACAAGGGCTGGGGACTAAGCAAGCAGGGTGTGGTGGGGTGACATGCTTGCAATCCCAGCGCTCTAGAGGCTGAGACAGAAATATTGTCTCAAGTTTGAGGCTAACCAGGGCTCTGTCTCAGAAAAATGATAACAGCATGTTACTCCGCATTTCACAGTCTGGAATGTGGGGCTCTGCGTGTAGGTGTCTGGGAAATTTTATGGCATTTGTTGAGTAATGGATGTCATCAAATGCCTTGTTCCCTCTGGCAGCAGAGGCAGTGGCTTCTGCACACAGGACAGTGTGACATCCAGGGAGTCACACGAATGGGGATCTGTCAGGTAGTGTTCCTGGCTTGCAGCAGTACAGGGTGTGGGCGGCTGTGCCAGTCTTGGGAACCTAAAGCATGCTGGGACACTGGGACCCTCCTATGTCAATTTCACTCACTGTTTGATCTTTAAAAATTACAAACCACACCTCTTTCTATCCCATTCCGGCAAAGGGATTGCCCACCAGCAGGGTCCTTCCAGGCCTATGGTCACTCCACCCTTCTCTGCTTCCTGGCAGGGCCCAGACTACTTGGACTCTTTGAAGAAGGTGGTTCTGGTTTATCTTGCCCATGACACCCTGCTAGTAAGCATGGAGTGGCAGGCCAGTAATGAGATTTTGTAAAGGGAGGAAGGTACATTATTTTGAAAAACTGGGGGCTTGTCATATCATTAGGGCTTGTCACATCATTGGAGCTTGCAGGGGACTCAGCTTTTCAAAGACCATATCCTATTATGTTGGCATAATATGCTTTTTATTTATTTATTTTTGAGTCTCTGGCATATTGATGCAGTACCTTCCTGAATCTGAATGCTGCTCTGGTAGCACTGTGGCATCCAGCTTTGAGGAGGGAGCTCCAGCAGAAAAGGGGCTGTGGATTCCTGTCTCAAAGGCCATACTACTAGTCCATCTCCCTAAGACATCCTTTAGCACCTAGGGGTAGCTCTTGTACTATAAGGCCTGCAGATCCCACCTTCTGAGCTTCCTTCCTGAGATCCTCTCTGCCCTACTCTAGGTTCTGTATGGAATTATTCATGCTTTTCATACAGCAGAAGTCCCATCCTGCCCTGTGACCGACCGAGAACCAGATGCCTAGGACTGTAGGTACAGTAGCAGTCCTCTCATTGGAAGCATCCAGCCTGTCTCTGCCCACCACGCCAGGTGACAGCTACTGGTTCATCCTACACCTCGACCCCACAAACCCCTCAGGTGATCTCATGTTAGGACAGAGCTCCAACTCCTAGACAGACTGTTAAATCTGCAACCTGAGCTCTCCCACCCTTCCTGGGCATTACAAGCTGTGAACCAAGGGATTGGTAATCCCTATATACTCTCCAGCCTGCCCGCTACTGCTTCAAGCACCTTCCTCCTTTCTGAACAACCTCCGGGTACCTTTGTTTAAAGGATTGAACCTCAGAGATTTGGGAGAGGCTGAAACCAAGTCAGGAAGAAATCAGAAAACAGTCTCAGTTGCATCAAGTGGCCATACCGACACCAAGGTCACACGCTAGAAGGCCGGATTGGTCCTCAGAGCCACCAGTGACCCAAAGTCTCACTTCGTCGCCTTAACTCTGAAGGGTTAATTAAGCTTAAGCGTACAGGAGGCGTGGGCTCAGCCTTTTGAAAGCTGTGGGCGGGTTTCCAGGGAGCAGGGCGGGGCTTCGCGCTGTGGGCGTGCCCAAACATTCTAGCCCTCCTTCCGCCCTAGACGTCGTGACGTCTGGTTCCTCCTGGCGTTTCCCGGGCAAGGGCGGGTCACGTGATCTGGTTTTCGCGCGAAAACCGGTGGCAGCTGGTGCGGTGGAGCTAGCGCAGGGATGGCGGTGAGCAACGGGCTGGTCCCGGGCGGGAGGTATTCAGCGGTCTCGGCTTGCTTGGCTGGTATCTCCCTCCAGTGGCAGGCCTGAGTGCGGGGCTACCTGCGCCAGTCCGGGACGGATCGTCTCTCTCCCCCCTCATGTCCTTAGGCCCCGGGTCTCCACGCACATTTGGTGGTGAGGTTGCAGAAAATGGAACCCAGAACCTCGCGCATGTAGGGAAAAGCAGGCTACCACGTAGCTGCATGCGCCACTACGCTCTTAAGAGACTCATGGCTGGGCGGTGGAGGCGTATGCCTTTAATCCCATCATTAGGGAGCTAGAGGCAGACGGATCTTTGAGTTCTACAGAGTGAGTTCCAGGACAGCCGGACTTTACAGAGAAACCCTATCTCGAAAAGAAAGAAATAGAAAGGTTCTCATTAAGTAACCCAGGCTAGGGTTGAAATCGCTCTGTAGTGCGGGTTAGCCTTGAACTTGGCTTCAGCCTCTAGGTATTCTGGATTACGTGCCAGTGACATCAGGCCCGGCCTTCCTACTTTTACTGTTAGTGTTTTCATGACTCATTAAAGGTTAAAGATCTGTTCTTTCCACCATTCAGTTCTAGAACAGTGTTCCTTGATGCCTCTTAATCTTCACCTCATGTTCCAGCACCCAGCATATTGTGGGGTTTGGGGTGAGTGGGGTGTGGAAATAGATTATAAACAAGTTATTTAAAAAACTACATAGCCCCCGGGTTGTTCATAAGAGAGATACAGTGATCTGAGGGGCTTCTATGTCCTTGAGAACAGTGCATAGTGTACAGGCGACAGACTGTGGGAAGGCCCCATGGTAACCAGGAGGGTGTCAGCCTGTGTCCCTCCAGTGTCTGATGGCAGACTCTCTCTTGCAGGAGTCTTCTGAGTCCTTCTCGGCAGCATCTAGCCCTGCCCCTCAGCGGCGCCGGATCAGTGATCCCCTCACCTCCAGCCCAGGCCGCAGCTCCAGACGTGGGGATGCCCTTACCTCCAGCCCTGGCAGAGACCTCCCCCCATTTGAGGATGAGTCCGAGGGGCTGCTGGGCACGGAGGGGCCCATGGAGGAAGAAGAGGATGGAGAGGAACTCATTGGCGATGGCATGGAGAGGTATTGACGGTCTAGGCTGTGGCGAGGTGGCTTAGTGTCTGGTGGCCTGGCCATGAGTGTATGAACCAACCTTGTGGCTTTGCCTTTGAATGTGGCTTGGTTGGGATTGGGGCGGGGGAACCTGGGCCTGCCTCTCTGTTAGATGATGCTTCCTTTCAAGGACCTAACAAGCGGTCACCTGGGAAGAGATTGCTTGGACGGTTGAGCCGGTGAGTGTGAGCTTTTCAGGCAGTCAGTCTGGCTGGGCTGTGTTCAGTTGGGGAGAAGGCAGAGATAGGGAGAGCGTGATGCCTGGACACTGGGATCTGCTCTCTGACCTTTCTGGTGTCAAGGTCTTGGCTTCCTCTAATTCTGTTTTATTTTCATCTTAAATTTCTAAAAACTATTTGTTTTATGTGAATTGGTGTTTTGCCTGCACGGATATCTGTGTGAGGGTATCAGGTCCCCTGGAACTGGAGTTACAGACAGTTGTGAGCTACCGTATGGGTGCAGGGCATTGAACCCGGGTCTTCCTGAAGAGCAGCCAGTGCTCTTCACTGAGCATGTCTCCAACCCCGAAGTCCATTCTCTTAATGGGAGTAAGGAACTCTTTGGAGATCCCCCATTTAAAACAAAACAAAACAAAAAACCCAAAAACGTGTGTATACTCGAGTGTCTGGTGTTTATGTGCATGAGTGTATAGATGCCCAGAGAAGCCAGAAGAAAGTGTCAGATCCCTTGCCTGGAGTTGGAGTTCTGTGGGTTGGTCTATGAGCTTCCTGATCTGAGTGCTGGGAACTCAGGTCATACTGAGCCTTCTCTCCAGCCCAGCCCCCTCAGTTGTAAATACACAACAAAGAGTCTTCTCCATTTTTACTGTATGGCTCAGTGGCGTTCATCTACATCATTCCACCAGAACTTTTTTTATCATCTCAAAACTGATCTTCTCCCCCAAAACACTGACTCCCCGTCCCTATTTGGCTGTTTTTCTGGGTCTGACCCCTCTGGACCCCATGGGAGTGGTATGGCCTTATCCATTGGTGAAATGTCGTCAGGATTCTTCATGCAGCTTTTCCTGTCAGAGTCCCCTTCTGTTTTAAGGTTGAGTGATACTCTACCGTGTAGGTCTATCCATTGACCACCCCAGGGTGTTGCCATTAACTCCTTTAAAGTTTGGCTCTCAATGTATGTATGTAACCTTGACTGGCCTCACTCTCAGATCTGCCTGACCGCCTGCTGGCTAGTGGGAAGAAGGGCATGTACTACTATACCCAGTTAAAATGTTGCTGTTGTTGTTGTTAATTTAACAAGTTACTTTATGTATGTGGGTGTATGTACATTTGAAAGTACAGGTGCCCAGTATGAGTATTGGGAATTGAATTCTCATTCTCTGGAAGACCAGTTTGTGAGCTAGGCACAGTGGCGCACACACACACACACACACACACACACACACACACACACAGCTTTAATCCCTGCACTTGGGAGGCAGAGACAGATAGATCTCTTGAGTTCAGGACAGCCAGAGAGCTACACAGGGAAATCCTGTCTCAAAAAAAAAAATAGTACATAGCTCTTAACCACTGACTCATCTCTAGCCCCAGATGTGTTCACACTGTTGAGAGCAGACTTGGTTAGCCAGTTTAGTACTTTGCATTTCCACTGGGGTCGTGGAATTCTAGAGATTTTTGCCATGTTTGTTATCCAAAGAGTTGTTCTATTGCACTTATTAAGATATCGTAGTTTCTGTCGTGTGTCATGAGTTCCCTATTTCCTCCCTGACTGACAGTTTCTCCCTGATGAAAATGTTGTTGTTTGGAGATTGTAAAAATGACCTTATTTTATACTTTGGTAATTTTCTCAAGACCAGGGTTGGGAGACTGCCTGTAGGGGAAAGCATTGGACGCATCCATCATATATCGCCAGCAGGTGGCGCTGTGGATGTGGACTTGCTCTCCTGTCCAGACTCACATGGCTGTGTACCTCATGCAGTCAGACCCCTTTTCCGTCCCGGGGGCTTGTGCCTCCTTGGTGGAGTCCCTAAATCATATTCTTCAAACTTTCAACTTCCTGTTTGCAGCTGTCCAGCAAGGACCTTGTAAGCCTGCAGAGCAGACCTAATTCTCAGGTGGGTTGTTTGGGGACTCATTGTCCACTGTTGACCTCTTGCAGAGACTACCGTCCCATTCCGGAGCTCGATGTCTACGAGGCGGAGGGATTGGCCCTGGATGATGAAGATGTGGAGGAGCTGACAGCCAGTCAGAGGGAGGCAGCTGAGCGGGCTATGAGGCAGCGGGACCGCGAGGCTGGCAGAGGCCTGGGACGCATGCGCCGGGGACTGCTGTACGGTATGTGTGGTGGGGCATCCCAAAGGTGCCGCTTGAACCTCCAAAGCCTCGGGAGTGGGGAAGATGTGGGCGACAAGTGTTGTGCAGAGGACGCTGGGAGAGGCTTGCTCACAGGAGTGCTTTGCTACCCAAGACAGCGACGAGGAAGATGAGGAGCGGCCTTCCCGTAAGCGCCGCCACGTAGAGCGCGCCACAGAGGATGGCGAGGAGGATGAAGAGATGATCGAGAGTATTGAGAACCTGGAGGACCTCAAGGGCCACACGGTCCGAGAGTGGGTGAGCATGGCGGGGCCCAGGCTGGAGATCCACCACCGCTTTAAGAATTTCCTGCGCACCCACGTGGATAGCCATGGCCACAATGTCTTCAAAGAGCGCATCAGTGATATGTGCAAAGGTATGTTCCTGATAGGCTGGGGCGAGGCTCAGAGGTGCAGCATTCATCTAGAGTGAGCTCCTGGTTCAGTCTCAGCACTAAGGGGTGAAGGCGGCCTGGCTTCTGGGTCCTGCTGGCTTTGTTGTACCACACTGAACACATAATGCACAGGAACATTTGGTGGCAAGGACAGAACCTGGGAACCCAAGGTCTCCTACATCTGCACCAGAGCTAGGCTGTTTGGGGACATGCTTAAAAATGTATTACTACCCCGTTCTGGTTTTTGGAAAGTTTGTTTGTGTTTTGGGTTGTTTTTTTGTTTGTTTGGTTGGTTAGTTTTTGCAGAATAAGGTTGAACCCAGGGCCTAGGACATTCTAAGCAAGTGTTCTCCCATTGAGCCACTCCCCAGCCTGTGCATTTCAAGTTTGATCCAAAAATGTTAGCAATGTGACGGCATTGGCTTTACAGGGTACGACAGCTTGGGGCTGTGGCAGCCCCTCCAGCAATGGCTCTAGCTCCTCTGTAGCTTCTTTATGGCCTGTGGCCCACTGCTCTGTAGCCCAAGGGCTCCATTCCTCCTGGAAATGACATCCCCAGAGATTTGTATGCTGTTAATATTATCACTTGGGTCTCCGTTGCACAGCCACAGATAGTGGGCCTCGGGTGCAAACTGGACTTTCTGGCCCTCTTAGGTTCAGTTTGGGTAGAGGACTTTGGCCAGCGGGGTTCTAAGATGTTGGCTGCCTTCATGACCCCGGCCATGTCATCAGTCTCACCCCTTATCCTCCTTAGAGAACCGTGAGAGTTTGGTGGTAAATTATGAAGACCTGGCAGCCCGGGAACATGTGCTGGCCTACTTCCTGCCGGAGGCACCGGCTGAGCTGCTGCAGATCTTCGATGAGGCTGCCCTGGAGGTCGTGCTGGCCATGTACCCTAAGTATGACCGCATCACCAACCACATTCATGTGCGCATCTCCCACCTGCCTCTGGTGGAGGAGCTGCGCTCCCTGAGGCAGCTGCACCTCAACCAGCTGATCCGCACCAGCGGCGTGGTGACCAGCTGCACTGGGGTCCTGCCGCAGCTCAGCATGGTCAAGTATAACTGTAGCAAGTGCAACTTTATACTGGGGCCTTTCTGCCAGTCTCAGAACCAGGAGGTGAAGCCTGGCTCCTGCCCTGAGTGCCAGTCAACTGGGCCCTTTGAGATCAACATGGAGGAGGTGAGTAACCCAGTCCTCCCACGCCATCTTTAGTGTGCAAGACCTAGTCCATCTGCAGGGCCAGAAGATTTTGAGGCAGTTAAACATGGCAGAATGAACTAGATTGGCCCCATGGCTTCAAGAATTCAGTGTATTTGAAACTAGGTGATCCTGTTTGGTGTGTCCACATTTGTGACCTCTAAAGATATGGGCAAACAGGGCCCACCTATACCTGCCCACCCCAATAGAGCACTACTTGCCCATCACATGGGCACCTGGACCATCTGTTGACTCACCTGGTGGACCTGACTGACTCTGGGTGCCTTTAGTAGGTATATCCAGGGTTATAACCACCTTAGATCCTGCAGAGCCCTGCTTCAGAGACTCATGTACCTCTGGACTCTGAAATCCTGGGTACAGCATGTATGCCTGTGCTTGTCTTCATCTACTGCTTACACACACACACACACACACACACACACTGCCTGGCTTCAGGAGTGTTAGCACTCTTGATGCTTCTGTGGTTCTGAGCTGTCTAGTTGAGAACTGCCTGGCCAGGAAGTTACCTGTGACAGTGTTCAAGTCCAGGTCTGCTTTCACCCCGGTGACCCAGCTCCAAGGCGCACTTAGCTGTGCCCTCTCCATCCTTTGCAGACCCACCTTAGCTGTGTCTCAAACTTAGACTCTGGTCCCAGGACACTCAGCTGTACTATGCGGGGATTAGCGAGTGGGGTCAAGTGTACACTGGCCTTGCTGGCTGCCCAGTATGTTCCTAGGGTCTTAGTCTTGATTACATTTTGGGAGGGAGATTCCGAGGCTCTCTTCTTGTGGAAAAACAGGTATTTGGAGGCTTGATTGTCTAAGGTCTCCTGTGTGGCAGTGTCCCAAGGGTCAGGCAAGCATATAGATGTGATCGTGTGCTTTTATTGGGACAGGGGCTTACTATGTAGCCATGACTAGCCTCAAGTTCACAGACATCTACCTATATTTACCTCTGGAGCTCTGGGCTTAAAGGTATACACCACCACGACCTGAGTGTCTGCTCTTTTAGCCAGTCATTCTTGTGGGTCAGTCAGCTCTGGGTGCCTGTACTGAACCCCTGGTGTCATTGACCTGAGGGAGAAAAGTTGATTTATGGCTTGGTTTTAGAGTCACATTTGGGGTCAATTGACTCTGGGGCTTTGGACCTGTGTGTGGCACAGCAAGCTGCTCATCTAACATCAGAGACACAGAAGAGAACAAGAGACTAGCCAGTATCCTATAGTCCCCTTCAGGGCCATACCTCTGTGACCTAAGGCCTCCCACAAGGCTCCATCCTCTCTCATACGTGGACTGAAGAATCAGTGCCCTACAAATAGGCCATGGGGGACATTTGCAGCCCAGACTGTAGTATGTTGTCTCCTCTTTGGATAGTAAATGAACTAGTGGGACGTTACGGCACATGGCACATCTCTACCATCTGGTCTCTGCCGCTTGTGGGTGCTGCTGTAGATGCCACATACACGTGGCCCAGTGTGACCCTCATAAGGTCAAAGCTCAGCGTCCCCTTCTGTCAAGAACCACCTAAGGTGTAGACACAGGTGAATGTAGGCTCTGGGGCGTAGAACAGATGCTGGAGCCCAGGGGGAGGAAGACACTGCCTAGGGATGGTGGCAGGTGAAGAGACTTGCCGAGTCATGGTTGGCCTGCCCTTTGGTCTCTGGCTTTCGTGGCCTGCAGTCAGAGCACATGGGAAAGCTATGCTTTGAGGAGAGCAGTTGGCTGTGTGGGAACCATGATCTTCTTTGTCCCGTGCAGACCATCTATCAGAACTACCAACGTATCCGCATCCAGGAGAGTCCCGGCAAGGTGGCGGCTGGCCGGCTGCCCCGGTCCAAGGATGCCATTCTCCTTGCTGATCTGGTGGACAGCTGCAAGCCAGGAGACGAGATAGTGAGTGCATGTTAGGAACTGGGAGTGTCTGCTCTGGCCACTGGAGGTAGGGTCCGTGCCCACGGGCGAGCTCAGCCTGGCACCAGCTCTTGAGTCAAGAGGAGAGCTTTTCTCCTGTGCTTGGAGTGGCGGGTGTCGCTCGGCTGGCTGTGATAGTACAGGAGGAAAGGTTTATCTTGGGTCAGTGCCAGAGGCCTTCGTTCATGGTCTTTGGGCTGTGGAGGTAGCTACACACCTCATGGAGCTAGAAAGCAGAGAGAACTGGGAGACGTGTCAGGGTCTGGATAGCTCCTCCCAAAGGCACAACTTAAAAGACCTCACTAACACTTTGTAGTTGGGCCAAGTTGAGGATGAAGCCGTTCACGAATAGCTCCTTCCTCTGCCCCTTGCGCTCCCATGTAAAGCACAGTGGGACAAAGCTCATGTTTCTGAGCTCGTTGGGTTGTTCATCTTTGCAGCACGGGAGCGTGGGGTGGGGACAGGGAGAGTAGCGTGAATGTGGGCCCTACCTTGGCTCAAGACCTCGGGTTGCACCCTCTGACTTGTGACCGCCCCTTCCCAGGAGCTGACCGGCATTTACCACAATAACTATGATGGCTCGCTGAACACCGCCAATGGCTTTCCAGTCTTTGCCACTATCATCTTGGCCAACCATGTTGCCAAGAAGGACAACAAAGTAGCTGTGGGTGAGCTCACGGATGAGGACGTGAAGATGATCACCAGTCTTTCCAAGGATCAGCAGATCGGAGAGAAGGCAGGTGGCTGGGCAGGGCTACCCCTGGGACCGGGCACCCTACCCGCTGGGAGGATCCTCAGAGTATGGGTGTAGGTGGCAGGCTCTGATTGGGGGACAGCAGCCCAGCTCTGTCTGGAGTCTAAGATCAAAGGTTACCTAAGACAAGGGCCTTCATGACATGACAGAAGATTTCGTATACCAGAAGAACAAAGGCTCAGCTCCTTTTGACTGGAGCCTACAATGATCAAAAGCAGCTTGGGGCTGATGGTAGTCGGTCATTGAGAGAAGCTAAGGTGGGAACTTCAGCTTCTTACATACCTGTTAGGTTCCGTCTCATGGGTCTCCCTCTGTCCCTCAGATCTTTGCCAGCATTGCTCCCTCCATCTATGGGCATGAAGATATCAAGAGAGGCCTGGCTCTGGCCCTGTTTGGAGGGGAGCCCAAGAACCCAGGTGAGTCCCCCCCCTTGTCAGCTCTCACTGAGGGGATTATAGGGTCTTTGTTTTAAACATAAGAGTTAACAAGAAAGTTCATGCAGGGAGCATGGACTTTGTTCTCCCTGGTCTACTCTGATGGGTTGTCTCTGCTGGCTGCCTGTGCTCTGGTCTCAGGCTATAACCTCACCCCCTCTCTGGTGTGCAGGGCACACTCAGGGTTTTGTGATATGTGTGCTGTTTTGTTTGTGACCCAAAGCTACGTAGCACATTCCTCTGGACTAGGGCCACGGGGGTGGGCACCCCCTGCTTTGCTTAGGATCTAGCCTGTCCTCTGGCCCTCCTTCCTGTCTACACACATCTGACTCCATCCCAACCTCTTCCTGCAGGTGGAAAGCACAAGGTTCGAGGTGACATCAACGTGCTCTTGTGTGGGGACCCTGGCACAGCAAAGTCCCAGTTCCTCAAATACATCGAGAAAGTGTCTAGCCGTGCCATCTTCACCACTGGCCAGGGCGCATCCGCCGTGGGTCTTACTGCATATGTTCAGCGGCATCCCGTCAGCAGAGAGTGGACCTTAGAGGCTGGAGCCCTGGTTCTGGCTGACCGGGGTGTGTGTCTCATTGATGAGTTTGACAAGGTGGGTATCTGAGCTCTCTCTGGTGGGAGGGCTTCATTAGAGAGTGTAAGTGCCTCCTCTGATGCCCTGTGTTGTGCAGATGAATGACCAGGACAGGACCAGTATCCATGAGGCCATGGAACAGCAAAGTATCTCCATCTCCAAGGCTGGCATTGTTACCTCGCTGCAAGCCCGCTGCACTGTCATAGCTGCTGCCAACCCCATAGGTATGCCTGCTGTATGTAGTACAGGCCTGGGGATGGCATCAGAAAGCCTCATCCAACATGACCTACCAGATGAGGGCAGAGAAGGAAGGACCTGGGAACTGGGGTGATTGTCCATCTGTTCCTTACACCACCTTTGGATGCTTTGATCCTTTGTCCAAATGGGGATGGAGCTGCACCCATGCCCAGCCAGTAGACTAGCACCCAGGGGCCCATTTATCTTATCAGAGTGGGATTTTGCTTTGGAGCAGCTCTGGTTCTAATGGAATCGGGCATAGTGTCTCCAATCCCCTCCCACCCTCCCCACCCCCACCTCTGCCCTAGAGGCACCCCGGTCCTGGAAAAGGTTCCAGAGCCATGGATGGATGTGAGGGTGAGTGGGTGGGTGGATGGATAAACATACTGAGAGCTGGCCTCCTCATCTTTCAGGGGGCCGCTACGACCCTTCAATGACCTTCTCAGAGAACGTAGACCTCACAGAACCCATCATTTCCCGCTTTGATGTCCTGTGTGTGGTGAGGGACACTGTTGATCCAGTTCAGGTACATCTCCATATCCCTGGGGCCACCTCTAGCTTCTGGGTCATTGCCTGAAGCTTGGGCTGTTCTGTGTGCTGGGTGGACATGTCCCCATACCCAGGTGTCATCCTGACCTCATGGCTTTTCCAGGTCCTCCCTGGCTGCCTACCCATTCTAGTCACAGACTTGCCTGCCAGTTAAAAGAATAAATTACGCGGCACCTGTCCTCCATGCGGCCCACAAAAGCTCTGCTTTGTGGCCAGCACGTGTTCCACATCCACGGTGCACCTGCTGGGTAGGCGTAGCCGCTGTGCACTGCCCAGCCACTGTGCAGCTGCTGTCTTCATGTTAAATGAACCTGTTGCCTCTTCTCCCAAGAGGTCACCCCAGGCTTTAAATGTGTTCTTTCCCCTGGGGTGCCCTCTTCCCCACAGACGCCTCTTAGATTCTCCTGTGGCGAGAGACTTCTTGACCACTTCATTCACCGTGGTTCCATTTTTTCCCCTTAGCTTATTACTTTCCATTATCTTTTTTTTTTGTTTCTACTTCTGTTTCGTTTTTAAGACTTAATTTTTTCTCAATTCCTGATTTCAAGTCCTAGCTCTGCCTCTTGAGTCGCTGGGATTGTCACCAGTGCACGGCTGTCTCCTGCCCCTAAGTCCAGCACCACGGCTGTCTCCTGCCCCTCTCTAAGTCCAGCACCACTCTCTGTGTCCGTGAGCCTGCCTAGCCTCAGTCAAGTGTGGCAGTCACTCTCCATGCAGTGTAGCTTTTCCTGCCTGCCTATCCACACCCTTAGTGTGCTCTCCCCCGTCTTGTCCTAGGATGAGATGCTGGCCCGCTTTGTGGTTGGCAGCCACGTCAGACACCACCCCAGCAACAAGAAGGACGAAGGGCTGACCAGCCCCTCGGAGCCAGCTATGCCCAACACATACGGCGTGGAGCCCCTGCCTCAGGAGGTCCTAAAGAAGTATATCATCTATGCCAAGGAAAGGGTCCATCCAAAGCTCAACCAGATGGACCAGGACAAAGTGGCCAGAATGTACAGCGACCTGAGGAAGGAGTCCATGGTGAGCCAGGGGACACTGTGCTGGCTTCCTGACCCAGACACAGGTGGGGTCAGAGGAGGCCGTGTTAAGGAGGAAGCTCTGGGGCTTGGCACCATTCTGTAGTGAGTGCCTACCTTGCATGGGCATAGTACCTTCCCCAGCACTGGGGGAAAAAAAGGGTGTTCTATATCTTAACCGTTGAGTTACAGATGCACTTTAACTGCGTGCAAGCGTGTCGTAGTGTTTTGATTACTAAAGTTCTGTATTAGCTGGTTTGAGTTCACTTTTTGGTACCAGATCACAAGGCCACTGGCTATCTTACAACACCTCACCAAGAAACCAGCCAGGTTTTTTCCATTTGCGGGGTTTTGTTTTTGTCTTTTCTATTGTAACATTATCCACCATCTTGGTTCATACAGAAACGATAGCTTCACTCTCATTGTTCTGGATCACATAATGCTTGCTGCATGTAAGCTAGACGCAGGTGTATCGACCAGAGGGATACAAGCTAAGGGTGGAATAGGCAGTGGTACCAGTGGTGGCCACAAGGCCAGGTTTTGCACCTGGCATTGGAGCTGAGCCTGGCTGGAGATGCTGTGCTGTTGGCCACCTTGGCTCTGGTCGCCTGGCATTTGCCTCTGGTACCTTCTGCCTCCTCCTCCTGAGGAAAGCCTCAACATTGTTCTCTGCAGGCAACGGGCAGTATTCCCATCACAGTGCGCCACATCGAGTCCATGATCCGCATGGCAGAGGCCCATGCACGCATGCACCTGCGGGACTACGTGATGGAAGACGATGTCAACATGGCCATCCGCGTGATGCTGGAGAGCTTCATTGACACCCAAAAATTCAGCGTCATGCGGAGTATGCGCAAGGTGGGTATGGCCGAGGGCAGGTTCCTGGCTTGTTTTAGGGATTAGAAAATGGCCTGGAGCCTTGGTTAGCTGTGATCTAGGCATCTCAGAGGAGCCCCTTAAGCCATGAAGGTGGCCTGACAAGACTGGCAAGTGAGCTTCTGACCTCTGTTCTTTCTCACAGACTTTTGCCCGCTATCTCTCCTTCCGGCGAGATAACAATGATCTGCTGCTCTTCATACTGAAGCAGTTGGTGGCTGAGCAGGTGACTTATCAACGCAACCGCTTTGGGGCCCAGCAGGACACCATTGAAATACCTGAGAAGGACTTGATAGACAAGGTATGCAAGAACAGGGCAGGGGCAGGGCTTGATGCTCAGGGGAGCTCTTGGCCATTTTTGGTGTACCATCAGGTAACAGGCAGTTGAGCTAGAGATAGGCACAAGGAAACAGGTACCAGCAGCCTTGTCCGAGTACCTGTGAGGCTAGTGAAGCTCAGGTTTGGAGCTCTGAACCAACACAGCCCTTCCAGAGGTGAGGGCTGGTATCTTCCCCTGCTAATGTCTCTGATGCTGTTCCTTCTCCAGGCCAGGCAGATCAATATCCACAACCTCTCTGCCTTCTACGACAGCGACCTCTTCAAGATCAACAAGTTCAGCCGTGACCTGAAACGCAAGCTGATCCTGCAGCAGTTCTGAGGCCGGCACAGGACCCTCTGTGCCTGGATGAGGCTCGGTCACCACTCTGAGCCGCTTCACTTCCCACTTCACCAGGGGCTTGGTGCCCTGTGGGGGTAGGATGATGACTTAATGCAGACCTTTACCCAGGAGCCCTTAGGCCAAGGCTGTAGTGTTAAACGACTGTATTTATTCTTCTGCCCTCCTCTAGAGCACACTTCTTGGCTGGACCCTCTGTCCAAGGCTCATTAGAAGGCTGGGGTTGTGTTCAGGACAGTCTTTACCAAAACTGTTGCCGTTTGGGCATGAGTTATGTTTCTGGGCTGTTTCTTCAAGAGCAAGTTAGAGGTGTTTGCAAACTCTTCCAGAACATTCTCAAAGCCTGTGCCGGAGCAGCACAAGACCCTGCCTACCGAGGGCCCATGCTCCTCATGATGGTTTTCTTCCCACCTAGCCAGTGCCTTCATTCGCTTCTTGTACAGTTTCTTGTAGTTGATTTTTTAAATAAATTTGAATGAAAACTTAAATGGTGCTATTCCTTTGATTCTGGTTTAATGTGCCAACGAGGCTTCCCTGAGCTTTTTGAAGGCCCTTTCTGCCTGTCCTCAGTTTCAACATGAAGTAGGTCTGGTTAGATCTGCTGGATGTGTCCTGTACTTTGGGTTTTAAATGTCCCCCTTAAGGGTCATTGCTAATGAGATAGCCATTTTTCAATTCAAGGTCTCACCATGTAAACCTGGCTAGCCTGGAACTCAGTACACTCAACAGGCCATGGTCAAGTCTCTGGAACTTAGTCCCAAACCTTACTTCCTGATTATCTCAAGTGATTGGTTACACCAACAGAAAGCTGAGTAAGGCAAGACACAATTGTTACACACACAGAACTGACATCTTTATAGTAATTGGTTCTTGTGTTCAGGCAAGAAACATTTTTACCCATTGTTTCTGCTTCCTGGGAAGCTGCAGACCCTTCTGCATTTAGAGTCTACAGGTCTGGTTTGGTTTCTTTTGGCTGTTAATTGCTTTGTTAAGACTGAATGTTCTCTCTTTTTTTAAGCAGTGCCAGAACAAGCCAGAACCCTGTTCATTCATCTCCTGCAAGAGTTGCACTACCACACGCATGCCCCTGGGCTATACTTCCCAGGGGTCACCATAGTTGGTCCAACTGCTTCTCTCCAACCTTGAACTCTGTTCAGCGGATTCCAAAGCTTTGCAGTTTTTCTCATTTCACGGGTTTTCTTTATCCAGTGCCTTCTTACAGAATTTGGCTGTTTGGGTGTTAGCAATGCTCCTCCTCACTTGATCTCTCAGGGCACGCTTGTAATGAACACAGCATGAGATCTAGTGTGTTACTGATTGTAGGTTTCTGGGAGAACCTCTTCTGGATTGTGGAAGTTGCCTTCTCTTAGTCTGTATCCCTGCAAAGGTTTTGTTTGCTCTTTTTATAGAAATGCCAAGTTTAATCACATAATTGAGAATAAGGCTTGAGTCTTTTTCTCATACTCCACCAGTCATGTTCCTGAGCTGAGCCTTGCTTAGCTGACAGTAGTGCTTGGGATGAATGGCCGTAGGCGGCGTGCCTGAGATTTCGTAGGTGAGGCTGTGACTGCTGGGTGAGACGGCTCCATGTTTCCCAGAGCTGTTGGTCTCTTAGCTTTTCTACTACTGGGGTGAATTTCACTAAGCTTAATTTTACTTTAAAGCATTCACTTAGTGACTGTGGAAATTGTTCAGCTTTTGTTTTTATTTGTTTGTTTTTTGCTTGTTTGCTTGGGTTTGGGTTTTTTTCGAGACAGGGTTTCTCTGTGTAGCCCTGGCTGTCTTGGAACTTGCTCTGTAGACCAGGCTGGCCTAAACACAGATATGTGGCCTGCTTCTGCCTCCTGAGAACTGGGATTAAAGGCTTGCACCATCTCGCCTGGCAGTCGCACCATGCCTGGCATTTGCTCAGTTTTTAAAACACTGAGGACATGGGTTATAGTATCAGAACCTATGTAAAAATGCCAGGAGCAAAGGTGTGTTTGTCCCAGCACTGGAGAGGCAGGGATAGGCAGCTCCCTGGGCCTCAGTGGCCAGCCAGACTACCCTACTTAGCCAGCTCCAGAACAAAGATTCCATCTCAAAAACTGGACAGTGCCTGAAGGGTGACACTCCAGGTTGTCTTCTGGCATACACACACTTGCACACAGGCATTCATTTAGACTTTGATTTTACTATTTGTGCATCTGTGTGCAGGTGCATATGTGCCAGTGTGCAGGTGCACACGTGCATGCAGGTGCACATGTGTGTGCAGGTGCAGTTCAGAAAACAACACGCAGGAGTTAGTTCTCTTCCACCATTGGTTGACTCCAGGCATAAACTCAGTCTCTCGGGCTTGGTGTCAGGTGCCTTGCCGAGCCATCTCACCAGCGTCATTGAGACCAGTGGTTCTTAACCTTCCTGACACTGCGACCCTTTAATACAGTTCCTCATGTTGTGGTCCCTAACCATGAAGTCATTTTCATTGCTACTTCATAACTGTAAATTTGCTACTGTTACAAATCGTAATATCAGAGATGTAGGATGTCTGATAGGAAACAGAGTCATTTGCTCTCCAAAGGGGTCACGACCCACAGTTTGGGAGCCACTGATTTAGACTTTAGTTATTCATAAGTCATGTTGTTTTTCTTACAATTTTTAACATCAAATTTGTGCGTAATGTTTTCTTAATGTCCCTGATGCTGTTATAGGTGTTCTCTTTATGCACACACACACACACACACACACATTTATTTTGAGACAAGTTCTAACTATGTAGCTTGGCTGGCCTGGAACTCAAAAGAGATCCTTCTGCCTCTGCTTCCCAAGTTCTGGAATTAAAGATGTGCGCCACTACACTATTTTTATTTTTGAGACAGGCTCTTACTCTATAGCTCAGCCCCTGGCTTGGAACTTAAAGCAATCTTCCTTCCTCAGCCCCCTGATTACTAGGAATACAAACTTGAGCCACTGTGCCTGGCTTTCATTTATCTTTTTGAATAATAGACTTTTAGCAATTGGTTCTATCAGGTTCTTCCTTTCTCTTAAAACAAGACATTTATTGATTTGATTTCTGTGGATTTTTTTTAAGGAGCTTCTTAAGTTGAACACTTAGTTCATTCGCTTTTGACCTTTTAAAAACATAAATACCTGCATTTGCAGCTGTGATATCTCTACCAGCTGTGGGACTTCCCTGGGCTTCCACACACGGCATTCTCATGGGATTAATTTTTGAAAAGATGAGGTTTACACTATGATGTGCTCAGACTGGAGAGCTATTTAGAAGCATGTGCATTTGGGGCTGTGGTTTCCTCCATTGAGTACATCTCATTTGCTTCTCTGCTAGCTGCTGTATGTCAACTGGACACAAGCTGGAGTCACTGGAGAGGAGGGAACCTCTCCTGAGGAAATGCCTTCATAAGATCGGACTGTAGCTAGATGGGCATAGTGGTACACCCCTTTAATTCCAGCACTTGGGAGACAGAGTTCAAGACCAGTCTGGTCTACAGAGTGAGTTCCAATACAGCTTCTTAATAAGTGATTGATGAGGAAGGACCCAGCTCACTGTAGGTAGGGCCAACCCTACCTGAAAGCAGGCTGAGTAAAAGCAGCACTCCCCCATGGGCTCTGCATCAGCTCCTGCCTCCACATTCTTGCTGTTTGAATTCCTGTCCTGACTTCCTTTGATGATAAACAGTGATGTGTAAGTGTAAGCCAAGTAAACCCTCCTACAACTCAAGTTGCTTTTTGGTCATGGTGTTTCATCACAGCAATAGAAACCCTAGCTAAAACAGCTCCTTTTACACCTTTAAAAGTAGTGTGTGTGTATGTGTGTGTGTGTGTGTGTCTGTGAGAGAGAGAGAGAGAGAGAGAGAGAGAGAGAGAGAGGGGTATGCATCCATGTACTGAGACCATAAGAGGGTGTAAGTTCTCCTGGAACTAGAGTTTAAGGCAGTTTTCAATGGTGTGTGGGTGCTGGGGACCAAACCCTGGCGCTCTAGAACTGCAGGCCCTCCTTATCTGCGGAGGCATCTTTCTAGCCCGGTCATCTTACTTTTCGGTAGTTCTCACAGTTGGGTACCTGCCAGTCCCCAACATGAGACAGAACTCTCTGGCTATGCTGATGTGTGTCTTCCCATCAGTCTCAGGAGGGGGGGGGGAAGCAGCCTCTGCCCAGGGCACCAGACTGACTTTTGGGAAGTTAGTTTTCCCAGAGGTTAGACCGTGTTTGTAATTAACAAGAATGATCTGGAAGAGACTCGGGGCAACGTTGTCCATACAGGAGTGCCAGGGTGAAGTGAGATGAGAAGGTGGAGGGAGATGCTGACTTAGACATGCCTCGCTCTGCTTTCCCAGGCCAGATACACTAACATGTGACACTGCAGGCATCTGTGACCTGTGCCCAGCCCCCCCAACAATGGTCACTATAGGAACAATGTCTGGGAAATTCAAACAGTTCAAAACAGCAAGGCCATTAACTTTATGGACAGTTCATTTAGTTTCCATGCCTGTGTCCTCTGGGTGGCCTGGCTTTGCACAGAAACTTTACACACAGGTTCTTCTCTAACTTGAGCTGCTTGTGTTTAGAGTGAGTCGGTATTTGCACATTTGAGTCTGCACACCACACACACACACACACACACACACACACACACACACACACACATCAGTCTACAAACACAAGCCAGTGTGCGCATACTCCATGTCCTATCAGCTCTATCTCAGTGCTCTGCTGACTGAACTCACAGCTTAGCCTAGGTTAGACTTTCATCACTACTCCCAGGATACCAGCAATGACCTCTTCCTTGGCCGTTGGTGGTTTGTGTGAGTACTTGTCCACTACCATTCATGAGACCTAATTGGATCATAATTCCTACTTTAGAAATGAGTTCCTTAGCCAGGCGGTGGTGGCGCACGCCTTTAATCCCAGCACTTGGGAAGCAGAGGCAGGTGAATTTCTGAGTTCGAGGCCAGCCTGGTCTACAGAGTGAGTTCGAGGATAGCCAAGGCTATACAGAGAAAACCTGTCTCGAAAAACCAACCAAACAAACAAACAAAAAACAAAAACAGAAATGAGTTCCTTACAGGACAAAGTTTATACTTACCCTGACATCCATAATCCTTCACTCTATAGGATCTGGCCCACCTACACATCCTATCAAATGACGCAGGCTGTATAGTCAGGTTCTCAGGCTAGGTGAAGAATAAGAGGGTCTTCACTCCTGTGTTCTAATTGTTGCTTCTTTGCCTTTTATCCTTAGGTTAGCCACTTCTTCCTTGTGTTCACATCCGCACATTAAAGGATAAGCTACAGAACCGTTAAACACACATCTCTGTCCTCTCCACTCTCTCCCAATGATATTCTTCTCCCTTCTGCTCTTTCCTCGAAGCTCACGTCTTGCTTGTACCTTCTCCTCAAATCCTGTTTTTTTTTTTAAATAGATTACAAGAGTCTGTCTATCTAATGATACCCCTGCAGTGAGGATTGAATATATTTACAGAAATATCCAGCGTAGATAGGCGTGATGGCATAAGCCTTTAATCACAGCACTCAGGAAGAGGCAGATGGATCTCTGTGAGTTCAAGGCCAGTCTGGTCTACATTAGGAGTTCTGGGTCAGTTGGGGCTACAAAACTATAAACAACATTTTTTATCTTTTTTTTTTTTTTTGATTTTTTTGAGACAGGGTTTTCTCTGTATAGCCCTGGCTGTCCTGGAACTCACTCTGTAGACCAGGCTGGCCTTGAACTCAGAAATCCTCCTGCCTCTGCCTCCCAAGTGCTGGGATTAAAGGCATGTGCCACCACTGCCCGGCAACATTTTTTATCTTTAAAAAATTTTTTTGGCTGGCTTGTGAGATGGCGCAACAGTTAAGAGCACTGAACGCTTTCCCAGAGGTCCTGAGTTCAGTTCCCAGCAAGCACATGGTGGCTCACAACCATCTGTAATGGGATCTGATGCCCTCTTCTGTTGTATCTAAGACAGCTACAGTGTATTCATATACATGAAATAAATAAGTAAATCTTTTAAAAAAGATTTTGGCTTATCTTTAGACTATTTGTATTTTATATATGAGTGTCTGCCTACATGTTTGTGTAGTGTGCATGTGTAGTGCCCACAGAGGCCAGAAGAGGGTGCCAGATCCCCTAGAACTGGAGTTAACACCAGTTCTAAATCATTATGTGGGTGCTGGGAACAGAAACCAGGTTCTCTGCAAGAGCCAGTAAGTATCCCTAACATTTAAGCCAGTATCCAGTCTCTTCAATGCTTTATTTGTGTGTGTGTGTGTGTGTGTGTGTGTGTGTGTGTGTATGTTTCTGTGATTAAGTGCCATGTATGTTCAGTACCCACATGAAGTAAATATTTAAACTCAATCGGGGTTTTCTTCCTTGTCTTTTTCTTTTCACCTCCCTTTCCCTTACCTAAGGAAGAAAGGAAGATTGAGGAAAAAGGAGGGAAAGAGAAAAGAAATCCATGAATCTAACCTCTTTATTTCGTTTCCTCCCTATTCAGACCATAATTATTTATAAACCATCTCCTAAAATGACAATATATCTATAACTCATAAAATGTCCAAAACCATCCATCCCAACTTAACGGACTGGGACAACAGTCTTCTTGTAATTGCTTCCTGCTGAATTGGGGCAAAGAATTCCTTTTTGGGGGACCCAAGAAAATAAGAAAAAAAGAAAAAAGAAAAAGAAAAACGGTTAGTCTTAAGAAAGCTAGCTGTAGCATTTGTTGTTCAGTCTCTGTATGTTGAGAAAGTGTAGGCTTAAATGAAGTCTGATTGGAATAGTCTGAAAGGCTGGACCAAGTGAGCTAACTGTTCTGAAAATGTCCCGGAAGCAAGTCCTTAAAGGAAATGGCTTTGATACAGTTAAGGTAGGATCAGCAGGTCTCAGTATCATAGGATGCATGAATGTCTCCATAGAAGGTCCCCTCTGCCGCCGTTTGTGCGTAACCTGCCTTCCTACAGTTGTGGCTCTGGGCACACATGCTGAGGAATGTTCATGCCCTCCTGAGAATGAGGAATGAGAATGTCCCTGTCTTATTTGCCATCATTGTGCTTGGCCCAGAAGGCAATTTGAAGTCAAGTGGAAGCACAGGCTAGAGAGAAAGGCAGTTCTCACAAGATGTCTGAAGACAGGGACAATTCTGCTCAGGCTATGAAAGCCAACTGGAAGCTGGGGTCTAAGCTACTCCTGGAGGCTGTAGTGGCTCAGAGGTTAAGAGCATGAACTGACCTGAGTTCAGTTCCCAGCACCCATATGGTGGCTCACAACCATCTGTGGACTTTAAGCACACACGTAGTGCACATACATACATGTAGGCAAAACACTCACACACATAAAATGAGAATAAATAAACTACTGGCACAGAGTTCAGCTCTCTGCTCTTGCCCAGTCTCTTCACCAAAACCTGGTCCTCTCTGGCCTTCAGGATCTCCAGACCACGTGCTTCAGCAGGTCTCTGCTGATCCTGGTCTCTGTCTCCTTCGCTGTTACTGGGGCCTGGTCTGCTGCACAAAGGGTGCGGGACCCGTTTCCTAGGGATGTCCTCCCCCTCCGGTGGCTAAGTGCGCGAGGCCGGAGGTGCAGGTGCGAAGCCAGACTCCGCAGTAGGGCCCCGCCCCCGAGCCATCCGCTGCATCGATTGGGCGGATGAGCGCGTGAGTGACGGATACGCAGGCCAACGGGGCGTGCGCGCGCCGCCGCCTTCGCTTTGCGCGCCCCCGAGGCCGGCCCGGGCGCCGCGGCGCTGCGGCTGCGGGCGGCAACGCTGCACCATGGCCCGGCCGCTGCGGGCCGCCCGACTGCCGCCGCCGCTGCTGTTGCTGCTGGCCGCCGGTGAGTGGGGCCGGGCCACGCCGCGAGGGCGCAGCGCGCAAAGGGCCAGTGCTGGCAGCGCCGCAGAACAAAGGCTGTGGGGCGCGCGGGGTCGGCCGCGCGCGGGGAGGAGGCGGCGGCGCGGGGCCTGGCGCGGGGACCCCCCAGGCGCCCTGTCCTGGGCGCTGGATGCTCCGTGCCACGCGCGCGCTCGAGGACGGCGGCGGCGGGGCCGCTACACCAAGGTGTCCGCGCCCCACCCCTCGCCAGGTGACAGGTGACAGGTGACCAGTCTGCGGCCACGGAGCAGAGGGGCGTGTGCGTGTGTGCGCGCGAGGGTGTAGAGAAGCGCAGCAGGGAGGCGAGAGCGCCCTTGGAGAAATCGCATCGTAAAGGTCCGGCGGGTACCCAAAGCGCGTGGGCCGGGGATGCCGAGGGCCGAGAGAGAAAGAGCTGCGTGGCCGGGGTGGATGTTTACATGTGCGTGGAGCTTGCCTGGGAAGGCGTGTGCGTGTCGTTATGAACGCGTGTCCTCGACTGCGCGGGGCAACTTTATTAGGAGCTGACAAAGGGGGTAGTAGGTCTGCGACAGCGACTGCCGCCATATGGGGCTGTGTGTGAGACTCCGGTACGTGGTTTTCATTCAGCAGTCACTCCAGATACCTCGTTAGTGTGGGCGTGTGACAGATCGGGGCCTGAGGCAGGTAAGAAATATGTGTGTGAGGGAGAAAGAGACAGCTTCTCCGGGTAGACATGGGATTCAGGGGTGTGTGCGAGTGTAGGGGGCGGGCACAAAAGCTTGACAGGCTCAGAGGCAAGCCACCACCACAGGAGGGAGGAAGGCTGACTGCAAAAGGTGGGTCAGACCAGGACATGGGAGAGCAGCTTCTCAAGGAAGATTGGAGCTGGGACCCCATCCTAAGATGGGCCTGGTGCAGGAGCAGGGTGCTGGACTGGGTGGGCTATAGGACTTGGTGAATAGCCCCATGCCACTTCCCCTCCAGTGGAGTCAGGCATGGATCTGGCCACTAGTGCTCAGGCAGTTACCCCACCAAAACCCACCCCATGTGATGTATACAAATTTGAGGGGGCATCTTTGTGAGGTCAGGTGAAGACCTTGCTTGATATAGATAGGTGGTGGGCCCTTACTCTGAGACTGTCAATGATAGACCCCCAGGGAAATGTCTGGGGAAGTGGGGGGGGGGGAGTTACACTGATCAGGATTGTACATACCTGTAATTCCAGCTCTTAGGAACCTAAGGGACAGGAGGATTGGGAGTTCAAGGCCAGTCTGGGCTACAGAGCAAGATACTGTCTCTAAATAAATAAATAGATAAAATAAAACAAAAAGTCAGAGAGATAACTGGCCCCTCACACTGCTATGCCTGCCCTGGGCACATTTTATGGGGAAATGTCTATTGACGTTGGCCTGGGACGTCTACACAGACCACCCAGATCTTTGCATGCAGTCCTCTCCAGGAGGTCTGCTCTCTCTAGGTCGGAACCACACTGTCCCTGCCAGCAGTGCATGTCAGGATGGAGGCTTGACTCTTATGACCCCATCCTAGTGACTAGTGGGATGACAGTCAGGCTCACTCCTTTCCTCCTCTCTTCCCACACTCTCTCCATTCGTATGCCCCTACCTCTGTGCAGGCACATGTGTGTCTGTCAGCGTCCCTCCTCTTTACACCTTTGTGTAGAGAGAAGAACGCTTCACTTACGCACTCTTTCTCAGCAGCAAACCTCAGTGCAGTCGGGGTGGGGGATGGGGGTGTGGGATGGTGGTGCATCTCTGTTGTGCCTGCCACTCTGGGCTGTGGGGGCAGAGTGGCAGATGCTGCCCAGCCACCTCCCATGCTGGTGTCTGCTAAGGGCTTAGGGGGATCTGACTTGAAAGCTGCTGACAGGGGAGGGCCGAGAGCAGCTGGTGGTAGACAGAAGAGCCTGCCAGGACTAAGTGGGACCCGCACAGGAGGACACGCTGGGTTCTGGGGCCTTGGCTTTCTTTGGCCCCCCCCTTTCTGGGCTTGTTTGGATCTGATTTTTCTTGATGCTGATCCCCCTTATCCTTCCTGTGTGCCTTTTCCTTTCCACCTCCCTTTGGGGTGATGAAGTAACAAAATTCAGTGAGCTCGAGGAAGAAAAGGAATCACACAGCAAGCATAATTCTGGAATTTTTAAACCAGGTGGGGACTCCACTGAGGCAGACTAACTATTAAATAAAAAAAGTAATTATATGCAGCGTGGACAGGGCTCACCTTCTATTCCGGTGTCCTTTTATGGTGAACAGGTCTAAAAACAAGAGTTTCCCCCCCCCTCTTTATATTGCCTAAGTGATCACCCACTACCCAAACCTTTGAAAAATAATCAGGTCTATATAAAGACAGAGCAGCCATTGTAAGGAGCATGCCTTGCAGAGAATACAAATTGCTTGGGAAAAAGTCAGGACCAAGGGAAATAACCTTTTTAAAGTGAGATTTCAGTCTTTGTGAATGGCTTTAGACCACCAGAAAAGGTGGATAAAGAGGAGATGCTGGGGGGTGGGGCGCTGCCAGCTGTTGGAGTGCAGATGGAGAGTAGAGGGTCCCACCTGGGCAAACCCAGAATGAACCCAGCTCTGCACACAGACCTGGCTGAGCAGGAAGCATTGCTTCCCACGCCTGTAGCTCTACCCTACTGTCTTGGGCAGTTGGCTGGAGCGCCGGTCAGTTGGCTGTGGCTGCTTCTCTACCACACTTAAGTTAGGGTTTTTTGTTTTGTTTAGTGTTGTTTTTTCAAGATAGGGTCTCATCATGTAGCTCTTGTTGTCCCAGGACTCACTATGTAGACCAGGCTGGTCTTGAACTCATAAAGATCTGCCTGTGTCTGCCTCCCAAGGGCTGGGATTAAAGGTGTGTGCCACCACACCCAGCTAAGTTAGGTTCTGAGAAGGTAGTTCAGAGACTCCGAAGCAAGCAGGGCGCATCTCTTCGGGACCCATGCGGAGTGTGAGGAGGACCAACTTTACTCTCTCCTACTGTGGCTGAAGCCTCTTCTCCAGCATCCCTGCTGAGGCAGTGTGTGGCTAAAGCTTTACTCTTCCTGGCCTGGACGTGGTGCGGCTGCTCAGGTGCACGGGGAACCTGTACAATAGTCGGGGTTTAATTAGCACACACATCCCTCATCACCTGACGTTTCCTTCTTCCTGGGATGCATGAATGAGTTTTTCCAGATTGGTTTCTCTCATTTGGCTCCTCGCCATCCCTGTCCCCAGCCCTGGGGAGGCTGCTTCTGCAAACGAGAGCTGCGGAGCAGCTGGTATCTTGTATACAATTTAGATTCCATTTTTTCCCTAAACTGCTAATTTCCCTGCAGGCGGAGACTGTCCAAAGTCCATCTTTGCATCCCCAGGGAGGACCTGGCATGCCACTTGGCTCAGACCAAAAACTCAGGAGTGACCGAATGATTCTTGTACGGATTTTTACCTGCAATCAGATGGCACATTCCTTATGTGGGAATCTTGGTTTTAATTGGCATTAGGTTGACAGGAGTCCATGAGTTTGTTTCACTTTTTTAAAATTAGAAAATAAGTGTTAAATAAATAAGGACACTTTATAGAAGTGTTTCTCAACAGGGCCCCTGTGGACCTGTGAATAGAGATTCATGCTGGATAGATAGCATTGTGGAGGCACTTCAGAGGAAGGCAGAACCCTCCACCTGAACTCAGCTTGGAACCCCGGGCAGCATGTCCAGAGGAAAAGGGTACCCTCTAATCCTCAGTGCTGGCTTCCCTCCATGGTACGGACATCCCGTGGGGGTAACTATGCTGTCTTGAATATTGTTTTATGCAGCCCAGCTCAGCAAATAATTACTTCCCCAACCTCCTTCATAGAACATCTGCAAGACCTTCCTGTGGGGAGAAGCAGCTAATTACAGCTCTTTCTATTAACTTAGTCCCACGAGTCCTCAGTGATTTCATCTGTAAAACAAGAGGGTCCGACCCAATTATTATTTATTCACTCAAGGGCTTGTTGAGCCCAGTTGCATATTAGGGACTCAACTCTGCAGTGTCAAGGGATCCACTGTGTGCTTACCATCCGAGGGAGGTTGTACGATTGTCTCTTACCATTGAGTGAGCAGACCGTAGGGCCAAGGCCAGAATAGCAAAGAATGGCACCCTGCCCAGTCTAGTGACTAGGAAAGGCTGCTCAGAAAATATTTGGGACTGGGAAGTTGTCTCCGTGGATAAGAATGGTTGCTGTGCAAGCATGAAGACCTGAGTTAGAGTCCCAGCATCCACAAAGACTGGGCATGGCTGGACATGCTGTAACCTCGGCTTGGGGGGCAGAGACTGGTGGATCTTGGAGTTTGCTGGCCAGCCAGATAAGCTTCCAGCTCAGTGAGAGACCCTAGGGCAGGAGATTAATACTGAGAACGATAGGGAAAGCCACCTGGCATTCTCCGGCCACTGCGTGTGTGTGCATACTCACATGCATATACACACAGTATTTATACTCACATGCTCACATGCATACACACACAGTATGTATACTCACATGATCACATGTACACACACAGTATGTATACTCATGCTCACATGCACACACATATAGTATGTGTACTCACATGCTCACATGCACACACACATAGTATGTATACTCACATGCTCACATGCATACACACACAGTATGTATACTCACATGCTCACATGCATACACACACAGTATGTATACTCACATGCTCACATGCATACACACACAGTATGTATACTCACATGATCACATGCACACACACAGTATGTATACTCACATGCTCACATGCACACACACACAGTATATATACTCACATGATAACATGCACACACACAGTATGTATACTCACATGCTCACATGCACACACACATAGTATGTATACTCACATGATCACATGCACACACATAGTATGTATACTCACATGATCACGTGCATACACACACAGTGTGTATACTCACATGCTCACATGCACACACACATAGTATGTATACTCACATGATCACATGCATACAAGAACACACATACACACAGTGTGCATACACATGCTCTCATGCATACAACACACACATACATGAGAGAGAGAAAGAGAGAGAGACAGAGACACAGAGACAGAGATAGAGAGACAGAGAGAGACAGAGAGAGCAAGCTGTGTCCAGAGACAGGAATAAGAATTAGACAGGGGAGGCGGCTGGGGAGGTGGCTCAGCAGTTGGGAGCACTTGCTGCTCTTGCAGAGGACCTGGATTCAGCTCTTAGCACCCACACTGAGGTTCACAACTCTAGTGCCAGGATCCGATGTGCTCAGCCTGGCTCCATGGGCACTACATTGCAGATGGTACATGCAGGCACACATTCAGGAAAAATAAAAATAAACAGATCTTTGAGAACTAGGTAGGGAAGAGATGAGGATAAATGGATGCTCATGTAGAAGACATAGCATGTATGAAGAAAGCAAAGGAGGTTGTAATGTTCTTGAAATCTCTAGAAATTCAGTTTAAAGTACAGAGCACGTGGGAAATGATTGTGACTATGGAGAGTGGGGGAGGGGTGCTCGGCTTTGTCCATTGATGGGGAGTCCCTCAACCACTTTAAGGACTGTGGCTGGGCCATCTTTGCGACGGGATGGTAGGTACCGATTTGGCTGTCAGAAGCTACTCTGAGCTTTGCTATTCCAAGTGTGGTCTGTGGCCCAACAGCATTACTCATCCATGCGGAGCCCGGCACACTGGGTGAGTCATACGTACACTTAGGCCCTGGTGGCGCTCTGTTCCCGAGGGTAGTGTGGAGGAGAGATATACACAGTGAGCAGTGGTGGCGAATCCTGAAATACCCGAAAGATCCCTGGGGAACTGTCCCTGAGAGAGCTGATTAGAGGATATTCATGGGCCAGCATGTTGGGAGCGTGGAGCTTGGAGAAGCACCCCCACCGTCTCAAGATGCTGGTCTTTGAATAGGCCTGAGTCCTTCCTACCAAAACCGGCCTTTTGAGCTGTGAGTAGTGTGAACCTCATTCTGGTAATGTGGCCTTGACTGCTTTGCTGCAGTGTGATGTCTGGTACACCATGTGTGTGCTCTCTTGGGGAGCACCATTGTTCACCCTGTAGAATGAGGTGAGGAGTGAGCAGCCCAATGTGCTCCCTCCAAGCATCACTTCTTGTTCAGCCTTCTCTCTGCTTTGCAGTCTGCTAGCACAGGCACCATGCTGCCATTCTGTGTTGTGCTTTTAGGCTTTTTATATACATACATTCATACATACATACTTATATACATACATTCATACATACATACATGCATGCATGCATGCATTCATACATGCATAATACACACATACATATGCACATACTTGCATACATGCATACACACATGCATACATACACACATGCATAATACACAGCATATTATATTATACTATGGTGAGCTGTCTTCTTCCTGGGCTCCATGAAGATCATGAAAGATATGAAGGAACTCCATATATAACCTACCTCAGTGTACATACAGGCTGCTTCAAATTTGGGGGTGTGTAACAAATCATCTCCAAATTTTGTGACTTACAACAGAACTTCTTGGGATGGCAAGATAAAGTTCAGTAGGTAAGGGTGTTTGTCACTAACCTGAATTCAGTCTCTCCAGCCCACACAGTAGAAGGGAGAGAACTGATTCCCAAAAGTTGTCCTATGACATCCATGCACAGGTTCATACAAGCACACACAAACAAGAAAGAATAGATGTAAATTTAAAACCAATATTAAAAAACCTCTAGAAATTCTTTTTGTTATTTTTTAATGTGTATGTGTGTTTTGTCAACACATATATTTGTACATCATGTATCACATGTGTGCCTAGTGCAGGCAGAGCCCAGAAGAGGACATCAGATCTTCCAGAACTGGAGTTATAAATGGTTGTGAGTCACCATGTGGGTATTGGGAATTGAACCCATGTTCTTGGAAAGAGCAGTCAGGACCATTAACCACAGAGCCATCTCTCTAGCCTCAACCCCCAGAAATTCTTGATGGGATTACCAAACTAGAAACATCAACTTGGGAACTTTCTAGAGATGTGGATTCTTGGGGCTCCTCACATAATAACTGGGCTTGAGGCTTATCTGTGACTTACCCACAGGTCCATGCCGGCTCCAGGGTAATAGGTAATGGTTTTGAACAAACTCTGTTAATTTAGCCTATGACTCTGGGCTGGCCTGGGATCTGCGTGTGGTTCTCATCGCAGCCAAACTTCTTCAAGTTTCATGTCTGCTCCTCCTGGCTGTTTCTGGATTCAGCTGGGACACTATGTTAACCTGGTTGCTTTCTACACGGGTTCTCGTAGATCAGGCTAGCCTGGCAGATTGACCAGAAGTCCTAAGAGAATAAAGCTTGAGGCCCATCGTGAAGATGGTACAGTGGCTCAAGTCTGAGGAGTGGGGACTTAGCCTCAAGGGAGGAACTGCAAAGTTGAGTTTCAGAGGCGTGTCCTCCTGGAGGATACCCTTCCCATGGTCTCAGAGAAGAACCTTGCACTTGAGTGGTTTCTGTGTGAGACCCAGCATCCTGGCTCACCACTATCCACCTATTATGGGATGGATATTGCTCTTCCCCATAATATTGGGACTAGAAAAACAATAGTATCTGTGTTAGAATGAGAGTTGGAGAGGAAGGACTCATTGACATCCTTTTCTGGCAACCAAAAGGAACCCTGGGGACTATGGACCTCAAGAAGATTGTCATGTCTTCCTCTAGTCTCTAGATATCTTGGAGCATGATTATGTAGTGTCCTTCCCACATGAATTGGTAATGTGGACACAGGAGCATTATGAAGACAGCTTTAGCTTTATGGCAGCAGGACCTTTGACTTTGGACCTGGTATCTGGGTTAGCTAGAGATGCTCTGGAAGAGGTGTCATGGTTCCCAGCTTCTGAGCCAGAAACTCCCCCGGCCACAGGGCATACCCAGGTAGAGCATGGCAGTGTCTCTAAGTCCTACCTTCCGGCAGAGCTCACCCCACCAGGTATAACTTGTCCTCCCACAGCTCAGAGTGAGGCCCGTGGATAAGCTTGCTGAGAGTGGAGTGTCTGAGCCACAGAGTAGAAGGGTCTAGCATGCCGCTGTCACCCTGTGAGTCTGCCTTTGCCTCCGTAGTCAGCCTGAGTTGGCTGGGAGGCCTCACTGAATGATGAGCCCTAACACTCACATTAGCCTTCTTGCTGGAGATATAGCCCATTGTCTGCTCTTAGGGCTCTCTAGGTGGAGGACCTCCTGGCCTCCGGGCCTTCCTCACATCCCTGTACAGCAACACACAGTACCTAGGGGCCCACTGGGGATAGATAGCTCTGCCTGCTTAGAACAAGTGTTCTTCCCTCTGGGACTGGGGGCTTGGAGTGATTGTCCATGCTTTAGACATGAGGGCATTAAGTTTGGATGTGAAGCATGAGCTTGGAGCCACTCAGCCTAGGGAGGGAAGACAAGTATAAACTTATTTTTTTGTACCCTCTGGCCTCCCCTTCTGGCCTTCTTAAGCTCCACTTACCCCACCCAGATGCTTTCTTGTTGGTCAGTATGCTATTCCTGGTCCTGGGCTGACTGACGTGTGCACAATGTACCTGACATCTCCCCAGTTTCTGCTGGAACTCTATGGTCTTTCCTTTCCTTCAGCGGCCAAGCCCTGTTTTCCTCATCAGGGGGTTGAGGAGATTAACATTCAGATACTGTTTGTAAGGCACTTTGCACATGGCCCTGAAAAATATGAGGTCTTGTTTTTATTATAAACATCAGTGGAAATTTTCCCTTCATTATAATCACAGCAGGTCACAGTCCACATCCAGTCCAGGGGCATGGGTGGGGGCTTGGACCTGCCCTCCCCACACCACTGATGTTCTTAGTCTTAGGAAGGACTCCGAGGGCATTTCCACCAAACTCCTGGCCTTCTAGGTGAGGAGGTGAGACCCAGGGGCCTTGAGCAACTTCTCAGCGTGTTCAACTATACAGGGGCCAAGCTAGCTGTCGATAGTACAGTTTGGCTGTTCTCAGTGTCAGATGGAAAGAGAGAGAAGATGATCCCTTTTAATTTGTAGTCTGGTCATTGTTTTGTCTCCATAAATCAGAAGGGTCTAAAATTCTAAATAAGCGTACAGAATTACCGGCACTAGTGAGTTTGCCCTGTAACCTTGCGTGGGTGATTCAACTGCACCCAGGAGACCTGCCTGGATGCAAATCACATCTAATGCAGGCTGGAAGAGTTTCGGGCTGGGATGCAAACTTAGAGAACACTGTCACATGCAGAGCAAGGTCCTTGGCTCACATTTGTACCTGCAGTGCCTGGCACAGCTACCAGCCTGGGACAGAGAAGCTTTCTGAGCAGCCTGAGGATGGGGGGAGCTGGGTCACCGAGTTCTCACTCCCTGCTGGTCCTGCTGGTCACAGGGAAGGCTGAACACACTACAAAGGGCATCTCAGGTCACCTTAAAGCCGAGAAGTGTCCATCTCTGTGGCTTGTCTAGCAGTCCTTGTCCTTACAACCCCTCCTAACATCTGGTTTTGTGTTTACAGGAGCATCCCTCGGTGCCTGTGCAGTGGGCATGGATGAGCCTGGCCCTGAGGGCCTCACCTCCACGTCCCTGCTGGATCTGTTGCTGCCCACTGACTTTGAGCCACTGGACTCGGAGGAGCCCAGCGAGGCCATGGGTCTAGACGCTGGTCTAGCCCCGGGCTCGGGCTTCCCCAGTGAGGACAGCGAGGAGTCCCGGCTCCTACAGCCGCCACAGTACTTCTGGGAAGAGGAGGAACTAAATGGCTCCAGCCTGGACTTGGGTCCCACTGCAGGTAGCTCTGCTCATTTACCTCTACACAGGATACCAGGGGTGGTGGTGGTGGCGGGGGCCATGAGGCAGTTTGTACTCAGTCCTTTCTCCATTTCTCTCTGGTGGCTTCCAGGCTGCCATACATCTGTCCTGATCACATCTCTGAGAAAAGTTTCTCCTTAATACTGACTACTGTTTTGAGCCCAGGTACCCACACATACAGTCTGGGGCTGGTAGCCAGTGCCTGGAGCAAACTTGCAGTCCTTCCAGCCCTGGCCTCCGTAGTGATGTGCTGGGCTTGTGGGGTTCTCTTTTTAAAGACTAAGAAAAGAGAACTGTGGTATCAAAATTCAACCGCAGATCTTCCAAAACTATGACATGCTCAGTAGATCTATGCTTTGTGCTTTTAGCAAGAATTGGTTAGGAGCACTGGCTGCTCTTTCAGTGGTCCTGGGTTTAATTCCCAGCATCTACATGGTGGCCCACAGTTGTCTGTAATTCCAGTCCCAGGGGATCTGACTCCCTCTTCTGAATTTCTCTATACTCCCAGGGCACCAGGCATACAACTTGGTGCACAGGCAGACACACACATGCAGGGAAAACTCTCATGCACATTAAAATAAAATATATAAATCTATCAATTTTTACATGAATATTTGCGGTTTGTGATAGCCATATCTTTAATTGAGGCAGATGTGGCTGGATCACTGTGAGTTCCAGGTCAGCCTGTGAATGAGACCCTGTCTCAAAGAAGGAGATAAACACTATAGAAATTAAAAAAACAAAACAAAAAAAACCCCAAAGTTAATTCAAAGGAAATAAAGCCACCCACAATTCAACAACAGAAAACTGAAAGAAAACTAGAACCATAAGGAACCTTCTATGTTCTTTTTTAATTATTTATTTATTTTATGTAAATGTATAAGTATTATTTATTTATTTTATGTATATGTACACTGTAGCTGTCTTCAAACACACCAGAAGAGGGCATCGGATCTCATTACAGATGGTTGTGAGCCACTGTGTGGTTGCTGGGAGTTGAACTTAGGACCTCTGGAAGAGCAGTCAGTGCTCTTGACCACTGAGCCATTCGACATGTTTCTTAAATGTATTTCCACATTATTAATTATCCTTTTACAACCTGATTTTTTTTCCTTACGAGTTCCCTTTATTTTTGTTTTATATGTATGGGTGTTTTGCTAGCATGTATTTCCTTTTTGCACTATGTGGGTGCCTGCTACCCAAGGAGGTCAAAAGAGGGATAGGTCCCCTGAGACTGGATTACAGGCAGTCATAAGCCACCATCTAGGTGCTCGTAATCAAACCAGGTCCTGTGAAAGAGTAGCCAGTGCCCATGACTTCTAAGCCATCTCTCCAGCCCCTACCACTCAATTTTTAACAGTTGTGCAGTATCTCACACATGGTTGTCAGGTGGCCTGAGCTCCTCCCCGGTGTGGTTTACAGGTTTAGTTGCAGCAGCAAATGACCTCATACTTTTCTGCCCTCTCCTGACTATAAGGTCTCCTGGTATAATGTCTAGAATGAAATCACTAGGTCAAGCGATTTCTCGGTCAGCATCCCACCCAGGAACAGAAGACAGGGAACCCAAACAGCCCCCAAGAGATAAGGCAGTGGGCTTACAAACGTCTGGCAGGGTGTGGGAGGATCCTTAGGAATCCAGGGTAGACCACAGATGCATAACACCACCCTGGGATACAAAGGATTGGAAGGTGACCATCTCTGGCAGCCATCTCCTTCCCACTCCACACCCAGCATCCCATCTGCAGATGCCTTAATACCCTGTTCTTCCTCTCACCAAGTATCCTGTCAGAGACAGGGCCATGGGAGCCCATGGCTGTGACTGATCAAGTCAGCCTGGGGCAGTGGTAGAGGAGAGCTTTAGACAGTTGGAAGGTAAGTGGAATAGCTCTGCCATCAGGTGTGTGGGTCTTTACAAGGGCTCTGGAAGCATCTCCAATGTGACCCCCAGAGAGACTCCAGCATGCACTCCCCAGAGGTACTGATTCAGGGGCCTGAGATGTTTCCCACCCCTGAGTTCCATTAGCCAGGTGTGACAGCCCAAGCATTCCTTGCACACAGGCAGCTGATACAGCAGATGCCAACCTAGACTAGGTAGCGAGACCCAGTCTCAAGAAAGCCAAGGTCTGGAGATGAGGTATAAAGGTAGAGCTGCCTCCCTGGTCATGCACAAGGGCTGGGCTTCCATCCCTAGCACCCCTCAAGGGAGGATTTTGCTTAGTTTGATAGGAAAAATTAGAATGGTCTTTGGTAATAGCCTGTAATAATATAAATAAAGTATATATTCATATATATATACATGTATATATTCTGAACATAAATTATATAACATATTCTATACAATATATTTTATTTATAGAAATACCACCTATAGTTTTTAGGGCTGGAGAGATAGCTCAGTGGTTTAGAGCACCGGCCGCTCTTCAAGAGGACCCATGTTTGATTCCCAGCACCCATATGGTGGCTCATAACCAATCATCTATAATTCCCAGGTCCAGAGGATCCAACAGGCATGAAAATGGTGCACATACACTTATGTAGGCGCAATATTCATGCGCATAAAGTGAAAATAAATAAAATGGAGTTTTTATTTTGGACTTGAAGTGTGGGGTAGTGGGGAGAAGGCAGGTTCTGCAGTTCCAGCCCTGCCCACTGACAGCAGCTGACATCAGTGAACAGTGCAAGTCCAAAGAATGAGGCCAAGTCTCACCTAGGACATGGGGGTCCTCACCTGCAGGGAGGGGTGTGTTCCCAGCACCCAGCACAACATTTGGCAGTGGGAAGTGCTCTGCAGATGGTTGCCGCTGTCACCGCTGCCAGATGTTTTCCTACTGAAGCATTCATTTTTTTCTGCCACTGTACAATTTTTATATAGAAGAGAGAAAATATGTCTCTGTCACTTACAGACAGAAGCATCTTTACAGCCTGTCAATTGCTTTTTTTTATGTTTTAAAGATTTTGTTTGTTTACATGCTGTGTGTGCGCCTGCTTGTTTATGTGTCTGTACTATGTGTGTGCAGTGCCCAGGGCATCCAGAAGAGGGCATCATATCCCTTGGAACTAGAGCTACAGGAGGTGATCTATCCGTCCATGTGAATTCTGGAACTCTAGCCCAAACCCTCTGGAAGAGCAGCCAGTGCTTTTAATGCTGAGCCATTGCTCCAGCCCCCTTGAAAATGGTTTTAAATGTTTTTGCTGCTTTTTTGTTTAGAGAAGTTTTTCCTCCCTGAGATATCTGCTCCTCTACCCCTCTATCTCCTGTGCTTTTATGCTTTTTATTTAGTTATTGCAATACTGGTGGGAGGTAAAAACTCATACCAGTGACTTTTCTTGTTATTGTGATCAAACACTGGACAAGAAGCAAACTTAAAGGAGGCAGGGTCTGTCTGGACTCAGTTAAAGGGGAAGCATCACACCACGGAGGGGAAGATGTGATTGCACGCAGCTCCATGGTGACAGCTGCGTGCGTCTGGCACACCTCGTGTGCTCACATCTTGGAGGAACAGGAACTAGAGATCGGAAAGAAAATATCTAAGCCCACCCCTAACAACCCTCTTCCTCCAGCTAGGCTCTACCTCCTAAGGGTTTCACAACCTCCCAAAATAGTGCCATTAGCTGAGGACCAAGTGTTCAAACAGGAGTTTATGGGGACATTAAACCACCAGGGTGCCTCATCTCCCTCCTCCTTTTTTAATTTTTTTTAAAGATTTGTTTATTTATTATATGTAAGTACACTGTAGCTGACTTCAGACGCACCAGAAGAGGGCATCAGATCTCATTACTGATGGCTGTGAGCCACCATGTGGTTGCTGGGATTTGAACTCAGGACCTTCAGAAGAGCAGTCAGTATTCTTAACCACTGAGCCATCTCTCTACCCCCTCAGCTCTCCTTCCTAAAGGGGCAGTCTGATGCTCTGTGCCTCTCTCTGGATCTTCCCACTGTGGAGAGGCAAGCAGGCAGTGGGTAGGAGAGGTGCCTGGGACTGACTCCTGGGGTCACAGCTGAGTCCAAGTCCAGGGAAGGGTTGTGTCTCCTCCCTGGGCTTCTCCAGGCCTCTGATAAGAAGTCATCTGCTGAGTTCAAGCCCTGTCGTGATCTCTAGCTCTCAGTATGGCTCACTTGGTCAATTTCTGGCTTCTCATCTTTGTCTCACCAAGTGATGTTAACCCAGTCTTCACAAGGAAGGAAGGGAAGACACAGGCAGCAACCTCGCTGCTGGCCTCTTACCTGTGTGCGCGCTGGTGGCCTTCCCCTCTCCCTTTGTGTCTTGCCTTTTTATACCACATGGCCCCATCTTTCTAGGCAAACACTCCTGGGTGAAGCCCACTTATATAGACCGTAGCTTATATTTCCAGCCCTCCATAGCTCAGCCCCACTTCCTCTTCTACCTGGCAGAGCTGAGCAGAGGAACTACTCAGGGGTTCGCCTGTGACTCTAGCACCGGCCCTAGATCCTATTCTAACTGGCACTGGCTCAAGCCTGCTCCTTCAACCTCTACTTCTGATTCTTCCCATCTCATTGGCCACAAAAACTCTTTTTCACCCTAGCTGCCTGGTTGCTAGGTGACCGTCCTTCACTACCCGGCTCAATAGGGGACAGTCATGCTGTCCGTCCATGAACAGATGCTGGCAACTGCGGTGCTGCTAGTGCCCTGTCCGTCTCACTCTCCGGGCAGTGGTGGGTCAAAGTACCCACTTCCCAGTCCACCTGCTGGAACTTGTGTCTCTGAACGCCATTAGCAGCTGTGCAGTGCCTGCAGGGCGTTACTGCAAGAGGGCTGAGGTGGGAAGAGAGTTAGGGTCCACGCTGGCAGTGCAGTGGGTCGGGAGGCAGATACTCAGAAGACCCAAAGGGTACTGTGCCACTCACCGCCATTGCTGGCTTCTGCTCGCACTCGAGGAGTCGGAGTCCTACACCCCGTGTCTGAGTACCCGAGTTGTCTCAGAGCTGCTCGTCAGGTCTATGGCTCTCTAGAAGAGCAGACACAACTAAGTGAGGAGGGGTGGGGGGTGGATGTATCCATGCGAGCTTGAGGCAGAGTTAAGGCAAGATCAGCTCATTCCCAACCGCTAGAGATAAACAGTAGCTACCATTTCATCCAGTTTTAGCTGCTTTCTATTGTAGGATTGGAAGGTTCTGGAAGTCAGACCTCCACAGTAGAAAAGCCACATCTGGGAGACCTTTGGGTCTCATGGTCCTGGACTGCTCTGTGACATTTACCCCTTGATCATGAAACTCAGTCACCAAGGAGGTGGAGCTCCGGCTCTAATCACTTATTAAAGG